>OX411796.1:6758494-8085994 GCA_948252455.1 Acleris cristana | reverse complement strand
TGTACCGCGCGCTAGTCGAGTACGCCCACTACGGCGACACGGAGATCCCGGCGTCGCGGCTCAAGGCCAGCATCGACCGGCTGCGGAACACGCCGGAGGGCGCCGACAAGTGCCTCATGGAGCACGAGTTTGAGGTACAAAAAGCACTTAGCTGAAGGCACCATTGATGGCTACTTAACTCTTAATTCAAACATTTTTTAATTTTAACAGAAACGTCTGTACGCAATTCAAATTATATTAAAGCGAAAAAAATTCGTCGGTCTTAGGCAGGATTCGAACCTGCATCTCCTCTGGCAATCCGGGCCAAAGCAGGCGCATTACCAATTATGCCACCAAGACCCTGCATAAGATCCACGAAATTAGTGATCGCTTACTTTTTCATACTCGGAGGGTATGCTGACTTTTTTTTTTGCTTTTATATAATCTTAATTCAAAGATCATAAGGTTATAAATTGATTATCTCAAAATAAATGAATAACCCTTATCTTCTGTACCGTAAGAATCAAGTGTCCATTATTGGTCCTTGTTCATTACTGGTTCCATCACCCTAATATCTATACGGCCATCGCGCCTAATATAGACCTTATTGTCAGTGGCATAGGGGTGTGTAGATATTTTTAACGCCTTGGGAATGTGTAATATTTATGACTGACTATAATAAGGGGTAATAGGAAATTAGACATACGAAAAGATTTTTTTTAAATACGTTTATACATACAGGGTGGGAAGGGGTTTACCATCAGATTGAAACCAACGATTCTAGTGCCTATTTGGACAAAAAAGAGTAAGACAAATATGGCTCGGTAAAGCCTAATTTTCGTAATTATTTAAGTAATTCACAAGTTGAAAAATCTCAAGGGTAACCATGCCTTTATAGTATTTTGTCGGAGTCGTTCGTGAAGTGTGAAGTTTTCTTGTTCACTCTTTTGACTAAGGCCTGTGAACAGTTAACAAAGTATTAAGATCGACAAGATATTTTCTGTGCCGATGCGTTAATAAAGGATTCACTTTGTACGATTAAGCATAAAAGTGCATTTCGCAAAAAAAAAACTTGTAACAGTAGTACCATAGTAGTACCTTGTTGCCGAGGGTAGAAAGGACGAGTCATACAAATTACTACCTCTATGTACGAATCCATAAATAACACTTTCTATCACGGCATAACACGAGTAAATTACGAGTGTTTACGTTATTACCATAAAAGTGATGTTATCTGACCCCAAACCAGACCAAAAATGCTGGTATATCCGAGCCATTTTTAGAGAAAAAAAATCTTGACATAAACTTTATTTTTCCAGAAAATGATGAACCCGCCAGTGAGCGAGCCGGTGAAGTCCTGCGCGGCCGCAGTCGTGGAGGAAGCGCGCGCGCGCAACCGCAGCCCGTCGCACCTGCCCTACGACCGCAACCGCGTCATCCTCACGCCCGCGCCGCCCGCCGTCTACTGCACGTACATCAACGCCTCCTTCATCGAAGGTCGGTCATAGCCAGACTTATACAACCGCAGCCCGTCGCACCTGCCCTACGACCGCAACCGCGTCATCCTCACGCCCGCGCCGCCCGCCGTCTACTGCACGTACATCAACGCCTCCTTCATCGAAGGTCGGTCATAGCCAGACTTATACAACCGCAGCCCGTCGCACCTGCCCTACGACCGCAACCGCGTCATCCTCACGCCCGCGCCGCCCGCCGTCTACTGCACGTACATCAACGCCTCCTTCATCGAAGGTCGGTCATAGCCAGACTTATACAACCGCAGCCCGTCGCACCTGCCCTACGACCGCAACCGCGTCATCCTCACGCCCGCGCCGCCCGCCGTCTACTGCACGTACATCAACGCCTCCTTCATCGAAGGTCGGTCATAGCCAGACTTATACAACCGCAGCCCGTCGCACCTGCCCTACGACCGCAACCGCGTCATCCTCACGCCCGCGCCGCCCGCCGTCTACTGCACGTACATCAACGCCTCCTTCATCGAAGGTCGGTCATAGCCAGACTTATACAACCGCAGCCCGTCGCACCTGCCCTACGACCGCAACCGCGTCATCCTCACGCCCGCGCCGCCCGCCGTCTACTGCACGTACATCAACGCCTCCTTCATCGAAGGTCGGTCATAGCCAGACTTATACAACCGCAGCCCGTCGCACCTGCCCTACGACCGCAACCGCGTCATCCTCACGCCCGCGCCGCCCGCCGTCTACTGCACGTACATCAACGCCTCCTTCATCGAAGGTCGGTCATAGCCAGACTTATACAACCGCAGCCCGTCGCACCTGCCCTACGACCGCAACCGCGTCATCCTCACGCCCGCGCCGCCCGCCGTCTACTGCACGTACATCAACGCCTCCTTCATCGAAGGTCGGTCATAGCCAGACTTATACAACCGCAGCCCGTCGCACCTGCCCTACGACCGCAACCGCGTCATCCTCACGCCCGCGCCGCCCGCCGTCTACTGCACGTACATCAACGCCTCCTTCATCGAAGGTCGGTCATAGCCAGACTTATACAACCGCAGCCCGTCGCACCTGCCCTACGACCGCAACCGCGTCATCCTCACGCCCGCGCCGCCCGCCGTCTACTGCACGTACATCAACGCCTCCTTCATCGAAGGTCGGTCACGCACCTCCATCATCATGTTCGTCACATCACACGTGTCGTGTTTGTCAAGTCTTAACATTATCATAATAATGGAGCCACTAAATCTCCCCCCCCCCCTCTCTCTCTCTCTCTCTCTCTCTCTCTCTCTCTCTCTCTCTCTCTCTCTCTCTCTCTCTCTCTCTCTCTCTCTCTCTCAATTACATATTAATAATTATTTATCGCGCTCATCCATCCACACAAATATCTCCCCTTACCGTGATTTGAACCCAGGACCGTTGGCTTCGTAGGCAGGGTCACTACCAACTAGGCAATTTATTATTTAATATTTTGTTTACAGCATACGACAACTCGGAAGGCTACATCATCACGCAGGACCCTCTCCCGAACTACATCATGGATTTCTGGCGCATGGTCTCGGAACACAACGTGTCCACCATCGTGATGTTGAGCGAGGTATGTGCTGGGGATCAAAGCGAAAAGGAAGTATGCGCATATAGAATTAATACTGTTGTACTTCCTTATTGTTGAAGAGGATTTGTGAACCGAAACATTTGTATACAAAATGCGATAACGTGCGATTTTTCTCCTCTTAAAACTAGTTTGATTTTTACAATTTTTGAATAATGTGTTTTCCTACTTCTGTACTTTTATCTGTCATTTATATAGTCACAGACACTAATATAAGAACATGCATAATATGTCTACATTCAATGCAATCAATCTCAAGACTGCAATCTTACGATGGCAATCTCAAGACTGCAATCTTACGATGGCAATTTCAAGACCGCAATCTTACGATGGCAATTTCAAGACCGCAATCTTACGATGGCAATCTCAAGACTGCAATCTTACGATGGCAATCTCAAGACTGCAATCTTACGATGGCAATCTCAAGACTCAATCTTACGATGGCAGTCTCAAGAATGCAATCTTACGATGGCAATCTCAAGACTAGTGGTAGAAATAGTATTGTATGCAACGGTGTATAACTAAGTCAAAAAACACTCGTGGCGTCTTCCTTTACACCACACACACACGCCAATCGTCTTTTTTGACCTCTCTTATCCAACTGCTGCATAAACTACTATTATCGTTGTTCTTGATTTATTTGATTTGTCAGTATGGATATTATTAAAATGGGAGCAGCAGGCGTCAAACCGATCAGAGTGAAGGGCTCTGGTTAAAATCAGCGTCCATGATTTTGAGTCCCTTCGGTGTTCCGAACTGGGCGCTAAAAGGGACGAATTGAGAGCCCGACCATCAATTATAACTATGTCGATGTTGTGTTCACCTGCTTACTCTGTGAGAAAGCTTTTTCCAAAAAGGTTGGCTTCGTTAGTCACATCCACGGAATAGAAAAAACAGTGGAAAGTGGCATGAGCTTCGCTTAGTATCAGACCTGTTGTCGCCAATACTCAAACTATCATGAAAACAACACGCCACCATGGAAAATGTTTTTGGTGCGGCTATCGTTTTTACACTCCAAAATAGCACAATAAGGAATGCTTCTGGAATTATTTCCTATTTTAGAAATATCCAAATAAGGGATCGCGGCAAAAGTATGGTAGGTTATGCGGAACTCCGCATAACTATGCCACACGTTACACGCCCACTTGATGCTTCTACTGTTTTTTCTGTTCTGTGGTCACATCACACCATCGACACTTTTCACGACCTTGGTAGCATCATCATCATTATTAGAATGTTGCAATATTACAGCTGGGCGAAGGCAAGTGCCCGCGGTACTGGGACGACGGCAGCGCGCAGTACGAGCACATCTCCGTGCAGTACGAGGAGAGCGAGTCCTGCCCCTACTACACGCGCCGCCAGTTCCGCGTCACCAACAACAAGGTAGGGCATACGAGCAAACCGGTAGTAAGACTGAAAGGGAAGATTAAAGGCTGCCACACATGCAGCGCAGAGGCTTTTTCACTGCCAATGTATCATAGTTTTTGGACGTGTTGAAATAATATCGAAATGAATTAACACAAATATGCGAAGACGCTTGCGGAAGCTTATTTTAACACGTCCAAAGACGATGCTTTGTCAGTGAAAATTCTGTGCTGCGGTTCAAGCGCCGCTCATAGACGAGCTAGTCAACCGACGTTCCGTGACGGTGTTAACTGCCAATGGAGCAATAAAAAATTTTTTATAGTAAACAATTTCAGATAAATTGATCTTCCCTTTATTTCATGCCAAGGGTGGCAATTCGCTATTTTGTAGCGCCTTAGCGACATCTAGTGACCACGCGTTACAAGTAGGAGACAACGAGCTATGGTAGCGCCACCAGTGTCCGATAGCGTAACGCGTTTGGTGTGCGCTACATCGCGCTAACGAAGTTTTTCTGGTCAGTTGAACGATACAACTTTCAACTTCATCCCAATGGTCCCCAGGCATAACAGCCGCCTGATAATACAGTAGATCACTTGAGAAAGAAAGAAAGAAAGAAAAGTACTTACTAATACTTTGTTATCCTCTCTTCCTACACATTAAGCACTCTTATCTTAGGAAACTTCATTATGCAACAGTTGCATAATGATTGTAAATGATGACTTTTTTTTAGAGCGGCGATGTAACGAGTGTCCGGCAGCTGCAGTACCACGGCTGGCCGACGGCGCCGGGCCACGTGCCCGAGGTGACGCGCGGGCTGGCCGAGCTGGCCGCCTGCGCGCGCGCCGACCAGCCGCCGCCGCAGGCCGCCGTGCTGCACTGCCAGTCAGTACCGACCCATACATCACATCATCCATCATCACCATCATCATCATCATCATCACCATTTTAGCCCATAGTCGTCCACAGATTAATGAAGGCCTCCCTCTTTGATTTACAGCGAGAACTATCCAATGCGGCATAGTCAAAGTCAAATCATTTAATGTTAAAAATCACAAGTCATAATTATAACAAAAATAAATAATTAATAAAATGAAAAATAAAAAGATCACATTAAAAACACTAAATCGAAAATAAAATTATTAATCACTCGTAAAACTCCTCCATTCACATCATTACAAGAGCCTATTTCACAACGGAAATAGGTTTCATCGCTGCCGCATTGTTCTGCATGTAAATTTAAACGACATGCCACACTATGCGTTGGAATACGTGCCTCGCTCCATGTTATAATCATAGCGGTGCGACGACGCAACGCACCGGCAACTATAATGTTTGAAGATATCGTTTTTTTTTTCTCCTAGACCCGTCATAATAAAATCGATCCGTAAATGTCAAAACTGTAGCGTTTATAACTACTTGACGCGGTCCGTTGCATTTCCGAATAGACGGAAAGTCAGCGAGACGCGATATCGCGCAATCCGATTGGAACTATCGTGAATGTCGAAATACAACGTTGAGGCGTGGCCTCCGCGCCAAGATGGCCTCGCCATTTTCTATTCAGTCTGCTCCGTGATGTCCCACATGAATATGGTTAAAATAAAATGCCCATCCTGTTGTATACACTCCATCTGTCGCCGAGTCAAACGGCGCGTCCGTGAACGGCCAGCTTTAACCGTCCACTCGTGCGCAGGTACGGCACGGAGCGCTCGGCGCTGTTCGCGGCGCTGTGCATCCTGATCTCGCAGCTGCGCACCGAGCGGCGCGTCGACGTGGCCGCCACCGCGCGCAAGCTGCGCTCGCAGCGCGCGCACACCATAGACACCTTCGTGAGTATACCATATAAAAAAAACATCATATTGTGGCTGTGACGGATGTCGTTTGGCATATTTAGTGATGCTGCAAATTAAAATCGCATTCATTTTCAGGGTTTCGTACCCAAAGGGTAATAACGGGACCCTATTACTAACACCCGTATTCACAAACGTCACTATGAGGTCTCACAGTGCTCACGAACGCACATGGTGGTTCAAATCGTCTCATAAACAAAAGGTCGGTCAAAAAGGACCAATCACAAACCTGTATTGAACGCAGTGCGTTTACTCAGTAAAGGATCCCTTAAGTATTGTTTGTGAATACGGGTGTTAGACTCCTCTGTCCGTCTGTCCGTATGTCTGTCACCAGGCTCTATCTCATGAACCGTGACAGCTTGACAGTTGAAATTTTCACAGAAGATGTGTTTTTGTTGCCGCTATAACAACAAATACTAAAAACAATTAAATGAATATTTAAGCGGGACTTGATGTTTTTTTTGTCGTTTTTTGCTAATGTTGTATAGATAATGGTACGGAACCCTTCGTGCGCGAGTCCGACTCGCACTTGGCCGGTTTTTTTCCACTTATCGATAAGGTTTATAAAGGCAATGTAATCGATTCGTGTACAGTAATTTTCCATATTTCAGCTTATTCCAATAACGGAAACTAGTCCAAAATTACTTGCAAGATTTTAACTCGACAAACTAACTTGACAAACATAATTAAATTAAAAATTATCCTCCGTAAATTAAGCGCTATGTTGACTGTCATATCTAACATTTTATTTTAAACGTGTACCTAAAGCTACATTTCGCACAAACACTACTCATAATCAATTTATAACGCCTTGTTTTTTTCTTCCACAGTTACAATACGAATTCCTCCACCGTGCCATACTGAACTACGCGGAGTTGCATAACCTACTAGAAGACAGTTAAACCCCTCACGCTCACTGCAAACGCAATACGATATGGACTTGCACGGTAGGCTCAACCTAAGGGGATCCCAAGTGAACTCGCTCAAACTGTGTATGGGAAACGTTCCCAATATCTGCCTAACCCAACCTTGTCTTTTACAAGGCGAGGTTTTTTATGTGTATAAATAGCATTTTATTTCTCGCTTGTTTCTTAGGTGCTTTCTCGTCGATTATTTCGACGCTTTTTGCCTTCTCACGAATTTATGTTAATTCTATTATTACAATCAGCATTTTTGTTTTTAATTTTATGTACAAATCAGTGAGCATTAACTAATCGTGTATCTCAAGTAGTTGTTAGATAGGCTATTATAATGACTACCGGTTTTTTATAACTTTTTATAAATGATAAGTTTTTTGAACTATTGATTTTCGCCATTACATTTTTATGTTTTGTTAATCATAGGTTCTATTACCGTGGAGTGGATTAGGCATTCGAAAATATTCCGATAAGTTTTATAGCTTGGTTTTTTTACTTGGAATGTCATCAGAATATCGCGGATCTGACGTTTATTAATAGTTAATTAAGCGTTTTTATACGTTTCGGTATTGTAACATACCGGAAGCGGATCTTGTCCAAAGAGAGTAGGAGATAATATACCGTGAGAATAAATTAAATTTTAAATTGTATTTATTTTGGTAACAGATGATTACGCATTTGTATCATGTTTAGTTACTATGTACAGTCGCTCCTGAAATATCATTTTTGGAGCCGACTGTACTTGAATTGTTTCGCATGAAAAGGTTTTCTAAAAACCTTTGATTTCAAATAAGTAAATTATGCAATTGCAGAGTACCCCAAGCACAAATTTTTAAATTAGGATGAGTGCATACTGTTTCATGAAAAATATATGAAATTCGTAATGTTAATGTAAATAAATACTCAACAATGGAATAATAGCAATAATTATAGAATGGTAAATTATTTGTAATGCCCCCTCAGTGTGCACAGTCCTTAACCATGCAATTTCGAAGTATTTATAATTTTGACATATTTTTTTATATGAATAACAAGATGTTGATTTTTTTGTCTTGTGACATGTATGACTGTCTGTATTTTTATGTAGAAGTAAGCTACGTAATTAGATTTTGTATGAGCTAAATAAAATATACAATATGTTAATATTTTTTACCAAATAATATCGGGTGATGCGGGCGTAATATCACAGAATGAAACACGCAAGTCAATGTACTCTTCAATCTTTATTTTTTTACTTGATATAATTTTGTACATTTAAAGTCACAAATACCGCATAGTGTTTAAACGAACTCTATTCTTTAATATTAAAATAGAATAATGAACACACTTTTAAAGTTTGTAAAAGAGATGATCAAGAGAGACAACCATTATTTTTAATCTTACTTTTTAACTATCTATCTGAGTTTAAATCAAGCACGCATCACCGATAACTCCCTGTAGAGGGCTTGTGCCATTCCACTGTAGAATAAGACTGGACATAGAGGCTACCCGTACATCCTACTTCCTTTCTCAATTAAAACTAAGTTTTGCATCCTAATATAGACACGATCTGTGAAATGGTCGTGTAACCCCTAAACTCCGTACCATCTGACTTGTCTTATTTAGTAAATAACCTCAACGTGCATCGTTTTTGACTAAATCGGCCGTTTTCTGGTAAATAAACCAACCAGAGGCGACATTTTGCACATCATTTTACCGATGTTACATCATGGTTTTTTTTTAGGAAATCGTTGATTCAGGCGAAAAAGGAGCATTTTGAGGTTATAAAAGTGTTCACTAAATAAAACAAGTAATTTTTTCAGGATAATAAATACTAACCCTATGTCCTTCCCAAAGTATTAAGTATGACAAGACATGTAACAATATGTAAAAAAAAGGAATTTGAACTTTGAATATTTGTGGCATTATCTATAAAAAAAGGGACCTTATTGTCGATGGCACCTACGCCGCACTGCGTCACGCGACGTTGTGTTTATATCGGAGCATCGTTAATAATGGCGGAAGCGCCATCGACAATAAGGTCCCTTTTCATAGATAACGCCACATATTTTTAATGAAAACCTTGACCTTCCTTAAATATTACGTAACGTTTGTCAAACGGCCTACAATCTCAAACGATCTCTATATGTGTTCAGTGCCGGAACAGCACAAGCCCCGCGACTGAAGTGTTAGCTTTTGTAACAATAACTTAGGGATGTTATGACTTTTTATAAAAACAAATAGGCTAAGTTAGGTTAGACGGGTGGTTGCGTCGAGTGGGATAAGCAAGATGGTTTAAAAAAAATATCTATCCTATATGAGTGTCTAACTCCTTGATCTGTAATATTATGATTTTAATATTAGCTCAGTTGGTAGTGAAGTCCTACGAAGCTAATCGTTTAAGTTATTTTTGTAAGATATAAAAAAAACACATTTTTTTAGTGGAGTAGAAGTTATGGTTATGAAATATTGTCAATAACACGTCCACTGCATCGCCTTCTAAGGCGTTAATAATCTTAAATAATTAAAGATTTTAGCTAAGTAAACATAATTGTAAAATTAACAAAAAAATTAAATAAACGGATTTTGATTATAAAAAAAAGTTAAAAGCGAGAAATCCTTTTTATTATTAACCGTTAATGGTTTTATCTGCCTGTCCTACTCGACGCAACTCCGACGAACTCCTTTAGGGGTGAAAATTTATTTTTAATGATAATTTGAACGAATCAAAGCTCAGACGCTTTTAGTAGCCGCGCTTCTTATTATATAGTTTTTGAATTGAACACGCCATGAACATTGTGTTGAATCTGATAATCTCTGTGAAAAATTATGTTAAGATAATGGTAAACCTCTATACTATACTCCATAAGTACGTTGGTACATGTAAACAAACCAAATCACGTGACCGTTCGACAGCCAATCAAAACTGTTTTGTCGAGCTTTGACGTTATTGATATTAAGAGCAATGAAAACGGGTCACTTTGTATTGAATTACCATAGAAAGTGACCCGTTTTCATTGCTCCTGAGTGTAGTTATTGGTTTTTTTGTTTTCATTAATTTAATTACCTAAACAAATGAAGTATACTTAACCTGTTGAATGCCAGTCACTAAAAGACGTGCCCCGTTTATTCCGAGGTCTGGTCATAAATTTCAAACTGAATATGAAATGACAATCATGAAAATGACTATGACAAAGTTCTAAGTATGCTCAACATTTTTATTAGGTTTAAAATCTTATTGGTAACAGTTTGGCATAGCTATAATTTCCGAGGTTTTGTTCTAAGTTCTGGATAGCGTTCGATTCAAAAAAATCTCGAGCAAATATTCTTACCTTTTTGGGGAATAGAATTTTGTTATTGTCTTTTAATATGTGTAGCATTTTTAAAATAGATCTGTCTCTCACTGTCCTTAAAAAAATAAACAGAAATGATATATATACCTATGCTTAGTATTTCAGTGTCCTCATATCAGTGCCATAATATCTACCTTTTATACGTGTTATGCTACATTTATTGAAAGACAAACTAAATGATTATGAATAAAGCTTCTTCTGTAAATATATGCTAAGCCTGTATCATGACAACCCCTGTAATGTAATGTAATGTTTTTATTTAATTTTCGTACCTAAGCATTGGCGGTTGTAAAACTGAGAATATTATTTTTATTGTGTTTTTATTTTTGTAAATATATAATGCAGGTCATGTAACAATATTTTTGAAAATATACTATTATTTAGAAATGTGTGTTTGATTTAAAATGTGTTTAAATTGTTATCCTTTTTTTTGGGTACCACACGTCGACCAATCTACTACGGCTGTTGGATCGACCACTGATCAATTATTGATCGACCTGAGTAGGATTGGTTTGCTTCATAAAAAGTGTCAATACTTTTTTCGGATCATGGTTTTGTTACGGACTGTACTCTTTTTGCAAATGCATTATCTGCTTGTCAAAACAAAACTAACGAGTCCCAACACGGTTGATCTACGTTAGTATAGCGGAGATCCGTCACCATTCTCGTCACGACTCCATCAGATCAGCTCTTAGATACCATAATATTGCATTGTCATCGGTTTTACATACCACCATACCATTCCATTAATGGAAATTGGTTAAAAAATAACTTGCAAGATTTGATCTAAACAAACATACAAACATTGCAAATTAATATCAGCGTTTTACCTACCATTAAAACGCTTATTAAGCGATAACCTTATTTGAAGCCTAAATAAATAAATAATTGAGAGAAGCGAACTTGATTTCCTGTAACGAATCGGTTATACTGTGAATACACCCACTTCCTATCATCGTGACGTCACATCCTGTGCACCAGGTAGGCAGGCGAGCCTGGGCGCGCTCAGCCATTCTCCAGACATTTAATCTCAAATATTTTGATGCTCCCATCAGGCAGATTTTAAATATTAGGCTTCAAATAAGGTTATCGCTTAATAAGCGTTTTAATGGTAGGTAAAACGCTGATATTAAGCTTTGAACCGTTATTTGAAGCCTAAATAAATAAATAATTGAGACTTGTTTGTTATCGCCTGGTGGACAGGATGACGCCAATGTGAGAAATAATTTGATAGAGTAAAATAATAAAAACGATTGTCTGATTAAATCATTTAATTTGATTTGCACCATAAATATTAAACAAATATCGGCACTGGTTATACCAACAACTTAAATAACATCATAACTTAGACATTAGCACTCTATTATTCCGCTTATTTAATTTAAGCGCAGAAACAAATTTGGAATCTAAAACATATAGATAAACTCCAACACAAATTATATAAACGTGAACATTTAAGTTACAAATATTAAAAGTGAATCATTTTTCACTCATCTACTGGTATGAATAAATTTGTAATAGATTGTGATGTAACAGGAGGTTCAATTACCCTACAATAGTATTTCAAAAAAGTGTTTTGTGAGCGCCAGTTTCCTCTGGCTAAAATGTCATCTAATGGGCAATTCTGGACCCAACTTTTAGACGCTACTGCAGGCCGGATGCTGCCGGCGCTAGCGGTGATGCCGGCCTGCAACAGAATCTTCCTAATCCAACCTGCTATATTTGTCCGTGACGCTGCTTTGGGTTTCCCACATGCCGTGAGAAATAAACTATTAACACCACTCGATAAACGCCTAGCTTGCGAAAGTAAAATTACTCTTTTTATCCAGATAAATGGATCCAAGGCTTGACAGTCCTTATTTTTAAAAATTCGCCATCCGGATTGGCGATTGACTACTGTGTCCGTCTTGGATCCATAGTTTGGCCAAAAAGTGACTGAATCTTCTAAAAATACACATCTTTCAACATCTGTTACTAATAACGTCAAATCATGCACACGCCGGCCTGAGCATAACAACAGTAAGATCGCGGCCCGCGCAGAGCATTCATACAAACTGTTCTCATTGCAGGGGTTATGTTTTAACCAATTAACTAGAATATCGGTATCCCATATAGGAGTCTTCAGACTAGATTTTTTATTTGAAGTACTTATACTGATGGACTTTAATGCCTGTCGAACTAATAAATGTGCACTAAGACGGTTATTCATATTGGGATCACCCAGCGTAGAAACAGCAGACTTATAAACCAATATAGTGTTGTAAGACAAACCCTGCCTAAGATGAAGGTCAATTAAAAACCTAGCTAAATCTGCACCCTGTGGTTCAGATACACTAACTAAGTTTTCCCTAGCCCAGGTACACCATTTTTTCCACGCTACCTCGTAAGTTTTTACTGAAGAGTCCCGCCAACCTTTCCGCAGCACCGCCAGCTGGTCTTGAGACCAGTCTTTTAGCTTATCTGTCCACCCCCACATCTCCACACCTCTAGAACCATTTCCTGAGACATTGGAGGTGGATGGCCCGTCGTCGCATCTACTAGCACTCTGTCCAGGTTGTGGATCGTAAATGGGGGGCTCAGGGCTCGGTTCTTGAGGTCGGGGCGCCAAAATACTTTCATCCATCGCGGGGCTACGACAAGGTATGTCCCTCTCGCTGTGTTTAGGTGTTGTAGCACGCGGGGGATCAGGAAAGGCGGTGGAAATACCCAAGCGAGAGGATAATCCCACACTTGGCTGAAGGCATTGTAAAGGCAAGCCTGTCTGTCTGTAAGGTCTAGGGTTCCATACATTGGGAGCACGTGCGCGACTGCAGATGCAAAAAGGTCTATCACGGGACGGCCAAATTTGGCAAAAATCGCATTTATGACTGGCGGTAAAAGGTGCCATTCTGGAGGTCCCGTAAGTCGTGACAGGTGATCTGCCTCGCTGTTGAACCGGCCTGGCAAGTAATGTATCTCTGCATGAATTTTGAACAGATCTAACAGCTTGAAAATTTTGTAAGTCAAGTCCATCAAAGGTGCAGACCTTGTGCCGCCCTCGTTTCTGACATAAGCAACCACAGTCCTGTTGTCCGACTGAATTAATAAAGTGGAACCGGCTAGGTGCTGAGCGTGATCTTTTAACACATGCCAAATTACTAACATTTCGCGGTGATTGGAATGTAACTTCGCCTCCTCTGGAGACCAGCGACCTGACAGTTTCACGTTGTCTATCTGCGCGCCCCAAGCTATCCCCGATGCATCTGTCACCAAGTAATGAGTGGCAGGTGGAAAAAGGATCGGAGACCGTTGCCTGAGGTTGCTGCTCCACCACTCTAACTCTGTCAATGCTGCGGCTGGAATCGGATAGCGGTAACGAGGATTCATGGCCAGTAGCTCTATACAATGCCTGAGAAGAGCTCTGTGGTTCAAGCGACCTCTCGGTACTGTGAAACTCGCAAAATTTACCATTCCTATTATGCTCTGAACTTCGCGCAACGTAGCCTTTTTTCGTTTGAGTAAGTTTAGCAAGTTTTTTAACACGTCTTTTACTTTTTGACTTGGAAGGAATTTTTTGTTTGTGTGCGGGTTCCAAACTATGCCCAAATATTGGAGACTTATGTGAGGAGTCAATATTGATTTTGCATAATTGATTTGCCATCCTAGATGTTCTAATAAACAAGTCGCTTCGCGAGCCTGTTGGGCAAGGACACGAGGGTCCTGATTGGCTAGTAAAAAATCGTCCAAATAGACTGCTACACGGATGCCCTTTTTCCTTAGTATCTGCGCTACCCAATTGGTTAGGGATGCGAAAACCCTTGGTGCACATGCCAGACCGAACGGCAGGCAAGTCATTTGCAATAATTGTCGATTGTACACAAGTCGAAGAAAGCACCTGTGTGCTCTGGCTACTGATAAGTGGAAGTACGCATTTGACAAATCTATTTTGACTAGCCAGTCCTGTGGTTGCAGGAACGTAGCTATCCTGTGCATGTTTATGAGTCGAAATGGTTTCACTAGAACGTATTTGTTCAGGTTTTTCAAATTGAATATCGGGCGGGCCGAGCCGTCGTTTTTTGGTATGAGGAACATCGGAGACACAAAACTGGGGCTGTGCTCCGCAGGCTCCAACACTTTCATTTGCAACATTTTGTTTATTATTTGGTCCATATCGTGATGTTTCGGGGTTTGCAAAGGATGATTGCTTATATTTTTTAAAAACAAAGGGGGTTTGGCTATGAAAGGTATTCGAAAATTCTGAATAATTTGGATTAGTGTTGTTGGAGCCTGTAGATCTTCCCAGCGTCTCGCGTAGTTTAATAATCGACCCGCCTGAAACTCGCTCGAGTCAGAATCTCTTTCTTGAATGCCCCCGTGACGTGGAGGGGCCTGAAAATCTACCCCCTCTGTTACTGGCGTAACCGTCTTGACCTTGAAAGGTACGACTCGGCCTCGGACGCGAGGGCCTTGTTTGTTGACCGATCTGCCTCCGCTGAGCAAATTGAGGGTAGTTACGTGGCGGCAACTGATTATTTACAACCTGACCCGGCATTTGATTTATGAAAAAATCTGAGTATGCGTGGTTTGCGTTAAATGAAGGCGGGATTCTATTTGTATGGCTGTTAGCATAACTAGGCAGGACCTGAGCTTGCTGTTGTGGCTGAGCTTGCGCAGCAGCTTTATTATTAGATGGCGCTCGAGGGGGCCAAAAGACTTTAGATGAGCCACCGGCCTTTTCAATTGCATTAGAAAATGCTTCTTTATTAAACAAGAAATCGCATGTAGGCGGAATTCTCTTTAAGCTAGCCTTCAGAAAAGTGTCCTTAACTGATCGCAAAATGCCGTCACGTCGTTGCTGTATCAACTCGGATCTGTGGCCACATGACATTTGCAAAACATCATTGCTTATTTTCTGAAAGCTACCTTGCACGAAAATTTCATTAAGCTTATCTTCGAGTAACTTTGGTGTGAGCTGACCCACGGTATTAGACCATTCTACTAAATTTTTAAATCCGTTCTGAGCTGCCTCGTTCTGTTTAATAACCGCCTGAGTTAGGGCTGCGAAACCCCGTTCAATAAGAGCAAGTGAATTAAATTTATCGAATGGCTTGACCTCATCGTTAGTCTCTAAATTGGTAAAACCCGGAGCGGAACAGTACAGTTTTTGTGAGTCTATGTACCGTACACCGCCCCAGTCCTCTGTATTAAAACGCTGTATATTATTAATAAGCTGCACGAGTTCTGGTGACGATCTTGGCATAGCTGGTTCTTTTAAAGTCGTATTCAATGGCAACTGAAATGAGCACCCAGGTGCAGATGGCACAGTAGGCGGAGGCGCGGTCTCGGCCCCATCATCCCAAAAAAGTTCACCACTAACGTCCGCACTAACACCAGAGTTATTCAATTCTGCTACACTAGGGGTAGAATGAAATGAGGGTTGAAATGCCCCGTTACTCGCAAGAAAATTCGATATACCACTTACTTGCCCAGTAAGGTACCTTATAGCCTCGGTAGTAGACGACATACGGCGTCGCTTGTGCCTGCGTTTATCCTTTTTCTTCTTGGACTTTCTTTTCAAGCCAGCTCGAGGACGCTCGCGCTCCAACGCCTCCACAGGCTGCGCCGTCGCCGATTCCGCAGCGGGTGTATCCGACGATGAGGAAGAATCGCTGGAATCCGATGATTCTTTCGTATCACTCCCCATCGTAGCAAAGATATAAATAATCTGCAAAAATATTCAGTTTAAAAAACGAACGATAACATCGTTTAACAAAATGTTAAGCTTTTTAAATTATTTAAGAATTTAAAGCGATAAAAATCAAGGTAACTAATACCTGCAGCACAACCGATTGCTATGGCAATCAAAACGCCAATGTCTGGAGAATGGCTGAGCGCGCCCAGGCTCGCCTGCCTACCTGGTGCACAGGATGTGACGTCACGATGATAGGAAGTGGGTGTATTCACAGTATAACCGATTCGTTACAGGAAATCAAGTTCGCTTCTCTCAATTATTTATTTATTTAGGCTTCAAATAACGGTTCAAAGCTTAATAAATAGCTTGTGCAATCCGCTGACGGCGAGGCATTTGAATGACTAACTTAGTGATTTTAACTATCTTTATTCATAAACTTAAAATAAGCATACTTTACATAAAACTTCACACCCGCTACTACATAATCATCAGGTTTGTCGTCGATTGTGCGTGAACTCTACCATGAACTGCGTCATATCTTCATTCAATTTCACGTGGACACTCGGTTGTTCTGAAATACATATAAATAATAATATAATAATAATATGACTTGTCAATTTTGACAACCATTCAAAATGTTCTCGACTATAGTTAGTTACATATGGTTAACTATACACCTAGGTTTTAAAATGATATACGATTAATCACTGCTAAAAATGTAGCCTTCATTTTAAATAAAGTAAATAATTAACAAGTACTTTTTGACAGATAGTTCGAGCAACGAAGACCAAATACTGCCTCTCGGGGGAAATAATTCGTGTATAAGCGAATTTTGGCATAGTTGTAGGGAATGGTGTTTTAAACCACATACTAAAAGTACTGACGGGTGGGGGTGGAGCGTTCGGGTGGGGGGGGGTCTAAAGGTCCCTTTTTTTAGTTTTTCGTAAATAACTCGTAAACGGTGGCCCATAGCAAAAAGTTTTCCATTACATGATTAATCTGCATAAAATTCTGTACAAAAAAGTTTTAGACATTGTTTCTCTGGGATCAATATTTAATGAGATATGGAGGGAAGAATGATTCCCGAAAGGCCATAATCGGGTTTCCATTGTAAGTCGGACCTTATATCAAATGAGCTCGGGTTTTTTTTGTGAGTGCCTCTTATAGTGAAATTTATTTATGCTGAGTATCAACATCTTAATTGTGACAGTTCGCGACTTATGATTTTTTCAAGTTTTTTTTTAAATTTCCTTTTTTTCGGGATGTGTTCAAGCGATTTGGTTCAAACTTTGGGATGATGTTCTTTTTATAGATTTGCATCGCCTCCCAAAAAACAAATACTAGTTATCAGTAGTATAATATTGGGCATTCTGGCCCACCTCGTTCGATCGGGCGAAAATTTCGCCCTCCTCACTCGTGTGATCCAAATGCCCAATATTATTTTGTGGATTTCAAAATTTGGGTTTGCGCAAAATGAAACAATCGCGCTAACGTGCGCGTTTCGCAACATGTAACGGAAATTGGGTTTGTGCTTAAAATAAAACGATTATCTCTCGCGTTAACATACGTATTTAACAAATAACACGTCGTAACGGAAATTGGGTTTGCCCAAAATGAAATGATCGCGTTAACGTGCACGTTTGCAACGGGAATTATTAGCTAAAAACAATCGCATCAAAATTGTTATATATATGTGAAAACGTAGTCGTGATTTCCCTTAATTGGAATAAGTCTTTCATGCAAGTAAAACGTACCTATGCATCGCTTGAGAAATTTTGAAGAAATATGAAGTTTGTAAAACAAAATCAGAGCTTGCAGTTGGATCTTGTTTTTTCAGCTCGCAATAAGCCTTGTGTACGTCATGGTGAACTTTTACCTTACAATATTCGCAGTATAATTTGCGGTCCTTCTAATTGCGGGAAAACTAATTTAATGGTTGGTCTTTTACTTCATGAACAAGGGTTACGGTACCAAAATGTTTATGTTTACTCAAAAACCCTTTTCCAACCTATGTATCGATTTTTAGAAGAAGTATTAGCGTTAGTTCCAACGGTTACATTTCAAAAATATTGTGAAAATGAAGAAATACTTAGCCCAAACGAAGCTAACTATAACTCAATCATGATATTTGATGATGTGGCTTGTGAAAACCAAAACAACATAAGGGATTACTTTGCAATGGGAAGACATAAAAATATTGATAGCTTTTATTTAAATCAAACGTACAGTAAAGTACCAAAACAATTAATAAGGGATAATGCTAATTTAATAATTCTTTTTAAGCAAGATGATGTTAATTTACGTCATGTTTATGATGAGCACGTTGGAACCGATATGTCATGGTCGCAGTTTCGTGAAATTTGCGCTAAAGTATGGAACGCACCTTTCAGCTACTTGGTTATAAACAAGGATTGTAACAAAAATTCTGGATGTTATAGAATGGGGTTTGATACATTCATTACTGTAGATTAATATACTTAAGTACATACTTATTGAATAGTATTCGAATAATCGTTTATTATATTAAATGAATCCAAAGAGAACGGACATGAGCTCGAAAGTCGAGAAAGTTAATGAAGATAAAGTGCTAAAGGAAAAGATACTCCGGTCAGCCGAAGCAGTTAAAAAGAAGGTTAAACTTATTCGCGATGTAAAAACAAACAATGATATGATTCTGGAATCTGTTTTAAAACCAATTACAGAACCGCTTAATGAAATAGTTAAAGTTAAAAATGAGAATAATTACTTCAATACTAATGATGATGATTTTGATGACGGATTGCAATGGGGAAAGTTAGTAAAAAGAATTAAATATAGCCCAAGTGAAGAAAAGAAGGAATCTATAACTGATCAAACGGTTGTGAGGAATTTTTCTCAATCTAGCCTTGTTAATAAAAATGATGAGGATGAGACATCAAAAGATAATGAAAGTGATGTAAGCGATGAAGTGGAAAGTGAACATTTTAATGATCAGGATTCTTCAAATAATATTTCATTTAAGACGACTGATTCTTACGCTTCTCCTCGTGACGATCCTAAATTTCAAAAGCAATATATTACCAACTTAAATATACCTTTTGGTATTCGAACGGAACGGGACAAGCTAATGTTGGGAACCTGTCCGGTATACACTACAAATGACAAAAAACTGAAAGTAAATGGTCATACTTACTATTTAACGCCAGGTTTATTCGAACTGCTATATAAGAAAGTACCGGATTTAGATATTGTAACTGAGGATGACAGATGTAATTATAAAACCTTATTATTAGAAACTAATGCACATAGAAGAGAGTTTAATCCTAATAAACCAATAAAAAGCAACAAAGGCATGAAATATTTATATGTAATAAGACCTCTTTTTAAATTAGCTAAAGAACGTTCAGTAAGTGGTGAAGGACTACCGACGATGAAAAATGTTAAAAACGATGTGTCATATGTATATTGGGATAACCCAAACGAATTAGTAGAAAGGTTAAAATTACTTATAGCTTCTCGTGATGCTGGTAATACAGGATTGGATAATGAAATCATATCTATTATTGAAGAACTACAAGAAGCGGGATTAGTGAACAATGTTAATATATAAAGCAGTTACTTTACTATTATCGTTAGTCGAAGCAGAACTTTTGGCGTAAAAATATATCATAAAATGAACATAGATAAATTTGGTCACCATGTTCATAAACGTTTACGTGTAGCAGGTGTATCTGAAGTCAACGAACTTAAAAGTCAGGCTTTGCTTCGTTCAGAAGACGGAGATTTTGATTTACAATCACTGAGATTAAAAGGCGTTGCTCATCCTTTGTCGGCTGATGATGCAGTAAATAAGGAGTACGTCGATCAGCTCGTTCAGAACATTTATGACAAGAAGTATCTAGATTCTTTAATCAAAGTTATAAATTCTCAAATTCATCAGCTCGCAACTCAGTTGAAATTGAACTTTTATACAAAAAACGAGGTAGATAACATTGTAAAACAATTAAGCAATGGCAAAAGAACAAGTAGTGAACGAGATCCACAGATCAGCTCGTAAAAACTTTAAGCGACGAGCAGTTGTTTTAAAAGGCATTCACGATTTGTGGCAAGCAGATTTGATTGACTTACAAAAATTCCATAAAATAAATAAAGGAAATAAATATATTTTAGTTGTCATTGATGCATTTTCAAAGTACGCGTGGTGTATTCCGACAAAATCGAAAACTAGACAAGAAGTTAAAAATGCATTTCAACAAATTATAAAGTCAGCAATCCAAATTCCTAGAAACTTGCAGACAGACTTTGGAAAAGAATTTTACAATAGTGAATTTGATTGTTATTTAAAATCTTTAGGAATAAATCATTATTCAACTTATTCAATTAAAAAGGCATCAATTGTTGAAAGGTTAATAAAGACGCTTAAAAACAAACTGTACAAATATTTTAGTTTAATTGGAAATTATAAATGGGTTGGAAAACCTTTAGATGATATAGTCAAATCTTATAATGAAACTTTTCATAGTACAACAAAATTTAGACCAAATGATGTTAATTTTGAGAATGAATCGGAAGTAAAGAACAATATTAAGAAACGTCAACAAAATCTATATCATAAATTAAATAAATTCAATGTGGGAGATCGTGTACGTATAAGCAAGTATAAAAGCGCTTTCCATAAAAGTTATACGCCTAATTGGTCAACAGAGCTATTTACTATTAAACAAGTCAGTAACACTCAACCGTTTACGTACCATATAGAAGATCAGCGAGGAAACACTATTCTGGGCACATTTTACGAACAAGAACTTCAAAAAACTAAGTACCCGGACGTTTATCTCATTGAAAAGGTGGTCAAAAAAAAAGGGAATAAATTATACGTTAAGTGGTTAGGACTTAATGATAGTGAGAACAGCTGGATTAATAGAAGTGCCATTGTATGAATATATTTATATAGTTACTCGCACAAAAAATGTCATTAACATATAGGATATGAAAGGAAGAGGACTTTTAAACAGTGTAATTAATCACTTGCCTTTTGAATTACACTTACCTGGTTACAATTATTGCGGACCAGGCACTAAATTGCATAAACGGTTATTAAGAGGTGATAAAGGAGTTAATGAATTGGATGACGCGTGCATGAAACACGATATAGCTTATGATAAACATTCTAACCTAACAGATCGACACCGCGCAGATTTAGAACTTTATAAAATGGCTAAACAGAGGTTGAAGTCGAAAAGTGCTGGAAAAGGAGAAAAACTTGCTTCATGGTTAGTTAGCAAAGTGATGAAATCTAAAATGAAAGCTGGTGCAGGCATAAAATCATTTAAAGGTTTGGTTACAAAGATGCGGAAGGAACTGAAAAGAAACAAATCAAAAGATAAAGGCACTACAATCACCCGAGCTCTTGCGCTCGCAAAGAAAGTATTTACTAGAAACAGTAAAATTCATATTCCGCGTTTAATACCCATTCCGAAAACTGGCGGTATATTACCACTGATACCTATTTTTGCGGGACTTTCTGCGTTGGGATCATTGGCTGGAGGAGCTGCTGGGATAGCTAAAGCTGTTGGTGATTACAAAGCTGCAAAGAAAAACTTAACCGAATCACAACGTCACAACAAAATGATGGAATCTATTGCATTAGGTAAAGGATTGCACATTAAACCGTACAGAAATGGAAAGGGATTGTGTTTAGAATACTCAAAAAACTAGTCAACAGGCTTCCCAGACGTGCTCTCACTAATATAGATATTTTAAAACACTCTTCAGATATTCCTCATTTCCGTGGCGTTTATATGAGAGATAATTTGCCAAAGCGTTCGAATAGAGTAGAGTGCGCAATTATTAATTTAGATAGTTCTGAAAACCAAGGGACACACTGGGTAGCCTATGTCAAAGATAATAATTACTGTGAATATTTCGATAGTTACGGCGATCTTCAGCCTCCAATAGAATTAATAAAGTATTTAAAAAATAAAATTATTTCATACAACTATGTCACTTATCAAAAGTTTAATACTGTAAATTGCGGTCATTTATGTTTGAAATATTTAAAGCAATTTTGGAGTAACCGTTTAAATATCTCTGTTCAATAAAAACCATATCATTCACATGATGTCTTTCACTTTGTCCATAACTGGAACCTCTTCTACCCTGATCACAAATCATTCACCAGCTTTTCAACTAAATGGTGAATATGAATGCGGGTTACTATATTTTTCGACTTTTAACTCTATACCTAATATAGACTATAGAAATAATATGTTTTATTATGGCCAAAATGAAGTAGTTGAAATTCCTGAAGGGTCATACGAACTTCAAGACCTCGACGATTACCTGAAAAGACATCTGAAAGGATGTTCATTTTCACTGACATGTAATAATAATACGTTAAAGACGTCTATATTGTGTTCTAAAAATGTGTATTTTAATAAAGAAAATTCGATTGGTAACTTACTAGGTTTCGGTCAAGAAACTATTCAAGCTAATATATTAACAGAGTCTCCTTTTCCTGTGTCCATTCTCTCTACAACTATAGTGCGAGTTGAATGTGACATTGTGAGTGGTTCATTTATTAACGGAAAACCAAGTCATATTATTCACGAGTTTGTGCCTAATGTACCACCAGGCTATCGGATTATAGAAACACCTAAAAACGTTATTTATTTTCCTCTTAATCAAAACAGTTTAAGCTCTTTAAAGTTAAGAATATTGGATATAAACGATAACTTAATCAATTTACGCGGTGAAGAGATCCAGATATATTTGCATCTCAGGAAAAGATGATAGATTTCAATAAAAGATTAGTTTCGCGCAGTACAATTATTAGTACGCATTGTGCTGTCAAGAAAAGAACACCTAAAAATCAGCTTACGAGGCTTTCCAAGGAAAATAAAGAATTTCTTAAAACTATTGGTTTATTAAAATGAGTATTCTAAACTTAACAGAAACTTTCGGCTACGATAACACAATAGAAAGTTTTGAATTCCATTCCTACAAACCTTACGTAACAAGTTTCAATTTTAATGATGAAATCCGTATACCAATAAACCAACAAGATCTATACGTGTTACCTTCTGAGAGTGCCTTATACATAGAGGGAAACATGGTAGTAGTCAACAGAGAAACAAAACTACCGGTGGCCAGTGTTCAGTTTACTAATAACCCTATACTTCATTTGTTTCAAGATATTCGATATGAGCTTAATGGAATCGAAATAGACAAAATTAAAAATGCTGGAGTTACAACTACTATGAAATCTCTCTTATCTCTAAATGAACATGAATCGAGAATGTCAAAGTCATGGGGTTGGGATGTCAACGGTACAAAAGTTACGCATGGGTCGTTTTCTGTATGCATTCCTTTAAACAAGATTCTTGGTTTTGCAGAGGATTACAATAAAATAGTTATAAACTGTAAGCATGAACTTATTCTTTTGAGATCCAATACTAATTTAAATAGCGTTACATTAAATACAAATGAATATATAGATAACATTACGATATCTAAAATAGTATGGCGTATGCCACATATAAAAGTTTCTGATCGGGAAAGGTTAAATTTAATGAAGTGCTTGGAAAAAGATCGTGCTATTCAGATAGCATTTAGAAACTGGGATCTTTATGAGTATCCACTTTTACCGAAAACATCAAAACATTCCTGGGCAATCAAAACTTCATCTCAAATTGAAAAGCCACGATATGTTGTTATCGGATTAAAAACAGATAGAAAAAATATGACTAACAAAGATATGACACACTTTGATCATTGTCATTTAAGAGATGTAAAAGTTTTTTTAAATTCAACCTATTTTCCGTATGAAAGTTCTAATGTTAGTTTCGCAGCTGAAAAATTCGCTATATTATACGATCAGTATGCTAAATTCCAACAGTCGTATTATAACCGCAGTCAAGCGCCGTTGCTAAGTCCGCAAGAATTTAAGGATAAAGCACCTCTGTTTGTTATCGACTGCTCTCGGCAAAACGAAACCTTAAAAACGGGTTCAATAGATGTGAGAGTTGAATTAGAGTGTGAACAGGACATACCCGGTAATACTGCGGCTTACTGTCTTATTTTGAATGATAGCATTGTAGAATACAAACCGTTGACCAATATTACCCGAAGGATATCATGAGCTCAGACTGCTTGTTTGTAGATCTCCAGGGGTTTAAATCATCTACAAATGAATTTATTCTTAAAGAATTTGCGTATAGTACAAATGAATACACGCAAGTATTTTTAATAAAACCTCCGTATGCATTTTTTACTTTATCGGAAAAAGAAAAAAGTAATGTTATATGGATAGAGAAAAACCTCGGTATCTTATGGCGTGAAGGATTCATTGATTATAGAGAGTTTAAAAGAATGATTTATGTTCACTTAGAAAATAAGAAAATATTTGTAAAAGGGTTAGAAAAAATTAAATGGGTTAAAGATTTGTGTGATAATTGTACTGTAATAGACTTGGGTGAAAAAGGTCTTCCTAATTTTCAATCAATGCATCAAAAATATTGTAAAAACAGCGGCACATATAATTGTTTAATTCATAAAAAAACTTGTGCGTTAAAAAATGTATTATGCATTAAAAAATGGTACTTTGAAAATAATTTAGAACTGTATTCTCATATCTGATTTCAAAATAAATGATATTATTGACAAACATATTTTTTATTTCACCTATTCAAAGAGAATTATCAATTACCGAAAAGTTTTTCCACTAAATTGAATTAATATCGCTGTCAGTCGAGATGAAGAAAAACGTGTCGGTAAAAAAAAAACTCTTAAGGTCACTTGCAGCTTTTTCTTAGTCCAGTAATGTTAAAATATATGATAGGTACTATTACTGTTAAATCTAGTTTAAAAGTTATATCGAAATTTAAAAAAGCTGCAAGGGGCCATTAATAACTGCAAAATGAAACAACAAGTTATTTTCATTATATTTATTTACTTACTATGTTAATTACAACAAAATTAAACTAAAACTACAAACTAGCACTGTATCCACTCAGTTTTTTTGAAATCTTATGTATCACACTTTCGGCATGATCTATAACTTCATCGTAATTATCGTCCGCCAAATATTGAGCACTCAACATCACTTTGTCTTCATCATCACTGTCTTTGTTCAGGTCAATTATCTGTATTTTTAGTAGTCTCGTACCTTTCCCTGCTTTATTATTTATTATAAATGATGGCAGACGGTCGTGACCACTTCTTTTAAAAACTTTATTGGAAAAGTTTCGTTTTGATCTTTTTTCTTTATTTTTTTTCTGGATTCCGCTTTTAAGTTTCTTCACCAGCTCGCTGTCTTCTTCTTCTTCCACTAGGAATTCCTCCAATGGATCCTGAGCATATTGCGAAAATAGGAAAGTGTCTTGTGTTCCTTCCATATTCTGAAACAAGATAAATCAAAATAAATATTTTAATATTTTGCTTGCTATTTGTAGACAAAAAAAATAAAAATAAAAATGCAAGACGATAACATTTACATAAATAGATCGAGTCTAACTTGAATAAATTGTTAATATATAAATATATCAAATGTTTGCTTACCACACCGGGGCTGAGGATATGAAGCTCGTAACAACTTGTAAAAACTTGTAACTTCGTTCTGAAGATAGACTGATGTTTGGCTGAGTATTATATGAGCCTTTATTTATAACGATTAGAATTCATGAATCGACAAAATTACACCACAATTGACGAACAATTTCAGTCAGTATCGTATAACGCGGTCATAGCTGACTCGACAAGGCGTCAGCAGCTAACCTGCTGATTGAGAAACATGCTAATTTTAATATTTCATTTTAAGTAAGTATTTTTATCGGCTAATTAGAAAGACAATAAATTTTAGAATACCGGTGTTTTTAATTTTCACGCAAACTTTGATTATCATTGAAGAAAATCTATTTTTAACATTTAACTGTCTTTCTTTCTTTAGCTAATAAATTCACTTAATTAAAAAAAGAAATATAAATCATTTTAATGAATAGGTTTGTATTTTACTCATATAAATTAAAGTTCATTCATTTCACAAATAGCTCACTAATTAGTTTGGAGTTAAATAAAAAAATAAAAATAAACATACACCTCTTGTGAAATGGAGAACCAATTATTTATGAGTAATTAGGTAATTAAAAATCCAAACACAAATTGCACTAGGCATATGTACGTTTATTCAAATAGCAGTACTAATAGGTATTTACATAACATATAATCATAAATTGTTTCTTAATACTAACATATTACTTATTTTAACGGTATACATTTCTGGTAAAGTTGTAGATTTACAATTCAATTTATTTAACGAGATTTGAATACATTCGCTTATAATTTATAAAAACTACAATATCGATCTATGACCCCATGCTTTAGTTGAAATTTTGTCTTTTAATGTAAGTCGCTTATCGTCTTTACTGGATAACGCAATTTTGTTAACAGTTTGCGTAAAGATTTCATGTTTAATAGATTTAAATAATATATTTTTTTTCCTAATAACCGTATTCTTGAACAGAACATCCTTATAGTCATCTAATGTTAATTCTCGGACACCAGGCTTTTTTACTCCTTTTGCTTTTTTGAGTAATGAATTTTCGCTTTTGATACAATACAACTTGGAACGTAGCCCTACAAACTCAGTGATAAGCTCGCCCCCTAACTCGTCTTTAAATAATCCCGGAACCTTTTTATTTATCAAGGGTATCTGAAACTCATTTGATTTGTTATAATTACTTGTATCAAAATAATGTATAAACTGATTTTTCAAATCGTCGTAAAAGTCAGTGGTTTTAATATTATAAATGAAACTGTCAGTATCTGTATAACAGAGAGAAACACTTTCATTATAATAAGGTTTTATTACAGAGTAGTGGAATTGATACATGTGACTCTTAGAAAGCTCGAGTATCGCGAATCCTATGTATATCGGTTTATCTAAGACAACTCTCTCCGGTTTCATTTGAACAGCGACTAAATTATCCGAAAATGTCGTGGCGCTGTGAAAATTTGGTCGTGCTATTAATTTACTTGCTGTTACAAACTTCTTTGTAGAGTTTCTCTCATCACTCCACTGATTTACTAACTTAACATCTACACGTCGTTCACTATCCTCGAGAGTCTTGCCAAAAACAGCGTTATTTTTTAATTTAAAAAGATTCTGTTGAAATGGAGTTTTTGCATTTTTTCTTAGTTCTGTATTTAAATCTATATATTTTTTCAAAAAGGGGCTTTGTCGGAAGGTGATTACCCGGTGAATTTTATTAAGAGTCAAACCATTACGCAAGCACGTTTTTAAATGTACATAATGAATGACGTACTCATATTTATCATACAAATTTGGGATTAATTTCGAATTTTTCCCTCCTGGAGGTACAAATTTTTGTGCACAGAAGGGATAATCGTTATGCAAATGATGTAACTCTTTAGGGTAAACTAAGTCGACCTCAAGAATAAATCCAAATTCTGCATCGTCTGAAATTGACATAAAGTCTAATTGCTCTATTTCCTCAGAATCTAGAAAGCGAAAATCAGATATGGGTAATGAATGACTCATACTATATCCGTATAAGTTGTTACAATCAATGTATACAAGAAACGAGTCGGGTTTACTGTCATCATAAGTTTTCATATATTTATTATTAGCAAGAGCATGTCTGGTAGAGCACATGCAAATTCCGCCTCGAATGCCTTTTTGAATAAGACGAATGATTTCTAAATCAGATATCAACTCTAATTTTACGCCAGTTTTCAATAACATCGCGTCAAATGACAAACTCGGCACGGTTAAATAGAATGCAGGATCTAATTCATAATGAATCTTACAAATTTTTCGAAAATTTTCAAATATGTCTGACAAAAGCAAAACGTCAGTTTTAATATAGAGATCTGTATATTCACCCATGTTTCTTATTTGAAATGTCTCCCATACACGTTGAGCGTGCTCATAGTCAGAGTCTGTAATTTGTTCCGCAGAAAGCGAGTTATAAAACGAACTCTTTTCAGGTAGCTCAATTTCTGTAAATTTATCCCAGCCGGTCATATAATCGTAAGGATATACTCCTTTGCGTAGTAATAAATTAAACTCTTCTAATCGAGGATAAAAGTTACTTAAGTGGAAAAACTCTGATCTACATAAACCCTTAGCTAACTCTTCTAAACTAGCACCTAGAAATTTAAATGAATCTACAAACCGTATTTGCACATACTGATCATTAGATAACCTTAAAAATTTTGTAAATGAAATATAGTTTTCTTTATTTTTAGGTATTACTTTTATAGGTCCAGAACATTTACCCAGTTCTTTGATAAATAAATGACAGTCGTATCCAGACAAATTGTGGAAAAATATAGGAATAAGTTTAGGCACTCGAAAACGTAAGTTACAGTATTGATGGGCCGCTCCGCGATAAAACCCTGTTAAATGACAGTGATCTCTAACTTTATCACCAAACAAAGGGGTTTTGCAAATGTGACAATTTTTTGCATTTTTGTACGCTAAAGCATCTTCATCGTCGAAAATCATAGGAACCTCTTTATTTAAGATCTCATGTATTTCATTTACATGTCTGTACAAGTACTCTAAAAACTTGGATACGCAATCGGGTCCGCGATACTGAATAAAACGATTCAGACTTCCGTCATAAGAACAAACTATGTAATACGCAAAAGCTGCAGGCTTATGAATTTGTTTATTTGAGGTGAAGCTAATCGATGGTGCTTGCTCGCAACCCTGGTAAGGTTCAAGAATAGTTTCAAAGTCAGCGTACACTACAAATGGTACGTCTTGTTTACGATCGAAATTTTTAAATTGCAGATATGTACCTTTATCTGGAAGTACAGTAGCAATTCCACTACAAACATGCATATCATATTTGTATTCTGATACAAAAAATATGAGACAGTCTTCGCAAAAATAAAGTTTACCATGATGCTTAGTAATTTGAGAACGTACAAGACGCGACAAGTCACGAATCAAAACATAATGCGAGTTATTACCGCGCTCGATTAAAAGTAAATTGATCCTATGTTTCCTTTTGTACTCGGACCTGTAAAGAGGTCCTACAACAGTTCGATTGTTTTTTAAAGAATACACATTAATACTGATATCAGTATTATCGGATTCAAATGTCTTAATATCAGCAAAGGTGACAGGGAAACTCATATTATCAGTTTTTAAAACAGTCTTAAAATAGGGATACGACGATGTACGCTCACTATGATGTGAGGACGGGTAAATGGCGGCAACAATGCACCAGAGAAAACAATAGTCATCGTTATTGCGAATATTTATGCAAGCCTTTTTATTTTTTATTAATTTAGGCAAATCCACGTAAGATGACGCTTTTAATGGATCAAATTTATTGACATTTATTTCTAAATACAAATTTGATAAAAATGTCCAACCAGAATCGCGGTCTTCAAATTCCTCTACCTTTTTTCTTATAGTTATAAAGAATTTTTGAAAAAGCTTCTCCAAATCATAATTTTGATGCACAGAAAAATTTTTTGTTGCGAAAGACTTAATTTCTTGCCTGTCATCTTTGAATAAAAGAAAATTGCAAAAGTATTCGAAATTAACTTTAAGGCTCACTTGTTTTTGAAGCGCATTTTGTAAAATTCTTAAAAATTTGCATTTCAAAGAGTTCAAAAATACGTCAGGTAAACAAGTTTTAAAATCATCAGTAGCAATTATCCTATATGACGATATGCGACCTTTAAAAGCTGAGGAAATTTGATAAACCTCATCGTTTAGTTCTACAACGGAATTATTTTTATGTTTATTACTTTTTAAGTGACCCACCCACTGTTTTCTTTCTACTCTGATGGAGCACTCTGAGCAAAAAGGCATATTTATGTAAGTTTATTCAGATTACAACACAATAAAAAATAATAAGAGCAAACAGACATTTTACGCAAACGTTAAAATAATACTGAATTACTTGTTGTTAGAGTAAAATTTAACGTCAGCCTCTACAAAAAGTTCTTGAAGTCGTTGAACAAATTTTTGCAACGAGTTCCACTGTGGTGTTTCACTGTTGATTTGAGCCTTAACTGCAAGAAGGGCTTTCTTCCAACGCTGATCGGGCAACTCACCGCGAATGTCTTCGGTGTGAGAGACCTTCAGCTCCACGAAGAAGTCTCCCTTCAGAACGCATGCTCGTTTCGTTGCTCCTGTCGGCAGTCGGTTGATTATAGACGAGTCGAGCGCATTTGAAGAAACAGAGGGTTTCGGCGTAATATTAAAATCTTCCGGGAATATACCAAACAAATCATGAGGGTTTTGGTTTCCTTTTATCTTCGATGCGGCAGAACTGTAAAAAACAATTAAATCAGTACAACCACCTTGATGTTAGAAGGTTTACTAGAATTACCTTTTAAAAAGATAATGAATAAGATAGTAAAAACAAATACCTGGTTGATGATGATTTTCGTTTCTTAATGGTTTTTTTCGATTTGAGATTATCTTGGCTTACGCTGTCCTCTGAATCAGATCTAAAACAGGATATATGGATAATTATTAATCGTTTTTGTTTAAAAACATACATTAACAGTGAAAACAAGTCAACGGGAAATATACCTATTTGCTGCACTTCTTTTTTGTTTTCCAAATTTTGAGGTGACGGGGGTCACGTTAGCAGCAATGATGCTTTCAAATTCGGTATCAGACCTATAAATAATAAATAATTGATATAATTAAATCACTGAAACATTTTAAAGTTATTTGGGAAAAAAGTGTACTTACTCACATTTTAACAGTAGCGAGATGAAACAGCAGGAGGTGGTAATGCACTGGGCGGTAAGCTGGCGGACGAGGTGTAGGGCAGCGGTGGCGGTAGCTGGAAGTCTCGGAGCACAAAAAGAACGCAGTTGTGGAAGTTGACAAATAAATAGCGAATTCTTGATGACTTTGTTACATGCGCCAGGGGTGTTACTTGAGTAATTTTGCATAAAGCAGTTAATATCGCTATTATTAATTTAATATTATTGCTATTTCTATTGCACTGGAAGAACCAGTGAGAGAAGATTCCATCTTCACATCCATATTGTGGTAATTAACATTATTTTTATTATAAGTAGTGTAAATTGGTTTTTTTCTTTAAGCTTACATGTTGTGATAGTTTGAATGTTTATTCCAGTAACTGTTAACATTTAACTAGGGTTTCTCACTGGTAAAATAATTATATCAAGTTTAATGAACGAAATGTATTCAAAATGTTCGACACAATTAAAAGTATTGTTACCAATTATAACATTATTTGATACATTTACGATAGTGCCAGCCCTCAAAATGTATATTCTTGCATATTTTTAATGGGGCCACCGGCGTTGTGCAATTTCCTTCACATCGATTGAAAAAAACATGTTGCGTAATTGACCAATGCCTAATTAATAAAATGCAGGAATATTTGTTAAATCAACAAATGAAAAAAAATATATATATTAATTTAAATTATTTACGCAAATGTACTGGAAACAGAAAAAGTATTTTCCCGAACAAGCGAACTTGACAAATCGATTTCTTAATCCAGAAAACACCTGTAATTGTAAATTTATTGTAATTCCAACATTGAATACAAAAATTAAATATTACCAATATAAAGAATTTAACAATGGTTTCATCATAAGCGCCCTCTATAGGCTAAGTACTGAACTAATATAATAGCTTAATGAATGCATTACACTTTCATATAAGTTGCAAATGGTTTCGATTAATTCCGATAGATTAAGCAAAATATTCGTTATTCTACGCCACCTATGTTCATTTGCGTGAAATCATCACAATAATAGCGAGCGTCCATAGTTGAAATGTGATCGCGGATCTCATACCGCCCGGTCTTCGAGTTCTAATTACAATTACGCAAAACATTGTATGTCGCATGCGATTATATTTTTAGCTAAGCTTAATTTTGCACACAATAAAACTGATTTTACATCAATATGTTAAAGTGAGATATGTTTTTTTAGAAATGTATTAATATATAACGTTCCTATAGATGGCATTACAATAGCATTAAAATTAACTGGAGCACATTTATGCGTTGTTTTCTTGCGTTTTGGTTTTACAAACCAAAAATCAGTTGAACTAACGAATTGTTTATAAAACATCTTATAGTTTCGTAATTTAAATGATGATAAGACTGGTTTTATACAACCGAAAACCAGTTAAAACCTACATCACGCTATTGAAGTTTTTATACTCAGGTTGATATATATAGTAAGAACTTTACCAAATGCATAAGTGTCTTAGTACTCCTTGTGACCTACCGGCTTGGTTGTGCTAAGTCCCAGCTTGTCAATCTCGATGCTCGATTTGATCACCCTTGCACTGAGTATTGCTGAACTATCTCGAATATTTGGGAGGGATTCTGTTACTATGCGGTGGTAGATAACGGATGAACTCGTCCCTGGTGAAGGATGCAAACTCACCATGTACACAAAAGCGGTCATACGACCACCGGGAACTAAGCGTCCTGGGTGACCCGATCTTGTCTGTGGAGCCTGATCACCTTCACGACAAGTTGTACAAACGCGTCTGCGCTCCGGCCAAGTGCGAGGTGTTTAAGCTTTTGCATTTTACGAAATCAACTAATATTCTTAGTTTAACTTGGACTTTAAGAATGTATAAAATCTATACCTCCATTTTACGCAAACCCAATTTTGAAATCCACAAATAATGTCAGGCATTTGGATCATACGAGTGGGGAGGACGAATTCGCTCGATATCGAAAAAGGTGGGACAGAATGCATGCATGAATTTCATTTTGCGCAAACCCAATTTACGTTACGACTTGTTATTTGTTCAATACGCATGCGAGAGATAATCTTTTTATTTTAAGCACAAACCCAATTTCCGTTACATGTCGCGAAACGCGCACGTTAGCGCGATTATTTAATTTTGCGCAAACCCAAATTTTGAAATCCACAAATATCGCTCGATATCGAAAAAGGTGGGACAGAATGCATGCATGAATTTCATTCTGCGCAAACCCAAATTTTGAAATCCACAAAATAATATTGGGCATTTGGATCACACGAGTGAGGAGGGCGAAATTTTCGCCCGATCGAACGAGGTGGGCCAGAATGCCCAATATTATACTACTGTTATCAAATAAAAAAAAGAAAATAAAGACCAAATAAAAAAGATGCATTTTTTTTCTGTATTCAATAAACTCGTGAATAAGCGAATTTTGGCATAGTTGTAGGGGATGGTGTTTTAAGCCACATACTAAAAGTACTGATGGGTGGGGTAGAAGCTAACGGGTAGGGGGGGTGTAAAGGTCCCTTTTTTTAGTTTTTCTTAAATAACTCGTAAACGGTGGCCCATAGCAAAAAATGTTCCATCACATAAATAATCTGCATAAAATTCTGTACAAAAAAGATATTTACACTTTTTTACTGGGATCAACATTTAATGAGATATGGAAGGAAGAAGATGGACACTAAAAAAACAAACTCACATTTCTTTAAGTATGGCAGGTATATAAATAAAAATAAAAATCCTAATCCTAGTAATATTATAAATGCGAAAGAGAGTGTTTTTCTTGACCATACAGAATCCAAATAGGCTTGGTTAGGTTAAGTTATTTTTTAACCACCCAGTACCGAAAATTAACCATGTAAAAATTAAACAGGTACAATAATTATTTTTCGACCACCCAGTACTAAAAATTAATCATGTAAAAAATTAAATACCGATGTACACTAACTATTCTTAATTACCTATTCAACTTTAGAAGTAAAATCTAATTGGACACTTACATCTACCTAGTAAGTACCTACTATACTTTACGCACTAACATCTAAATCGTAAAATTCGTTCAGTGTGAAATTGTGCGACTTTAGTTTATACATGGAAGTATAATATACTGCGACAAAGTTCTTTGCAGGGAGTGTAAATAGGAGCGGCAAAGCCCGCTCGCACTCAATGATCGAAGACCTTCGTCCTTCTTGCTTTGTTTAGGACATTGTCAGTTTGTATTATTCAATACAAAATTAAGATAAAAAAAACATTTCATTACAAACGATGGTAAAACACACAAGCGACAAATTTGGCATGATTATTATGTACATAGTACTAACACTAAAAAAACAAAAAAAAACTGAAAACCGGTCAAGTGCATAATGGTTTTTACGCATAATGTATCATTACGCATAAAACCTTTTGTCATAAAACGGTTTTTACAATAGAAAGGGTTTTGTTTTAATTATTATTATAACCTAACCTTAATTAATTTAACTTAATCTACACAACGGACGTTTATTAACTTCGGCAATGTCAGCCTAAAAGAGTGTTATGACAAACGATTCTATGCGTAATGATACATTATGCGTAAAAAAATTATGCGTGTCAAAGGAGTCCCGTTTAAAGCACCGGCGTCCTCTAAAACTATGCTAAAATTCGCTTATAAACGAGTTTTTTCCCCTGATTTTGCCTTATTGCTTAGGGTATTGGCCACACATATTGCTGATTTTTGATAGGAAGTACCGCCTGGAAAATTTTGTTATTTTGGCAAGAAGTAGTGCCAATGTATGGTCTATTCTGAGAAAAAAATCTAGAGGTGTCACTATTTCACAACCACATAAAAAATAATGTTTATTTTTTATTTGGTCTTCATTTTCTTTTTTTTATATGATAACTAGTATTTGTTTTTTGGGAGGCGATGCAAATCTATAAAAAGAACATCATCCCAAAGTTTGAACCAAATCGCTTGAATACATCCCGAAAAACAGGAAATTTTAAAAAAATCTTAAAAAAATGATAAGTCGAGAACTGTCACAATTAAGATGTTGATACTCAGCATAAATAATCTTCACTATAAGAGACACCCACAAAAAAAGCCCGAGCCCATTTGATATAAGGTCCGACTTACAATGGAAACCCGATTATGGCCTTTCGGGAATCATTCTTCCCTCCATATCTCATTAAATATTGATCCCAGAGAAACAATGTCTAAAACTTTTTTGTACAGAATTTTATGCAGATTAATCATGTAATGGAAAACTTTTTGCTATGGGCCACCGTTTACGAGTTATTTACGAAAAACTAAAAAAAGGGACCTTTAGACCCCCCCCACCCGAGCGCTCCACCCCCACCCGTCAGTACTTTTAGTATGTGGTTTAAAACACCATTCCCTACAACTATGCCAAAATTCGCTTATACACGAATTATTTCCCCTGAGTTTGCTTCGTTGCTTGAGCTAAGAACATTATTGTGATTTAAATGTTTAACTAGAATTCAGCACATACCTAATAGATATGGCTCTTCACTTTTCACCTCCAATAGATTATTATCTTCATTGACATCAGCAAACATCACCTCCGGAACCTCTCTCTGCTCATCATCATACCCTGGAAACATGGTCAGGTTCGTAATATTTACTAAGACATTCAAGACCTATGGTCCTATAGGCGTACGGTCACGAACTCACGGACGATAATTTGTGACCCATTTAAAAAAAATGCTTGAAGTCAATTTCATTATAATGATAGAGATATAGAGATGAAAAGTCATTTGTAACTTATAGGAAACTCAACCTTATTGTTGTGGAATGACAGATTGACTTTGGACCTAAGGTGGGTCACAAATTTAACCTGGTAATGCCCACCATACTCTTAGGCTGAACATAGAAATTGAATATCCCTTGGGTACAGTCGCGAACTTTAATTTGGTACCCACCTTAGGTCCAAAGTCAATCTGACATTCTACAACAATAAGGTTGAGTTTCCTAAAAGTTACAAATGATTTGACATCTCTAATGACATTGACGACTTCAAGCATATTTTTCTTGAAATGGGTCACAAATTAACGTACGTGATAGTACCTAGGGGTGCACTAAGAAAGGATTCGTAAATTGACTGTCAAAAAGAAGAAATAGTAGCTGTAAACTCAATTTTACGCGTACGAAGTCGCGGATCTAGTTCACTATAATTACCTATCGTGCCATCAATCCGTATTCGTTTAATAGACCTCTCAATCTCATCTCCCATCCTTTTCTGACTCGTCAACGGTTTCGTCTTCGTTTTCTCTTCATCCGGAGCATCAAGTACCCTCGTTACTTCTTCCCTTATTAGTTGTTTCACGTCTTCAGACAAATCGACGCCGCTGTCATAGTTCCTGACGTATTTCGTTATTGGTTCGTCGTCACTGTCGTATTTTGGTAGGTCATCGTCACTCTCTGGTAAGACGTGTTTCGCGTCGAAGAATGACCGCCATTTTTGGATTAGATCGTCGGCGAGCTTCTGGAATTGAGAAGGTGAGTTTTAAAAAGAAATGTCAGCTGTATCCTTACGCTTTTGGAATCATGATCAAGTGGGGGCCAGTGCGTGTATAGGTTACATACAGTGGCGTAGCTAGGGGGGGGCGGCAGGCGCGTAAAGTAAAACCTGCAAGATTTTTTAATTTCTGCGCCTAAAATAGTAGCACTACAGTTCTACACTCACTGAGACTAGACAAGGCAGACATACCATCCTTTTCTAGCTTCTTAAATGTTCGAGGAGGATGGCAAGCCCAACCTCATCTACGAGAATTTAGACCTAGCCAAGGACGCCAGCAGGCGCCATCTTTATAACGGTAATATATTTTGCCCAATTTATAGAGTGACAAATGCAGTTTGGAAAGCAGCAGACCATGATGATCACAGTATACAGTTGTTTTATCTCATGAAAGCAGTGGGTTGTAGATGCATGTGCACGTTGTCTCCGAGTACGTAGCTGTCATCGCTAAGCCTCGCCATAGTGTGCGTACTGTACGCATTACAAGTACAAGACAAGTATGCCCCACCCCCTTTCATAAGCTAAAACAACTGTACCACTCATAAGTATAAACCGTTTTAGTACCTTTTTGAGCATCTGTGTGTTATACTAATTGAGTAAATCAACACTTACAAACTTAAGCGGCTTGGGCATCCTAAGCATGTAGTGTTCAGGATGTGTCTCCCGCATCTCGCACTTCTGACAGAGGTCATAGTCCTCGCAGGAGACGCACTTGTAGCGGAAGCCCTGGATCGGCAGGCCACAGCTGTCGCAGACTATGCCTTTGTGTTGGTGGACTTCGTCATCTGAAAGATAAGATCAGGATTGTTGAAAACAAAAATAATAATAATTGTTAAAGCTGATTCTTATATTACACATGTAATTTTTCATTTGTCATGCAAAATAGGCACAGGCTTTATAGTTGCAGAAAATACAATATCAAAATTCAAATAATTTATTAAGTAAGGTGAGTTCCACATAAGAGCAGCTATGCCTGCCTAATTTGGCCATGTTGGTACATATTTGGTACTATGGCGTGAATCTACTAGTGCTACAGACAAGGCCATTAATGTTTAAAAAAAAACTCTAGTACATGGCCTTTTGAAAGTAAAATTAGTTAGAAAATAATTCTTGCCAATAATATAAATGGGGAATCACATTTTTATTTCACACTTTAATACCTAAACTGATAGGTGTGAAAGGATGGCAGAAATGTATGGCCGTCATGTTTAAACTCTCCCGCTGTCTTTATGTGGCGTTTTTTTAATCACAATTTGGGACTTCCGACCATAGTAAAAGTTTTAGAACATAAAATTATCTACCTGGTGACATATTGCATATCGTTATTAGTTTCATAGGCTGATTTGCCCATCAATTATTCATAAAAATACAAACAATAGTTAAGTATATAGTAGTAGTATAGTGTAGTAGTAGGGGTAGTATAGTTAAGACCCTACAGATGACATGGGGTATAAGGTACTTTTTACAGTAGAAAATCTGACAGGTGTAAAGGAATAGTGATAAACTACTTTGGTGTGATCAGTCTTGGTAAAAGCTAATAAATAATAATTGTTTACAACAATTTAGGGAGACTGAGCGCAGCAACGCGCACCGCTTTAGGCCGCATTCACACCAAACGTATTGTCAGCCGCCTGCTGTTACACAGTATAGCAGCAGTGAGCAGCGTAATGTCAGTTTGGTGTGAACGAAAAGTTAAATATCAAAGGAAAACTAGTAAACTGCGTAACATGCTGCGGCTGACACTACGTTTGGTATGAACGCGGCCTTAAGTGTTACTAGTCTAACATTGTAGCGTATTGTAACTAAGGCTCTCTACGTACCCTCACTCAAAGAGCCAGGCAAGCACATCGTTGGCACGGCGGTGTCACACAAGTGCTTGTTCTTTATAGCCGAGGGAGGGAAGTGACGAGAACAGATCCGATGAGATACAAGCACCTTTTCCTTCTCCAGCAAGTCATCTCGGCCCGCCGCCTGCAGCCATTCTACCTGCCTGCAGCATCAAAAGTACTTAGATGTTAGCCTGATTCAGTAATTACAAAAAAAAGTGAAAAAGTCAGGCAATGTTACACCGTACCGTCGTCTCTCTTTCGGCAAACTGTAATAGTTTAAATGGTTGTTCTGCTTGCTGTTACGGCCGCAGCCTTTCACGCAACAATAATTCACCATGATCACTTAACTTCGATTAAATCAAACATCTAATATTAACAATAATGCACAACGTTTGGTGTTTGGCTGATTTCGTACGACACTTTGTTGATATTTCTTTTTTTTAAAGAGACTTGACTTGACAATTCAGAAGGGTTGCCAGTGTAACAAAACAACACCAACTAACTTTACGGAACTTGTCCCATCGCCGATGAATAGCGAGAAGCTATATAGTAGAGCTAGCCTTCAACTCATCTTCAACTATGTGTCTCTTTTATTGACACGGGATCTAAATAATCGCTTTCTCGCCGCCAGTGGGACAAGTGCAAGTGCCTCGACTTGGTCGGATCAACGTGGGATCAACCACGCAATTTAACCAAGGCCAATATGTCCTATCATAGAGTTGAACTGAACAAAGAATTACACAAATTAAGTTAAAAAAAATACAACTTTAACTTGGTCGAGTTGCGTGGTTGTTCCCTTTCCTAGAATTATTGTATAGTAAAGGGAATGCAATATAATAAGTAAAATAAAACAAAGTGTAAAATTCGAAAATCCTACTTATTTATTAATAATAATTTAATTTAACGTAATATAATCAGTCTTCAGGTACACGGTATTATATTAAATATAATTAACAATTAAAGCTAGTAAACTTCTTCAACTGTAGGTCCGCCACTCCTGCTTTGGTAGCCGGGCATTCCACAGTGCGTGCCTCCCATTCCGCCGGGCATTCCTCCCATTCCGCCGGGCATGCCTCCCATTCCGCCGGGCATGCCTCCCATTCCGCCGGGCATGCCTCCCATTCCGCCGGGCATGCCTCCCATTCCTCCGGGCATCCCTCCCTGCTGCCCCTGGCCATCGCTATGCATCTTGGTCATGATAGGCGTGCAGATCCGCTGCAGTTCCTTCAGCTTATGCTCGTACTCTTCTTCCTCGGCCAGCGAGTTGTTGTCGAGCCAGCGCAGCGCCTGCTCGCACTCGCCGCGCGCCGCGTCCTTGTCCTGCGCGCTCAGCTTGTCTCCGGCCTCGTCCAGCGCTTGTTTGACGCCGAACACGTAAGCCTCCAGCTGGTTGCGCGCCGCCACCCGCCTCCTTTGCTTCTCGTCCTCGTCCTTGTACCGCTCGGCCTCGGCGAGCATTCTGTCGATGTCGGCCTGCGACAGCCGGCCTCTGTCGTTCTTGATGACGATGTTCTTGCTGCGCCCGGTGCTGTTCTCCTTCGCCGACACGTTCAGGATGCCGTTGGCGTCGATGTCGAACGTGACGTCGATCTTGGGGACTCCTCGGGGCGCGGGCGGTATTCCGGTCAGGTCGAATGTGCCCAGTAAGTTGTTGTCTTTGGTCATGGCACGTTCGCCTTCGTACACTTGGATGGTGACCGCCGGCTGGTTGTCGGAGTAGGTCGTGAACGTCTGCGACTGCTTGGTCGGGATCTTAGAGTTGCGCTCGATGATCTTAGTCATGACGCCGCCGGCGGTCTCGATGCCGAGCGAGAGCGGTGCCACGTCGACTAGCAACACGTCCTGGATTCGGGAGTCGTTGGAGCCGCTCAGAATAGCCGCCTGGACCGCCGCGCCGTACGCCACCGCCTCGTCGGGGTTGATGGACAGGTTCAACTGCTTGCCGCCGAAGAAGCTTTGCAGAAGGTTCTGGATCTTCGGGATGCGAGTCGAGCCGCCGACAAGGACGACGTCGTGAATCTGGCTCTTGTCCAACTTGGCGTCGCGCAGCGCCTTCTCGACGGGCTCGAGAGTTCCGCGGAACAGATCCGAGTTCAGCTCTTCGAAGCGCGCTCGGGAGATGCGCGTGTGATAATCGACGCCTTCGTAGAGCGCGTCGATTTCAATGGTAGCTTCGGTGCTCGAGGAGAGAGTGCGTTTCGCGCGCTCGGCGGCCGTTCGCAGGCGGCGCAGCGCTCGCGTGTTGCCGCTCAAATCCTTCTTGTATTTGCGTTTGAACTCGTCAGCGAGGTGGTTCACTAGCCTGTTGTCGAAGTCCTCGCCGCCGAGATGCGTGTCGCCGGCCGTCGCTTTCACTTCGAACAGCGACCCTTCGTCGATGGTGAGGATGGACACGTCGAATGTGCCACCGCCGAGATCGAATATCAAAACATTGCGTTCGCCTTTGAGATTCTTGTCCAAACCGTAGGCGAGGGCGGCGGCGGTGGGCTCGTTGATGATTCGCAGCACATTCAGCCCGGCGATGGCGCCGGCGTCCTTGGTGGCCTGGCGCTGCGAGTCGTTGAAGTAGGCCGGCACTGTGATGACCGCGTCGCGCACTGTGCTTCCCAGGTACGCCTCCGCCGTCTCTTTCATCTTCGTCAGGACCATACTGCTGATCTCCTCCGGGGTGAATCTCTTCGCTTCGCCCTTGAACTCCACCTGGATCTTCGGTTTCCCGCAGTCGCTGACCACCTTAAACGGCCAGTGCTTCATGTCCTGTTGGATCTTCGGGTCGTCGAATTTCCTTCCGATGAGCCGTTTCGCGTCGAACACCGTGTTGTTGGGGTTGAGAGCGACTTGGTTCTTCGCGGCGTCGCCGATCAGTCGCTCGGTGTCCGTGAACGCGACGTACGACGGCGTGGTGCGGTTGCCCTGGTCGTTCGCGATGATCTCCACGTTCCCGTGCTGGAACACGCCGACGCACGAGTACGTGGTTCCCAGATCGATTCCTATGGCTGGCATTTTCTGTAGATTTTCTTTGTTCACTTGTTTAAACAATACTTCGTAATCAGTAATCGTAGTAAGACTCGAGAGATTTATACCGCTCAACTTCTTTCAACTTGCTTGCTTTGTGTTTTCAATGAAACTGATCTCCCGCCAGCGCGCGGCCGCTTATATATCCGACCAATCACAAGCTCGAATTGTCTAGATTATTCTCAGCGGCCATTCGGCGGGCGAATAGCGACGAGGCAGTTCCCGAACCTTCTCGAACAATGACGTCATAGAGCAGGCTAGATGCCGCTTGCATGGTGAGTTAAAATGAGAAAGAAGATAATGTAGTGATGCCAGTTAATTGAAAAAATAGAATTCTCAAGATTTTTACGAATCTTTTCTATTCAGCCGAGAGATAAAATAGGTAACTTCTATAAATTAAAACTTATTGAAAGACATTAAGTAGCATGGAAATACAATAAGTATTTTGTTTAAGTGAAGTATTAATATTCAATTCAATTCAATTCAATTCTTTATTGCGTTTTACGTTGTAGGTACATAAGGTCTTAAACTAAAGTCTAGCGTCAACGTAAACCCCGTAGGGGCACAGCAATGGTATTATCTAGAACATGCACAATTTTATAATTTAGGTAGGTAGAATCGTAACTATTAAACTATATAACATCTACTTAGAAATAACGTAATCTATAACATTACAACAATATATTCTTATATATACATATATATTTAATAGAATAGAATAAGAATAAGGAACGTACAAGTATCACATTCAGTCATATTTGAGTTTTAGGGCAAAATAATAATATTGGCGTAATATAAATATATCTACTAGGGTAAAATTATTACAAAAAACAGTCAGATAATCTTAAAGTATTCCAATATTAAAAACAAGAGAAATAAAGTTAGTTTTCATTTAGGAACTCTTGAACACTGTAATAAGGTTTTTTTATTAAATATGTCTTAATGCGGTGTTTAAATGTATTTATGTTGGATTCATTTTGTATTTCTTTGGGTATCTTGTTAAATATTCTAATTGACATGGCAAAGGGGCCTGTGTGAAATATTTTCAATCTTGAAGCGGGTGTGGCTAGTCTACTATTTTGGCGTAGGTTTGGTGGACGGGAGTATAGGGGAAAAAGTGAAATATTATTTTTAACAAAAATGCTTACCTCCATAATGTACATGCATGTTAGAGTTAGGATTTTTTGTTCTATAAAGTGATTTCTGCAGCTTGTCATGTTATCTATATCAACTAAAATTCTAAGACAGCGTTTTTGGAGTTTGAACAATTTTAACACATGGGAACTGTTTCCCCATAAAACTATTCCGTACAGTATCCAAGCGTGTGCGTACGCATAATAAGCATTTGTAGCTGTTTTTTTATCTGTACATTTCTTTAATTCATACAGAGCGTATGTGAAACGGCTTAGTTTTGCGGATACAGCATTTATGTGGTCTTTCCAGTTTATGGTAGAATCAATATGTATACCTAAAAGTGGAAAAGAGTTTACGCATTCTAATGTACAGTTTTGAAATTTATAATCTATATCTAAACTACGTTTTTGATAGGGTCTGAACTGCATAAGTTTAGTTTTATTAAAGTTTAATTTCATATTGTGATCCTCTAACCAAACTACAATATTTGAAAGGATTGAGTTTAAAGTGATATTTAAATTGTGTTTATTTTGGCACGGTATTAAGAGGGATATGTCGTCAGCAAAAAGAGTACTTGAAATATTAATAGTTTTAGGCAGGTCGTTGATATATATTAAGAATAAGAGACATCCAATTACGCTCCCCTGGGGTATTGAATGGGTCATTTTGGTAGTTTCGGATCGAATATTTAGTATTTGGCCTGTTATGTGGTTAAAGTGTTCCACTTCAACACACTGTGTACGGTCAGCAAGATATGAAATAAACCAATTATGAGCAGATCCTCTAACTCCTATCCCATATAGTTTTTGTAGTAGAATATCGTAAATAACACAGTCATAAGCTTTACTCATATCTAGTAAGATACCAATTGCGTATTTTTTGTCATTTATTATGTTCAGCACTTCACATATATATTTGTAAACCGCTAGAGACGTTGATCGGCCTTTTCTAAATCCATTTTGAGAGTCACTGAATATATTATATTTTTCACAAAAGGAATAGAGCCGATTTGACATAGCAGTTTCAAAAATTTTTAATTAAATCACTTATTTACAGACAAAAGAAAACTTTATTACAAGAAAATTGACATTCAATTATTATTTTTGAAAAAATAATAATTTCAAATATATTTTTAGAGGTGTCACAGCACAGATACTCTATGGTGTACAAAAATAATTGATTTCTAAATTAATTATAAATAGCCGATATCATTTATTAGCCATTTTTTCCTGGTATCACTGCTCCATTCATTCAAGGACCGATAACCAGCGGTAATGCACGGTGTTAGAAAAGGATAGCGCTATATGAAAAGACTGTAGTAAAAAGAGATGGCAAGCCATTCTCGAATGCGGGAGTGCTCTATATGGGTTCGACTTTTCTCGATTGTTCTCGGATGCTTGTAAACAACTGCTACTCAGCAATAGATGGCGTTAATGTGACGTGTTTATTTATAGACTACGTTTTGTGCTTATATATTTTTTTTGTTATATTTGCTTTTTTATTTATTTAATACGGGACAATAACAGAGTACATTATTGACTTTAAAGTGAGCTTATTGATTAAAGTTAAGTTATCTTAGATTAACGTGCACCCTAATTACAGGTGAACACAACTTTACAAAAAAACATTATTCCTTAAGGACAGCACACGATCAGATTTAATATTATAATATACATTAAAAATAACTTTAACTTGATAGACATTTACCGCCTGTTTCACAATCGACAAGTAAAGCATATTTGACAGATAAATTTAGCCCTTTCTCTTTCTTACACTTAACAATAGACAAGGAGAGATACAACTTTAAATGGCATATAAATTTACTTGTCGATTGTGAAACAGGCCCTTAATGTCTTTTGCTAGTAGACTTTTGTAGCCCATAAGCAGACATAATCTATTAAACATTACGATTTTCAGATTGCAAATCCGTTGCCAACCCTAAATGGAATGCCTCTATGCTAGTCATTTATCACCGGTTGGCTTAATCCGCACCGGAACACAACAATGCGAACACTGTTGTTTGGCGGTAGGTGGATAAGATGGTGGTAGTGTTCCGGACGGACCCTGCAGAAAGTCCTTCCAACAATAAAACCAACACCCAACACGTTTATTATTAAAGTTGTAATGTAAATCACCCTTTTAGGTACCTTCTTAGATTAATCGGTAAACTTTATTCAGCAATCAGCAAGATTTCAAAAGGAAGCTAGTAAAACTAGGACGCTAGTAATATATAAGTCAATGATCATCAAATGTTTAAATGTACACGGCAACCAAGTATAAAATAAAATTATTTTTATATTTATTTAAAAATGAATATTTGAAAAACTTTTATACACTCTTGATTCAACTCACAAAAGAAACGACAACCGACTTTATGCTTGCACATTAAAGTTCAAAATTGTAACTATTGCGTTTGAATATAATGCTCTTTACGATCGAACGTTCTCGCGCGTTCCGCCTTTTTTCTCGAACAATCTACTCGCCGCTAGATGTCGCGGCGCTTTGAATATAAACTCGCCGGCCGGCGGGCGAGGCATGTCATTCGATTGAAGGCAATACGAGCTCAAGCTACCTCGGTGCAAAGCAAAGCACTGCTTTACTACAGCCTACAACTTGTAAAGTGGAAGAGTAATTAAACGAGAAAATGTCTCTGCTACCGTTCATCTTGGGTATGGAGCGCCCTCACCGGCTGATGGAGCAGGACTTCGGGCTGGCGCTGACTCCGGAGGACCTGCTGACGGCCGCCGTGGCGCCCGTGCTGTCCCGGGACTACTACCGGCCCTGGAGGCAGCTCGCCGCGGCCAGGGACGTCGGCTCCACCATCAAGGCCGACAAGGACAAGTTCCAGGTCAACCTGGACGTGCAGCACTTCGCCCCGGAGGAGATCAGCGTGAAGACCGTCGACGGGTTCGTGGTGGTCGAAGGCAAGCACGAGGAGAGGAAGGACGAGCACGGGTACATCTCGCGGCAGTTCTCGCGGCGGTACGCGCTGCCGGAGGGCTGCAGCGCCGAGGCGGTGGAGTCGCGGCTCTCGTCGGACGGGGTGCTCTCCGTGACGGCGCCCCGCGCGGCGCCCGCGGCCCGCGGCGAGCGCGCCGTGCCCATCGCGCACACCGGGCCCGTCAGGAAGGAGATCAAGGACGACTCGCCACAGGCCAACGGGGACAAAAAGTAAACCTTGAATGCCTAGGTGTGTGGACAATTGGTGCAGTGAAATGCAGAGTGATTGTGGAGTATTTTTCTTAATTTTTAATTGAAGACTGGCTTTTTAATTTTATGAGACTGATTTTGTAAAGAAAGTGAGATTACTTGAATAGGGTTTAATAAAAATTAGTCTAATTTTTTATTTCATAGTTTTCTTTATCTACCGTATTTTAATCCTCCGCTGTTTCTTTATAATATGGTTAAAAAGTGACTAAATTTTCCAGTACTATATATTAATAAAAATGAGTCGCTAAATTGTATGTCAAATTTTACATGAATTAACCGAATCTATCCGTGGTTGCAGTGGATTGGAAACGAACTAAGCGAAACCCTCAGTTCGCTAGTCCGCACTTGTCCGTTTTTTGGTTTTATTTTTTAAATAAATGTTAATGGGCAATTGAGCACATCTCATACACATACATTTTGCCAGGTTAAGGCTGGGTTTTATAAAGATCCGTTAGATCAAATTTCGGTCAGGAATGTCAAAACTTGTATGAAGTTACTAAAATTTGATCTGACATATTTACTAACGGACCTTTATAAAACCGGCCATAAAGTCATCACAATGTAATCATTTTAAATTATCCAAGACGGAGTACGTATGGGCATAGTATAAACTAATACTATGGTATGAGGTACAAAGTTATAGTTAATACCTTAGGTATAATTATTATAAATTATAAAACTATTAGGTATATCTACTTTTTTTATTTCTGTTTCACCTTAATTTTGACTCATAAAGAAAGAAAGTAGGTAAAAGTTTATTCAGCCACAGCAGGTATAAATAAAATCAACAAATAAATATACAAAAAAAAAAAGCGGCCAAGTGCGAGTCGGACTCGCCCATGAAGGGTTCCGTGAAAGGTAAATTGCGGTTTACGATTTAAGACGTAAGTATTAAAAAAACTACTTACTAGATCTCGTTCAAACCAATTTTCGGTGGAAGTTTGCATGGTAATGTACATCATATATTATTTTTACATTTATCATTCCCTTATTTTAGAAGTTACGGGGGGGGGGGACACACATTTTTCCACTTTGAAAGCGTCTCTCGCGCAAACTATTCAGTTTAGATTTTTTTTTATTAGAAACCTCAATATCATTTTTGAAGACCTATTCATAGATACCCTACACGTATGGGTTTGATGAAAAAAAAAAATGAGTTTCAGTTCTAAGTATGGGGAACCCCAAAAATTTCTTGTTTTTTTTTCCATTTTTGTATGAAAATCTTAATGCGGTTCACCGAATACATTAATACAAATACTTACAAAGTTTCCATAGTATAGCTCTTATAGTTACGGAAAAAAGTGGCTGTGACATACGGACGGACAGACGGACGGACGGACGGACAGACATGACGAATCTATAAGGGTTTCGTTTTTTGCCATTTGGCTACGGAACCCTAAAAAACGGCGGCGGCTAGCAGCATGTCACGATAGATAACTTCGCGACGCTGATATTCCACCAGTACCTACCTGAGATGAGAATGCCGTATGTCGTAGTGAATGCTTGTAGCATTAAGTCCGCCTTTTGTACACTATTAAAATTTTGTGCAATTAAGTATTTTAATCAATAAATAATAGCTAGTTACACCCAATTAATAATAATAAATTATTAATCAATCATAAACTCACGCCTTCATTCCCAGAGTGGGGTAGGCAGAGCCACAGACTCACCAACAACTCCAAAAACTTGTTGATAATTCTGTGACCACATTTTGCACAACCTATTATTATTATAAATTATTAGTTGCCAAAAATCACCCCCATTTTAAGTTTATGAGAAATGAGAAGTAGGTAACCCTAAAATAATGTTTTTTTCCAGATTTTTATTTTATAGCTAATCGGGTTGCCAACGCATTTGGTCTTGAGATTGTTATCTTCAGAATGCATATGTCTATAAATCCAAGATCCCACTTACCATCTTGGCCGTGTGTGTCGTGTCGTGTGCCTTCTCCTTTACACTGTAAAATCATCTTTATACCGTTACCGTAGATGTTTGAGAGTTCGTAGGGCAATTCACACAGCGGGCGGGAGCGGGTCGTGCGCCGGGCGGGTTGGTAGTACGGCGGGTGTTTTAACATGGAGTTATATGGAAGCATTCACACACGCGGCGGGACGGGCCGGGCGCGGGTCGGGACCGCCGCACCCGAGACGGACCCGCCGCGCCCGCCGCCCGCCACTACTAGCACGGGTAGCACAAGTTGTATTTTCTCGCTTGTCGCTCAGTGCGTCTCTATCGTAACAGACTAGAAAGAAAGGGAGACCCAAGCGACAAACATATCGCGGACAACATGTGCTAGCCGTGCAGCGCGCCGGCCCGGCGCGGTTCGGCGCTATGTGTGAATGCGACGACCCGCGCGGGTCTCGCAATGAAAACGACATGCCCCGCGCTCGACCCGCTCCCGTCCGCTGTGTGAATTGCCCTTAAACCTAGAATGACGTCAGAATGCATTTTATTGCGCAAGACCGTGGCACGACCACACCTAAACTAACCGCGCGCGTTGGGCACGCATCCATAGAGCTTGGAATGAGGTACGTATTTGAATATCGAAAGTTTATTATGTTCTCTAATTTATAAAATTCTCGTGTCACAGTAATTGTAACAAAACTCCTTCGACTCGGTTTGACCGATTCTTATGAAAGGTTGTGTACTGTATATTCAGTAGGTCTGCAATGAAAATAGGACGTAAAGTATATATTTCATAGGGTTTGTATGAAAAAAAACCACCCGGGCAACGCCGGGCGCGGACAGCTAGTGTATATGTCAATTTAAAATATCGAAGACCGGATATACAGACAGACAGACACACATGTGATGATTCTATTCGATGTAAAGAAGATAGTAAACAACACTTCTATTGTAGGTACATTAAGTCTATGGCCCAACAGAGAGAAACGTGATGTGCAGGTTTTCATTTGTTTTTCATATGTTAATAAAAAAATCGCAGCAAAGTCTCAGGTTTATTAATACTCGTGATAATGTACTACGCGATTACTGATTAGTGTATTTTAACAGGATGGCCATACCGCCGTGGTGTAAACAGGTACTTACTTATGTTTTTTTTTATTTGCGTCTCGTGACTTTTAGTGATGATGCATGATATATTTCTAAATACGTTGTAAGACAACATACATACATACAATCGTACGCCTCTTTCCCGTAGGGGCAGGCAAAGACCACTTCCTTCCATTTTCTACGATCCAGACAAACTTCCCTCGCTTCCTCCACACTCATAAGTCTCTTCATACACGTGCGTCGGCTTTGAGTCTCCTGACCTGGCCCTTTTTAGGGTTCCGTACCAAAATGGTACAAAAGGAACCCTTATGGTGAGACTTCGTTGTCTGTCTGTCTGTCTGTCTGTCTGTATGTCACAGCAGGTTTTCTCAGCCACTACAAATGCTATCAACTTGAAACTTGCTTGCCCGCATCAATTGGTAGTAAAAAAAAATGAAATTAATTTTATTAATAATTGAAAAGGGGTCTAGAATGGGGGGTTCAAAAATGAAAGTGGTTCGATTATAGCAAATGGGATGTCATATGAAAGGTGTTAATATGCACATTTTCAAAACTATTTTTTTGAAAATTTTCTTTGATGTACTTTTTGATTTATAGCCAAAAATGTACAAAAAATGACCGTTCCCCCCCCTTTATCTCCGAAGTTCACTAATGAAAAATTCTGAAAAAAATCCTGCCGTATATAGTATAATTACTTATATTTTCTGGGAAAAATAAAATAAAGTGTTCATTATTTACAGTTTTTGAGAAATAACAAAAAACTAAGAAAATCTGTATTAAAATTTACGCTAGTCAAAATCGACCTTATTACCTGGAAAATAAAGCTTATAACAAAATGAGTATTTTCTTTTGCGGTTACCAAGCATATTATCTTCAATACGGAACCCTCGGTGCGCGAGTCCGACTCGCACTTGACCGGTTTTTTATACGTCCCCGATTTGATCGTGGAACGTTCGCCTTAGCCTTCTCCTTCCAACATTCCCATTTACTCTTGCCTCATACATCTGTTTCGTTAATCTCACTTCATCCATTCTCTCCACGTGACCAAACCACTTCAGCATTCCTTGATTAATCTTTGACACTACATCTTCTTTTAAACCACAACGATCAAGGTTCGTTTAAGACAAGCTTGTAAGTACGTACGACGCAAAATTACCAGTAAATTATTTTATTAGTCACATTTTTTCCCTTTCCAAAAATCCAATTTGACAGAGTCGACGGAACTCCGCTTAGCGGAGCTCCTAGTTCTGGGTTATTTTAGCCCTCCGGGCATGATATTAAAACGAACCTAACCTAATCTACCTACCTACGTAATACGATGTAATTACTCTAATTACTATTAGGAAAAGCCAATAGTAAGAATCACCGAACCTTTCTTTATTTATTTACTGTTACTTACACTATATAAAAAAATGTTACATGAAGAAAAGCAATTAAGAAAATTAACCATTATGCAAAAATACTATATGAAATTTCGCTACTATGAAAAAATGCTTGTTGTGAAAATTATCTAACAAACCTAGTGACTTTTTCTTCAACAAAGACGAAATGCAAGAAGAAAAATATAGTTCCAGAGGGAATAGCGATGAACGGGTTTTAATTTTAATTCGCGGAAAGTCTCTAATATTTAATTTATTTTACTATAAAATTCCAGGCTCTTTTCTCATCTGGTGTGCACTGGAACATGTTGTCGAAGGGCACGGTGCTGGGGTACACCGCCACCCTGCTGCCGGCGCTCGCGGACCCTGGCTCCAGCATCAGCATAAACCTGGGAACAGCCTCGTGGATAGGTCAGTCTGAAATAACTTCAAGATCCTGTAACGTTTTATTTGAAGCACAATAACTTTTCCAACTTGAATTTAGTTTTTTTTATTCTGAAACTCAATTTCAATTCAATAAGTTTGCAGTTTGAGATCTCTGGCTTTTAATGTGATCCACATACCTATAGTAGAACCAATTCCTTAAGATAATCGGCAACCTTCGAGTTTCATGAAACAACAACAACAAACATATACCTACTGTTAAATGTAAGTGCGAGTACTGTGATAGAGATAGCCGATGCCATTAAGGAACTGTTAATACTGTACCTTTATATTAAAACACAAACAATGCTTCTAAAGAATATCGACCTGACACCAGCGCCCTGACTTATGACCATTAAAAGAGGCCCAATTCTGAGGTTTTTTTGAGTGCTTTATTCTGCCACCTATTCGATATTATTCCTAAAATTAAATGTATTATTCCACAGCTTTGATCCCCGGGTTGTCAGGCTTGATCCCCGTACTGCTGCTCGGGCCTCTCATGCACTACGCGGGAAGAAAGGTCGCCAACATCGTCATCTCTATCCCCATGATCGTTGGCTGGCTCCTCGTCTTCTTCTCGGCGACTTACAGTTCCATCTCCATGCTGCTAGCCGGCAGAGTGCTGCATGGCCTAAGTGTCGGGACCGCCTATTTCATCAGTGTTTGCATTGGAGAATTCTCAGCTCCAAGAACAAGATCTTTTTTGCTTGGTATCAAACCCTTATCTCTTGTGTTAGGGGTCACTCTAATGCATAGCATGGCGTTCTTTTTAAACTGGCAGAACTTAGCTTTAGTCGGCGCCATGCCACCAACGTTTGCGCTACTCACGACTCTCTTCTGGCCGAACACTCCCGAATGGCTAGTATCTAGAAGTCGCTATGCCGAAGCGGAAACTGTTTTCTACTCGCTCAGAGGCTACAGTGAAGAGGGAGAGAGAGAAATAAATCATATAATAGACACTGAAAAGGCGAGGCGGCATTTCCTTCAAAACAAAAGAATTGATTTTTGGAAGAAGTTAAAGTCGAAAGTGTTGTGGAGGCCAGTTGGTGTCCTGAATTTTGCGGTGCTGGTGCCTGTGTTAGGTGGAAGACAGGTTATTGTCTCGTACTCCGTACACCTGGCTACCCAGCTCAGCGGAGACGCCTCTAAAGGATACTTTTACATGATCATTGCTGATGCTATCTCCATAGTAGCAGCCTTGATAAACCTATATCTGTTGAAAGTCTGCAGCAGAAGACACTTGCTATTTGGCACGGGTTTCCTCGGATTTGGACTGCTCGCAGCCTGTTCCGCTATCCTCTACGTCAGGACCTCACATTCCAGTGATCTTGTTACGTGGTCCACCTTAGGTATCTTTGCTCTGTATTACTTTTTTGCAAATTTAGGGTTTTTCCCTGTACCTTTCGTGCTAATGGGGGAGATTTTTCCTTTGGAGTACAGAGCTATAGGATCAGTTGTAGATGGTATTTTGGGAGCGTTAGGTACCGCATTAGCTGTGGGGTTGATGCCGTGGTTAGAGCAAGAGGTGGGGACCCACGGCATGTTGCTCACTTACGGCTGTGGGATGCTCCTTTGCCTAGTATATCTGTACTTCGAGTTGCCGGAAACTAAGAATCGCACTCTGCACGATGTGGGAGAATACTTCAGAGGCAAGAGTCCGAAAATTAGACGCGCTGGTGATTTTAGCTTTAATGCCGAAGAGAACAAGTCCATTTTACAGAGACAAGTGGACACAATAGAAAATTAGTTCGTACTTGTTGTTGTTTTTTTGGTATTTTTTGTTTGTATGTTTGTAGTTTGGGGTCCGCCGGATATTACTTTTAAGAACATTGTAGGTACCTTTTTGTTAATAAATCATTAATTTACTTTACTTTACATATTCGGGATTATTGTTACTTTGTGCATCTTCTTAGTTTTCTAAATCATAGGACTTTTCGGTAGAAATTTTAAATAACTACCCTGTGCTGTGACTTTGCCATTGATTATGAACATCCCTTAAATGAAACAAATCCTGCAGGTGCATTTAAAGGAAAAGGAAACCCTTATAAGAATCCTTAATAAAATGACGAATAATCAAATTTTATAGAAGCACGACCAGAAAATTGTAACTAAAGGCCTTTATTCACTGCGACCGATCGCTGATCGATATATCGGGATGCATTCCGCTGCGGTCGATACGATCTAAAGCGGTCGGCAACACACGGCCCGCGGGCAGGGACGTCTTACTTGCGACCCGTAAATGTTTTATAAATAAGTTATAAATACCTATCAGAATAAATGCATTTTTAGGATTGATATCACAAACCTTTAGTTTATTTTACCACCTTGCGGCCCTTGCCTGCCAAAAGGTTGCCGACCGCTGATTCAAAGCCTCAATTACATTGAGCGAGTTTACAAGCTACAAGTCAGCGAATTCGCTAGCAGAGGCCCGTTTCACGAAGCTACAAGTTACAAATTACAAGCGGAAGTCTCTTTCTAACTCCTGCTAAAAAGAGAGTTCCGCTTGTAATTTGTAACTTTTAGCTTCGTGAAACGGGCCACAGCTTGTAAACTCGCCCGTGTCGTCGGCTTTTAGATTGTAAAAAAGCCAATGACACGGGGCGAGTTTACAAGCTGCTAGCGAATTCGCTGGACTGTAGCTTGTAAACTAGCTCAATGTAATCGAGGTACTACAGGATCGGATCGGGCGCAGTGGGTCTTTACCCAGAGGTCTTAAGTTTAGAGGTCTTAAGTTAAAATAAAAACAAAAGTTTAAAATTTGAAACCCTACTTATTTATTAGATTAAAAATATCTTAAACCTATATTACATCAGTCTTTACAAAATGACTATCATTAAACAAAGTAATACATGACTAGATAACGATTTAAGATCTTAGTCAACTTCCTCGACGGTGGGTCCATTACTGCTATGGTAGCCGGGCATGCCTCCCATTCCTCCGGGCATGCCTCCCATTCCTCCGGGCATGCCTCCCGTTCCTCCGGGCATGCCTCCCATTCCTCCGGGCATGCCTCCCATTCCTCCGGGCATGCCCCCCATCCCTCCGGGCATGCCTCCTTGCTGCCCCTGGCCGCCGCCGTGCATCTTGGTCATGATGGGCGAGCAGGCCTGCTGCAGCTCCTTCAGCCGGTGCTCGTACTCCTCGACCTCGGCCAGCGAGTTGTTGTCGAGCCAGCGCAGCGCCTGCTCGCACTCGCCGCGCGCCGCGTCCTTGTCCTGCGCGCTCAGCTTGTCTCCGGCCTCGTCCAGCGCTTGTTTGACGCCGAACACGTAAGTCTCCAGCTGGTTGCGCGCCGCCACCCGCCTCCTTTGCTTCTCGTCCTCGTCCTTGTACCGCTCGGCCTCGGCGAGCATTCTGTCGATGTCGGCCTGCGACAGCCGGCCTCTGTCGTTCTTGATGACGATGTTCTTGCTGCGCCCGGTGCTGTTCTCCTTCGCCGACACGTTCAGGATGCCGTTGGCGTCGATGTCGAACGTGACGTCGATCTTGGGGACTCCTCGGGGCGCGGGCGGTATTCCGGTCAGGTCGAATGTGCCCAGTAAGTTGTTGTCTTTGGTCATGGCACGTTCGCCTTCGTACACTTGGATGGTGACCGCCGGCTGGTTGTCGGAGTAGGTCGTGAACGTCTGCGACTGCTTGGTCGGGATCTTAGAGTTGCGCTCGATGATCTTAGTCATGACGCCGCCGGCGGTCTCGATGCCGAGCGAGAGAGGTGCCACGTCGACTAGCAACACGTCCTGGATTCTGGAGTCGTTGGAGCCGCTCAGAATAGCCGCCTGGACCGCCGCGCCGTACGCCACCGCCTCGTCGGGGTTGATGGACAGGTTCAACTGCTTGCCGCCGAAGAAGCTTTGCAGAAGGTTCTGGATCTTCGGGATGCGAGTCGAGCCGCCGACAAGGACGACGTCGTGAATCTGGCTCTTGTCCAACTTAGCGTCGCGCAGCGCCTTCTCGACGGGCTCAAGAGTTCCGCGGAACAGATCCGAGTTCAGCTCTTCGAAGCGCGCTCGGGAGATGCGCGTGTAATAATCGACGCCTTCGTAGAGCGCGTCGATTTCGATGGTAGCTTCGGTGCTCGAGGAGAGAGTGCGTTTCGCGCGCTCGGCGGCCGTTCGCAGGCGGCGCAGCGCTCGCGTGTTGCCGCACAAATCCTTCTTGTATTTGCGTTTGAACTCGTCAGCGAGGTGGTTCACTAGCCTGTTGTCGAAGTCCTCGCCGCCGAGATGCGTGTCGCCGGCCGTCGCTTTCACTTCGAACAGCGACCCTTCGTCGATGGTGAGGATGGACACGTCGAATGTGCCACCGCCGAGATCGAATATCAAAACATTGCGCTCGCCTTTGAGATTCTTGTCCAAACCGTAGGCGAGGGCGGCGGCGGTGGGCTCGTTGATGATTCGCAGCACATTCAGCCCGGCGATGGCGCCGGCGTCCTTGGTGGCCTGGCGCTGCGAGTCGTTGAAGTAGGCCGGCACTGTGATGACCGCGTCGCGCACTGTGCTTCCCAGGTACGCCTCCGCCGTCTCTTTCATCTTCGTCAGGACCATACTGCTGATCTCCTCCGGGGCGAATCTCTTCGCTTCGCCCTTGAACTCCACCTGGATCTTCGGTTTCCCGCAGTCGCTGACCACCTTGAACGGCCAGTGCTTCATGTCCTGTTGGATCTTCGGGTCGTCGAATTTCCTTCCGATGAGCCGTTTCGCGTCGAACACCGTGTTGTTGGGGTTGAGAGCGACTTGGTTCTTCGCGGCGTCGCCGATCAGTCGCTCGGTGTCCGTGAACGCGACGTACGACGGCGTGGTGCGGTTGCCCTGGTCGTTCGCGATGATCTCCACATTCCCGTGCTGGAACACGCCGACGCACGAGTACGTGGTTCCGAGATCGATTCCAATGGCTGGCATTTTCTGTAGATTTCCTTTGTTCACTTGTTTAAACAGTACTTCGTAATCAGTAATCGTAGTAAGACTCGAGAGGTTTATACCGCTCAACTTCTTTCAACTTGCTTGCTTAGTGTTTTCAATGAAACTGATCTCCCGCCAGCGCGCGGCCGCTTATATGTCCGACCAATCACAAGCTCGAATTATCTAGATTGTTCGCGGCAGCAGTTCGGCGGGCCAATGGCGAGAGGGCTATTCTCGAACGTTCTCGAACAATGACGTCGTAGAGCAGGACAGACGCCGCTTGCGTCCTGTGTTAAAGTGAGAAAGAAGATAAAATATGAGAAGTGATACCAGTTATTGAAAATATCGAAATCTTACGATATTTTTCGACTTCATACTACTATACAGCAAATTGTTTTAATGTAGTAAAAAATGTGAACAACACGTTAATAATAACTAAACAAAATAAATAAAGGCACATTAAAGAAAGTAATAACACTAATAACCGAGAAACAATGATAGATTTCATCGTCTATCTTTCTATAGGAATAAAACAAGACGCGGGGTAATTAATGATAATGACTTATGAACAGGAAAAGCGAGTAAAATAAAACGTAATTTTAAAATAAAAAGTGCTTTCGTAATATAATAAAAAAATGCCTTAATATTATGGTAAGCTAAAAAACAATCCAGTTTTAACCGCATAAAAGATCACACTTTTATACCAGTATAAATAAAATAAATACTACAATAATAAGATTGTCTTATAAATATAAAAAATAACTTCTTTGGTAGTCAATTACGAAACCTCAATTACAAAAATAAGCTACAGGAAACTAAATTATAATAAATTTACTGTTTTTTAACTGTTTGAGCTGGTATCATTGCCCTATATTTCATGGACCGGTAACTTATATTAGGGTGCAGTGCGCGCAAGAGACAGCGCTATATGCAAGTGACTGCTTCAGAAAAAGACAACCAGCGGTTCTAGAAAGCACGAGCTCGGAACAAGGACTGGAACTTTCTAGATCTCACATAAAATTTTCGTTTTGAATGTTAATTTATGATCAGTATTTATCCTACTTTTTAATATATTTATACAATTACTGCATAATCGCGATAAAAACGCACATAAATCACAACAAGATCTAAAATTAGCCCGTGCGTTAGTAACGCCATCTGTTGATGAGTAGCGTATGCACGCTTAAAGCGTTATACGGTTTTTTCCGCATGCAAAATTTTACAAGAGGCCTTATTCATACTATTACGAAAAAGTAGAAAAAAATAATAATTTTGCATCCTTGAGCAACCCAGCAATATTATTTTATTTAAATAAATAAAAAATCCTACTAAATTTGTAAATGCGAGAGTTTTCTTGTAAATGGAGACTTCATGCATGAAGTAACCGATGGACGAATATAGATAAAATTCGAAATGGAGATAGCTTATACCCTGGATTAACACACAGGCCTATTCATCCGGGGAAATTTAAAAGGAGGGAATAGTAGGTATGATAATTTAAATAAAAATAATTAAAATAAACATTTATTAGTGACAAACAGAAACAAAATGCAGTACCTAGTATTAGAATTTACATACATACATACATATCTTCACGCCTTCATTCCCGAGTTTGGTAGCACTAGTTCCATTATTTAAAAGACTTCAGATAATGGAACCAAAAGAAATTTAATAAAATAGAACTACTGGGAAAAAATCATTCCCACTAGTTCCATTATCTGAAGTCCTTTAAATAATGGAACTAGCGGGAATACAAAATTCCCATCAGTTCCATCAACGGAACTATCAATGGAACTAGTGGGAATAGACCCTAAGTCAATATCTTATTTTTCACAAATTTTGGAAATAAAATAATGGATCCATTACGTACAAGTACAACGGAGCAGATGTTAGATGATAATTGTGTTCTTTCATGCATTTTGGTTGCACCTCGCGTGGTTATAGTGCATAGTCCTACTTAAAAAGAAAATTTCTTAGCGTGTGACTAAATTGTAAGTAGGTAACCATTTTTCTTTAGGTGTCGGTATTGATAATTGACTAGATTCTTACTGCAATTTCAAGTGAAATGTAAACATCCGCAATTAGGATTTACTCTACCGTCATAAAAACATGCATGGTTACCTACTAAAAAGTTTTTTTTGGACTTTTTAAGTTTTTTTATTTTTTCGACGGTTTTAGAACTAAGATTAACTCGCTTACAATTTTGCAAAAAAAACGACATCAAAATAACATCATTACACTAGGGTTATTTTTTGCCGCCGGTCGTAATCTTTTCTATATTATTAAACCAATTAAGTAAATATTACGCTGCTGATGCAATTATTGATACAACTTAAACTATATTTACAAAGTTGCATAATGATAACATCACCCAATTAAAAGAAAGCAAGATAAAAAAAACATTATCGAAACAACAACAGTTGAACGTGGCCGCGCCAACTCGAGAACACGTCAGCATTTACGAGAAACTTCGAGATCCTACTCGCCGCTAGATGTCAGCGTCGGTATATAAGCGGGCGCGTATCGCAGCCTTCGTCAATTGAAAACAGCATTCACAAAGTGCATTACTGCATTTCGAAGTGAAAGACGCGCGAAAACACTCCAAGATGAAGAGTTTCTCCACGTTAACGTTTTTAATCATCTTTTTCGGTATTGGCAGCCGAAAATTGTCGTTTGCAGAAGAAAAATGCCAAGACAAAACTAACAGCCTTTTCCGTCGGAATAGTTTGTTCGATCAAGACTTCGGTTTGGCGTTTGCACCTGGGGACTTCTTGGCTTCCATGATGTCACCGTTCTCTTTCCCGGACTACTACCGACCATGGCGTCACCTATCTCAGTTCAATCGTGACGTTGGATCCACCATCAAGGCAGATAAAGACAAGTTCCAGATTAACCTGGACGTTCAACACTTCAGTCCTGATGAAATCACCGTGAAGACTGCTGATGGCTACGTAGTTGTGGAAGGTAAGCACGAGGAGAAGGAGGACGAGCATGGGTTCGTATCTCGTCAGTTTGTGAGGAGGTATACCTTGCCTGAGGGAGTGGAGCCGGAAAAGGTGGCTTCACAATTATCCAGTGATGGAGTCCTGACTGTTACGGCGCCAAGGAAGGAGTTGGAAGCTCGGGGGGAGAGGCTGGTCCCTATAGCGCAGACTGGACCTGTTCGGAAGGCCAAGGAGACCTCAGAACAGTGTGATAAGGAGTCGTGCCCAAAAAAGTGATCAGCTAGTCTAGAAGTAAGATTTTAAGACTGATTTTGTTTAATAAAAATGTCTTCAAGAATTTATTTGTTTATTTTGTAAGTACCTTATTTTTAATTTATTGAGTAAAAATTGGCCATTTCGGTGACCCGTAGTAACTGGATGAGAACAAAAAATATATCAGGATTAGCTTTCTTGTCGGTCCGTGATTTGTCTGTTCAATTAAAAAAAAAAACGATTTTAAAATAACTACCCGATGAGAAGGACTTTAAACTTTGTGAATGAAAATAGTTTTTTTTGAGTTTACTTAGGTCTTTTACTTTGATGGGTGCTTATTTCTCAATAAAAACCGGCCAAGTGCGAATCGGACTCGCGCACGATGGGTTCCGTACCATTTCTATACATTAGCCAAAAACGGCAAAAAAATCACGTTAGTTGTATGGGAGCCCCCTTATATATTTATTTTATTCTGTTTTTAGTAACTATTTGTTGTTATAGTGGCAACAGAATACATCATCTGTGAAAATTTCAACTGTCTAGCTATCACGGTTCATGAGATACAGCCTGGTGACAGACAGACAGACGGACAGCGGAGTCTTAGTAATAGGGTCCCGTTTTTACCCTTTGGGTATGGAACCCTAAAAACATACGGAATGCTGTTAGAAAAAGAATGAGAAACAGTAATAAGCCTCTTTTCACTCAGTGGCAGTTTGTGCTGGCTGTTTAGAGCTTAATCAATTATTATTATTATTAGATTAATAAAAACCCCCGATATAACGGTGACCCCTTCTTTCAGACCTGTTTTCTCTTAAACGGCCCGACCGATTTTCATGAAACCTAGCTAAGAACCACCGCTGGAAAATCTGCTTTCAAATAATAATAAAACCGCATCCAAATCGGTTCATCCGTTTATGCGCTACGGTGCTACAGACAGACACACACACAGAACAGAGTGACAAGGAGTCGTGCCCAAAAAGTGATCAGCTACTCTAGAAGTAAGATTTTAAGACTGATTTTGTTTTATAAATACATACAGGGTGACTGGTAACTCGACCTATTCCATAAATGAGGTTATACTAGAGCTAATTTGCTATAATTTTGTCCTAGTCAACTAGGGGTCTAATGCCACTGGTTTTGGAGTTATTTAATTTTTAAGTTTATTTTAAGAAATTCCGTCCTTTGGTGTTAAACTATCAATTGTGAAAAAGTACCTGGCTTTGGGGACTAAAATGACGTTTTTCGAATAGCTGATGAATTAGGGAATCTTTTAAACAAAAATACTTTGCGAAAACTGCAAGAACCTCAGAAATAAAAGGTCCTTAAATCGCAATTCCGTTATTTCTTTTAAAAATGTTTACTTTCGGGGGGGGATTACTCCAAAAAAATGTAAGACACTTGGCGTACAAATTACGTAAATAACTTCCTAAATTCATAAGCTTTCCGAAAAGGTGCAAATATTGTCAACTTTATTACAGGTTTGAAAAATTAAGCTTATTAAAAGAGCAGAGGGTGTGATATCAATAACAAAAATAGCAAAAAAAGTATCTTATTTTACCGGATTCTGACTTTAAAACATTACAATTCTTGTTCAAATTGCCTCCCTCCATTACGTATGCATGCATGAAGTCGGCGTCGCACTTCGCTTACTGTCACTCGTGTTGAAAGCGTGTCTTTCATTTTTTGGGCAGCTGCCAAAATTCTTACTCTCAACTCTTCTTGAGTGGATATTGGTGAATGGTACACCAACGACTTCATGTGACCCCAAATGAAGAAGTCACATGGTGTTAAATCCGGGCTTCTTGCCGGCCAAGGAATCGGTCCACCTCGACCAATCCATTTCTGTGGATAGTTATTGTCCATCCACTGTCGTACGTATGATAGTGGGCTGGGCAGCCATCATGCTGGTAAATCAAACCCATTCTTGTGGCAAGCGGCACATCGTCCAACAACGTAGGTAATTCTTCCATTAAAAAGTTTTCATAGGCGATGCCGGTTAGTCGTGCCGGCAGAAAAAATGGTCCAATCAAATTATCGTGCACGATCCCCATCATTTAGCGAAAATCTACGTTGGTGTGCACCTTCTTTGTATTTTCTTGGATTTTGACCTTTAGGAGCCCAAAAATGCAGATTATGATAGTTAGTAATACCATCACGGTCAAAGTTGGATTCATCTGTCCACAATTTTTTTTTCAGGTATTCTGGGTCCTCATTATCTGCATTCAGTAAAAATCTACAGAAATCCATCCTCCTTGCAGGATCGCCCTCCTCAATAGCATGTACTGGCGAGTAGTGGTATGGATACTGTTGTGATTGATGTTGTACGGACCAAACTTTCCACTGGGAAACACCAAGCTGGTTAGCCACAGTTCTTGTTGACGTAGTGCCGTCTGCTTGAAAACGTTGCAAGATTTGCTCTTCTACGTTAGGATCTCTAACACTAGCTCTTCCAGTATCGGTTTGGTGTCGTCGAACCGATCCTGTTTCCCGAATGCGCCGATATGTCCCACCAAACACACTGACATCAGGTAAACGGCGGTTAGGGAACCGTCTTTGATACTCTCTTCTTGCTGCAGCGGCGTCACCATCACAAAACCCGTAACAATACATGATATCCGCGTATTCGTCATTTTGGTACAAAGCCATTTGAAAAGGAATGAATCTTCCGCAAAATTATTCCGCGGCTCGGGTAGCGCCTGGTTCAAAGGTATCCAATGCTGGCAACATTGCTATGCTGTGTTGCCAACGAAATGTGATGGAACAGATTACAAACCGGACCGGAGGTCACAGGCCCTATCCCTCAATCGCTGTCCCAAAGCCTTAAAAAAGAGGTTTTGCCTCTACGCACCAAGAACAACTGCGCTCTACAGCTCTGGAACAAACTCATACGCCCGCTTGAGCTCTGAGTATCTGGTGTGCTGGTGCTTGCACCATTTTCAGCAGCGACCTGAGCTCCGTATTGTATGGCTGTGAGGTGCGACGAAGGAAAAATGCTGAGGCACGTGGCCTCGCACATGAGACTGCCCTAGCCCACATAACCAGCGGTCCGAGCGATTAAGACCCCGTGGCTCCAACTCATGAGGCACATTGGCTGCGACCATAGTCCGACGAATGTTACCTAGTTTTTGATATCAACTTTCCGAGTTAAATTTACATCGCACCCTCTGCTCTTTTAATAAGCTTAATTTTTCAAACCTGTAATAAAGTTGACAATATTTGCACCTTTTCGGAAAGCTTATGAATTTAGGAAGTTATTTACGTAATTTGTACGCCAAGTGTCTTACATTTTTTTGGAGTAATCCCCCCCCGAAAGTAAACATTTTTAAAAGAAATAACGGAATTGCGATTTAAGGACCTTTTATTTCTGAGGTTCTTGCAGTTTTCGCAAAGTATTTTTGTTTAAAAGATTCCTTAATTCATCAGCTATTCGAAAAACGTCATTTTAGTCCCCAAAGCCAGGTACTTTTTTCACAATTGATAGTTTAACACCAAAGGACGGAATTTCTTAAAATAAACTTAAAAATTAAATAACTCCAAAACCAGTGGCATTAGACCCCTAGTTGACTAGGACAAAATTATAGCAAATTAGCTCTAGTATAACCTCATTTATGGAATAGGTCGAGTTACCAGTCACCCTGTATATCTTAAAGAACGTATTTATTGAGTAAAAATTTGTCATTTCAGTGAGCCGTAGTAGCTAAAATGGGCGGGATGAGATAAAAAAAAATCCACGGTTTTATTAGCTTTCCAGTCGGTCCATTGGTTTGTCTGTTCGATTTAACATTTTATTCCATTTCGACACACACACACACACACACACACGGTCGACGCACACACATAGCGGTCAAACTTATCATCCCTCTTTTTGCGTCGGGGGTAAAAAAGAGAGGGAAAGCGGTGATCAAGCTGCTTTAAACAATAAAACAATGCCAAGAGTTTCTTTAACACGTTATATGTCTACAACGGCAGTGCCTAATATACGCTCGGCATTCAAATCGCGCGCGTACTGTAAGCACAAACTTTCCCGCCAACTGCAAAACTGTCGTCTACACGTTCCGTTTCGCACAAACTTCGTTGGTAAAAACACGTTGCGCAAGTATAAGTCTGTGCCGTGTGGATGCGAGGGTGAAGTATTATTTGTCTTCAGTGGGCAGAGCAAAACAAAAACTTAACACAAAAACATAGGGTTAGGTAGTAAAAAAAATATAGGTACTCTATGAAAGGTGTGAATATAACGGAACGAAAAAGTTCCAAAACACTATGGTCAAAACGTATTGGTTCTATCTAGCAGCGTCATCTATTGCAAAGTCCGTCATGTAAGTATTTCTCTAGTGTGTATCTTGTATGAGAGTTACAACTTTTTGCCTATAGGCGCTAGATGGCATTATTTACAAAAACTTTCGTCTACTATATAATATAATAAAATAATCAAAAACACCATCTTAGAATAACTACATGCCACCTAATTAATAATTGACATATAGGTAATTAAGTGTAACATATAATAAGTATATAGGTCGAGTAATGTACCTTGCTTATACTTGTAAAGTTACCCTCAGACTTCTCATGGCAGTATAACTAAATAACTTTTTTCTGGTCAGGACGTTCAATAGAAAAGGTAGTTTTTAGGGTTCCGTACCCAAAGGGTAAAAACGGGACCCTATTACTAAGACTCGGCTGTCCGTCTGTCTGTCTGTCACCAGGCTGTATCTCATTAATCGTGATAGCTAGACACTTGGAATTTTCACAGAAAATGTATTTCTGTTGCCGCTATAACAACAAATACTAAAAACAGAATAAAATAAATATTTAAGGGGGGCTCCCATACAACAAACGTAATTTTTTGCCGTTCTTTGCTAACGTTGTATAGATATAATGGTACAGAACCCTTCGTGCACGAGTCCGACTCGCACTTCGCGGGTTTTTAGTGTTCTGAGGGCCTATTTTGAAGATCGAAGTTCGAAGTTACGTTAGCTCCATCTCTGTCACTAGTCATTCGAGACTAAATCTTGAGAAAGGGATGGAGCTAACGTAACTTCAAACTTCGATTTACAAAGTAGGACCTCTGTACCCAAAGGGTAAAAACGGCACCCTATTACTATAGTGCCCGGCCGTTAGGAAGTCAATCCTGACAGCTGTCATCGCAGTACAATTTATAACCTATTCTTGGGTTTGAGGCTTAGTTTGAGGTTATAAATTGTACTGCGATGACAGCTGTCAGGATTGACTTCCTAGCGGCCGGGCACTATAAGACTCCGCTATCCGTCTGTCCGTTTGTGGCCACTGTACACTTTTTGGACATTTAAGGTTGAAATGAGCATCAAAAATACTGCACAATTAAAAATAATATTCATAAATAGTTAAGACTGAAGATTAGTTTAAAGATAAAATATAAAAATATGTTTGTAATATCATAATGCTTTAGATATTGGTTAAAACTTAGAGTGGCCATAAACGGTGTAAAGACGGCCAAACCGGTACCTCTACCCTATTCTGCGGCATTATGAAACCCTCGGTGCGCGAGTCCGACTCGCACTTGGCCGGTTTTTATTAATTGGAATGTTTGTTTATTTATCTAGGTCAAATCTTGCAAGTATTCGGCCTCTTGTACACACACGGTTTATCGCCGTGAAAATCTACGGTTAATTCGCCGCGTGTAGGCACGGTCGTCAGTGTTGTATGGATCACTATGAATGAAAGCTTGTAGACGTGTGCGGCGCACACGGCCGCGGCGCCGCTGCCGTGCACGTCTGCACGGCGAATTAACCGTAGATTTTCACGGCGATAAAACCGTGTGTGTACAAGAGGCCTTCATTGTTCAAGTGTTGGCATCTTCCAATTCATATCGATCGGCCTTTGTCATAGGTTGGGTTGGCAACGTATTTGCGGTCTTAGGATTGGAGTCTGAAAATTGTAGTCTTGAGATTGCGTATTGTATGTGTATCGGACACAGATACCAGTAACCATCAGTGGCACGTTTCACGAAGCTACAAAGTTACAAATTACAAGCGGATGTCTGTTTCTAACTTCTCTTCCTAGAAAGAGAGTTCCGCTTGTAATGTAACTTGTAGCTTCGTGAAACGGGCTCAGGTGGCCTGCGCAATCGTTTGGCTTCTGCATGCCATGAAAAAATAATTAAATAGAATGTGAAAATACTACAACTATAGAGTAAATATACTTAGTTGATAATTAATTAAATTGTATTTTTTTAGTAATAAAATTGGTGAAGAACTTTTTAATTGCTGGTAAAAATTTAAAACTCACATATTTGTATGCAAATGTAAGGGAAAAATCCAAATGTCCCTAATTATGTGACCACTACTGTATTTTAGTGTAATATTTATTGCTCTTGTGATGGGCTTTCCACATTCAGCTCCAACACAACAACCCGCTAGTCGGGTCCATTTTGTATGGAAATCAGAGAGCTAGGCGTTGAATGTGTTAATAAAAATATAAATAGATTATTGACAAGTAATAAATAAATAAGGGTATTAGATTAAAACCAACAAATGATTAAAATTAGGTTTTTATTAAGCCTATTAACAGATTAACACAAGATCACAGTACTTGCCTTACAAAATCAAATCAGTCTTATAAAATAAACAAAATACAAATAGGTACGTACTATGAGAATTTTGAGGAATGACGCTAACACAACACCAACTTCTGACCACTCTTCACTACACCTCCGCTCCATACCATGATGACTAGAGTTGTAAGTTTACTTGGCGTCCCCGTTGGCCTGTGCAGAGTCGTCCTTGATCTCCTTCCTGACGGGCCCGGTGTGCGCGATGGGCACGGCGCGCTCGCCGCGGGCCGCGGGCGCCGCGCGGGGCGCCGTCACGGAGAGCACCCCGTCCGACGAGAGCCGCGACTCCACCGCCTCGGCGCTGCAGCCCTCCGGCAGCGCGTACCGCCGCGAGAACTGCCGCGAGATGTACCCGTGCTCGTCCTTCCTCTCCTCGTGCTTGCCTTCGACCACCACGTACCCGTCGACGGTCTTCACGCTGATCTCCTCCGGGGCGAAGTGCTGCACGTCCAGGTTGACCTGGAACTTGTCCTTGTCGGACTTGATGGTGGAGCCGACGTCCCTGGCCGCGGCGAGCTGCCTCCAGGGCCGGTAGTAGTCCCGGGACAGCACGGGCGCCACGGCGGCCGTCAGCAGGTCCTCCGGAGTCAGCGCCAGCCCGAAGTCCTGCTCCATCAGCCGGTGAGGGCGCTCCATACCCAAGATGAACGGTAGCAGAGACATTTTCTCGTTTATTACTCTTCGACTTCACAAGTTGTAGGCTGTAGTAAAGCAGTGCTTTGCTTTGCACCGAGGTAGCTTGAGCTCGTATTGCCTTCAATCGAATGACATGCCTCGCCGGCCGGCCGGCGAGTTTATATTCAAAGCGCCGCGACATCTAGCGGCGAGTAGATTGTTCGAGAAAAAAGGCGGAGCGCGCGAGAATGTTCGGTTGTAAAGAGCATAATGTTCAAACGCAATGCGTACAATATTAAATCTTAAAACGCTCTAGTTAAGGTGGGTTTTAATACGGCGATGTTTGAGGTAGCTGAGTATCGATCCGGTGTTAAACGAACGTTCTAGTGCATTCTTTGTTTGTCTAGACAGTTCAGCCGGGGTCAATGTGCTTATAAATAAATATAACACAGAATGTAACGTATAGTTTATGAGAACAACTGAAAAATATTAAAGAATATTGATTGCTTATAAAAAAAATCGTAATAGGTACCTATCCAAAGAGATTGAATACTAAGTACATTGAATGTCTTTGTAGGTATCCGAATAGAATCTGCATCCTTACCTACCTATCAATAAGTATTCAGTATATCTTATTTATTACACTTGTAGGTACATTGTTTACCTGGCCGGTGGTTAACCTAAAACCATCCTAAAACAAAATGTAGGTAAATGTACAGTCAACCAATTTGATTCCTAGGCCACTATGGACTTTGTCAATGTGATGTTGTAAACCAAATCATAAGAAGTCTGTAACGTTTTGGTTGTCAACGTCACTTTAACATAGTCCAAAGTGGCCTAGAAATCAAATTGGTTGACTGTACACATGGGCGAAGGACACAAAAAAAATTTTTTTTCGCTTCGTTCCTGCCATATTGTATAGTTTTACTCGTACCTAGACTTGGGTGTGAATTACCAAACAGTTATTTAAAGGAACCAATTGTCTGACAATATTCTTAACCCTGACATAGATATGGTATTGTCAACGTTTTGATAGCTCTTATTTAAGTACCTACTTGACAATAATGGCGGCTGAGTTAAAAACAATAGCATAATATAGATGAATTACCGAGAGCGTGGAATTGCATATGTAGTGGTATCATGTCTTTATAGGCATTCTATATTTAAATTTCCTCTACTTCTTATACCATCAGCATAAAAAGAGTTTTGTTATATATTAAATAAGTAAGTACAAAAATAATGTCAATGTCAAATTATAAATACTTTTTACAATGCACTAATATATACGTCTTATTTTATTGTACATAAATATATATACCTTCACGCCTGTAATCCCAGAGTAGGGTAGGCAGAGCAGAGCTATACAATTACCTACAACTTTAAAAACTATTTTATTGGATACTCGCAAATTTCATAATTATTTTGGCTGGGCACGTGCGACTGTAAGTTAAACCGTTTGCAAAAAATATGGCAGAAAGTAACAGTAATTTTGGTCCGATTGAGAGTCAAAGTAAACAAATAATTTTAACTTTCATAAATATTTTGAACTCGAACTAATGAAAAATTTAAATTCACCTTACACCACTGCCCAATTCGTTGAAAAAGCTACAGGTGTTTCTCTCTCGACTATTTATAAAATTATGACTAATAGGTACTTAGGTAGTAAAAGTGACAAATTCAAAGAAACGAAGTAAAAAAATCTGGTTAAGTGCGAGTCGGACTCGCGCACCGAGGGTTCCGTATTGAAGATAATATGCTTGGTAACCGCAAAAGAAAATACTCATTTTGTTATAAGCTTTATTTTCCAGGCAATAAGGTCGATTTTGACAAGCCTAAATTTTAATACAGATTTTCTTAGTTTTTTCGTTATTTCTCAAAAACTGTAAATAATGAACACTTTATTTTATTTTTCCCAGAAAATATAAGTAATTATCTATACGTCAGGATTTTTTTCAGAATTTTTGATTAATAAACTTTGGAGTTAAGGGGGGGGATCGGTCATTTTTTGTACATTTTTGGCTATAAATCAAAAAGTACATCACAGAAAATTTTCAAAAAAATAGTTTTGAAATGTGCAGATTAAGACCTTTCATATGACACCCCATTTGCTATAATCGAACCACTTTCATTTTTTAACCCCCCATTCTAGACCCCTTTTCAATTATTAATAAAAATAATTTCATATTTTTTTACTACAAAAAGATGCGGGCAAGCAAGTTGTACAACTATGCCAAATTTCAAGTTGATAGCATTTGTAGTTGCTGAGAAAACCTGCTGTGACATACAGACAGACAGACAGACGACGAAGTCTCACCATAAGAGTTCCTTTTGTACCATTTTGGTACGGAACCCTAAAAAAGTTACGTACGGTCCGTCGGCAGCAGATGATTTTGATCAAGAAGTCATCAGGAGAACTATATATAATTTTGATCTGTCCCATAAGCAATTTCCAACCTTAAAGATGATAATTGAAATAAATGATAGCGACTAAAAGCAAAAAAAGGACATACTTATTCCACTTGTTTAGGGTTAATGAGATTTCATTAAATTAAGAAGAAAACTTAAATGGTTTTCCTTTTCATGCGAACGGTACAACCACTACATAAGCAATTCCACGCTCTCGGTAATTCATCTATACCTACCTACTTAACAGGTCAAATAGGGTAAGGCCGCTTCCTGAATTGGCGGTATGCTTGCAGTAAAGCGTACTGTCGGCAAAAACGCTGCGCGTTGATTGGTAGATGCCACTAGTTGCCTAGCAACCCTTACCGATTCCGTGTTTTACTGCAAGCATACCGACAAGTCAGGAAGCGGCCTAAGTATGTACGATTTAGATTTTACCGCCTAGAATAGTGGCGCTCATTGAGGTTTATGGTATATAGATAGTATAGTACCTACCTAACTCAATGATGGCGCTGTTTGTTTGACAAATTGTATTAACGAAAAGTAATTAGGTAAGAGGTAGCGATACCAATACCAATTACAGGTACAGTCAACCAATTTGATTCCTAGGCCACTATTGACTTTGTCAACGTGACGTTGTAAACCAAATAATAGGAAGTCTCTTACGTTTTGGTTGTCAACGTCACTTTAACATAGTCCAAAGTGGCCTACAAATCAAATTGGTTGACTGTACCTACCCAATGCATAGGTACCTACATTTTAGATTAGGTATTTATTCGTCAAACGACGACGCGTTGGCCTAGTTGGTAGTGACCCGCTGCCTACGAAGCTAGCGGTCCTAGGGGTCCTGGGTTCAAATCCCGGTAACGAGCGCGAATATTTGTTCCTGAGTCATGGATGTTTTCTATATATTTATCTAATATATATTTCTCTATATAAGTATGTATTAGGTACAGTCAACAGCATAAATAAGTGATCATTTATGAACCTTGTCGCTTTCAATCGTTTCACAATTTTGTATAAATTTCAAACACGAAGTTAAAGTGACAAGGTACATAAATGATCACTTATTTATGCTGTTGACTGTACAAGCCTAGAGCTTATTTTGGGACTAGGTCAATTGGTGTGACATTGTCCCCTGATATTTTTATTATATTATACTATTATTTTAAACAAACTGACGTTTTTTCTTGTCTATCCTCCTGCATTGTCCTTGCTTATTCCTACTCCAAGGTTAACCGGAAGAGATCCCATATGCGATAAGATCGCCTATGTAGGTACATTATCTATATTTATGCGAACATGTATTATACCTAATTGTTTATGTGCAATAAAGAGTTTAAGTACATACATACATACATACACGGACCTTAACATTTTTTTAAGGTCCTTGCATACATAAACCATTCATAATTTAATTCGTTAAGTACCTACATAGGTAGGTACAGTCAACCAATTTGATTCCTAGGCCACTATGGACTTTGTCAACGTAAGTAAGCAAGTAAAACATTGATTCACAACAATAACACACTTAAATAAAACATAAAAACTAAGGAAAAGAAACGACAGATAGCGCAAGTGAGTAATTGTTGCGAAACGGTTCCAACTCAGCATGACGTGACGTTGTAAACCAAATCATAGGAAGTCTCTTACGTTTTGGTTGTCAACGCCACTTTAACATAGTCCATAGTGGCCTAGAAATCAAATTGGTTGACTGTACCTAATCAACAAGTCAAATCATGTCAATCAATCACATCGATCGACCAACCATTCATAAAAATAACCTACCTAACTACTCGATCCATTAATACTCGATCGTAGAAATAGTACGTACTTACATTTGCAGAATACCTACTCTAGAAATCCTTGAGGCAGGTCATTACTACGCACCCACTAGAAAACGAGTCGACGACAAGAACATCCCAGAGTGAATGAAGTATCTATCTATAAGGCATAGCACATTGCATTGGCGGAGTGGATAATTGTTATGAAAGGGGAGAATATTCCAGAACGGAAGCGTCTCGAATGCATTGTGTCAATACACTGAATTTACCGATACGCTACTCGCCGTTAGATGGCGTTACACGTTCATACACTATTTTTAAGCCCTAATACAAAAACATGGACGGTGAAAGATTTTATACACATGAAATTAAGAGATTTCTTTTGTTTTACGTTTACGAGTTGGTAATTTATCATTTAATTGTAATAATCAGAGTTTGTTGTAGTAATCAGAAAATTCTAGCGCATTTTCGAGCGCAAGTCTTCTAGAATAGCTTGCTATCTCTTTTTGATGCTCGTATTCGTACATAGCGCTATCCTTTTTTAGATAATACGTTACCTGCCTTCATGGAAGGTTATCTGGGATACCAGACATAAAAACAAAATATCGTGACTAATTTAATGTTTTGGTGATTTTCGTTGTACGGTTATTGTTATATTATACATCCTGTATTATAAGCTGGTAGGTAGGTTATACTTTCAATTTTAAGTTTTGTTATATTATTTGTATTAAATACATATGAGAAACATCTTAAAGGTTGAAATAATAATACTTACTTCTTTTTTGTAAATAGAAAAATATTTATTTAAAAATGACATACAATAATATACTTATGAAGTATGAAACAGTTATTTGTTTATTTATTTAATCTTTAATGCGCAAAAGAATACGACGTGATTAGGAATGAAGACGTGAAGGTATGTATGTATTATTACTAATTTGTATGTGCACCGACGTGTAAAAGAGCCCTCATGTAGCCAATTTACTGAATAAATAATAGTAATTATGTATTTTTATTTATTTTATAGTAATAATCATACTTAGTTCTTGTAATATAACATGAATAACATGATATAGGTACTATATTTTTCCCATAGATTTCTAAAATATGTTGTGTACATTATTAATAGCACTCAACACAAGCATATTTCATTACATTTTAAGTTTAGTTAAAAGAGCATTAAAAAAGCATAAGATTTCTATAATTTGTATTTTATGGTATCACTGAACTATTTTCTTTCTCATTTTAACTCACGTGCGATCTTATCGATCTCTCTCTACCGAGCCGATCTGTTGAGAATAATCGAGAACTTACCTCGACCCAATTGGCCCGCCGAGCAACTGCCGCGAACAATCTAGACAGTTCGGGCTTGTGATTGGTTGGATATATAAGCGGCCGCGCGCTGGCGGCAGCTCAGTTTTATTGAAAACACGAAGCGAATACGTTGAAAGCGTTTGAGCGGTATAAACCTCTCGAGTCTTACTACGATTACTGATTACGAAGTATTGTTTAAACAAGTAAACAAAGGAAATCTACAGAAAATGCCAGCCATAGGAATCGATCTCGGAACCACGTACTCGTGCGTCGGCGTGTTCCAGCACGGGAACGTGGAGATCATCGCGAACGACCAGGGCAACCGCACCACGCCGTCGTACGTCGCGTTCACGGACACCGAGCGACTGATCGGCGACGCCGCGAAGAACCAAGTCGCTCTCAACCCCAACAACACGGTGTTCGACGCGAAACGGCTTATCGGAAGGAAATTCGACGACCCGAAGATCCAACAGGACATGAAGCACTGGCCGTTCAAGGTGGTCAGCGACTGCGGGAAACCGAAGATCCAGGTGGAGTTCAAGGGCGAAGCGAAGAGATTCGCCCCGGAGGAGATCAGCAGTATGGTCCTGACGAAGATGAAAGAGACGGCGGAGGCGTACCTGGGAAGCACAGTGCGCGACGCGGTCATCACAGTGCCGGCCTACTTCAACGACTCGCAGCGCCAGGCCACCAAGGACGCCGGCGCCATCGCCGGGCTGAATGTGCTGCGAATCATCAACGAGCCCACCGCCGCCGCCCTCGCCTACGGTTTGGACAAGAATCTCAAAGGCGAGCGCAATGTTTTGATATTCGATCTCGGCGGTGGCACATTCGACGTGTCCATCCTCACCATCGACGAAGGGTCGCTGTTCGAAGTGAAAGCGACGGCCGGCGACACGCATCTCGGCGGCGAGGACTTCGACAACAGGCTAGTGAACCACCTCGCTGACGAGTTCAAACGCAAATACAAGAAGGATTTGTGCGGCAACACGCGAGCGCTGCGCCGCCTGCGAACGGCCGCCGAGCGCGCGAAACGCACTCTCTCCTCGAGCACCGAAGCTACCATCGAAATCGACGCGCTCTACGAAGGCGTCGATTATTACACGCGCATCTCCCGAGCGCGCTTCGAAGAGCTGAACTCGGATCTGTTCCGCGGAACTCTCGAGCCCGTCGAGAAGGCGCTGCGCGACGCCAAGTTGGACAAGAGCCAGATTCACGACGTCGTCCTTGTCGGCGGCTCGACTCGCATCCCGAAGATCCAGAACCTTCTGCAAAGCTTCTTCGGCGGCAAGCAGTTGAACCTGTCCATCAACCCCGACGAGGCGGTGGCGTACGGCGCGGCGGTCCAGGCGGCTATTCTGAGCGGCTCCAACGACTCCAGAATCCAGGACGTGTTGCTAGTCGACGTGGCACCTCTCTCGCTCGGCATCGAGACCGCCGGCGGCGTCATGACTAAGATCATCGAGCGCAACTCTAAGATCCCGACCAAGCAGTCGCAGACGTTCACGACCTACTCCGACAACCAGCCGGCGGTCACCATCCAAGTGTACGAAGGCGAACGTGCCATGACCAAGGACAACAACTTACTGGGCACATTCGACCTGACCGGAATACCGCCCGCGCCCCGAGGAGTCCCCAAGATCGACGTCACGTTCGACATCGACGCCAACGGCATCCTGAACGTGTCGGCGAAGGAGAACAGCACCGGGCGCAGCAAGAACATCGTCATCAAGAACGACAGAGGCCGGCTGTCGCAGGCCGACATCGACAGAATGCTCGCCGAGGCCGAGCGGTACAAGGACGAGGACGAGAAGCAAAGGAGGCGGGTGGCGGCGCGCAACCAGCTGGAGGCTTACGTGTTCGGCGTCAAACAAGCGCTGGACGAGGCCGGAGACAAGCTGAGCGCGCAGGACAAGGACGCGGCGCGCGGCGAGTGCGAGCAGGCGCTGCGCTGGCTCGACAACAACTCGCTGGCCGAGGTCGAGGAGTACGAGCACCGGCTGAAGGAGCTGCAGCAGGCCTGCGCGCCAATCATGACCAAGATGCACGGCGGCGGCCAGGGGCAGCAGGGAGGGATGCCCGGAGGAATGGGAGGCATGCCGGGAGGAATGGGGGGCATGGGAGGCATGCCCGGAGGAATGGGAGGCATGCCCGGAGGAATGGGAGGCATGCCTGGTGGAATGGGAGGCGTGCCCGGTGGCTACCAGAGCAGGAATGATGGCCCTACCATTGAAGAAGTCGACTAAAGGACTTTAACTCTGAAATACGTCCGAAAGACGTCAACTGTAGGACACATTGCGGGTACCTGTAACAATTAGGAACGATATATCCAGCGGTCCTGCGCCGGCCGTATCGGACACCTATCGCTAGATCCACGCTCTTTAAAGGCAGGATCTTTAAATTAATTGTGTGATTTATGTAAAGCAAGCTGTAAAGACATATGTAAATTAAACGATGTAAATATATTTTAATTCCAACACCTTGTTTTCATTTGAATAATTTAACTGTATCCTGTATTTAGCAACAAGTGTCCGTTTAGACATGGGGGATAATCTCGCGGTTTTTATTTACACGACTTTTAGTCATTCAACTTCATCTGCGTAACGGCGTCGCAGTAGAACTGCAATAATAAACCGTGGTTTCCCGCATGTCTAAAGGGACCCTTAAATTAATTCACAGTACCAATTTCACCAAACGATGTTAAATTTAATTAATGCCAATCGACCGTTAGTTCATACATTTTGACAGTGTTAACGCTCTAATCGACTGTTAAGTGGTTAACATCATTTGGTGAAATTGGTACTTAGCCAGCAGCTTAGCTTAGGGCTTGTTGTTTGATCAGTAGTTAAAGTAAGTACTTAAAAATCATATATAACTTTAATGGAAATCTCAAGGAAATGTGTCAGATTTTCGATTCTATTTTCGAATTTTAATAATTAGTTGAGTTAACTACTGATCAAACAACGGGCCCTTTATGGCCGAACCCTATATTCAAACCGCGGATAGATAGGCTTACTTCCGATTAAAATTTGACACATTTTGTATGGGCAAGTGTCAAATTTTAACCCGAAGTAAGCCTTATCTGTCCGCGGATTGAATATAGGGTTTGGCCGTTATTGTCTCCTTCCACCTGCAAGAAAACTTCTGAGAAAAGTTGGGGAAAGTTATCCATAAGTTCCATGACATGACAGTCCGTCCGACATTGACTTGTTACAATTAACTTGCAATTAACTTACATGTAACTTACTGTGTGAGGTACTAAGCACTGTCAGACATTTCTTACAGAGTTTTTTACGACGTCATGTAATTTTTATATTGCGGCGTGCAATTTAAGAGCTCGTTCTCACTATGTCGTGTGTCGGTCCGATTATTAATCGGTCGTTCCAGTGGCAGAACGTTTTATACTTATACGAAGCTATTCACACTCGTCCGACAACGATTTTGTGTCGGATCCGACCAAAAATATCGTGTGTTTTGTCAGCTCTCCCGTATAGGAACAAAGGCGCGCCGACACCCGATTAAAATCGGAATCCGACACACGACGTAGTGGGAACGAGCTCTAACACACGGCTCGGACATTGTTGATGAGAAAAACCGCGCAACTGTATCTTGAGCTAAGGAGATTTATACATGGCAACGTTTTTCATTTCATGTTCGTTCGTTACCTGTGGTTTTATTTTCGTGCGTGACATGACTGACTGAACTGAACAGACTGACGTTTTGTTTAGTTTATAGAAATCAAACTTAGGTATTTTGTTTGGACTTGTAAAATAAACTATTAAGCCGAGTCGAATGGTAAACTCAACTAACTACACTGCCTTGCGGCGCCTTAGGGCCTCGCTTTATTTAGTATAATATTATTAGAGCATAGGTCGCAGATTATAAAATATAGTTTATTATGGATTTGGGAGGTACCAGTTCTGGGGCGCTGGGGTCTGATAACAATGACTCCAGCGAACCGGTGGCACCCGGGACTGTTGGATTTAGCCTCCCTAAGGTAAGCCTTGATTATGCTCTGCGTTGTTGCCCGCTTTCTAACCTTACTTTTAATTGGATTGTGGTTGTCTAGAAGTCAGCTAAGCCAGGCTGGTTCATGAAAGTAGTTGTTAATATTTAAGGTTTCCAGTTTAAATTCTACCCACTTGATAAGATAAAAGATAAAAAAGATAAAAGATGTTTATTCAGTAAGTAGGCCGCACGGGCACTTTTACACGTCAATAATCTACCAGCGCTTCGCAAGAGACCACTGCTGAGAAGAAACGCCGCAAGAAACTCAACAGTCAGTCGTTTTTTAAACATTTCTTATGATATGATATTATACAACGAAAAATAAAACTTAACCTAGTATTATATAAAACAATGAATGTAACAAAAATACGTCTATATATATCATGCGTAGTTGAGCAGGAAAATGTGTCAAAACTCAAAATTTCTACAAGAACTCATAAATAGTAAATATAAGAAATAAATAAAAATTAAAAATTATACTTACCTATGACGGTGCAAAACAACACATAATTAGTTTCGATACATTCCCCTACAGAAACCGTGTCCCCTAGACAATACACAATGTTTATATATTGGTATGATTAGGTTATTATTAAGATATTTAGGTGTTTAATTTAGGCCAAGCATTTTTATCTGTTAGATAGTCTTCGACCCTATAGTAAGCTTTAGACATCAACGACTTTTTCAAGTAATTTTTAAGTACTGGAAATGGTAACTTTAAAACTTCGTCAGGTAATTTATTATAGAAATGAATGCATTGACCTACAAATGATTTATATACCTTACGGACACGAAATTTTTTAATAGCAATTTTATTCTTATTTCTTGTATTCAAATTATGTATGTCACAATTCTTAATAAAAGAGTCTTGATTTTTAATGACATAAATAATATTCTCATAAATAAATTGTGATGCTACTGTCAAAATATTAATTTCTTTAAATAATAATCTTAAGGAATCACGGGAGTTTAGGTTATATATAGAACGAATGGCTCTTTTTTGTAACACGAAAATAGTTTGTATGTCAGCAGCTTTTCCCCAAACAAGAATACCGTACGACATAACACTATGAAAATAACTATAATAAACTAAGCGAGCTGTCTCAACATTGGTAAGTTGTCTAATTTTCCTAACAGCATAAGCTGCCGAACTTAATTTACCTGCTAGTACTGCTAAATGGGGACTCCATTGCAAGTTTTTGTCTATAGTTATTCCTAAGAAAAGTGCCTTATCCACCATTTCCAAACACTTGATGCTAGATATATATAGCATAGCATCCGAAATATTATAATTGGAAAAAATAACAACAGTGACTCATTAGCTTAATTAATTAGGTTCATAATAAGATCCTGCATTAGGACCCATATTTAGATGTTCCTATTCATGCATGCTCATGAAAGATTTTCTATAAAATACTAGATTAGGACTGCACAGATTCATTTAAACATATAATGTAAAGATGTTTGTGTGTTGTAGAGACTAGATGTTTTTGTCTGGCCACGGAAGGCTTATAGAAAATATTCAGCACTAAGGTTTAAGTTTATTAACCTTGTGCCGCCCAATGTATATCAATTCGAGAAATCATTGATTTACGAAGTCGTCAATGACAGCTGAAAGGATCACATTATACAAAGCATACCCGCCCAGACTTAAAAAGTAACAAAATTGACCTAAATGCCCAGTGTACATTACACTGTACTCATGGGCAGTTTGGATAAAAAAATGTTTTGGCTTATACATTGCACACTGGGCACTGTTCTCACGTTTTTTTTCTTGGGCGGCATGAGGTTAAGAGGATAGTGTACCTTAAATCGTAGTTGTGGACTTTAAATCGTAACGTACCTGTAAAAAAAATCATACTAGTCTGATTTTCATTTTCACTATTTTAATAGTATGTTGTAGTTGTTATGAAAAACTAGGTGTGTCTGTTTAATAAAAAAAAAACAAGGAAAATTAAATGTAGACCTAGATTTTCAGCATATCTACAAGATGGTCAAAAATCTTAAAAATCTGACTAGTTTTAGGGGTGAGAAACATGGCATTTTATATGGATATTTATAGCTTCCAGACCTCTTAAATCTTGCAATTTAATTTGTAACCAGTTCTCATTATTTAAATGGGCTGAAATATGGAATATGCATGAAAACATAGCCTTTATTCAATGTCCAGATCCAATTCTATTTAATTGGTACATGTTAATCATTTAATTATTATTTATGGCTGCATCAGCTCTCGGGTTATTAACAATTCTCGAAATAGGGCTCCTCTAGCGCCCTCCTTATCGCCCAGTTCCAAGCAACCCTTCTGTGTGTGGGACGTCAAATAAATGCGTCATTCTGAACCTGATCTGATGATGGAGTTGAAACTACCGACTAAGTTTAGACTTAGTAAATCAGATTGTGATAAACAGCTGATAGCTGTGGAAAAAAGGACATACATACATACCTACATGCCTGTCTCGCGATGGGGTTAGCAGAAGTAAAAAAAACAGTCTATAAAAGTATGAGGCACATAAATGAAGGTTTTTTTTCCAGGCTATTTCCACTCCATTTAACTGCCCCAACCGGCTGCTCCCATCTTTAAAAGGTGTTGAAAATGCAAAGAAGCGTCTCCGAGCATTCTCCATACAGAAAAAGACACCTATCTCTGCTGTGCAGCTGCCTAAGGCCACCTCCACAGGAACCACAGGTATTTTTTTTTGTTTTTTTTAATGTCATAGAAGGCAAACGAGAACACAGACCACCTGATGGTAAGTGAAAACTGTGACCCATAGACATTCGCATTCACAAGACTGTAATCCTAAGGCTGCAAATGCGTTGCCAACCCTGAGGAGATTTCTTCTTGTTTCTCCAAAAAGTTTTTCGAAAGATGTTCCATAAATTTAAATTAGTAAACTTTCAGTCTAAAATGTACCCAAAATGAGTGAAAAGTAGTGCTGCGAAAATGGTATCCACTCAGCTATACGTTATACCACCTCTTAGAAGTATTATGCTGGTTTTCTGTGGACCCAGAAGTCCCAGAATAGATGTGTTTTTTTCGAATTTTTCATGTAACATAGCTACAGTTTCTACAAAACTCTACTACAGATTTTAATCTATTATTTAATGTTTTTTTTTTTACTATTATAACTTTTAAGGTTTCTCCAAATACTTCACGGCCAACTCTATTACCAAGTTCTCCTATTTCACAAAATTAATTATTGCTTATAAATTCATGGCTACATTATTTACGTAGTGCCTACATTATTTAAAAGCCAAAATATAAGGCTGTATAAATTGCACTAGGCAAATTGTATATTTATCGTGTGTAACCTACCTGTTTACTCAAAAAAAAAAATGCCATACGATATATAAATAAATAAATAACCAGGCAGGTATCTGTAGGGCAGTGATTTTGTTCAAAGATCAACATTTTTTTCACTCGAATACATCAGTAGATTTGCAGTGTAATAAATCTATCCTTCTATTGCTTCCAGGAGCCACAGTCCTTATCGGGAAGCTGAGCAGCGTGAAAACCACCCCGAAAGTCGAAGATGACCAGAAAAAACTGCCCAAACCTCCAAAGCCTGGCTCTACCAGAAAGAATTTACAGGGACATCAAACAAGTAGTTCTGACTTATCTATTTTCATCTTCATTTTCACATGTAATTAGGGTTGCCAGGTGACCGGCTTTGGTTGGACATGTCCGACTTTTTATTGTCGTGTCCGGCCAAATATCATAAACCACATGGTACGTTCAATGATAGGCCACTATGGAACCCTGTCATAATGACAGCGTCACACCACATGAAAGAAATTACGCCAAAATTAATGATTAACGTTATGCGACAGGGTTCCATAGTGGCATAACAATTAAAGTCCTTGACTGTACATAATCTGTGAGATGAATTTAAGAGGAAACATATGATACAGTTGATGGTGTTCCGTGATCTGGATCTCGGTAACCATAAGACCTATGTGTCTGTTCTATAATATATACAATATATTAAACTTTGTCATATTTCCTTGAGACTGTTAAACAATCGATTTGTTACTCGATAGAATATGATTTTTTTTTGCATATTCTCGTTGAATTTCGAAGCGCTACCTACGATATTTAACGATGATTTTTGATTCAATAGTTGAGTGCTTATAACTTTTTTACCAAGTTGTGCTTATTACCATTTTTTAAAATAAATGTAAACAGCAATTATTTCAATTTAACGCAATCAAGGCTTGCGCAAACTATCTCCATCTCACGTTCTGCGGGGAAGCATTTTATGCCATCGCTTTTGATTCTTGTGTAGGCGTGGCAGAATATGTGTCCTCTCAAATAATTCGTAAACTAAACATACAAAATCGCCTCAGACAACTCTTATTATAGTGTCATTTCTTCTCGAATATTGCCGTATATTGCAATAGGCCGTATAGCCAATATAGAAGAAGGTATCTAATAACCACTGGAGAAAACCATTGACACTTAAAATGTGTGTTAATGAGCTAGTTTTATTGCTGATCATACATGCAGATATTTTCGATCAGCTGTTTTTCGACTTCCTTTGTCTAAGAAAATGTCCTTCACTTTTGATACTACTTCTTATGATAATATTGCTAATGTTGATACTTCAAATTGACAATGATATTATACACATATAAGTAGTCTTATGACATCTTCATCTTTTTTTTCCATGACTTGCAGACGAAATTCAAACTTAGGGTGTCAGTCAGGTGCATCATCCATACACTAAACATATAAAACCTTACCGCCTGTTTCACAATCGACAAGTAAAGCTTATTTGACAGATAAATTTAGCCCTTTCTCTCTCTTACACTTGGAAATAGACAAGAAGAGAGTCCACTTTAAATGGCAGATAAATTTACTTGTCGATTGTGAAACAGGCCCTTAGAATATTTTTCTCGTCAATAAACTTCTGATATTTTTTCACAGACTCATACACAGACCTGCAGAAACGGACTCTTGCAGAGATTGAAGACATGAAACGTAAAATGGAGCTCATAGATCTTGGGATACCGCTGGGGCTCATCTGTCCCAACTCAGCTGTGAATGACAAAGCGATGCCCACCAAAGCTATGCCACCGATCAAGTCATTCCTGGGTATGTATGTTTTAATCTATTAAGTGCCCGTCTCTCTGGATTCCATACAAACTAGAGTTGATGTTTGAGTTCTTGGCAATAGACGTCTGCATTGGGTTTACAACTGGTCCTTGGTTTGCACACAAAGCACGATATTTTAAGAGATGTATGATGAGGATTTCTTCTCTTTCTTTTATTGCAATTTTAAAACGAAACTCTTCTGGCCTTTTCTATTTTCTATGACACCCTAGTTTTCAAAATGTTGCTTAAAGTTTAGGGGCTAGAATGGAATATCCTACTCGGTTCTTAAACTCATACATACATACATAAGTACATAGACTGTAGACTGTTCAACTCACTACATTATCGGCTTAAAAATATACATTGAAAAGTTCTGATTGTATGAGAGTTAAATTTAGTCAATCTTTTTAATGACCTTGAATTGGTTTACAATGTTTTTGTTCATTTGCAGTTCCGCACGTACAGTCACCCAATAAAAATGTTGAGCATACTTAGAACCTTGTCATTGTGACTGCCATTGTTATTGTCATACTTGTCATTTGATTTTCAGTTTGAAGTTTATTATGACAGTGCACTAAAGTGCTTAACATTTTCGTTGGGGTACTGTACGTAATCGCATTTCTAGGAAGTCTAATTATAGTGTGTGGACCCCCCCTATCACGACGTGTTGGTCGTCTTTTACCTTTATAAATTAATAAATTGTCTTATAATTGGTTCAACCTTTGGATGGAAAAAGGATACACACAATTTAAAATATTTGAAAACAATATTTCCTTTACATCAAAATGTTTGCCCTGTTCTTTTTCTCGTAATTAAGTCTTATTATCACTAGTATCGCTAAACAAAAGTCAAATGGTATCATGTACAGTTGAGTTCACGAATATGTATCCAGATATACAACTAATATTTAAATTATTACAGTACTAGGCAGATAAGAAGTCTCAAGCCTGACACATTGCACGACCATAAAGTTTCTGACTATTGACATTGTGGACAGCTGTAAAACAATGCTATACTTATACTCGAAACTCGAATTCAAGACCAAAATCTGACAGTTCCCATCTTGATTATTTAGTTATTTTAACATTATTTCATAAAAACATGAATGAGAACTCGTGTAACCAGTAATATTAGGGTAAGTTTTATTGATAAAAATACCTACACTTAAACCAAAATGAAGTAATCACAGCGAATGTGCGCCCGTTGAGGTTAGGATTTTGGTCTTGAATTCGAGTTTCGAGTATAGTTGCGTGTGAAGGGATAGTGATAACCAGAAACCGGAATTTTCATGGCTCTTTTCAATAACGCTAGTGACTTCTCGTTTATCGAATTCAGATACAATGTAATCCAGAACACAAAAAAAAAAACAAGGCCTTTTGGTTTTTCGTGGTGGCTCTGGCTACCGAGGCGAGGGGGGAGGCAGTGTCGAAACTACTTGTAAAACGATTTTGTTTTTTCGCTATATGTATCGGATTTCAGAAGGTAAGGAGAGGTAAACAACATAAGGTCTTATCGCTAAAAGCTATCTCTTCCAGATAACCTTTGGGTAGATGAAGATTTGAAATTGACATATGCTATTAAATATAAAAAATACTTGGAAAGAAATATATTAAAAAAAAATCAGTAATCAGTTCCCAAAATGGCTTCCAATATTTAACCCCTTGCAGATTTAATTTCGTGTTAAAAAATTGTGTTAGTTCTGACGAGTTAAGTGTTTCTTAGACTAATTAAAAAAAAAAAATTACCACATTTGGTTTACGAAAAGTTGCTAAGACTATTTTACAGTTTTATATATCGATATGTACGTAATTGAAAGTCAATAAATGAGAAGTCACTATGACAGCTCAAAAATGCCATGAAAATTCCGACCTCTGGTGATAACAGCATTGTTTGACAGCTGTCAACACTATCCATATTCGGAAACTTCATGGTTGTGCAATATGTCAGGATTGCCTTCTTATCGGCCGGGCACTATAGTGTTCTACTATTAGATTGGGGTGAACTCAAGTGTGTAGTTCTGTTTGTGAATAAACCTTTAAAATAGAAAGCTGTCCGTGTTTGTTAGGTTTAATTTTGGTTGCCTTTTTCTGTTTCACAGCGTCAGCCATATAGCACGCATCATTAACCCTTTATTAGAATTTAATTAACCAAAGAGTTGAAGTGAATAAAAAATAGTTGGCCAGTTTAAGTAATTCTCAATACTAATTTTACATACAATTATCAGTATTTACTTATAAATCATAAACATTTGTCATGTGAGGTTTCTTCATTGTTCAATGTTTTGTTCATTTCAACTCAATTCCAAACTTACCCCGTTATTCATAAATGCACTACAAACCTATTTTAGTTAAAGTATGCGTTGTCCCTTTCTGTCAATTAGAAATGTCACAATGACAGATAAGGACAGAGCATATTTCAAGCACACTAGCTATTGTGCGTTTATGAATAAGAGGTTAACTTTTTACAGTCCGACTTTTTGGTACATATGCAAACAAACATTTTGAACTGGTCGGATTGTAATGCATCCCGTTTGTTGCACTTTGCACATATTACTCAAGTGAAAAAAAGTATTGTTTTTCATGTAAAAAGTACATGATAAGAAAATTTAAATGTACACTTTTTTTCACTTTTTAGGTATTTTGTTTTTGCGATTGTTAGATTCCAAAGTCGAATAATAGTATTGCTAATTACTATTTTTTTTTTATTAATTAGGTTCAATTAAAATATAATTGTAGGTGTGATAAATAATTTTAACTGCAATTTCCTGACTTAGGAATCTAATCGTCACTTGTTTTAACCTGGCTCTCGCTTATTCAAAGCTTCGTACCGTCCCTCTCTCCTATGACGGAAAAGAGGGTACCTGTCGCGAACTCGCCTGGCACGCGAGGCCATAAAACTTCGGCGCGGGGCACAAATGTTGGAGTTGCGCGCATACGCTGCATCGATGTTGTTTTTTTTAGTCTCGTATTTTTTTTATACCACTTAGAAGGCAAACGAGCACACAGGCCACCCGATGGTAAGTGGGATCTGGGACTAGGGAATGCAAATAACCGGTTATAAGCTGTTTTAACCGGTTATTTTCATACAAAAACGGTTAATAACCGGTTAAATTGCATTCCCTATCTGGGACCCATACACATTTGCATTCTCCAGAGTAGTGTAAAGAATGCAATTGCGTTGCCAACCTTTTACGGCTTAACCGCTAAACCGATTTCGATGAAATTTGGTATGGAGATAATTTGAACCCCGGGGAAGAACATAAGGTACTTTTTAAACTGGAAGATTGGACAGTTCTCGAGGGAGTAGCGAACGCAGTCGCGGGCAAAAGTTAGTTAGATTATCCCACTAACTAATATTATAAATGAGAAAATTTGGATGTTTGTTATTCAATCACGCTTCAACAACTGAACGGATCGGGATTAAGCTTAGCACACATATAGGTTAGGTCTTAGAATAGGACCTATGATAGCTTTTATTTCCAAAAAATGAACAGTTTCCGAGGGAGCAGCGATAAACGACTTCTACGCGGCGAAGTCGCGGGCAGAACCTAGTAATTTATAATAAATTATCTGTGCTTGAGACCTAATCACGAGGGAAAACGGCCAAGCGATATGCTCCTTGCTCTAACTTTTTATGGCCCCGTGTGCCAGGAGAGAGTGCGACAGGTATAACGACGTTTTGTCTACCTGCTTGTTCTAACGTGTTTGCCTGCGCATGCGTAGCGCTCGTCGCGCGCCGCGTGCCGCTGCGCCGCCCCCCCAAGACCAAAAAGGGTATCTTCTGTCTCATGTTCTATCTTGCTTCTGCATGCTTGTTGTTGCTTTTGAATGCTTTTTTTAATAGTTATAAATAGGTACTAGGTCGGTTCATAAGTTCTGTCACTGAGATTTACTACCATTTAAAAAATAAATAAAAGAGTTTCATAAACCTGTAGCACATCAATAAAAACCTCATTTTATCTAGAATAATAAGAAGCGTAATTTGTATTCTTTACTATTGCAATAATTTGATGAACGAGCTTTGAGCATTTCATTCGGGGCAGGAAAGCATGGTTCAAATCACGCACGACCACGATACTGATAACGGCTACAACTTTTGTAAGAGTCCTCTTATTGAATCGAAATTTGCGTGACATATTGACCAGACTTTTATCTTTAAATTCTGATACAAATGTATTCCAAGCAACTAAAGATCCGCTTATACACCGGTAAATCTTCATGTCTCATTGAATCGACCTTACGATTTTACATCAATTTGCAGCAATACGAAAACAGACCAAACTTCGAGCTTCATAAGCTGGTTTTTGAGTGTCGTTAAGAAAATAATGCTGGTCTCTCAACATACCCAGAGATGAGAGACTTCATAATATTAAACAAAAAAGTTTCTTAGTTAACAAAAACTAACCTTTAAAGCGTTTTCAAAAAGTGAAATTTTCAGAAAACTTGTGCGTGTTTTAATCGTCGCCGGCCGTGACTGTTAGAAGATAGTATGGGAAATTGCGGCGACTATGTGGAATGATTATTACTCCCTAAAAATGTACATTAATTAAGCTTTTATTTTTTATACATTTTGAAATTAAAAAATAAACAGAAGTTAGTTTTATTTGACTAAACCTTTGTGATAGAACTTAAGGACCGACTAAGTATATTGAAGTTTTTATATTGATGTTATTGGTGGATTTAGATGAAATTTAGTACATAGATTATACTAGAATCTAGATTTATTTTTAGGCTTTTTTCTGGGCATTTAGCGATGAACAGTCTGCACAGACAGTCACGGTTAAAAGTTAGACTTTAAGTGTTTTAGTTGTCTTATAGTTTCACTGTATGCAGTATTTTTCTCTTGAATGATCCTTATTTTTGGTTGGTTTTGTCCCCTATGGTCTCAAAAATACTAAACGGATTTTATAGTTTTTTATTTAAAGAAAATACAGTTGAGGTATTAGGCTTAAAAACATCATGTAGGACACGGTTAGTGACTATTAAATGTAGTAGATATTAAATTGCTCTGAAGTAGATAGTTTTTAACCTTTTATCAATATAAAATATTAATAATTCTTGCACTAATATTTCAGAGCCTTCCAAAGTAGATGAGATCATTAGAGAAGCTAAAAAAGCTCGGGCCGAGGGTAAGGAGTTCAAATTCGACTATCAAAAACTTCTTCCGGGCTATGATAACCCATTCCAACGGAAAAAAGACGAGCCGGTTGCACAGGACAAGGAGAAGGAAAAAGATAAAGATGATAATCAAGAGAAAGAAGAGAAATACGACCGCCATTACACCCCTAAGAGCGACAAAGAGAGAAGCATGCAAAGGGATAAGGATAAGCGAAAAAGCGATAGATATGACGGTTTTAGGAGACACTCTGATTATAGGAAAGAATCTAGAGATAGGTACAAAGAAAGACGTAATGAAAAGGATAGAGATAAGTCTAAAGGGGAGAAGAAAGAAAGAGATCAAGTTAAAAGTGAAAAAACTGCGGATAAATTCGTTGATCAGGAATCTAAAGAGACAGATGTGAATCTAAATGACTATTTAATTTGTGATAGTTGGTCATTGGATAATGATGATAAAACTTCTAGCCCTCAAGTAGAAGATAAAACTAAGCCCACCACACCAGCTCGTAAAGAAACTAAATTAAATGAGACAGAAAACAAAGATGATCCTAAGAAGAAAAACGAAAAAGAATCTACCCCGAAAGAAGACAGTCCTATGTCAATTACACCTAAAAACATACCTGATAAAGTTTTGAAAATAGATAAGCTCAAACCGGTTATTGATTCGTTTAAATTTGAAATTGATCCGATTGACGACGATATTCAAGATATATTCGATGAAAATTCTAAGCCTGAAGATTACGCTAAACTTAATTCTAAGACAAACTTTGATTTTAATCAAGATACGAGTATGTCTGATAGCTTTGCTGATGAAAGTTTTCTAGAATCGGTTATTAATGAGATAAAACAAGAAGATATTGATAATGATACTAATGATGATAGCCAGGATAAAGGTCTGGTGGAATATGATTCTCCGTTAACTGATTATTCGAAGGGTCAAGGCACTCCTGAGTTAGATGACAGTATGCGATTCAGTGCTAGTGAACGAAGTGACTATTCAGAGAGCTATAGGTCTACAGACAGTGGTTCTAAGAGTACAGAAAGTGGCTACAAGAGTACAGAAAGTGGGTACAAAGGTACAGAAAGTGGGTACAAGAGTACAGAAGGTGGGTACAAGGAAGGTCGCAAAGAAGATGGTAAGAAGAAAGAGTTCCGTCTTTCGGCTGAGAAAGAATTGGACGCCTCTATAGAACGGAATATTACCAAAGCCACGGCGGATTCTTTGGACTTATGGAACTTTGTACTTAAGATATGCCAGCCGCTGCTGTTCAGACATGACAAGAGCAAATGCTACAGGTTAGTACATAGATTTACCCTTATTCTTAAATTGTGAACCGACGCTTCAATCGCGTAGCCGTCCAAAATGTTCTATATAAATTTTGCTCCGAACGATAATGTTTCCCAACCAAAAAAATTATCACTATTAGGGAGCTACATCGACCCTGACTAATAATAAACTGGAGGCTAGATTTAACCGGAGCGAAGCAAAGGTAGGTCGTTAGTATCTATATCCATAAAATACAATAGAAATAAAAATAGAAAATAGAAATGTCTGTCGGTGATTTCAAAATAAATACCTTAATTTAAGTGAATACTACTATTTATTCGTTGCCTACTCGTAAAGAACATAAGAATAGGCTCCTGAACGGATTTAGATCTCAATGAAATTTTCAGTAATTTGAATATTAGTGTATGTCTCATTTCAATATTTTGGATTCGAAAATCTTATATCAGTTGTTTTGATGTCCGAAAATCATCGTTTCTCTGAATCCATTAACTTTTCAAAATATTTAAATAGATATAAATATACCTACAGAACCTGTAGAATAGGTTAGTTTTATAACAAACCAGGAAAGTTAAACGGTTAAAGAGAAAAATGATTTTCGGAGTAAAGTTTTTTGAACTTTAGATAGGTAACCCTTGGATTCACAAGATATAAAATTAATTTTGAATGTTGGCAGCTAGTTATTTATTAAACATTGTGTTCCAGACAGACCCGCAGCTCGCCCCCCGTGTGGTGGGCGGAGCGCGTGGCGACGTGCGGCTGCGTGCGCGGGCGCAGCGTCGTCACCGACGAGCTCGCGGCGCAGCGCATGCCGCTCGTCGACCGCGTCTACGGCTGCGACCAGTGAGTGCCGCCACTTTAGGAAATAGTCATGACTTTACTTTCTCAAGCTCTTATCTGATGGAATATTTTGATAGGATAGTCTTTATAAACCTTGGAACATGGGTGTTTTTTTCTATCTAACTATTTGATCATATAAGAGGTTGAGAAAGTAAAGGGACGCTTTCTGTCAAAAATTTCATTTTGAATGATTATTTAAAGTTGGTTAGCAACAGTCTGGTTTTTTAATGCTTGCTCTTTGTTAGTTGTATATAGCCTAAAACAAACATAACTAATTATAGACCAGTTTCCAAATTGTGTATCTTGTCTAAAGTACCGTCAAGTCTGGCAACTTTGCAATTGGATACTAACTTTGCCACCTGCTGTGTGCTATTACAATAACGCCTATATTTTAAATACGGCAATATTTTTTCATCGTTGGACACCCTGAGTAGAAAATCGGATTATTAACTGACAATACTATTTAATGTATGGTGTCCCTACGGATAGTGTAAACTTTTAGTTGACATCCAAAGCTCGCCGGTAAGTTAACCTAACTTTTTAGTGGTCTGGAACTTTCAACGAATTTGTGCTTATGGACTGGATATAGCTGTGTACACTTTTTTGTCAACGTGTTTAATATCCCAGTGATTCAAATACTGCCTTTGATTTTGATCCATTCTTTGTTAAACCCTTCAAAAATTGCATTGGCAATGTTACCATACCGGTGCAGAAAGGATGGGAAGTCAACTTTGCCACGTTTTGAAATGACCTAGGGTTGTCAAAGTTTTTCAGAAGAGCAACGATTTAATTTTGTGAAAAGTTTTTTCTTTAAGTAGGTTTTATTTTTGACCTATTTTTGTTATAATAATAATAATAATAATAATAAATTTTATTTCGGGCAACAAGGCCCATATTTACAAATACCTTATAGACTAACATACATATCAAAATAAAAACTTAAAACTAACACCGAGGTGACAGAACAGTGTGGTCCTGTTCTGCCAAAATTGGCATCTTGGTCGCTGCCGGTTATAACCTACTTTCATCATTTAATTAAAACGGAGAATTAAGATTGGTGTGCAATAAAAAATGCTGATAAAATAACATTAAATGTTTCAATTAGTGACAACCCTGACAACAATCTTTAACATTGTATGAAAATTGCATATAATGGTGTTCAACATTGCCACTTATTTGTTTTTCATAGTACTTTAAAAGAAAAATATTTTACAAGATGTTAGGTCTATTGTATACAAAACAAGTAACATTACATTTATGGACAGCAAGAAGAAACACTGTCGTTTTATAAACACAAATCTAGTTGGCAAAGTTACCACAGGGTAGTGCCTTCTTTGCCACAATTTGTTTTGATCTTTTTAGTTAATAAATCATTTGTATATTTCATTTCCAATGGTATTAAAACATTTTTTGGCATATTTATATAACGACAAGTCGACTTGAAACTGTTTGAAGTAGTATTTGTCTGTAGAAAATGCATCTTGAACTTTGGATAGACCTTGACGTTGGCAAAGTTGCCAGACTTGACGGTAATGGAAAGGATCGTCAATACTCAAGTTTATGGCGCTGTTAAGAATTCGTTTAGCTGCACTCAACATGGTTTCCTTCAACGCAGATCAACAATGTCCAATCTGGTACTATTTAATGATTGCGTCACTAATTGAATTGAAAGAATTCAAAGAAAAATCATTAGGTATTTGTGTTTTAAGTTAAGAATCCCCTATAATTCGTCTGATTATGTCAACTTGTGTAGGACGCATCACCTTCTTCCACTATTCAAACGTCGGGAAATTGCCGACATCATTTATATTCTTAACATTAAAGTCTGTTCCTATTCGGACTGCCAATGACAATAACAAGTATACCTAACTGTAATTGTCTTTAGATAGAAGATGAAATAGCGATGAGAATAATGTTAACTCTAATTAGTTTATTGAAAAGGTTGAATATTATATTCATTATCATCATCGTATCGTTATGCTGGGTGCGACAGAGACGAAAACCTAGCTTATCAATCCAATCTATTAAAAATTCTTCTATATTTTCATGTCAAATATATTTCGAAAAAATTAAATGTATGTGTCAAGCACCAGTCAGTGTCATCGTCTTTTACCAAAAGCTCTTTTCATCAAAAAATAGAAGGTTAAATAGAGATTACTACCTCAAAATAAACATGAAGACAATGATTAAGTGTATAAATAAATAATATGACTATGCTAAACCTTCAAAAGTAGGTACGCGAATATGGAGTTATAATGGTAAATTGATTTGTATACAAGAGTGACGGAACGAATAGGAACAGACTTTATTAATGTTATCGTTGACTGCGATGAGCTTCTCTCTAACCTATCTTTCAGGACCAAAAGGCGTTTTCCTCCAATTTCTGTACCTTACTGTCCGCGTAAATATAGACGTAATACTTCTTAGGCGAGCAAGTATCAATTTAAACAAGTTGTCTAAAAATATGCATTTTGATATTTTCAATAGCAAAATTCCCCATGTAAGACGCAATTTGAGTTGTGACTATTTTGAAAGTAATATTCCATAATAACCTACAGTTTAGATTAATTTTGTAAGTAACTCTTTTCTCCTTTGTGCTGTCATTTAAATTTTGCTGATTTAAGTTAGCTTTTTGTTGTGTAATATCAACTTGTGTGATTTCTCGCATGTAATGCAAATTCTTTTAGGAAGTATTTCTCTTTGTTCCTTACGTACCTAATAACTAGTCTGCTTCTATCTGTGAAAACCTGTAATTGGCTTTATGTGTGTTATGTTTATGTTTAGTGTAATTTATCAGCTGTTGGTTTTCCTATAAGAAAGAAAGAAATAAATAAATACAGGGTGATAGGAAATTCGCCGTATTCCTTGAAAGGGGTTATTCTACAGCTCATTTGTAATGATTTAAGTCCAGTCAACCAAGGGTCAAAACTCATTGGTTTTCGAGTTATTCACGTTTTTAGATTTTTCTTAAAAATACCCGGCTTTCGACCTAAAACTAGTAATTGTGTAAAAACTTCGTCATTTAGAAATAAAAAAAAAGCATTTTCCAAATAGCCAATGAACTACTGATTACGAAACATAAATCCTGGCAGGATCCCGGACGGACCGGCGCCAGCAGCGCGCGGCTGGTACCCGGCGGCGGCGCGCTGCCTGGCCGAGAGCGTCACGGTGCCGCGCGCGCGCCGCGACCACCGGACCCTGGACCGGGAGTACGAGAGGTCAGCCCACAGCTCAGGGACTTGTTGAACTTGTGTCACATATTAGGTCCTTACCTATGAAATTGGGGATTTATATGGATATATTTTATTTAATTTTGCGGATTATTTAGTAATGTCAAATGCAAACCAAACAAAATTCTGTCAGGAATATTGGACACTTCTAAGCTATATTATACATATCTTAATTACTTAAAAATAGTTAGCTTCATAAAACTCTGCGGAATTGAAACACTTGAACTCACAGCACATGAAAAGAGTTGAGTTCACACTTTTAAAACTAACACTAAGTAAGAAATTGAACCATATTATTTGTATCTAAAACCTTTGTAACATACTGTAATAATGAAATTTAAAAATAATTTGGAAGTTAAAATTGAAATGAATAAATTTCGTGCGAAATAAAACACTTAAAAATAACGCCAATTTCATAGGTAAGGACCCAATATTTAGTAGGTATTGTTGGAGTTGTTGCTACGTTTACTTTTCTCTCGTAGGTTTATGGAGGCGGTGTGGGGTCAGACCGCCGAGGCGACGTCTGCCAGCAACACGCCGGTGCGCGAGCCCGAGCCGGAGCCGGAGCCCGAGCCCGAGCCCGAGCCCGAGCCCGAGCCCGAGCCGGAGCCCGAGCGCCGCCGCGCCAAGCTCAGCAGCGAGGGCTGGAGCCAGGACAGCGAGGCGGACGACGAGCCCGTCAAGAGGTACCGACACTAAATAGTACAATACTTTAGCGGTGCTATTTCGTTTGGCCAAAATATTTTTGGTCAAATGTATCGTTTCCCAAATTTTAATTTCCCAAAAAGTTGTTTCCCGTCGCAGTTGATTTAAATACTTTTTATTTAATCACAAGTGTGACCCAACCTAATAATAGACGTCGCAAGCGGTTTCGATATCCCGGATATAACACAAAATAATACAAAATGCTTTTTGGGAAATGATAATTAGGGAAATGATGACCAAAAATATTTTGGCAAAAATGCAGGTTCCCAAAACAGATACGCTGCCGCAGTTGATGATGATGGGCAAAGTGGAGGGAAAGAGGAATCGTAGCTCTGGAACATCCGGGAGTGGATTGGTATTGCCTCCGTCGAACAGCTGTTCCGGCTGGCTGCGGATAGAGACAAGAGTACAATAAGCTGACGGCCAACCTTCACAATTCAAGAGGCACTGAAAGAAGAAGAAGGTTGTCCATTCGGATCGCTAGAGCAATTTTTTGACGACGCGGTATCCTAGTTGTGACCCTACCTACGAAGCTAGCGGTCCTGGTTTCGATTCCTAGTATAGACAAATATTTGTTTGATTAGCACGAGTATTTATTTCTGAGTCTTTTCAATGATTTCTGTATGTATTTATCGATATACTTAAATAAGTTTATCGTTGCCTACCCATTGTACAAGCCCAGAGCTTAGTTGGGACACTGCCAATTCTTGTGAGATTGTCCCCTAATATTTATTTATATATTAATATTTCATTTCAACAGCAAGAAGCAGAAAGAACGGAAAGAGAAGACTAAAGAGAAATCGCGCAAGAGAAAGATATCTACTTCTACGCTCTCTACCACCACCGACGAGGACGTCAAGAGGAAGAGAGTGAAGAAAAAGGTTATGGTCTGTACCCAAAGGGAACCCTATTACTAAGCTAACGCTGTCCGTCTGTCTGTCCTTCCATTCACTCAATTTTGTTCTGAATCAAACTCAAACTCATAACATTGATTTAACAAATACACATTGTAACACAACAAACATAGTACAGATGTTTATCTTACGAAAGCTGGTTTGCCATTCTTGTAGTTGTAACATATATAGTCACTTAGCGACGAGAACTACTCATTCAGTGCTTCTACATACACAAGTGTGGAAAACCCACTTTTGTGAGAAAAAACTGTACAAAAAGCAAGATTATAGAATACTAGAGGACGCCCGCGACTTCGTACGCGTAGAATTAGTTTCCCGGTACTCCCCCCATTTCTTCCCGTTGGGGGTCGATTTTCGGAAAATCCTTTCTTAGTGCTCACTTACATCATGTAGTTTCGGCTTTACGTTGATATATAAGTCAGTCAGTTTGCCTTTTATATATATAGATTTTGAAACCTTGCATTGTAGTGTGAAGTCAAATAGGACTCAGCTCAGCTTGTGCTGCAGTAGGAGCCACAGCGCTGGTGATCATTGATGTTTTGACAAACGAACACCGAAATCCTTTAGTGATTAACTTTTATTTTCAGTCGAACAAAAAGTTAAAGGCGAAGTTGGCGAGGAAGAAAAGGAACCTGAAGAAGTTGAAGGAGAAACAGAAGAAGAAGAAGAAGCAAGCCAAGTTGGAGAAGATGGAGAAGACTTCCGAGGACGAGGAAGTAGAAGGTAATGTGGAGAACGCTTGTCAATATGTACAGTTAAGCAATGTTACCTATTCTTTCGGAGACGTCATGATATTTTTCAACATTGGATCCTAATAAAAAAATAATGTTTTCGTGTGACAAAGATATTGTTGAGTTTGGCTGAAAATTGTATCATTAATAATAGTCAAAATGTTATTTACAGAACCCAAAAAGAAATCAAAAGTGAAGAAGACTAAGAAAAAGCAAGTCAAGACGAAGAAAGCTCAGAAGAAAAAGAAAGTGCGAGCCAAATCTAGCAGTTCCTCTAGCAGTTCCTCCAGCTCTGATTCCGACGACAGAAGGAAGAAATCCAGAAAGAAAAAGAAACAGAGAAAGGAGGAAGCTTTTGATGTGAATATACTTAACAATATAAAGACGGAAAAGTTGACTGATGATGAAAAGGGACAGATGACGGATTTCTCTCCTCGAAGATATCAAACGAGGAGACATGACATCATCAATGTAAAGGAACTGCAGAATGATCTGGTGGGAGTTCAGATAAAACAGGAGGTTGAAGAGAGAAGTGAAGAAAGAATCGAAGAGAACAGTGAAGAAAGGAGCCTAGAGAAGAGCGAAGAAAGGAGTGAAGAGCGGAGCGAAAAGAAGATTGAAATGACGAGCGAACAGACGATTGAAGAGATGAAAGAGGAGAGAATGGAAGAGACGAGTGAGGAGGCGGTCAGAATGGGTGACTTTGAGCTGAGCAACCAGGAGGAGTATTCAGGGGCGGGAGGGGAGGAGGGAGTCGTTGAGAAGATGGAGTTTAAGGTTGGTTTTTGAAATGTATTTCTACTTGAGTGGTATTGTATCGTTGCTTGACTTTCTCGTCAAAACTGAGCAAGGGATAGGCTAGGGCCACATAGGAATAGACTAGTAAGTTAATAAATCCTTTTTCCCGTGTGACCAAAAACCATTTATGCATTTTTTTTAGGAACCACAAGACTTGAACCTATTGGCGTCCCAAGCTAGAACAGACGAAACCAACATATCCCAGTGTTCATCGCAAGAATCTCTCTGCAGCGAGACAGCCGTATCACAACCGGACCAGCCTTATGAGAAAGACGACAGCCACTTGCGGCCTTCTTCGCAGAATTCTAACTACAGCTTTAACGATGTGATAGCGAGCCAGAATGTGCATTATGGCAAGGGGTTAGAAGGAGGGGCTGAGTGCGAGAAGTTCGAATATGAGCAGGAGAATTATGAGATATATGAACAGTTGGCGATGGCGTATCAGAGCGACGTGGCGTCCAATGTGAGTAAATCATTTCAATTTAATTTAGTTAACCCTTTGAACGCCAAATCCGAAAAATCACGTAATCGGAAATTCATGCCACTAACGTGATGGTAATTTCATACTTTGTGGCGTCCGAGACACGTTGTATTATTTCACTGCTTGGCATTCAAAATGTTAAACAAAAGTCTTGAGACTCTTGAGTAGCTAAATAATTAAATTAAAAGAAACAAAACGTGGTTACAGGACCTTGTGTATGGTCGGGATCGCTACCGCCATCTTATCCTTTGAACTACCGCCAAGCAGCAGTGTTCGTGTGTGGGGATAAGATAACCGGTGAAATTACTAGCATAGAGGCGTTCCATCTTGGTCCTCATGGCGGCTGTACATTTCTTGAGACACTCTGAGGCAGGGCCGGAGTGAAGAGCAAGTTACCAAGTACACTCTTGTTGGGGACATACCGAGTGCTCTCGAGGGATAGTGTACAGCCATCATCAGGATTGGCAACGTATTTGCAGTCTTGTCTGTCTATGGGTTTCAGATCTCAATAACCATCAGATGGCCCGCGCGCTCGTTTGTCGTTTGCGATATGGGGTTGTTTTAGAGAGCCTCTTTGTATGTCCTAGCAGTAAAAATTAAACCAACGCCATCGGCATAAGATATAATTTTACCGCAGTGTAGTTAAATGTCACAGGGATCATAAATGTCAATTTAAAATTAGGCCCACCTAATCAAGCCCAACCAAGGATGCTTCCTTGCGGAATTCCTAAGTATTTTTCTGATCAGAGCTAAATACAATGATGTTCTTGACATACTCATATTTATCGGTTAGGTAGTTTTCAAATAGTGTAAGCTGAGTTCTTCATAAGAAACCAAAATTCGAAGCTTATGCAATAACATGGGATAGAAAACTATATCAAAGGCTTTAGCGAGGTCTGATTACCCTCGTCAAGTTCCTAATTAAGTGCTAGGTGAAAGACGATCGGCGTAGATAGTCTTAACTATATAAATGATGAAGAATTATTAGACTGGTCATTATACGCTTAACAGTGAGTTTTTTGTAAGTATTTTTGGCATGTAACCACACACGTGTCTTATCTCGTCACATCTCTTGCAGCAAGTCCCGCTGCCAGCGGCGCTGGGCGCGCAGCGCATCGAGACGGTGGTGCTGCGCGGCGAGATCAAGTGCGACTGGCGCGCCGGCGACGCGCCCGCCGCCGCCGACGTGCGCACCAGCCGCTGGGGTCAGGCGGCACATACACATACACACATACACATGCACGCACATACACAGATACACACAAACACAGATACACATACACAAATACACGCATATATACTCACAGATACACACATACACAAATACACACAGATACACAGATACACAAATACACATATACACTCATACAGAGATACAGATACACCAATACACAGATACAAACATACACAGATACACGCATACACAGACACGCACATACACAGATACACATATACACACTCAGACACAGATACACAACACACATAAACAGATACACCACAGATACACACATACACAGATACACACAAACACAGATACAACACAGATATACTGAACACTTATTGATTCCAAATTCAAAATCCCCCGAATATACTCGACACTTTTGTAGTTGTCCAGGAACTTCAACCTTATGGCTCCTAATTACTGGTGTTGTGGCAAGATTACATTGTATTGTAATACATATGTATATGACATGACGTTCCATGGGTTGAGAGAATTGTGAAGTGAAGCTGAAAACTTCCATACAAAAAAATCGATTTATAACGTTCCTCTCCCCTTAAACTTAGTCTGATTATTTAAATAAATAAATATATATCTGGGGACGATCTCACACAAATTGACCTAGTCCCAAACTAAGCTCTAGGCTTGTACTATGGGTACTAGACAACTATATAAATACTTATATAGAGAAATAAATACTTAAATACATAGAAAACATCCAAGACTCAGAAACAAGTACTCGCGCTCATCACACAAATATCTGCCCTTACCGGGATTTGAGCCCAGGACCGCTAACTTCGTAGGCAGGGTCACTACCAACTAGGCCAGCGCGTCGTCAATCAAGCGTCGGCATTCAGGGGATGAGAAACATCGCATTTTGTAAATTGCTTTTTGTTCGAGTTGTTTTGAAACGTAATGATATGATCCAGGGCTGAAGCCGGGCGAGGCGAACATCGTGCTGACCGGCGCGGGCGCCGAGCGGCGCGCGCCCGTCTACCGCATCGAGACGCTCGCCAACCGGAGCGACTCCAGCACCGGGTAACAACACTGACGCTTCATACATATTCATTTACACTGTAACGATTCAAATTCATATTTATTCATTGCATATTTATTGCATTGCATTACACGGGTATATAACGCTCCGAGTGTGGGATGACTAGTGTAAAAAATAACATTGAAAAAGTCGACAAGTGGGGTATCATTGAATAGGTATTTAAAAATCATCTCTCATCATTTTTCATTTTGATTCATAATTTAGGATTTAAAGCCAAGCTGGTTAGCATTAGTTGGGTTTTTAAAGCTTGGTTTTTGTTTAAAGCTTTTGTGTAGAGTAAATGGGACTGTTGGAAAGGGAAGGCCAAGGCGAACGTTCCACGATCTGGTCAGTATTAAGAAAGGGCCAGGTCAGGAGACTCTAAACCGACGCACGTGTATGAAGAGACTTGAGTGTGGAGGAAGCGAGGGAAGTTTGTCTGGATGGTAGCAAGGGGAAGGAAATGGTATCTGCGTACCTCTACGGGAAAGAGGCGTGATTGTATGTATGTATGTATAGTTGGGACCTTTTCGTTCCGACATTCATATAAACAAATAAATTTACCATTGTTACTTCATAATCACATACTTTTGAAGTTTGAGCACGGTTATATTATTTATTTACACACTTAATCATTGTCTTCTGTCCATTTTGAGGTAGTAATCTTTATTTAATATAGTATTTTTTGATGAAAAGCACTTTCCGCAAAAAATCCAATTAGGCTGACAGATTCTTGTCATAAAGATTTTTTTTCGATCAATTTTTGACATTGAAAATGTTGTGATGTTTGATAGATTTGATTGATAAGAAAGGCTTTCGTCTCTGTCGCACCCAGCGATACGATACGATGATGATGATGAATATATACTATACTACTATTTTATATTACTATTATTATTATTTATCCTCTATCTAAAGACAATTACAGTCAGGTATACTTGTTATTGCCATTGGCGGTCTGAATACGAACAGGCTTTATATTATTTAGCGTGTCTCCGGCAGGTATGACGAGGCGTACATGGACATGTACGGCGCCATGGACCGGCTGCAGTACGGCGACTGCTTCGAGCCGGCGCCGGCCGCCGCGCGGCGCGCCACGCTCGACGACCGCATCAGCCAGGCGCTGCGGCACACCGGTACTCGTTCTACCTATATTCTGCCCTCCTAAGAAAATAAGCAGTATCCCAAATTCAAGAATCAAGGCAGTTTTAACTCTCCATTGTTAGTAATAAGGTTGATATTGGTACAGAAGTTTTATCTCAGATACTGCCTTTTGGCTTAGGAGGGCAGTATTTATCTACACATATCATAACTTCCCTATAATATGCTCAGAAATGTCAAGCAAATGGCTTATATTAAGAATCCTGTATATGTGGTTGTATTTTAATGTTAACATTAAAGTATTGCATGTCATTAAAGTATCGGTCGCCGATACTTTAATGTAAACATTAAGATACAGGTACATTAAGATACAGGGCAACCAGAGATCAATGTTTCTTACATATCGTAGAAAACGTATGAATTTACATATGCATGTAGATAAAGTTTTGTATGCTACTGTACACATAATTAAGCATTAAAATACTAGTGTGATCCTATTATGGAACTCGCCTTTATAGTACACTCGTGTTTATGCCTCTCATTATGCACCAGTCGCATAAAGTACTATTTTTTATTTCAAACGGTTGGATGTCATACATTTTTTAAAGTTATATTTTGTAAATGTTGTCTCTGGACTTGATGTGCATGGAGTTTACATAACTAGGGCCCGTATTCTTAAATTGATCTTAACTAAGATCATCGTTAAGACGTGACAGAAATTTCTCTTGACGCGTCTTCAGTTTATTAAGGCAGCCCGAGGTGTCCTGCTAAATATACACAAACTAATCCAAATTATTTTGCTTGTTAAGTAAAGTCAAGGACTTTAAATGTTATGCCACTATGCAACCCTGTCATAATGACAGCGTCAAACCACATAAAAAAATTTACGCCAAAATTAATGATTAACGTTATGCCACAGGGTTCCATAGTGGCATAACAATTAAAGTCCTTGGTACGAGTCAAACGAAGTATAGTTACTAATTTCAGTTTTATTGATAGTTCTAGGTGACATAGCCATGGAACCCGAGAGTCAGGACGCTGACGACGACAACGAGAAAAGTGACAAGGGCATTCTTATAACGTGAGTATTTGAACCACCTGAAAACAATCCACTTGCCAGTCAACTCACGAAAAAGTGCTGTAATTAATTAATATTTAACTTTAAACCTTACAGAAATATTTATTTAAACAATGACGGACTCGTAAACTGCATCAATTTGTTAATAGTTATTTTTAAGTTGATGCGAATTACGTGTGCAAGTATATTTATTTTAACAAGCCACAACAATAGGTAGGGAATATTCAGTACTTTTTTTTTAAACTTCAATAAAAAAACAGTTGAGTAAAATTAGTTTTTGAACAGCTATAAAAATAACCGAGATTGGTTCCTATCTCTTTCTAGCAAAACAGAATTTAACATGGAGTTTGTATGGCTGACGTGTTACATGACGTCACAGGTCACAGTGCATATCGGCTCTCTCTGTCTAATCTCTGTCTAATTAGCAGTTTAAAATGGTTGTATCATTCGTATTTCTTGGCCGATTTTAATTTTAATTTCACCTTTGGTTATTTCTTGTACGGTATTTTCATAGTTTATTGAGAAATGCCATTTAAAAAATCCATATTTCCTATTAGTGTGGAGGAAGCGAGGGAAGTTTGTCTGGGTCGTAGCAAGTGGAAGGAAGTGGTCTCTGCCTACCCCTACGGGAAAGAGGCGTGATTGTGTCATGTCGCTGAATTAACAAGTATCCTTGATATTGCTTGCAGCACACCGGGCAGGGCGTCGCGCGGCAAACGCGTCAGCTTCGCGGACGGGTACAAGCCGGGCCAGGACTCTGACACTGAGGAGCCTCCCGTCAAGAAGGTAGGGTGTTTAGTTCAGACCTGACTATTCAATGTGTCTGACTTGTCATTGTTAATTATTTCCTTCTTAGGTGTTATAGACGCTAAACAAACAGAAAATACAAATGGGTGAATCAACTTTTCTTTGTAGCTCGTGGCCATAGTGACGTCTCCTGGGTCACTCTTTAAAACTATGAATCAAAGGATATAAGTCCACTAAAAATCAGTTTTATTGGCAATTACATACAAACTCATTATTTTATGGCCTTTCTCCTGAGTGTGCTAGAAGTACACATTATAACATTTTTTCATAGAAACTCTATCACTGTTGTCTTCTGGCTTACGGGACAGAATAATAACAACAAAAAGTTGATCCACCCAAGTAACAAGGTATCACTTCAAAAGTTAAAAAATAATAGAAAACTTTCCGCCTCGAGATAATAAACCCTTTTTTACCCAACTGCAGAAGGCGGGTAATGTTTTTTATTATGTACTTGGTATAGTACATTCGGTAGTTAGGGCTGCCGCTATTTTTAAAATACAGGACTTACGAAGTCAAATGCTGTTTCATACTTAGTTTGTGCAAATTTGCCGTTTGCGTTATGGAGTAATTTTAGTTGGAGGGAGGCCCTTTGTACGTACTATCAGTTAAAATTAAACCAGTGCCGTCGGCATAAGATATAATTTTACTGCAGTGTTATTAAATGTCACAAGAATCAAAGATGTCAATTTAAAATAAGGTGGGACCAAGAATGCTTCCCTGCGCAACTCCAAAGCATTTCTCTGATCAGAGCTAAATATTATGATACGTCTTGACATACTGATGTCTATGGTTAGGTAGTTTTCAAATAGCTGTGTTCCTCATAAGACGGGCAAGTCGGGCCCGGACTCCGACACCGAGGAGCCTTGTCAAGAAGGTACGAACTCTAGATATATCACGAGTTGAGGCGAAGCAGTGCTCAAATGCTAATTCACACTTAGCTTGTGCAGATATTTCCTTTTTCTACTCGCGTACTATAAACCGCTAATATTGATATCGTTAATGGTGTCAGAATACCACCTATAGCGTAACCGAAGAGTAAAAACAATTCTATAATTAGCGTTGCCATGGTAATAACAGTGCTATGATTTATTATAGCATTTTTATTACCATGGTAACGGTCATTCCGGATATCAGTCTTGGCGTTTAGTTAACACTTGAAATCCTAATAATTTTTATATAAACCGTTAAAAACATTTTAACACCAATTAAAATTACGTATATTAAAAATAAAATTAATTTTGAGACTAAATATGTGTTTAAAATAACATTTTTATTCAATTACTAAAAATAAATGGTTAATATCCATCGATTTGTTATTTGGTTACCATGGTTACGTTCAATATGGATATCAACAAAATGGCGTTTCGTTTGGCATTCCAACTTGTTTATGATAAATTGATAGAACTGTTTTTAGTAACTATTAAAATACGCGTGAAATTTGTTAACATTTATCAATAAAATTCACAAACTATTAATGCGCATCGGAATAGTGAAAATTTCTTTGATGATAAGTAATTTGTTCGCAGAAAAATCGAGATACGAGAAAATTTAGCGATTGTTTATTTTTATCATTATCATTTTAAGCTTGTAGAAAAAGTTATGTATGCAACGGTTCACAATTGGCTCTTAAGGTACTCGTGCCTGTATTTAGAGCGCTCGCAAGCTCGCGCTCTAACCTCGGCTCTCGTACCTTAAGAGGCTTCATTATGAACCAGTTACATAAATAACTATTTTTTAACTCATTTGTAACTAACAAATATATTTTGAAAGTCAATTTTATCCTATTTCTAATTATTGGATTGACTTGAAATTTGGTGTACGAAATTTCGATGATATAGTATTTTATGTAACTGATACATAAAGAGGGTCCTTAAAATACGAGTGTGGTTTTATGAAACGAGCTGAAGGCGAGTTTCATAATAGGATCACACGAGTGTTTTAAGGCCTAATTATGTACAGTTGCATACATTACTTTATCTACACACATATTATAAGTACTCTAAGATGCGTTCAGTAGACGGCAAAACAAACAAAATGGCGGCATAGCTATTAACCTGTGTCACGACAATGAATTTTTTTTTTAAATCATAGATATATTAACAAAGTCCCTATTCTAATGTCATTTGAAATCAAAATGGCGTACGACACTTTACTTAAAATATACAGAGTCGACGTTTAATTGATACTAGAATTGGCCCCCTGTTTGAATTGTGTTGGTTTTGGAAGATGTTCCAAATTTGAACAACATTACTTTATCAAAAGTTGTATCGTAATTTTAACTTTTCATTACAGCTACAGATAAGAAAACATATTGTATCTTGTAATGGTGGTCATTGTCTACGGATTCTGAACGCATTATAGAGGACTTATGATATGAGTGTAGATAAAATATGATAATACAATAATTAAGCTGGCATGATGGTGAAGCTGGAAGGTGGTCACATGAAATCCTGAATGGCAGTTTAGAGTCATTTGAGTTTTTAAAGTTTATTGAGTTTTAGTTGGCAACAAAATGTGTAGTAAAAATGTTTTTTTTTTGGTTAGCTTAGTTTGAAATAATGGTAGTTTTAATGGAATCACAGCATAGAGTTGCGCTTTAGAAAATAGAGGTTGATTAATTTGTTATATTTAAAGATTTGAAATTAAGAAATGGTAAAGAAACGATACGAAAATTAGTTACATATTTTATATGCTGCTTTTATATGAAAGGCGGTATTTCAAATTCAATAAATTAAGGAGGTTCAATTTTCATTCGTTAGTAATATGGTTGCGTTCGCTAGGGAAGTTTTTACAGAGGTACTGCCATTTGTTTTATTGTAGGATGGATAATTTCGTGAAAAAATGCAGCGTAATAATGTTACGGTTTCTTAAATTATTCACTTTCTTTAAAAAAAAAAAAGGAATGTTAGATGGCGTGAGCGTGTGAGTGTGCATTGACAAGATTTCATATTTTCAAGATTTTAATTTTATTCGTTCTATAGATACTGTTTGGAAGGAGGAAGACACTAATAGTTTTAAATTTTCCCTAGGATGAATAATGGGTTATTTTATTATTAATTTATTAAGATGTACTTATTCTAAAAGGGCGTAACTTCATTTCTACGACACAATGGACATATTACGTTAGGCTAGTCTGTATTAAAAAAAAGTTCTTTTTTTTAATAATGGCGGTCCACCGATAATTATTTAAGTATCTATCTGTCTGTCAATAGTGTCAATCAATGTCAAATTTAGAATTATGACAGCTTTTTTTTTCGTTAATATCTATTCGGGCGTAGTATTGGTAACATTCGATATATTTTTTAACTTTCTTGTAATTTTTTAAATAAAGAAAAATAAATTAAAATAAATATTTTGCCGTGGTCAGGAGGCAAAATCCTTTCGATTCCTATAGTAATTTGCAGGTGTCACCAAAATGAAATGTTGTCAATTGTGTGTTGTAGCGGAAGAAGTCTCGCCGCACGGGCTGCGCGTGGCCGTGCCCGGCTGGTCACGCGGACCACGTGCCGCTGTGGGACGCGCTGCCGCCGCCGCCGCCGCCCGGCTCGCCGCCGCCCCCCGCGCGCGCCGCGCCCCCCCTGCACCTGCTGCGCCCGCCGCCGCGCGCTCCTCCTATACAGGCGCTGCACCACTCCATCAAGTTCGGTGAGGGAACTCTACCATTTTCTAAACTTCTACCCCACCGACCAATAATATCTATATCAAAATTAATTTTGATAGCGTCGACAGAGCCCCGCTCTGGCGGAGCTCCTGTTTCTAAATGTTTTGGCCCTTCGGGCCAGCTGAAGACCTGACATAACCTAAACCTATCCCATAAATTTGATCACTTAAATATTTTAATTAACAAGGAAAAAAGAAAGTCACTATAACGATGTTCATCTCGCGACACATTGCCAATAAATAAAAAACTAGCGACCTCGATAGAAACTTTTGTACAAAAATTATAAATATAAAATCTTATCCCTTATCCTTCCACAAAACTACTGTGTTCACGTTTTCGTGTTTCAATGTGAAAAATGTTCAGTATTGGACCGATTCAATCGATTCAGTATAGAACCCTGTCGCATAACCTTAATCATTAATTTTGATGTAATTTCTTTCATGCGGCTTGACGCTGTTCCATAGTCGCATAACAATTAAAGTATTCGACTGTACAGTGTAACTAAATAAATTTCTGTGTCACTGTGGAACTCCATCGAGGGACGCAATAAGGCAAATCGTAAAAAGTTTCTTAGAATTTTAATAATGGCGTCACCTGAACATATACAGTAACCCAGAAATCCACTTGACTCAACAAATACTAGTAAGATGATGGAACCAGTAATGGACAAGGGACCAATGATGGACACTTGATTCTTATTTAACAGAAGATAAGGGCTATTCATTTGTTTTGCAACATTCAATTTAGGACCGTATGAAATTTGAATTAAGAGTGAAGTGTCCATTACAGGTGCCGGTCAGCTAAAAGTGTCCATCATTGGTGCCGTCACCCTAAAATAAACTTTCTTTCTTTCGTCTGGGCCCATAACCTAAACGAATATACCCATAAAAAATCTTATCCAAAAATTAATTTTCGGTCGGGTTTGATGCAAATTACAAAAAACCTATTATCTTCTAACAAGTAAGGCCGGCCTTACACTGAAACTTACGACTTACGTAAGTAGGGACGCAGCTAATTGTTAGAATGAGAAAAAAATATTTCTATCTAATTTTAACAGATAGCTGCGTCCCTACTTACGTAAGTAAAACTTACAAGTGTATGGCCTAAGAGGATACTTTGATAAGTCAGTGGCTTTTTTTCAATAACTGTTTATGGTTCTTAATTTAAAATCCTTTAGTACCTCAGCGATAAGACCACCTGTTGTTTACTTGTGTTATTTTTAATTGTACCGTTTCCCTGTAAGGGTGTTACAAGACCAATCGATTGATCGCTGATTGACGGCATCGATTGACGTCGATCGAAGTCGATCGATTGGTCTGGTAGGAACTATCGATCGACGGATATCGTTCGACTAACCAATCGATCGATCGCCGGTCGACGTTGATCGACTGGTCTGATAGCTTAGACTAATCCATTCTGCCATCGATCGACGATCGATCGATTGGTCTGGTAGGAACTATCGATCGACGTTGACTAATCAATTCTACCATCGATCGATGCCGTCGATCGACGATCGATCGATTGGTCTCGTAACACCCTAATGTTATTGTTTGGTGTACAATTAAAAGTTTTTTTTTGCATTGTACTTACCTAATCTACTGTCAAATCTTCTCCACGAAAATAGATAGGTTTTTCATTTGTTTTAAATTGTTTAATTAACTTACATAATTATTTCCAGATCCCAACTTGTCTCTGTCGGGCTTCATGCCGCCGGAGCCGCCGCCGGGCCTGCTGCGGTTCCCCTGACCCCCGCCCCCCCGTGACGGCACCGTCACCCCTCCGCTCACCAAGTGACAGGCGGAATCAGTTGCAGAGTATTTTGTTTAATAAAGATTAAGGATTTTCATTGAGCTTTTATTTTAGTACCTTAGCCCCTCAGAAGGCTTATTGTCTAACGCACTTATTACGCGATTATTGTTTTCATTTCGTACGCAGACAAAATGAATGAAATTAAATGACAAAATTTCAAAATGAAAACGATCGTGATTGCGAGTGCGTTAGACAATAAGCCCTCTGGTTGTAAGACTACGCCGAGCGTCCAGTGGCGCCCCCAACTATAAAATTGTGGTTATGCAACTTTTTCATATAATATTGGCGTCAGTGTCACGAATTTCCGATGACGTCATTTGCCGGCTTCGGCGCTCAAAAGATTTTTATGACAAACATGGCAATAACAGTGACAAGGTTCTAAGTATGGTCAACATTTGGCGCATTTTTTTTGGGCGCTGTTGTGTTGTGTTTTTGGGTAAAAATTGTATCATGATGCCAATTTCTGCTTTTTTTCCAACCGTTAAAAATAACTACGCGGAATCTACAGACTTCCAAATCACGATTCTTGTGCACCGTCCCAATTGAGGTCTTCAATATTGACCTTTTCAAAAGATTAGAAAAAAGTGACCTAAATGGAGCAACGTTTAAAGCTGGGTGCATATTTGTATCATTTTATCGTATCGTATCTCCGACGCGTATCAAGATCGCTAGTGTGGACGCAAAAACAACGCGCTCACGTATCACGATACGAAGTTATGATTTGATACGCGATACGCCATGATCGGTCTCGAGGCGGTTTTTCCCTGATCATCAAAGGGGATACGGATAGCGTCCACACTTAATGATACGGCGTTATGATACGATACGCTGCTACGCTACGGTTAGTACGGACGCATTTTTTCACGCGACGATGGTAGTGATAGTTCCCAAAGTGAGCGTCCATAGTTAGGATGCGCGAGCTCGATACGATACGCGTGATCGTGATCGGTAAAATGATACAAATGTGGACCCAGCTTAAGAAGTCGTTAAACGCCGAACGTTTTTTCTTTATGTTGGGAATCGAACCCTGGGCAATCGACCCTAAAATGTTTCAAAATTTGTAAGTAAAAAAAGTTCTCGTACATACATACCCATGTTTCCCAGAGGGTTAGGCAGAGACCACTTCTTTCCACCTGCTATGATCCTGACAAATCTCTTTCGCTTCATCCACATTCATACATCGAGTCATGCATGCACGTCGGTTTCAGGTAGGTACTTAGTTGTCAAGTAATTAAATCATTTTTTAAATTGCAGGATAAAAATGAAACCACCATGTTAAAAACAATAAAATAGATTTTCATTTATTGTGAGACGAAAAATACAACAATGGGACTTATCACCTAAAATGGTTAGTGGCTGACTGTTGTGTCGAAACAATACGTCGGGCGGCGCGGCGGCGGCGCGGCCCGCGCGCGCTCCCCAACACTACAGTTCACTCCTAATTTATGTCTTTCATTGGGTAACTCGTGGCTCGTTACGAATATCAACGAAAATATATATAAATACACAAACCATGACCTCTATTCGCCGAAATCATAGCTATTATACGTGACAAATTTTCAATAGTTCATTTTTTTCAACTAATTTTTTTTAAAAAGGCTTTATTGATTTGAAGCTAATACTTAATTACTTACAAGACTGTTTAGTATTTGTAATAGTCGTCGCGCATAGTATTATAGTAGGTAGTGTAGTGGGCAGCTCGAGCCGCGAACAAAACGTAACAACCTCAATACCGCTACTATGAAACGTTCTATACAAAATTGAACATGCCGATTCGCTAATCGTTCATTACACTAAAACAAGTGGGCGGCGAGCGCTGGGCCGCGCTCGGCTGCGCACGGCTGCGCTCGGCTGCGCTCGACTGCGCCTGACTGCGCTCGGCTGCGCTCGGCGACTCGGGCGAGCTCGTCTCTACTCGATTAAGTACATGTCTTACGTTATAAGGTTTCAAAATGCCACTGCTGCGATCCTACGTCGCCTATGCGCGCGCCCGCTGCGCGCGCCTCGCTATTGCTCATAGAGAAAAAATTCCAAAATCAATTTGTTATACCGTAGACTATATTTTGTTTAATAAACTTGAAGTATTTATCAATAATCAATAAGTACATTATAATAATTGAATAGTATTTTGTTTCATAAGAGACTAGCATTACAAATAAATACCTTCAGCTATACAATTTAATGTTTATTTCTATTTAAACATTTGAAGATGTTTGGACTACGTCGGTTTATACACAAGAATAGTTGTCGTTTCTTGTATAGAAACTTTAGTTGATGCGTCTACGCTTCGAGATATGACTTAAATGTATACTTAGATTTAAGGGGGAAATGTCGTAAAAACAAAAAGAAAAGTTATTGAAATTTATAACAAACACCTTAACTAATACTTCAATGTCATAATTTAGTCAAAGTATAAGTATATATATATAGTATAGAGATGAACAGGCAGATGCGCGGGGCGGGGCGAATGTGTACAAAAGGCCCCCCGCGCCCGCGCGCCTCGCCCCGCAAAAGCAATACAAAACATTTCATTCCGTGTAAGAGATGACACGATGGTATGCGAAAAATTTATTTTTTTTCAAAAAACACACGCCCATTCGCTCACCCTCGCGCTTAAATCTAAAATTAATAATTAGACAATATTTATTTTGTTCAACAGACGCGCGCTAACGCACGCGTATAATAATAAAATATTTTCAAAACAATCGAATAATTAAACACACTAGTTAACAATATAACTTATGCCTCGAATACACATACGGTCCGTCAGCCATACTAAAAATCAAACGTGTTTTTAAAAATATGATTTTATACACAGCATATATATAACGTTAGAGCGATAATGGCAGCGTCGGTCGGGAACGTCTCTGGGCACGGTCGGGCGCTATAATACTGTATCGCTTTGTTACGATGGTCGCGTCGGTGAGGGGCGTCGGTTAGACGGCGGTCTCGGTGTGCGAGTGCGAGCTGAGGCGCTCCACGTCCAGGTCGTGCGGCGCCAGCGCGTGCGGCTCGTACTCCACGCTGGACGAGTGGCTGAAGCGCTTGGACAGCGCCGTCTGCTTGCGCAGCGCCTCCGCGAGCGCCTGGTCGGCGAGCGAGCCGCGCGAGTCCAGCCCCTGGCGGAACGCGTTCACCACGCGAATCTGCGACACACACGCTGTCACTACACGCTCGGGAAACACACGCGCTTGCGCTGCTCTCTTGTATTCGCACAAGGAGACACAGAAGGAAAAACTGTAACTGACATAGGCCTAGATATAAACCAAATGCCAGCGAACAACTTCAAAGCAAGCACTGAATGCTTGATGGCGAGATGACCCTGGAGTTTGGTCGATTATACCTAGAGCAATATCAGGCGTCCAGTAATGCCAATTGTATTTCCGCGTGCGAGAATAGTTGCAGATTATCGCACACCTATCGCCTTGAGAAAAAAATGCAGAATAATTTACATGCCTACTGTACTTTACAATTCGAAAAGACCAAAGTAACTATGAGTTTGATGGTTTTCGAAATAAGCCTAGCATTTAGAGTTGATATTTGAATGACACGGGCAATGCAGAGGAGATAGATGTGCAATAATCCATTCTCAGTTCTTATTACATGCCGTACACGACTCTGGAGCTCTCTGTTCATCGTTCATTAACTGATCTCGCTCACCCCCACCACAAAGCTACCCAGTGATCAACTGTGGTAGCACGGTGAACAGAAGGCTTTAAGCTTAGTCTAGACACTCAAGGGACTTCAGTAGCTAGAGAAAGTTGCACTCTGTCCATCGCACAGACTGCAGAAAATATACCATTTCTACGATCTGTACAATCAATAAAATGCAACTTACCTAGACCTCCTGGTCAGTGAGTTGTGATTAGGAGATAGGATGAAAGAACAATCCGTGACTGACAGTCCGTAAGCCTTAAAAGTGCTAGTGGTAATCCATAAGTGTTTAAATAATGCGTTATATAGTAGGTCGTGTCCGGCATGTAACTTGTACCAGTAACAACACGCCGGTCTTTCAGAACTGTTAACACAATCATCGTGTATCAGACCGTGCTAACATCCACAAAAGAACGCGACAGATGTTACTGGGGAACCAATGTTACCAATCGACAAAAATATCTGTCATGATGGTAGTTAATAGGTGCTCTGTTCTGTTTCTAAAGTGTTTAAAACTATCAGATTGCCTGTCTATCGCTAACACAGTGACGTGCTTCATATTTAATCGTCTAATTCAGAACAGAGCTACCTTAGAGCAACGCAAGCGCCTCCGGGCCGGAGGGTCCGGGCGCGTTAAATATTCAAAACGGAAATGGAAGCACACTGAGCCATAAAAAAGGCGATAAAGCAGGTAATTCAAAATTCCAGTCACAGATACGTAGGTAGCTGGGTGACCGGCGCCATGCATTGAAACAAACGAGGTTCATTCACAGCCGCTCAAGCTATACCATTGCAATACCCAGAGCCAGGCATCGCAATAGTTAACTAAGGTCGGTTGCGAGTGAACCGATCGTTTGATGGGGGTTCCGTCGTCCTCTGAATACAGACATCGTCTCCGTAGGTGCCGATAGTGTGATCCTGTCGTGACATGCTAGCCGCTAGCACTAGAACACGTTAGACACTTCGTCGAGGAATAAACTCGTCAACTGAAGCCGTACTTTGAAAATCGAAGTTACGTTCGCTCCAAGCCGTCCTCTCGATTTAGTTTCGAATGACGAGTGGCATGGAGTTAACTTAACTTGGATTTTCAAAGAAGGGCCACTGAAGTCGTCCTAACTTGTAACAGCACCAAAGCACTCACCGACTCAGCTGATAGCTCAGTTGGGTCGGCGGGGCCTGGACCTCTGTGACTGCATTTGGGATTCACCTCAACTACGCTACTCGCGACCAAGCCATGGGACTGCGATGCCCTATTGTACACACTATGCAATACTAAGCAACATGAAACGCTCGCTCCAGCTCCCACGAGTAAGCATGGCGCAGGCGCTCGCCGCGAATGATGTTAACTCCTAAAACATCACAGTTCAAAGCATTCGCTTATGAAAATAAAACACTACCTAGAAGCTAATAAATGACTTCTAGACTATTTATTGTGATTTTAAAAGCTTTTATGTAACCGTATTCTGATGATTTATGTTGAACCCCAATTTTTAAGTGCATAATGTGATGCAACTAATAATAAAATGCGAACTATGACGTGATGCGAACAAAAAAATAAAGCTCTACTGGCGGATCTCTGACTGACGCCGGGAGGAGTCGTTGGGTGCCCACGGCTCCGCCTACTTAACGCGCTTTGAACAACCAAGAAAGCGATGGCCAACTAAGTTAGGAATTATTCTGAGTACTTGAACATTTTTATACTACGTTACCGATAGTATAGTAGGAGGTAGTAAAGTGACTAACCTAAGTTAAATCAAAACTGACAATGTTAATCATTACAATTACAATTACATTATTAATTAATTATTTTAGCAAATCTTGAAAACCCCTCTTCCATAGTTTTCGACAGTCAAATGGTATCGAAAAAAACATTTAGATATGCAAAATTGACAGGAATCTTTACAACACTCGACAGTGAATGAGCCGACAATTCAATATGGATGTACAACATGCTTTTGGACACATGCACCATTGCGAAAGGCATGCAAGACTGACCTTAATGTTTACACACAATTATCAAAACAATATTTCGACATATCCATGGTAAAAGCTATTCAATATGCTGAAAAATTAACAGTTAGAGTCCCTGTAGACGGCAAACTTTCTTTCAGATGATTGTATGGTAGTTGTAATCTCTAAAAACTAACTTTGTACAAACAAAACACAATCGGTCGATACTTTAGTCTGCAGTCTACGGGAGCACATACAGCGTTAAAAGAAATGTACACATTAAAATACATATCAATACAAATGCCGAATGATTGAAGCGAAACACCAAGGTCAGTGCAGAAAGAGACAGTTGGACCAGTGGACAGAAAAGTAGTTGTATAGACAGAGTATTAGATAACATATAAAAAAACATAATCCAAACGTAACAAAACGATATGTGAGTGAAATAGCTTTGCCATTATTATATATCTTACAGCCTGGTCGGTGGAAGTCTTGCTGTAGGGCACCGGAATCAGGCGTTCCTGTAATTCTCCACCTATGACCTTCCGGGTGCAATTTCGTATCATGGAAAAGAAAATAAAAACGAGAACATGAAGGATAACGTCACGAAGAAGTAAAAGGTACGTAAAAAAATAATATACAGATCTGGCGGTGAGGCGCGGGCGCTGTCTGAAGGTTTGCATTTGATGATCAAGGTCCAATTCGGAATTATGATCGTCAAATTGAGATGTGTTAAAAATTTAATTGAGATTCAACAAATTCTATTCTTGTTTGACGAGAATGGAGTTTGAAGATTCAAGTTATAATTTGGCGCATTTCATTTGATGAGCACAGTTTTGAATTGGATACTACGCGTGGTCGCTAATTTTACGTGAAATGTAATTAGAATTAAGACCGTTAACAAAGCTTGTTAATGAATACTTATTGTTTCCTTTCATTTTATTTTTTTCAATAAATATTTCAATATTAGTGCAGATGTACATTAAGAGTCACATTTTTGTTATTGACGTTTTTAAATGTAGTTTGACACTTAAATTTAGCGACGTCACTTCAGTGACTATGTTCCTCAATAACTAAATAAAACCTTCGGAATTAATAACAGCGAACTGTACCCAGACAGCGTCCGCGCCCGTAGCAGTGAAAGTTTTCACGAACAGAAAGTGAACATCAGAAAATCTCGAGGACTGTACTAAGCTGTGCTCCTCGAAGCGATGGTCGGGGTCAAAAAAAAAGTACAACTTAAACACGCAGGGTCCTCCTATACCTTAAGAAGCACATTCATGGGGTGTGCACTTAAAAACTATTGATCCTCATCCACGGCTCCTTATTTAGCCTTTTTATTAAACGTAAATAAAAAAAAACATCGATGTACATCAAACATTTATTGCCTATCGTGATCTGCGCAGGATTCCGTTTGTTTTAAGTTTGTTTTTGTGCGTGTGTTTGTGTCGCGCACACATCCGCGCCGTGTGGCTGTCAGTGTGTGTCATGCGTCTGTCTCTCAAGCACACATATGTACCGGAGCGGCTCACATACCAGAACTACATTCATGTGTTTGTACACTAATCTAACTACAAAGAAGCGATGTGAGTAGACGGCAAATGAATGATCTTAATAAAATTACACTTAACAAAGCTTATTTGTGTGTTTTTCTAGAGCGTGGCGGTGTGAAGCGAACATGTTGGATTTATCATAGGGATAAAGGCAGCATGTAGGGGCATGCTGGCGTCTATTGCGTGAGACAAGCGCTAACATTGATACCGCACGACACTTAGCGGGGGGCGGCGCCTCCCGCACGGCCAGTTACCTTAGTACGCAGCTCCGAGGCACAGGGTGAAATGAAAGTTACTTTGGAGTACAGATACTTTATTACTAAAGTTTAAGAGACAAGAAGCTTGAACCAACTTATTACAGGACCCGCACACTTGCGCCAGTTTAGAGTGAACCCACTATACGGCGCACGCCACTATAAGCGTAATTATTAAATTTTTGAAAAATCTCAAGTTTAAATTTATTTAAAATCTATTTGGTGTACACCAAGACACGAATTTTTAACTTTGTTTTAAATTTAAATTTAACAACTACCGTTACTAAATAGCAGGCGATGATTTAAAACTACAAGAGTGCATTTATCAATTTTGCGGTTCGATACATAATAATAATATATTTATTATAGAGATTTTTATACTTAACATGTATACATTTTCAGTTCACTATATCCCTTATAGTCGGCGGATAGTTAAATTTGCTCGAGACTAGAAACTAAAAAAATAACTAAAGTGAAGATGAACTAAAACTAAAAGAAGTGACGAGTATCTATAGTTAGAGTCTGGAAGACAGGGAGTATGGACAGTGTAGTGTGGAGACAGAGTGAAGCTTGAGTGTAGTTTCTACGTGGAAACCGATGTGAAAAGTGGAAATGAACAATTCACAAGGATTTCGATTAAAAGTATCAAGAAGCTTTTCAGAAAGGAAATGATTCACAATTTAGACGCATTTCAAACCGGTGTATTCTTCAAACGCTTGTAGTCATGCAGTGTGCTAGTTCAATCCTTCATTGCTTATTGAAATGCAGCGCTATAGGATCTAAAATATAATGTCGGAGAGTGTATATGTGGGCGGGACACATACAGTAACGGTTCTATAATTATAATTAAATAATCACATCAACAATTACACAGCGAGCTCACTATGACGATCATCAAACTAGACACACAGCATTCTCAACTCACTCGTCGACGAACAGAAAAGAATCGCATTCTCTCGAAACATCCAACATAAACAATAACAAGCAAATTTAACTATCAAACCTTAAACGTATATAAAAGCACTTGACTACCAACTATTAGTGAATTTGTTAATTTTTTATAAAAATGGCACATTATTTGTTTCGTATCATAAATTATCAATTTAGTACAACACATAACAATATTATATTTTGTATATTTGTTACAAAAAAGTTTTAGGAATATTTACAGAAAGGTTTTTTTTTGAAAAAACAATACAAAATAAATGGTTTTATGTATTACAGGGGGTCCGTTGCGAATTTACCGACGTACTTCTAAAAGGTGCACCATGGTTATATAATTATAATAATATAAATCTATAAAATAAGTTCGCGACTTCGCTAATGTTTTCCTTACTCTAATACTTTTAGTAAACAAGTAATCACTTCTTAATCTACAGCTTTACATCTTTAGAATATTTAAAACTTTTTTGAAGTCATTTATTTAAATTTTTAATCGGTTATTTTAGAATGTTAATTAATTTTTAAATATATTGGTGGCAGTTTGAATTTTGAAAGGTGCCAATGTGGCTGTTTCGTTGTTTTAGTTTTGTTTTTGGGGAGTTTTTTTAATCATCGCTCTGATGCGATACGGGGCTGAGCGCCGGAAGCGAACTGCCGCCGGATTGCACGCTGATTCTTCGGTGTTCCGCCAAATAATTATTGACAAATATCCTGCGACCGGCCATAATGTCCGCCTTTTGCTGTAAACAACGACAGGCGTCAATCGACCGCCGCCCACGCTCTGCCGCCATAGCCGCGGCTCGCATTCGATTAAAAATAAATACGTCACTGGCATTCCAAAACCAAAAATTCGAAAAATTGAAATTGAAATTAGCTTTTTAAAAAGGGAAAGGCATTGGAATTTGGTTGTAAAGTGCCAAATCTAGTTACTAATAGGGAAGAAATTGCTGTTAGTAGAGTAAAAAGGTATTTTAGAAAGCAGTATCGTTTGTAAGTGCCGGTTTGACTAGGGTAGGGGGCATTCGCACTAGCTGGGTCGAGGGCATCCAGTAGCAAACACTAATATATAAAATAATAAAATATCAAATACCGTGTCGGAAGCTACGCTACTCTGATGTAAGTCCGGTATGTGAGCTTACGCGCTGCAGCGGCCATTTTGTGAACCAATATACTGTGTAGCTATTTAGGTATCGAAAAATAAAATTCGAACAAAGTTTTAATTTTTTTATTGTAATGATTTAAATATTAACTTGGTCGTTTATAGTGCCGGTTAAGTATGCATTTTTAACAATAAATAAAAATACTATAATTATCAACTTATCGATAAGTACATAAGGTCAATGTGGCTAATTCCGTCATATTTTTGAGCTAGTTCAACTTTGGTTGAAAATTTGAGGCGTTTTATTTATACTATTTACCCATGGCGCGCATGTAGTTGGCTAACAATTGACTTGGCTTTCAAGGTAAATTATGAAATTCATTGTATCTAACTTGCATAATTTATTATAAATGTTTTTTTAAAAACAGTCAGGTAGACGGAATTTCCCAAAAAAATGGGGCTATTCCGTCTTAAAAGATGTTTCCCTAGTATAACGAAGATTTTTCAAGTCTATGTTAGTGGAAAATAAAGACACGCAGATTTCAATCAAATATGTGCTTTCAAACCTTGAAAATAAGATTCACAATAAAAGTTATCGGCAAAAATATTTTTTTGGGGTTATTCCGGCATGATTTGGCAATCAGATGAGCTCAACCTTTTTAAGATTTTCTCATTATATATTTTTTCTATATTTTTTATCAACTGTGGCTTAATGCACTATACTTACAGTGTACTGAAGTACTTAAATTGGTCGTCATGGCTTTGACTAATTTAATAGAAATAATTAGCCCGAGCCATCGTTAACGGGTCGATCAACACACTGGACAGTTTTCATTGACATAACAATTCAATTCCTACCACGATACTTAATAGAATGAATTGTCTCTATGACTATGCATTTATCATTATTGTCGTCTGTCTGACATAGATACCATCCGCAGACTTTTCATTTAACTCTAAAATAAAAGTCAGTTTGTAATTAACAATTTGATTTAAAAAGTAATAAGAGAGTTCGACTCGCGTGGAGAGGTTCCGTCTCCACACCATATACCTGTCTGCTAGTCTGTCTGTCACAGCAGATTTGCTCCAGGAGTACTGGAGCGATCGAGTTGAAATTTGGTACGATTATGTAAGTCGGTGACTCAAAGACGGACGCGTAACATAAATAACTGAATTTGTTCAAACTTGGGGGCTACTTTTGGGGGATAAATTAGGAAATCAAAAAAAAGTTTCCCAATCCTTATTGTGTGACAAGTCAAATGAAAGGGCTTGTTGTGAGCATCTCAAATATATTTGTCTTTAACATAAGTAAACAGTTTTTTATGTTATTTAAGAAAATAGGCGAAAATTGACCATATTGGGGCCAGTACTTTCAGAGATAAGGGAGGGATGGTCGATTTTTGCGTATTTTCTTAAATAACTTCATAATTGTTTATGTTAAAGTTATAAAACAAATATATTTACGAATCCTACAACAATTAGGAAGAGATTTTGTTTAACACTGGGCTAAAATGTAAGGTAGGTAACATCTTTTATAATCGTTTTTCAATTATCGCTCATTTTACAGAGATGATATTAATTTGCCGAAAGAAAATAAAATAAGTACTTTCTTACTTACTAATAAATACATTTAATAAATATGAGAATTTAGTACTATTTTCGTGATTATTACAACTTTTAATACATTCTAGAATTATTATTTATCATTTAAAGAAAAATAATCAGCTATTATAAATTGTTGCTTATAAAAAGATTCTTAAAAATTACCACACTAAAAACATGGTTGACAACATCTGGAATCGGGAAATACCGGCATATGATGGCTTAGCCCCTTTTATTATGTACGGAGTTTCCCACTTCGTCATTTTGAGGTTCCTAATTTAACACGGTGAATTACTTAAAACCAGCGGACTTTTACGCACAATAAACAGGCAGATAGTTTTAGAAATATCTTAAACATTGTAATAAGCACACAAATATAGTTAGAAATCTAACTGTTTTATATTTATCTTTGGTAAAACTGCATATCACTACACTCCAGTTTCGACTTCGGAACACAACTGAAGTTCGAAAGCAGATATTTTTCTTCGTAGATTGTACAGCGCTATCTGTGTTTCTTAGTTTGAACTAGAAAGCCCTGCTGCTTTATAGACTGAGTCGGCAGCGGCGTACTGTGCTTAGATTCAACGCAGGCGTGTATATGACGGCATAGCCCCGTAGACGGAATTAGCCACATTGACCTTACACAACCGAATCAATAACAAACTAAGTGGAAAAAAAACTATGTATAAGCGGTTTTAAATGATATCTGTTACCTTATTTTTCTAGTTTTGGTAGTAGTGGAGATTAAAATAAAGCTTTTCATTATTAGTTTTAGATCTGCTTAAATACTATAGTGTTGAAAGTTTTGAAAGTTATTGTGAGATATATTTTTTAGATCTACGTTATTGATCAGTAAAACACTATTTAAAAATAAAAATAAAAACTGGGATCAGATTCGGAGCCTTGGTAACTCAACGTCCGAGGACGAGTTGTCAAAACTTCGAATGAGACGTCTACATATCAGAACAAAAAAATACAATATGTGCATACTCACAGACATGTCTGTATACATGCAAAACACTGTAACATAAGCATAATCACACTTTAAATGCGAAGCGAAAATAAAAACAAAAGACAACATTTGTACCAAAATAATACAATTACACTCTCCAATGTTTACTCAGTACTTACAATCTAAATCTGAAGCCGCCATTTTGTTTGTAGTGGACCATTCAAAATGGGCGCTTGCGTTCGCGTTCTTTTTAAGTGGTGTTTGGGAGCGACCGAGCGACCGCTGGTAGTAGGGGGGACATGCCTACCTACGGCGACGGTACTTACGCTCGCCTGCGACCTACACTTACCGTCAACATCTGCAAAAGAGCGACATCTCTAATACTGTACACTTCGCCCCCACCAAACTACCACACCAAAGAAAATACTATTCATTTGTTTGAAAATTTATTTCAATCAATGTAAATAGATCTCGTAACATTAGCAAAATCAATCTGTTTATTAAATAGATATACATTTGTTAGCTCTCGTTTAGTTTCAGGTAAGCGTGAGTGTCTTATTCATACTAAACTTTAGGTACGCGCACGAAACAGTAACGAGTCTAGCATTATTGTATCCCAGGTTCCAGGCAGATTTTGGTAAAAGTGGTCCCAAAATTTATTATGAAACAAACACGAAAGCTGCGTATATAGCTCATGATCACCTATACCATAAAAATAGATAAAACATACTACTTCCACAATAGCTAGTGAGTCGAAATTTTTTAAGTTTTTTTTTTTTAATTTTAGAAAAATCTCAAAGTCTAAGGATCAAAAGTTACAATTTTAAAAAGGAGTTTTTTTTTAAATATAGCTATACAAAATATCACTGCTCCGATACACACAGACGCTCCGCACTATGTACAACAGATCAGGCGGCCTACGCTACGGAGACGGGAGCCCTACAGTCAACTAGAACTCTCTATTGAAACATTAACATCAACAGAGTACAAAATATGTATTGAAAATGTACAGGCACTGAGCGGGGGGCGCGGGCCCCCCGCATATGTGGTTTATTGCTATCGACTACCTACCTCTAAAAATTTCAACACTTAATAAAAAATCCTTACGCTAAAATTAAGAATCACTTAGATTAGATCGTTTAAAGCATAAATATGCGTCGATTTCGAGAAGGCGTCAGAGATTACTCGGGAGCGTTAAGTACGATTCGGGCGAGCCGACGCGGTCAAACAGAACGAATAAAGCGGGGCCCGGGGGGTGCCAGGTGAGGGGGTGTGTCGTGCTGTTCAGAATATGGTGGTCTCGGTTCTGGGCGGGGCCTGCGAGGCCAGCGAGGCCAGCGTGGCCGGGGCCTGGGCCGGCAGCGGCGGCGCGTCGTCGTCGATGAACGCCAGCTCGGGCGCGGCGCGCAGGCGCGAGCGCAGCCCGGCGGCCGAGTGCGCCGAGAGCCGCTCCTCCAGGTCCTCGAGCGTGGACTTGAACGCGCGCACGACCCGCAGCTGCAACCAACACAACCCTCACCACGCGCTCGCCCCGCCCCGCCCGCTCGCGCCGAGTGTGGTGTGGATTCGTACCGACAATGCTGTATTCAGAGTCGCCATGCTACCGCGGTGCTAGTGACATGCTCCATAGTGCGCTAGCGATCGGTAAACGTGGCTCCGGGGAAGCGGGGCCGACGACGTGCTGGACACGTGGGGACATCTACAGCCGGAAAGTGGGGATGCATAACAGACGACAGAACTATTAACGCTAAGGGTTACCCTACGACACTCTGCTTTCTTCGATGAACAATGGGTTGGTTTCAATAAAATCGTGAAGGGGATGAGGAATGATTGCAGGAATCATTTTTTCAAAAGAAATAAGACGGTAACAGAAAATGGCGTTTATTGTCATACCTCAAATAGGAGGTGGGAAATGTAGCCTTTAAATATGTTGATAATAAATAACGAAAAGAACAAATAAAATAAACCAACGTAAACAGTAACCCCCATTATTTACAAACACACGATAAACCTATTTTAGTTAAAGTATGATTTGTCACTTTCTGTCATATTGAAATGTCACAATGATAGATAAGGACAAATCATATTTTAAACACACTTTAGCTATTGCGCGTTTATAAATAAGAGGAGAAGTATATGAAATACAAGATTCGTGGAAGAAACTAATTATCAACGCATCCACACAACATTTACTTTGTTATACTAACTGCAAAAACCAGCAGCACATCCGTTTGACAAGTCAACATTGAAATTATGTAAACTACACGAAAAAACGAAAACAGAAACTAAAAACTTAGCACAACAACTAAATAAAGGACTTAAGAACGCACATGAAACAATACAAGGGGAGTATCGACTCGGTAACCTTTGAAGGCTAGACACGATTCACAAGATGGCGGTTGAGCATTGAACAAGATGGCGGTGGACAAGATGGCGCAGAGTGTCGCAGCGCCCTCTACTCTAGCCTACGCCTCTACGGGTACCGTGAGCGTCCGCCGCCGCGCCGGGCCGCTACACCTCGGTCTCGAGCGCGGGCCGCGGCTGCCAACAACAACGCTCAACGCGTTCCACCGGCCAATCGACACCGTCCTATTCATTGACGCGGTTAGCGGACTGATGTGGCACACGACGTCATCGCTTTTAAAACATGCCTATGCCTCAATACTTGTAATCATTTAGGACACTATATTGATAACTATAACTAGTCGTGGTCGTATCCTAGTTTATTTCACAGCTGATTATATAAACAGCTGTTTGTGTAGCCGATCCTTTGGTAGCTTGTGGAAGCATTGGAATATACTTTTCCTTATCAGTAACAAAGAGGACGTTTGTAAAAGAATCACCGATTGTTCCGCATTAGGTCTACAGTTGGACTTTTAATTGTGTTCAGTTAAGTAGCATCTTCCGTGTTGCAAGTTAATGATGAAAAATAAATAGCGATGCGACGTATTGGATTAATTAAATTGAGCGAGTTAATTTTTAAGAAAAAAGTTCTAGAATAAATTAAATTATCAATTATATCGCCCTCGATGCTCTTAGAATAAATTCGTTTTACTAAAGTAGTAATTAGGTAATACAGTATCTAAGTTTTTTTTTAATAATAATAAAACAATAACACGTAGATTCGATAACTTAAAAATAAAATGTAATCGTAAGCTTGCATATACGCATTTTTTCTTGATCTTTTCGATTTTATATGTACCTAAATAATTGATGGAACTATAACAATTGTCGTAGTAAAAAATGGTGAAAATACAAAATCACATAAAAGGGTTTGTGAGTAAAAGTTATGTCAAGCTGCCAATTAGTTGAATGATTAAAAATAAATACATCATTACTAGTTTAAATGTGACAGTTGTGGGTCTCTTTCTCGCTCAGACAATTAAAAGTCAAACCTTACTAATTGGTGAATCATTTAAACAGTGTAGAACATCAATATTCGCCTCATTAATATTCGAATCGAAGATGTGGTCATTGAACTGAGACTTGTTTTTTTTAGTCATGTTGGACTAGACTAGACTTTAGTAACTATAAATTTAGTCTAAGTGGCGGTCACATACCGCATTTGGATATCTTAATTATCTGTCTAGATAACCTTTTTTTATAATCAATTACTACAGAAAGAAAAACATATTTATCGGTATTTAATAAATAATTTGATACACTTCCAACGTTACCTTACCAATGTTAAAGCATACTTAGGTACTAATTGGGCGCAATTCTACAAAAGAAATAAATAATCTACGAAAAATTAGCAAGACTTACAAAAATTGTAAAGGGTATCACTAAAGTTCAATCTCAGTCATTCCTAAGATCTTGTTGGTACAATATTATTACTATAGATTTGAAACGATCAACTTCCATTAATCTTATTGTCTTTTTACCACAATTTTCCCTGTAAAGACAATGAATATTATATGTAAAATTATTAATTTCCACGGCTTAAGTTGTATGCTTTTAAAATTTTGAAGTCGTATTCTATATATTTTACCATAATATTAATAAAACCCTTCTACGGTAAGCCTCATAATATATTTCGTAAGAAGTCCAAAAGCGAAGGAAACTTCCCAAAAAACTACAAGTATTTGTACGCAAACTAAAGCTCTAATTTCTACTCTTAATATTAAGAAACCTTTAATCAACTATACACTAATTTCTACAAGAAACCCCCATAAGCAAACCCATAGAGAAGTGTCCCAAAACTAAAACTCGATTTAAAAGCAATGACGTCACGATTTCAAATATAAACATTAATTAGAGAACAGTTAATAAGTTTACAATACACATGTCCCATATCAGTCGTTTGCAAGCAGGCCAACACGGAAACAAGAACCTGTTGTTGAGGAAAAAAACCAAATAACGGAACATAATAAATGTGTATCGTGTACTGATGCGTGTACTGAGGCCCGGGGCCGTGTTTGATACGAATATGACTCGGAAGAGTGACAACTGAAATTAAAATGGAAATTAAATGAAATCGGGAGCGTTATCGAGGCCTTTAGCTAACCTGCAGTACCACTACGCAACGCCGGGAGCCTGGGGACGGGCCGGGGGCTACCGGCGCGGGACGAGCCGCGGCTCGGGCGGCGAGCCTACACGTGACGTCACCTTCCGTTCTTACACTATGGAACAACTAACATGCGTCTTCCGTTTAACATTAACTAGTTTAGGAGCGAAGGATTCACGGGTACTCTTTTCGTTCACAACATACAATTGTGTAAATATTCCGTAAATATACATCTTATTTTATATATAGCAAAGCGGATTCAAATGCGTTCTCTAAAAGCGTACAAATCGATATCTGCACAACTGTAACTTTAACAAAAAAAAAGAATTGTTAGAAAGCTACACAGAACCACTTGTTTGTTATGTCAAACAACACTGAGACTGGCTACGGGATACTTACCGCCGGCGGCGCCCTAGGCGGCGCGCTACAGCAAGCCTAACGTTCGCAAATAAACACACGGACGCACGGCGGGCCAGGCAACTACTCACGACTCCAGCTTGACGCTTACTCGCACCTGAGAGGACCGACCGAGCGGACAGCGACGCTAGGGCGACATTCACAAACAAACAAAACCAAACATAACAAACACAAAACATTGACAACAACACGGCAAAGGAACTGTCGACCGGGACGTTACGTATGTTAGTGAGCACTCGGCATGCTCAACATATTGCATAGAAAAATCCACTCCACACTCTAATGAAACGTTTGCAGTAACTGAACTCATACGGAAATTATTGAAAATAATAATAACAGTGGGATACGGCTAACGTTACTGCAGTACTCAGTTATCGCTTTCGCGCCGAGCGGGCGTGCGGTCAGTAGCGGTGTGTCGTGGCGGTCCGCAAGCAAACACTAGTCGTCAAATCAAAATCAAAAACAGACAAAAATAAAAAACAGAAAATCAATTTAACAAAAAAAAACAAACAGTCAGTATGACTTAGAGTCAAATAAAAGATAGAGAAAGAAGTCATATTCATACCGCGATGTGGTTGATGTTGAGTGGTTATATTATAATAATATAATCTACAAGTCATAGTAACTGTTTGGTTCGAGGGATAAGTAACATCGTCACAGCCTACGAGAGCATGCCAATGGGTGGGTTCTAGGGAGTCCAGTCAACTCAGGTATAATTTTAGTAAACCAAATGTAACTTCAATAAATCGGGAAGCGTCAAGACGGTTGGGTCGCGCATGCACCTACTTCCCGGTTCCATGGCACAGGGAAGAGACAGATATACATACGGGCGTCGGCGCGGCCGGCGAAGGGAAAGAGCAAGAGTATGTCATGGAACCAGGCACAGAGGTTATTAATAAAGGAGATTTTTGAAAAATAAATACTAATACAAGAAATTGATCGATCGTCAATTGACACCAATTATTTCCTCAAGTTAAATTATAATGAAATTCGATGGGTGAATTGGCGATCGAGCAAGTTTATACTACGTTAATAAATGGGCCAAAACATAATTATAGCGTTACTACTGTATATTACTTTGTAAAGTGTTGCTCTGTGTAGGTATAAAATAAATAAACTTTCGAAATAAAGAAGTATAGGAGAATGGAAAAAAAACGGTGAAATTAGACGGAAAACATAAAATAAACATAACAATGAAACGTATAGTTATTTTGAAAGTTTGAATTTGGAATTTTAAGTGTTTTTTTTTTTAATTTGTTACTCTATAATGTAACAACTCCGGCTTTGTAGAAACTTAAAGAGTGTATGAATCGGGGCGTATCTAAGTTTGGTTCTAGACGATATGCTATATATGGATGCATAGTATATTGGAAATGGTGGTATTATTCGGTTTGTATGCAAAAATAGTAAAAGTATATATAAATGGAGAATATACGGTAACTTAGCGTTCGGATGCCCAACGTATCCGCTGTGTTGACCTGTTGACTTATGTACTTTATTTAGCTGTAAACTCACAACTTATCCCTCTTTTAAGCACGAACATATCTGCCACTCCTATGTACTCGTATTTCTGTTTGTCTCATATAATTCTGTTTCTCATTAGATTCCATAATGAATATATATAATATATTACTGCGCAAGCACATCTGTCACTAAAACTAGATGAAGCTGGTGCAATAATAGATCCTAGTTTATATTTCGAATATTTCACAAAGAATAGCATCAGTATTAAATTTTATTTTATTTTATCATCAGTCTTAAATTCAGTCTAGAAACACGATGCTATCCTTTAAAACTGCAACGTCCCTTTGCAAAAAATAATTGCATAGAAACGTTAGAAGAAAATGCGTCTCAAAGTTGAAAACTAAAAGACGCAAAAGTTGTGGCAACTCTGAGATCGATATCAAACTTGAGATCAATAAAAATACTTGATATAGTCTCAGTAGTTGAGTGAGTGACCCGGGTGGTCGATGGACACGGTGTCTAACGACAGTAGTATGTATATACATATATAATATATACCAACATTAACCCCATACTGTCTAGTGTACCTACAAACCCCACATTGCACTGTAAAATGTCATCAAGTGACAATTTTACGAGAAATGCAACATTAACCCGATGATTAATTTAACAAGCTAGATATGTAATTAAAAAACAGGTAAAAAACGTTAAATTTCACCTAAAAGGTATATCCATCGATGGGTAAATATGTAAAAAAAAAAACTAGCTTGTGGAATTAATCTTGCAAAGCTAGGACGAAAATATTGGACACAACTGCATCTTCATCTGATTACTTTATTTCGACTTAATAATAAAGAAAATAAGACATTCAAATGAGAATATTTCCAGAAATATCCCATTTCTAACACGTCTGAATAAATCAGAAACAAAACTGGCATCCGCGAACTGTGTTCCACAGTATGGCCGGCGCTCATACTGCGAAGTTTATTCACTGCTAAAGCGTAAATCTATGGACGTGTTGAAATAAGATCTAAAAAAAATGAACATCACAAATAATCTCCGCCAGCGTCTCCTGAGCGTAAGCTTTAACTCCTTTTAAGGCAGATGCTTTTTATCAACCAATTTCAAATTCTATAAGTGATATTTGTAGGCAATAGAAAAACGCAAATGTTTTTAATTACGTGACATTCCCTGCTTATTACCCTATCTCTAACCAGTAATCATTGAAAATACAGCTTCGTCCAACAGATCCGTCCCCCGTCCCCCCTTGTCCCTCCCCCTCTACCCTCTAAGCCCCCCCCCCCTCCGTACCTGCGTCTGCAGGCGCGTCAGGCCCCGGATCCAGAGGATCTGGCCGGCGCGCGGCTTCTTGTCCAGGTCTGAGTCGTAGTCAGGACCTGGCTGGATCGTCTCGGGGTCCGGCTGGCCTCTGCCCCATCTGGAAACACGGGTTTTTTTTAATTGAAGATTAGTGTGGTGATTATTTAAAAAAAAGGCGTACACTAACTACAATAACACAAACACAATACCAAATAATTTATTAATAGTATTCAGTTTTCTCTATATAGTATAATAGAAACTACTGTCTGTCTGTCTGTCTGGCCGTGGGGTACCGGGTTTAGAATGTTGCCACTCCATGTCTTCTCGTGGATGTCGTAAGAGACGACTAAGGGACTAAAGGCTGTGTAGTGCTGTTAGGCGATGGGTTTGCAACCTGTCACTGATACACTGGATAACATCTTAGCCTGGTTGTGCAAAATGTGGTCACAGAATTATCAACAAGTTTTTGGAGTTGTTGGTGAGTCTGTGGCTCTGCCTACCCCACTCTGGGAATGAAGGCGTGAGTTTATGTTATGTTATGTTTTACTGTCTGTCTGTATATCGCGCAACGGATTTTGAAGCCGTTTTCACCACCAGTTAGATATTTTTTCACGGAAGGTTTTTATGTATTAAAAAATCTCGTTTATTTACGGGTGAAGCAAAGCGTGGGAGGGTCGCTAGTTTTATAACGCAAAGTAAACTGACACTGACTAAGTCATTCTTTTGGTAAAAGTTAATAGAAAATGTAAACAAAACCTGTTTTAATAACATTGTTCCATTGTTTTATCGTAATTACATATTTTCAATTTCGACATCTATGTACAGTCAACCAATTTGATTCCTAGGCCACTATGGACTTTGTCAACGTGACGTTGTAAACCAAATCATAGGAAGTCTCTTACGTTTTGGTTGTCAACGTCACTTTAACATAGTCCATAGTGGCCTAGAAATCAAATTGGTTGACTGTACCTATAAAGGCAGCAAGTCTCACCAACCGCACCACTTTAGAAACAAACGGTTGAGATAAGCATTTAAGTCACTCTTACCAGTAACATGTTAGAGCGAGCATATGCAGCGGGTTTTCACACGCCAGCTGTCACTTCAGCCATCATTCATTCTGCATTGAGGGTCTAGTAGATACATAGAAGTGTTTGTCCAGCTGTGCTACTCACGAGAGCTTCTTGGGTATCTTGCGCGTAGGCACCGAGGTGACGAGCTGCCCCCAGACCAGCGTGCCGGCGCCGAAGAATAGGCACCAGAGCCACTGGTCCAGCGAGAGACCCGCCGTGCTGAACGCCATGCCGCCGAACTGGATTATTACCACCTGGGACACGAGGAAAGAGTTGGGTGGTGAGGTGGAGACGAACAGGTGTTTTACTAGGTTGTATTTGATAACAAAGTTTCAAGGGGAAGAAAGTTTACTGTTCCTGCCTATGCTAATTAAATCTAGGGACAATCTCACACAAATTGACCTATTTAGTCCTAAACTAAGCTCAAGGCTTGGTGAGTAACGAATAATATTTTATTATGCTGCCACGCTCATACAAGAATGGAAAGGGATGGCCGTCAAATTTAAATTTGAATAATTGCAGTTTATTTTTAATCCACAAAATTAACAAAAAAACGGTATACCAGGTTGAAGAAATGGTAAATACTCAACTATCGAATCAAAAATCATCGTTCAAGATCGTAGGGTTTCGAAGATTCAACCAAAAAAATGCGACAAAAGGTGTGGTGTTTGAAAAATAAAATATAGAGGATTTTATTTCTAATCGTGAAACATAATCAAGTTAAATATTTCCAAAGAAAAGACACATGAACCAGATCGAGGAACACTACCGACGTTATCATATATGGCCACTTAAGTAAATGATAAATGATGATTACCTGCGACAGTGCCGTCCCGATCCATATAGAATAGAAAATGGGGTTAGTGAATAGACCCTGGAACACGTTCCTCTGCCCGTGGATCTTGCGCGCGTTGATCTCATTGAACAGCGTCATCATCACGAACGTGTTGAAGATGATGGTGAAGTGCTGCGAGGGCTCCGTGGCGAGCGCCTGCCCGCGGCCGGAGGGGATGTTTAGCATTCTGTCACCTGGGAGGAACAAATATTTTTTGGTAGAAGCTAGCTAGAAGCTAGGTTACCTAGGGTAGCAGTATGGGAAATCCGAAAAGAGGCGATGTAGATGTCTTAAGAAACCAAAGGTTTTTACAAAAAAAAAACGATTTTGGCAGTTACATTTTTGGTCAAGTGCGAGTTGGTCGTCAAATTGAAAATAATTGTCAAAAAATATATGTAAAGATCATTTCATTGTATTTACAGAAAAAGATTCGAGAGTAATAGTCAGGAAAATTACAAAATTAAAAAAAAACTTTTACAAACAACTGGCACTTGACCAAAAAAAAAAATAGTAGAATAAAATTGTTTAAAAAAAAGACGTAATAGTTCCTAAGACTGCTTTCTTGTAGGATCTCGTAAATTTTCGGATTTCTCCATACTGTCAAAACACACTACAAAAATAAATAAAAATAACCTAATATTTTTTTTAATACTGACCGACGAAAAGCAGAGAGAAGATAATAAACAGCTGGTAGATGGCTTGGCCTAGAATGTTCTTCATCATAGTACGGGAGATGAGCGGCTTAGTGCGCCCGTAGGGCTTGCGTAGCAGAAGGTCGGGGGTTGGCATCTCGGTGGCCAGCGCCAGCGACGCTAGCGTGTCCATGATCAAGTTCACCCACAACATTTGAACGGCCTGTGAACAGAATATTAAAAATAAGTCCATTGCTGGCTGCTGGTCACACAATTTCAAGGATCGTCACAGCGAACGATCATCGTACAGCAAAAATAATAATCTGGCGAACTAATGTGATAGATATGTAACAAATTTAATACTACTCAAGAAATGTTGATTCTGAAATAACGAGTCGTAGATATACCGTCCAATACTCAGGTATATATTTGGTATACGAAGTTAGTATCAATATTTAGGAAAGTTTAAACTTTCCTAAATATTGATATCGATACGACCAGCACTACCCTTCGGTAAAAATATTTGTGCATTAAAAGTTGTCGAACTGGTTCACCTAAATAAAAATTCTACTTCAGGTAAACCCTTGTAGTTTAGAGAATTATGATGGCCTCCACACTCCCCAGATTGTGTCCCAATTCTTTTACACACCCAAAACTACTAGCTGTCTGACTGTTCTAATTACACTGTTCCTTTTACACATTTGAAAAATGTAGTGGTATAAGTAATAATTCGTTTTGGGCGCATCAAATTTAAGAAAACAATAGGTACATTGTATTTTAACAAAGCCATTGTATTTGTTACCTACGAAACAAGACTAGGAACACGGAATAACGGGATTATAAGCACTTTGAAAATTCAAAAGAACATAAACTAGAAATGTAATTTATCTTTGAAGCATTTTTATTGCAGATGTAGTTGATAATCCACTAAAATTACAAACAAGTTGAACTTTTACCGAGTTACAAAATATTGCTTTTGACCTATTATCGTCTTGTCAACCATGATAGCTCTTATTTACTTGGCAGCCGAGTTAAAAACGATACCATAACACGTCAAAAGCAATATTGTTTACCGTCGTAGAATAGAGACCCTGTGTGTGACGTGTTGCAATACAATGGCTTTGGCTTTCCTCAAAACGCAGCTACATCAAAACCAAAAGACCACACTTGTTACCTTGAGCGGGCTGTCCTGGATCGCGCACGCGCCGATGAACGCCACGATGACGGCGACCACGTTGACGGTCAGCTGGAACTGCAGGAACTTGGCGATCGAGTCGTACACGTTCCGGCCCCACATGACGGCCTTCACGATCGACGAGAAGTTGTCGTCCGTGAGGATGATGTCGGACGCTTCTTTCGCGACGTCCGTGCCCGCGATACCCTGGAGAAATGGTGATTAGGATAATGTAGTTCGATTTTAAAGTATTTATACAGGGTGGTACTCGATAAACTGTACATATTGAAAGGGATGAAATTTTAGGTTAATTTATCGGTAAAACAATTTTTTTTTATTTTTTTTACGCTTTGCTTTTTTTTTACAAGTTTTTAAACTTTTTAGTAAAGTTTGGATAGTACACTTACGACGGTGTAACTTTTGATCTAACAGCCTAAAAAAGATAAAACAAAATGCATAGTATTGACATTAGTTAGGTTTATAATAATTGATAACAATATTAGACCAATTTAAAAAAATAGCTGAGTAACTGCTTTTTTTATTGAAAATAATAAATAAATAAATAAATAATTAAGTTATAAATTATTAAAAAAATCCTAATTAAGTGAAGAATAATAATAAGCATTGTTTTTATCTTTTTTGAGCTGTTAGATCAAAAGTTACACCGTCACAAGTAAGTGCACTACCCAAACTTTACTAAAAAGTTAAAAAATCTGAAAAAAAAAAAGTGTTTAGAAAAATTAATTTTTTTTTTTTTACCTATATATTAACCTAAAACTTCAGCCCTTTCAATATGTACGTACAGTTTATCGAGTACCACCCTGTATTATACTCGAGCCATTCTAAAAGGCACGGATTTGACCATGCCCTTCAGTAGTGTACCCGTGTACACTGTAGACACTCACCATGGCGAACCCGACGTCGGCCTTCTTGAGCGCGGGCCCGTCGTTGGTCCCGTCGCCGGTGACGGCCACCACCTCGCGCGTGTCGTGCACCTTGGACTCGATCATGCCCTTCACCAGCGTGTACTTGTCCGTGGGCGACGAGCGCGCCAGCACGCGCAGCTTGGGCCACACTTTGTCTAGGAGGTGTTGTTGGACCTGGCGGGAGAAACATTACGAGTTTATAATAGTTTATTATGCAACGGTTACATAATCAAGGCTGTTGGTGTCCTGAGTGCCTTATGTTAGAACACGAGGCGTAGCCGTACTATTTAATTAATATTGTTTTTATACGGTCGAATTGACAAACTCCTCCTTTTCAGAAGTCGTTTAATAAAATAATACATTTATTTGCTTGAAAACATGGTTACAAGGATCTCTGTAAACTTGCATGTCGCACCTTCAGAACAATAGTGACCTAATTCAGAAATTATAAATTTCGAGTTAGGTCTCCTTAATAATAAATTAATAAATCGAAGTTTGAAAGCTGAAATTTTGTTTTAGGTCACTACTGTTCTGAAGGTGCGATGTGTTTGACGATAAATAAATAAACGAATGATGTATACCTCGCCGTTGGCATCGCGGATGCGTCGGTTGAACTCCTTGCCCTCGAGGATGAGGAAGTCGTCGGTGGGCTTGATGATGCCGCACTTGATGGCGATGGAGCGCGCCGTGTTCACGTTGTCTCCGGTCACCATCCGGACGGTGATGCCGGACTTCTGACATTTGCGGATGGCTTCTGGCACCTGGGGAATACATTCATAAAATAACGTCTGTTTTCCAGAGGGGTAGGCAGAGACCACTTCTTTCCACCTGCTACGATCCTGACAATTCTCTTTCGGTTCTTTCATAGTCATGGGGAATACAAAAGACGCAATAGGCCAAATGTGCTTGAAATGCTCCGTCTTTAGCTGACATTACCGAATTGAATTTTACCGAAAGGCACAAAGACTATTTACCTAAAATAGGTTTATTGTGCTTTTACGAATAAGGGGGTAAACTTTGTGATGATTTTAAGTAAAAAAAAGGGTTAATTTTTCATAGATTTTTGGTCGTGCATCCCTCGCTGGCCTACACAGAAGAATCCATCAAATTTTCATCACAATCGGATCAATAGTTTAGAAACACATAGAGAACAAGCATATAAACATTCATTTTTATTTATATAGATATTATGTCTTACCTCGGGCCTGACGGGGTCCTCGATACCAACTACGCAGAGGCAGGTAAGGTTATTAACAATGTTTTCTTCGTCGTCCCAGTTCGGTTCTTGGTCTATATGCACCTGTCAAACAAATGCTAACATTACAATCACAACTTCACAAAGGATACATTATCCTGAACTGGTTTTTCTCACTTTAAAGTTAGACTAAGACAGCAGTCAACTTCTGCGATTTTCATTGCAAGTCTAAACCTCGTTTAAGTGTCAAAAAAATTAAAGGAGGCTTGATACTTTTGGCAAAGGTTGTCTGACATATGCCACTGTGCTCCGTCGTATTGGAGCTGCCAATGTTGCCATCATGACGCACCTGATTAAGTTCAGCTTTGCCGGGCACGAAGTCCCGATAAGCGACGGATATGGTCCTCAGCCCGTCGCAGGCCATTGGTTCAATGACCTGCTTCACTAGCCTCTCTTGCATATCTCTCGTGAACTTCTCTAGCCGACCTTCGTGACCATAGATAAATGAGCATCTATAAAAAAAAAACAAAAAAATATATAGGTGGAAACCATTTGTAACATAATCGGATACATCGCAACGCTAAGGATTCGCTGCCGTGTGAATAAAGAGTTGCGTGTACATTTTATACTATGTAAGGTACAATAACGACTATTTAGGGATATGTTTTTGTTGACACAGCTGTGTTTGTCACTGAAACGAAGTTGTTGAACTAAATGAATTACCTAAGACGGACAAAAGGATTAAGTAAAGATCACCAACCTTTACATGAAAATCGTTAAAAATATTATCAGTTAACAGAAATCTCAGGTATTTTAAAAAGATTGAACTGCAATACGATTTTGCCAAACGACTTAAAGCGATATAACAGCCACCTACGATGCAATAGGTATTATAAAGAATTTCTAATGCGGGTAAAGTCGGTTAGGCTAGCATAAGGGCGTATGAGAGAGTGTTAAAGAGAAGTACAAACGAGGAGATCTTTTCAAGAGCTATTGCACTGTACTTATGACGATAGATATGGTATAACCTATCGCAAGTCCGAAATTTTGAATCGCGTCTGCTTTATTAATCCGAAAATTCATATGTTAGAAATGTTTTTTTTTAAATACATTAACTTATCAAAACTTTCAAACAGATATACCTATGTCTATTTATTTGGGCTAGTTTTTTTTTAAACAATGCTGTTACATTAAGCAGTTTCAGAATAACATGAATTTTCAACTTCGGACAAATGAAACAATCGCGAAAGAAAATTAGGACTCGTGATATATAACCTAAAGATTAACAATAATCTAAGTGAACTTACTTCTTCATAACAATTTCGGACGCTCCCTTAGTGTATAGCCGATATCCTCCTTTATAGGGCACTATGGTGGACATGCTCTTGCGCACAGAGTTGAACGTGTACACTCTCGTGAACGACTCCTCGGGGTTTCTCTCTCGCACGGCCTCATAGCTCTGTCCCAGTCCCAGCACGAAGCCGAGTAAGGCGCATTCGGTTTTGTTGCCGACTTGCATCGGCGGGCCGGTTGGGTCTATTGAAGGCTGAAAAGAGATGGAGAACTGTGTTATAATGGCTTGCTGTAATAGCACACTTAAAAAAAAAATCTATTGAGAAGGCAATCGACCGCACAGGCCACCTTTATGGTAAGTGGGATCTATGACCCATACACATTTGCATTCTCAAGATCTCAAGACTGTAATCCCAAGACCGCAAATGCGTTGCCAACCCTGAGGGCTAAGATGTAGGCTGTATAGGTTTCTGCTACAGCACTGCTCCAATCTGATATTTTCAAATTACTTTTCTTCCCTAAGTTTGACATGAATCACTTTCAACTCGTTTCTAAGATAAACAATGGCCTACTTACAGAGTACGATACGTGATAAATGTTCTATTTGGTCAAGCTTCAGCACATGCTGAGCTGAGTCCTTCTTGACCTCACACTACAGCTCAACGTCTTTAAATTCGCTACTTGTATATAAATATCTTTATGTTCTATTCTTTTACTTTTCAGTTTTTTCTGTTTTAATCAAACTCACAAAATTTGAGTCTGAGTTTGTTTCCAGGTCGTCATTTCTGCACCCCTCTAGCTAGAGTCTGCCCCATGCCTTATGGCACCGCTGTTAAAAACACTTACCATGATTCTCGAGGTGAACGCGCTGTTGATCGACATGCCATCGACAATCATCTCGGCGACATCTGCCGGCAGGTCCCGGTAGTTGGGGGTGACCTTGCAGAGCTTCTCGCAGATGTAGGACTGCACGACCGTCATGCGGTTGGTGGTGAGCGTGCCGGTCTTGTCGGAGCAGATCGCCGTGGCGTTGCCCATGGTCTCGCACGCGTCCAGGTGCCGTACCAAGTTGTTGTCTTTCATCATTTTCTGGAAGAGAAGGTTTAATGTTATGGTGATGGTCAAAGTTTTAGTCCAATTTATGTTTAGACTAGAGGACGCCCGCGACTTCGTACGCGTAGAATTAGTTTCCCGCTACTCCCCCCCTCTTTTTCCCGTTGGTGGTCGATTTTCGGAAAATCCTTTCTTAGTGTTCACTTACATCATGAAAGGAACCCATGTACCAAATTTCAACTTTCTAGGTACAGTAGTTTCGGCTGTGCGTTGATATGTCAGTCAGTCAGTTTTGCCTTTTATATATATAGATGGTAAACCCAAGACCAATTTAGGATGCGTTTGCACCAAAGCTGTGAGAGGCAGCTAAGTGGTGCGCGAAGAAATATCTACCAATAATGTAGCTTCTCCCACAGCTCGCACAGCTCTGGTGAAAACGGGGTTCGTTCATTTGACCAAAAGTACGTTAAACATAAGTATCATTTTACGATCTTTCATTTCGTAAAAATGTCTATGTTCTTGATTCATTAAGGGCTGATTTTTCAATCCCCAGATAAAGCTATCCGGAAGGTAAATTTTAGCTGTGTCCTTTTCTTTCATATGACTTCAGAAAAGGATAGTAATACATTTAACTGACGAATAGTTTTATCTGGGGATTGAAAAATCAGCCCTAAATATAATATAACATAGTTTACATAAGTTTATTACATAACTTAGGTTAGGTTAGACTTTTGACCACAAAAAGTGGAAAAATCATGTGGCGGGAAGTATCTTCGCGAAATGAAAGTTTGTAAAATAATACTTATTTTGTCATTATAATTTTCTGATCATATTATTTTGAAATTCCCAACCGTTACATCTTTTTGTTCTACAAGAAATTGACGCAAGTGGCACAAAAGTGGCCATCGTGGAAATAAAATCCTTAGAGAAGGTTATGTCCAGCAGTGAACGTCTTTTGAAATGACAAAGATGATGATTTTTTTTTTGCTTTAAAGCGAAAAATACGATTTTCCAGAGACGACATTTTTAACCAAAGTTTTATTCATAGTAAAGCCGTAGCTAATAGAATATGCGTGATAAAGCATTGCCCAAATGCCTCACATGTTCTATTTGCAGATAACACAAAATCACAAGTTCATCTAAATACGTAAGTACATGTAGGTATATCGAAACAATATCCGCAGTCATGATACGAATTATCGGGAAATAGCATAGGCGGCTGATTTGGCTCGTGCTCCGGGCACACTCGTGCCAAAACACGCGCCGATGGTTGCTAACGACACGACATTCTTGTGGGGATTACATAATGTCTATCACGGGCTGTGGCTATCCTAGTTTTAGATGTCATAAATAAATAGGGGGGTATAGATGCATAAGCGATTCCAGAAAATCGACAAAATGTATCATAACATAAATGTATAAGGAATAAAAACAATATGCTTTCGTTTTGATTTTTATGTAGTCTTTATAGTACAATAATAAAAATAAATACAACAAAAACCCGTGTAGTTGCTGGGTTAGAATAGTGCCACTCCATGTCTTCCCGTGGATGTCGTAAGAGGCGACTGAGGGAATAAAGGCTTGTAGTACTGTTAGGTGATGGGCTTGCAACCTGTCACTAATACGCTGGTAAACAAACGGCTTACTGCCGCACTCAGAGACGTCAATTAAATTTAATGCTTGTTTAGAGACGTGTTGTCTTATTCTATTGCTATAGCAAAGAAAGTGACAGCAGCTACTTTAATAAAGCGTTAAATTTAATTGACGTATCTGAGTGCGGCAGTTAGCCTAATTGTGCAAAATGTAGTTACAGAATTATCAACATGTTTATAGAGTGGCAGGTGGGAACGAAGGCGTTAGTTTATGTATGTATGTATGTATGTATGTATGTATGTATGTATGTATACAACATTATATATTTGAAACTTATTACTCTTACAAAAAAGTCACTATTAGAGTAAAATATCGTGTGCAGTTAGCCACTTTAATTTCAAAGCAGTTGTGGCCCGGCGACATAACAATAGCTTTGTTTAACTGATGGGTCTACAAGATAAGATTCGGTCAGCTACGATGATTCCAACTATATCCTCGTGTAGCCCAGTGTGCAATACGATTGAATAAGGTTTATTTTCCTATCTTCATAAACTGAAAATGGCATTATCGAACAAACGTAATTGAACTTTATTGCCTTGACGGTAGATTCAAAGTCCAACTTACCAAAATCTCCCTATTTGTAGTATGGTGGGCCTTACGAGGATATAATGGATTGACGTAAGCTGATAACAGATCGCGTCGACCGCTTTTGTCATACGTTTCGAGTTGATAGAAAATAGAAACGTTAATAGCGTTCGTATCCTGGTTAGGCCTTTAGATCTCGATAGTAACAAGTACAGTAGATAGCTCTTAGAATTTCTTTCGGGTTCGGGTAACGTCGGCAAGCTTTTGTAAATGAGCAAATGAGAGCGAGCGAGAAATAAGTACAGATGTACTGAATAATCCTTTGCCATCATTTTTTTTCAGATAAGTTCGTATTTATCTTTCGTTCTCAGTTGGGTACTGGAGTTAATAGAGAAAGCAAGTCAAATACTAACTTATCCGACAAAAAACGATGGGAAAGATTTATTTTGTTCAAATGCGAAGGTTTTGTATGAGCAGTCGCATTGTAACTATACTCACGGCTAATATGGCTTCTAGTGCATAAACTTTCAAATTAATGCATTATGAGTCCGTCAGAGTATTTTAAAATTTGAATAAGTTTACAACGCTGACTAAAATACTGGCAATCGCAGCAGATTTTGACAGGTTTCCGAACTTACAATCTGCCAGTCAATAAACAGACAAAATACCATCATCGCGTCAGCTAAAAATATTCCACTGTCTGTTATAATTCTCTCCCAAGTCTCATGACAACGACCAGCTTGTTTTACAAAAAAGGGTCCACGGAATATTTTTTTTTAATGAAACATTTTACGTGAGGTTTGCATAAAATTATATAGAAACAAATGCAATTTCTTCTACGAAATCTACGTCAGTATACACAGCAGCACATTACATTTTATTTGGTTTATGATAATGATAGGAGTCATTAATTTCTCAACATTCTCTGGGAGTAGACAGTTTTTGAAATGTATATTATTTTCAATGAGGTAGTATATTCACTTCATTCAAAGTTTTACCTCTTAGTTACCCGACGGGTTATTTAATTACTTGATATGATGAAGTACAATCAGCCCAATGGAACCCTGACCCACCATAGAACGGTGTCACAGTGACATTATAAAACAATTTGTTTGACACTTCTTATGACTTGAATCATAACGTCTCTGTGACACAGTTCTATGGTGGGTCAAGGTTCCAATGGTCTGATAGTACCTAGGCATGTTTTTAGGGAACCCTTATAGGATCACTTTGTTGTCAGTCTGTCCGTCTGTCTGTGTGTCAAGACCCTTTATCTCGGGAACGCGTGGAGGTATCGAGTTGAAATTTAAACCATATTCTCAAATCTACAGTCCCTTGAAGCGGTGAAAAAATCAAACTTCTACATTTACGTAAAAAAAAGATACGGCCGTTTACGTCGCAAAAAACGTATTTTTCGACACTCTCGAGGGAATCAAAATGTATAGGGTATTTCCCATTGACCTAGAACTATGAAATTTGGCAAGTAACACCGTCTGTTACTACAAGTATAGGAAAAAATCTGAAATCTGTACATTTTTAGTTAAATCACAACAAAAACAGGGTCTTTATGCAAGGAACGACGGCGGTGCAAATTTTGAAATGAGTTGACCGTGTCATGTGCGGAACCCTCGGTGGGCGAGTCCGGCTCGCTTTGTCCGGTTTTTTTTCATATAATAATACTCGATATCGATAAAAAAGTGTTTCTAACACTAGCTCGATTGCGACAGTCTTTTGTTTTGCCGCGAAAATTCCGGTCTCTGGTATCTTGTAACCTCTCACCTTAACAGAATAAGCGAGGGATAGCGTGACAGCCAGCGGGAGACCCTCGGGGACGGCCACCACCAGCACCGTCACTCCGATGATGAGGTGCTTCACCAGGTTGTTGATGTACGTGGCGCGCCACGGCAGCTTCTTCACCACGAACGTGGTCACGCAGAATTGGATCACCAGGATTATTACAGTGAGTACTGCGATTGTTGAGCCGGCGTAACCGATCTGAGGAGGAAAAAGTATGTATTAAAAAGTGTTTTATTGTGGTTAAAGTAGTGGTAGAGTGGTCGTAGGCGCAAGCAGAACCTGCGGCTCTCGCCAACAACGGCGTGGAGGGAGAAAGGCTGGGTTTTAAGTGGGTATTCCTACCATTCTCGGTTAGTGAGCCCCATATAACCACCTTAATTATCGCAAGGTTTTTTTTAAATAAACTTTTCAGGGTTATTATAAATCAAACCTAACCTAACCTAACATTATCTACACCTTACATATTTCCAGCGATATAAAACATATGACTCCCAATAACTATGTAAACAAAGACATTTTGGTAAACATCAATTCTAATAAAGCAAACTTTAAAAACTGCATTTGTGGTCGATAAAGAAAAAAAAGAACATTTTTTAGAGTAACCTCTCAGTACTTTGATTAAAATATTAAGTCTAATATCACTCCCAAAACCAAGACAAATCTAACGACACCTCATATGTTACAATCCATCAAGTGTGTTTTTCTTAGTATTGTTTACTTTTATTTTTTGGTGTGAAAAAAAATACATTCTATTCTATTCATAAGGCGTTTAGGCTGCGGAGCGTGCCAAAGAAATAGTCATATACATACACTCAAAAACATAACCCTCCTAACGCAGTCGGTTAAATACAAAATCCTGTTACCTTGCCAAGGCGAATGTTCCACGACCAGATCGGGGACGTATTAAGAAAGGGCCAGGTCTGGAGATCCTAAACCGACTCACATGTATGAAGAGACTTATGAGTGTGGAGGAAGCGAGGGACGTTTGTCTGGATCGTAGCAAGTGGAAGTAAGTGGTATCTGCCTATCCCTACGGGAAAGAGGCGTAATTGTATGTATGTTACCTGTATAGCAAGTTTGGTCAGCTTGGCTTGCAGCACGGACTTCTCCTTTTTGTGCGACTCCGGCGCAGGCTTTTCGGTGGCGGGCGCAGGCACGTGGTTGTCGTCGGTCCTGTGGTTACCGTGGCTGTTGCTAGACGCCGGCAGGGTCGCTTCCTCGTCACCTGCGGTCGTGGGTCACATTAACTAGGTGGCTTAAGTTTGATGGTACGATCCACCAGTTAAATTTGATCTATATAGTTCAGAATTTCAGAAGACAATAGATAGAAGAGCTATCTATTGTCTTCTGAAATTCTGAACTATATAGATCAAATTTAACTGGTGGATCGTTCAACCATTTCTTGGTTATTTAATGGCGGCTCTTCAGTTGGCACTTGGCAGAATATGTCTAATACTTGTCTTACATCTCTTATATTTGAGGATCCCCTTGAATCTAAGTTAATTTCTTCTAAAACGTTATTGTTTTTAGGTTATCTTAAGCATGGGTAAACCTACGTAAGGTTAGGTTAGGTTAGACCTGTGACCACTCAAAAGTTATCACTCCTGCACGTGTAAATGCTTGTTGGTGAAATGAAAATTCCGCGAAGTAAAACACTATGAAATACTTGTCTGTGATTCAGGGGTAAACCCTAACATTTGGCATTCCAATTGAAAGAGATTTAAGGAAAATATTTTATCAATAACAGCCATGAGCGGCACCCGCCATGAGCCAGGCGCAGTGGTTATTGCGGCAACTTAAAAATAAGCCACTTAAGGTGGATTTTCCATGCTCAGGAGATATCAACTCAAGTGTCAACATGACTTTCTTGAAAGACATTTAAACTATAGGACATTTAAAACAGTACGATCTTAAATAGACTTTCTCTGTTATGTTGCAGCTATAGTAAGAACTAACCAAGTTTTCCTTATAGTTTCAAATGTTTAAAAATTACTGGGCCATTTTCGTCTATGTTATTTATCTTTCTGTTTCCTGTTCCTATTTTACTTTTAAACTAAAACCCCGTTAATCCACTTATAAATAAACGTACAATAGTTAAAATATGCTATGACCTTATCTTTCATTGTGACATTAGAAATTGTCAGAAGAATATTTAACAAGGCATACCTATAGCAAAAATTGATTTATTGTATGTTTATCAATAAAGCGGTAAGTTTTTACTAGGCTCCTGAGAAAAACAAAAGAAAAAACTAAAAATAATAATTAAAATATACACTAAGTTAAAAACATCTACGGTGATGCTACTTGATAAGATAATGGATAATTCTAAAATGCTTTTATGAAGTGTTTTATTAAAGTAGTACAGTTTATTTAAAGGCTTGTGAATTTTAGGTATTTTTTATTAAAAAATGATTTAATTAGCACTTAATTATAAAGATAAAGGTGTGTTGTTAGATGGTACACTTGAGGACAATTTCATTGGTAAAGTTTCCATAAACAGACTAAAGCTTATAGATTTTTTGCCCGGAGTGTACATAACGCATACAGCGCGACAAACTTATATAAACTAGTGGCATTGGCGCTTGTATCTAATAGTCAGTATATAAGTCATGTAAAATTTGTATGCGGAGACATTAGTACCAGTTTTTGCCACCAGCAAAGATAAGTTTGCAGCGGCAAGCGCATGGCACAGGATGACTTACCGCCGCCGATGCTCTTGCGTCCTTCCTTTCGCTGCTTTTTAGCTTCTACGATCCAAACCCGTCGTACAAGCATACACATTTATGATATATTCATAATCGTTTTAACATCATGCGGTCAACACGACAGTTACACGATGCAATATGTGTATGTTTTTTTTTTCATCGGCGACATGGAGGGGCGTGCAGCGGGCCGAGGTATCGGGAGTGGACAAAAAAAAGTTGGATGTCATTGAACGGGTCACACTATATTTGGTGGTATAACTAAATGGGTTCATGTCTTGTCCTTACACTTGTTACCAACAGGAACGTATACAATTTCGCACCTTATATAGTATTGATAAGGTCTAATTGGACACGATACGAAAATATATTACGATTTAATTAATATATATATTTTAATTTAAGCTACCCTTTTTTTGGCCACAAGTGTAAGAACTGCCTTTAAGATTGCATTGGAAAAATGTATGTTTAAAAATGTTTTTATATATTTTTTAAATAGTAGGAACTGAACGAGATTACTTAGTTTATCGATAAATTTAAATATATTTAACATAAAATACTACTATAAAATATATTTTAAACCATGCTCTTAGATTACATCGCAGGCCATTAATAACACAACATATACACGGACAACGTTCACCATAGGACATTAAAAAAATAACGTTTGATTTATCAACAAATAAAATAATCTCACACATGGACGAAATAATACTTGAAAAATTCAAAAAATTCAGAATTTTCTCAGTATAATAAATTAAGATGAGTAATTATAAAAATAAAGAATTTGCCACACTGGATGCGTTCTGCGGTCTGCGGTCCGATCAAGCATCTTCTGCCTCTATCAGTTTACAAAATTATGACAGAGATACAAGATACTTGACCTGACCGCAGACCGCATCCAGTGTGACAAACCCCTTAATAAATATATATATGTTTTTCATTGTACACTTACGTGCAACAAAATAAGCTACTAAAAAATCTCGGATTATCATTAACCATTATTTCGTCCATATTTCATTTCCTTTGGGGGGAAAACGGTGCTATGGATGGTAGGGGGGGTAAATTTGAAAAATCGGTGGAAAAACTAATGTATGCAAAGCATTTGCCACCTTGCTCACTTAGCTGGTATGATACATCATTCTGTACTTGTATTAACATCGAGTCGAAAATCAAATGCCGCCAAATTAATTTGTAGGGTTTAAGATAAGTTTTGTACACATGTAAGTAAATGATTTTTATTTTATTTAAGTCACTTAAAAAAAAACACGGACTTTATGTCATACGCCATTTTTATTATTTTTACCGTTTTATAGTGGTTTTTAATGTCTACATAATTTTAATACATTATCTTTATTGCTCGTCCTTATAAGCGCTATGTCATTTTAATTTTATCTTCGAACTGCTTCACGAATCTGGCAAAGGCGTTAAAGCGACAAGGTACCAAAGCGTGCAGCGACTTATAAGGCCGACTGCACATTTGCGTGGATTTAGGATTACATATTGACAGTAACATGTCTTACATAGAAGCTTATAATTTTTTTCTTTCATTTTCGTACGCTTTATACAAGTTAGGCAAAACAGCTGATCTAAAAACCTTGACTGCATACCATGGCTTTGTTGGCTCAACCTTAAGATATGCAATTATATTTTGGGGCAATTCAAGACACACAAATGCTCTTTAGAGCCCACAAGCGATGAATAAGAGCCATTTGCGGATTTACATCATCTGAGAGCTGCCAACCTCACTTCAAGAGCCTAAAAATATTAACTTTGCCATGCTTATATATTACTATTATATCTACGAAAGTTGTGTTTTTGTAATGTAATCCTACAATGTTCAAAAGTAAAGAACGTGCGCAAGGCCATAATCTTAGCCCTCGGAGCCCTACATTGTGCATTGATCGCTGTAGAACTGCCCTGATGCAGAAGAATGTCAGTGTCATGGCTCCTAGGGTGTATAATAAACTACCCGCAATAGTAAATAACTTACTATTTATTAATTTAAGAAATGTTTTTATAGAATTAAAGAGTATTTAGACGAAGATTACGTTAGTAGTATATTCAATATTTGTTAATGAATAATTTTATCGACATTTTTAAGCACTTGTTACAAAAAATGATAAATGTTAGATTAATATTTTTTGTTTATTTTCGTAGGCACATCACAGTGGAAATATTGTATTTAATACCTGCTTATACCTGTGTTGACGAAATAAATATATTTTCGATTTGAATTGACTTGAAAAAAATATATATATTTGATTTGAAAACACGCTAGTATGAGATGTTGTAGGCTAAACTAAAATCCATAATACGGTGGACTAGTTCGACTGCTCTAAATGCACAAATGTTGCTACGTTACGGGTAACAATATAAATATTGATATTTTAAAAAACTTTACGGCTTTAGATGCTATTTGTTTCATACCATTTCGTTTTTTTTTCATTTTTGGAGGCCATTTTTATAATTTAAACCATGTACACATTATGTATACAGTACGTTCCAGATTTTCACATAAAGTCCCAGTTAAAAAAAACACGCTGTATAGCTTACTCTTAATATTCAGAACGCTAATACATTTGATTACTTTAAGTTAAAAATTCATCCAAATTTCAACTTAAATAAAACCAAATCTATTCCTGTTTTAAATATCGAAAACGACCAATATTAGCGACTCAACTCAAAACTTAACTATGTTAAAGCATCTAAGCTAAGCATAGTACGTCTAGCTCGGCTATATTGTATGGGTATATGCCATCTAAATGAGCAAAGTAAAATGACAATGCCGACTATATTTCGAAAGATATATTGCTACCGAGATGCTCTTTCTAGTGTTTACAAAATACTAAATCTTAGTATTTGTCAACTTGTAAGTAGCGCAAAACACAAAATGACACTTCAACTCTATTCTACAGAATTCACACAATTATTGTAAGTATTGTATAAGAATTTCAGCGTGTATAGCCAGCTTTATAAAAAACTATAAACTTTAATACTATGTCGCTTTCAAGACCATGGGGGTTATTATGACATAGCTATGCAGCTCAGTTTACGTTGAGAGAAAAGGACAGAGCTATATAACTGCTATAGGTCTGTCCTTTACGATCGCCGTAAAATGAACTGCATGACCATGCCATAATAACCCAAGGCCTCTATTCAACAAGGTCAGAACTATAGCTTTTGACCTGTTATCGTATCTTACAATCAGATCAAATACGATTTGGATTTTACAGTCTAGAATAGAGGCGCAGTTTGAACTGCCACTAGGATTTATTAATGGCGTTAAAACAAGATACTAACGTGTCATAGCTTCTTACAACACTGGCCGCACAATCGCCATTAAATACACCCTTGGAAATCGACTTCTCAAGTGACGTCACAGTTGTTAGAAGACCAGAAAGAGCATCTCTCTATGTCTAGTGCTACGGCAACATAGGGCTATGGGGGCTCACTGACCTTTCTTCATCTGCTTGATCTGCTTGTCCTGGTCTTCGACCGCAGCGCCGAGGAGCGTGAAGATGATGCCGGCTTGGGAGTTCACGCCGACAGCTGTCACCAGCATTTTGCCAGAACCTGGAATTTGAGGAGACTTTGTTGAGGATTGCGTGGTTTGTATGGATTCTCTTGACAATTAATTCCTCGTAAGTCCCGTGTTTTATCAATAGCTGTAGTCCTAACTACCGATTGTACAGTCACGAACTTGCCATTGTTCGTAATTTAGCCGTGTATTCAATAACCAATGTCACCGACTGGCTGACAGCTATTCGATTTGCATTACACGGCCAAATTAGAAAATTGGGTAAGTGGCTCAACAATCCCGGTTCGCGACTGTACTATCCCAAGTATGGCTTCAGCTTAAGACGGAAATTTTCAATTTTTTGAGACTTTTGAAGTGATGCCTTGTTATTTGTATTATTTTTTGTATGTTTACGTCTATAGCGTCTAAACAAAAACGATATTATTAAAAATATTTTGAACCAAACTAAGTACTCAAGTCTGAACTATTATCATTATTTGTACTATACTTAAATACAAAGAAAATATTCAATATTAATTAACTATTTGATTTCATAAGGGAATAATAATCAGAGTTTAAACCGTATTTCTCCCTCATAATAAATGACTGTATCTGTTGCTTGTACAGTCAAATGTAAAAATATAGAACCGTACAACATCTCAAAAATATGTCCCAATGCACCTTATTCCAGTGTAATAAGAACTTCGTAACATATTTATGAGAGGATTCTTTCGATACATATTTTTACACTTGACTGTATGTCATCTCCATATTATTAAATATACATTGTATACCAACCTTCCATAACGTGTGTACCGGATAGCACCATGGGATCAAAACTTTCACCCTTTTTGACATGATCTGACTCGCCCGTGAGCGAGGACTCGTCGATCTGGAACACAATTGATCACCATCATTATCATCATCATCATCATCATCATCATCATCATCATCATCATCATCATCATCATCATCATCAATATTTATCATGTTAGCCTAAGGGGGGGCAATGTCACAAAAATTGACCAAGTCCCAAATTAAGCTCAAGGCTTATACTATGGGTACTAGGCAACGATAGACGTACCTAAGGAGGAAAATACATACTTAAATACATACAAAAGACCCAAGACTCATAGACAAATACTCGCGCTCATCACACAAGTATTTGTCCTAGACGTGAAGTCCAAGGCCTCCCATTATGTGAAAGAATGACAGTGCCCGAGACCTTAACCACCCCGCCCCCTACTTTCCATCTTTACTATCATCCCTATAATATTAAAGTAAGTAGTTACGGACCCCGAGAGGCACAGCAAAATAAAAGTAATGTTTTTTAAAATACAGGACATTACAGGATGTTGAATTTTTCAACAGTCACGTAAATAAATTCATTATACTTAATCCAGTATTTATCAGTAAGCGTTTAAAATATCTACAACTTCAATATCTGACCTTGGGTGGCACTTAAACAATTTTCACAAAAATACCTCCTCAAAATGATAATATGGTGACGTAAATGATAAAATGCCGCATTGCGCTTGCGTGGAAGTTTTTCGGAAGGTGTACCTTATGTGCATAGTAATATGATTCTAATTCCAATGACTTCACTGAGCAAGATAAGATGTAATATGCATGGAATGCGGTCTCGGTCTGTCAGTTTGTTTGTTTGTGTTGGTTGTAAAGATTAGACATAAGATCAACATCTTAATGGCGGTTTTGTCAAATCATGACATCATCGCACTTGGAATAGAGATTTGAGAGGTAATTAAATTGATGGTCCAACGAAGCATAATTTAACATTTTTATTTATAGAAGCGAGTTTTACCAATACCTTAATGCAGTGATTATGCATTAAGCAAGTCTTAAGGTCAAGCGGGGCTATTGTGACAGAGGGTTAAATTCATCTCCTATTTTTTTCAAGGGAATTTAACGTTTTAAAACTATTTTTGCGTCCTTTTATAGTAGCTTTTAAACTAAGGTACTTTAGTTTCTATAAAAGGAAGCATAAATAGATTAAAAACGTTGAATCCCATTGAAAAAATTAAGAGATGCATTTACCCCTCTGTCACAATAGCCCCGTTTGACCTTAATATTTCAACATTTTTAAATACCGTATGATTTTTTAATCTTAATTTTTTGTAACTTTACGAAACTAAAAATAAGGTAAAAAAATATACATTAATTTTTCGTTATCTCCTTCTGTTACTATAAAAGTCTATAATACTACAAAGACTTTTGTAACACCATTAATCCAAGACACCATAGCTACAGGGTGTTTATCAGTCGATAACCCAATAACCCGCTTATCTTATGATTAAAGGTGCGAGTGACGCACGCGTCAATACAAATCTGATAACGCGCAAATATAGATATTTATTGCCACCTGTTAAACGATTAATAAACGCGATATTTCCAGCGATAAAATTGAAAGGAAAGCTGCGGTAAGCTTATTAAGTTTTTGGATATGGTTGGGTGCGCAATTATGTTATATTTAGCTTTTTAACCTTTGCTAGTTACTGAACTGCGGTTATGAAATTTAACACTATTAAAAAATGAAATTAAATGAAAATAATAAACTTAAAAGACTACTTACATTTTGAGCACCAGAAGTTTTATGTTTATTTCTATATTATATATGCATATTTTCCTTACCTACATAATTAACTAGCTTTTGAATAAAACCTCCAAAAATAGGTTGAACCATTAAATGCAGGCTAACTAGCGGTTGCTAATACTTCTTACAGACTGACTAGAGCAGATTTTTAGGACACCCTGTTTCTCATATACAGGTTGTGTTGTTTTTATAAAATACCTCAAGACTTATTTATGTAAGAGTATGTTTAGATTAAATTACCTTGAGGTCATTACTCTGCAGCAGTAAGCCGTCGGTGGGCAGTAAGTCGCCATATTTGATCTGGCAGATGTCACCGACGACTATTTCGCTTATCGACACTTGCTTCACCTCGTTGCCGCGTATAACGGCGAACTTGTGCTCGCCTTCTATCCGCGACTGGAGTCCTCTGTGGAAATCAAGCGTGTTATATAAGTAGTGGGTTTGGTATCAAGTCGGTGAGTTATAAAGGGTGTTTGAATGTGACAGACAGATGTAGGGAATAACATGTTTTCTTGCTATCTCAGTTAACTTCAGCAGGGTATTTCAATTAGTATAGGCTTTTTTGTTTTTGAGTTATTACTTAATAATTATTGACAAAGTTCTACCACATTAACAGGGAAAATGTCAAAGATCTTGACCGACTAAAATAAACGATGAACAGAAACAGTTGACTAGCGGATTATTTTCAGTTGTTGTAATTTTGTTTTGGGCTCCTAAACGGATGGACTTATTCGGATGCGTTTTTTTTTAATAGAAAGCTAATTTAATTGGTGTGCTGCTTAGGTTTGATGAAAATCGGTTCAGCCGTTTCTGAGTTATCAGCTCTGAAATTACTCTGGGTCTGGGTATGGGTATCTTTTTCATGGTTTTTTTTATGTAAGTAAAATAGGTCATACCTAAATTGTCTCTCTTTCGTGTAATCGTTGAACGCTGTAACTATAACGACGACAATGACAGATATTAATATCGCCAGCCCTTCAATCCATTGGTAGTGCCCTTCCTCCTCGTCCAGATGTCCTGCAAATAATTTATTTATATTAAACACCTTTATATAAATAACGAGGAAGTAACTACACCTACAGGATATGGTAAATAAATTATAAGTATTCTAAATTCTAACTTCTAGGCATTACAAGAAACTTTCTCATGTTTTTCAACTCGTTAGAAAAAACGTTTTTGCCAAACTTTTTGAGTTTCGAACGCACTAGTTGGAATTGCACTGCAGGACTCGTATTATGGCCTCCCTTATCGCGGTGGACAAACGTGAATAAAGCATCTGTCACTTTCGCATTTACAAACTGGTCAGAAAGTGACGGATGCTTTATCTTCGTTTATCCACATCGATAAACACAAACATAGGGCCGCGGGTCAGCAGCGAACAAGACACGACGTTTGATCTCCAAAATGGGGCCCTACTTTAAACATCGAAGTTTAAAGTTACGTTAGCTATATGCTATATATATATATATATTCTTGCTTTACCGCCATACTTAGGGCCGTATTTATAAACTCATCTTGGCTGAGATGCCCGTGACAAGATACGTCAAAGTAAATGTCAAGCCATGGAACACTGTCATTTTTGACGCATCTTGAGATGAGCATTACAGTCGAGAGTAGTTTATTAAATATGGATCTTAGACATTTTAGACATAACTCTCTTTTCACTTGTATATAAAAAGTCGTTACTAAGGAACAACTGAATCAAATGACTCTGACACTCTAATGATGACTATGATGAGTGAAAGGGATGAGGTATCAAATATTAAAAATTTAATGCTCCATAGTAATAATCATCCTGTGTCTTAGGAGCACAGTTTTCGTCATTTATATATTCATTAATTTATTGAGTAGTCATGAGCTAGATTGCTTATTTCCTTCGCACGACTATTGTCCAAAACGAAATATGTCTAAAAAGACGAATGTCCAAAGGCATGTCCAATTAGAGGTTTGGCCATTGTGTAATGCGGTCGAACCTTTAGTTAGGAGCAAAAATAAAAGAATAGTTAACCTTGTCTTGCCTAGAACAATTTCGGACAACATTTCCGCTTCTCTCAACTTACAATAATCTTTATGATAGCAAATGGGCTGTTAGCGTACACTTTAGTACCATGTCGCTCTAACGGCAGCTACGTGGTTCGTAGGATATTAAAAAAATTACTTAGTGCGAAACGGTACTAAAACGAACAGTAACTTTACTTTTGCTAGTTAATAGTTAACAAGTTTTTACTATTCTAGGCTAACGGAGGCTGGAAACTAATTATAAGTCTATTTTAATCTACTATAAAATCAATTCGAAATTAATTAAAACTATTGATATTTTACTTTGTTGATTAGTTCCGAGGCAATCAGAGGCATTTCCTGGTTTTAGTTGATTATTGCAATTCAATCCAAATGAAGGGGAAGGAAGTGGTAAAAGCTAGAAAATACGATATCATCATTATCGTCTCCTCAATCTTATACCATTCATCGTACCATGTACCGTGATAGGGTAATCTTTTTTTTTATTTAGGTTTAAGACCGCCAGCCTAAAGTTAAACTGGGCTCGACACCTGTCGAACGCCATAATACGCCATAACTAGAATTATTTACTGGTCAGAGAGATGTGGAAGAAGAGAGAGGAAGCCTTTGCCAAAAACTTGAACTTCGGAGCTCTTGGCAGTCGGGGTCTTTTTTCCAATTTTGCCTTGATCAATTTATCTATTAGGTTTTTCCTCCTTTATTAACACAATAACAGCGGACAAACCATACAAGTTAATCTGCCACTGTGTTCACTCATGATTTACAAAATGATATAACATAATCAAATAATGTATTAACAAACTCAAAAATTCCCTATGCTGCCCTGCTTAGAAAAAACGGCGTATGTCTCATAGCACCTCATATTGTATTAGTGACCTTATTTCTTAAAAGGAGGGTTTAATTTACTATCAAATTGCACATGCGTCTTTTTTATTTGTATGTAGCTAAAAGCACTTGTCCCACTGCCGACGGTGAGCGGGAAGCGATTAGAACCAGCTATCACCTAATAGGTATATGAGTCTCTTTTTATTGACACGGGATCTATATTTTTTGTTTCGACAAACTAGTGGAAAGAGTTCTCGCCGACAGTGTGAAAATCCAGCGATAAACTATTAATATATACATATGTCTCTTTTATTGACACGGAATCTATATCCTTTGTTCTTTTCTTGAGTGAGAAAATAGTCGATTGCGCTTTCTCGCCGGCAGTGGGACAAGTGTCAAATACCCTAGCATCATTTCACCATTCAGCACCCACTAATGCTTTAAATTAATAAAACTAGTAAGTTATGTCCGTATAAATCTCAATGTAAACACCCAATCACATGGTCGGATAGATTACAATCGCGAGATTATCGGGACCAGTGAACCGAGCAAAAACTCCACATATAAGTGTATAGCTTTATGTAAATGCTATACACGGTTGGATGTCATTTATTTATAGATTTGCCCTACGTTATACGTTTTTAGTTAAGGCATTATTTATGATACTTTTGAAATATGTTTTTGGAAATTATCACGACATCACGTCAAATCCTGGCTAGCTTTTAACGTACAAACAAGCAAATAAACAAAAAAATGTCAGTAAAATTTTGAACCAATAAAATTGTTATGTGTCATCCTATAAAGGGCGCGGACGATATGAAAAGGGCGCGGGAATCATTGATGATATGACGATGACTTTAAGTCAATACCTCTGATTACCTCAATAGGAGTACAAGTAGTACATTTATTTTAGTATATTGTGTTATTATTAGTAATAGCAATGCGGCAGCAACACCAGCGTTTAATTTTGGAAATCCATGTTATACTCCGTACTAAATTTAATGGATATATTTTAACCTCTCGAATTAGTTTACTTACATACAAATATCGTACTTATAATAATTATAACTAATAATATTATTACAGTAATTATAATAATAAGTGATGATCAATATTGATCAGATGATTAGTCCACATCAGATACTTAGGCGGAAAATATTGAACTGAATACAAATAAAATGGTACGAATCCGCTCTCAAGTATGCGATATCGACTGAAAGGATTCTAAAAAAGGGGGTATACCAGTACACTTCTCGGGGTCAACTTGACAGTCTACTACTCGTAGGACAGCATACAAGCAGGGGGAAAGCCAAAGCACCATCGGAAAAGGGTCAATCAAACGTAGCTTTTAGAAAAACATATAGTTTTAACATTATATCTGTAGTAACTACTACACATAGGAAAACAGATAAAGAGACAGACATTAAACAAGGAAGTTCTTATAATGTAACAAATACTACAGGACCTAGAAGGATAGGGGCTAAAAGTGAAGTATCATGAGAGCCAGCACAACTTGTCCGCAACTTAGTGGCGCAGTAAATCTCAAGCGAGAATAATCAAGTTGTGCTAGCGATACAGATACAGTACAACAGTGCATCTAAACACGCAGTACTCAAGAACCATGTCCTGTTACCATGATCTCTTAGAACTTAGAACAGAGACCATGGTATCTAGAAACACCTAGAAAACATCAAGTGTTCGTCAAGGTAATTTTGTATTCATGTAGTGCCAATTTGTTCGAGTACATGAAACGAGCAATCGTGTCAGACGATACATTTACTTGTTCTTACCAGGATCGTCTAATTCCATTTAGTCATTGAAAAGAGAAAATATAACGGTTAATTATATCGTCTATATAAATCTATTGTGTCCGTACACGTATAAAGATGAAGATGCAAATCCATTTGCAGAAATGTTTCTGAAAGTAAATGTTTCCCACCAGAATCTGCATCTATTTGCTTTTGTGCTTCTTGAATGAAACGTGTTTGAGCACCGCACCCCCCCGGCTTTGTGTCTGAGACCGGTATTCTCAAATTGTGTTCCTCGCTCAAATGTCACGTAAGTGTGATATCAAATTTAGGTCGCATAAGCAAATGTTTGGAATTACGATGCAAATTCACAGTTCGAAGGAAGATTTATCATTTTTGTTCAAGTATTTAAAAAAACTTGCTACTCCTACAAACTTGCTTTTATAGTCTTTAGAGACTTGAACAAATTGCGTTTCTAGGAAAGTGCACGTCTTATTCATAAATGCACGAGTGAGATGTATATTTAAACGTTGGTACATGTCGATACGAAAGATAACTTCGGTATAACTACCTCTTGCACGTAATACTTTTATATTTGCTTAGAGCAGCCTTATTCGTTTAGGCAGAGACTACGGCAGTTGAATTTACATTGATACAGGAAAGTCAGACATCGATCATAGTAGAATTATGAAAAATAAGTAAATATTAAGATAATATTCGTCTCCCATCTTCTTTAGTGCATAGGCAAATCTAACCTGACACCATCTACAAAATGACAGATTAGGCTTCTGTTACTTTGATTGAATATAGCCTGCTTTCATTATCGCTATGTAAACATGCGAACAGACTCTCATAATAGAAATTCTAAAAACATAATCTACCGTCATTAATTATCATCAAGATAGGTAAGTAACGGTAAATTCATACGAGTACTTCCAAAACTGTAAGTGTTAGTATCATTCATCCGCATCCGCATCAATGCTTTTTGATTTCTCAAATGCCGTTTTGAAAACACACCAAATCTTTAGGAATCCAATTGCGTTTAATTTTGAAACTTACCAATGTCACTTGGGTCGTCGGACGGCTTGTAGAAACTCAACCCTAACGATACGACGGCGGCCACCTCGAGGATGATCAGCGTCACGTCCTGCAGGGCCTCCCACACGAGCGTGAGGAAGGTCTTGGGGGGCTTCGGGGGGATCAGGTTAGAACCGAACACTTCGCGCCTATGTTGGAGATCCGCTTTTGAACCGCTAAGACCTGGAGACAAGAGATAACACAAGGTTAATATTGGTAGAAACACTGTTGATAATAATGATAATGAAGAAAAAAGTAATATAAAACAGGGAACGCTATCTAAAGATAATACGCCGTAAGTTGAACGAGAACGAGATGATGAAATGCAGTCAATAAACGTTCAAGTATAATAGCTTTATAAAGGACACGGACCATCTAACTGGGAAATTATTCAATTGCAGATTGTAATGCATTGCAAACATTCAATATAAATTCTCTATTATGTAGATATGCCGTACTCAAACGGAATACATTGAAATTACACCACACTAAACTTCATTCAGTTGACAATTGGCTTCGCGTCGTACAACTATCCATAAATACTATTGGCGTGCAAGAGGTCTGTTCCTCTAATTACACAAACAAACACTTAAACTACTTCAAATACGTTTGAAGTTCTTCCCCTGCCGCTACCGCTTTGAAGCGTTTCTAATTTTGAAAGCTGGTGTATTAGCTTAACAAAGGAGTTGTATAACTTTGTTCCTTAACGCATTGGCACGTGAGATGTTTTTGCCTTGCGTTGTTGTTGAATATAAAACGGCTGAATAAGCCAGCTAATCGTAAAGTTTATGCGAGCAAAGTTTCACCGCACAATATAGCGTGGCGTCGCGATGTTCGCCATTCATAATGTATGGGCATGAACGGGCCACTGATGGAGTAACACGCACGACTACAAAGGAATGTTGAATAAAATCTTTACGCGGTGATGTAACCGCTAGAATAAGTTTTACATTAAAACTTTTATTATTCACCTGAGTTTTAGTGTTTTTCCATCTCAGATTTAAACCGTATATTGTCAATTTGACATACGTACTGTATGTTATTAATTATTATTCATTTGTGTACGTTCCCCATTGGCTCTTTCGAGGTCACAAGCATACTTCAAAACTTGGCCATTTCAATCACGTCTTCAAATCGAGTAGCTTTGCAACCAAGTTTTCAGTTGCAAAAGGTTTACATTAAACAGACAATGGCATTAGCATCCATTACGAAAAGGGGGTGGTTTAGGGAGTTATACCGTGATTCAACAGGACACAAATGAAAAAAACAAACCATCCATCTTCGTAATAAACTTAGGGGGCGTCACCTCTGTGTCTAAATATAAATAAAACAGGGTTTAACAAACGGAACACGCAGGCGTTTGCGATATACTTCGCTTCAAAATGAGTTTGAAATAAAAATTTGGTTGAGCCAAATTGAACTTATTTAACTTTTCTCTTTGGGAGTAAAAGTTCAAAGGTGTTTGGCTTGTATACAGCTGCCACTGTTATCCCGACAATAAAAGGAAACACAAAAAGCGAAATAAAACCGAAGCTTTACTCGATTTGCGTGCTTTTACACGAGACAACGACAAATTCGGTAAAAAAAAACAAGAGAATACATTTAATCTTCGCGAAGGGGCGTCCCATGAAAAAGAAATCGACTCAAAGTACGTATGCCTACCGATTGTGCGCCGAATTCATTAAGGCAAAGAAATCTGCGAGTGCCGGCCCCTTTATGCATATTTATCATTTCGGCGAGGTTCCGCTGCCCTAACGGTCCGGACGAAGCAGGCGGTTCTTAAAAAAATAATGCTCATATTGAAAAACCCTTTTGACAATACGGGTATTTATAGATTATGTTTATTCAGGTATATTCAGGTTTGTAAAGACAATAAGGAGAAAGATAGTAGTGAACAGGACACTCAGCATTGAAGAAACTGACATTAGACATGATATTTTTTATAAAAAAACTCTTGTATCAATATTCTGCAACACTGGTATCAAGTAAGTGGTTCTGCAATCATTACTGTGAATCTGAGACGTTATCGCCATCGTTTAGAACACTCCCAATAACCATTCCACGGTTAACGGCGACTCTGTTATCTTGACAATAAAATTGGACATGTGCCGTGAAAGCTACAATGTTTGCGGACTATTTTACATTTATTACTGTGCTGATCCTGATGTTGATGATAAAAAAGAGAATACAATAGGTGAGGATAATTTTGCATATAAAGTTCGGTTTGCAACTGAAGACAAAGAAATGAATTAAGTATAAGATTTTGTACTTAAGTCGCTTGGAGTACTTAAAGCTAACGAAGTTGAGAATGAATCTACTCGACAAATTACAACCTATTTAAATGTACTTTAGGAAGATTTAAGCAAATTGTTTCCCCGTAAAGCACGTTAAACGCAATCTAACGCCGCCCTTTTCCTGGCAAGGTGGAATTTATTTGACAAATTTATCAGATCCAGTCGAAGTGTCGCTAAGGGGGTGGAAATACCTATTACCCTTACGTAGATCACCTTTAACGATATCCCTAACGTGAGTAGGACGAATTAGGTCAATTACAAATTATCAAAGCCAATAATGGAAGTTTCTTCGAACATTGTTTTACTTTCTGTAATTAATTCAAATTTAAACAGAAGGCAAGAACTGAATTTGGAATACATTTTGCTAATGATAATAGTTTTGTTGACAAAGTGATTCTAACCTAGACCATATATTTAATTTACATTCAATTTCACTATCGTTAGTAAGAGAGCCTTCATGCCGATGAGAGATGTTATTGAACTGAAGAATATTTCAAAACATAACAGATCTGAGGATATTTCTAAAGACACCAAGGACAAGGGTTTGTTGGCCCAGCAAAGTTATTTTAAGTGTAATTGGATACAAACAGTTTCCAATTACATATGACGTCAGCTAAGGCGGTACGAATGTTTCCACGCCGGCATGAAGGCCTATTTTTATTCTCTCTCATCTCGGGACTTCTAAGCTTACCTACGGTAAAGGACGAAGACAAACACGCTGTGTGTAAACATTCTGCTTTTGTAATCGAAGTAGCATAATATCTATGGATATGTATACGTTTTTCAAGTTATTCGCATATTGGTACAGAGACATTTTCTAACGATGCTAAGTATCTATAGCATTATACTCGTGCAAGTTGAAGTTATTTTCAAAAGTCTAGAAATATTTTAAAAATATACAGAGAACATACACGGAAATATTTAAAAGCGTTAAAAATGATCTCTTTCCGTACAAAAATTAAGACCATTCTTAGAAGATTCCGAGAAGTTCTCATAATTTAAAAAGTTTCTCGTCGGTACAATGCTAATGCTACTCTTGCATTTGTCCTTAACGAATCTAATTGCGAGTGAATATTTCAAAGCAAAAATACTTCCAACGATCTTAAGTTTTAAGTGAACTTTGAAAAATCGCATCACCAACCAGAAAAGTTAACCAAGATAAATGGAACAAGAGCAAAAATAACCTTTAGATAAAAAACTAGACGACGGTGAGTCAGAGTGTTTCGCGGAACATACATTACCTGCCCACTATCGTAGTGGCAGGCGGCTTACGTAAGTGGTTACTGATGCATTTTATTGTAGAAAACGTAAACAACGTACATTCGATAAAAGTAGGAGTTAAAATAGGAGCAAAAGTTTCCTTGCATTAGTTTACATCATTGAGTAGAGTATCATTAAAACTGTGATAGAAACTATTTAAGAGTAAAATAGGTCATCACAATTTGAATTTAGTGAGTATACTTGTCATTTTTCGATGTTTTAGTATCATTTTAAACTCTTACGTGATCAAGTGTATCGTCATTATCATTAACCTAGACAGCAATTTTCTTTGACCTTTATCACGTGATCATTAACAGGCTTCGGGGCGTTCTTTAAAAGGGTAGCAAGGGCTACCCTAGTCATAATATGTTGTGATATTTCAATCGAAGTTATTATAATAACTGTACGGTGCAATCGGAATCGAATTGAGGATTCTAACTTTAACGAAAATACAGCAAAGAGATAAGACGGGAGTTTTCGTTCAAATGTAAAACCTCTTTAGCTACGGAACACTAAAAATGAATAGACTGATCTCACTTATCAACAGTGATCGGACCTAGGATGCAATTTCCCGGGGTTTAAGTCCGTTATTTCACATGGATATGAATCTGACTTACAATCCCGCGGGTCTTTTTGTTACCTACCTTTATAAAAAACGGTAAAAGGTAATAACAACAAGATACATTTCTGCTTAGGAGAAAATATTTTTTTAAAGTATATGTAAAATAAATGACCTATTATAGATAGCGAACATTTTCATTTTGTTTATTTAGTTTAAACCTCGACAAAAGTAATTAATTATTAACAATAATCCATTTCCTAAAATACCGAGTCACATCCATGTTAAGCATAACGTTTGAGGTCGTTCACCCCAAATTGCATCCTAGATCCGATCACTGCTTATCAACATCGATTTAAAACAGTTTCAGAAAACATTTTCAAAATTCTGGTACAGTTAAAATACAAAATGCAGATAGTACTGAACAAGATACTTTTAGTGCTAAACATAATAACATAGGGGCGTAGAAGGCTGCGGGAACGGCTATAAATAGATCGAAAGGCAACGATAGTCACATAATGGAGTGACAAGAGCGCACGTAATGCGATTGACCTCCAGTGTCGATAGTATTAACTCCACTTGCATCGGTGTAGAATTAGTAGTAACAGGAGATTTTAGCACGGCGATATCAGAAACGACGTAGCCAAAAGTGAGGGCTGATGCTTGCTGCTAAGTGCTTTAAGTACCTATCTTTAACGATAAAATCATTTAATAAAAGAAAACAGGTTTCTCCAAAGGCGGTGTAGGAAAAAGGGTCTACGTGTTTCCAAATAATTCAAGTCTAGATTATTTCTTCATTATATACGAGTTTCAGATTTAACACAGATTTTTTGTAAATCAGTAAGTTTAAACAAGCTTGAGTTTTAAATAGTGAATGTAGAAAGAGTGTTAAGATGGATAATGAAGAACCTTAAAAGCTTGAGAACAAAGACGGTTTTAATGCTGGTGAAAATAAAGAAAATTCCCGTGATGAAAACGACAATACAATGAGTCCCACGTGGCTCACGAATTTAAACAATGGTGCATTCATAAAGGAATTCGCAATTATGGTACCTTTTACTCGCACCGGATACACAGGAATAGCGCTAAAACATGAAACGTCGAAGCCAATGAACGAGCTTACTCGACCTAAAAATAAGTACACTTGTATGTGTAATGTGTTCAATCAATTATCGTAAAATACTTTAGACGGGACGGTTAGCAAGGATGACCGATCGGTTGAATGATCAGTCAACGTGATACCCACAGGCAAAATTTCTTAAAATAGCAATACACATTGACCACTCGACACGATCATGTCTGACCTATGTCAAGTCAACAATGCTCAAATGCCTTTACCATAACATAACATGAAAAACGGGAGGTTATTAAAACATATTCGATTTAATGCCAATATTCCTGTTTGAACTCTGAGATATCACAAAATGTATATTGATAACATTAAACTTCTCTCATTCTTAAAACATAAAATTGGCACGACCATAAACTGTATTTTCAATCGATCGCAAAAGAAACATATTGTAATATTGCATTGTCATTAAAAATTTAATGGTGTGGCATTTTTGGTCTTATCGTATGCTAACGGAAATGCGATATTATTCAGGGTTTTGTCGGGACCGAGCGACGCGTGACGCGGCAGTAAAAAGATAAATACAAAAACTATAGTTTACTAATATTTTGACATGTAAGCCGACGAATAAAACAAATCACGCGAATAATGCGAGCAGGCAAACAGAGGTGATTCAGAATTAGTTTATAGTCGATAAATCGAGGAAACGGGGGAACATCTCGCGGTGTAGAACCATATTAAACGCAAACGCACGAATAAAATTATCTGAGTCGAATAATACGTTGAAACGGAACACCGGAGAGGAATAAAACTCATATTATTTGCCGCCAACGGATTGTTGTTGGCGCTTATACTATAAATCACGAGATAAATAAATGTTGAGCTTATGACTTTTGCCAGTTGGTTGATTTGCTTACTTAATGCCAGCACGCATTAAAAGCTTGACTGGAAATATTGTTAACTCTTCACTCAGGTTATTTATAATGCCTAAGAAACTTAACGTTAATGTAATTGCTATTTATAAAAATAGCAAGCCTCCTACTGAATCCATAGCCAATAAAAGTAACCTTGTTAATGATGGCGAGAGCATAACTTAGATCTCAGCAACATTAAACATTTCAAATGTGAACATTTTAGTAAAGTCGCGGCTACTTTATTCTAGCTCACGAGGGACGTGTCGGGCGAAGTGGCGAGGGGCGGGTTTAGCTTGGGGCTTTTTGCGAGGTTAAGTTAGTTAAACTTGCCAGTCCTCCCCTTAAAACTGAAACGGTACGTCTGATACTAAGCTGTAGTAACATGTGCAACTTTATTCCAAAGCTAAGAGAGTCGATTCTGCTTTAGCTATTGAATTTATAGATGCGTCGTTTTGGCTTAGGAGAGTGTAGTGTATATTAGGCTCCTGTTAGCAGGGTTATTCCGTCGATTTGTTGCTACGCGACAATCGCCAAGCGACGGCTAATTCTAGTTAGATCGTTTAATGATTAGCCTACTTCAAACGAACAATATAGGAAATTGCTTGTCACTACCGAAATGAACTAGAATCCAAACCAAGCCAAATACTTAACACGTCATGCACAAAATTGTATTTAACGTAAACCGGAAGAATAGTTGTATAATTCATCTAAAACGGGTAAGTAATTAGGTTTACGGTTGCGCATTTTCCTTTTGATGTCGGTCTTGATATTGAACATCGCAGATCGATTGTTAGACCTTGCATGTGTTGCCAAACACCGTTTTAAACGGTCTCGGTATTTATCGGGCGATTTCGCTTATCTAAGAACTCCCTGGTGATACCGAATGAAATATAGATCACGAATAAATTAGTGTTAGTGAATTTATTAATGTTACATACGAAGTTGTACTATGTTATGACAGTGACAATTGTTAAGATAACGAATTTGGAGTTGTTGATAATGAAGATTTTGGAAATGTGAATAGAGATAGCGATGCAAATTTCGTTGATGTCACAATAGGCGTGTTCCCCATCTGAATAACTGATGAAGCGTCGCTGAAGCACAGCTGTCTGGTTGACGGTGGACAGAAATAGAAAGACAAAGTCGATAGCGGACAGCCAAGGGAACGAGCGAGGTTACACTTCGCGGGGCCGCCGGCGTCATCGATCCCGCATTATTCAACACTTATTAACTGAGAAAATGTACGGGGAACTTTCCGAAAAACTTGCAAACTACGGGGGCAATCTTAATGAAAAGTTTCAGAATGCTTAATCATGCTTTTAGGACAATTTCCCGGTCCGTTCGCAAATTAAACTCCGTTTGAATTTGCTTTTACGTGCTCAACCGACGCGTTTCGACAAGCAGGAAGCGCGTAAATGTAGCAAAAACCAACAAACGCGTCATAGAGGATGAAGTTATTAGACCTAATAGATGCAATTTAAATGATGTAAGCTGAAACGCTGTAACTTCGCAGCCAACTGACGAAAAAACCATATCAAGAATCAAACAATGAAATCTGAATTAGGTTTTAGAAAGTTTAATAATGTGGGGAGAATCCTCCTCTACTTTGACATGTACGTAGCCATTCGGACAAAGGTATGCATTAGCCTATCGGACGAGCAAATTGTGCGAGAGGGTCTTACGTGGCCGCGTGGGAAACGTGCGGACTGCGGACGAAACGGACATGAATTCATATTTTATCTCCGTAATTGTCGTATCCTACGCCCGTAATAATGAACCTTCTGGATTCCACCTAAAAAAACTTCCAAGGCAGTGTCGAAATTCCGGATCGCCGCAAAAACATTTCACGTTTACGTATTTTGGCACGGCCTGGTTATCGTAAACCGCAGAACGCCAGCAACCTTACGTAAGACGTTAAACTTTTACATGGAATCCCAACCCAATACCGATATTGTATCGGTTTACTGCTTTATGCTTATCTTATGGCTTTGGATCAATGAAGTCAGACTATACTAAGTTCGTAATAAATTGAAAGAGTTATATCCATTGATAGAACCGTAGCAAGTCTAGGTGAACTGATTTAGTTTAAGCCTGAAGCCATAGTTTTATAGATAGATAAACCTTTTGTGAATGCCTGTGTCATGAAAGGTCGATATAACAAATTAAATTGCACTGTGAAAGGCATTCTGTAAGATATTTTGCATTAATATGCTTTCAAAGCAAGCGCTATTTAATAACCTGTCTCCCCACACAATTTTAGCTTGGCTCGGTGCAAATTTGCTGCACCAAATAAGCCATCTATAAGCTAACTGCATTAAGCTCGTAACGACTTGCATCGTTCCAAAGTTATCCTGTTAATGTACGGTTGGTAAATGACGTCGAAAATTGTGCTTTTCCTATTCATCATTGTTGACTATTAAGTGACTCGGCAATTTCTCCGCAAGACGTCAAAAGGAGTCCGTGGAAGACTCATCAGGGATAGCTAGCTACAATGAATTTGTCACTAATGGCTATAATATTATGTTAGGGCCGTTCGCAGGAAACGACCCCAAATTCAAAGCTTGGTGTACTAAAGTCGCCGTCAATAGAACTTGTGAACGATGTAAACAAATAAGTACTGTTTGACACATAGGCTCAAATATTCACCAAGCGTGTTTTTGTCAAAAATAACGCATAATGAGTAGTTATTTCATCCTAAACTTGATATGAAAATAATGTTCTAGTGTATAAATCATTCCAAAGACCTCACTTGATCTTTAAAAGTACGTGATTATCGAGTATTCATGGTGAATTGGTTCGTTTGGTTTTGTTTACATCTTTTGCAAGTTCTATTGACGGCGACTTTAATAATCAAAGCCATACTAATGATATTAGAAGCAAATATTTGTCAAGGATCGATAAGACAATATCGATAAATCCACATCAAATAACTAAGTTAACCAAGCATTAAACAAAGCGATTATCAACAACGCAGTATAAATAAGTTTACAGATGTAGAGCAAAATATTATATTTATACAGCGGCTTAGGCTTCCGCTATTCTGCTGCCGATATAAACAGAAATGAACTTTGTGGTTGAGTAGATACGATACTAGATAAGTTGGCAAGAGTTTCGTAGTAATTTTAAGGTGAATTGAACCTAGTTTCTTGAAGGGTAGAGTGTAATTTGTATTGGTTAAGATGAGGTGGTCATCCCAAGAGGATTATATTCGGAATCTGGCTGATGCATCGAGTGGACTGGGATTAAACTGAATATTATGTAAAGCTTTAAAATGAGCTTTTGATACTAGAGATGCTTTAAGCACTATTTGGACTGTATTGGGTAATGATAGGAATGTTCAAAATAAAAACTATAACAACCAATATTTAGAATATTTACACTTTCTATCACTTGCTGTGTACTTTAAATTAATCATAAACAAATATTGCTGTTGGTTAATTAAAGATTAATGTAATCAATCAATAACGAAAAAAGGAAAATTTCTAAAACTAATAATTAATCAATTTGAATTGATTTCCTAATCAATTCTTTCAAAACCATACTAAACCCATTCGTTGGTTGTGAAAAAATCGTAATAACAACTTTTCTCACTGCAGTCCACATTCTTAATATAAGAACTTCATATATCAGGACAAAGGGTTGACTTTCTATCTGCCTAGTACTGTGAATGAAGGTAATTACTAAAACATAAAATAAGAAACCAAAGCAAAGACGATGACGTAAAAACTCCACATAATATTAGATGTAAAAAAAAACATACCCCGTAAACAATTTAAAATGTAGGGACTCTTGACAACATGTTTGATAAGTTAAGGTACGTCTGTAAAGAAAGTTCCCCTTATCTTAATCTTTAATAGATCGTATCTTCAAACCTTCGAATTCAGTACAAGGGGCTTTGTGGCTGACGGTATAAAAGTGGTCGATCGGATTTCGCAGTAAAAATGGGAATGTGAAAATCATTTTTGGAAGAATCCTTTCGTGTCGTAATATACTAGCACAGAGAATCAAAGTATAAAAAGTCTTAGGTTAGTTGAAGGTGACGTGACTAACGACGATACAGTGCTTTCTAAAACAACTTCAGAAACTATTTCCTATCATTTGTTAGGGATTTCTTAATTTCATACATTTCATTATTTTTCTATACACAGCAGTTCTTCATTAAATTATTATCATATTATCACTTCATTTATATTTTGTGAAAGACTACGTATACCATTAGAGTTACCATCAAACGAAGATAAATGAGTAAAACTAAAGTCAGAAATTACATATCAAGTTAAACTTAGGTTATTAATCTACTCTAAAACCTTCGGACGGCCCGAACCACAAGTTGGGATGAACTTTGCCTACCTAATAGGGAAGAGATAAGGGAGAGGTCAAAGATTACCTGACACTTAACTGACGTGACTACGAAAGTAACTATCATGCTCATTAAACTTATACTCATAATGAACTATGACGTCATACTTTTACAGTTTAAAAAATAGACTTTATAAATTTGTCCTCTTTACCTAATCCTTAAGCGTATCAAACTTCACAAGGAAAAAAAGGGAATCTTGAAATACAACCACAGAAAGCAATATATTTAAGTAAACTACTTTGATCCGGAGCAAAATAAATTCCATCTCCGGCAAAAGAACAAGAATATATTAGATATATATGAAGCGAGTCCGTATGAATACATCGAATACGGTCCTTAAACGATGAGCATCAAGTTTTATTGAAACGGAAGCAGCCGACATACAGCGCGCATATTGATGCTGCGCCGAGTTACGAAACCAAATTGCCTTCCAGTGTTACACGCTGGTGAAAGAACCATTGTAAATGGCTGTTTTTGTAAAAATACCTAAGCAAAAGAATACATAATGGAAACGCGGAACAGGCGTACTACGAGTATATGAAAAAAGAATATACACCCCATGTAACATACTTTAAAGTAGTACCAATACCAAGCTCATTTAGTTTAAGACCACGAAGTCCAATACAGATTTGAGAAATCGGCGTTTGTGAATTTTGGAATAGTATCCAAAGCCCTTTTATTATTTGTATGAGATTCGTGAGTTTTGATCAGATTCGGACACGCTGCAAAAACGTCCTAGAACCTAACAAAATCTCCTAAAAATATCTGTGTTTTTCTCATTCAGTGAATGAATATCTTTAAAACCCGTTCACTCGTTCATTTTTGACTCGTTTAAAGCGATGCGGCCGCACCGCTCAGTCCCATCTAGCTAACGACAGATCCAATTTAAGAAGCGACTCACGTTCTGAATGCAGGTATGCACATCTCAGACGGAGTCGAATTCGGGACAATTCAAATTACATTATGGAATGTGACTGCACTGAATTGGTTCCAGTGAGAAGATTATTAAAATCAATTGAGGATAACATCTATCAAAACATCGGAAATGTCTGAAGGCAAAATATGAAATGCTTTGAAATAATCTAGACATCTATGACGTCTGCTAAACGTTTCACAACGTGCAAAAGTGAAAAACGCGCGCACATAATGTAATCATTTCATACGTTAATCTTAAACTTTCGATAGTGGGCACAGTACCAACAGCAGAACTCATAAACTATAATAAGAGTAAGCTTTTTCTCTAATTCTTGTGAGCACTGATGACGTAGTGTCTCGAATCGACTAGAATAGTCCGTATCGTTGGGACGTAGATGCCGCACATACGCGGGATTGTTTGTCACGCGACCTTCGAGGATTAGATCTGATGCTGCAAGTGATTAGAAAGCCGATAATAGAGCGATCCTAGCCACTAGAATAGCCAATGCACTTAATAATCTTGTCGTAATGAAGTGAAAGTATTAAACCTCATGTCATGCTTGTGACTGACTTAGCCGTGTTTTTTCTGAAGCTGTACGATTGGTACGTCATTTGTGAATCGTATAAAAACAACGAGGAGGAACTTCCTTGTTTTTTCCGCGATAATTACCGCAAGCGCACATAGGTATGTCACATAGTGACACTTCTCACCTGTTTTAAAACAACTCAATCACAAACCAAACAAGAAGTTTCCTCCGAAGACAATCCTAATGTGGCAAACAGATTTGCTTCAAATAGATTCATCTCCACAACATGACGTCATGTGGATCGCATTGACGTCCAAGTCGCGTCACGGAGTCATGCGTTGAGCTGGTACCTTGCCCAACATGTCGTAAGGGTGGCATCTGAAACCACACGTGGACTTTATGACATACGTGTGGTTGTTTCCATAGCAGAGATGCTTCTAAATCGGGATCCATGTGCAAGTCACGTTTTTTTTATAGGTTTCCGTAGTCAACCTAGGAACCTGACAACCTAGAATGTATCGTAATATCGACATGTCCGACTGTCTGTGTGTATAATGTGAGACGGGTATCAATTATTTTATTGAAACACTTTAACGAACAACGTATCATTACGCAGAATTTTCATTTAATCGAAAGGCATTTCTCGCCGCCTCAGTTATTTTTTTGGTAGTCACAAAGTTGAAATAACTGCGCATAAAGACAAATAATAAGATTTCGCTATACATATAAAGGTATCTTTGGATAGCTCTTAAAAACCATCATGTATACGTTCGTGTTCGATTTTATGCACACGTAAATGCGCCTGTAGTAACTTACTCTGATTGGCTACAGGGTGACCTGTAATGTTCATTGGTCATTGTCACGTATAAGGAATCATTGGTAATCAACATGTTTTCCAATTAATAGAAAGTGAGACGTTATTCAGGACATATGATGCCATTCCTGTATTTTTATCGTATGGCAGCGTTACAGTAATAAAACACGTAATGTTATTCTGTTTATCACCGAAATTTATTGTACCATTATAGATGTCAGGGATCACAAATTGAAACAAATATAAACTATAGTCGTTTAAATAATCAATAGTTTGAGGTCAAAGATCGGTAACACTAAATGACTCATAGAAATCATCGTCAGCTGATGTGATCCCAGTGTAATTTATTTATTTAATACGAATGCCTTTCAAATTAAGGATCGCGAGCGTTTTACGAGTCTCCTTGTAAGTGTCTAATAAAAGTTTTGTGAATAGATAGGGCTGCGTATTTCGGGTTTTTATCGCCTCCAAACGATTACAAAACCTAAGAGGAGGAATTTTTATTTCACGAAATTATTTCCGGAGCATTTTTATGTGATCGCTGTTGATTGACGATTGACTTTATATCTGATTTAAAGAAGTTCCATTACTTTAAATTCTTCTCAAAATACATCACATACTATTGCAGCTGGTAAAGAATCATTGTGGAGATGCTTGGAGAAGTCTAATATCAATAATATAATGATGATGATCTCTTTTCTAATCTCTAGTCTCTGAAGAGTTCAAAACAAAGTGGCTATCCACGTCTGTCTGTCTGTTTAGCTTAAGTATTTCTTCTAAACTAGGCAACAGATTTTGAGACGATTTTCACCATGATTTAGATTTTCTTCCAGAATGTTGTAATGTACAACATTCTGTGTTTTGTGTGTGTTACTAAATAAACTCATATAATCCGAAGCGAAGCGAGGGCAGATCGCTAGTTGAAGATAATTTGCTGTTTAAACAGCAGTATTTGAGGAAATTCAGTTATTTTACCAAAGACAAAGTCCAGCAGAAGTAAACCTTACAGTCCCAGCGCTAGCAAACTTTCTTCCTTATACAACTTTCTTCTGGTGATTATTTTTCCAGACCCCTAACGCGCAGGGTAAATGGGTAAACGGGTAAACGCCTTTACGTGACAGCACGTTGCTGTCTAATTAAGTCGTACAAGTTGTAATTGCTTTGTCATAGTAGATACGCCCTAAATGGCAGGGAAGTAATCAAATATTACATTCGCGTTAATTAAAGGCCATGGTAAAGTTATTTATGAGTGGTAAATCTTGTTAGCGTTGTATCGGTATGTTAGTAAATGTAGTCGAAGAAGTTAGCGAGTCTTGGTGTTCAGGATATGATATTAAATACACTATAGGTTAATGTGTGATGAATGATTTGTGACTGGATTACTATACTAAGCTAGAAGAATCAGAGAGTATTAACAGGGATGGCAGTCTTAAGATTGTACGTATATGAGAGCAAATGTTTAAAGTCTCGAATTCTACTTACTATCAGATGGCCTAAGTACAGATTGGCCTTCTCTATAGCATTTAAAAACGTAACTACCAGTATGAGTCCTTGAGAAACAAACTAGAGAAGAAAAAAACAAGTCAAAACCGCTTTTGAAGAGCGGGGATCTTTAGCGTAGTAATTAAACAGTTGCTGGACAAGGTCGGTTAAGATCATAAAGGAGATCCTTACTAATGTTAATGCTAGTTCGACGCGTTTAATTAGCGAAATTTTTTGTACTTTTTATTCCAGAAAAAACAGTTCCCGTGGATATAGCGGAAAAATACCGAAGATGATTTTCTAATGTCATGCAGAGTAACCATTATCATCACCATCACCATTTCACACCTAACTAAGTATAAACACTATAAACGCTATAAAGCCCATAACAGGAACTCCGCTATCTTGGAAAGGGCCTGTGTTACATTGGAACGGGTTCGGTGGCATAAAATGCAAGTACCGTTGCAAACTCAATGGGAAGGACAATGTGCCCAATGGACCAGAAAACCGCCACCGCTCTATCCTACCTTTTTGTTTTCGATACAGAAAGTATTGCAAGTGTATAAATACATTGCAAATTAAAATAGATACTTAGACAAGACACTTGGACTTGTTTGTTTAACCAAAGACAATTTTTTGACAATGTCTTTTAATAATTTTCCTTTTTAACCGATTTGGAAGCTTTTTATTAAAAAAAGCTATTTGTATCACGATGGTTCTTAGCAAGATTTCATTAAAATCGATTAAGCCGTTTAAGAGATATCAGTTCTGAAAGAATGGGTCGCCATAAGTACAGTCACGAAGGTTAATAATTCGTGAACCATTTAAAAAAAAATAGGCTTAAAATCGTCAATGTCATTAGAGACGCCAAATCATTTGTAATTTATAGGGAGCTCAACCTTATTGTTGTAGAATGTCAAATTGACTTTGGACCTAAGGTTCAAATTTAAGTTCTTGACTGTACCTATAGATTATCTCTTTATACATAAACCCCGCTTGAGATTTTACCCAAAATACGTTAAGCAAATAAATAAAACTTTGCCCCGTCCCACCGTGACGAGCCTTTTGTTTCGCAAATTCGGTTAATAAATGATTTTGCGAAAAAGTTCCAGCGCGGAAAGTTCTACAACTTCGAGTGCCGAAGTGAAATGTGATTGATTCGCTAAATATTAACGACGTCGATGTACACAATGCTACAGAACCTGCCAACCAGTGACAGGACAAATTTCAGTGTACATTGCGCAGTTTATATGAATCCGATTAATGTAGGAACTTGTGGACTTTGCAATGGATACCGAATTGTCTCCTGTCACATGTCATCGTCGGAGTAGTGAAATAGGGGGGTGTACAAGTTGATATGTACACTTGTAAAGTTTTGTGGGATAGGATAATACCTAACTAACGCATAACCGATACCTAAGCGTTTCAACCAGAAATACACGACGATGACAAGCAAACAAGAATATGTCCAGAGATTAATTATGTAGAAGCAGGTCTCATTTATCAACAGCCGGTAGTGAAAGAGTAGATACACTAGTGAACTAGATAGTTGGTGGGTTGGTACCGTTAGTAGAAGCAACGAAACATTAATCGAGCCTGTGCGTGTGCCAACGGTACGCGGCCAGAGTGCCAGAGCTTCCTACTTGTTCCGTGCAAAGGGCAACACTGGGAGCCAATGAACTGTTAGAGTTTGCACACAGTAAAGCTGGCAAGAATGAATTGATCAGGTGTCTACAATCGTAAACTAGGGCATGAAACGTTGTGGACTTTTTTCTTGTTAATTTATGTTTTTGTGTTCATGCGTGGTTTCACCCGATGGTTTCAACGGAAGACTAACGCTGAATTTAATGCCAGCAGTACGCCGAGTTGGGACCATTTCGTGACAACATTATTTCTGTTCGTACTTCTCTGTGCTTTGTTGTTGTTTGTGACGAATAAATGTTTTCCTTTCTTTTTTTCTAAAGTCAACATCACTTAGTTTTTACATATAGTTTTTGACATACCTTTATTGCTTCTAGTTAGTCGCTGACATGAGTTTTCTCATCAATATCAATGTTAAATGAAAGTGTATGGTAGTGATATGAAAGTTAAGGTTAATGCCACGAATTCAGACAGAAAGGAAAGAGACGTTTAAGGCATAAACGATTGCGTCATGTTTGTAGGAATAAAGGTGACGCGGTTTTACTTGAATGCAGGTACGTTTACACGATAGCAGGTGAGTTGATAGAGATACAAGAAATAAGCAACAATCACATTAATACAATGACGTAATAATTGAAAATGTAGGACAGATATATAAGAGCTAAAACTAAGCTAAGGTAAGACTAGAATAACCTTTTCGGATCGGACCACAGTTCATAGTTATGTAGTATAAATGAATAAAAGATATGGATTATGCATGCACCTTAATACATGCAATCTATAACAGTGTAAAATATTCAATTCAATCGGTTCACAGAAGTGTGAATTAGCTTTTAGGGTTCATTATAATCTGGACGTTGGCAGCGACGCAAAGGGGCGAGGCTCCGCAGCCTAACTGAAGTTTGGCAACGTTGGTACCATTGATTTTTCTTTCAGTAGTACATTCGAGCTCATAAAACGTATTGACTGTGGAAAATCTCCATTTTCCTTCCTCAATTCTTTGGCTCTGACAATATTTATACGGAACAGGGTCGATTTAATATTCATAAGTTTCATTACATTATTAAAATCGGCTCTTGTATCGACTCATAAATACAAACTTTCGAAGACAAAGTTACTGACATATTTGGGTTTCTGTTTACCGATAGGTATCTAAAGACACCAAATGAAAATCTACATATTTAATATTGAACTACTCCAACTAATTACATGAACTAAACAGTAGTAAAGCCATCAGTGTTAACATATACAATACTGTCACATCTTTTACCCAAATATCACAATTCAATAAAACATTACTTGCAGATCTGTAACGTGAAATGCGTCAAGCGTGAGGCCGGATGACCTTATCGAAGCCCTCCGCGCGACCCGAAATCGGTACTCATCAAAATTCATGAAAACCACGCGATTTTCCCAGAAAGGGCCGCCTTGCCAGCAAAGGGAAAAGGCAAAAATACATATTTAACACTTAACCAAGTATCTGAAGCTTTTTGTTTTCAATTGAAAAATCTATACACTATAACTGTAGCTGACGGACAGACAGCGCAGCGCGCAACTTTAACTAAAGATAGAAACATTAAAATAAAAGATGAACAAAAGATTTTCTAATTTAACACCGCACGAGAAGAAATCAGTGAGAAAAAAAGTAAATGAAGTTGATAAACTGTTTTTAACAAAATATAAATGGACCTATCTTTTACAGATCAATCTTATACGACATGCTTGTATTACCACATGCTTTCTCGATTAATCTTAATAACCAATTTCAGGATCTAGTCACAGTAATAAAATAATATTCTTATACTAAATAATAATAAAATCTAATCTTCCACAAAACTACATTTACGCATACAAGGTCACCAGTTCATCACCTTGGGGTGTCCAGAGGTGGTCATTCCATGACCTTAGGCAATACCAATGACATGGGCACAATGGATATAAATAGTACACAAAAAAGATTGGTTTAATCATGCGAGGATTCAGTTTCAATAATGAACATGCAATCTGATAAAATTAAATCAACTGAAATGTTAAAATTAAACACATTCATAAAATTAATATCACAGTTTAAATTGATTTATAAGCTTCATGCTCTGGACTATGAACTCAATGTAACACTGTTAAAATAATGGTTTTAATTGAAATACAAACGAAAAGGCACGATAAAACAATATGTAGGGAAAGAGATAAAAGACAACACTGCCTTAAAAGAGGTAAATAAATCAAACAGTGCAGTTAACTGAAAATGTTGTAAAGAGACATCGGAAAAATTGCCAGACGTTAAACTTAGAACGTTATCTCAAGTAAGATACACTGCTAGGATTTCTAGACGAAAGCTATTTATTTTCTCGTTTTTCTAACAAGTCAAGCTGCTAATGATCTGAAGCTAGATAATTAGCTGTATTCTAAAAAAACAAGTTGTAAATTTAGAGTGGCATGCATTTGCATGCATAATTTTAGGCCAGAAATGATTCATTGGGCACGATGATCACTCGCACACTGAACTAAATAATATATTGGCATCGGGGCACATATGTGAAAAAGATTTCAACTCAATTGATTAAATATAAGGGGATCGAAATTGACTCGAATGAATTGACCTAACCCGATGATGGATGATTTGGCCAGCACATAAAAGCTTTTACGATCTAGATCTAGCCAATTATCTACTCGATATTGTGACCGAAAGGATTTTTTATCGATATATTTTGTACTTTTCGGCAATGCAAAGACAATAAAACAGGAATAGTAAATAAGCACTGAAAAATTATAGTCATAGAAAAAATTTCACCGTCCATAAGTCGAGAGAAATAACCCCAGCGATTGCCACACAATAAGAACCGCATACTAAATTTCGTCCATTAGAGTATGCAGTTGTTATGCGACGACAGTAAACGTGCCCGAATGTAAACGATTTACGCAACCCGAGCTACAGTTATGAAAACAATCACCTGATTGGTTAACACGGCGAATTGTGCACGTTACCGTTCTGATAATAAAGTTGATAAACCATGCGACTACTTCTGTGATGAAGATGATTTTAAAAGCAGATATTTTCGCAACGGTAGCCGCAAAATCGTAGATAAAACAGAACAGATAATTTAATCCTATAAAGAAGAAGATAAATGATGATAAAGCGACAGATATCTGTGGATTTATAGATATCAGTGGGAATGCTCGTGTCTTAATTCTGTAAATCTCCGACAGTGACCTCGCGGTGGCTTTCGATAGCAAGAGCGGTCTGTTTCGGACGGTACCGACCTATTTCAGTACACCGGCCAGCTATGCTGCGAAACAATGAACTGAACGCGGTGGAACAGGAAAGTTATATTGTCCAGGTCGCAGGCGAGAGCGGGACGGCCGCTTTAGCCGGCGTCACACAGGGCGCTCACATATTACCCATGTTCTATTTTCGCACGTCGCGAGCCGTGTCTCGGAATCCGTTTCTATGTGTCTAGGAACATTAGTAATCATGTGACTAATGGGTCATCAGCAACTTTAGAACTTTAGTAGGGCAATTGACTCTTGTCCGGGGTCACATTCATAATAGTCACCTACGGGCCCGCCAATTAGGGCGCATTTAACACTGACGTGTACTCGCGTTGTTAAACCGTTGATCCAGTTTGTTGTGCACATTACAGGTTATGGCTTGACGGCGGATAATGAATACAGGGTTGCATATTGTCGTCACTTTTATGAAACAGTTGTCTATTGTTTCATTAAAGTTGCATTCCTACATAAACACATTTCAACGGCTTTAAATACGACGAGCGCTGCTTATACATTCGCTAAAATCAATTATCATTTTAAAAAAAACTTCGAAGCATCTTTGAATGAAATGTGCAATACATCAAAGCATATCTTAAAGCTTTTCGACCTTTTTCAAATTACTGTCTGCATAATTTTAATTCAGTAATCGAAACCGATTGCGAATGTTATAAAAATAATGTTTTGTTTTGCATCAACAGTCCGGAAAAAAGTCCGAGAACAGTTGTGTTTTCATTATAGGACTGTGAACTCCTGAGTCATGGCAGAAACATTAGTTAATCCGAGTCCAGCCTGTACTTATACACATATAACCGGTGCGTGCCGAGCGAGGAGTTAAAAATAACCTGATTGTTTCTGAGAGTTTACCGCGCAGACCACATTAACCTGTAAAAGCTGCAAATAAAATGATGGAGCACCTCAATAACGGTTCTCCGATTATGCATGTTGAGAACAATTTGTGTATTTGTTTAGTGTGCTCGGAAGTGAGCTCGCGCCGTACATCTTTCGTTGGGCCAAAGTTTATTTTAATCTGAACATTAATATGAGGAGGTACGAAAATACCTGGATGTGTTCAATCATAAACCGTTGGTACCTGGTTTGTTTCTGCGGTAGCTATAGTTAGGGGCTACAGATGCTTGATGTTTCCTCTATTGCTTAATGAACGTCTGCCGAGTCTACATCATTGTGGCTATTTATAAAGGCCGGCTCATTTGGACACGGCGGTTTGTGTATCGAAGGGTCGCGGCTTTGGTTCTGTGCACTATGTTTGCGAGTTTCCATCTACAGGTTAGGGTATTTAAGTTTAGTCAAGCCTTTAGTACGACTACAGATAAAATTTACGAGTAGGAAATATTATTTTAACTTCTATGTTTTGTCGATATTCAACTAAGGAAATATACAACGATATAAATCACAGAATGAATGAGCTTTAACTGACGTGTCGCTGCACAACGAGTCGACGTTATTTTTATGATCAGCAAATCCCTTTTAGAAAAGCCAAAGCCATAAATTCACCGTCTCTTTTGAAGTGGCTGTACTAAAATCTCAAAATTCCAAAAACCTCGTAAACTTGCACGAGTCTGGCCAGAATAGAGAGCTGTACAAAGGGAAATAGGCATATCCCTGTTGTGGGGGGTATGGTGCCGCTCCCTGGGAGGGGGATGGTGGGTGACGTCATCGTGGAATTGATTCGAGGGTGAAAAACGGGGCCGCAACGAGCCCGACGCCGCATGCGCCGCGGCGGCATAAATTTCTGGTTTATTTGCTAAGATCCCCTACAGCATTACTGGATAACCTCCTCGTGATGTCATTGGACGGGCGCTGACCTTGCTTTTATTACATCCGATAAAGAATTAGCTAATGCGTTTGAGTGGCATCCAAGACGAGAACAATTCGAGAGGATTCTTCACTCCAACTATTTCTACTTTTATCTACGTACTTTGTAAGGTTATTATAGATTCCTTTTGTATATTTCTTCCTTGGTATTTTGAGCTGTAGTTTACAAAAGCCGAACTTCTCTTGCTCGTTTCACAGCAAGTTAAAACAGTTGAACCGCATCTCGTATTCTGACCGTAAATATAGACCCGTTAACTCGGTCCGATTGGGTTTGGTAAACACAGCAGATTAAAGGGAAACCTTTAACCGAATGTGCATGACGAATCGGACAAACGTTTGGTAATAAACACCGGTGTTTTGACTGAGATATAAATAATTTTGAAGAAGAATGATGATCGACCAAGGCTTCAAACAAGTTAATTGCGGATGATAATAAACGTTTGGCTGATGTGCTGGCTTCTGATTACTGCATGAAATATGAGATGGATATTTTAATATTTATACCGCCGCGCCACAGAGTTAAAAGATGTTTAAAATCAAATATAAGCTCACGACAGGTCATTATTTAAAACACTGCTAACAGACATGTTCCAAAATGGCTGCCCCGCCCCGAAGCAGTCTGTTGTCTTTAAGTAAATTGTTAGCGAAAGTTCAATCTACATATTAAAACTTCTCTACTAAAATTAAAGCATTCAATAGTCATTGTTTCTGTGACCTAGCAGTAATACGAAAAGTCCAAACCCATTACAAATGTCAGCTGGCTTCCTCGATTTCCTCCCTCGATTTTCCGGTATTAATCTAGCCTTATTGAAACTTCGATCACTGAATAAAGTTAAGGCATTTTACTCCAGCGTTTAACGCGTTGCACAGAGTTGCACTATTGTGGTAATTAATACCAAATAAAGTCAGAGTATTGAAAAGCCTATAAAATAGTCTTACTAATTAAAAGTTACTAACCCCGTTAGTCCTAATCCTTGCTTACTATAAAAAAACTAATGTTAAACTCAGTAAACTGGGATAAACAACGCAAAGCAATTTTCACGAGGTTTCTTGTATGCCAACCCTATTGGTTTTCACTGTCTGTAGTCATTTTGTTAGAATATTTACCTTCTGAAAATGAAACGAAAATTTCAAAAGGTTACCTATTCGAGTTCAAAATATCCCTTTACAAGATCGGACGGACACTTCTCTTCTTGTCACTTCAGTGTTACTATTGTGTTTACAATTTACAATTCTAGTTGTAGCCTTGAAGACAATGGTGTAGGAACATTCGTAGACATTGTATGACGGAAATGTTACATTCATACTTAAATTTAGACATGTATACCCTGAATTCCTTAGGAGCATTGCTAGGCCTCATTCTTCACTCCTAATAGTAAATAACAGTAATCGTCTCCGAACCAAAATTCTAAAGTTAAAAGCAGTTTCTCATCGGACGCTGATCGTAATAGTATTAAGTACATTATCATCGATGACGGAACTATTGTCTCATATATCCGATGACCTTTCGTCGTCAACACGGATGACGTAAGCTTCACTGATTCGCCGTGACACGATCTGCTAGCATTAGTCATAGATGACGAACTGTGAACATTGATGGTGAATGCTATTGTGTGATAATTGTTTACTAGGATACATTTAACTATGAAAAAAATAAGATTATTGAATTTAATTTTTGCAATAGTCTTGAATCATCTGATGTATGATATGATAACAATAAAATTTAATGGCACTAACTCTCCCAAATGATGCATACAAGCGCAGATAGATCTGAGAATTGATTTTTAACATAACACCAAGCACGAAACTGCACAACTTATTCTAACATTCTTGGAACTTTTGAACTTCTTTTAGAGGAATTGTTCCTTTGAGGTTTCATCGTATGTTCTATGTAGCTAAACATAAGTTCAAAAGTTTCAAGCAATGTTTTGAATGCTTCTGTTCAACCAAACGTATATGATTTTGTTAACTTATATAGTAAGGTGACATTCACTTCAATGCTCAGGTTTATGAACCTTTGTAACTGCGCAAGATTCATTAATCTTTCATCATCCATTACAAAAACTGCAGGTCGCAACGATAGCAAAGGAAATTAAATCCCGAACGGAGCAAAAAGTACAACGTTTCTGCACAGAATAATACATTTATGTAAATTTCTTTCAACGCTAAGATAATTTTCAAACATTCCTGGAACTGTATTACTTTTTACTTTCTTATTTTCTTTTAGCTTTTGATTACATTCTTGATCGTGATCATGTGCGTTATCAATGCCTGTTTTTTCAGCTTTTTTAATTTCAATGTCTTCATTGTTAGCTTCTTTGACAGTTGTTGCTTTAATTTAGCTTGACCCAGTAACTTTACTGGTAACGCTGTTTACACTGCGTTCCCGTGTAATAGTTACACCATAATCGCCTCTATTACTGGTCAGTGTTGTTTAACGTAAACATTTGCAGCGAAACCGATCGCAGATAAAGTTGCGGACAGTGTACATTGTGTTTTATTTTCACGGGATACAGTATACAGTTGATGGGGTGGTAGTTGGGTTGTCAGTTTGGTATATCATTGAATTTCCGTGCGGTAGCGATAGCATCTCGATCAAATAGTGATGGGTTTTTACACGTCATAGCATTACAGTAAATCGTTTTGAGAATGCATTTTTGGGTGTAGTGGTGTAGTCAATACAAATAATTTAACACACGTCTCGTCGCAAGATTGAATACAAATTGCTATTGACCTTCTTTTGTTTTTGGCTAACGCAACAAACGCAAATGCATCCCTAGTTTACAGCAACAGCGGTGAACAGCGTATTCTTATTCCTTTATGGCCCACCGCAATTAAAGTAAAACTTGCTTTGATAAATTCAAAATCAATTAATTTGGCACGCCTAACCATTAGCGTACCACGTGTCCTTATGGTACCATACAAGCGCGAAGCAATTTTACCAGCAATGAAAAAGCATCAGCGTAAAAAAACAAAGAGTTCGGAATAGGTCACGTTTGGAGATCGGCATGACGGCGTATCATTTGTATGAGCTGTCAAGATCAGGCGTATGAGGGTAGGACGGAGGGCGGTATGACGTCAACCCCCCTCCTCTCCTTGCTCAGTGGCTTGTTGGCCTTCGCACGGGACGTACGTACGCTCGACATCGGCCCTCGATTAAAGATAATGCGATTTGCGTTTCCTTGCTATCGTGATCCGATCTAGTCGTAGCGGTTTCCATAGATCCAGCTTTGTGAACGATGCGGATTGGCATTAAATAATGTTGTCTGTACTCTATTCATACGTTTTTCCGTTTCGTATTCGCATTTCGGATTTTTTTCCTGAATACGGGGTAGATATATTCATGAATAGGAAGATCATATAAAGTTGTTTATTCAAAGTTGTCAAAAATGTAAAATACTTGAAAAAATATGAATCGTGTCGTACTATTTTAGAAAGAAATTGATTCAGTTTTCTAGGAGGGAGGATAGGAAAACAAAGTCTGATTATTCAATCGTTCCTTCTGCATTTTAACTAGTTTTAATACCGTCTTAAATGACGAATTTCGTCTAAAACCACGTATTTAGTTAATTTTGCTTCTGTTAATTTAATTATCAGAAATTATCCTTCACACAACTCAACAACATAAAATTACAGACTAAGGCTGTTATTAAGGTCATTTTTAATAATGATTTAACAATAAAGAAGTCAACGTCCTCGTGAGAAAAACGGCAAGATTTTCCATTTTCAGTTCAGTGGGGTTATTATGAGATAGCTATGCAGTTCAGTTTACGCTGAGAGAAAAGGACAGAGTTATACAACTGCTATAGCTCTGTCCCTTACGCCGTAAAATGAACTGCATAGCCATGTCATAATAACCCCCTGATATAAACTATAAATCGATGATAGCTCAAGTTAATTGAACGGATAATGTACCGAAACAATTTATATTCGTCCTTGGGCTTAATTATGGCTTTGATAAATTATCCGTAAATACAGGTGGGCCCTGTTGTATAGACGCTAATGGTGTTTCAGGAGCTCAAAACGTTTATATAATACATAATTACTTAATCAATCAGTAATATTAGATACGTTACTTGCATAATTTGGAATATGTATGATTTCTTTAAATCGCAATTCTCAACAAAATATGAAAATACAGTAAAAGAGATCACCAAAGGTGAAATTAAAATTAAATCGGCCAAGAAATACGGATGATACAAGCAATTTAAACTGCAAATTCTTCGAGAAGAAGAAGACCAGAAGCCTTCTGGTAAAGCTCAACTGGAACTTCACATCATCATTACCGATTGCAGTGGTAATACGGCAGGCCTGGGTCAGGCTGGCGATATTAGCGATCAATATGTATGATTTCTCTAGTATGTTTATAGTTGCCTAGTAACCATAATAGGTACAATGCAGAGCTTAAGTTTTTCACTAGGTTAATTTGTGTAAGATCGGGATATTTATATGTATGTTAATTCCTGATTTCTCGTCGGGGATTCAAAACTCCTTCGTCAACCCCAACATCTAAGGAATAATACCTCCTTTACTCAATCTACAACCGAGTTCTAATTGAGTCATCGCAAACCTCGAGATTATAATGGCAGATTTGGCAGAGTTCCACACGAAAGCTCGAAATTCACTCAAGAGAAACACTACAGAGAAATACTAATATTCTCGCTACATAAAGAGAGCTTGTATAGGTAAGTTGAGCGATGCGGTCTTTAGGTTTAGGCTGCGTTTTCACTAGAACTTTGTGAGGCAGCGAGGAAATCCGCTGTAAGTGGCTGGAAAAATGGAGTTATCCTATTGGTGGATTTTCGTCGCATCGCTTAGCCGCCTCGTAATTTTTGTGTACTTTAGTGCCAAAACTAACACAACAACGATTGAAAAAAAAAAGATACACGAGGTGCTTGTGTGCAATTGAATAGCAGTTGCCATTAACTTCTAACGCCACGCTCATACATTAAAGTATGGAGAAGGCAAACGACCAGGCACACAGGCCAGTGGAATCTCAAGACCGCAATTCTATTCTAAATAAAAAGGACGCATGCGCCATTTGATATTCAAAGCAAATCTAGCACCCTATCTTAAGAAATAAGGTTACTTATACATACGCGGTTCGATGAGACATGCGCCATTTTTATTAGAATGGCAGAATTGCTTTACCAACCCTGAAGACTACTACAACACACACACAAAAAACAGCACAAAACAGCACAGCACAGCATAACAGCACTGCAGCATTTAACGCAGCTATTTCGTACAGGTGTACACACACTTATACCAGCGCAAGGTTAAAGCGACTGAGCCATCGGAGTCATACAAAGTTGGGGGTTTTCAAACCAAATTTTCAATAGCCAAAGAAGAAAGAACCTTACAATGCTAAAAATGAGGTCGAAAACGCAATTACATTCAAACGAAAATGCTTTTTATTTTTCTAAGGAGGGTGGGTTCCGTGTGACAGGGCATCTATCAGCCGAGATGGCCTGCAGCGCCAAGGCAATTTGAACTAAACGTGCACATAAATAAGAGCGTTTGATAAGTTATATGTGCGGTGTAAAAACTGGAGGTCCCGGGTTTTTTTGTTGTGTAACGATTAATCTGAAACCTTTTGTATCTCATTCAAGGCCAAGAACTCGATAAAGAGACCAGTTACTATGAGAATCAGGTAGTCTGGATCTGGGTAGTAAATTACCTTTTTAATATTGTTTTTTACAAAACGGTGAAGGAGTCTAGACGATGAGATATACTCTGAGATATTTTTAAACCAGCTTTGAAGTTTATTAACTTTTATTGTGTTAAATGTTCATTAGGCACATGCAATAAAAGCAATATAATTAGGAATGCGATTTTTTTCGTTTAAGACAAGAAAAAATAGCAGTTACAGTGAATTGACAATCGAAATAAACCTTGAAATCGGAGCAATCCCATCGGGTTATGGTCGATATTATGATGATAATTAATAGCAATTGTCACTAAAAACCAAAAGATGGACTCCTACTTAAGCCGTAACATTTCAACAACTAACAAAGTAAAACACATTATAACAATCATAGAATAAGTTTAACGAATAGAGATTTATTTAACAGCTAGCGTAATGGCTCCCGTTTAAACCAATCAGGCTCCGTCCATTAGTGATTGATTTGTTGCCAATCGTTGTATTTATTCCGTACGGTTTGCGATTTATAACGGTGGAAACGGATTATGGAGATACACGCCTAAATTCAATGTTAGATGGTTATTCCGGACTGAAAGAACATTGGATATCCTTCTCACTCATTATCTTGGATGAATTAAGAAAAGAGGATGCAGCTGACGTAACTTACGGATGACGTAACTACTAAGTTAATGACGATTACATCGTTCCTTACTAGGTACTAGGCAGTACTAGGCAGATAAAAAGACAATCGTGAGACATTTGCACAATCATGAAGTTTCTCAATGTTGTATTTGTATTTACTACTGTCAACATTATCAATATTCAGAAACTTTATGGATGTGCAATGTGTCACGATTGACTTCTTATCTGAGTAGTACTATAGTGACGATTTTTCATATAAAATTTAGAAAAAGGAACTATTTCTATGACTTTACAATGTCTCTTAGTCGGGCGGATAAAACTTCTGATTTTTGGAACCAAGAAGAAACTTTCTCCGTTAGTAATTATAAAGGTTTAGTTAACTATACTAATAATACGCTAGAGCTTTCTGGAAACACAGTAACTTTAAGTGCCACGTTCCTCCATTTTCATGCAAATTGAACTCCTAAGAGACCTTGGCAATTCAAAACGTATTCCCTCAGTGCGTCCACAATCTAAATCAAACAGAGAAAAGTCAGCCAAAACCACTAGAACAAGGCGTGACCTCATTAAAGTCGGTGTTACGAGCCATCATAAAAATCCTACTAAATTTCCTTATTAAGCCTCCCTTGATACCCATACAAATGGGTCTTCGTTTCGAAAGAAAACGTATATATGAAGGCTCCATTTTGCGTGCGTCCTTATTCTTCCTGTATCCTGCTATAAATGAAAGAAGATCACGAAAGATTGTGTTAGGCAAAAGCGAGACTCACTAATCACTTTCTGACGAGCGACATGAACCATTAAATTGTAGAACATCGAGGGAAAAGTTAATTTATGCTAATTAAGAAATAAAATTAACGTTTCCCATTAATTCCAGTTACATAACGCCTCGTTTTAAAAGCTGTAAAAAGGTCACGTGGATCTCAAAACTAACGAGCCATGAGTTTCATACTAACGAGGTATTTCCCTGAATATTTTTAAGCCAATATCGAATCCGTTTGTGAATGATGATTTCGATTATTCCTTCGATCTTTGTGTTTGCTTTTTAACGAGTTTGAACTATTTTTATTAAATTAAGCATTGCTGTTCTGTATAACCAACGCCTTAATTCAGGTTATATTTGCATCATCCTAGATAGTACTTTGTAGTTGCATGAATTTGACATAATTATGAACGCTAACTATATCCGTATCTATAGACGTATCTTCAAAAGACAAGCGCTATATAGATATAGATGATTTAATGTATCTATTAGTAGATTATGGATCGCTCTCAAGCGACACCGATACGCTACTATCGAGGTTAGAATAGATACGCTACTATCGGTGATAGAATCGACACTTCCCAAGAATCGCCGTTGCGATACTGTCCAGTAGATCGCCGGGGGACGGTGCCAAATGAAACAGCGTGTTTTGCAATAAACATTTGGTTTAAATAGAAATGGGAGTTAAATTACAAGAGTCGTCTACAGGGCTTCTATTCTAGGCGGTAAAAACCATATTGTCTTTCGATTGGTTATCGTATTGTCAACGTTTTGATAGCTCTTATACCATAACACGTCAAAGACAATACGGTTTTTACCTACAAGAATAGAGGCCCAAAATAAACGTTGTATGAGTACGCAATTTGATAAAGATGTTGAGATACCAAGGATAACCAAGAGTTATTCGCAAGACGAGGGTATCAAGACAAATATCCGTCATCAGGGTAGACAGAGATAAAATCCGGCGACGTATTCGGTTCTCGGGAGACGCGATAGGCACGTGCGGGACGGGCCCATCTCCGGGGGATAAACCCGCGTCAGTTCCCGTCGATTGCGGTTACCTTATCCCAACAAAAATGCGAGAACACAAGTACTTGGGTGAGATGTTACATCGACTATTAGCTTACCTACATAAATTTAGACGAACAGTTCATTAATTACTTAATCTCTGGAGGGTTTACGTTTAAATCTGAGCATCGGGATGAATTTAGGATGGACAAAAACAGAAAGACAAAGAAGAGCGCGGTTACTTCTACTAATAGTAATAAAATAACGCTTTTGGGTTGGTAATATTGAAGAACACAAAACAATCTCAATTGATGATGACATGCTTTGAAGGTAAAGGTGAATTTTTAAACATGGTGAGAGCTGCGGCAGTTTGCTATAATAGCAAATGGCGGCCGTTGGTGGTGTTCTGGTGTTGCCAACCTTTAAATACGTAATTACGTGAGAATCGTTACACGTGGACGAAATACAGGTCATGATCACAAAAAAAATCGAATTGAGGATAAACACTCGAAGAAGAAATTGTAATAAGATTAGAGAATTGACTAAAGCAAATAAGGCCTGTTGCTGTTGCTATGCTACTATGTAATTAACTTCAAAGTCATTAACGATAGGTATACAAGTTGATGATAAAAACAATAGTAACTGGGGAGGACAATAACCTTAATGCTATTGACCGGACAGATCATTATCCTCGTGAGGATATTTTATAAATTGAAAGTAATACAAACATTGCTTAGGATGATGATGTACTTGACTTAGTACGATTACAAACGATTGCTGCAATACTTCAGGAAAATAACACAGATAACGATGCGCCGCGCAAACGTTAAATGTAGGACAAGATTTATTTGCTTGCCTTTGCCTTAGTAACGTTCAATGTCATTTTTACTTTACAATGAGATCGTTGAAAACTTTATAGTGTTATTTCAGAAGATGTAAGGTCCTTGTGGATGTATTGTTTGAACATGTCAAATTTGGAAAGGCGCCAGGATGATTGTTTAAGTTTACAATATACTCGTATTTAATTGTGAAGATAACTGCCTTGAACCGATATCGATTGAAGCAGTCGTGTGATTCATCGGTGTTATTTCAGAAACCATTAATATTTTAGATTTAATTGCTAACAACTTGTTACTCACACAATTGTCAGACGTAAAGACCTAAAGACCATAATTTGCTACAATGTCCACAATCAACGTTCAAAAAACCATGTCACAGGAATAAACATGGTTAGTCTAGTAAGTCTCGTAACTATAACGATATATTAGGCTGACCTCCTAAATATGTCATCCTAAACATAAACATTTCGTTTTTATTTTTACACCCCGCTTACAAAGTGTTATTGGATGTCGTGAAATTATTGGATTTATTGGTAATAACTCAGTTACGTCCATGCGTAAGACGTTACATGAATTTAATGATTCCCACAGGTTTACTAGGATCAGCGGTTCTTTGTGATCGTTAAAAAGGTTTCCAAGCAAATGAATATTATTTTTATCTCGTATCGATCAAATTACTAGGTTATTCATTTTTAAACAGAAACATTTCTCAAAATTGGTAATGTTGTAACATTATCTGACCTTTAATTTGCCGGAAACCAACACTACAGTGTGGTTTTAGGTAAAGAAAACTGTGGGACTTTGCAAATTAAGCTTCCGGCGTTACTGATACTACAAAAGCAATTATTATATTGCTTAATTTGTCAATTTATATCGAAACTTTTTTTTTCTCCGCTTATATTTTCAAGTATAAATTAAGGTCAGTCCAGAAAATAACTGCTCATTCAAAATTCTAATGCCACAACAGAATGCATCCTTGACTCACTGTCCACGAATAACGTGTTACGTGTCTATCTTTTCAAAACTCCAAGAGCATCATCATAAAGCATTAGACTCGAGACCCGTCATCCAGTTAATGTTCCTATCTATATTCTGTGGTTGTAGTAAGTACCAGGACATCACAAAGCACACTTAAGACTCATCATCTGTTGGTAACGTTTCTATTAAATGTTTGTCGTAATACCAGGACATAATAAAACATTAAGAGACTCACCATCCACCGGTGATGTGTACAGCTTCTTGCACAACTCCTGCGGCCCGCCCAGCGCGTTGATCTTGGCCATCCCCTCGGCGCCCCTGGTCTCCATCAGCTCTCGCAGCTGCCGGAGGCTGACGCCGTACTGCGCCGGCCGCCCCTCGACCGTCGCCATGGTGCCGGGCTCGCGGCCGCCGCCCGCACCACGCCCGACAACCCTCTAGCTCTGGAACAATATATGCAATGTTAGAAAACAGAGAAATGTGGACTAAAAGAAGATGTAGTGACTAAGATTGAAAAGGGCATGCTTCGATGGTTCGGTCATTTGGAAAGGATGGATGAAAGAAGATTGACGAAAGAGATATACAGAGCTAAAGTGAGTGGAAGGGTCGGAAGGGGCCGCCCTAGGCGTACTTTTTCGAATCAAATCGGAGAAATACTGGAAAAGGGCCGAATTTTAAGTACCCGAAACCGACGTGCGTGCATGACTCGATGTATGAATGTGGAAGAAGCGAAAGAGATTTGTCAAGATCGTAGCAGGTGGGAATAAGTGGTCTCTGCCTACCCCTCTGGGAAACAGGCGTGATTTAATGTATGTATGTATGTATGTAGAAAACATTTATTATAGTCTTATCAGCCGAAAGACGTCCACTGCTGGACATACGCCTTCTGCAGGAACCTCTCGCGTACATTGGTTTCTCGCGATCTTCACCAGGTAGTTAGTCTATCTCTTGGGAGTGTCAAAATTTCCTTTTCAAAAAAATTAACTTTAACCCGAGTAGTGTGCTTTGGGAGAGGCGAAGGATGATGATGAAGAAGAACATAGAATGGCAGCAGAGACTCTTCCTCTTTTTTCCATACAAATTACGATACTTAGCCAACAATGTGTTAAGTTCTAAGGACCAAAACAAGTCAAGCAAGATTCATCGATTTAGATGTATTTACGTCTGCGAGTATGTTTTTGCTATTTTTCATAAAGAAACATGTACAAGATGTTCCATTGAAAGTAATTGAAACAGAAGCAGTAAGCAACGTAGCACTAAACAATGAAGGGTTCGAAATAACAGCTCAAACTAAATTAGGAATAGAATAGCCCGGCAGCCGTCTGCTTAATTTGGTTTTCAGTCCCAAGGGAATCTGCAGGCTGACTGGTTCCGGCTTGTTATACTCCGAAAGAGAATAGTAACATTACTGACATAGTACAATTATTCTAATACGTGTCGCACCCTATGAAAATCATTAAAAATGGCGTCAGTGTGTACAATGAAATAGGAAATTATATGCATGCAATGTTATGGTCGGAAACATGTTGATAGAGCTACATTAAGGGACACTTTTAATACCTAGACCACGTCTGTTTAAGTAGTTTTTTAACTGGCAATTAGGGTGACCTATATTCTCATTTGAATATGTCACGATCGCGAGATTTTTACAACTCATTATAATAATTTATGAGCTACATTAGAATGTATTACACGCTACAAACACTTAGTACCTCGTCTATTTAATGTCATGTTTAAACTGCCATACATGAATTATCACAGCGATTAAAGTGACAAGGTACTAAAATGTACACATATTTATGAACTCGATTGTACAAGATTAGTTAGAGACTTGGTCAATTTGTGTGAAATTCTCCCATGATATTTATTTATCTTCAGCGTGTAATTAATCCCGTTCTCAAACATAGAAGACATCTTTCTTAGCAAAACGAATCTGTTTTTTTATGGCATAGAGACCCATAGACATTTACATTCTCAAGACTCCAATCTTAAGACTGCAATCCTAAGACTGCCAATGCGTTGCCAACCCTGAAGAGTAAGATGAAATACCTCTCCTAGTAATTTCACCGGTAGTCTTATCCCCACACCGGAACACAACAATGCAAAGTCTGCTTGGTGGTAGTTCAAAGGATAACATGGTAGTAGCGTACCCTGCACAAGGTCACCACCACTAACCACAAAGGCTTGAAACCGAAAAGGCTTAACAACTTTAATGCCTTTTGCAAGGTAACACCTTTTATTGCCCATAAAGTTATCTCGCCTCGGTGCACGGCCATGCATAATTTACAACTGGGCTTGTATAAACGCTTTATTGCATGCGAAAACATGTTGTGTATCCGAAATGAAATTGGGGAAAAGTTCAGGGTTGTTTTGGACGCGTCGATCAATGTGAGGTCTTGGGATCGTGCTTTGCTTCAGCAACATAAGATGATTGTGAAGCTAAAAATGTCCATACTAAATGCGATACCGTTTCTCTCCCCTTAAACCTAGTCAGATTTTCGAATATGTTGTAGATATTATGAAAAACTAGCTCTGTATGATTTGCTTTTCAAGAAAACCATTACCAAACAAATTAAAGAAAAAAACGGGAACGTCCTAACCAGTTTTTCATAAAAACTACAGCATATTCAAAAATCTTAGAAATCGGATTTGCTTTAGGGGATGAGAAACTTATACGGTCTTATTAAGAGCGAGTGAGAGACAAGTACAAACCCGAAGCATCTTCTAAGTGCTATCGCACTGTACTGCATTTGTGTTGATCATTATCAGTATATCTCTATTAAATTCTGGAAGTATGCGTCTTGCACAATCATCCAATAAGATTTTAATGTGGCTGTGTCCATTATAGACATTTATTTACCATTTACGGAAAAAACATTGATCATTGGGTCAAGAGTCCACTCAATCCAAGAATTGATACTGACTTTGAAAAAGCAATGGCGTCACTTTAACAGGTCGAGGCAGGTCAGTTAAGTCGTTCGAACTTTTTAAAACTAACCTATATCAATTTAATTGACTATAATAAAAGCAGTTAACTGTATATCAGTTTTTCAAAAATAAAACGTCGTACCTAGTTGAACTATCGAGAGTGACAGGTCAGTGATAAATAATTGTATAATTTAATTAAAATATCTTTGTTAAAGGTAAATTGCACGGTTATCTTTAGTGTTACGGTTATGCTAATTAAGTATTTATAATGATAATACACATGTATTTTTTGTTGCTCATGTCAAGTTAATACGTTACATGACAGCCAGTATAATTAGAATATTAGTAGCCGTCAGTTCACTAATTAGACATATACATTGAAATAAAATAAACTATACAAGCTTCTGCCCGCTACTTCGTCCGCATTCGCCAACACTCGGAAACAATTTTTATTGGCATTACATTTAGCTAATGTGTTAAATCATCAATCTATCTTCATTGCAAAATTCATCCAAATACATATATCTATTTGAGCGTGAAATAGTATCAAACCCACCCTCAAACTCTAGCATTTATATGTGAATTACTTTGCTGATTAACTAACTCAACCAAATTCTGATTTTCTTGCAGAGTGTCCGCTTAAATTTGATGTCAAATACCAATTTATAATTTCAGCACACGCTGACATAATTCATATCAAACTTTAGCAAAATCTTGACAACGTCGAAACGAATCAGAATATTGAAACGAAAGCAGCCAATTCACTATGAATTAAAACAGGGCGTCGGCTAACCGTCGTTTATAACTACAAAGTAGCTAGTAGCAATATTGCTATGAATTTCCTAGCTTATCCAACACCTAAATCCGCAGGTGCGGCTGAGATAGCACCACTCTAACACGCGATTAGAACATTCATCACTAAAACCACTAGTAGTACTCTATTCTTTTGTGATAAGGTCTGTTTTACCAAAGTTGTCGCAGATAGGTGACCTCCGGATATAATAAGCTTGGTTCTTTATAGATGCTGTTCGCGTAGAGAATGATTTGTAGGGTTCGGATTATAAATGTGCTGCTGATTTTAGAAATGTTATGTAAGTGGATTTGGACTTTCTTTCGTTATTTCTTACGTTTGATCTAAGCACAGATGCGTTTGAAATAGACGTTAAAAATCACATCCTTAAGATTTTCGGAAGATTTTGCGTGAAAGAAACTACCAAACAAACTCAATTCCACCGTAAAACATGAAATAACGTTCTGAACAATTAAGCGTGACCATGAAGTTATGCAAAGTATAAACCCCTATACATTACCGACTTAAATATGCTTAGCAACAACTAAATTAGCTTCAAGTCTACTCCTATCACGTACGAACGTAAATTTAGGACACGTTTGAAAAAAAATGTACATGATGTCGTCAATATCATTAGACATCAAGTCATTTGTAACTAATAGGAAACTCAACCTCATTGCTGTAGAATGCCAGATTGATTTTGGACCTAAGGTGGATTGCGAATTTAAGACTTTGACGGTACAGTCAACAGCAGAAGTTAAAACAGTCGAAGAGCTCAAAACTATCTATACACGATTCTATTGTCAAGAGAATAAGAGCGTTACTACCTCTGTACCTATTTCGGTTGTTGACTGTACGAACACAAAAGAACCAAGAATAATTCATAACGCAAACACACGAATTAGCACCAGCGACTAAAAGGCCCCATTGTTTAGCATTCACCAGCCAAGGCAAGCCTCTTCACTACAAACCATTAATCAATCCCAAACCCACCAACGACAAACTCCCACCAAGCACATGCAAGCCAATATATCGCTAATTAACAGGGTTATAAAGGTTTCGCATGTGTACCGGTATTTGTGTCGACTATTAATCCAGTTCACAGTTGCCGATTAGAGGCACTTTCAATCAAGATTGTTTGCTGGCTTGTGCCAAGTTTGCAGAACTGTGACGATGACCCACTTGTGGGGATGGATGGTACGGCCGTCTAATTACTGTGACGTCAATGCTGAAAGGCTTTCTAATGGGAACCGAGGGTATGGACCATTAGCTTTACAAAGGTTCCATAATGCTCACGCTTGGAGTAAAATACGCAAAAGTGCAGAAATAAAGCGCTGTAAGCTACTGAATATCAACCATATAACATAGTAATGTTGACGACGCGTCTAACCTAGTTGGTAGTGACCGGATTCGATTACTCGTAAAGGCAAATATTGGTGTGATAAACGCGAGTTTTTGTTCCTGATTCTGTGATATTTTCCATGTAATTATTTAATTAAGTATGTATTTCTCTATATAAATATGTTTATCGTTGTCTAGTACCCATAGTACAAGTATAGAGCTTAGTTGGGGACTAGGTCAATTATTAATAGTTAATAGTTATGCCAAAACATTAACAAAAGTAGGGAACCTTAAGATTACATTATTATGGCCTTTGGTGTCTACGTGTAAGTATGGCGCCCAAACGTGGTATTTTCCTATTTCATGCTTAATTTGTCGATATATCACGACGTTCAGCTTGTTGACTTTATGAACATTGATAACTCTATAATTCTAATCCTCTCTTTAGTTCCCCAATGTCAACCTCCAAGGATACACATCCTTTAAGCCCAAGGGCAGTTATCCGATGTAGAAGTTTGCGATTACAACCCAATCGGAGCTAAGCCCAAGTAAAATAAACCAAGATATTCCAACAAAGACCGACCTAATTGCCGTCCGTTCAACGACACTCAACCCGGATACGGCTTGGCAACAGCAGCCGGGGGGTTAGCCCCCTACAAGGGTTAATAGCAGACACGTACTTCGGATACCGTCCGCTGTTCGCGAATTAAAAACCGGCCATGACTATGGTGAGTGCCAAACGAGTGAATTATCATCACGGTTTAGTGTTTATCTGAATTTTGAATGTTCCAGTTTTAAAAGCGCGATATTTTTAAACAAAAGGGGTTCACGTAGATTCTGATGCCCTCTTTAGATGAATGGGGTAGCCCTATAGCAGAAGTGTACTAGATACCAGTAAGTTTAGCAGGAGACAGTAGATTATGACATGTCATTTTGTAAAAGAAGAGTAACGTAACCTACCCTGTGTGCAATTGCTTCCAATGAAATGAAATAAAAAATGAAATGAAAATGAAATTAAACATTTCATTTCACTTCATTTCAAGAAGAGTAACATAACCGACCCTGTGCAATTGCTTCCAAAATGTTCGTTTTTTTAATATCAGGGGACAATCTTATTCAAATTGACCTAGTTTAAAACTCTAGGTCCGAACGATGGGTGCTAGACAATGATATATTTATTTATATATAGAAATAAATACTTAATCCAAGATACGGAAACAAATATCAAACTAGTCAATAACATGAATCGAACCCGGGACGCCCAGCTTCGTAGTCACTGAGAACGACAACATAGATTTTTTACAAAATGACGAACAAAGACTAATATGAACATATTGTTAGAGTCTGTGCGGAAAAAGAAGAGTCGTGGCAGAAACGGAGACTAACCTAGTCATCATAGGATCAACCATGAAATAGCACTGGCACGCCCTCAAATCCTACGACTCTTCTCTTTCCGCACAGACTCTATCACTAATAAACAACTCACTAAGCTTTCTAAATAAAAAAAAACTTGCGAAAGCCTTCAGAAAACTAAATAAAACAAGCCCTTATTAGGCGCCTAGACAAAAGAAACCTCGAGTCTCAGGAACGGCTAATTATTTTTAACCGACTACGACAAGGGCTTTAAGTGTTTTTCTTGCGAGGGAGTTGTGGCAGAAAGTAAATGTTTTTATGCACACTCACGCCTGGTATGCTATTGTAAAACATGTAAAATTTTATATAGCGAGGAAAAATCAGCGAAGTCTTCTCTGTTGATGTTAGTTCTTTGACAGTTGAGTAAATGTGTCGAATAATCCTAGTGCCTAATGTAATGACATAATAACTTAATAATATTATTCACAATTGTAACTTTGACTATGTATGATTATTACAAATAAAGAAATCTTATCTTATCTTATCTTATGGACAAGTCTTCGAGTGACAATTGCAGATGACGAAACGATGGGAGAAGAACCTACTACTACTGCACTAAAACTAGTTGACTTGTTAGAAACCATAGTATTCTAAAAGTATTTTCACGAGAAAGTATATTTAAACACAAAACCGGATTTTATTCTTCCATCTGCTTATGGCTACTTTAGCAAACTGAAAAGATTTACGACCGGGGCGACATTGTTACCCCAACAAAACATGAAACTTAGTATCGCAAGACATTCATTCGGCTGCATTTTCTCGTGCTTTCGTTACGTTACATTTGTAGCATACTTTTATCTTAATTACTTTTGTCGTTCGAAAGAAATGTTCACTTTACGAGGTACTTAACCCTCTCCGCTGAGGCTTTGTTACGAGCAGATTCATGCTGGGATGATTACTCACCCTTAAATGCGTGTAGCATTACTATATGAATGGAAACATTGTTAATGTTTGGGATCAAAATGTTCAAACAGAACATGAAAGACTGTATGTAAGCGTACATTAGGGGTATGGTAGTGTTGTTTAACACTCTAAAGTAATTGAATAGAACTGCGAAGACATTTATCCCGGAATAGCTTTTAATAAAATAGAGCAACTTCAAAACACTGTTGCTTATTCCCTAAGCACTAAAGTCTAAGCTTTCTTTACTCAGTGGGGCGTTCAAGAGGCACGTTACAATCAAGCGCAGAGGCATTGCTAGCTTTCCTTTTAGAAGGTAGAGACAGTTTGGATTTAGTGCCAACGCTAGCGTCCGTTGTTTTTCGCTTGGGTGTCGGAATTTCAAACCTAAATAAAATCGGGAAATACTTTGGTATAAAACGCTTTGGGAAATACTTTGGAGTAGAATGCTTGGGGTATATATTTTATGCAAGAGGTTATTGACACTTATACTTATATCGATAATGTACACATTGAAAGGTCATTGGCCGCATAAAGTTTAAAGCAGTGAGTTAAATCAATAGAAGATATTTCTAGAGAAATAGGTATGATCAGTATAGAACTTACGTATCAGTGGTACTTGCAAACCAATAATATAAAAAGCAATATCGCATTTCTCATCTTTCTAAAATAGAAACTTTAAACAAAATCAGAAGTAACCACACTTAACATAAATCCAAGAAGAACCTGACTGGTCAACAAACAAGAAACAGGAACAAATGCAAATGTAGAACGGACGTGGAAAGTAATTTAGTGCTGCAAAATATTGATAAGATCCTTCTTGCCACAAAGATGGACAGCTTGCGTCAATCATTAATTGAATTAACCAATGAAGGGGCCCCTCACTTATCACGCCACTCTTCTCGGTCCTGCGCTAAACGCATTAATTGTCTCCCTGCCGTTTTATGGATCTCGCCCGAGTGGTCTTACCCATGGATCAATTTAAATTCCATGGTCACATTAGTAATCAACTTCGTCCATCTACCATTATCAATAACGTTTCAAAATAATTTGAATTTCAACCCAAGGGTACGATTATTAGTGGTGACGTGTATCTGTATGCCTATAGTAGCATGCCACGTCGTACCACAGCGTTTGCAGCAAGCACGGTATCGCATCGCATTATGGAAGCCTTAATGCGACCCACGTAGACGCCCCAACACTTTATCATGAGATATGTACGTGGCAAAGGCTCTAACATTTTTGAGTTTTCTAATGCATACGACGATGCTGTTCGGGTAGTGAGGATTATGGAAGATTTATGATAACATAAGAGTCACTGAAACGGAATAACGAGGAAAGATCACAAGATTTCATAGGCACTTGACGTTTAAAACTAACGGCAAATCCTACTCTGTTCTCAAAAGCATCGTTAATCATTTTTATTACAATCTTGAACCAACTTACGGTACGGAAATCATCTGCTTTTCTCTTCTGAGAATAGAGCCATAGTCCTAGAACAGTGCCTTGCAGTACTCCGAGAATTGATGTCAAAATTATATGATGCAATAACCGTAAAGGAGAAGACTAGTTATGAATCCGCAAACAGTAACACCACAAACATTACAGAAGCGTATAAAAGTTTCCCAGATTCTAGACTCTCTGAACGAAATAAAAGAGTCATCATACGGATTAATATTTGAGCTTAGGGGCAAAGAAAGAGCTAGTTGAGATTCAAAGCACGTCTGACTTCCGAATTACGTGCATCCTACTCGGGAGACTCATCGGAAATGCATTCGTCTTCGTCCATACATAGTGCAATGTGCCTAGAGAGCTACAAAGTTTACGACGGTTTTTATTGAAATTGTTATTTTGTGGTCTATGTTATTACTGTGTGTCAACGATTGTGAACCCAACAAATGTTTAAGTTCCCCATAACTAAGCTATTTTCCTATGAAACTTATGAATGCTTAGCGCACTTGAAACTTGAACTTATTTTTTTTTAACCTGAAACGTCACCTTTACTACCTGCTTGTATAGCTTAAGGCTATAATGAAAGTTTTTTCAACAGCCAAGTTTGATTAATGTCATCTCCTAAATCCAAGCATCACTGAAAACCGTTTCTTTACCAGATCAGCTAATAAAAGTGTAATAGTATTCAGCTCACGCCGTACAGTCGCCGTCGCGGCTAATCTGCCGATCTCGTGACCTGCCCGTACAAGTATTTGGTGATGGCAACATGCGGGCGAATTGGCCCCAAACTGAATTAAGTTTGAGTGATGTTTAGGAAAATTGAGTAAAATCCGGTTGAAATCAGATTGAAACAGAGTCTGTAAAAGTCGCAGAGACATCTGCTAAAAAGGCATCAGATAATGAAAATGAAGAGCATCGGCAAAACAATACGTGAATTTGTACAGCAGGTACCAGTAAAACAGAAATAGTTCAAAGATAACAACAAATCAAACCGCCTAACTGGAAAACCAATCGAACAAACAGTAATTAAAACAATATTACCGATGTTCAAACAGATTGAACTTTGTAATAGTTATCCATTATTTCTCCCCTTTCACATTGGCGTCAATTTACGTCATTTCCAATTCGGGGCCTAACACGGTTATTGTGATTAATAACCTTGACCTTATAATTCGACCCTGAGTTAAAACAGAACAAACACAATTACATTTGATAGCTTTATTCGATTTCAGAGTTAATCCAGAGTTTATCTACGATCATTAACCACTGGGTGGATAAGCACAAATCGTACATTAACCTTTTCATTGGGAACTGTAAATCTATCGACGTCTTGTTTGTGCCCGTATTGGGAATTTGGGAGTATTTAATCCCTCCAAACATTTTGCTCAAACTGTAGCCAAAGTAAACCCCGCAATACCTTTTTTCGAATAGCTTTGAATCGTAATTCATTTAGCGGTGCGGGTGCGGGCCCGTTCGCAGCCAGAGCACGTACTGAGATCGGACCAGGCTGGCTAATCAGCTCTTGTATGCCGTATTTACTGTCGGATATGAGCTTTGTTTCTTTGTTGGTATTGTTCTAGTTATCTACAAAGTTTTAAAGGGTTTTGAGCGGAGTGTTTCTGTTTCAGTGGAACTATTCCTCTTCCAATTTGAATTCTTCCACTTAAAAAATGATCAAGCTATTTTCGTGTCCCATTTTTACTCCTTTAACAGGACGGAAACTTCATTAAAAGTTGAACCGCTGACATTGGCTTAGTGAGTGTACATAATACGGAAAAGTTTACCCACGCCGGGGCAGCGAGTGCCCCGGATCATTTAATTAACCCCCCGAAACAAAAATGGCTGACTTTTAATTATCTCCAATCGTGTATAAATTGAGCTAAGTGGGCATTTTGGACCCGCGATGTAGGTGTAAATTGCATTTTTAAATTGGTCGTTCAGGCGAGTTAACCGCGCTGAGAGAAAAATGCGATTTCACCTGAACATAATAAATGATAGCTCTGAATCCATTGGCGCTTCATTTTCACGCGGAACGAATTTTCATTCGATTCTTCTCTCTGGGGATTCGGTTGTTTTTTTTACTCTTCGTACGTAATTTGCTAGGAAATTTTCCCAGCTAATAAAGCTAAGAGTTCTGCCAAATTATTCGGAATTTTGGCTACTGGAATGCTGTAATTAACGATACGATTATGTAGTCACATCAAAAGAGACAAATCACGTGGCATTCAAATTCCTTTAAATATTTGTTCTATTTCGGGGACATGCATAAATAACTGAACTCGTAGTGTTCCTTGGTTGTTGTGGACTACCATATTCTAAAAAGATTCTGACTGTTGCTCATAAAGCGTCTTGTTTCCATACGAGCCTAACAAGACGTTAGATACATCATCTAAACGTATTTTAGTTGAATCACTAAATAACTTGCTCTTGTTACCATCAGCTTTGGTTGATATTATCATATATATCACTTGTATTGATTTTTTGTCAACTAAGAGAAAATCTGTCTTGGTTGGCTCTCATTTTCTTGAGTGTATAAACACAGAAACAGAAGATATAAGCGAAGCTAATCCGTGACGATTATTTTTATTGTAATTTCCCTTCACAAACACTGGCAAAGTTTATGTAACTACAGGCGCAAAGATATTTGTGACCCTGCTGTTTACACCTATCTGAATACTCCAGTTAAAAAAATAGTTCGACGAACTTTACAGATTCGTCCGACCGTGACTGCACGGGTAGCACGAGTTGTATTTTCTCGCTTGTCGCTCAGTGCGTCTCTATCATTACTGACTAGATAGAAAGGGAGATCCGAGCGATAACTAAGTCGCGGACAATATGTGGTAGCCGCACTGGCTGTCGGATTGTAAGGGCTACTTAAGTTTTTTGTTAATCAAAGTTTATCAGAGCGGAAAGTACAAAAAAATTGGAGTTTTGACTGTTGATTTTTGTGACAACTTCGATTTTTTTCTTTACATTAAATTCAGGAGAGAACAAAACTAAATTATAAGTTATATGTATAAGAAACCGTTCTCTTAAAAATAAATGCAGATATGCGAAACAGCGGCATACCGTAGATAGTCGTTTAAATTACTATGTCTAACGCGATTTTAAATTCTTATGCCACTTTGCAGCGAACACTCTTTTAGTAAGCTTCATTAAGAATTCAAAGTTCCAAGTAATTTATGAGCTTAAATAATGATATCTCTTTCTGGACTAGTTAACTCGCTCAGGCGACATTCGCCAGGGCAAGTTTCAAGAAGATAAGTAATCTAAAAAAATATCACGTCCAACAAAACGAACTAGTAAGCAGGGGTCGAGGAAATGTACTTTATACGCAGTTACATCTTCCGCATTTGAACCATACAGGTTAATTGTCATTTGACGGGAAGCAAGGTGCCATATTTCATGCTCAATTTAATATATATGAACTAGGCCAACTAGGCTTTATTAAAAACGCCAACTTTCTACCGTTTATAAATTATTACGACTTCGGCCAATGCAATATGTAAAATATCTTTTTATTCATCAACATGACTAACGTTAGCATACGTTAGATCGCGTGCACCAAATGGTCCCGACCCTTTATTTCACCGTAGCTTGGCCCATTTTACTACAAATTGTGAATTTTCTCAACCGCCAGTACATTCACCAGCAAATATTCCAACATTGAACTTAAAATATCTGCCACGTCTCTATTACTAGACGCATAAGAGCATGTCAGATATTTTTTAACGCAATGTTGTAATTGCTAGTGATTGTACATTCGCGTACATTTACTATCCCGAACACTCGAGCGCACAAGTGCCATTCTAGTAACTAGTTTCCAGTGGCGCAACACGTTTAATTGATTGCAGTGGTTAGTGTATTGGGGGTATGTATGCGTACAGAGTGTATGTTTGGATCTCGGAAACAAGCTGTTGGTAGTTTGCGTGTTTTTGGAACCTTGGTGTAAGTTTCGTAAACTGCCGACCTTCGATTTGCGTTCGGCCTTGGGTTTTCTCAAGGAAATGCTCAGTTTTCATTGAATAGTAATTAAGTTTGTTAGGGGAAAGTGAAAGTTTAACGAAAACACGAGGAATATTTTTATGAGAGAGCCTTCGATACACTTTTGGAAAATTCTCAATGGAAAAAAAACTTGATGCTAGGATAGTTCGTGTCATGGAAACTTGATACTATTGGCTTTGAAGACAGAGTCACCGCAAAACCAACGGTACTCTTTAGTTTCAATGTTTCTAGTGTTCATAATACGTGCGTATATAAAAAATCTAAATTAAGCGGATATGTTAATTGCAAAAGCATTTTTAACCATCTGTTAATCATAGAAATAAAGGCTTGTATGCCAGAAACTAAGCAACGAACCGAATAGAACTAGCGAAATAAGGTCGAAGACCATACCTACGACCAGTCTCACCGCACTACAAACTTAAAGAATAATACCACATTTACAATGCTCGCCAATTTGTTGTTTGAGAAAGAACAAGACCAAAGAAAGAGCAATAGAATTTCACGGGAACTGTTTCAATCCCAATTTGAAATTGCATCAATCACACCAAGATGTGACAGTTTGTCAGGATGTTTATTACCCGATCACGCATATGCGACAAAAAAATCACTCGTAAAATTTAGATAGCTCTCGAGGGAATAGTAAAAAACAAAATTCACGAGGAATAAGCCCAGACCCAAAGTGGTCCACACAAAAATAGCAAAGACATCCGCAATACTGACCTGGAGTCTAAATACCTTCTCAATAATACATAACATGATGTGGCAGATCCAAATCAGAACATGCTGCTGCTGCGACTTACAAATTGAATTAGGCTTAAGGTAGGAGAGAACGTTCCTATTGATTCAGGGTATATTGATCTCTTACACATAGACGACAATTACAGCGAAGACATTGACACCAACATTACAGAGGCTCTGGAGTTTGAGGACTTACTCGATTATGCGCCACGTGATGTGACAGATCTAGACATTGAGATTAACCTCGGGACATGCAATTGAAGTGACCGACATATTCAATTAGGAATCTGTGTCTTACGAGTGAACTCCTTGACTTCATTCTGAAACGGAAAGCGTCGAACACCAACAATATCTTAACACCTCGGACGTCAGTGGCAACGGCGGAATTGCCGCACGCTCTATTACTAAATGTTCTAAAATCGCAGACATTCCAGGGGTTAAAATAATCAAATGAAGAAAAAAATACATGCCAAATTCAGAATAGAGCTCTGTCTAAACATTCTCGATTTAATGATCTCTTAAGTACAAGAAGGCAATCACAGTGAAGACACTCGTATTACAGAAGCTACGAATCCTGAGTGACTAACTCTATTAAGCACTACGTGATGTGAGAGAACTAGACACCGAAATTAACCAGCTAGAAGCATGTAGCTGATGCGACTGGCAAATCAAATTAGGAATCTGTCACATTCAGTGGGAAGAAGTTCATGCTACATTATTTGCAAGCAAGCAAGTGTTGCAATAGACAAGTGCAAACTATACATTTTAAATGCTACTGCATTAAACTATTACAACCTTTCATGACTGGCTCCTATAATAGCCTGACAATTAACCAAAAACAACACAACTCGTCTAAAAATAACTTTTCCCGAACACCTCCGCAACCTTTTGCCGACCTCGATCCAATATCAGAATCGTGTTGGAAGTGGATGCAAATGCTTTAAGCGGTCGAAATCCCAATTGGACGTGACAAAAACACGCTGACGAGTTGACGGGACAAGCCAATATGCGGACAAGGGAATCAGTATGTAAAACACATTGAGTGCTAAAGAGCTTAATCTAGAGCCCATTTGGCATGAAAATTGGGAAAGCTGGCAATGACTCACAATTAATTAATAACAGTGTGGATTGTGATGTTGTGAATTCAACAACCAAATTAAAAGTAGTAGATTTAAGTGGTTTTAAAATGACATCTTCATTTAGAGAAATAACGTAGTTTTTTTTTCATTTATTACCAACCCCCAAGCATTATCTGTGCAAAATGTGGTTAGTGAATTATCAACAAGTTTTTAAAGTTGTAGGTAATTCTGTAGCTCTGCCTACCCCATTCTGGGATTACAGGCGTGAAGGTATGTATGTATATATTACCAACGGCGTATAGATCGCGATTGCGATATCCTTCAATCTAAAGGTAAGGTAGGCAGTAAGATATTCCGTAGACAATAATATGTTTTATGTCATGAACCGTGAATCATGAAAAGCTGTCAATTACATTTTTTTAAAGATTTTATTGAGTGCAAGTTAAATATTACTCGTATGTTCCTTACATTTATATGCTCCTAAGGGTTCTATGAACGACCGTAAGTTGACATAACTTTGTACTGATGTAGGTATGTTTTTTTTTATTAATTTGGGGCATCAACAGGAATACATGTTATTAAAAATAATACAAAACAGTAAGCCAATAAAATATGTCCACCAAAAATACACTTAAGTGAATATAACATGAGCAATAATTTTAACAAGTTGCATAATATGAGATGAGAAAAAAAACCTTAACATAAACATATTTTGAGTTGAGTAGCGAGAGAGTATGTGTGTGTGTGAATTTATCATTATGCAGAATTTTAATTTCATCATGAGCCATTTCTCGCCGTATGACCGATTTTTTTCCCAAACCTAACCTAACCTAACCTAAACTAACCTACAAAATTTATGTTTAAGACATCTCGAAAACATTATGGTTTCAGCAGATAATAGCGTTCGAAATGATACAATCGATGAAGTGATATTCTATAAAATTACGGATTAGCGATTTTTTTTTATTACTCACCACGAGTGCGCGTCGCACCCGTCTTTCCGCCGCGGCGTATGGCTCCCTATTATGCTGCAGGTGGCGCGACCTGGGGACAAAAAAAACAATCATTATAGGTACGGTTGGCAAGTATATATTTCTACTAAAACAATGGACAGACTTCAAATTATTACGGAGTTCCCAATGGAATGGATCCCATGAGCAGACTGATCATTTTTTTATGAGAACATCTCTAACCCACTCTTCATGAAAAAAATATCCATTAAAATTGGTTGAAAACTGGCGGAGAAACCAAGTAAGTAACATACACTTAAAAAAACGAAGTTTAACGTATTTGCTGCCCCTTGTCCAGAGGTTCTTGTCCCATGAGTTTCAGTTTATCCTGCTTCTATTTTGTTAGCTCTTACTGTCAAGGTGCCGCAACTTACAAACTGTGGAAACTTACAAACGCATTCATAGCACTGGGTGGAAGTCAGAAAACGCTTATATGCGTTGCTGGCTGTGAATGCAAAAGATCCTCATATTCAACAGAAGCCTTTCAATATTAAAATCAACTGTAAAATAACTTCTACATCATAAGTAAGCGACTTCTAAAATTTTCAAAAAAAAATAGCTCTTATCTATCAGTGTCCCACTCCTAGGCAAGGCCTCCCCTCTTTTCCGCCACGAAAGGCGTCCAAGTCATTTTCTTTTTATGATGTTGAATATTTAAGACTTGTAGGACCTGTACACATTTAAAATGTATCAAGGATGAAGTAAAATTAAGCGTTGAATCATAAAATTATACACCATTTTGTCACTAACTCAAGCACACTGTACACCATACACTAATAACAGTAATAACAAAGGAAACCAAACGATTGCTTCAAACCCCCATTCAGACAGAATTTACATCCAAATACACCAAACAGCACGTAACCAAGCCACTATTGAACTAGCAAAGCTAATCGACAATGGTTACAACTGAACTACTCCGAAACACGTAATACTGGTACTATGTAACCCGCACAACCTTGTCCAACTCACTTTCCAGAACTTGGGAAGTTGGGACCGTATTAATAAACTCGTCTTAATAAATGACAGTTTTCTATGCCTTGACGTATCTTGTGACGGCCATCTCAGCCAAGATGGCTTTATTATTAGGTACGACCCTTAAGACTTACTATCAGCTGGCCTGTATGCTTGGCCTTCCCAATATTCAGTAATCTATCAATAAAAACTTATTTCGACTTCCTACTGATCATCAACACTGATTTCGGCAAATGTTATCATACCAACGATATCCCTAATCATATTGATCTACATACTATATACAATAACTTTAATGTACCGGGTAGGTATATAATAAAAAATACTAAATTTTGACTATTGATGCTGGTGCTTCAAAATTTTCGAAATTCGAAAATTTACTCAGACACCCTTAAAATGTACTTCCCAAATAACTTTTCTTCTAAAACTCATAAGTCAGCTTTAACCTACATGCTGGTATGATCCTCAATAACAACAAAATCCTATGTCACGAAGAATCTTTCATAAAATATTGACTGAATTGAACACATATTCGAAGTAATATAATGATGTCTATCACAATTTCAAAGAAATTAAATTACAATTTTCGTCTTCGTTGCCTCCTCACGCGAACGCCGTGATTTGACATTTGACACATCAAGGGTAACCTTCCGTGCTATTCAATCGTTTGTTAAACCTGGGTGCATCGACCTCTGTAGAAATACAACCCTTTTTATATTATACATTAAGTTATTCAATGGTTTGAACAAAGCTTGCTTTGTAGGGAGATTTATTTTTAAGGTTGAATGAAAGAAGACAGAGTGGAGATGCGCGTTGACATTTTGATAAGGTATTATTTACTGATGAAATTGAGGTCAAGGATGTTAATACGGTGTACTTAAATAATAAATAAGAAAACGACTGTATAATAAAACAGTCAAAAGAGAAAATAATAGTTAAAAATAATAAAATAATCATGAAAGTTCACTAAAAACATTCAGTTTAATACAATAAAGGGTAGTCTTTTTTGATTGACCATAATCATAGTCGCCGTCTTTATTTTTTCCCCAAACCAGAAAAAAAAATCGGCTCATTTTGTTTAAAACTCCCCTTCTAAGTACAGCTACATTACACCTGATTATTGGATGACGAAAAGAAATCACAAAGCCTTTGAGTAGCACAATATTTCCCAAAATCCAACAACGAAATATAAAACCGTAGAACTTTGGGGAGATCTTAACAAATTAGTAGCAAGGATCTATTTTAATAGGGCATATCTAATTTGTCTAGGAAACGGGTCAACCCTTCTTGACCCTCAGGGCCCGTATTAGCGTGGGTCAAACGCGGCGAGCGAGCAAATAAAAACTACCCGCAAATTAATTAAACTACGGCAGGTGAGGTCGTCTGACTAATATTAGCTAAGCATTGGGTTGTAAAGGATCTGGTAGACGATCAACTTTTCACGGTGGCCGGCCACAATTGCTGTCTTATTTGTACCTCGTATTTTCTCCGTAACAACGTTGCTCCTTTTAGAAGCCTTAATGGAGGATGATGTTTATTAACAATTGCGAATAAAGACAACGTGTTCTTCCTTAAATGTCACTGTTACGTGCCTATACCTAACAGGAGACAAGAAGATTGAAAAATTAATCGTACTTTTAGTAATAGTTGTAAACAACTTTAAATTTAAATAGGTATTTGAAGTTAATGAAACAAGTGCTTCGAGAATTAACTCATCCTCTAACCATAAAAGTAACGATCCTTTTACAAACCACGTAAAAATGCATGGAACCACTGAATATTTAAACGAACGTAAAATTCTTGACGACGAAGGTAATAATGTTACTCGGCTATTACTAAATGAATTCTGAAAACTTTAAAATAAAAACTTACAGGAGGTTTCCAACACACTGTCTAAGTATGAAAGCTTGTAAATAAGTTACACCGCACAGAAATATATAAGCAAAAAGAAGAGACTAAAAATGACTTTAGACTAGACTTCAAAATGGATAAAAGAAGAAAAAACTTAGAAGACAGAGTCACTACAGGTCAAACACTTGGTAACTACTGACTCATTATCAAGCTATAGTCGGAAGCATACTAAACATAACTCAAATGTAATCTGTGCATGATAAACTGATAATGAAACTAAGTAAGAAACGTAGATAAATAAAGTAAAACAAATTACAGTTTTCTGACAACCTTCGCGGGGATTAACTGAAATAAAGATAGGCACTGCGACAGTAAACAAAGCATTAAAGTTTTCCCACAAATGCTGGTTTTTGAAAGACGTGTCTTGAAACACGATAGTCTTGGAGGAAAGTTTAATGAGATGTTGATATAAATTGTAAATTTACGTGATGATGATAGTGAAGATGTTACTCATCAGTTTCACGCAGACTATATTAGTTTATTTATAAAGGGAACCAACAGCTAAATAATTGAGTTACGAAGCAAAGTAAGCAAAAACCAACTTTTTTTAAGATTATTCGGTAAGAGTAACTACAGATAAGAAACTACCTGGTGTAATAAACTTCTTCAAACTATAGCAGTTATTACTCATGATAAGTAAAACGATCAACTGAAAGTTAATAAATTAACCGAACAAGACGATTGCAATATCGTGTAAATATCAACACCATGCCTTATTTCATTAACTTTATTACCTACCTTGTTAAATACCTAAATATGTTTACAGTTTTAAACGAAAATTGGGTATTTCTTATCTTATCTTATCTTGTTAGTGGGGTCCTTACGGATACACTTCGACCCTATGGGATCTTTTGTGTAATTACCCCTCTTTTAGCGCTTAATCCAATGCAGCCTCCACTCCTTCCAAGAAGCGGATAGTGGAGTGCAATGGCAGTGCCTTGAAATCGTTCGGTTCTGGGTAGCCACAACCGAGGATTTTCATTCTTACTCCGGCGAGGGCATCACATTCACATAGTAAGTGTTTCATTGTCTCCACGTCCTCGCCGCACATTCTACAATCTGTGTTGTCATAAAGGCCCATCTTTGCTAGGAGGTGTTTAACTCCAAAGTGCCCAGTGAACACTCCGATAATGTATCGGAGTTGTCTTCTGCTGAGTTTCCAGAGTTTCCTGGTCCAGCACTGGTCAACTCTTTCTATGAAGAGCTTTGCATGCCCTAAGCCCATAGTAGTTTTCCACTCTTTTTGGTGATACTCTAGGGCGTTGTTATTCAGGGCTGCTTTTATGGTGCCCAGTGAGGGTGCCACAAATGGTTCAGGTCCGACGTATGCGCCCTTGGACCCTTCCCTTGCCAGCTCGTCCGCGGCTTCATTCCCGGGAAAGCCTTGGTGTCCTGGAATCCACATCAGTTTCACTTTATTGTGCCTGCCAAGCCTGTTTAAGGCTTGGATTCCATTATAGACTAGTTTAGAGTCTACTTTTGGCGCTGTAAGCGCCTTAAGTGCCGCTTGGCTGTCGCTTAGAATATAGATAGTTCTCTCCTGTGGAGGTCTGCCAATATTCTCCTGCGTGCAGGCAATTATCGCATACAACTCCGCCTGGAAGACCGTTGCGTAATTGCCCATACTTGTGCTACTTTTATAGTCTTTGGCGTGAATACCCGCCCCCGTACCGGAGCTCATTTTTGAACCATCCGTGTACCATATCGAGTTGTCTTCCTCTGATAGGTGCAACCCATCCTTCCATTCTTCCCTTGTTGGAATGTGGACTTTGAAGTTCCTCCGGAATACATACTTGGGTTGCATTTTGTCGCAACTCATCGTCAGTATTCTGTCTAGAACAACATTGTGTGCCATTTTTGTGTGTCTGGTTCTAGGCGCTGCGTCGTTCCACAGGCCAGTCTCTTTCAACCTTTGTAGTGACTTGCACGCCTCAGACTGTATGGCGATATGTAGTGGTTGGAGGTTTAGTAGGACCTCCATTGCCGCCGTCGGCGTCGTTCTGAACGCCCCTGTTATAGCCATGCAGGCCACCCTCTGCACTTTAGTAAGAGAGTCCTTGCATGTCCTTAATGTTGTTCTTGGCCACCAGGCCAAGCAGCCGTACATAATTATGGGCCTTACCATCATGGTATAGATCCACTTCAGTACTTTAGGGTTAAGGCCCCATGTCTTACCATATGCTGTTCTGCACATTCCAAACACTCTCAGCGCTTTTGTTATAGCGTGGTCTACGTGTTTTTTCCAAGTGAGTTCTTTATCTAGTATGATACCTAGATATTTTACCTCGCCTGACAATTTTAGTGCCTCGCCAAACAGCTTTAGCTGTTTAATCTGTTTGAGGTCCCGTTTCTTAGTAAATGGTATTACTACAGTTTTGCTGGGATTGATGGATAGTTGATGGCTAATGCACCAGCTTTCCACCTTTTCCAGAGCTTTCCCCATGATTCCCGATACTGTTTCCGGAAACTTCCCGTTGATAAGTATCACGAGATCATCTGCATACCCAACAGTGCATAGCGGGCCGGTGTTGAGTTCCTCGAGGAGAGAATTTACCACCAGGCTCCATAGAGTTGGGGAGAGTACCCCCCCCTGGGGACATCCTTTTGTCGTTGTGGCGAATAAGACGTCGCCTAAAAGGCTTGACATTATTAGCCTACTGTTTAGCATGTTACCTATCCATTTACAAATGGTTGGTTCAATGCCGTGCCCAGCAGCAGATGTGCTTATGGCTTCGAACGTAGTTTTGTCAAATGCTCCCTCCACATCGAGAAATGCCGCGAGACAGATCTCTTTGTTCTCAAGTGCATTTTCAGCTTTATTCACTACAAGATGAATCGCAGTATCTGTGGATTTGGGTATTTACTTAGGTATATATGTGCTCGGTGATCCAATTGGTCTGTAACATCAAAGTCATCAACTTTTGCTGATCAAATTTAAAAATCGTAGCTTTCTTTGCTGCAGGCAGAAGTTGCTAACTTTGATTCTATATATTCTTATAATATTCTAAATACATAAAGACGACCTATTAATAAGAACAAACATAAATATATAAAGAAAGTTGAAAAAGACTCAATTTAAACGCCTGACGTGACAACTACGTAAAACAGTGCAATTACTGCCATAATTACCGCATTCATATCACCACGGAGATAAGCCTCCTCGTGGTCTAAAAATGTTCACTCTTATCACAAATGGAATGACAAAAACGTAATTGAGCAGGCAATTGGACATTTTTTACTGCTGTTACAAGGTTATTTAACAAAAAAGGATAAAAAACAGTAATACGCTACCACTATGACGGCATAGACTGTTTTGGAAGCATCGTACAGTCAATGACTTATTTGTGAGCAATAAGGTGGAGCTTCCTATAAGTTACAAATGACTTGTATGACAATGAAGACTTCAAGCACATTTTTTTTAATTAGGTCCTCAATTTATGTTCGTGACCGTACATAAAACCTTTCGTGATTGATAAAAAAACTAGGAAATAAAGTGTCTAAGAATAAGAAAAAGAGGACCTTGAAGTCATATCACGACTGAAAAATGTTTGTTTTATTTAAGACTAATTAGAGCAAACTGTTATGTAATGTACTTGGCTTTATAACAACCTATTTGGATATTTTTTTTAGACAGTAATATTTCAGCAACGTTTTAATAAGGATATATTAGGTAAGTAGTCATACATATAGAATGTAGAAGAGGAAAGATGATGGGGCACCTGATACGGCACGACAGTTTCTTTTTGAACATTTTAGAGGGCAAAATTAAGGGAAAAAGAGGAAGAGGAATTCAGCCAAAAGTCAGGAGGCCAATCAGGACTTCAGGAGGTGAAAAAATTGGCAGAGAATAGAGTAAAATTGCAATTACTCCACAGAAAAGAGTCTAGTTCAGTTAAATTTTGATGAGATGAGTCATACATAACCAAAATGAAACAACTGACGAATTACAGTAAGAATTAAAAAAAGTATTAGAAATAACTATGCTACGCTGTGGTTGTGTTGGTCCCCAAAGTAATAAGTCTCTATATTTTGACAGCACACTCAATACAGAAACGGCTACAACATTCGACTCTTACGCACTCACAGCCGGAGGAAATGATTCACAGAATAATTCCGTAACGGAACTGCGGCATTGTCACAATGACATCATTGCTACCCGGGCCGCGTATGATTTAAAAATATTCACTTGGGACTTCAAGTGTCGGGAATACTAATTGAAAGGAAAGGCAGGTCGTGAAGGGACTATATAAAACGTTTAAAAACTAAACGCGCGACTGGCGACTAGTATGAGGCACCATATACTTTGCACGGAGTGGAATAACATTGGGATTATTTAAAATTCAGCTCAACAGTAAGAAATGGGGGAGGAAAGGGTATAAAGTCACGAACATGCTCCAGTCGTTCATACAAAGTATCCTTATATCCTATATCTCCTATAATATCAAACGTATTTTTTTATATAATGCCCGATGTACCGGATAAATTGGATACTGTTTTGGTCAATGTGTACACTTTCTCGATATCCTATACTTTTAAACGAGCAATATTTACACATAGTAGATTCTGTAGACTATCAATCATGTTCTCGAAGCGGCTCTAACGATTTTGATAAAATTTGCAATTTACGGAGGCGAAAATTCGATCTGTCAAAATGTCATCTTTGGAAATTTCGTTTCCAGGTGCTATTTATTTATTACACACTCAAAAAAAATAGAGCTAACCAAGAGAGATTTTCTCTTAGTTGACAAAAATGAACAAAAGAATTATGAATGTTATGATTAGTTTTATCAACTAAAGTTGAGAGTAATAGTGAGTTCTTTGATGATGCAACTAACATCTTGGTTGATGCATCTAAAGTCTTGTTAGGCTCGTATGTGATCAAGACGCTTATGCAAAATATTTTCTTTTTCTCAGTAAATAATAATGCATTTAAGACAAGACTTTATAAGCATGCTTCTTTTTTTCAGAATACCTTTTAAAGAGGTTCCCGTTGTCAATTCATTGAGTTCGTCAATATGTATGCCCACGCGCAAGTACAGTACACCAGTAGACATTGTAGGTGTGGTATTTTAGGATATGAACACTCGATCGCCTAGTCGGTAAAGGTCAGTGGACTTGATGGGTTTCTAAGACAGTGCAATAAATGTCATTGATCTTAAAAATAAAACATAGGAGTCAATTACTTTTTTGTTGAATAATGGTGTCATATATATAGCCTTAGCAACCTTGGGGAGTAAAGAACTGCGATAAATAGATATATAGGTAAATAAATATCAGGGACTATCTTACATGAGTTGACCTATACTCGACCTAAGCAAGCTCTAGGCTTGTACTGTAGGTACTAGACAATGATAATGAGATATACTTATACATATATATACTATTACTACCATAGAAAATATCTATGACTTAGGAACGTATACTTGCGCTCATCACTCAAATATTTGTCCTAATCGGGAATCGAACCTAGGACGAGTAGTTTCGTAGGGAGGGTAACTACCAAATAGGCTAACCGCGTCTTTAAATATTATATCAAAAATCAGAGGAGGAATGTGGGGGCCTTAGATTATTGTGATACGTAAATGATTTGAGACACAATATGAACAGCATCATAAATAGCTATACACTGTAGTACCTCGTCGCTTTAACACATTTGACCAATTCATATGGCAGTTTAAGCTTTAACGTTGAATATTTTATATCGACGATGATGAATTGGTGACAGTATATTGAAATTTCTTACCGACTCCCAACAACTATTTTCACGAGAACCACGTGGGCTTTCATTTTAACGACATACTGTCATCAAACCGAGTGACTCCATCAAAAAGCGATTCAGACGAGGTGGCTGTTTCCACTGACCGCAACAGTAGGCGTTTTATCTCACAATATGTTTGTGTCGGTATTTACGATCCTGGCTATGATTAAATCTTGTACCAGCTAAATGCAGTGAATCAGGCTTAAGAAGGGACGGTGATGTCACGACGGCAGTAGGGCACGATTAGCAGTCGATACTGGCAGAACACTGATGACCTAACATGCTTAAACACTTCGACACACTTAGCTAGCGAGCACGTATTGATCAGCACTAACCTCTTATGGAACTTCAAAAAGAGCACTAAAGCCAACAGGCAAGCCGGTTACGAAATACACTGACACGTTCCGTTTAAAGGCACGTTTTTATTTCACTAAAACTCGCAATCCTTGTGCGATATAAACGCCGGATAAAAATGGACATATCGGATAACCTCGTCTGTGTCCATAGCTTTTAGCGCAAACAATAGATATTCGATTACTCTCTGACCTTCCCGGCAAATAGATGAGCTCGATCGATGCTGGAGACGAATTCGTGTGAGTCACATCTCGAGAATGCCCGCCCTTGTTGGCTCGATGTATAATTACTATGTGTCTAGACACTAGGCGACTCCAGGCGACTGCCAGGCGACAGCTATGGAAATATAATTACGTTGGACGTTTCACTGGGATTGCAGAAGTGGGAATGAGGTTAAGTGGTTCGTTCCGACGATCGGTACATGACAGAATCGAAATTAGCTAACTCCTCGGAGCGCTGAAGCCCACGTACCTGACGGTGTCACCGAAAAAACAAGGCGAAGGAGTGCACAGGACGGAAAACACGAAGAGGTGATGGTTCCCAGGTGAACTTCTTATCGCCATATCACTTCACAGTCGCACATAATTGTCCTCGAAAGTGGTGTTCCTCACACATCGCTAATAGCGTCTTCGGAATTCATTTCAGGCATTAATTTTGCCACCTAATTTATCAGGCACTTGACTCATAATTGCTTGTGAATTTTCGCGCGGTAGCAAAGGGGGCACACATTATATGAAATAGTAACGGAGACACGTGCTCTCGCGGCAGAGAGGGACGGATTCACTGAACGTCCTTGGCGCGGGGGCGCGCGGGGCGCCTGCGGCATCAGACGTTTCAATCATCCCCGGGTGGGATAGGGACGCGGCTCGGGGTACGGTCGGGGCGCGAGTGAGAGGCGCGATGCCGTGCTATTGACCGGCCGGCAGACCACGCCCACCCGGGCGAAACACTGGCGCGCTGATGCTCCAAGTGAAAATCGAACGTCGGCCCGGGCAGACGCGGCGGGCGGGCGGCTGGCTGCACCATCAAGGTTACCGTATCCTGACGTCTCTGCACTCCTGGTGCCCAACACGCGCCGACCTCACAATACTCCCGCTCCCACAACGCTAAGCACTTTAAGATTGCAATAGGAATTCTTCGAAGCTTTAGTTTAACGGTTCGATATACGGGCTCGGCAGTTGGCACGCGTACAATATAGGTTGCCTTGCCAGAGAGGAACGACAATCGATATGAAAGAGAGGGATTGAAAGAGCCGGCTTTTGGTTACGACACACTTAAAACTTCAGTTTTAATTAAAACACTAGGAAAAAGAGAACGATTTAAACGATTGATCGCAAATCGAACTGATTCGCTCGGTTTTTTTAAACGCTGATTGCTCCTTTTATATGGACGGTTGTAACTTTATCGAATCCATGAGGTAACCTACATTTTCATTTGCATGTGGAGCTCTAAGGTTATATAAGTCTTATATATATGTAACATTTGAGATTACGTAACGCGGCCTACCTCACAGCCATGCGGTATGGAGGCACGCAGCACATTTAAAAATGCACTCACCAGGATTCCTTTTTCAACGGCATAAGGTTTGTTATTGCTAAAATAACGAGTCATATTCGCGTCCATTAATAGTACAATATTTCCCGTAACGGTATTGTTTTATTTTTACCAAGCAATTATCATAAAGTAAATTGTTAGAATCGACGGTACAAATGGAGCGGAAAATATATAACGGAATCTACAATGGGAGGATGTCAAGGTCGAAAAATACCTGACATTCATGTGACATACGAGATAATAAAGTTTATGGGCGGTTTTAACTTGGAAAATATCCAATGCGAAGACATGACATTTGATATGGAGTTAATAAACGGAGATGATACAAGCGAAAATATGGTTGAGTACGAGCATCTAAAACGACTCGTAGAGGAGGAGTTTAAGTTAAAAGCAGGGAAAAGACGGACATTAAAAAAAACAGCGAATCTAACACAAATTGACCTAGTCCCAAACTAAGCTCTAGCCTTGAGCTACGAGTACGTACTAGACAACGATATGGTACACTAATGTTTTACAATTCATAATTTGGCAAACTCATTTTCCAATCTTTCATTTCGCAAAGAGATACTTCCCGCTGCATTATTTTACAATTGTATGTGGTCAAAAGTCTAACCTAACCTAACATATTTAATAAGTCCATGTATGTAACATATGTCATAATGTAATGGTTCATGCGCAAACACGTTTTTGCGAAATGAAAGTTTGTAAAATCATACATTTGTCAAACGTACTTTTGGTCAAATGAATGGACCCCAAAACATCCTTATTTATCTAAATACGTAACAAACATCCAAGACTCAGAAACAAATACCTGCACTCATCACGAACCTAACCGGAATCAAACCCTGGACCGTCAGCTTTGTATAGGCAGAGTCACTACCAACTAACCCAGCTAACCGTACTGTCAACTCCATTGAAATACCTATATTTCAGTCTGTATCATTTCCCTAATCACCATTGCAACTGGTCGATCTCCACACCATTTCACTTGGTGGTGGGAGGCAATTACTCCAAAGTTAAGAGGCATACATATGTAGTGCGACCCCATAAACTAAGGGTGGGACTGCCTTGACCTGGGCTCTTCTCTTCGTGCGGGCTGTAAATTCGTAGCGAGTACAGTCACCAGCGAAAATAAACTTGTATCTAAAATGATAAGGCTAGTTCGGAGTACTTTAGTCGAGTAGCAAGCATTTTGGTTGAAATTTAGTCGATTGTTCGACTAAATTTTCGTTGTTCAGACAGATTTAGGTTAAGTACTAAAATACTCGCTCCTCGACTAAATTCTGGGCACCTTGTGAAAAATGGTATAAGTCGATTTAACTCGTAATAAATAAGGTTGTATACATAAACGGAGTACACTAGACTTAAACCCTTTTTCACTTGATCTTCAGGTGACATAAATCCTTTTTCACTAGTACAGTCAACCGCATAAATAAGTGATCATTTATGTACCTTCTCGCTTTCAATCGTTTCACAATTCTGTATAATATTTCAAACACGACGTTAAAGTGACAAGGTACATAAATGATCACTTATTTATGCTGTTGACTGTACCCCAGAATTAGGTAAATAAACTTTTCAACCACACAACTTTTGTCTCCTGAGTAGTAAGTACTTTCATCAATTTATACTCAAACTAATTTTATATCCGAAGATTTAATAAAACTGTTATATAAAACTACTTTTTTCTAATAAAACATGATCGCTTTTGTCTTTGACATGTTATTTTAAGATTTTCAAGATTTGACTAAGAGATCAATTTTCAAATTATAAATAATTACTTAAAAAGAATAAACTTTTAAAGAAGAATTCTTGTTTTTGTAGGAAAACATTGTACAAAAATTTATAAAAAAAAAGGGATATGGGAACGGCCACGAAAAGGATAAGCGACCAAGTCCAAACCTTTCCGGCCATTTTGCGCAAAAAGTGGAAAATTCTCAAGGTCTCACGAGTTGTAAGCGACAGCCTTTTTGCGCAAAAAAAAACACTTCATGTTGCACAAAAAATTAAATTGTTAATGATCAGTGATTTAATTTTACATTTTTTTTAAGGTTTGATAATTAATTACCCAACCATAAGACTAGTTAAAAAAAAAAAAAAAATATACGCGTCGACTTGAGAACCTCCTCCGTTTTTTTTCGTCGGTTAAAAATCAGTGTTCCTTCAGTGAACGATGTAAACAAATTAGTACTTACTGTTTGACACAACTCAAATATTCACCAAGCGTGTTTTTATTAAAAATAACGTATAATTAACAGTTATTTCACCTTAAACTTAATATGAAAATAATGATCTAGTGTACAAATTATTGCAAAGAGCTCACTTGATCTTTAAAAGTACGTGATTGTCGAGTAATCATGGTGAATTGGTTCGTTTGGTTTTGTTTACATCTTTTGCAAGTTCTATTAACGGCGACTTTACAGCGTCCAGACAAGCCGGTCTTATCTTATCTTATTGGTGGGGTCCTTACGGATACATTTCGACCATATGGGATATTTTGAGTAATTACCCCTCTTTTAGCGAAATTACTATTACTAATCTTATCTTATCTTACAGATGGCCCTTTCGGATACACTTCGACCCTTTACGATCTTTTGTGTAATTACCCTCTTACACACTCAGCTGTTCGAATGTGCAGGTTTCCTCACGATGGTTTTCCTTCACCGTAAGAGCGTCGGGTAATGCACTTAAGTTAGAAAAACTCATTGGTACATGGTGACCGCGGGGGTTCGAACTCGGTACCTTACGATCACGAGTCGACCCCCTAAGCCACTAGGCCACCGATGCTCTGGCTATTACTAATACAACAATTCTTTGAATTTTTTTTAATACTCGTACCACTAAATTCCTAATATCTTGAAATATAAACTTCAAACGTTAAAGACTGTAAGCGTTCTCAGTATACTGTAATTGTATACCGCGAGACTCGCGAACGAGGAAGTTAATCGGCTTAGCAAATATTGATTAACCGTTTTGTCCTAGTTTCAGGGAAAAAACGCGGCACCGCCATTAAGATTGGGGATTAGTTCTTTTGTTAGTTTAATTTACTGTCAGTTTTATGTGATAGGTAAAAAACTACATTAAAGCCCCCTGTAGTTGTAAAACATCTGTAGGTACCGTTCGACATTCTATATTTGAAAGACGTAAATTCCATATATATATATATATATATATCGATCCTGACCGATTTCGGCCACATTGACTGGGATCCAACCATTTAGAGCGTCGCTCGTGAGCCTGTCCTGTGATGACTGACATAGCCAATTTTTGCATTAAAAGTTCGATAATTCTATATAAGTTTATATAGGTACAACTTTATTTAAGTGTTCTTTATAGGACAAATTGCTGTTATTGTTAAGCCATCATAGAACTATGTCAAATGAAGCAGCCACAGTTCAGAGAAAAAAATGACAGAGAAGAAATAAATTGTTGAAGTTCTGCGATAAGGTTATATAATGGCCCATACTGTTTCAGTGCCGATGCCAGACTATGAAGTTGTGTACGAAATAATGCCTGTCTAGGAGACATAAGAAATTTGGGCAATCACTGACTGTTGTCTTTATATAATGACTTTAAGAAAGAAGGCCTTATATTTATATATGTATATGTACCTCATTTTCTCTTTTAAAAATATTACATAGCTATCTGCCGCACTCAGAGACGACAGTTAAATTTAATGTTTGTTTAGTGACGTATTGTCTTATTCTATTGGTGTAGCAAAGAAAGTGACAGCAGCAACTTTAATCAATCATTAAATTAAATTGACGTCTCTAAGTGCGGCAGTATATGTATTAATAGATAAATATTTAGCGGTTCATTTGTCTAACCGTGAACTATTAATTGATTTTTCGTAATGTTTGCTATGCGCACACCCATTCTTATTTGTACAACCGTACGACGCATTATTGAATACAAAAATATCCATTAACTTAAACGTGTGTTTCATTTAAAACTAACCTTACCGTTAGAAGCGTAGAATTTAAATTACGTCAAAGTCAATTCAGGAACACTATTGTACTTATTTATTTTGTTATCGATAGTAAATATTATGCTAAAATCCATAATAATATTACAAATGTAAAAATAGTCTGTTTGTTACGCTTTCACGGTTAAGCCGCTGAACCGATTTCGATGAAATTTGGTATGGAGAACTATACAGACGGAGTAAAAATATATACTAGCTGCGTAGATTTCGGGTATCGTTATTCTCTCGGAAACTTTTAAATTATGCGGAAAGAAAAGTAGTTTATGTGTTAATCCAGGATCCAGGGTGTAAGCTAACTCCATTCCAAATTTCATCCAAATCAGTCCAGTCCAGCCGTTGCAGTGTGAAGGAGTACCAAACTAACACACCAACTTTCGCATTTACAATATTAGTAGGATAGTAGGATATTAGTGGGATTAACGCATTTTTACAAGCACACGTTACTTCGCAAATATAGTGTTTCTAAATAGCAATGGCGCGCCTTGCCGCTCACAAGTGAAGTTGCACGCTGTCAATGTACCTACTAGTATTTTTTTTTAATGTTATCCTCACAGACCTAGATATCCTAGATACCGCTAATGCATGTACTTTGCGTGTAACTAAGTAGAGCGGTGCACCATTTGCCGGTCAGTCGCGCTCCTGTCGTTCTAACTCTCAGACGTTTGTTGCTGCACTAGAAAATGCCTCATTGCGCCGTAATTAACTGTTTAAATTTCAACAAGAGTGGCAAGTCGAGTAAACAGTATTGGACATCACTAAATTGCTTACGTGACGTCATAGTTAGCATATAAAAATTGACACGCTCGGTTTCCATACTATTGAGCGCGTTTGCGGCGTCTATATGGTCTGTGGTTATCCTCAATAATTAAATCATGAATCCATGGTATTATTGGTCTTCAAAGTAAATCGATACTTATTAACACTCAAGCATGACATGTTTTACATTCAATATTATATTATATTAATATACCTACATATTATGCTTACGTATGTCTAAGTAATGGCGATCACAAACAAAATGATGTTTTTTACTCGTACCAATAGACCAGTTTGTAGACATTTGAGGATCAAAATCGAAAATGGAATTCGAAAAAAAAAAACGCATATACGCTTTGCGAAGCAGCGGGATACAATAATAGGCTAATATAAAAATAATAATATAGACATTTGTTTGGGAGATTACTATAGCATTTTTTGAATCTTATTCTATTAAATTTAGTAGTAAATGCGTATACAACAAGCTCTTAGGCCCATTTAAGTTTTATAACATTTACCCCCTTATGAGCGCACAATAAACCCATTTTAGTTAAAGTATCCTTTTGTCCCTTTATGTCAAATTCAAATTTCATATTGAAACATAAGGACGGAACATATTTCAAGCACACTTTTGCTGTTGCGCGTTTATAAATAAAAAGGGTAAACTGATTAAGGATAACTATAAATATTTTGACGTGACATTTTGGTTTTACCTTCTACGTCAAAAACTTAAGTCTTAATAGGTATAGACGCGGAATGTAAACATTCGTCACTTTGGACCGGACCAAACACTATTGAAATAGAGTTGAAAACTCATTAACCTTTTCATTTCGATGTACAGCCGTGAACTTTAATTTGGTACCCACCTTAGGTCCAAAGTCAATCTGACATTCTACAACAATAAGGTTGAGTTTCCTAAAAGTTACAAATGACTTGACATCTCTAATGACATTGACGACTTCAAACATATTTTTCTTGAAATGGGTCACAAATTAACGTTCGTGATAGTACAAACAAACCAACAACCCACCACTCAAGTGATTAAAACATAATAAAATTAAAATTCTATGATGTCAATACAATTATTTATTCCCTCTGACCGTGACCGTTAATGCAAATAAAACGTTAAGTTCCATTTTATTAAACAAGACGTTTACCAAGTTCAGTACCAAGGACGCCATATTGAGTCCGTTTTACATGTATTTTGTATATTCTGGCGCTTAGTGTTTACGCAAACTGAAGTCGCCTAAGTCTTCAAAGCATTCCGACTCAATGGGTCGTGATAAACAAACATAGTTCGCGGAATCAATAAGGTCTTTAACGATTCCATTTTAAAATAGGTTTTATCGTGCACCGAATGCGATATACGACATTACGTATGTTGATGTAACTATTAACTACAATCAGAAGTAGCAAGCGGCCAGAAATACGTTTTAACTGCCATGTTACTCTCTTAAAAGGATTCACTCGACGGACGAATTACTAACCGGCGAGTTAAGTTGTCTCGTCAGGTCGTACAAACAACATTTTAAGGCATGCATTCTTAATTAAGTAGCTTAATCGTCGAGCTCGCTCGCTAGATCGGTCGATCAACTTGTTTTTACTCGACTGCCGAAGGATGAAGGTAATTTTTATGACCTGTATGAAAGTATTTCACCACTTTCCGTTTTCAACATATTCTAGTTTGGTCACATTCCGTTTTCGACATAAATGATTACATATAATAAAGTCAGACTATCTGTTTGTCTGTCAAGTCTCTAGTTTACGTTTAAAGGAATAAGTTCTTCTCATCTTTATTGTGCAAGCAAAGTCATAGGCATTGTAGTATAATTTGGAAGTTCCACTGTGTCTAAACAAAAGTATGTCGAAAACAGAAAACGACAAAATAAGAATGTTTCGAATCATGAATACGACAAAAAAGGAAGCAATCGAAATTAACTCTCCTGATGTTGATTCTACCGTCTCCACAAATAATACATTATTCAGAATAGCGCTCAAAAACATCTAACATGCTTTTATTTCTCCAGTAATAGAACCATGTAGTTATTTTGGAGCCCTATGTTGAATAATGTATTATAAACTATCTTCTGCCCGCGACTCCGTTCGCGTAGAATTTTTAATTATGCCATTCCACGGGAATAGTGATTTATTTTGGGATTAAAACGTATATGCTGTTCCAGCCAGACTAATCTACCTCTGTATGCCAAATTTCATCCAGGTCCGTCCAGGCGTGATTGAGGAACAAACATTCATGCATCCAACTTTCATAATCATCATCATCATCATCAGCGGCAAAACGTCCACTCCTGGACAAAGGCCTACCCCAAGGTTTCCCACAACGATAGGTCCTCTGCTGCTGTCATCCAGCGGTTTACCGCGACCTTTATCAGATCGTCGGTCCACCTTGTGGAAGGCCTGCATCACACGACAACACGACGACACGTCGTCTCCCGGTTTGCGATCGCCACTCTAGAACCTTCCTTCATTGGCCACATGAGGGTTCTTTTACACGTCGGTAATAAGGAGTGAATTTACTAGCGCTTCGGACAAGACAAGAGCATCATTGCGGAGACACGGTCTCTACGTCAGGAACGATATTAAAATGCAGTATGGCCTCCATTTAATTATCACTAATGGACTCAATATAGATAATTCAATTTTAAATCTGATTTGTATGGTATTTTGATCCTTTTATCGGATAGATAACGAACTTGCCCAATATCGATTGATTTTAAAATAGATCGCGATTAACGGTTGAACTCAATACGAAGTGTAATCAATCAATAAGTTATAGTATATTCTTAGGTATCGTCAAAATCGGAAATGTAGTCGCTAACTTGACATTAAAAACTTTAAATCGTAACTTAACTCGCACCTCACATCATAACATGATCACATTGTAGTGAAATTCTAAACAAAGTGACCCGTTATCCTGTCTCGCCAGTCTATCGGAGATGAAAAAGCGAGCCATTGGCCATACATCACACTATGTGTCAAGCAATTCGATTATAGCCATCCAACTGCCGTCCAGCGGCCATTGTTAGCCATTTAGCCACTTACACTGCCCTAGCAAATTTATTTGTCCATGCTACACACGACGTAGATAGGCAGATTATTTTTAACATCTAGTCCCAAATTTAGCTCTAGGATAGGTAATTTTTGACAAAGATAAACATACTTAACACAGAAAACATCGAATACTCAGTAGCTTCGTAGGGTCACTACCAACTAATCAAGTTTTGAATTCGTCATTATTGGCCCTTTTCTACGAATTACTACTCAGGGACATTTGCGACAGTATGACGAATCTAACGACGCCTCATTTGTCAAACTCGGGCCATCCGGTCAGTCTCTACGAGGGAACGAACCACCATACATCATCATCATCTTGTCCTTATCCCAATCATTGGGAGTCGGAGCAGCACGTCTTTTTCTTCCAAATGTCCTTATCAGTCGTCTTCACTTCCTTGTTTTTCATATCGCTTTTCACACATTCCATTTATCTCCGCTTAGGTGTCCTCCTTCTACTACAGCTCCCCACATTAATGTTTAAAAAACATTTATTACCCTCTATCGGCAGTCAGGAAGTAGTCTTAGGTATCTCATTTTACTAGCATCATTATATAATGCTAAAGGCCTTATTACACCTTCCTAAATTAGTCACTAACAAGAGGGATGCCGCAATATGTTAGATACGTATGGAGATATCTCCATCTCGTTCCAACGTATTGCTGCGTCCTTCTTGTAAGTTACTAACTTAGGAAGGTGTAAAAAGCGCATAAAGAGCGGACGCCAACGACGAAGAATTTCGTACATTGACCTTTAGTCTAGAGCGCCGTATTACTATAGGGAAAAGGTTTACAATCCTGTGGAAGTCGTAAGAGGCGACTCAGGGAATAAAGGCTTGTACTGTTAGGCGATGGGCTTGCCACCTGTCACTAATATTTGCTGGTAAACATCTTAGATTGTGCAAAATGTGGTTACAGATATAACAACAAGTTTTTAGAGGTGTAGCTCTCTCTGCCTACCCCACTTTCGAAATAATGTTTGTATGTATGTATGTATGTATGTATGTGTATAAGTATGTATGTATGTATGTATGTATGTATGTATGTATGTATGTATGTATGTATTGTATGTATTGTATGTATGTATTGTATGTATGTATGTATGTATGTATGTATGTTACAATCCATGATGCCGGCGACCAACCGCGCTGTACGACAGTGACAGAGACAAAAGTAATCGTGAGTCGACGTACGAAATTCCTAGTTCAGCGTCCGCGCTTTAGTCTGGCTAGTTAGAAAACAATAAAAATCATGAAAAAAATTATAAATAATAGAGAATAATTGCTTTATTATTACTAGCTCGACGACATTATAAATTAATGATCGGTTCAGAAGTTGACAGGCAATTTAATTACCGTTTAGACGTTAATCAACTAATTATCGTTACTCAAATTGATAAACGATTGTTTAAGACTGAAACATCACTTTAACTGTTTGAAAACTCCGCCCTTATAATCTTCGTGATCATTCACAAAATGAATTATGAATGGGATGCGCTGAAGAAGGATTTACAATGAAATAACATTTACAAATAATTCCAAACCACAAACTCACCCACCAAACGTTCTAATTAGTCGTGGTAGGATCATGTCGTAGTTTTCTATTAATTTATATATAATTTGTAAACCCGATGACAATGCAATATTATGCTATCCAAGAGCTGATCTGATGATGGAGTCGGAAGGTGGCAACGAGATCTCCGCTATACTTATAGTAGACCCTCCGTATTTTGACTCATTAGTTTGGTCTTGATAAGCACAAAACGGCTATGCAAAAAAAAGTACGGTCGGCAACAAAAGTTTGTCGTTGTTGTAAAATTTGCTGTGGTTTATTAGTTCCGTCTTCGTGGTTCTGCGTAAATTTACTACATATATATTTTATACTGGAAAAGGGCCGAATTTTAAGTACCCGAAAACGACGTGCGTGCATGACTCGATGTATGAATGTGGAAGAAGCGAAAGAGATTTGTCAAGATCGTAGCAGGTGGAAAGAAGTGGTCTCTGCCTACCCCTCTGAGAAACAGGCGTGATTTAATGTATGTATGTATGTATATATTTTATAGGGGAGAAATAACTCGGACGGAGTCTCAGGTAAAAGCTAGCTAGAATAATTGTTTCACTATGTAGCTACACGTACATCTTGATACAGTTTTTGCTTTAATCTCGTCACTTCGTAGACTTGCAGAATGGTCCTCCAGCGTTATCAGAGACCTTGTCAGATTTCGTCATGAGATAACATTGTTCTATTTCTTGGAAGTAATTATAGTTAGTTACTTAATAGTTAGTCAGTATAATGACTAAGATTTATATTAATTCTCTAAAACGCAGGTATGATTAATGTGATTCAAGCAACTCACAGCGTCTGGATAATTCATCATAGTTTAACGTCAACCGTTCGATACATACATACATACATTAAATCACGCCTGTTTCCCAGAGGGGTAGGCAGAGACCACTTCTTTCCACCTGCTACAATCTTGACAAATCTCTTTCGCTTCTTCCACATTCATACATCGAGTCATGCACGCACGTCGGTCTCGTGTATTTAAAATTCGGCCCTTTTCCAGTATTTCTCCGATTTGATTCGAAAAGTACGCCTAGGGCGGCCCCTTCCGACCCTTTCACTCACTTTCGCTCTGTATATTTCTTTCGTCAATCTTCTTTCATCCATCCTTTTCAAATGACCGAACCATCGAAGCATGCCCTTTTCAATCTCAAAAATCAAACCGTTCGATAAGTTAGTAAAATTAACAGCAGAAGTAGGCGCACAGGCGAAGAGCTCAAAATTATCTACATACTCTTGACAATAGAATAGTATTTAGATAATTTTTATTCCGGAGAATAGTCCCGGAAAATTGGAGGGTACCCGAGAGAATAGCGATTAACAAACTTCTGCACGGATGGAGTTGCCGCAGTAAATAATAAAGTTTATTCCGCATCCAACTTAACTAACCAAAACTACTTTAGGTATGATTCCGATGTTGGCGACCGCACTGCCAAAGAACGCCTTCTAACTGCGAAATAGTAGTCGAAGCATTATATACTCTAATGATAGCTACATTAAATTTAAAATATATATTACTATGTAGGGTTATCCTACTCGGTAAAACCATATTGCTTAACACGGTATCGTATTGTCAACGAAATGATAGCTCTTATTTACTTGAAAGTAATGGCGGCCGAGTTGAAAACGATACGATAACGTGTCAAAAGCAGTATGGTTTTATTGAGTAGAATAGAGCAACGGCAACGGCGACATCGCACGACCGGGTCCTCAGTAGCGGTCGTCGACATCAGAATGTTATCTTAACATAACAAAGTCTACCAACATTTACCAATCTCTCCAATATGTCCACTGTTGAAAACTATTCCGTGGTCGAAAAGAAGCGCCTTATAAAACTTAACAGTCTCACATACATTCATACCTTCACGCCTGTAATCCCAGAGCGGGGTAGGCAGAGCTACAGAATTACCAACAACTCTAAAAACTTGTTGATCATTCCGTAACCACATTTTGCACAATTAGGCTAAGATGTTTACTAGCGTATTAGTGACAGGTTGCAAGCCCATCACCTAACATTACTACAAGCCTTTATTCCCTCAGTCGCCTCTTACGACATCCACGGGAAGACATGGAGTGGCACTATTCTAACCACACGGGAATACATAACAGTCTTCTTGTCACAATATTAATACAACCAAGTACAATTAGTCCCTCCTACCGACACATTTTACAGTCATATAAAATAACAAGTGCCACGTTTACAATCGCAATTAGCACGGATCTGGATTGTTTCTGCCTCGCAACAAGACATTGTATTTAACGGCTTTGACAATGTGTCACGGTATCAACATTGTCACCGGTGACGTGCGATTTAACAGAAATAGCGAGGAATTAGGTAAAACAGGCATGGAAATATGTCGGTGTTTTGTAAAATGATTGGTGAAGTTTTACAACTTTACAACACCTTGTTTGTCGGTGTTTAAAAAGGACTCATCTGCGAACTAAAACCTTACATCGATGTCACACGAGCATTGCCGGTGCGCTGCGTCGCCGCTGCGTTGTTCTACATATAAATAAGAACGACATGCCACACGATGCGTTGAAATACGTGCGTCGTCGCTCTGTGTTGAAATCACAGCGTTGCTACGACGCAACGCACCGGCAACGTTCGTGTGGCGTCGGTGTAATAAGGTAGCACTTTGGGGGTTTTAGTTCGCAGTTGATTCCTTTTAAAACCCCGACAAAAAAGGTGTTACTTATATAAAATTAAAAAACATATAGCTCCCAAACGGATGGACCTTTTTTTTAAAAGTAAACTACACAGATACACATAATATAGCACCCCTCCTTTAGCCTCGGGGGTTAAAAATAATAAATAATGATACAAATCGCATCAAATTCTATAAAATAGTTTCAAAAATTAACGCATAAATACAGACAGACACGACAGGCATTTTTTAATCTATGATATGTTGTGAAGAAAAACCTTTTCAGGGGAATACGGAAAGGGAAGCATCACGGGCGGCATTGTATTCGTTGAGGCAGAAGGAGATTGAAGGGGCGGACCTCTCAGGTCCGGGACATAAATAGAAGATAAAAATGTATTTATAGCTTATGGTGACCAAACCAGTTTTGCTGTCAAGTTATCGTCGCCTTTAATAGACTGCCGACTTAAATGGCGCCTTGGAAATATACAACTGAGGTATGCATTTAGATTACGGACCAATATTAGTAATATCCTTGAATACTGGAACTCTTTATTGCAATAAGTAACAGAAAATGTCAAAGTAAAAAGGAAATGAAAACGCAAAAAGTATTTAAAGTCCATACCAACAGACTTGTCTAATATAGTAAACGCTTTTATAACCTCAAAATGGATCGTTTTTGGCTAAAACGGCCGTTTTCTGGTGACACTACATTTTGCACACTATTTTTCTGATTCTACATCATAGGTGTTTTTTATGACAAAATTGCAATTTAAGGTGAGAAGGGAGCATTTTGAGGTTATAAAAGTCAGATGGTATATGGAGTATACAAACAAAGGCGAACATATCCGTTTAAGGGATGTCTTCCCGCTAATTTTTGAGCGATTAAAAAATAAATAAAAACTACGGATGGGTAAAAGTATAACAATCAAAAAACTGAAGATAAAGATAAACATTGGAAATAAATACGTATAAATGTATAAATTATATTAAATAGAATTAATTCATGAAAAGTAGAAAGGACTGACAGTCTTAGATCAGGAACAAGAGACAAAACAGTACTTCTTCAGCCTAGATTTAAATGAAGCAACAGACAGACCTTTCATGTTGCACTATTCACTGAATTCAAACTAGTTCCTCTCACTTTAAAACGCGAAGTACTGCGACTAGATACAATAACGTCTATAAATATACATACAATAACAGGGTTTCAGAAAGATACAACCTTATTTCCTTGCAGCAGAGTAGTGCTTACATATTTTTGAAAGTTTTGTTGTGTATATTATTAGATGTGACTGTACTATGTACAGCTACTGAATTTAACTGTACTAGAGAATGTAGAGTCGTGAGGCATTCAGAGAGAATGGCAGCGCTAGAATAATTGACACCTACAATCGAATTAGGCAAGTTCGTATCGGCTCTGTCAATTTGCGGAACCCACGCATATCCTTGAAATACCTGCTATATGGCGTTAGTTTCTTTGACTCTATGGCTGTGTCCATGGTATGTACAGTGCAATATAGCAATAGCACATAGAATCTTCGGGTTTGTATAGAAGAGTTCAATTATATGTATTCACTTTTGTATCACATATCACATTGAAAGGTGCAAAAGTGTGTGATATGTGCAGATATTGTGTGATGAGTATGAGTATTTATTTGTTCCTGAGTTTTAGACGTGTTCTATGTATTTCTATGTATAAGTTTATCTTTGTCTAGTACCCATTGTACAAGACTAGAGCTTAGTTTGGGACTAGGTCAATTGGTGTGGCGACAGCCCGTCAGCGTACGTCAATTCTACACTGCCCCTCTAAATAAAAAGGACGCACGCGCAATTTGATAGTCAAAGCAAAAACCCTATCTTAAGAAATAAGGTCACTTATACATAAGCGGTTTTAGAGACATGTGCCCTTTTTTCTAAGGAGGGCAGTATATCTCCTTTGATTTCGGTGGTCGTTTACGTTACCAGAATGCATCTTGTCTAGGCTAGCTGTTATGAAATGTGTGAACATAATAGACTTTTCCTTCAGGAAGCAATCAACGCCAGTAGAAATAGCCTTATGATCGGCGAAAGTAAACAAATCAGCGCCTGTCCAAACACTTTTTAGATGAAACAGGCATCAGACTAGTTATACAATGGCGTAATCATTTCAATCCACCGAGTCAGTTGGCGCGGCGTTCTGCCAAATTTGATCGTGAATGGCGAATCTTCAATCAAATTAGACTGGTGACGATTCACGATTTTTTTCGTCCTGCCTTTTGATCGTAAGTGCAAAAAAACCTTGCGTTCTATGGGGTTTGGGATGTGGCATCACGCTGCGCCGCCTGTGAATAGAAAATGTGACATCTATTTGAGGGTTCGTCGACCGAGAAATAAAAGCCATCAGACTAAGGTCGTGATTAAGCTAAAATGTTGGCATCATTCCATTTGATTGACTACGATTGGAGCAGGTCCATTCGCTGTCAGTTTACTGACCGTGTATGTCCAGCTACCCTTAATTTGGCAGTTTCCAGTGCACAGTCGCGGAATTGAACATGTTCGTCGCTTTTCGACTCTATTTAAAAGCTTTTAAGGTTCAAAAGAGATGAACCTTTTCATCCACTGAATACTTTTTCAATTTTTTTTAAATCAAATGGGGTTTGTATTCACGACGTTTTCATTTTCCAGCAACTATTCGTAGGCAACCTTATGCCTTTGCCTGCCGCCACGCAGGAGTGTTCACATTGCTGTGTTCCGGTGTAATTATTACTATAATAGTCATTTCATCTTAGTCCTGAAAGTTAACAACGCATTAACTCAGGGTTTCCTAGCTCAGGATGCAGGGTCGTGATATATCCACTGAAATGTTTCATATATTCAATAAACTTTTTTTCATTTTCATTTGCTGTCTCAGTATTGAAGTCTTGAGAATGCTAATCTCAGATCTCAGATCTCAGATCCCACTTACCATCAGATCTGTGAGCTCGTTTGCCCCTTCCTTGCGAAGCCCTGTCAGCTGTAGGTACACCGCAAAGGCCGATAAAACGAGACGCACTAACCCCAGGGAATAATCATTCTGATTAGTTCCCTTGATTGCGGTCTTATGCGAGAGGGCTAGTTACAGAAGCAATAAGAGTGAATGGGATAACGATCGCAATAAACAAGTTACAAATAATGACTATCCCTCTTACTTATAAACGTGGAATAACCTTGGAGTAGCTATGCCATGTTTTGTCATTATCTGTCATTGTGATATTTTAAATTGACGGATAATTAGTAAGGGGGTAGGTATAGGTATAACTATTAGATAGATAAAAACCCCAGATATAACGGTGACCTCTTCTTTCAGAGCTGATATCTCTAAAACGGCCCAACCGATTTTCATGAACCTTACCTAAGAACCACCGCCAGAAAACCTGCATTTAAATTTATAAAAAAACGCATCAAAATCGGTTCACCCGTTTTAGAGCTACGTTACCACAGACAGACACAACCACAAATAGCGGGCAAACTTATAACTTATAACACCCCTTTTTTGCGTCGTGAGTTAAAAAAGTTACGTAAAGCCCTTTTTGCCTGTTGTGTACCAGCAATAATATATATTATCCAACATTGGGCGCAAAAATATCTTACACGGCTTTATTACTAGGGGTATAAGAGCGTGTTAGATATTTTTGCGGCCAATGTTGGATAATATATTATTGCTGGTGACTGTACAAAACTAATATGGAATAAACATCAAATTTCGAATATGTACAAGTGAACTGCAAAGCTATGTCATGGTACTCCCCAGAGGCCCTACAGTACAAGGCAGATAAGAAGTCAAGCTTGACACATTGCACGACCATTAAGTTTCTGACTATTGACATTGTTGACAGCAGTAAAACAATGCTAAACTTATTTGTAGAAGTAATAGTAATAACAGCATTTGACAGCTGTCAACATTATCAATATTCAGAAATTACATGGTTGTGCAATGTGTCAGGATTTAGTTCTTATCGGCCGGGCACTATAGACAAGTGCGCACGCGCTAATATGTGTTTTGCTCGCTCTGACGGGACTACTTAAACTCGCCGCTTGGACTTCACTCCTGCATTCGCTCACCTTTGCTTTTGAGAGAATCAATACCCTGCAGCTTACTTGAATTCTATATATTTTCGATAACGATCTCTAAATGCATCTTGAAGGCCACAGAACCGCTAGCGTCATGGGCAAGGTTACTTATCTACAAGGCAACAAAATTTAACGTCGTAAGGCTCACAATAGTACAGTCAAGGGCTTTAATTGTTATGCCACTATGGAACCCTGTCGCATAACATTAATCATTAATTTTGGCATAATTTATTTCATGTGGTTTGACGCTGTCATTATGACAAGGTTCCATAGTGGCATAATAATTAAAGTCCTAGTTTGTACTACAAACCGGGAGTTTTTTATGAGTGGGAATTTGAATCTACCATCAAGGCAATAAAGTTCAATTACGTTTGTTCGATAATGCCATTTTCAGTTTACGAATATAGGAAAATAAACCTTACCCCCATTTACACAGTTCAAATTAAATTACCTTGATTATTTAGATTCTATTGCACACTGGACCTTACGACATTAAAGTGGAAAATAAGATAATGCGAAATAGATAGCATAGAAACGAAGAAAAATATGCCACCGGCAGATTGCCGCCTACGAACCTGTTGGATGACGTCGGTACGACAAAGCTGCCCTACCATAAAAGGCGGCTAAGTGCATAGCAATAGTGTAAGCATTTTAAATTTAATGTGGTTGCCAATAGAGTATATAATGCTTCGTCTACTACATAGCAGTTAGCGGCGGTTAGAAAGGGGGTTAGAGTCCAAGTTACGGCTACATTTTCCTTGTTCATTTGCTGTGTATAAAAATAATAGAAACGGATAAAAAAAAATAGAGGATGCCATATTTTTCTTGTATAGGGTTTTCGAAATCTTTGATAGTTAGCATAGCATATTTAGAGAACATGCCTATGATGCCCTTAAAGATCTGTACGTAGCTTAACACCCTTCTTTAAAAAAACTTAAGTGACCGATTGAGGAAGGTTTTTTGGCTAGCATGATTATACTGGGGTCTTCAGGGTCTTCTGAAGACCAAGTGAATAAGGGTTTTAAGTCTAGTATACTCCGTTTATACAGAAATATGTCAAAACAATAAAGTCGTGTCCTTTTTCGGTCTTTATTCAGTTTACAGGTGTATGTGTAGACATAAATTATCACTATCAATTACCCTTTCGATCTGTATCATAAAACACAACTTAATTGATTTGTCTTATTCGACCAGTTCGATTCGCGGTTAAGAAGAATTTACAAAAATCCATAAAAGCAGAATGCAGAATGCAGTATTCATTGGTTTAAAAAATAAAAGTAAGTCTCATTTGCGAAGAAATTTCTATTTCCAAAATTTGAGGTAGGCGTTTGTTTTTTCCACCCCGTATACCTATACCCTTTTTTATTAAGAGTTAAGTCGACTTATACCCTTTTTCCCTAGAACCTCAGTCTACAGATTCACGGAACAGTTCGTATTTAACTTGTTTTCTCAGCCAGCTTTATCTACCGCAAAGTTAATTGAGAAAGCAAGACAAATACAAACTAATCCGACCAAATACGATGTCATTACATCTGTACACAATGCAGAGTATTGTCCTCACTTAGGGCCTGTTGTTTGATCAGTAGTTAAACTAACTAATCGTTAGAAACCGTAACTAATGGTTAAATCTCAAGGAAATGTGTCAAATTTTCGATTCCTTTTTCGAATTTTAACAATTGGTTGAATTAACTACCGATCAAACAGCGGGCCCTTATTAAACAGTTTTGATGCGGTAACTAAAAGACTGTTAACTGAAAAACTGTCCGCCAACTACCCTCTGAAACGCGATGATAAATAATGTAACCTACAAGCTTACGTTAAAACGGCTTAAGCTTTATTAGCGGCGCTATCGGAGCTTTTGTTCGAAAGCTGTCGGTTGACCGCACTGACGCGTCCGCCATTTTAATCCGCCATTTTTAATCGGCCATTTTTATTTCGAACTGAATGAAAGGTACGCGAAAATTGAAATACGGTCGTAGTATTTGTACAAGTGGGTTATTAGGGTGCTTGTCAGTTTTTAGAACAAAGTATTTGTGAATGATATTAGGTTAAGTAGGGAGGTCAAACGTGAGTGAATCAATGAATTTTACTCGTCCATTCAACGCCTCAAAGCAGTATTTACTAAGGCTTTTGATTGTTGCTGGTCGTGAGTAAATTTTGGTTGATTTAAATAGTTATGTTTTTAAGGCGATTGTAGGGCAATCTTCTTTCCAAACTATCTTTGTGCTAGTTTTTCTTTTTTGTATTGTTACAAAATCAATATTACCTACCTTCACGGATCAGTTTATTATTTGTTCTATTAGTGCGTCTACCTGATTTTTTGATGGTTATTTCAATTTTTACGAGAATCTTATTTGTTTTTTATATCATAAAATTTGGTTAACGCACTTATTTAACAAAAAAACAAGATATATGCGAATAAAATATGTTATTGATTGTACCGCTACAAAAAAAGAAAAACCTGCCCAAAGTTAGTATGGAAAGACGTCGCTCTTCCTGTTGCCTAAAGTTGCCTGATTGTACATAACTCTTTTCTACAGCTACGCGATTTTAGCGTCTCGGTTCACAACACAATCCTTTTGATACAATCCACATTCATTATCGTTTATCCAATTAAGCTCACATAAAATATAAACCCTAAAAAAGCATAATGGTCACCACCACATTAACGTTACACTAGCCCCACTATGCACTTCCTTCTAAAATGCAAATGCAATTTCCGGTGCACTGTGCGTGCCTGGCCGCTGTTAGATGACTATTTATGTAATTAACTTTATTAACTCAGCTAATTAGACAATTCATTAGGGCAGTTGTGTTAACATTTGGTTACATATCGACGGCTAAGTTTGAATGAATGTAACATCAATATTCTGTAACATTCGCACCTTTGGAACAATAGTGACCTAATTCAGAAATTTTAAATTTCGAGTTAGGTCTCTATAGTACTAAAAAAATATGACTTGAAGTTTAAAAGCCGAAATTTTGAATTAGGTCACTATTGTTCTGAAGGTGCGATTTATTTTAGTCAAGTGCGTAGAAGGGTTAAACATTAGGTAGGGTGTTTCACATTTGTATGGAAAAAAAGGCATATTTTAGCAGACTTCGCTTACGCCCTAACCCTATATAATGTAAAAAATTAAAATGTCTTGTTTCAAGGTGAAAGGATATTTAGAGGTTGCACAATTAATTATCGTAGTAACTAACATAGTTTTAAGAGTACTTAAATGTTACTAACGTTCTATGAACTATATATGTTCGAATTGAATAAATAAATAATATATACCTAATCATGAAAATAAAGAAGTTGCCTGTCAACTTATGTCAATATAATTAGTATAACCCATTATAGTCTAGCGGTCTCGTTTGGGACCGTATGTCGTGTTTGAATGTGCGCTCTATTGTTCCATACATTAGAATATAATAAATTGAAATAATCAAATAATTATCCTTTAATGGGAGAAGGGGTGTGGTGTGACCGAAAGGGGTAACAGGAGAGAAAAACTTTTTTTTTTCAACTAACCGTTTTTTGTCATAATAGTATCAGTCTGCAAAGAATAAGCTAAACTTGCTAATAAAGTAACGAGTGGGCATTTAAAAGGCTGTTAAAATTTGCCCAGCAGTGGGCCACGCTTATTAAAAATGTGTTAAAATTTGCCCACCAGTGGGCCACGCTTATTAAAAATGTGTAAGCGCCAGACATAACATTTAATTAGTCAACGTTTATCATGAGCGTTGACATGCGTCACTGCATTGTTCACAGACGCATGTTAAAATGCATTTATGTATTATGACCCGTGGCTCAGTTTATCAATATACCTTACAATGCCTTCCTTGTCACTATAATACAAACTCATTATTGCATTATAATAATAACATTAAAGAGTGTTTTAGTTAAAAAGTAGCAGTGAATTATCTGGTATATATATTATGAAGCAGTTTTTTTTAGTAATCTGTAGATATCATTCTATCAAATAAAAATACAATAATATTGAAATGTATGAGATTCTTTGAGTTTTCTCAATATTTATTGCATGTACTTTATAACTTTTTGAACAACACAATTTGACAATCTTCGCTCGGTCTTTTCTACAATGCCACAATAGAATTTCCATTTTCACAACTGGTTTCATGCTTTTAGGAATCTTTATCTTACGAATAAGTTAAACCAAAAAACTGGATTTTACCTTGGGTAGTAAGGAAGTCGCTCCAATCTAACCTCTGACAGAGGTTTTTCTATGGGAGACAAATAAAAAAGGTAACTATTGATCAAAAGACAATTTAATAAGGTATTAAGTTGCCCATCAAACTTAAAGAAAAAACTATGTTTATGACAAACACCTCATAAATTATCTCAGAAGACGCTGTTCAAAAAGTTTTAGGTGAGATGTAATATAAAAGGCGAAAACTTGAAATCGTCCGTTAATTTTTACCATTGTTATTTTTGATTTCATTGAATAGTATCTACAGATTACTATAACAAATGCACAGCTTAAATTCACAAAATAAAATAAAAAGCTACTTTTTTCCAGACCACTCTTTAATAAAGTTCAATGAAGTTCTTATTGCTTAATACTAACAACAGCGTCGGTCACTTAATACAAAATTGGGAGTAATAAACTTACGCTTGAAAATGATCCACAGACCAATTAACTAACCAAACCGCAAAACGGAAAATGCAATTACCTACCTTGAAAAGCCTACAAAACACATAAAATTAAATTTTGCACCGTCTAAAAATACTCGGTCGCCGAATAAAACCCCTGGCCCTCGAAATTACATAACCAATCAAAATTCTTCGAGCCCCTCGAGATCAAATTTTACGGCAAATTATTTCCGACCTTCCCTCTGTGGCTATAAAACGGTTGTTCCTTCAACCCTCGAAGAAGCTGCAATTTGGTGCAATAAATTTGTGATAAAGCCGTGCAAGTTTGAAGAAGTGTTTTAGTGGAAGTGCTCTTAGGAAAGGAAGTTTCGTTAGACTGCATTCTAGACTATATTGGTATTCTACAGGCATGCTTAGAAAAAAGTAATATAAAATAGTGTACAAGGAATTTTATTTGCAAACTTTTCTTGCGACGTGCCAAATTACAGCTGTGTAGTAACAGGAGTCTCTGAATTAAACCACGGATAGACGGACGAACGGACAGAACGACATGAAGAAACTATAAGGGTTCCTAGTTTGACTTTAAACCCTAAAAATTGGGAGTAATACAATTTCAATAAAAGGAAACTTTTCTTCATGTACGTTAGGTACCTACTGGGCCCTGTTTCCTACAGCAACAAATTACAATTTACAGGTTACAAGTTTCCATTTGACACAACCTCGACCAATGACGACCAGCCATTTGAGCATTGTTGCCAGGTTATACCTGTAAAATTGTAACACGTAGCTTTATAAAACGTGCCCATGGATTTCTCCGCTAACAACCAATTTCAATGTTTTGTTTCGTTTTTAATACCTTTTTTTACTGAGAGCTTTTGTAACGGTGTTTAAGGGTCGAACTAAAGTTAAATTAGCTTATTACTCATTTTGTCATGGAAATAGGACATTTTATCCTAAAATCACTTAAAAATTAGTATTAGCATCAACAACTAATTGATTAAAAGCAGGCTACTACCGGCGAAAGACACGGTCTATCGCTTATAACCTTACATTAGACCTAGCCTTTAAAAAGAGAAAGGTGTCGAAAATCATTTCACACTGAATCACGCAAGGTTTTTGCGCATCGTCTCAGACGCAATCCAACCTCGAACTATAAAGCAGTTAAATCGAAAAGGCGAAATAAAATTTCAATTCTAAATTAACAGGCAAAGTGATCAAAATCGAAGTGGCGTTTTGGATTTTGCGGTGTTCTTGTTCGAAGATGACATTGTACTCACATTCTCTTTTATTGTTGCTATTACTCACTGATGTTTATTGTTGAACCAAGTGCGCTTACCTGAAAACAAAATATAACTCATTAAAATGACAAATGGAGCAACGAAAAAATACGTACGAATTTTGAACATTCTGTATACCTATATGATTAACGTATCCCGCGGCTAAGGGTCTCCCCAAACCTATCGACGCGCAATCCGGCTTGAGCCGGTAAGAAAAATGTCCAATAATGTCCATGCAATTTACACGTCGAAGCCAGCCGACCCGAGCCGATTGACGTTTGTTTCGCTATTATTGCGTAGACATAAAGAGTTTTTTGATCAGCTAACGCCGATTCCGCGTCTATAGGTGTGGGGAGACCCTAAGTTGCATCGGTGTGTCATAACATTTATACATATAACGGTCATTGTTGCTAAATGTTTAAAATTTAATGAAATTAAATACCTTATACGAAAATGAATCTATCAGTGACAGAAATAAACGTTAGCAAATTGTATTTATTCACGTCCGCACCAGTCAAATGTATTTATTAATGTAGGGGGGCGTGACTGGGTTTTAACTAAATTCTCAAGACTGCATTCCTAAAACAGCAACACGTTACCAACCGGCAACCCTGAGAACCAAGATGGAATGCTTCTATGCAAGTATTTCACCGTTTATCTTATCCCCACACAGGAACACAACAATGCGAACGCTGCTTGGGGGTAGGTTAAAGGGTAAGATAGTGGTAGCGATCTGAATTCTGCACAAGGTCCTACCACCAATAAACACTCACAACGTCATATATCACTCATACATACATAATATAACACTCGATACGTCAAGACGTCACAATATTTTCCCGGAAAGTTTCCGGTTTGGCGGGTTCACATAAAATGGGACCGATAGAGTTGTTTATACGCAGGGGGTTTAAAAACGAATGAATATTCGAACGTTGGCACGGTAAACACTGCTCCCGTGTTTGCAGTGTCGAAAATGACAGCTGTCTAAATTGTTATTGCAATGTAAACGCATTTGAAGGGTGATAATTAACTTGAATCTACCTGGAGACTATCTAATTCATTATTAAATAGGTACTTTGGTAGTAAAAAAAGTTTATTGATTGATTTTAACAATTACTAAATACATTCATACATACATAAACTCAAGCGTTCATTCCCAGAGTGGGGTAGGCAGAGCTACAGAATGACCAACAACTCTAAAAAAATGTTGATAATTCTGTAACCACATTTTGCACAATTAGGTAGGCTAAGATGTTTACCAGCGTATTGGTGACCAGTTGCAAGCCCATCGCCTAACAGTACTACAAGCCTTTATTCCCTTAGTCGCCTCTTACGATATCCACGGGAAGACAAGGAGTGGCACTATTCTAACCCGGCAACCATACGGGATGTTTATAAAATTATGGTTACTCCAAATACCAAAAAATAATTTGACACCCTTAATTTCCTTTAACGCAACTTACATTTCTTCAAATTCTAAATTCCTATTTAGGTAGCTTTGTGTAATACTTCCCCACTTATTCATAAACGCACACTAACTAAAGTATGCTCCAAATATGGTTTGTTCTTATCCTTCATAGAGACATTTGAATTTGTCAGTAAGAGCCAAAGCATACTTAAACTAAAATCGGTTTATTGTATGTATTTATATACATGTTTACTCTCTAATGTACAATAATAAAAAAGAAATACAAAACACAGGCATCATAAAAAAGGCGAACTTATCCTTTTGTACATCTATATTATATAAATCAATAAACAAATAAATCCAAGTTGGGTTGACACGATCCCTATGTTTACAAACAAAAATAAGGTAAGAATGTTCAAAGTATGTTTGTACAGTCACGAGATTTATTTGGTACCCACCTTAGGTCCAAAATCAATCTGACATTCTACAACAATAAGGTAGAGTTTCCTAAAAGCTACAAATATGACTTGACATCTCTAATGACATTGACGACTTCAAGCATATTTTTCTTGAAATGGGTCCCAAATTAACGCTCGTGACCGTACTAGATAACATCCGGGCTTGACCGCGGCCAATCATGAATGTATGATTTTCAGCGATTGATTGATTTTCCTTAGTTACATAATTAACAGTGATTAATGCCTAAAGGCTACGTACGTCAAATAGCACGCCTCCCTACGTCAGTAGGGGAGAGCGGGGCTTAAAGTTCCGATTTTTAGTTAACCGCAAAATTTGTTAAGAATACTTGATTTTAGTATTCATGCGTTGCGATCAAAATCAACTTACATATGTTAAGGCCCTTACACACTAGCGATTTGTCTGGCGATTTCTCAGCGATTTAACGTGCACCACGCTCGCCAAAAGATCGCGGCGATCTCGTGGCGAGCGTGGTGCACGTTAAATCGCTGAGAAATCGCCAGACAAATCGCTAGTGTGTAAGGGCCCTAACTTTGATATTAAGACAGTTGTTTGGGTATTTTTTTGTGAGATTTATTTATTATTAATTTTTTAATGCCTAAAGTCGGAAAGTAACAACTTACCCCAACTTGGGGCAAGTTGTTAACAAGCCGCGGTAACTTGCTACCATATCTGTTAAAGCTATTATTTGTGAAATAAAAAACAATAAATGATTAAACTAAGTCTGTTTGTTTAAGTAATAATCAACAAATATCGTACGAATCATAAGGTAACATTTTCATGTTATGACAAGTAAAGTCAAAGTAGTATTTAGACAATTATTAACCATTAACCCCTTTACTAATAAACGTTGAATAACGGTGGTATAGCTATACAATGTTTATTTATTTATTTATTTTATTTGGGACATCAACAGCGATACATTGAATCAGATAGTTAAGATATGGATACAAATTCAAAATGTCACAATGACAGATAGGGACAAAACATTGTATAGCTATTAGCTACACCACCGTTACTCAACGTTTATTAGTAAGGGGGTTAGTAATTAACAGCTTATCAAAGAACTTGCAGCTAATCAGCCTTGATAATTAGTTGCGTCTTTAATTATATTGCCTTGTCTGAGGCTGAAAATATCTTATCTCTCTTCTTCGCGGAGTTATTTCAATCGGAACAACTTACCTCGGTAACTTTTAGCCCCGCTCTCCCCTCTGTGGTTTACCTCACCACACTATAGCGTATTAAAACGAGGATACAATTTTAAATGGACACAAAATTTAGCTGCAGTTTTTAATTGCGCAATAAATTATCTGTCATCCACCGACCTGCCAGCATCGTCAGTATTCTAAATTTGGCACGTTTTCCTTCTCAAGTACGCATGATGTTTTATTTTATATTCATTGTTTTATATAATGCTAGGTTATGTCATATCCAATCTGTGTCATAATACTCTCATAATACATGAGACGCTTAACTTCAAACTTGGATATGTCCTTGAAATTTGGTATACGAATTTAAAACTTAATTTGTTTGAAAAAGACGCAAATTTCGTCGTCGTTTTGCATGGACTTATCCGAGTTTAAACGTAAGCGACATATATGTGCGAAAATATGTGACTACTGAGTTTCTTGCGGTTCTTCTCAGGAGTGGTCTCCTCTTGGGAAGCGCTGGTTTTAGGGTTCCGTACCAAAATGGTAAATAGGAACCCTTATGGTGAGACTTCATTGTCTGTCTCTCTGTACCTATGTCACAGTAGGTTTTCTCAGCAACTACAAATGCTATCAACTTGAAATTTAGCATAGTTGTAAAACTTGCTTGCCCGCATCTGTTTTTATTAGTAAAAAAAATGTGAAATTAATTTTATAAATTATGGAAAAGGGGTCTAGAATAGGGGGCTGAAAAATGAAAGTGGTTTATATAGCAAAGGGTGTCAAATGAAAGGGCTTAATCTGCACATTTTTTTTTTATTTAAATTTTCTCTGATTAAGTTTTTAATTTATAGCCAAAAATTTACAAAAAATATATACTCTGTTGGTCACATTCACATTCAATTTAAAATGCTTTAAATATTACTATGAAGTTAGCCGTCTTTGCTATGACGGCAGTGTGGCCAACAAGAAAAATGGCCGAGGCAAAAACAACAATTGATATAAATACAACATTTATATTACGAGGCCGTAATCTAAGGTGAACGTACGAATCGCCCACGGGCGTAAAACGGCATCCTATACATATAAAGCATATTTTAGGACCATTTAAGTTACTGTATGACTCATAGTTAATCTTGCAATGATGTAATAGTGACCTCGGCAAGGCGGGCCTCATAATGATGGAGCGCGAAGCACGTGGTTCGCACGATATTTATTTAGTCTTTATTACATATATTTAATGCTGTGTATACAATCTGGAGTGGTTTTTTGACGCAAGAAAACAAATATTATTTACGATTATCGATTTTACTTGGATGAATAAAAATTCGTAACGACGCGACTTACTACATTATTTTAACGTATAGATCCATATATTATTCCAAGAATAACGTTGTTTAACGCTTCGTAATTATTATATGTGGATGATTGTTTGTGAAAAAGTCATAACAGTCGAAAGGTTGGAGGTTAAAACACGCTACTTTTCGTCTTGAGAAAAAATACAACACCCAAGGGCAAAATAATTATTATAAGCAGATGAACTTGTGGGAAAATCTAAGTTACTAAGGCTGGTATTTCGTTGGAGTTTTTGAGTGTTAAATAAACGATAAGTTTATTTTAAAACAAATTATTTGAGCTGCATGCACTTTTTGTTGTATTAGTAGGTGCTAAAATATCACGATGATACTAGTTACCGTCAATAAAGGAGTCGTAAAGTCCACGAGCATACAAATATGTTTTTTTACAATATGTGACTGGGTTTCATAATGGCCGCCGTATAAGTGTGGAATTATGTCGTGAATTTAACGACGTCCGGGTGCCTTTTAAGCAAATATGATCATTAACATAACTACACTGCTTTTCCGTCCCGTGTGGTTGCCGGGTTAGAATAGTGCCACTCCATGTCTTCCCGTGGATGTCGTAAGAGGCGACTAAGGGAATAAAGACTTGTAGTACTGTTAGGTGATAGGCTTGCAACCTGTCACTAATACACTGGTAAACATTTAGCCTAATTGTGCAAAATGTGGTTACAGAATTATCGACAAATTTTTTGCTCTGCCTACCCAACTCTGGGAATGAAGGCATGCGTTTATGTATGTATACTGCTTTTTCGAAAAATCTCCTGGATTATAAGATTGGTTTGGTATTTTGGTACAAAGCCACCGCCCCAAATATATGTATACGACCTTATTATCAATGGCATAGGAGCGTATAGATATTTTTAACGCCTTGGGATATAAAAAACAACGAAATGATAACCTTAGAAACAATTTAATTCTAGTTTTTTGTGCGGTTGGATTCATGTGGCCTATTGTGGGTACCACATGTCTGACTAAGTAAACCAACTAGGTATAAGTGTCAGTCAATTAGTAGGTGCATGCAGAATGTAAAAGTGAGTGCAATAATTGCCAACAAACGTACGTTTGGCAAATTGTTAAATTAAAAATGTACCACACTGTTTTTGGAATAAATAAATAAATAATAATATATTTATGATTGCGCTACAAGTGATAAATATCTGAAAAATATCTTAAATGAAACACATCAAACGAACTTACTAAGTATACTTAATTGGTTCCAGAGATATAAGCGGCTAAAGTGTTTATACCTAGGTACTATAAATCATCAAGACAGACCAAATAACTTTAAATAGAAGATTAGTTCATACTTGTTATTGTTTTGTGAGATAATTTTATGTGTGTGAATCGTTTTTGTGAAAAAAATAGCAGAACTATCGAACATAAATATGTAGAACTGTAGAACTATTGGGGCCGCTACTAGAACTGTGTTTAATATTTGAGATTCCAGAAGTTGATATGCTAGGTAACACACACATGATAATTTTTGTGTTTGTAGTAAGTAACGGTTTCGGAACCCTACACTGAGCATGGCCCGACATGCTCTTGCCCGGTTTTTTTTTATAAATCATTTTTGCCGACTGCCTGTGATATGTGACTCAACGAGACGTGATCAATAACTATGCAGGGTCACATTTGCATACAAATTCCTTAGCCGCGCATCTACTCAAGGTCTGATTGATGCAGTATCCATATAAAGTAGTAATTCAATCCCTAGTAAAGGTACCATCACACAGAAGACGATTGCTTGACCCAAGTAACAAGTATAACACGAAAACAATATTAAAAAACCAAGAAACGCCTTTAAAAACTACAAACTTAAAACATTTATTTTATACTTTTTAGTAATCATAACATAATATGCTGTTATGTAGTCCCATTTCTCAATTAATAAGAAACTATAGAACATTTCAAGCTCGCCGCAAGCCGCCGCGGAATTATTAGGTCATAATGGGATCATGCTTCGTTGGCACTTTTTAACCGACTTCAAAATAGGAAGAGGTTCCATGTTCAGCTGTATGTGTTTTTTTTTTCATGTATTGTTCACCGATTTTTCCCTCAATTGAGGACCGATTTCGAAAATTCTTTTGTCGTTTGATAGGACATTCTTTCGAGGTGGCCCCATTGTCACCAGATCGGTTTCTGACTAAGGGTTCTGTGAGTAATTGAGAGAACTCCTCAAATATTACAGGCATACATATAGCGATTTTGGTGTAACATTTGCATAATAAAGTATCATTTTGGTGAAGTGGAACAGATCATGAAGATCACAGATGACCACCGGAACTCCTCAACGGTACCTATCTATGTCAAGGTTGGGATGCGTTGGTTTCCAGTTGCCACTTATAAATAGTAAAGTTCCTATCAGTACGACAAAATCTTTTTTGCAAAGAGACTATGGTCAAGGTCAATGTGTCAAGATCGTGAAGAAGTCCTAAAGAGTGATTCCAATTGACTCTGATGTCATGTTATGAACTCAATCCGCAAGGCGTAAACAGAATTACTTGTCAAGATCACACTACTCCACTTTTGTCAATTAAAAGTCATCCAATTAAAGCCATTAGCAGGCTAATTGCCTGGAATTCGAGGTATTAATACCTACTCCAATTTTCAACTTATATATGGGACTAGAAGACGCCCACGATTTCGTACGCGTAGAATGTTTCTCGCTAAGTTTACTTTCTGTTGGGGTCTATTTAAACAAATCCTTTCTCTGAGCAATAATTTGTTTGTAATTATCTTAACAACCTCCATAAGCATGTTTTTTTCCAGAACATCTTTTTATAAAAGGTCCTGTTGTCAATTACATACAATAAAACCGTTAGTATAATTCGCGTGTTGACACGACCAATCAGTAGCAACGACATAATATCGCCCTCGATTTATAGTAGTAATTTTATCGCGTGCCAACATTGTGAATCCACCTTAAGGATGTCTGGCTGTAAACCCGCCATCTTTAAATTTCATATCGCCTCACCTGTGAGTTATGAATGTACACGGTGAATTTTCCAACGAAAATATTAATAGCAACCGGTTCTTTTGTTTACATCCTCGTTTTTTACAGGCATTTGCTTATTGTCAGGCGGCCATCTTGAAATCAAGGTTGCCAGACGCTCAAACGGTACGTCAAAAATATACAAAACGGAATGGTTTACGTTTTTAATGGCATGAAGGCATAAGTATAAAGGTTAAGTGGGATCTGAGACCCATAGGCATCAGCGAACTGAACACTGCAATTTTAAGACAGCACATGTGACGTAGACGTAGAGACCTCGTCGTGTTGTTCTCTTAGTCATTATTTTTAGTTTAATGTTTATTGACCTTACCTTTGTAATGTAACTAACTTACTTGTGTTTGTATTATGAATGAAAAAATGACCTTCTGCTAGAGTTTTTTGCGGCGCTTCTTCTCCGCAATGATGGTCTTGTCCAAAGCGCTGGTAGATTCACTCCATATTACCGACGTGTAAAAGAGTCCTCATGTGACCAATTTACTAAATAAATGTTCTGAATTTAGAATTTGTATTTTGTGTCGCCATCTCTGGGGACTAAGATCCTGTGGAATAAGAATCTGTGGGGACCTCTATGTTAGTTATCTCACCCATAACATGCATAAGCCTTTAACAAGGTTAGGCGTTAATAATAATATAAATACGTTATTCCGTGACAAAACAACATACGAACAAAGTACACCAATTGACGTAAAAGGAAAATATAAAGCTGGCCCTACCCACACGCAAATACCTTTAAGAATTATTAGTATAATTCGACATTCAGTTTACTATTGCAATAAAACACCTGGTTTACAATAGAAATCCAGATTGTTCAGAATGTCTAGAACATCCACTACAGGTTGAATAAGAATTGCGAGGTCACAAGTCCATTGGAGTTATACAGGATGGTTACAACAAAACACTAAGTTTAAACATGTGGATGACAAATGCTAAGACGTCACCGTACCCTTGTCCGTCTGTCCAACCTAGAAAATAAGTATCACAGTGTACAACTAAGCTCAAGGTAGTATGGGCAGTAACTTATCGTAACCGAAAAACTACTAACTTGCGAAGATGCATATATCGAGGAAGGAAACAACAAAACAATAAAGACACTACAACACACAATTGTTCATTAAATACTAAACATCCTGTACGTAAATATAGTATATAGTCATAATATAGTAGGTACATAAATATTAATGTACGCGTAGGTGCTGAATGCGAAAGCAGTCTTAATCGAGTAGTTTTACATAATAACCAGTACATAACTGCGATGTGGGGTTGGAACACTTGGAACTAAAGGTCGCGCTGTATATTAAAACGGAGGTGGTGGAATATGCAGCCTACTCAGTGATATAACTATAGAGAAATACGTGATTGAACTTCATGAAATAAATCAGACCACTATGTAAAGTTACAGAGGTACAAAAAAACGCAGATTCCTTTTTTTGATCAGTAAATTAATAAAAAAGATCACCTTTTACAGTCAGTGATTGAGTTCCACGAAATGAATAAAATTAACTTCACTCTCCTGTTAATGGAATGGTCTGAAATTTGGGCCACATATGTAAACCCAATGACAATGCAATATTACGGTATCCAAGAGCTGATCTGATGATGGAGTCAGGATCTCCGCTACACCTAACGTAGACCCACCGTGTTGGGACTCATTCGTTTGGTCTTGATAAGCAGAAATTTGCAAGAAAAAAAATACAGTCAACAACAAAAACTAGCCCCAAAAATGTATTTTTTTGACAGAAACTTCTACCCACAAATCCTATACATTAACTCCTGCAACTTAAGTTGAAACAAGGAATTAAGCAAACTAAGCAGCACTTGCGTACTCAAATAAAAACTTCGTAGTAACAATTATGTGCTAGCACCAAGCTCTCTAAGTGATTAGGCGAGCGAACATGGCATGCTAACTGCGGAGCCTAATAGCGGTTGTAATTAAGAAAGTTCTCTTATAAAAAACATTCACTCTATTTATATTACGCCATTAACTTGCTTGAAATGGCGCTTTACTAGACTTCTAGGTCTAACGAGGAACAGTAGTGAATGTGTCCATTGGCTGCATGTTATGGATCACATTACGTTTGTTTGTTTGTTTGTCCATTGTCTTGACGGTTTAACGCCTCAACCATCGATCGGAGACGCTACTTTTTATACCGGAAAATATATTGGCGGTAAGTCATACAGTTATACTACGGTTTTCCAATATTTTAAATGGACTCTTTATAAGGGACCATTTAACCCGCTTTCCGCTTTACGGGTGTTTTTGTAACAAAAGGATATAAAAGGAGAAACTGATTGATCGATCAATGCACAAGAAAGTAAAGTAAAGAAAGATACAAGATGTAAGAGGATTTCACTTTTTACTACACATTTAACTACATTCAACTAAATGTAGTTAAACTTGAGACGGACTCGGAACTAATTAATACTGAAATTTCACATCGCATGTAGAAATTTAGTAGAGTACTTTATGTGTAAACGAGTGAATGCCTTCTGAACTGAAAATAATCATTCTAATATAGGTAACTAAAACAATTAAAAATTCAGTACACTTCCCAAAAAAGTGTTATTTTGGAATGGTCTAAAACCAACGCCAAAATCATTGAAGTTCAAGAAGAAAGTGTTTAGGATTATTTTAATTTACTTTATTACTTACTTAAAACATGCTCGAATTACTTCGCTTACTCGATTGACCGTTAGACAAGTTTGATAATAAAACCTAAGATCTTAATAAAACCTACTCCGAAAATCTTAACCCTTTTCTTGGCAAAAATAAAAAAGTCATGGAGAGCCTCTTCGGATTTTAATCAAGCAAAAAAAAAAAAAATTAATAAAGGCCCAGCCACACCGCTTGCGTGACGTGAACGTGCACGTGCGCGTTCGCTTTCCACTGCGTTGTATAGTATAAATTCTCATTACGACATGTCACTATACAACGCAGTGGAAAGCGAACGCGCACGTGCTCGTGAACGTCACGCAAGCGGTGTGGCTGGGCCAACCTTAAAGATATAAAAAGTGAATGTTATGCTATGTATATCAAAATATACTAGCTTGTTATAGAACAAAAAAAAGCCGTATTCTCTCCCAACTCTCATATCGTAGATGCCGGATTAAATATGACAGCAACTTATACGGTACCTCTATAAACAGTGCCATTTTATGGCACCCAAAAAAAAACTAATTAAGACTTATCCTGGCTTTATGCGGTTTAAAACAAGTGTAATAAAAAGCAAGCTTTGAAAAGCCGACTGCATTTTTACATATATATCTCTATTGATGATCGATACAAGACTTCTTCGCCGAAGTCACAAAAACGACTCTAAAATAACTAAATTTTAAACCAGACAGACAATGACCTTAACACACTCTTTAAGCGTGTTGAATGATAAACAAACCAGTAACTAGCCGCGCCAATCAGGTGTTTCTGATAACGAGGTTACATTATACGCACGTCTGACCCTGAGTGACATTAAATCATCACCCAGCCTTATTTGTGGAAACAATTATAATCTCTCAATTGATAATCAATTACATTTATTGTTCAAGTATTTAACACGCACGCGCGTGTATACACTTAACAATTAAGAAAAATCAGCGAAAATAATAATATCTCACTGTACCTTGTTCAATTCAATTCAATTGTTCTTGATATGGACCCACTGTCATGATCTATAAATGATAGATTATCATAGGACAATCTGGCACAAATTGACCTAGTCCCCGAACTAAGCTCTAGGCTTGTACTGTGGGTACTAGACAACGATAAACTTACTTATATAGATAAATAAAGTAAGAATACAAGTGAGAATTCCTTTGCTCCTAGACAAGCTCGATTTTTCGGAATCAGTTCAAACAGTATTACAAGAATGAAGTTAACAAACATACCTGCTAATTTCATTCACTTCTCATGACTTAGAAACGTGACAGAAAAAACCTACACGCAATCGATAATAGATTATAGTCACGAGTGAACGGACGGAAAGTGCTGCACCGCGCCAGGGAATTTGGACAAAGATTCTTGTAGACCTTTATTACCGTACGTAGGCAGATACTTCTCTATGTATCTTTACGGATTGCTTGCTCTAAAGCCAAAACTGGTGAAGGTCATTATGACTATGTATCATGAGCCGATAGCCTTTGAAATCTGACTGATCGTTGAGTTTCTTGCAGCGCTTCTAAGCAGGTTGTCTCCGCTTCTGGAAATTTTGGAAACGAAACTTTTTGCCGCGTGGGACAGTGCTATGGAATCAGCTTTTCCGGACCGCTATGAATTGGGGACCTTCAAGAGACGAGCATACTCTTTTCCCAAAGGCCGGCAACGCAGCTGAAATAACTCTCCTGGTGCAGCAGGTGTCCATGGGCAGCGGTGATCACTTCATATCACATAAAAAAGCGTTGCACTGGTAGATTTTGACTTGTAAAAATGCACGAGCCCTGACAAATGTAATAAAATTTTGGAAAGGCTTTTTTTTGCATGACAGAGTCGAAACTTAACAAATCGAAGGAACCCCGGATAGCGGCATTAGCAACCTTTCATGCAGGGTGTCGTGGCAATTGAAAACCTGTGTTTATCAGTCACCTATGACCCTTGAGTCATTTAGTTGGCAATGGAATAATTGCGGGCGTCACTTCTTGTTTAACTAGTTATTATTTCTGGTTAAATTGACTCACTGTTTTATGTAGATAGGTATGTTCTATTAACGAGATTCTTTAAGTTTTCATTAATATTTATACCAATGGTGTTTAGTCATCAGTGACTACGTTGATGACTTCATGACTATGTACACTGCAAGTGTGTACATACATAAATAGTATATTTTATTAACACAACTGATTGTAATTTCCGTTCTCATGGAAATTAAAAATATATATTTCTTCTACAAAACTTTAACTAAATATTACATTAAGTTCTTTATACACGTAAGTAACTTCAATGATTGTCTGAATTTATTGTCTTCTATTTCTCAATTAACCTTTCCGTATTAAGTATGAGGAAGATGATATCATTCATGGAATCATTTTACGAACAAAATGATTGAGTAGTGACCAACCCTTTTCGTTCGAAAAATGGTCATTCAATTAGCGGAAAACATTTTGCTGTTAATTAAATTTAAATATAAACGTTTTGTTCCATGGGGTTTTCTGTCAGCAGGAAACAAAACAACAACGAAAGAGAAAAAAATAGAGCATTGTCAAACGTACAAGACTTTGGTGACTTGAAACACCTAGAAAGTCTGACTGACGAAGGATAACAGGAGTTGAACAGGAGGAGGAGGTGGTAAGACCTTGAACGGGGTCCGTCCGGTTTGCTACCACCATATTACCCTTTAACCTATCGCTGCTGCAGTGTTCACATGGTGGTTTCGGTGTGGGAATAAATCATCCGGTAACATTACTATAGGCTTGTGTCGGTCAGGAACTAAGAAAATAAAGGAATAAATTTCCGTCACGGACCGAAAGGAACTAGTTCTTCATAAACAATCTTAAACGGTCTTCGGTCCTTTAGGTTAGTAGCAATTGTTGAACGTATGAGCGAAACGAACGGCACTCGATGTGAACGAGACCAATGGTACCAATTTCAAAGCGTGTCCTGCTCAAATCTCAAAATTTGCTCCGGAGCTAAAGGACCTAAAGGAACTAAAAGACCGAACTAGTTCCTTTGACCGATTGACCGAGATCGGAGCGGTCTCTTTAACGACCGAGCTGGCGCAACTCTAGTAATGATTACTAGCATAGAGGCAATTCATCTTAGTCCTTAGGGGTGGCAACGCATTTGCAGTCTTACCCCCTTACTAATAAACGTTGAGGAACGGTGGTATAGCTATACAATGTTTTGTCCTTATCTGTCATTGTGACATTTAAATTTGACAGATAAGGACAAAACATTGTATAGCTATACCCCCGTTACTCGACGTTTATTAGTCCTTACTAATAAACGGGTTAGGATATTAAGATTGTAATCTTGAGAATGCAAATATCTATGAGTTTCAGAGTCCACTTCCATCAGGCGGCCTGTGTGCTCGTTTGCCTTGCCTGTATGTCCAAAAAAAACTGTGACTGAAAATCAGTCAAAATTAATAAATAAACAAGAGATAGGCTCGGTATACTGCCTTTTGGCCGAAACATGTTTAGCAAAATGTATCGTTTCCCAACCGTTACATTTGCCAACCCATTTTTTCTTTGTAACTGTAATTAATTCAGGATTTATTTCGTTACCATCGAGTAGATAGGTTAGTTTTTATAAAAATTCTGAAACATTTACGGTTACAGAAAAAAAAGCGGGTTGGCAAATGAAACGTTTGGGAAAGGATACATTTTGCCAAACATATTTCGCCCATACAAAGGTAACCCGATAAGCTGACTCTCAGGAGAGAGGTCAATGGGCAATCTGATCACTTTTTAATAAAAAAAAATGTCCTCCCGCACTTTCCCCGTCCCGCTCGCGTCACGCAGACGACACGCGACGAGGGCAGCAGTTTTCTATAACCGACGCAGTGACGCACGGGTGACGTCGGCGCCCGCGCCGGTCGGCCTCTAAATACTATGCTGCTCGTAGTTTTAGAACGGACACCGCTGGAACGAGCTGGCGTACGCCAAAATATATATCGTGGTGTTTGGATTCTCTGATATCATATTTAAGTGTTTAAAAGGCTGAGAAAAGATTTTCAGAAAGTTTACAAACTATCAAGATTATTTGGGCTGATTTTGTATGATGATCTTCCGAAGTTTTCCCGTTTCTAAATTGAATTTGATAAGCTTCATATCTTTTGTCCCTCTGATATTTATTTATTTAACTCAAGTTTAAGAAGCAATGAAACCTCAGATGTCTCACTGAATCAGTTCAGTGACTTCTGAGATATGCATTTTTTATGGCATGGGGAAGGAAAACGAGAACACAGACCACTTATTGTAAGTAGACTCTTAAGGCCATAGAGATTTGCAATCTCAGGATCGCAATCTTACGATGATCATCTCAAAGCTATCAATGCGTTGCCAACCCTAAGGACAGATGGGGGGTCTTAATCATTTCACCAATTAACTTACCTCGCACAGGAACAACAATGCGAATACAGTTAAAGTGTAAGATGGTGGTAGCTATCCTGACGAACCCTGCACAAGGTTTTTTAATCGCTGCAGGAATTTTCCAAAAGAATAACGTCTTAGTGTAAGGCCTGAGTGGACGCTCGAAGCGGGGCGTTCGGCGGGGCGGGCAGCGTGGCGGGCAAGCGTCAACCATATTTGTGCAGCGTCCACTCAGGACACCAGTATGGGTTTCATTTGTTTAACATGCACGCCGCACGCCCCGCCCCGCTGCACGCCCGACTCGAGCGTCTACTCAGGCCTTAGCCTAAGGCTGCGTTTCCATCACTGCTGTGCAATGCAGCTAAGCGGTGTTGCAAGGAAAATTCATCAGTAGGATTCTTTTGTTTTCCTAGCCTCACTACCCTATTGGTGGCTTTTTCCTCGCACACCGTTTTATCTGGCTGCCTCCCACGTCAGCTCTGGTCGAAACGCAGCCTTAATTGACTTATTCTTAAAAGAATACTTGCATAAAATTAACAATCTGATGGCGGCAAGTCATGAAACAAGTCTTGTAAAAAAATAAGACTGAATCGCATTACTTCTTAGAAGCTTATCACATCCTCGACATCTCTGTGAAACATCTGGCCAAGGAGTGTTCAGTTATGTGATTGAGCAACCGGTTGGATGCTTGTGCACGAATACGGATTTATAAATAAGGTAACTAGTTTCTGACTGGTTGACATCAGTCAAGTAACGCATATGTTACGAATGGGTATCTATTTTTTTATCAAACTTTCAACGAGGATCGTTACGCAAAATTTCACACCGCGTGAGTTTCTTTTGGTAGTCACAAGTCAACCTAACCTACGTAATTAATATAGGGACGGGACGTGTACGGGATATACCCAGCAGCCTCCTCAAGATTGTGCATAGGTTCGACTGCCCAGTATAAAGCGCTGGAATTCCTGCCATGCGGGTCATAGAACTTTATTGTTTTAGTTTAAGCAACTATTACTAATAACATATGAACCCTGTGTTTGAAATAAATGATTATTATTATTATTATTATTATTAATAATATTAATATAACCTGAAATGTCATGTCATGGTTTAAGCATGAAAAAAGTGTTCAATGAAATGATATAATCGATGGAGTGAATATCGATAAAATGGTTTACCGTTACGAAGACTCTTAGAATTTTGATTGGTCCTACGTTGCAGTCCCAAAGGCAAAGGCTTCCCCTCTTTCTATCTCCCAGTCATCCTAGAGAGCGTGCTTGCGCTAATCACGCATAAGCTCGCCCAGGTCATCCCGCCATCTCCTTTTGGATATCCTCTGCTAAGATATCCGTCTAATTTTAATTAAGGTAGTTTTTTTCATAGATAGCTCCTTTAATTTGGAGCTTAGCCAGGTGAGATGAAAATCGGATGGATTATTAAAGAGAAAGCGATAGCTCAAGTAGGGCTTGTAATTATATATCGAAGGATTTTATCTATTTAATAGGGAGTTGAAAAAAATATGTTTTTTTCAGTAAGAAGGCCGCACGGTAACTTTTACGAATGAAAAATCTGCCAGCGCTACCCAAGAGGACACCACTGCTGAGAAGAAACGCAAGAAACTCGACAGAATTATATGATAACTTAGAATGTCCAAAGTAAAATTAAGAAAAAAGAACGCGGGATGACCCCTTGACATGAATCTTGCTTCAGGCTAAGATTTACTCAAACAACCTGTTAAAAAGACACCAAAATAACCTCGTACATAGAAGAATATTTGGGCCATTTTCAAAACAAAGCAAATTTGCCTAACTCCCAATATTACTGCACAAGCAGATTAAGATTTACCAAATTCACTAGAATTGCAGACAAACCGCAAGTAACGACGTCATCCATATAAACTGCAGCGGTTAAATCCGTCACGCTGCAGCGAGGCTATAAAATGCATCTGCAGCGTCGCTGCACGTCTAGTCGCCATATTTCAGCCGAATTGCTGTTGCGATCAGTCTGTGGCCCAACATTCGGGAATAATATATGCCAAGTAATTTAGAAATGGAATTGCAATTTCGACTGCATCGGAAATAGTTTTCTGTTTCATGGCGACTAACAAACGTTTAAACTAACGCGAGACGCGAGTCAAGAACATGGGAAGTTTTCGACAAAAAATCTCGTATAGTAAATGTTTAGGGGTTACAAACGTAAACTAAAACTAAACTAAACCCGCCCGTTAAACTGCCCGAAATTAATTCTACAGGAAAAGTAGTCATACGCCCAACCATATTAGTACCTTAAGGAACTCGTCTTTTAACTCGATAGACGAATTTACCAACCCGTCATAGCGTACAAACAACATACAAACACTCGTATGAGCTGGTTCACTCGATCGACTGATCAAAAAGATGTTTTTAAAAGAATAAAACCTCTGTACAATATTAACGAAAATGTTAAAGCATTCACTAGAAGCAAACATTAAGCAAGCATTGTCATACATAACATAATAAAATAAACTTCAAACTGAATATGAAAATGATAAGCATGACAATGACAATGACATTCACAATGACAATGTCCTATGTATGAGCAACGTTTTTATTGGGTGACTGTACTATACAATCCTGTAAAAACCGTGCATAGTGCCAGATAAAATAAATACTTCTTATGGTACATTTAGCCGTACACATTGATAACATTTCATTTGTGCTCTCCCGACATAGACGGATATGGCACCGACTGTACTTGGCTGACGGCCTGTATAATACTTCCCCTCAAGGGGAACTATGGAGGGTGCATTGCCAAATTGCCCGCGTGGAATATGATTACAAAGGATATTGAAACACTTGCGACCAAGTGGGGCACAACGTTTTGGGTCAAAAGCCTGGGTAGTCTTTTAGTTGGCGAATGCAGGGATGAAATTGCCGATCTATAAAAGAAGAGTTCCGTGAGTCACGAGCGACGCGACAGACGCACCGCTGTCGCTCCGTGCCCGATGCGACAGTACAGGGCACTATGAAAATATATAGCACCGCTTTAGTAGGTAGCGGTTTGCCGCGCCGCTACTTGCTTAGTCGTCAACAGCACGGCTAGCACAAGTTGCCCGCGACATGGTTGTCGCTCGGATCTCCCTTGCTATCTAGTCAGTAACGATAGAGACGCACTGAGCGACAAGCGAGAAAATACAACATGTGCTACCCGTGCTGAAGCGGCACCATACATTTTGATAATGCTTTTCGTGACCCAGTGAAGTCTACCTCAAAGCTGTCAAAATATATGGCGCCGCTTCGATCTAAAGAAGGCGAAGCATCGGCTGCGACCACTTAAAATTCTGAAGAATCTTCAGATTGTCGTCTTGAGATTGCAAATGTCTATGGGTCACAGATCCCACTTACAATCAGGTGGCCTGTGTGTGTGCTTGTTTGCCTTCCCGATGCATAAAAAAAACTTTAATAGTACATTTATCAGGAAATAGAAAGAATAATTGAAATTGGTATAACTGATTAATTTCACAAACATATCATTTTGCAAAACGCTTTTTTTCCGAAACTGTATATATTTCAGGTTTTTTATAAACCTAATCTAACCTAACCTATAGGGTTCTACAAGACTAGATGGTCCTGAAATATTTACAGTTTAGGAAGAAAAAGCATTTTTGGAAAATGATACTCGTAAGTTTATCAATTGTTGTTTAGCAAGTGATTGGATACCCTTTCCAGAAATAGTCATTAAAACTTGTCCTGTGCCGGTTGCATTGCCAATTTACCAATAAAAGAACCGTTTTTTCATCGAAATTATTCAAGCAGTCTGAGATTGCACTGCGAGATTTTAAACGGTTGGGAGAATGACGAGTGACGTACGGTTTAAAATGAATGTCTTGTTGATTTGTTGTTGCAAGATGATTTTTAATACGATCAGAAAATATATTCCAGAAGTATATCGATTCAAGTATTTGTCGTCTCTCGGAACAAAAGACTCTTCACTGCACATTTTTCAAATTTAACATCAAGAGTACTCCAGCACTTTTAAACTTAATACGACTATAATTGAAAAATTCTGGTTTAACGCATTCAGTCCTACCGTCCATGACCGGAAACGACTGATAAAAAAGATGTTGCCACCCAATGTTAACAGTTCAAACAATAATCCAACATTCAGAATCACCAGATACAGCTTATGAACAAGATATATATAATTTACGATGAATGAATGCTTAATTTCGACATAAATTACAGCACCCGATATTAGCTGGCGTGCGGCCAAGAAAAATACCAATACAATTAGGCATAGAAATAAATAAATCAACTGCCTAGGTCTAATCTGAAAGTACTTAAGCGGAATGGTCTGGAGATTGATGAGTGTCAGCTCAGGGAGACTGATTGAGGTCTAGCTCATACGATATAAAACTAAATCTTTTATTACCAGTATTTTATTACTCGTAACTTCATATGTTTGCAAGTTTAGTGCTATTGCAAGTAAATTTTAAACCAATTCCCGTTATAGCAATGAATTTAAATTTTATGCACGTTAATCCAATGACAATGCAATATTCTGCTGGTGGCCAAATTCACATAATACATATCACTGGATGACCAAAACCGTTCACCGTTTGATGTGTAATATTGTTATAGAGTACTATCATAACAATTATTAATTAAATAAAAATCTATACAATGGTGACCCCTTCTTTCAGAGCTAATATCTCTTAAACGGCTCAACCAATTTTCGCGAGACCTAGCTAAGAACGATCCCGATTAAACTACTTTTGTTTAATAAAAACCGCGTCCAAACCGGTCCATCCGTTCCAACGGTCACCATGGTCTTAGTTGTCAGAGATGTGCGGGACGGCCATGCTTGCATTAATGATGTCGACGGTGGAAAGGAGAAACCCTTTAAGCGAAATGATGGGCGAAATTGAGTAACCCGGCTCAAAAGACGCAGAAAAAAAACCGATTCCAACGATATATATAACTCAATTTCGCCCATCATGTCACTTAAAGGGTTTCTCCTTTCTACAGTCGTTATGATTCTAATGTGCCTTGCGTTTTGGAGCCTCCGGGTTTGTGTCGTACCGATGGCAAGAGGCCCGATGGCCTAACTTTAGTTCCGTGGCGCAGGGGTCGCTGTCTCTAGTGGGACGCAACGTGTGTAAGTACATTTGCACCATCCCACTTCAACCAGACGATGACAACTGCAGGGTCCGCTGCTGAAAGCGCGGAGAGGCTCAAGCATTCAAAATACGCGGCGTTGAAGTTGATATATGACTTTGTGCCGGTTGCCATGGAGACGGCAGGTATTTGGGGTGCGGAGGCCAAGGAGTTTATTTGGGAGTTGGGTCTCCGGCTGAGGGACAGGAGTGGTGATCCTCGCTCCGGTTCATTTCTTGTGCAGCAAATTTCATTTGCCATTCAACGCGGTAACGCTGCCAGCAGCGTAACGGGCACATTTATCCTCTATCGAACCGGTTTGACTTGTAATTATTTATTTATGTGTATTTACTTGTGTCATACAGCTTATCCTGTTGCTTAAATTTGATTCTTTGACGAAGCCTGTGGCGGATTGTATTTTGTCAGTATCTTAATAAAATTATTTGGAATAAATGAATATTTAGAATCGTGTCAAAATCTCAGAAGCCGTCGTCATTACTTAGTTCAGTTTAACGACTGCTAGTTAATATATTTAGCATACCTCATAGTCAGGAAGACATCTCTATTAATAGCAAAGTGTAAAAGAAGTCGGCCTGTACCATCTTTACAAAAAATTAAGATCTGGTGCTCATGTTTCCGTGACTCTAAACTAGCCAATTTTTGTGTTCTCGTGTCATGTATGTAGGTATTCTATTTTACAAGGTTAAGAAGAAGAAGAGGAAGAAGATGGAGAGGGAGGGAAGAAGAAGCAGGTTCTCAAACAAATGAGAATCACGGTAGAAGTACTGGACCGAGTTTGATGAAACTTTTTTTAGCTGATGATTGGACGGAACTAGAGATAGGTAAGTATAAGCTACATCTACGCGGGCAAAATGGCACAGTTTCTGAGGGACTAGCGATAACCGAATTAATGATTCAACTGTTTAAATTTTTAAACTATTTTGTGTGTTAATTTGTATCTATCACGTTACGTAAGGTGTTGAATCTCTAAAGACCCTAATTAAATTAATAAATTAACAAATTGTGTAAATTTTCTGGTAGATTTTTGACGTGTAAAAGTGCCCGTGCTTACCTACATATTGAATTTTCATTTTTTTTATCTTTTTAAATACCGAAGTAGGAATTTACCTATGTGTGTAACAGCTAGGAAAATTATATCTACTAGTAGGTATATAGTTTTTGCATCATCAATATGAAAATAACAGAGTATTGTTACAAAAAAAAAACAAATTAACATCTAAAACAGCTACACTCATTAAAATGTCAAATAAATCCGAACACTTCGAGTCTACCGGTTTTAAAAATAATTCCAGACACTACCAAGGATTCCAGAAGACACATAAAGTGTCAGTCAACGGGGATATTTATGGACACGTTAAAAAGTCCCCCCTGCTGTGTCTGACAGTTTTTATTTCACACTAACATTTTCCTGCGACTTCTTGCCTAGCTAGATGGCTGTTAATAAAGCTAGTGGTCCCGGGTTCGATTCCCAGTAAGGGTAAATATTTGTGTGACGAGCGTCAGTATTTGTTATAGTTTTAGATGTTTTACATATATTTAAGCACGTATTTCTCTATGTAAGTATGTTTATTGTTGTCTAGTACCATATAAGTATGTTTTTGTTGTCAAGAGCTTGTATTTTATGTATTTATGTAAACACTTTATTTTACAAAAGAGAAAGAAAAACGATTGATTATTCCCCGAGGGCCTGAGAAGTACTTATTTAGATCAATTGTTATTTATTTCAACTATTATTTGTCATGTTATTTTTCCAAGTGTGAATAGTGTAGGGCATATAAATTCAAAGAAAAAATATAGGTACATGTTTTTCTTTAAAATATTGCACCGTTTTATTAAGACTACGCCGAGCGCACAGTGGCGCCCTCATCACTATTATTGTGTTTTCTAATAAAATAAAGTATTTTCTTGAAATCGGACGGTGCATTTTTGTACTACAAATGAAAACACAACTTATAGGACATATCACATAGTTTAATAACAATTGACCTTTGAGTTATCAACTTAACGGAAAAAAGTGGCCACCTTTTCCCGTTAAGCTGACTACTCATACAGTAATTGTTATCAAAGTTTGTTACGTATCCCATAAATTGTGTTTTTACTTGCTCTACAAAAAAGCATCGTCCGATTTCAAGAAAATACTTTATTTTATTAGAAAACACAATAATAGTGATGAGGGCGCCACTGTGCGCTCGGCGTAGTCTTAAGCAGATAAACAGTAAATTTAATGACTCTGCATACATAATTATTGTCATTTTGCTGTTTAAATTTTACCAACTATACCAATTAGGCGAGACATGTGATTTCTACAATATTTAATATCAACTTAAATGTGCCATGTAGTCATGGCACATTATAAGTTTTTCACATTTGAAGCAAATAAAGTATTTAGGTTTAAATTAATTTATTTCATAATATGAGTTACAGTTATAAGCACACATGTCAATTATAAAGAATATGAATTCATGATTGTCAAAGAAGTAAAAAGTAATGGATTATATAACAACACAATAATAAAACAAGTAACAAAGTCATTTCATTTCATTTCAGTTGACCAGATTATCCCCCATTGTATGAACAATTTGAACATAGTGGCTTGTCTACACTACACTACAGCCATCATCCTTAATTTTGTTTCAGGGCAAGCTTTGTTTTTAGCTTATAATGTTTCTCACCCCCTAAAGCAAGTTGTTTTTCCACGATTTTTGAATATGTCGGTAGGTAGTTATTATGAAAAACTATGTTTATACATTTCCGCTTTTTATTTTTTTCATTTGTTTCGTAAAACGTACAGACCTACATACATACACTCACGCCTTCATTCCCAGAGTAGGATAGGTAGAGCTTCAGAATTACCAACAACTCTAAAACCGTACAGGTTTCATAATATCTACAACATATCCAAAAATGTTAAAAATAATGATGTAATCTAATGACATCACATTGTGAATAGAAATTTTTACCTTAACAATCCTCTTAACTGAGAGCCAGGGTATATATCTGCCCTACTAAGCCAAAAAGCAGTAACTCAAATTAAATAACCAAAACAACTTTAATTTTCTTTTATTAGTAATAAGGTTGATATTTCTACTGGAGTTACATCTGAGATACTGTCTGTTGGCTTAGGAGGGCAGATATGAGGTGCAGGGAGATAGCAACAGTGACTAGTCGAGCTTTATCATATCATACATCACCCCAGCGAGCCTAATATGGTTGAGTTTATTGCGTGACAAAATGTGAATAAATCATCCGTCACTCTCATACTTATACCTATAGGTACGTGTCAAAAAGTGAGGGATGTTTAATCCACATTTTGTCACGAGATAAACGCAGCCATATTAGACCCCCTACACCTCATTCCCACCCCGGCTCTAAATTAAGTTGTACACCTAACGTCAGTCACTCTATATAAACTGGTAAACTGTTACAAATCGCTACATGTAAACAAATTACAAAAATAAGTTAATAGATTTTCTGTTACAAAATTTTCCTTAATGGTCTCTCAAACGCTACAAACATATTAGTAAGTATGTTTACTTAATTAGCATAATAATACTGAATTAAGCAATGATAATTAGTAGTTCATTAACTTATGAATATTAATAAGAAAGTTTCTGTATAAAAAGAGATATTAATTTGATGATTATTTGCAAATTGGAGAAAACCAAAATAGTCCAGGGATCTCTCTCAGTTCAGTTTAAATGATTGTGGTGTCAATTCATAATTGCAAGATATGCAATTTATAACGCCTTTGACAGATTACTGCAACATTTCAAACATAATGTTAAAGTGACAAAGTATATAAGGTAAAACATACTGCCAGAACTCAATCCTCAGTTGCCGTTGTGTAACCAAAGAATCTTAATAACTTAAGTACACTACCTAAGTGCTCTTACGGTCAAGGAAAAATATCTGAATGTAGAATGTGGTATGTAATTGTAGAATAGATTTACTCAGGAAAACTGTATCCAAATGGTCCCATCAGAGCACATGTTATGGTAGCCTTTATCGTGATGGATAAAGCATATGTCACTCTCGCATTTAAATAGTAGTCAGAGAGTGACGGATGTTATATTCACATCAATAAACACAACCTGGATTCCTAGTGAAAAAGGGTACAAGTCGACTTAACTCGTAATAAAATAGGGTATATACATCAACAGAGTAAGCTAGACTTTAACCCTTTTTGACTTGATCTTCAGAAGACTTATGACCTTTTTTCACTAGGACAGGAACCCAGTAGCCGCCTGGACAAGATAACACCAGTACTATTGATAAAATACAGTTTAATGCACTGTTTTTGTGTACTAAATATTGTTTGTGAATTAGTTTTTAAAATATACTAAAGCAAATACAATTGTCCTGACATAAGGTCTCATTTACTTTATATATTAAAAGCAGATGTCAATTTTTATCTAGAACATTGTGTTTACTGGGTGCACAACCAAATATGCATTTTGAATATATACAAAATGCATATTTATTTGTGTGATTGGTAAAAACAGTAGGCTTTAAACTAAAATGCGGCAAAAAATATATATATTTAAGTTAACAGATAAAGAAAATCATTGTGATTACAGACATGTTCTGTTGAATTTTACCCATATTTTTCTGCCTAAAACGCGCGAATTTATTAAATATTACCTACCAAAAAGTCAATAAAAGCTTAGATTTATTGTTTGAATCGAAATTTGAATGAATTACCTCATGGGACAAATATTATATCTACCTAAAGAGCTGTTTTAAATGACGTAACATCACCTTAAACAACATATTTTGTATGTGTGAGTGTCATGTACCTTCATATTGTTTTTTAATTGCTTTTAGGAATGTTACATGATAATACCCACAACTTGTTGGAATTTGACATGATAGTATCGCATGTTGCAATTTTACAAATATAATTCCAGTTTATCTGATTTTAATAATGGTAACATAATAATTTAGTATAGTAGAATTTGACTACTGCATTTTTGATCCTCTTAAGTTATTGTTTTAACCCCTTTTAGTCAGTATCAGTATCATCAAAAATACTCAAAAGTTCGTTTCGAATCCATCCCTAGGTTACAAGAGGTTAATAGCAAACGGTAACAGATGGGCAACATGATAGAAAGTGTTTACCGGCAGAAGGCACATCCTATTGAAAAAAAGGGATCAATTTATGCATCGCTGGTGTTGAAGTAGCAATAACACCAGATGTAACGACCAATTAAAATTTCATTTTTATCAGTTTGACGATTGTTACCAGTTGATTCATGATTTACATTAGCAACAATGGTTTTTGACATCTGCAGAGAAATACCTACTGCGGAGAGATTAGTTCTGCATTAAAGTGATCATACAAAAGGAAATTTTTAATACATTAGTAGTGCTAACAGAAATCAATGGTAAAGAAAGAGTAACTACACAATGTTACCAAAAATATATGACTTTTCTTTGAATTCTGTTAGTTTTTCAATGTAAAGTTACATTATACTTTGAATACTACTTGAGGGTCAGTAATACCATTAAAACCATAGTTTTTAAACAAGTATTTTCCTTATACTGGCATCTTTCCAGTGACCTACATTCTGGTGGGTAGCTATACCGTATCTAGATGTCACCACGTTGGCTACCCCGTGGGTTTTGAGATCTATTTCGGCGTTTTTTCCATGAGCACGCGAAAGACCTGGACATAACCTAACTGGCCAGTATCCTACTTATAATAAGCACTAATAATATCGCGTGGACGGCGAGCGCAAGCCGGCGTGGCGAGTCTGTACCCGCCGATAATGCCTTGTATTTATTTTTACCCGTTGCGGGTGCCACAGCTGTCTCGAGTCGCGCCCGGCCGAGCCGCGGTTCCCACTCGACTATAAAATCACCTTGTGCACCCTGATTAATATGTAAACTCACGAGATGCAGCCCTGAAAACGCTGCTGTGACGCCCCTTCGCTATATTTGGAAACTTGCTACAGAAATTCTATGACCCAAATCGTAATACTGACCGGACTTGAAATATATTACACAGCATGATAGAAAACTTACCTCAGTAGGAACCGGCGACGCCACAAAAACAATATTCCAAGAGAAATCACAATGTAAAATTGTACACTGAAATACGGCTGTGCTGTACACACGGCGGGCAATCACTCAACACTCAGCCAACACGGAAAATTCACAAATGACTAGTCGAACACTAGATGTAAACAGAAAATACACAGATTACACGAACTTAAATCTATGATTTCCACAAAATATCTAGTTTAACCGAAAAACGCGCCAACTGTCAAAACTAAAAAACTACAAGCACCGGCGCCACGCGACCGCGCGGTTTGAGTCCGCTTTTCTGACTGAGTGAGTGAGTTGCTCGCTCGTCGTCTTCGTCGCCGCGGCCGCCTCACACGATCCGACACGACTCACGCGCTATCCGCCACCGTGCCGCCCGCTGACGACAAAAAGCCTCAATAAGCACGCTACGGCATACTTTTGTCGCATTTTATTTTTCCATTATATATTTAAATACGTAAACCCGTATTCTACTCATAATTAACAATATTTAGAATGTGAATTATATCTTTGTCGCTATGCGACAAATATCAAGTAAGTACACGATCGAGAATTTCGGCGATAAAGTAAGGCGGCCGCGTTGAATAGATCACGGCGGACTACGAAAATACGTATAAGCCAATACTCATCTATATTCGTACGGGATAGACATAAGCCAGACGCGCATGCGTCAGTCGGTCCGCGGGCACGACGTCAGTTGAATGACAAGGTATTAACCGATCGATTTCAAAAGAAGTGTGTTGTCTTGAATATGTACTACTTGAAACCATATTTTTATGTTTACGTCCTTCACGTGTGCACTATCAGGAATTCAAATCGATTTTGGCACTGGCGGCACTGCCAAGAGGTGCCTATAGAAAAAGTCCCGGACCGCTAGAAAGAGACGGCACGCAACGATATTTTTTTAATATAACTGGGGTGAAAAACGTAGGAACATACCTAACTAGAACTTAAAAGGTCTTATAACTAAGTCTTATAATAATTCTAGTTTAAACGTGGGTCGTGATCGTTTATTTATTTTAACCAAGTTTAGGTAAGTACCACACTTTGCTCTGCTGCTGATTATAAAGATTTTGTCAGCCAGGGGCCTGTTTTATAAAGCTACAAATAACAATTTACAGCTTACAAGTTTCCATTTGACACAGGCTCGACCAATGATGACCGGCCATTAGAGCAGTGTTGCCAGTTTAGACCTGTAAAATTGTAACTTGTAGCTTTATAAAACGTGCACCAGTGGCCCGTTTCATGAAGCTACAAGTTACAAATTACAAGCGGAAGTCTCTTTCTGACTCCTTTTGCTAGAAAGAGACTTCCGCTTGTAATTTGTAACTTGTAGTTTCGTGAAACGAGCCGCAGGCTATTCGCAATAAAAATATATCTGCAAATATCACTGATTTGCTATTACTCTATTAGTCGTGATAATCGTTTAATATTTCTTCCACTGAAATCAAGAGCAAAATAAATTTAACTTTATCGTCTTTCTGAATAAAACCAGCATCGGTGAACTTCGCATAATCTTTATACGAAGCGCATAGCATTCCAAGTCGGCTTAATGAAATACCGTACTTAAATGCAATGAGGCAATACTGCTAATAGATATCATACAGTTATGAACGCGACTCCATGCGGAATGCAATTTACATATTCAGACTAAAGGGCGCCATTCACTGTCGGGCTTCACCGATCAAATTGGTGGAAGCATTTGACAATTTGATCGTGTAGAAACGTTTTTATACTTATTTAAGAAAGCGGTGCAGTGGTTCTTAAACTTTTATTCAAAGTTATTGAGGATTTGTTGAGAAGTAAATTAGTGCTTCGGTAAATTTGCAGGTGTGCGTTTGAGTAATGTTAGTATTTTTGGTAGGTAGGTACATATGAAGATTTATTAAAATGGTGTGCAGATATTTTAAATGAGACGTGAACTTTTTTTTATGTGAACTTAGGATACCTATATAATAGCCAATATCACTGTCTGTACTGTGTGGTAACGTTTGCTAGTTGAAAAAGTTTACTAGTATTTCAAAAAGTAAGTAATTTAGGTACACAGATAGAACCTAAAGTACTTCGTATAGTTCAGTAACATCGTTACCTGAAAATGGAATAAAATGATTTTCATGCTTCTTTTACCAATTTTACAATAATATTAAAAGATATTTACTTACTTGTTTACAAAGCACAGACAAATAAATAGGTGACTACCTTAGCTAACTAGTTTTACAACTCGACGGACCTATTATTAACCGGTGAGTTTAAGTTGTTCCGCCAGAGCGTACAAACATTTTAGGGCGTGCATTCTCAATTTAGTAGCTCAAAACTCGCTTGTATGACTTCGTTCGATCGACCGTTTGATAAGTAGACGTTTTTTAAAGGGAAAACACCTCAGACATGAGACAGTCATGTCTTTAATTTATTTTTATTTAAGTGTGTTTCGAGAAACAATTTCTTTTGGTGCAGTAAAGAGTTTTAATTATCGCTATAATTAGGTATGTCTCCGAGATAGAAGAAAAAGTTTTTTTTTTACTTTATTCGGTGACTTCACTCTAGGGAAAGCCTGTCTCGTGGTAACATGGTATAGAATAACTAGAGGACGCCTGCGACTTCGTACGCGTAGAATTAGTTTCCCGCTACTCCCCGTATTTCTTCCCGTCGGGGGTCGATTTTCGGAAAATCCTTTCTTAGTGCTTACTTACATCATGAAAGGAACCCCTGTACCAAATTTCAAGTTTCTAGGTACAGTAGATGCGGCTGTGTCAGTCAGGTTTGCCTTTTATAATATACTAGCGACCCGCCCTCGCTTCGCTTCGGTTTATTTGAGTTTTCTGAAACACCCGTACAATGAACTATCATTTATTATACATAAAAACCTTCCTCTTGAATCACTCTATCTATTAAAAAAAACCGCATCAAAATCCGTTGCGTAGTTTTAAAGATCTAAGCATACATAGGGACAGACAGACAGACAGCGGGAAGCGACTTTGTTTTATACTATGTAGAGAAGATAGAAGCTTAGATTAAAAGCTTTGTTGTCCTCAGATGCGAAACCTATTGCAGACCTATTTATTTTTAAACCAATTAGGTAATCGAGGAAATGGTGTCTTACCTATTTGTATTAATATATAAATCTAATGGCGCTGTGTTTATAACTCTGAACAAATTACACACGACAAGAAAAAAACAAATGCGTTTATATGTTTTTCGTGAAATCAGGGCTTAATCTACGTCAGTCATACGTCAACCATATACTTTTTTTTGTAATCGTTAACTGCATAAATGCCATTTGTTTAGGTGCACTGGTTAGTTTTTTTGTGTCGCTGATTGTTTCGTTCAAATCGTGTATTTCCAATGCAATAATTAGGTGGAATTATTTTCACTGAATCGTTACAACTCGACGGAAGAATTATAAACCGGCGAGTTTAAGTTGTTCCACCATAGTGTACACACAATTAAGGGCGTGCACTCTCAATCTGATAGTTTAAAGCTCGCTTGTATAGCTTTGCTCGCTCGATCAAACGTTCGACAAGAAGCCTTTTTTTAACAGAATAACAATTGAGATACATTTCACCATTATTTTTTTTTTAATTTGATTTCTCGTTTCTTATCTACCCTTTAGTTAAGAACTACTTTTGAATTTTGAGTTTAGCTTCTAGTACAGTCAGCAATCGAATCATAAAGTACAATATGCTACCAGTGACTTATTTATTTATTTAATAAATTAACTAGTACGGTTACAAACCTAGAACCTGTTTAGTCCAAACGAGTATTTTCTTTTGTGGACTAATCAGGTGCATATAGGGTTAGCTCAATGCGCTTCTGTCAAGTTGCTCTGAGCTCCATCCCCTCCTCTCGATTTAGTCTAGCTAACGTACGAACTTCGATTTTTAAAGAAGGGCATCTGGGTTTTCCATGGTTTTGCTGTACCTAACTTAGTCGGCAGATCTAGTCTATCATAAATTGGGACTGTGCTAGAAAAAAAATCGGGACTTGAGTTTTTTACATCGGGACAGTACAAACCCACTTGCAATGCCAATTGTGACAAACCGTTTTCGGCCTTCTCAGTTGTTATAAACTAGTATCTTATAAGTATATGAACACAATGATGATGTGCTGAAAATCGGGACCATTGGCGTCCCGGTCAAGGGTAAATCGGGACGTGTCCAAAGACCCCTGAAAATCGGGACGTCTGGCAACACTAACCTTGTCACCAAAACAGAAGTTAGCCTTTTCCCTATCTTTCAATTTAGTCTTGAATGACGAGTGAAATGGACGAAGCCAACGTTTCTTCGAACTTCGACTTTTAAAGTAGGTAGTTTGGTTATTAGGTATACTGCATATCTGTAAATACGACGTTGTCTCACTAAAATAACACTGAACAATTATTCCACTGCCGCATAATCTGTTAACGACGGGCCTTGGAGATTAGTGATCAAACATCACTATCGCCTCGTGCTGCGCCCGCGCAGGTACGGGTGAGATAGCTGCCGTACGTCAATTCATATCAGGCGGGGGTTAGTAACTAAGTGGAAGCACTAAACTCGAAACTTCGGATCCATCCTTTTCACTAAATTTCGGAAAAAGGGAGATAACGTAAATTCCAACTTCGTTTTTTTTTAAATATTTGCTGAGCCGGCCATTTCAACGCCATGTTTTTATTATGTTTCGCTTGTCATTTAAGGATGTGAGCGTATTATATATTTCTATCCTTTTATTTTCGGAATGAAAATTGTTTGGCTAGATCAATTTCCAATTTAGTTCGCGCAGAAGTCATTGATTGTTAATAAAGTATAATCCTTGGGAACTGTCGTATTTTCCAAAATAAAAAATACCCTATGTCCTATAAACTATTACATCAAAGGGTTTGAGGTGTTAAACAGTGAATATGAAACAAACCGACAAGCAAACACTATTGCGTTTATATTAGTAAAAAATATATTTTGTGACGATGGAAGTTTGGATGTTTATCTTTCACACAAGAACCTCTGAACCAATTTGGATAGAAGGAAACATTAGCAATGGGAATAACGTTACACAATATCTACGCAGACGAAGGCGAAACGTTGCTAGATAATAAATTATTTAAAAATAAATCTACCAAAGACCTTTTCAAACAATAAGACTTAAATGCTAATAAATAAAAACGTAAAATAAAACGTAAAACGTATAATCTAGCGACTGACTGAAACCAGGTGACTGGTCCGAACTCTGATTAACGCCAATGTGCGTGTGCGCATGTTCCGTTCTGCCATCCTAAGCTAATAAGCAGTATCTCAAATCAAGAACCATAGCAGTTTTAACTCTCGTATATTAGTAATAAGGTTGATATTAGTATAGAAGTTTTGTCTGAGATACTGCCTATTGGCTTAGGAGGGCAGCGTTGTCCACGAATTATTTTGGATGCTGATGTTATAAAGCTATGGACTCACTCTTAAAACTAAAAATCTTTTTTTTTTACATTTCTGTACCAAAATGACGCCTATTACTAATAAGGCTCCGTTGTCCGTTCGTCTGTCTGTACATCTGTCACAGGGCTGTACCTATCTTATGAACCGTAACAGCTAGAGATTGATTTTTACAGAGTATTTACGTATTATTGGCAACCCTAAAAATTAAATGATATTACGTTAAAAATTAAGGGAATATACAAGAAACATGTTTGGAACTCTTCGTGTGTGTCTGACTCGCGCTTGGTCGGTTATTCACCGATGAAACATAGTAAGTAATAAAAATAATATACCGCATAAATAAATAAATAAGTACAGAATCTTGTCCCAGTGTAGGATAAGTTGAAACCTTCCTACGCAACAATTATACGAATATATACATAGATAAATATCAATGTTAAACTAGTCTGTTTAATTGTCTATTCTAATACTTTTGAACAAACGAGCCGATTGTCTAAATCATTACCCGAGTATTTTTGCAATGTGTATTAAAATTATATACTCCACTAAATGAATAATTAATTCGCATGACTCGTATTTCGCGGTCTTTTTACCATGAGTAGAAAAGAAGGAAAGGGGGCGGGTTTTTTCTTCGCACATTTTTTGATTGTAAAAGTGACATATTTTCCCTGTGAGGCAACGTCAATTTTACAATCGAGTATTTTATTAGTCTTGAAAATTTCAATAAGTTTGATTCTGCCACTTTATAATATTGTAAAGATTATTTAAGATTTTATGGATTTACTTTACTTAGCATGTTTTTAAAACATTCAATCGAGACAGAACAGGTAAGAAAAGAAACTGGCCATTAAATATATCTAACATTCTTAGTTATCCAGAGAGGTAACGCAGCCATTGTCATAGGGACCATGCCGCGAGCGGACCTGCACGGCTAGCACAAGCTGCACGCGACTTGTTTGTCGCTCGGATCTCCCTTTCTACCTAGTCAGTAACGATAGAGACGCACTGAGCGACAAGCGAGAAAATACAACTTGTGCTACCCGTGCTGCTAGAGGGGGTGTTATTTTTATAGTGGTGATTATTATTTACATCTTTAATATTTGAGTAGCTTAGTTTTATTTTAATTGAAATAAGTTTAGTTTTAACTTTTAGTTTTAATTTAATAAAATAAATGCAGTACCATGCTTTGATTGAAAAAAAATATGTGTTATTTCTAATATTAGATAGTGTGTAACAACTTTACATCCATTAGGTCACGTCTTAAACTCAAACAATAGGCAGACTAAACAGAACAGTCAATCCGTATCTGCGTAATAATAGTTTATTGGAAACCGGATCGTCTGTTTGTTTGTACGGCGCGCGATCGTGCGTTCCTGGGTTGTTATTCTCTTAAAAACGGCGGTCGGTCGAACGAACGAGCGCCTGCGCAGCGGCGAGTTTAAGTAGTCCCGTCCGAGCGAAAATACATTTTAGCGCGTGCATTCTCAATTAGGCAGCATTATACGTTCGAGAAGCCATGCTGCCAAATTGAATACACGCGTTAAAATGTGTTTTGTTCGCTCTGACGAGACTACTTAAACTCGCCGCTTGGACATTCACTCGTCCGTCCGTCCGTTCATCGTCGTTGAGAGAATCACACTCCTGAGGTGTTGTTTCCTTAAAAATGGCTTTCCGCTCAGTCGATCGAGCAAGCGAGCCTATACTAGCGAGGATTAAGCTACCTAGTTGAAGATGCACGCGCCAGAATGTTGTTTGTGGAACAACTTAAGCTAGTTAAAAATTCGTCCGTTGATTTGAAAAATAAGTCCTTAAGAGGTTGACATAGCTGTACAGTCAAGTGTGAGAACGCAACATCTCAAAAAGATGTCCCAATGCACCTTATTCCAGTGTAATAAGAACTTCGTAATATATTTATGAGAGGGTTCTTTCGATACATATTTTTGCACTTGACTTTACAGTGACAAACATCGCTATATTATACAACATCGTTAAGCAAAATCGATAGTAACTATCCGTTTTTACAACTCACTAAACGCTTCCAACACAAGAAAATAGAAAGAATGGACGAAAGAAGAGTTACGAAAGAGATAATAATATGGCGAGCGAGGTGAGCGGAGATGTCGGTAGGGGACGTCCTAGACGGACTTACTTACTTACGGTGATCAGATTTGCGATGAACTGAATAAGGGCGTGTGGTGCCGGGTTTAGAATGTTGCCACTCCATGTCTTCCCGTGGATGTCGTAAGAGACGACTAATGGCCAAACTCTATATTCAAACCGCGGATAGATAGGCTTACTATGGGTTAAAATTTGACACATTTTGTATGGACAAATGTCAAATTTTAAGCCGAAGTAAGCCTTAAATGTCCGCGGTTTGAATATAGGGATTGGCCGTAAGGGACTAAAGGCTGTGTAGTGCTGTTAGGCGATGGGTTTGCAACCTGTCACTGATACACTGGATAACATCTTAGCCTGGTTGTGCAAAATGTGGTCACAGATTTATCAACAAGTTTTGGAGTTGTTGGTGAGTCTGTGGCTCTGCCTACCCCACTCTGGGAATGAAGGCGTGAGTTTATGTGTGTGTGAATAAGGGCCAAATCAAAAGTACCCAAAACCGACGTACGTGCATGAAGAGATTGATGAATGTAGAGGAAGCGAAAGTTGTATGTTTGGACCGGTGCACCTGGCGTTCTATAGTCTCTGCCTACCCCATTGGGAGACAGGCGTGAAGGTATGTATGTAATTACTAAAATAACCGAATTAGTCACACACAATTACTCAAAATGATAATAATACGCCTGGATCTAAGACTTGATAAGACATAAGACCATGATTCTACGTTTGACGCACGTTATGTATTGATAAAAATGTCGCATTGCATTGACGTAAGTCGATATTTTAATACCGCGATAATAAGAGATTTTAATTATTATCAGATAATGCATTTTAACACACACTCCGAGTACTTATATAATATATTGGATCAGAAAATTGTGATGTATTTATTATATTTTAAGGCACGTAGAAATAAATATGTATGGTGTTTTAAGCCGCAAGGTGGCTGTCAAGAGCTGAGGCCCTACTTTGAGAATCGAAGTTCGAAGTTACGTTAGTCCATCCCTGTCACTCTTCATTCGAGACTAAATCAATAGAAAGGGATGGAGCTTACGTAACTTAGAACTTCGATTTTCAAAGTAGGGCCTCTGGATGAGAGTGGCCGCAGATCGTGCTCGGTGGCTTGCAATGGGAGAGGCCTACGTCTAGCAGTGGACTAGTATAGGCTGATGGTGATGATGATGATGATGATGATGATGATGATGATGATGATGATGATGGTGTTTTAAGTTTTTGAGATTTTCATTTTATTTGAAATATGTTTATGTTTGCTTTAACAAATTGTACGCTACGTTGTGTAATATTATATTACTTAAAACATTTACGATAAATATACTTAATAGAAGTAGATTTACTGATGTTGATAAGTTGATAAGTTTAAACTAATCGATATTTTAATCTTATCGATTCAATAGAAATCAATAAAGGTAGATTGATAACGTGCGTTGATGCCGTTTAATAAATCTATGGAATTATAAATAAACCACTTGTCAAATAATAGCCTTATGATATGATTTACATACTTATACTTTGCACTGTTTGTATGTCAGTAACGTATTTTTTACAAAATAGAATTATTACCTAGGTAATAAATTGTACAATGACTTCATACCGGACTCAAAGTTTGGGAACTACTGACCAAATTCATAGTTTGTTAATTTGCGTTTTAAAAGATAGTAACCAGCTTATTCTTCAAGATTTACGTATTTAATAATAAACGAGTTAAACAATACACGTCAATACGTTCAAATAACGAAAAACAAGTAATCAAGTTACGTTTCAACATCTTTTGTATATTGCCGGAATTGTCGGATTCAAAAGTGTGCGGCCGCCCGGCGTATGACGTCATATCAGCGCGCGCACCCCCTTATCGATCCGCTCCACAACCTTACAGCGCTGCAGCGGAACCCCGCACAAACTGCCACCAGACGAACAAAAACAAAAAGCAGCTACAAGCGCTTAAACACCGCTATTAAACCTGAAATGAAGATCGAAGCAAAAGGCTGCAAGCTCCGTCAGCTCACAATGTAATGTCAGCCCTATTGTAAGAGTGATTGAGCGCATATCGCTAATGAGCATAACTGATGTAATACGTTGCGTGTTTCGAAAGTATTATTCGTTACAATAATGGATTCACAGACGATTTTTCTAATGATAAAAGTGTTTTTGGAATGTGGTAATTTGGGGTTGCAATCAAATTGATTTAGTGTCAAATGTTAAGCGGTCCTTGAACGCGTAAGGACAAACTAATGAATGTTATGAATTTATGGTTTATAGTTAACAATGCGCTATAAATAAACACTGATTATTGTATTTAACGAGCTTTCTTAGGTTTTTAAGATACTCAACTTTGAATACAAGACAAGCAATACATTGTTCGATAAAATACAATAATCAATGTTAATGCGGTATTTCAGCTCGCTTCAATTGCTTGTATAACACTATCAAGGTATAGCAATAAGATAAGATGTTCATCTGAAGTGCTATCTAAGTTACTTTATTTTAAACTCAGACGGCTAAAAAACACAACAGTTCGTAGCCACTTAATTCAAAGGAAGAAAATTGGGTTTTCGCGAATAAATTTTTCCCTGGGGCTCGAGGAGTGTTAACTTTATTTATTTTATGCCATCGGGTTTAGAAGTTTGAGAACCATTGGGGAAAGAACGCGGAACAAAATGTTTGCTTTGAAAATTAGACGGTGTATTTTTTATACAGCCAATACTAATTTCAGTAAGGGTGGGTTTAGACCAAAAGAGCGAATGCTCTGGAACATGTTTTGTCTTTATTTTTACAAAGTAAACGTAAGAGATACCTAATGCTATAGAATTCTTGTTCGTTCGCTTGGTCTAAACCCACCCTAGTATGTTAGAGAAAGAACAGATTTGAAGCTGAAAATATCGACATAAAATGCGGTAACGTTTCTCTCCATTTAAACGACTTTTTGAATATGCTGTAGAACTTGGCTATTTTTACGTTTTTCTTAGTTTTTCATCATAGCTACAATATCCAAAAATCGTGGAAATCGGACTTGATTTAAGGGATGAGAAACGCTATTGCCCGGAGCTATATTTGTATAGAAAAATGGTCAAAATACGTTGATAACTCTGAGGAATAAGATGGAATACCTCTACGCTTATTTCACCGGTGGTCTTATCCCCACACCGGAACACAATGCGAACACTGGGGTGTGTTTCGCTTAAAAACGGCGGTCGATGGAAAGAATGTTTTTTTATTTTATTTATTTTTTTATTTGGTAATTGTTGTTGGTGTTTACCACCGTTACAACTTCGCACTTGACTGCGAGGGGGCGCTCGCTAGCGAGCGCCACGGCTCTACGAATGAATATCGCAGCGGCGAGTTTAAGTAGTCTCGTCAGAGCGAACAAAACACATTTTAGCGCGTGCATTCTCAATTAGGCAGCCTTATACGTTCGATCGTATCGACAGAAGCCAAATTGAAAATGTTGTTTTTTCACTCTGACGGGACTACTTAAACTCGCCACTGCGACATTAGCGGCCTGCACACGTAAACGCCACACGCCGTTCCAATCTTCGTTCCGAACCGTACGTGTAAATGCAACTGTAATAGTAAAATAGTAAAAAATGAACGGTTCGGAACGAAGATTGGATTGGCACGTGGCGTTTCCCGCGGTCCGAACTTTACGTGTACAGGCCTCGTTCCCCTGACCGACCGCCGTTTTTAAGAGAACCAAACCCCAGGGTAGTGATTCTCTAACACATATTAGCGCGTGCATTCTCAATTAGGCAGCCTTATACGTTCGAGACGACATGCTGCCAAATTGAATACACGCGCTGAAATGTGTTTTGTTCGCTTTGACGGGACTACTTAAACTCGCCGCTTGGACATTCACTCCTGCGTTCGCTCACCTTTGCTTTTGAAAGAATCACTACCCTGCTCTAACACCGCTCTAATTCAACAGAAAAGAACGAACGAAGCAAGTTAACTAAGATCTTGAGAAAATGTTAAAACTGAACAAAGTTGAAAACCCTAAAACGTTATAAAGTTTAAAATACGTCCAGAAATACTTTTATCGTCGTGGCTTTCTAAAGGCGGTATTTATGGAGTGCATCGCTTTCAAAAAGCATCGGGCTGAGAAGATGCGGTAGCTGGAAAAATGCTTGCATTTCGTTAGGAATGCAATTTTAAAACCATTCTGCAGTAACAAAGTAAACGTGCATTTTTCGGGTCTCTATGTCTTAATTGTTTTTAGTCATAATGTGTTTTAGGTCATAATAGGGAATATGCATGTTTTTTTTACAGCTTCAATAAACGCTGATTCATGTAACAAACAGGTGAGTTTTTTTTTAATAGCTATAAAAGTAACCAAGATATAAGCCAACAAAGATTTGTTCCTATGTCTTTCTTGCAAAACAGAATTTTACGTGGAGTTTATATGACCGAACTGCACAATGACGTCACCGGTGCACTTCGGATCTCTCTGTCTAATTAGTAGTTTAAAATGCCTGTATCATCCGTATTTCTTGACCGATTTTAATTTTAATTTCAGTTTTGGTCATATTTTTTTACGGTATTTTTATGTTTTGTTGACAAATGCGATTTAAAAAATTCATGCATATTCCCATTTATAGCGAGTAGGTAACGTATTTTTTTTATAAAAACCATCTATTCTTTTGGGTAATCCATATTGCTTTTGACGAGTTATGGTATTGTTTTCGGCCGCTACAGTTAAGTATATATGTTATATGGTTTTACCCAACGCCCAGTGGAATAAAGAAACAGACAGATGCGATATGTAAGCGATATGTAGGTATTCCCAGTTTAAAGCTCTTAAAAACAGCAGTTGCCATCTGCGGTCGGCTATGGAAGGTATTTCATAGAAATATACCAGTAGTGACGCCTGCCGTTCCCACCTTGCCATCTGCTAATGATGTTTATTTATTTCAATGGAATAAGGTTCAAGAGTTGATAAATGTCTCTGTAGTCGACTGTACTGGTATTTGGTGGTTTTGATGTCTAAATAAGCCGATACGACTGCGGCATATCAGTGGAATAGCCGAGTCCACACCGGACGATCCAGCGCGCTCCGATTGCGCGATCCAAAGGCGCGGTCGGTGTGGACGTGCCGCGTGCGATCCAAGCGTACGATTGGAGGCCCAGCCACACCGCTTGCGCGACGTGCACGTGCACGTGCGCGTTCGCTTTCCACTGCGTTGCATAATGACATGTCGTAATGAGAATTCATAGTATACAACGCAGTGGAAAGCGAACGCGCACGTGCAGGTGCACGTCACGCAAGCGGTGTGGCTGGGCTTTGAGCGCGCGCTCCTTGCCGCGGGTCGATCCGTTTTCGCCGATCCAAGCCGATCCAATTTTGGATCGTCTGGTGTGTACCCGGCTAATGACACCTTAAATCGTCAGTAACAGACTTTATTTCATTTGATAACATTAATGGGAATAAATTGGGATAAGAGCGTACGAGTTCGCAAGCATACATTTTGGGGTATAATATAAACGTCAGCAAAAAGGTAGTACGAAAATGTAATAAAGCTCCAAATGATGGCCTTCAGACAGTCCTTTTCTTTGCTCAGTCTGTTTACGGGACGTGGTTATGTCGAGCGTGACAAATATTTGTCGACTCGGCTCGGCTCGTTGGTGGATTGTTTGCCTACATGTTCAGAAAACGTCTTTAGTCGGCGTATTTTTATAGAAAAAAATCCTTAATAAATTTTGGATAATCTCTCAGTCTTGGTTTTAATAATGAATTGCAGTTGCTAGACCTGTAAGTCGGTACAGGTCTAGCAACTGCAATTCATTATTAAAACCAAGACTGAGAGATTATCCAAAATTTTACAATATCAGTTTTTTTCTGACTTTGTCCTACCAGTAGGACTGTGTTTGTTTTATACTACACTAAGCGCAGGTTGTTGACCTAAAATAATGTATTCCTCTTTCTTTCTGGACTGAAAGAAACAATTCAGTGAAACTGACCTTCAGAAAGCACGCAATGGCGCTAGCCCCCTTGCGAGGGTGCCAATATGAGCCATAGAGTGGGCTACCAAGGTTTGAATGAATTCCCACAGAGGGACAGTGGGATTATGTACAGATGATGATGTACTTTTAGTAAAACGTAATAAGATTTAAAAAAAAATGTAACTATATTTGGTACGATGGCCGTTTAGATTATATTGCGTATGGAATTCAGGTACGAATACAGTTACATTTGCTGGCAAAGTAGAGATTTGAATGCCACTATTTATGCTAGTTATTTCACTCGGAACTCGTCTCAACTCCACATCGGAACACAACAATGCGAACACTGGAGTTTTACAGTAGCTTAGCGGGTACGATGGTGCAGGTATGGACTCTGGTCTTACCACCACTAAAATAAATATTAATTAAATAGTGAATACCCGCTGTTGCTGCTCTGTCTACCGTTTATGAAATTCATGTTTCAGTCAAAACTATTCAAGGAAATTGATTGTTTAGCAGTTGACATAATACGCAAAACAGCCGCACATTTTCCGGCGTGACACGACTAATGTCACGTGGAAGATGTATAAGCTGACCAATTGACGTATTACCACAAAATAGATAGGTACAGAAGTCAATCACATGTATGTTCTTCACTTTTCGGCGGTCGCTCTATGGTTGTCAACTATGGCTTATGCACAAAAAACTATCGTGGTAGTTGCACTCGTAGGTATCTAGTTTGATTTATCGTTGAGAATTAAACGGGAAGAATGTAAATATAAATTAATAATAACTAAAATATTTTTATTTTAATGTCATTGTTATGTTACTTATTACAAATTTGACTATCGAAAATCCCTAATAACTTCTAAACGGATTACCCTAGTTTCACAATTTATATTGCCCTATCCGTTTTAAACCTAAACCTGTCAAATGACACTAAAAACAACACAATATCTACACAAACAAAAAAACACGTTTTCAACTTACGTAAGGTGGTGTGAATTTACCTTACAAATTTTAGTTAAGTAAGTACTTCGTTTATACTGATTCAAAATAGGAAACTATTATATAAATCGATCTTACACCGTTTAATATTGAATTTAAACAACCGTCCACTGAACAGTTATAATAACTTTTTTTTTGTTGCCCCATTATTGCACAAAAAAGTTCACAGACGCGTGTCTCAAGCGGATGGCACTCGCGCTTGCACTGGTCCTAACCGGTCCGAGATATCGTGTCCGTGAGCAGTGTCTATGTGTGCGTTGCTCGAGCGCACTTTGTATGTAGATTGACTTCTGTACCTATCTATTTTGTGGTATTACGTCAACCTGCCAAACAATCAAATTCCTCGACTGTACAATATGTCTTTCCTTGTTTAAATTTATTTGTGTGGTGTTTAATAAAGCGTATTAGTAATAGAATTATATTTAAAAATATTTCTTACCTTAACGGTTTCGTCAGACCAGCGCAGGCTTCTGTGCAAGCCTCAGGCGGTAGGTTCGCCGCCGCATCACACGCCTCTAACCTAACTACCCGCAAACTAACAAAAATTAAGGCAAGTACATGATGAGCACCCGAAAGTCCACTGTACTCCGCTTTCAAAATTCGAATTTGAAAAAGTCGGTATTATCTATCGCGGTTGTGTTTATTTGAAGCACGCATCCTACGGCCGTCCCGCTTCGACATAAGGCGCTGGTTGGTCTCTTTCTGGCGTTCCTGCAACAAAAGGTTTTATTGGTTAATGGCGATGTTTGATAAAAGTTCTTTGGGTTGTTTATCGATAAATGGATTAAATTTAAAAAAAAGAATATTATTTAAAAGTATGTTGTTTTGAAACTGCTTAACAAAACAAAAAAGCACCCATTTCCAGCCTCTTTAGACACTAAGTAGAAACAATAGACAATAGATTGTGTTTAAGCTTTATTTTTATTACTATCATATGGCCGGTCCACACTCTCGCGCGAGTCGACGCGAGGCCGAGATACATTGATGTTATTATAAAAGTTTTACAGTCCGTCTCGTATTTTGAAGACGGCAGAGTATCTCGACCTCGCGCGTCTACTCACGCGAGAGTGTGGACCGGGCAATAGTTTTTTAATGCTGACTCAAAATATCTTACAGTAAAATTATGAAATATAATTAATTTATCAATCATCAATTAAAATTTATAAACGACCGAATTAAAAAAAAAGTGTTATAAGAACCAAAGTCAGTTTCGTGTGTCCCCGGCTTTATACAAATTCGTAGCAGGCTACGGCCCGTAGACGCACCCTCGCAAAAGTAGCGCTACGATTTTCTCATTGAACAATTGAACAGTCGACTACAAAAAGATGTATCTACTTTTGCACCTTATTGCAGTGTAATAAGGTCCATAAGTAAGTAGATACATCTCTTTGTAGTTGACTGAACATGTTGAACAAATTTTAGTAGAAACATATTTCAATAATTCAAATTCATTCGAATTCGTATGTTCATTCGATTTCGTCTGTTCATTCGATTTATATTTAAAAAAATCTTGATTAAGATTGTCTGGAGGAGATCGCTATTCACCGGTAAGACCGCCTGTTGTGTCTCTTGTACAACTGTTCCGTGATATTTTTAGAGGTGTTCAAAAAAAAACTAAGTAAATGTATCATTGTTTTGTTGCTAGAGTACAATCGGCCACATATGAATTGTTAAAGAAAACGTCACTGTGACACAGTTCTATGGTCAGCGTACAATTTTGCCGATTAGGTACCAAAAATCTTCAACTAGGCACAATGTTACGCTACTAAAGATATTTTTTTTATTATAAATTATTTTATAACTGGCGTATAAATATTATATATTTTTCCCTTTCTACATATACATATCATCTTCTTTAATAACAAAATATTCCCCAATATTCGTAATACATATTTATAAGAAACGTACACTGAGTAAATAACGCAATGTCACAGTGCCCTCGGTGACCTTCAATTATGACCTTGACCTTAGTCTTATATCCAAGTGAATCAGATTTGTCGCAGTAGCGATACGATCAAGTGTTTGAAAATAAAAAGGCAGTATACGAGTACGGAGTTTGTATGCTGTTACTGCGTTTTGGTTTTGGAGTGCATTAGCTATAACTGGTACCTACTTAATATAAGCATTTAAAGGTCATATAAGGGGTGATTGAATTTATTTGCTTCTTACTCGGAATCATGTAATTTTTTATGACAAGATGGTGTTTTTTTTTTACAACAGTAAGATTCAATAAATGAATTAAGGAAAAACGAAAGTTTGTGTACTTATCAGGGTATTTAACTTTTTTTATCACATTCACTTTGCCGATTTTGTGCTCTATGTACAGTCAACCAATTTGATTTCTAGGCCACTTTGGACTATGTTAAAGTGACGTTGACAACCAAACGTTACAGACTTCTTATGATTTGGTTTACAACGTCACATTGACAAAGTCCATAGTGGCCTAGGAATCAAATTGGTTGACTGTACGGCGCAATCATAGAACGGCAAAACCTCCATAGAATTGAGTCACAGTGACATCTTGTTTGCTTATTTTTACGATTTGAACTATAACGTCACTGTGTCAGTTCTACGCTAGGTCAGGGTTTCATTTTGCCGAGTGGATAGTGGATGGATGGATAGGGTTTTCAATCTAGGAAGTCCCATCCCACATCTGAATATTACATACAATGGCGCAACCGCGTAACGTCAATTTGAGTGACGTGGCTAGTCGTACACTATATGCAATAAATAACTAAATTTCCAATGTGCTTCAAAAACTTTCAACGTAAACTTTCTCCATGTTACGAGCAAAATTGGGATATTATTATCCCACTTATTTCTCTTTCTTTCATCTTTGACTTGTAATCATATTGTCAACGTTTTGATACTCCTTATTTACTTGACAGTAATGGTGGCTGAGAAACGATACCATAACATGTCAAATACAATTATATGGTTTAGAGACCCTGTAATGGTATTGTTTTTAATTGGGCCGCCATTACTGTCAAATTGTCAAGTTTACCGTGTCAAGTTTACCGAGTTGAATGAACACCCTGTGTGTTCTCATTTCCGTTAAAAAAATCTTGTTATCTATATATATAAAAGGCAAACCTGACTGACTTATATTATATATCAATGCACAGCCGAAACTACTGTACCTAGAAACTTGAAATTTGGTACATGGGTTCCTTTCATGATGTAAGTGAGCACTAAGAAAGGATTTTCCGAAAATCGACCCCCAAACGGGAAGAAATGGGGGGAGTCGGAAAACTAATACTACGCGTACGAAGTCGCGGGCGTCCTCTAGTTTACTATAAAATAGGAACCATAAAACAGAAAACCACGCAATAAATATTTTTTAATTTGACTTGAGAGCTGGGGTAAGCATGAGGTGCGGGGGTGAGGAACAATAAAGCTCTTAATAGTAACCATGTCCTCTCCCCTCACTTCATGTATACCACTGCTCTCAATTATGTTACGAAGCTAGCAGTCCCGGGTTTGATCCCCGTTAAGGGAAAATATTTGTGAGATGAGTGCGAATTGTTCCTGAGTCATTATGTTATGTATGAATGCGTATATGTCTAGTACCCAATAGTACAAGTCTAGAAATGGTTTTGTGACTAGGTAATTTTGTGAGATTGTCGCTCTTGTATTTATTTATTAAAGTAAATAAATTGACCTAATCCCAAACTATAAGTTTGTACTATGGGTATTGACAACGAAAATCTTATTTATGTATATAGAGAACATACTTAAATAAATACAAAATATCCAAGACTCGGAAATAAATACTCGCGCTCATCACAAAAATATCTGCCCTTACCGGGATTTGAACCCAGGACCGCTAGCTTCGTAGGCAGGGTCACTACCAACTAGTCTAACGTGTCGTAAAACTATTCAACTTTTGGCATCCAAAAATAACAACCAAAAATTAATAAATAGGTACAAATATTTTCAAAATTTACTCTTTTCTTAAAGCAAAAGGTGGTCCAATCTTCTCCGCGAGTAGTGTTGAGAACTTCTCTAAACGGTCAAGTGCCAGATTTTTTTTTATTATCGTTTTGGGTTTCGAACACATACAGAAAGACAGGTGTTGTTAGAAACATTCAGCGTTGGGGAATTCCACCAGCTCCCCAAAGGGCTGGCTTACTCCGAAGAAACGGACCACCCGCAGAATCACCCGATTTTTTTTCTTATAACCTCAAAAGACAATAAAAACTTCAATAGCGCGATCTAAGAATACACCAAAGATAAACTTTATTACGAGTTCGTTTTTTAATGTTTGAATTAGTTTGTTCGTGATTTAAAACCTTAAATGTGACAATAAACACGTTGTTTTGTAAGAAAAGGATTTTAATTCATCATTTTTGTTAATTTTAGTATAAAATGGTATTGTTAGACCAGTAACGCCATCTAGTTTAAGAAGTGTGAACTTCGAGGTTTTTTAGAATAGAACTTAAAATCAATGATGTTGAAAAAAATCAGAGATGTCTTAAAATTTTATAATAATTGGAATTACATCGTTTTAAATGCTATTTTTTAATATATTTCTTGGACACGACTGTTTTTCTTTAAGTTAATAATTTTGCAAAGCCTAACCAAACATCTACCCTCATTGTTATTAGATGCGTTTAAAACATGTGAGGGTAGTTTGCTGTTGTTATTAATTTAACAAACATTGATTGAAATTTACGTCTGTGTATAAAATAGTACCTAAAGGCCTAAAAAATGATCAAAGAAATTTTAAAGCTTTAAAATAACTATTAAACCTCGACTAAACCCTTGTTTTTCCTATTTTACAACAGCCATTTCCTATTTTAAAAGCAATCAAGCTTAACACAACACATAAAAACAGAACAAACATTCCTTGATTTAATTTAAAATTCGGTTTTACTTGTAAGACGCTCAATCAATCAAATCGCCAGTTAACAAAGGTCCCCCCTGCTTCTCTATTGTCAAACAAATTAGGTGTAAGCGGTGCGAGTTAGGATGACGTGGGGGATCAAGGGAGATTGGTTTTTTGCGTTATTGAATGGTCGCCAAAATGTGTGTGTGGACGCCAAGAGAAACAAGTGAGCGTTTACACTAGGTGAAGCAAGAAATTAAATCGGATTCCTGTATGTTAGGTAAGTATAGTATTTATTATAGCCGTATGGAATTTCAATGAAAATATTTTGTAATGTTAAAATACATTGGTACAACACTGCGCATCTTTAGAATTATAGCGACCTAATTCTGAAATTTTGGATTTCGAATTAGGTCTCTATAGTAATAAATTTATGACTCGATGTCGAAAGCTGAAACGTTGAAATAGGTCACTATAATTCTAAAGGTGCGACTGGTATTTAGATTGTAAAAAGTATTTTTTATTAAGATTCTTAATTTATTATTTGGCAGATCGATATAGAGATGGAATACCGAACTTAAGACTGGACAAAAAAAATCCATACAAATTTAGCTCCGGGCGATAACGTTTTTCACCCCCTAAATCAAGTTCGATTTCCTCGATTGTTGATATGTTGTAGTTATTATAAAGAACTAGGTCTGTTTGTTTCAGTTTTTTATATATTTTTTAATTTGCTTCATTTTAAGAAATATTTTCTTGGTTATGAAAACGTACAGACATAGTTTTCATTAAGGAAATCAAATGGGGGGACGCATTTTGTATGGAATTTTTTAGCTTCACAATACTCTTAAGGGTGTAGGTAATTTTAGTCTTCATATTTTATTTTCAGCAGCCTTAACAAGGCACTTGCTAAAAAAATGTGTCCTATAATAGGACTATCATGCCGATTTTGGCCCGACATATATTTTTTTACTATTATTTTTCCCCAGTCTCAGCTTCGTTTCAATGAAAACGTTCCTAATTTTAAAATTGCTGTTACAGGGCCTCTATTCCACTAGATAAAACCATATTGTCTTTGACATGGTTTTCGTATTGTCTACCTTACGATAGCTCTTACTTACTTGATAGTAATGGCACCCGAGTTAAAAGCAATTTGAAAACGCATGAAATGTTAAATTGTAACCTGTCACATGCTCATTATGATAAGAGAAATATATTATAGGCCCTATAAACATCCTATAAAGATTCGTTTGAAAGCTAGTAAAACAACCCATATACGCTAAACAAACTCTTTATAAGCCTTCTACAGTTTGATACGTTATGGCAAGCTCCACCCTGGGTATTGATTCTCTCAAACGCAAAGGTGAGCGAATGCAGGAGTGAAGTCCAAGCGGCGAGTTTAAGTAGTCCCGTCAGAGCGAGCAAAACACATTTTAGCGCGTGCATTCTCAATTAGGCAGCCTTATACGTTCGAGAAGCCATGCTGCCAAATTGAATACACGCGCTGAAATGTGTTTTGCTCGCTTTGACGGGACTACTTAAACTCGCCGCTTGCACATCACTCCTGCGTTCGCTCACCTTTGCGTTTGAGAGAATCAATACCCTGCTCTAAAAACTTACTAAGTTAAGAAGTTATGCAACTATAACTAGGTACTTGAAGCATTAAGTTATGAAGATGGAAAAAAACATGGCCGATCTCAACTGAAACAGCTGATTTACCCATAATAAAAAATCATTTTAAATTTTACGATCAGGCGAAGGTGCAAAGTTTATTCTGCCAATGCCACAGAAACAAAGCGTTATTTTTGCCGCTGCGTGTATTTTTATCGCGTTTTTATAAGGTGGCTTTTAATCTGTCGCTAATTGCAATCGATTTAAAACTAACTTTCCGATAAGCTAGAGATTTGACATTTTAAGAAGAGCCCAGAGGGCCCTGCCAAGATGCACTTCGCTAACTAGCGTTTCTATTCGTTACATGTTTAAACCAATCGCGTCACTGGTAGATGACGTGATACGAAAAGTCACGTGATCTACCAGTGACGCGATTGGTTAAAAACGAAACAAATAGAAACGCTAGTAATCGTAGTGCATCTTGGCAGGGCCCTCTGAACTGCAATGCAAGCAGACAATGCAATGCAGTAATATGGTGCCATACAATAATTCAAATACTCCGTTTTAAATAAGTATTTTTTTGTTACTTCTATATGCATATATGTTAGTTTTATGCCAAGTATTCAATCAAAAACAATATTATACTTTTTAATAAGGTAGTCATAGCTGTGTGGGTATAAAGTTACTTTGTAAACAGAGTTTTCATACTCTAAAATAGGGTAACCCAGCATTTTATAAAATTTCACTTCATTGAATTTCAAGTCATCGAACGCCATTTTCGGCTGAAACCGTGATGTTTTCAGAATATCTGAAACATTAATTACGTAGTTCGGTTAGGTACTTGTGAGTACCAAAAAACCAACTCATTCGGCGAGAAATCCCTTTCAATCGGCAGTAAACTAAAAATTCTGCGTCATGATACGATCCATGAAAGGCGTTTAGATAAAATAATAGGTAGGTACCTACAGTCGGCCAAAAATGTGGTCTACCACCCTACGGTTGAAGTTCATTTGCGCGTCATGATACAACAAGTTCGATTTTCCCTTGCAATAATATTATGACAGTGACAAGTGTCAACCTTAGCGATAATTTAGATCTCACAGAAACTTTTGTCAAAACTGGTAGATCATTTTCTTAGCCGACCTTGCGTACCCTATAATCATTTTCTAAACGTTTGTATAGACTGTAAGATACTCTCGTCAAGATGCTAAAGCTAAACCTACAAAACCCAAAGCCTAGATTGAAGGATCTCAAGATATCTCGTCATAGTCTTAGGTCATCTCGATGGGAGGGGGTGGGGGTGAAACGAGATCAAGGTCGCATCGCCGCCGCGGTGGCGCTCGGGACGGCCTCTATCGGATTTGTAATATAATTATTAGTTAATGGTTGTACGGGATTGGACAGTTAATGAATTAAAACTCTGATAAATCTGGTGCGAGGGTTAGGATCAATTAATGACGATTTTTCATACACAAGTTTGAAATATAAACAAGTCAATTTTTTTTTTTTACAAAAAGTAAGTATTTAAATTGTCTCTATACTACCCTCTTACGGCAAAAAGGCCCATCTACTATATGAATTGTATTGCACTTCCAACCTTATTATAACCTTTGAGAGTTTAATATGCTTCTATGAATTAATTGCACTTGTGCCATTTCTCCTGAGGAGGGCAGTGTAATGGTTATACGTTTTTAGTCCATCTCTTATTGTTATAATCGTAATGTACATTCTCGTCTCGTCTCGTCCCCATAACGATTTTTAATGCGTAGGTACTAACTTTATAAAAAATAGTTATTAAAAAACATTTAGTTTGTTAACTAAACTTGACAAACACACACGCTTGACGTAATAATTAAAATTAAATATTTTTTAATCACAGATTTTACAAAATTACAATAATCTGCAAAAAAATTGTAAGGGAAGGCCCATGTGGCCTATTTACTGAATAAATGTTTTTTTTTTGTTGGCCTACTCCTCTTGCCGAAAGCACGCATATATTACTTATTTTTACCAAGGGTTTTAATAAGGCCCCGTTAAAGTAAAAATACTAGACCAAAATGTAATACAGTCATGGAATCGCAAGTCTCTAAAGAGTAATAATAATAATAGGTGTTATAGTTCAGAAAAATACAATTAAAATATAGTATCATAAAATATAGGTAGTAAACTTCAATTTCAGCTTATTATAATGTGGTCAATAAAGAGCTTAATTTTTAGAGCCTTATTAAGGGTTAAAAGAGGCGTTATTTGAATTTATATTTTTTATTACATGAGTTGTAAAGATAAATTATTTCCTAATTATAATGTTACTTGTATATGGATGAAGGTAGGTACATTACCTTAGAAGTACGTTTAGCAATACTGGCTGCATTCTACTCGGTATAACGATATTGCTTTTGACATGTTATCATATTATTTTTAGCTCAGCCACTATTATTGCAAAGTACATAAGAGCTATCGTAACGTTGACGACACGATAATATTGTCATTTCAAAAGCGATATGGTTTTACCGGATAAAATAAAGCCAGAGGACCAGAATTACAAGATAACAAACATATGATCTAGGTATTACCCTAGAGATTTAGTATTCGTGTTCGTGAGCCAAATTTGTGAAGACTGTAGTACTTTGTCATAATAGCGTCATATATATGACTTAATACCCTTATAAGCTGCCAACATTTTCGTCACAATGGCGCAGAAGCCATTTTTAGACTAAGACTATTACGATATAGTTTTATAATAATAAATAAATATCAGGGGACAATCTCAGACAAATTGACCTAGTCCCAAACTAAGCTCTAGGCTTGTATTTACCTACTACTATTGTGGCTATGGGTACAGTCAACAGCATAAATAAGTGATCATTTATGTACCTTGTCACTTTAACGTCGTTTTTGAAATGGTATACGAAATTGTGAAACGATTTAAGCGACAAGGTACAGAAATGATCACTTATTTATGCTGTTGACTGTACTAGACAACGATAAACATACTTATAAAGATGGCAACCATAAAGACTCAGAAAAAAAATACTTGCGCTCATCACACAAGTATTTGCCCTGACCGGGAATCGAACCCAGGATTAATATTTTTTACAGACTTAAGCCTGGATTTTTATTTAATATGTTTGTTAAGCAACATAACTATTTTAGCATGCCCCCAATGTGAGCGTTAGATACCGGGGTCTTTATTATACACATATATATACACACAAAGTTACTAACAGTCAATATGCAACAATGCATTCTCTCTGCATGAGATGCACTTAGCTAAAAGCCGTTTTGTGTCAGCTTCCGAACGCATTACGAACTTTATTCGTTAAGTGATGTTATTGGTTAACATTGTCATTTTGTAGCTTGGTTATTAACCTGCATGACTCAATTGTTTTAACTGAGAACAATGATGTGATATTTATAGAAAGAGGTTGAATTGAGCTTTGTTTTTGTGTATATTACAAACCATATTCATTCATAATTCACTGTAAAAGCCGTGATTAAGAAACAAAATGTTCACTTCTTCCACAGACGATGCTCAAATATTGATTCCGGTTCGCTACAACCAAAAATCATAATACCATATTCCTAGAATGTCGCAATGCCAAAACAGACTATTCTCATAAAGTCTAAAGCTCGAAATGACTTACGCCTACTTCTTAAATAACCGTATTCTTAATATGATTATAATTCATATAGACTATATCGCGTTTTGATAAATTTTCAATTCTACCATTTCCCAAAATGTCTAAAACTTGACTTTATCGTGTTTTGATAAATTTTCAATTATACCATTTCCCAAAATGTCTAAAACTCAAATTAACTTCATACAAAACGTCACATTGTCAAAACACCTAAAACTCAGTATTTATGGAAAATATTTAAAATTATGTTGTATTTTACAGTTTTTACGGCATCAGTGATCCTATAAGGGTTCTTTTTTTCCTTTTGAGGTACGGAACTCTAGAATTCTTGACTCGCTCATAAGGCATTTTTGTTGGATCCCTTACAACAGCATAGTAGTCATAAATTGCTAACCCAACTCTGATAAAGTGTAGTATTTATAAATACGTTACACTAAAAATACTGCGTGGTTAAAAATTTAGGTATTATGAGACTATGTCATTTTGATCTTTGGATTTGTCAACAAAAGGCATTTTTGAATTTTGGTAATTATGAAACTAATGCATTTTCACCTTCAGTCTTACTAATAATTCGGTATTTGAAGTTATTGTTCATTTTACCAACTGTACATTTTGGATATCGGATGTAATGTGTAAATGTTATTTTGACATTTTATTGTATTGAAAATAAGTCAATTTGGGAATTTAGGCATTTTGGAACTAAGACAAAATGAGATTTAGTCAAATATGTAAAAGGGCATTATGATATTTGATTGTAGCGAACCGGAATCCAAATATTAGTATTTTTGTCCTGTTATCGTATTGTTACCTTTTTGATAGCTCTTATTTTCTTGACAGTAATGACGGCTGACGTCATAAGAATACCTTAACAGGTCAACTACGATATCGTTTATACCGCCTAGAATAGAGGCGCTGGTCTACGTTTATTTACGTCTTACATATCTTTTAACTTATTTTTCTCCGATGTTTTTTTTCTGTTATGTAAACAGGCTACGTAGTGACCTAAGGAAAGTCTCAAGGCCGTCACTGAATACTTGATATGCCCGTGTAAACGGTGTAAATTATTTGTCAGAGTGACCGCGCTTCATGGCCATACAAACATGGGGTACGGTCGTCAAGTGTGAGAAAACTGGTTCACGCAATATTAGGCTAGTTTTTACCCGGCTGCGCGACGCAAATGAGAGTAATGTGTTTATCAGCCTATATATGTATGTTTGTGTTTATGTTTGTACCTTTGTGGCGCTCTAGAAATTAAACGCGTAGATCGATTTTGATGATTCTAATGTCAATCGATCTATCTTAATTTTGTGAGTGTCGCTAAAGATACGAAAGTAAATAAAATTAAATTAGTCGGCAACCAGACGCGATATTATGAAAAAGAAAAAAAATAAAGCCGACTATGACAAGTGGGGTATCATTGAATAGATAAAAAACATCTTTATAGTTTCTTTCAAAATTGTTCATTTTGTATGACATTTTAGGATTTATAACGATTTAAAGGTTTTCATGTTGTGGTTGTTTTACGCGGTCGGGTTTTTGGTTTTATAATTTTTTACAAGCTTTATCACTATACTTGTCACTTCGTCCAGGGGCCCGTTTAATAAACGCTTGTAACATGTATTACAAGTGGAAATCTCTTTACAACAATATGTATTAAAAAGAGACTTCCACTCGTTACAGGCATTTGATCAACGGGCCCCAGGGGGCTTGGTATGCTACGCGAGATTTACTGTCATATTTTACGTCATTCATATGAAAATAAAATATGACATAACGTCACACTTTAAGATGCTTAGTAATAAAAGGACTCAATTCGCACAAAATACATTAAGTATTTACCCTAACGTTAGAATATGGAATAGACATATTTGACACTAAATCGCGTTTGACGAAGTTTGGCGTATTCTCCTCGCCTCGCATGCTAAGCCCACTGGTAAAAAATAAAAATAAAATCAAATATTTAAAACGCCGATTTAACGGTGACCCTTCTTTCGGTATTGATATCTCTTAAAGGGCCCGACCGATTTTCATGAAACCTAGAAATAGGCAATATAAGAGTACTGACATCACATGCTCATACTGCCTTCTGGTTCTGAAGGGCATCCACTCACATCACTTTACATTCCCAGGGAAATATTCCAAGATCCATTTCCCCTAGGAAAACATTTTAATTGTCCTTTTACGACGTTTGCCGATGACGCTCTTCCGCGTCATAAAATAAGGGTCATTATTGAGTAACTGCCTATATGTCTCGTAAAATCTACTAAGTGCAAGAAATGTTGAGCAATCTTGGATATAACTTAATGCGATTAATTCGTTCGCTGCCAATGATTAGGAATTGTATGTAATTGGGACCCAAATTAGTGTCCTGGGCACTGAATTGTTAAAGGCCTTTTACTTTGGAATTAAATGATTTGTAATACGGGGCTCTATTCTACGCGGTAAAACCACATTGCTTTAGACTTGTCATATTGTCGACGGTCGAGTTAAAATAATACGATATAAAATACAAGAAAGAAAGTGGAAAGAAGTGGTCTCTGCCTACCCCTCTGGGAAACAGGCGTGATTTATTGATGTATGTTTGTAAATACAATAAACCGCGTTCAAAAACGCAAAAAGTAACTTCTTTTAAAACTATAAGTCCAACTGAAGTCGAAAATATTTGTTGAAAATATTGTGAGTCGCCGACTTCAGTTGGACTAGGTACCTACCATGTACCTACGCTATAATTTTAAAACAAATCGGTCTACATACATTTAAAAAAAATACATACAGTGGAACGTATAACCATCTCCTTTTTTGAAGTCGGTTAAAAATGTCAATAATGAATGAGTAGAATGATGTCATTATAATATTGTTAAACTTGTGAGAATTACTGAAAGGATTTTGGGTAAAAACGATGTTGTTAGTGAAATTAAAGCATGTACCTAATTGTAAGTGTGCCTCTTAAACAACTCGCAACTATTTTGAATTTTTATTCAGGAGGAAACACCCATTTTGGTCTAAAACTATGCATTTTGAGGTTATAAAAGTGTTTACTAAATAAGACTAGTCAATTGATATGGACTATACAAATTCAAACCTGTCCTCAAGTTACTTTAATCCAATATTAAACTTTATATTTCTTCACCGTTAAAAATTATAATGCGTGCCCTTCCAGCTCAATACGCCATTTCCTAGTCCCCCGGGGCTCGTGCCTGGCTCGCGTCAAAACGCTGCATATTAAACAAAACCGACATGGCCGCCGGAACCGCCGCCATGCCACCCGCGCTTCCGCCGCGTTCCGTTTCATCGCTTAATTAAACATAAGTTCTTTACATTATTTGCATAATTGTTACAACTTAGACTTTAATGTTGTAAAAAATGCTGATATATTAAATTACTATATAAATAGGGACAATCTCTCACAAATTGACCTAGTCCTAAACTAAGCTCTAGGCCTGTACTATTGGCATAGACAACGATAAGTAACATACATTGTATAAAGAAAACATACTTAATTACGTAGCAAATATCTGAGACATAAGAACAGATATTCGCGCTCATCACATCACACAAATATTTACCCATGCCGGGAATCGAACCCGAGACCGCTAGCTTCGTAAGCAGACCTACCAACACTAGGCTAAACGCGTCGTCATGTTTCTTACATTATGTTTTTAAAATAGGTAAAAGGCCAAGGGTTTAGCTCTTGCCCGCGCAGATATTGCGTTTCGCTATTGCTTCAGAAATTATCCGATTTCCTAGGATAAAAAGTCTATACTTAATAATGTTACAAATGTGGAAGATACTCTGTTTGTTTATTTGTTGCCTTATTTCACGGATTGACACCTCAACCGATCGGATATTAATTTTGGTACTGAGATAGTTTCTGTCTCTGAAAATTTTACGGTTCTTCGGAAACTAAAATAACACAGGGTCCGCACGGACCAATTAAAGGTCTCGGCACCGAAAGGAACGAAGTTAAATTTTTCGCCGGGGCCCTTATACTAATTTTTCTTGTTTTTAAATGTGGAATTGGCGAAATAATAAATACACATGATATCTAATATTACGTTGACGACATTATCCAAACAGCGGTTCTTTTAAGCTTGTTTATACTAGTTAAATTCATCAAAACACTCAATTCTACAGCAAAACATCATAAAATTTCCACGGCCATAATTACGGCCCTTATTCGCTAATCTCCTTAAATCTGGTTAAAGTCAGTATCCGTTAATTTTTGACGTTCCTTCAAACACCGGGCCTTTATGCAGCCTGTTTATTTATTTAACAGGCTTATAAAGGGACTGTCTTTATTTATTACATCAATAGGGCCTTCCGTGTTAGGTAGGTACGTAAAATAATAATTTAAAAAAATCAAAATGACTACAAATTATTCAGGAGTTCCGTTCTTGACTGAGTATAGAGAAGTCTTGTGCCACTTTATCATAAACATCCCTTTCTGTCCAATTAAAATGTCATAATGACAGATAAGGACAGAACATAATTTCTAGCACACTTAAGATATTGCGCGTTTATGAATAAAAGGGTAATCTTGACGAGATTGAAATGGTGTCACACTCTCTAGCATCTGTTAGTATGTTACTAGCCGAGTAGTATTAATACTATGGTTTTACTGTACCTGCATTTAATATGGTATACATGGTCACTTTGTGTGGGATTGTCGCCTGACATATTTATTTATCTTTACATAGTATAAAATAAAGTCGCTTCCCACCGTCGTCGGTCCTTAAGTATGTACCTACGCTTAGATCGTTCACATTACGCTATGGATTTTAATTAATTTTCTATGAATACTAAAATTTACCCCGTGTGGTAGCCGGTTAGAATAGTGCCACTCCATGTCTTCCCGTGGATGTCGTAAGAGGCGACTAAGGGAATAAAGGCTTGTAGTATTGTTAGGCGATCGATGGCCTTGCAACCTGGCACTAATACGCTGGTAAACATCTTAGCATATTTGTGCAAAATGTGGTTACAGAATTATCAACAATTTTTTAGAGTTGTATTTGAGGTTCTGTAGCTCTGCCTACCCCAGTCTGGGAATGAAGGCGTGAGTTTATGTACCTATAACTAGGTATGTAGGGTTAATTTTTCTAGTAGATTCCAATAAATAAAATCCATCTTTTGGTTCCAATTAATCTGTTTTTATTCCTATAGCTACCAACGAATTCCTTCTAAGAGAATCGTTGTAGTCGTTAGCAATTAAAAACTTGCTGTACGATCTATACGATGCCTGCGGCCCTCGGCAGGCAAACACGGCGGCTCGCTACTCGTGAACCATGTTTAATACAGGGCACTGTACCGAGACGAATACACGTTTTCTTAGTCAAATGTTTGACATACGTGATGACGTTTGAAATGAAATTGATATTTGTAAAATACTAGGTATTAAACATCGTGATTAAAAATTATAAAAAGTCTAGCGACCCCTGTGTGCGGAGAAAACTTGATTTGGTTACTATCAGCCCAATGGAACCTTGACCCACCAAATAACTGTGTCACAGTGACGTTTTGATTCAAGTCGTAAGAAGTATCGAACAAATTGTTTTATAATGTCAATGTTAGTATAGTTTCTTATTATTGCTCGCGTGTAGCCTGCACCACCTACTGTGTAAAATGTTTTAATTTGACACCATGTACCTGCTAAGGTTGTCTGGAAGAGATCGCTAATTAGCAATAAGACCGCCTGTTGTTTACCTGTGTTATTTTTAATTGTAAAGGAACTTTCCATACAAATATTACATCATGCAACATCACAATGGCATCACAACTTCACCTAAGAAGACCTTTGCTTCCCATATTTTTTTGGTCATAATCGTTGTTGACATAATTATTGAGAGTCATATTTTTTCATGTCGCTGTTACTGTAAACTTTTCAGAATTTCTGAAATATCTAACGTGTAGACAAGGCTAAGTTATTAGGTTTGATGTATAAAAATACTGAAAAAGTAACAGTTTCTTAAAAAATAGTTCTCTTAGTTAGAACTCTTAGTTAGAACAACCTTCTGGATTGTACTTCTCTCTCATAATCTAGACTTCATCCGAATCCGAAGGACTTAGAACTAGACTAAACTGTTAGCGAGCAAATGAAAAATACATTGACAGTGGCGCCACTCTGCATGTATAACAGTGTCATAAAGTGCATTACCGGCCGATTGTATAATATACTGTATTATAGTATACTTAGTTTCTACTAAAACCTAGTGTATTTTTACCGCTGGCGTACTAAGTCTTTGTTTATGTCATAATACAGCGGCAAAAAGATGAGTCGACGACGCGTACTGAAAATAATACCGAATTACGAAAACGTGACGTTTGCTATCAGCTACCAAAAAACATTATTCAGCTCAAAATGACGATGAAATCTAATTCTGAACGCCGTCGTACCGTCTATTTTCAGCCAAAGCTGTCACTACCATGGACAATTTGCTGTCAAAACGGCTATTATAAAACCAGCCAGTACAGCTTACGTCATGATATAATAACAAAGTTATATTTGCCGTTGATGGCGTCACCACTGTACAATAGTTACATACAATTACTATGACGACAAGTTAGTTTCTGGTTTTCGCCACGTGATAATATAATTTTGTTATTTATTAGCTAGATGACGTCATTTGGCATAACAGGGAGTGACGTCACGCGTGTCAGTAGCCGAGACGGATTTATTATGATAAATAAGAATTTTATAATTAATTTTATGCCCGGATGAGGTTAATGAGTGTGCATAATGATTTTGATTGGTTTTAGAAATAACGTTTTCTTCATTTGCAGTAGCCATTATTTTTGTCTCAAAATATAACGTTTACACTGATTCCAAATTTAAATACCTACTCTTACCGTCATGTCCATAGCTATAATATCTATTTGGTGAGCTTAATGTTTTATAACCATACTTATTAGTTTTTTAATTAAGTAATTAAATAAGTGTTAATAATAAAAGCCATCAGTGTGCGCCTGCGTTGAAACTGAAGCGATCGCGCGCGTGCTCCCTAAGGCTGAGGCTACACTTAACGCTTCTCGATAACAATGATAACGATAATATTATGTGATAATGAAGTGAGACCTGCCGTACTTCCTTTTTCAAACTTATGTATTTAAATTTTCCACTAAAGAACGACAGAAGGTTAGAGTCGAATAATTAAATATTCTTATTTTTGTTTGAAGACAGCTTGAGTATTGATGAGCCGATCAGTATATATTAAGTACAAATTTGATAGAATGGGTCGTTGTGCAAACGATTTTTTCTACATTATAATAATGGCGGTCCTATTCGAACATGTTTCCTTTTAATAACTTAGATAAAACGGATAAATCAGTTTCTTCTTAGATTGTTATTAATTACTTACTTACAAAGACAATTTATTGTATTCTATTTCAAATTTTTAGGTCGCTTAGTTTGAAAATGTAACTAAAATAACGGTAATTTATTCTAATGAAAAAAAACAACCTTTAGGTGAGAAATATACATTTTTTAAGTTGAACATCTGTACAAGTCAATTTGCTAGTATATTAGTTAGTTACTGAGGGCCATTCTAAAGAATCCGCTGTCAAACTAGGAACCCCATGTAGCTAGTTTCACCATGTCCGTCTGTTTGTCTGTATCATCTGTATGTCTTATTCACTTTTTCTCGGAAACTATCAGTTACAAAGCAAAATGTTGAAAACATAAATACTGGAATTTATCCGCGAAAGTTTAGTCTAAATAGACTGACGTTTTCAAGGGACCTCCCGTACATGTAAAGCAATTGTGTTTTTTTATCTTACAACTAAATAATCAAATAAATGTCACCCTACCGCGAAAATGATTATACGTACCTACTCCTCATATGAGTAACTGCATTCTAAGGTTTAGATTTCTCTGTCCCCTGTCACAGGCAGTAAATCATAGCTATGTCGTATCGCACTCGCATCGCATCCAGTGGAGCGGTCCCTAAGAATCACGTGAAAGCGTCGCTCGCCAAGTCCCACCGGCGCGCGCGACGCGAATGATGTCACGTGTATTTCGGGCCGACTGTACCGTAACTGGATCTGTGACGGAACACGCGTAATTTTTGGCGTAAACGTAGTTGATTAATTGAACTCTAGTGGCGCGGGAAGTGCTTGTAAATGGAGGTCAACTATGCAGGTTCAGTTCAGACCGCAGAACAGAAAAAACAGTAGAAGTGTCAAGTGGACGTGTAACGTGTGGCATGGTTATGCGGAGTTCCGCGCAACCTACCATACTTTTGCCGCGATCGCTTATTACGATATTTCGATATTTCTAAAATAGGAAAATAATCCAGAAGCCTTATTGTGCTATTTTTGAATGTAAAAACGATAGCCGCACCAAAAACATTTTCCATGGTGGCGTGTTGTTTTTATGATAGTTGGAGTATTGGCGACAACAGAGGGGCTAGACAAGATGCACTACGCTAACTATCGTTTCTAGTCGTTTCGTTTCTAAACCAATCACGTCACTGGTAGATCACGTGACTTTTCGTATCACGTCATCTACAAGGGACGCGATTGGTTTAAAAACGTAACGAATAGAAACGCTGGTTAGCGTAATGCATCTTGTCTAGCCCCTCAGGTCTGATACTAAGCGAAGCTCATACCACTTCCACTGTTTTTTCTATTCCGTGGTTCAGACTACCTATAGTAAAGGAAGCTAAATGAAGTAAATCGTGACACCTGTCATCGTAGTTAAATTTATAGCCTACTAGCTTTTGCCAGCGATTCCGTCCGCATAGAAGTAGTTTATCGCTGCTTCCTCAGGAACTGTCATAAAAACTATCGTATGTCCTATTCCAGGACCTATATGTGTGCCAAGTTTAATCCTGATCCGTTCAGTGGTTGAAGCGTGATTAAGTAATAAACATCCAAACATCCAAACTTTTTCATTTATAATATTAGTAATATCAGCTTCTACCTAATTCCCCCGGGAACTTTTAGATTGTCCGGGATGAAAAGTAGCCTATGTGGTATAAGTTATCTTAATTCCAAATTTCATCCAAATCCGTCCAGCCGGTGCAGCGTGAAGGAGTAACAAACTAACACATAAACTTTCGCATTTATAATATTAGTGGGATTCTTAGGTTTTATTTTATAATTTGTTTAGGTTTGACATCTGTCATGATTGCCTTTTTTTCCTTTCTTTTATTTATTATTTGGATCAAGAGCTCTATTTTACTCCGTAAAACCTAATTGCTTTCGATCTGTTATCGTATTGTCAATGTTGTGATAGCTCTTATTTACTTGACTGTAATGGAAGCCGAGTTAAAAACAATACGTTATCATGTTGAATGCAATTTAGATTTTACCGATTTGAATAGAGCCCTAATGTTATGTACATTAATAACTGTTTTTGTTTGTTATCTATGTCACTTTGATTTTAACTTTTGACCTCATGCTTTGCTTTAAAAGAAATAGGAGGAAAGAGATAAAACATCAACGTAGAAAACGTTTAGCAACAAAACTGTTCAGAGGGCCCTGCCAAGATGCACTACGCTAACTAGCGTTTCTATTCGTTTCGTGTTTAAACCAATCGCGTCACTGGTAGATCACGTGACTTTTCGTATCACGTGATGTATCAGTGACTCGATTGGTTTAAACACGAAACGAATAGAAACGATAGTTAGCGTAGAGCATCTTGTTTGGGCCCTCAGGGAGGCTAGACAAGTTGCGCAACTTTAAAGCTGGGCATTCACGGACGCGCCGTTTGTCTCGGCTACAGATGGAGTGTATACAACTGGATGGGCGTAATATTTTGACCACATTCACGGGCGCGCCACGCCATGCCTCAACGGTGCGACATCACGGAGCAGACTGATTAGAAAATGATAGCCAGAGAACGCATTCACGACGACGCCATTTGGCTTGGCCCGGAGGCGTGGCGTGTTCCAAGTGTTCCAACGTTGAATTTCGACATTCTTAATTCTGGCTTTCCGTCCATTGGGAAATCCATCGGACCGCGCCAAGTACTTTTAAACGCTGCAGTTTTGACATTCACGGTACGATTTTTGCGCGGCGCTGCTCTATTCGGCTTGTTGGAGCGGTCGTGAATGCCCAGCTTAACGTAAGTAAACGATTTTTGAAAACTGACAAAATTTATGGAATTGACGTAGGCGCTCGGCGCGATCGTCTGACAGCTTATATTTTTTTATACATTTTCGATAGTGATAACAAACGCCGAATGCATCTTGTCTACGGCGTCAGGCATTTGTTTTATTGGCATGAAGTAGGCAGACGTGCAAGCCAGGTCACCTGACGATAACAGTAGCCGAGAGCGTAGCCAAGATGCAAACGCTGTTTAAAACATTTTTTATATGTTGTAGTTATTAATATTATAAAAAACTAGGTCTGTTACCGGTTTTTAGTGTGAATATTTTCTTGGAAATGTTACGAACCAAACTAATTTTTCAAAATATCATTAAAAAAAAACTTAAAAATTGGACTAAGTTTAAGGGGACACAAATGTTATCGCGTTTTATATTAAAAAAAATAACTTCACAATCCTCTTAAGTTTGGTGACAACCTAAAGCAGGGTACTTACACTCCACAGCTCTAAATTCAAAACAAAACGGTTAGTGCGGGGAGTCCCATTCTCCCTTCCGCATGAACGGCGCGCGCGCATGGCGCGGCTATTCCGGGCGCTGGCGTCGCTCCAGGCAGGACCTAGGGCTTCGACACTAGGGCTAGCGGCTAGACTAACTATAGTGCTTTAGGGTGAATACTAGGTTAATTTTTAGGTAGACCTTCAAAATGAACCGTTCAATGCCATTGTTTTTCAGACACTGGGTATTTTTATACAATTGATTAGAGGAAAAGTTTCAAGGTTTGTCAAAGAGCGATGGACCGCAGCGTATTAGGTGTAAAAAGAACGGGCTGAATGCGAAACACCACTCTGCGCTCCAAGACAGGCATAGCCGATGTGGGGCAAAAGACTGGCCAGCTTGGGCCGGGCATGTTTGTCGCATGCACCCACAGAGGTGGGCCAATGCGGCAACCTGGTGGGCCCCCCAGGACGGCTACAGATGGCGAGGAAGACCGAAGTGTCCAAACGGAGATGGCGGGATGACTTGGACGCTTTTCTGAAGGACTCACCGAAGATTGCCAGAGAGAGAGAGTTGTGGAAATCAAGTGAGGAGGCTTTTGCTCAGCAGTGGGACACTATATTAGGCTAATAGGCTATTAGACGAATAGGCTTGTTTAATGCAAGACTGACCAGCGCTTTACTTGTATCTTATCAGATGACATGGCATGGGAGGGTATGGTGGTGGATATGTTATTACATACAAATTACTTCTTAATTCATCGATGCTTACATATAATCGCATTGCGTGACCAATAGGAATTAGAAAGAAAGAAAGGAAAATATTTATTCGTGACATAACATAACAAAGGACTAAGAATTAAGATTATAAGCTTTTTTATTTAATGCTTATTATGTAGGTATTTTAGTCAAGTTATTATTTCAAAATCAAATCATGTATAAAATAATCACAAACAATAAAAAAATCCTTCAAAGGTAAACACAAAAATAATGATGAAATTATTATCTAGAAATTGTGTACTGGTTAATGTTTGCTTTATTTGTTTTAATTTCCTATAGTTTTAGTTTTATTTTTTATCGTTGAATTATTTACAGTGGTATAAAATAAGAAGTGGGAGTATTTGCTTATCAGCAAATGAATATATAAAAATGAATATGTATTTCATGACGTAAATGTTACGAAAGTTGAAATTGTACAAAATAAATGATGAATCGATCCGGAAATACTGGTACCTGAACTGTCAGCTGGTTTGAAAACGTACCTGAAAACAAAACAAAAACCAATAAGTTTAAAATAGTATTCATCATAAAGATAATCCCCTTATTCATAAAGGCACAATAAACCTATTTTAGTTATAGGATGCCTTTATTACTTTCTGTCAAACTCAATTGCCATAATGACAGATAAGGACATCTATTTTAAGTACACTTTAGCTAGTGCACGTTTATGAATAAGAGGGTAAGTTTGCGCTGATCGTACTCCTGATGTCCAGTGGCATAACAATTATTGTGTTTGAATAACTAAAGCATCTTCATAAAATCGAATACAGATAATTAGTTGTAAGTACAAACATAAGCTATATTGTCGCATAGGTACTTTTATAATCTGTGATCCTCCAAACCTGCGAAGTCGTCAATTATTTAAAGTTTAAAATGCCTAATAGTGTTGTAAGTTTTGAAATCTGTGAGGTTGAACTATTTAGTGCGACGTAGTTTGCCAGAAAACTGAGAGATGGCGCTTTAGTCGCTTGGCCAAACATATTGTCATTTTTGTTCGATCGACTCTAGTTGTATCAATGATATCATCATAAAACTTTACATATACTCTTATATAGTGTACATTCCTAAAAGGACCAGCAGTGCTTTCTACCCGTCTGGTTGCCCTGGAAATCAGTATCACGGTACTTATATGGATGGCTTTATGCTAAATGGCACCCAATGTGGTACATTGTAAAATAGTTTCAAGTTTTTGTTCTAAGTAGTAGTGGTAGTAGTTCCCTCTTGTTTTGTTTTTTTGCACCATTTAAACGATTTTAATTCTCTTTTTCTTCTATTGTAACAGTTTTCCTTAAGTTGATGATACGAAGGTGTACTGTTATCAAGTTAGAAGTACAAGTATGTGATATACATCCTATAAATTATGTATTCATTTGTTGAACAAATAGTCTATCTTCAGTTTTAAGGAAAAAAAATAGTTTATAAGGAAGTATCAGTAAAATAAAAGTATATCATCCACTTAGACCGCCACGGCGAAACTTTAAGGGTTGCTATTTATCCCTTATCCCTTTTGCGGTGTTTTCTAACAGTTACCTATCCTCCTTAGGCTCACCATACAACGAAATTTGCCAATGGAATATAGACCTATTGTAAACGCAAAAGACTCAGTTTTCTATTTTAATTGTTGGAGAATAAAGGAAAATTTATTTTATTTTCTTTGCGATGGGTCTTGTCTATGGCTATAATTATGTTATTTTTTTTGGACGAGGTGGTTGGAGACCTGTGGCTATTTAAGAAAAGAGGATTCTTTCCTTTTGCCAACATAACATAAAATAATATTGGAAAAAAATGTTTCGATGAGGGTTGTACCTATTCCAAATTTCTACCCCATTATTTCAAAAGTACACATTTACAATTTTACGTTTCTACATTCAGTGTTTGGATGTGCTATGTCAGTTCGTCAGTTGTTCAGTAATTACAAGACGAGCTTTATGAATGTAATGATAGGTAATGATAAAAAATTTTTTTCCTTATGCCAATCAAATGATCGCACAATCCACCTGATGATAAGGAGGATCTAAGTCCCATAGATATTTGAATTCTCAAGACTACAATCTCAAGACTGCATTACTAACACCACTAATGTAATGCTAACCCACTATTCGTTTAGCGTACCGTCCGACTGTCAAATTCGGAGCTGGCTGAAAATCAGCGCTACAGTTTGTGCAGCATTATGGTGAGCCAGTGTCCGATTCACTGTCGAGTAGACACTACATACTTGTTTATTATTGTTTTCTGTTTTAACTTTTTTCTGTGTGTCTTGTGTGTGTAGTGAATTAATGTTTTTTTTCTTTTTTTTTTTTCTTTTTCTTTTAACCACGAGGGCTAAGGTCCGCGTATTAATAAACTGGGGTGTGATTCTCTTAACAACGACGAACGGACGGACGGACAAGTGAATGTCCAAGCGGCGAGATTAAGTTACATTTTAGTGCGTGTATTCAATTTAGCAGCATGGCTTCTAAAGCGTATAATACCTAAGAGCCTAATTAAGAATGTACGCGCTAAAATGTGTTTTGTTCGCTCGGATGGGACTACTTAAACTCTCCGCTGAATTTTCGCTCGTTCGTTCAACTGACCGCCGTTTTTAAGAGAATAACACCCCTGATCTGGGTCTCAAGATGTGTCAAAACTGTCAGCTTTCTATGGGTTGACGGTTACTTGGACGTATCTTGTGACGGGCATCTCAGTCAAGATGGATTTATTACAGCCCTAAGATGGATTGCCTCTGTGCTAGTTATTTCATCGGTTGTCTTGAAAAAGATGTTTATTCAGTAAGTATGGGGGCACTTTTACATGGCATAATCTACTGGCACCGAAGGGGAGACTGCTGAGAAGAAGCACACCGAAAGAAACTCAATAATCAGTTATTATTTAAATATTATTGCATTAATTCAAAGGACAGGGTACCTATTATTTTATCGAAATACCTTTCAAAGAACGTATGTTACGGAAAATTTTCATTTCACCGAAAAGCATTTCTCGCCACACGAGTTTTTTTTTTGTAGCCAAAAATGTCTAACTAGCCCTATGTCACTGTTACTAGTCTATGTAATTAATATTTAAAATATCCTGAAAAAGTCACGGTTTCAGCAGAAAATAGCGTTCGATGAAATGAAATTCGACGAAATTATATGAGTACAATCAATGAAGTGAAATTCGGCAAAATAATGGATTACCCAGTAGACAATCTCACATTCAAGAGGAAGGTTTTTATGTATAATAAATTGTGAATTACGTACGGGTGTTACAGAAAACTCACTTAAAACGACGCAAAGTGAGGGCGGGTCGAGTTTGTTTTTAAAATTGAAATTTAGCTTTAGAAACGTACTAAGAACGGTAGCCTGAATCTCGATGCAATTCCAGGTCTCAAACTTTATATTCAAGTCAAACTCAATTAATTTTATTAACTCCAGCAAAAATTCCATTTCGGTGAACATTGGACTTCACCCCTGAATTAACCATGAGGGGGGGGGGGGGTCTGTGACCGGTGTAACCTTTGTAACGCGTTCAATGCCAGCCTTCTTGATCTCTATATAAAATAGATCCCAGATGGATTTTTACGATGGAAAAAATCTTTATTTTTCACGTATTTATAATTAAATTTAATAGAAAAAAAACCTCTCGTTTTTCGTACATTTAATCGAAATAAAAACTAGTTTCATTTAAGAAAATTTATAGGTACTATACTTACAAATATCAGGAACGAGATCTCTTTGGCGGTTTTAAAAATTCTGAGTTTATTAAACAAAGAAAAACAATTTCATTTAACACGACACCAACAGGAAACTTTTCAAACTCTGCGAAAAAACTTAAAAAAAAAATCTTTAGAATGTCACCATTGGGATTATCCGAAACTCAATAGGCATGAATTAGCACTTATTTGTTTAAACAAAGTGCTTCCTGCCATACTGTCCCTCTGTATTTATTTACGCTTAGATCTTTCAAACTACGCAACGGATTTTAATTGTAATTTTCATCAATAGATACAGTGATTCAAGAGGAAAGTTTTCATGTATAATAAAAACTGACATAAACCGAAGTGAAGCGAGGGCGGGTCGCTAGTTTAATATCAACTGCAACTTCTTGATCTTCAATCGTATATAATAAATTGCATAGAGCTTTAATAACTGAGCTTTTGAGCTTTGTACTCGTATGGGCGTGGGTAGATCGTGAATAAGCTTAGGAAAGCTGCAATAACGCCTAGACGAGATACAGTCGACTTATAAACCGAGAGCGCGCCTTCGGTAACCCTACCCTATCGAGCATTGTATTTTATTTATCTACTCTAAACACTTCCAAAGAGTCATAATGCCGAATTAATTTTTAGATAGAAGAATTGTATTCGTGTAAGAGGTGACTAAGGGAATAAAGGCTTGTAGTATTTTTAGGCGATGGGCTTGCAAATTGTCACTAATATACAGGGTGTCCCAAAAGTACCACGCCACAGTGACACCGGAGGTAGGTCAGCTCAAGAGGAACCTAACCAGCCTAACATGACCTCAGTAAAATATGACTTTATTTTTTTCAAATTGCTAGACCAATTTAATTTTAATTTGCAATTGGTCTAGCAATTTGAAAAAAATAAAGTCATATTTTACTGAGGTCATGTTAGGCTGGTTAGGTTCCTCTTGAGCTGACCTACCTCCGGTGTCACTGTGGCGTGGTACTTTTGGGACACCCTGTACACTGGTGCATCTTAGCCTGATTGTGCAAAATTTGGTTACAGAATTAACAACAAGTGTTTAGAATGTATTTATTGATATTGCGCAAACTTACATTCTAACCTCATTCACTCTTAGCAATAGAAATGTGCATTTAATATGAAATAGCTCCAGTATGACATAACTTTCGGTAAAAACAAGGAATTTTAAGGTGTTTTCGGATTAGATACATCAAGTAAAATTACTAGTTAAAAGTAAACCTGTAGCTTTATAAAACGTGCTCCTGCCAGGTTTCGACTAAATAGGTAGATCACCTTTATCAATAAGTATTTTAATGCATAGGACACGGTTTTTTTTTTGGGTTGTCGCCTGAAGGGCCTAAGACTTGAGTCCTTGCTTTTGTTAGCAGGATATTGAAATTAGACATTTAAAAGGGACAGAGATGAAAATCCCTTCCGGAGACCTGGGAATGGAGGGCCCGGGTACTGCCGGGCTCGCACCGGCCATAGGTGACGGTTTGCTGGTGTTTGATCAGGTGGGGCTACCGACGGTTGTCCCCGGGTCTATAAGCTATCTTAATTCTAACTTATAAGCCACGATCTTATTTAAATTAGCTACTGAGATTTACTTTAAGATTACTTTACATAATTGACCTTAGTTTATTTGTTTAAAATTTCACTTTAATTATTGCTACACGCAAATTTACGGAAAGTATTTATTATTTACCGACTGAGCATTGCAGCGCAGCGGGGTAAAGTGGCGAGTCTCCTCGGCACGATGCCGTAAGTGGGTGCAATGGAGGGCTTTATTTTTAAGTTAAATTTGTTTTTATAAAGATACCAACTATAAATATCCTAATTATCACTTAACCGAATTTAAACGCGCATTTTTGTTCCTAGTGTAAAGTTACGCGTAATATGACTTTTCTGAGAAAGTTTCTTTGGCATTTTTAATAAAAAATATTAAAAAAAAACGTTTTTATAAATACCTAGATAAAGGTTAAATTAGTAGCAAACATAATTATGCGAAGCAATGTGCACCAAAAATATGTCTAACTTAGAATTCAACATCACAACGAATCGAATCGAAATTTTTATATGACCTATATAATATGTTAACTTAATGTGACATAGGCGCTAGCGATAAATAAATTGTTGTCAAAATCACTCGCAAAAGCTGTATATATAGCTCGAATAGTATAATTCAAAATCATTTACGGAAACCTAATCAAAATATATAACTAACGCTGTGTGCTTTACATATTACTTGTTAGTCATTAAAAAGTATTTTATATCAAATTTAATATGGTAAGTAATATATGGCGAATAGGCTGACTGAAAAATTTCAGTCCAGTACAGTCCATAATAAAAAAAAACTATAGATGAACTTCTTTTTAAAATTGCTAAGTTTAAGCCTACAGAATATGCAAATGTTAGGTTTAGTGCAAATTATTAGTATATACCGACTTACCTACCCAATGGTTATGATAGGAAAAAAATAGTCAACCTAAGGTTTGCATATTCTATAGGCTTCATACTTTCGATTAGTATGTAATTTTGGTACTTATATTAAACAACCAATAGCAATTTTAAAAAAAAGTTCATCTCTAGTAAAAAAAAAATCGACTGTACTGGACTGAAATTTTTCAGTCAACCTATTCGCCATATATTACTTACCATATTAAATCTATATATATAAAAGGCAAAACTGACTGACTGACATATCAACGCACAGCCGAAACTACTGTACCTAGAAACTTGAAATTTGGTACAGGGGTTCCTTTTATGATGTAACTGAGCACTAAGAAAGGATTTTCCGAAAATCGACCCCCAACGGGAAGAAATGGGGGGAGTAGCGGGAAACTAATTCTATGCGTACGAAGTCGCGGGCGTCCTCTAGTTTGATATAAAATACTTTTTATCGAATAAACAGCTGGGTGAAGGTCATCTCCTATTCGGATCTCCTACTACACTTAATTCTCTTTTACATTTTCTCTCGTTATCCAGCGTCATTCGTACATGCATGATTTACGACTTTTTGTTATTGAAAGAAATATGCTGAAACAGTAAAAGTGTGGAAATAAATCAAGTTTAAATGGCGTTGTAATGGCTGGGTGAATTATATAACTTAACATTAGTCATACATCTATATGTATATCTAGTAATGTGCGGGAAAATACGAAATGTACTATCAGCCCATTGGAACCCTGGCCATCATACAACGGTGTCACAGCGACATTATAAAACAATTTGTTTGTCACTTCTTTCGACTTGAATCAAAACGTCACTGTGACACAGTTCTATGGTCAAGGTTCCATGGGCTGATAGTACCTAAACAATGTCAGTCAACAAGATGAGTCTGAGTGTTGAGCCTTACTTCTGTTGAAGGTTTAAACTGCTGTTTATGTAGGTATGTGGTGGTATATATTAGTATATTCTATTATCTATGTATGTATTTTATTAAAGAAGACATTTTATTTTCTTCCTGTTTCTCTGTTGTATGTACTATTTGTTCTTTCCTGTAATTTTGTTAATTTGTCTATCCTTCTGCATTGTCCTTGCTTACTCTGCTCCAAGGTCAACTGGTAGAGATCCCATATGGGATAAGTTCGCCTATTTACATTATCTATATTGATGCAAACGTGTCTTGTAATTGTTTATCTGCAATAAAGAGTTTACATAAGTACATAGTTTACATACATGTTGACTCTCTGATTTCTTGCGCTACTGTTTTCAAATTCACGTTTTTTATTTCATTTCATTGATAACCTATATCATTTTATCGAATTTCACTTCATCGATTGTATCATTTCATCGATTTTCATTTCATCGCTTGCTATTTTCTGCTGCAACCATCATGTTATCATGATATAAATATAAATTACGTAGGTTAGGTTAGGTTAGACAAACGACAAACAAGAACAAAAACACCTGCGGCGAGAAACGCTTTTTGATGGAATGAAAATTCTGCGTAATAATATGTTTGTTAAATTGTGTTTCGATAAAATAATAGGTACCCCACTTAACCGTTTTTTCCGTACCCAAAGGGTGCCTACGGGACCGTGTTACTAAGGACTCCACTGTCCGTCTATCCGTCCGTCTGACAGTGGGCTGTATCTCATGAACCTTAATAGGTAGACAATTAAAGAGTGTGTTACTTCTCTTACTATAATAATAAAAAATAATGGTACGGAACCCTTAGAGTGTGACTCCGACTCGCACTTGGCCGATTTTATAAAGAAATTTTCTAAAAAAATTACAAATAGGAAAGTACCTATACTTATTGAAAGGGCAAGACGAGCATTGACCTCTATCATTAAATTATTTGTTTATTCAATGATTCGTGTTATTAGCAATTAAAACTTCAAACGGACGGACATCCGGTCTGTTAATTACCATGTCGAATTTAGACATTTATACATGTTATTTAGTTTAAATTTTAATTACGTTTTTAACGTGATTTTATTGAAAGGAAATTACAAGTTATAACTAAAAATACCTATAGGGATATTGGATTAAAGTAATCTCTTTTGTTGGTATCCTGACTTTTTACCAAAAGTTAATTTGACAAACATATCATTTTACAAACTTTCATTTCGCAATGGCATTGTGCTTAAACTATACATATTAAATAGGCTACATGGGCATGTGAAATAAGTTAGGTTAGGTTAGACTTTTGACCACAAAAAAAATATAACATCATGTGGTGGGAAATACATCTTTGCGAAATGAAAGTTTGTAAAATGACATTGTTTGACAAATGATGATTTGGTAAAACATTAGTGAACCTTTTTTGTTACTAACAGATTTAAACTTATAAATCTAACTCAATGATCCCATTCCATACGAAGAAACAAATAACACAGGAAACAAAACTAGATGTAACAACTATTATGTACCTATTGTACGACATTGTATTGTGCGCACAGCCAGTTAACCAAGACCCGCGCCCTGCTAACCACTCAATCAAAACTACAGGGAAACGGGAACATTGCTCCTCGCACGCGGCTCTACACAAACTGGGTAACACTTAGAATGCCGTCACTGCCATCTATCGGAGAAATGTCAAAGGTGCTGACATTTAAAAGATAACGATTAATATGTTCAGCTTTATTTTGTGATAAGGTTCGAGGAGTTAAATTGGGTTTTTGATTGGATTTTGCTGTAATTACTGAGATAAAAGAGTTTAGCGGGTTTTTGAGTGGGGTATTTGGTTACGGAGGTAGATTCAATGGAGTCATTTGGAAAAGGTCTTTAGGGGAATTATATGTCAGATTACTAAAGGTTTTTAGGGTTTTGTACAAAAATGATGCCAACGGGAACCTATTTCTAAGCTATCTGTCAGTCTGTCTGTCTGTCTGTCAGCAGCTGTATCACATGAACTATATGCTAGAGTTTTAATATTTTTAAAGAGTGTGAATTTCAATTACTGCTATAACAACAATTACTTAAACATTTTTTACAAAAAACGTGATATATTTTTGTAACTTTTTGCTCGATTTTAACAATTGCTGTAGGTATCTCTTGAACTATAATAGATTAACACAGGACATTTTCAAAAAGTGAGTACAAGTGAGCAATATATATCACGACAATAAAAATAAACGACATACAATAACGGACCCCTTCGTGTGCAAGTGCGAATCGCACTTGGACGGTTTTTTATTACTCACTGAAGAAGTAAATTAAGCTTTCAAAGTCTATTAGTCTATAACTCTAGTTCTAAACACAAAATGCATAATTTGCAGAAGCATGCGCTCTGAAAATCTATTATGGTTTTTACTGTACATTTCCTCGAGAAAATAACAATAAGTTGATGATGTGGTTAGGTTCGTGCTCTGCCTTCGAAGGTTCCGGTTCGATTCCTGGTAGGTATGAGCAAATATTTGTGTAATCTATATATATAAAAGGCAAACCTGACTGACTTATATATCAACGCACAGCCGAAACTGCTGTACCTAGAAACTTGAAATTTGCTACAGGGGTTCCTTTCCTACCTAAGTGAGCACTAAGAAAGGATTTTCCGAAAATCGACCCCCAACGGGAAGAAATGGGGGGAGTAGCGGGAAACTAATTCTACGCGTACGAAGTCGCGGGCGTCCTCTAGTCAGCTTATAAAAATTCAAGATCATAATCTGGACCATCATCATATTTGTTCTCTTCAAAAATATCAAACAAAGACCCAATTTATTTTTCTCCAGCAATTTTATCGTATTGTATAAACTTTATCATTTCAGGTGCCACGCCCAGGAGCTCCTAAAGACCCGGATGTCGTTGCAATAACATTTAAAAACCCATTTAAAAGCTACTAAAAACTACCATCCAAATTTACCGCCCATCAAAAGCTTTGTCTTAAAAATTCACCTCTTGACCGAAATCCGGAATAAATGTAATTTTTATTACACATTACAATGTGAGGAAAACACGTTAAAACGGTTTATTTGGGATAAATAAATAAACTTGACGTCGTGCGCCATCTGTTGACTGAGCGCGGTTATTTGTGCTTTTTTACGAAGCGCAAGATTGATCGATTGAGTAAGCGGAGATACGTTTTAAACGATTATTTGAATGTTCGGGTTTTATATTACTATTTTATGTACTTTGCCGTCATTTTGTTACTCTCTCTGAGTTTAGTAAAGATTAAAGCTTTTTCACTTCTCATGCTTTTAAAATGCTACTTTATAGTCTTTGTATATCGGGACAAAATCTCCTTATTAGTCTCAAGGGCCAAAAGTTTTTTTTTAAATTTTGGTAATTTGGAAACCCGTAAACAACCAATCACGGTGTATGTGAATGTTGGATTATCGCCATTTTCAGTGATTGTGTATAGACAATTTTTAGGGCGTGAAAATAACCTGAAAATGACAACTGTGCAAAAATATAAATAAATAAAGGTTTATATTCGTGAAACACGATTAATTTTGACGAAACATGTCAAAAACTATATGGTTCTACCGAGTAGAATATTATTAGTTTAGTTTTATACGGATCAAAAGATAAAAAATAAGTTTTACCCCCGACGATAAAACAGGGGTGTTATAAAAACGTGAGTTGTGTATCTGTATATGTATGTTAGGGTGGTCCAAAATAGTATGAAGAAAAATAAAGTATATCAAATCATTCCTCCACATAGCTTATTTTTGTTTACGATAAATTAGTTACTTATGTGTTAAATTTAAACTTGTTAAGTGGTCGTTTACTGGTCGCCCAAAGCGTTAAGTTTATGCCAAAAAAATCTCAGTCTCATACAAAACGACATCTAGTAAACTTAGCAAAAATAAAAAACAGAAGTAGAATATTCTTTGCCTACTGCTGCAACTCAGAATTCAGTGACATTATCTGTCCTAAGACTTTCTCATTCGACAATTTGATTAGATATGTGAAGCTCTATACATTTTTATATGAAACAATTTTAACATTATGGGCGACCTGTAAAATTTATTCAATTGCAACAAAACTTGGTATAGCGTATTGTCGTGTATTATGAAATAAAAAGAAACTTGTGGAGAAAGAATATTACACACTTTTGTTTTCGACCACCCTAATGTATGTATCTGTGTGTTTCTATCTGTGGCATTGTAGCTCCCAAACGGATAGATACGGACGCGGTTTGCTTTTAAGATTACTAGTTAAATCAGGATGGTTCTTAGCTAGATTTCATGGAAATCAGTTCGGCCGTTAAAGAAATAATGTCTCTGAAAGTAGGGGACGCTATTATATTAGCATTTTCATCTATTTAATAGTTATAGTTATGTGTGATGAACGCGATATTTGTTCCTGAGTCCATGGATGTTTTCTATGTATTTAAAAGTGTCTCAGGAATGATACAATACTAGAGGACGCCCGCGACTTCGTACGCGTGGAATTAGTTTCCCGCTACTCCCCCCATTTCTTCCCGTTGGGGGTCGATTTTCGGAAAATCCTTTCTTAGTGCTCACTTTCATCATGAAAGGAACCCCTGTACCAAATTTCAAGTTTCTACGTACAGTAGTTTCGGCAGTGCGTTGATATATAAGTCAGTCAGCTTTGCCTTTTATATATATAGATGATCAAAGTAGACATTTCGGGAATTAGGCATTTTAGGAAAGTATAGATATGTGAAAGTGGACCTTTTAGGAAATGCGTATTTCAGTAATTGTACAATATCCCCACGTTTTAGGAACTGGACATTTTATGCATGAGACAGCATGCCCCGAAAGGGAGTCATCCAGCGCCTCTATTCCCGACGGGAATTACGATATTGTAGTTGACCTGTTTTAACGTCATTGTTATGACGTCAGCCGCCATTACTGTGAAGGAAATAAGAGCTATCAAAACGTTGTTATAATATACGATATTGTTTTTACCGTGTTGAATAGAGGCCCTGGGCCGGTATTCTAGGAGCTAAAAATCATAAATAAATAATAAAATAAATAGGTATCAAGGGACGATCTCACACAAACTGACCTAGTCCCAAACTAAGCTCTAGGCTTGTACTATGGATACTAGACAACGATATAAATACTTATGTAGAGAAATAAATACTTAAATACATAGAAAACATCCAAGACTCAGAAACAAATACTCGTACTCATCACACAAATATCTGCCCTTACCGGGATTTGAACCCAGGACCGCTAGCTTCGTATCGTGTTTGATCTGTTATCGTATTGTCACCGTTTTGATAGCTCTTATTTACTTGACAGTAATGGCGTCTGACGTCATAACAATACCATAACAGGTCAACTACGTAATCGTTTTTACCGTCGGGAATAGAGGTGCAGCTCTTATGTATTTGACATACGATACATCAAAAGCAATATGGTTTTAACGGTTAGAATAGAGGCGCTGGGCGATCAATACACGTTTATTGCAATAAATAGCAAAATGGCTAAGCTTTGATAGTCTGTGATGGGTTTTTAAATCAGTTTAACGATAATTTTATGGGAAACTATACTAGTGTGACGTCATAGGGTGATTTCATTGTTTATTGCGTTTCTACGCATGCGTTGTGGTAAAGAAGATTATGTAACGAGAGAGATGGAAATAATTTCTCGATTTAACTATAGCTATGCTATGGTTTTCGACCACAAGGTTGAATTTCAGTTAGCAAGAGTTTTATTTGTCCTAATTTTCATAATTTGAAAATTTTAATTTTTATACAGTGTAAACATATTTATGAACTCGACTGTACAATATACATACTTACCCTAGTGTTTTTTTGCAAATAATATTAAACTTAAATAAAATTAGAGGGTGATGGAACCAGTAATGGACAAGGCACCAATGATGGACACTTGATTCTTATTTTACAGAAGATAAGGGTTATTCATTTTTTTTGCGACAATTAATTTATATCCTTATGATGTTTTAATTAAAAGTTAAATGTCTATTATTGGTGCCTGTCAGCTAAAAGTGTCCATCATTACTACATAATAAGGAAAAAAATACGAAAATTGAAAGCTTAAAAAGACACAGGCTTATGATGTTCATTGAAGTATGCGGCTTCCTGCTACGAAGGTCTACGCTCGTAGCGTAGGCCGCGCCGCTACGACATTTTATTTAAGTAAAGGATGATTTTATTTTTATGACTCTGTTTTATTTTTTTATTTATAAATGGTTTTATGTTATTTAAAATACTTGCTGTTGCCCGTGGCTCTGTCCGCATATAAGTCGCTATTCCCTCGGAAACTGTACGATTTTACGGAATAAAAAATTGCTTATATGCTATTCCAGACTATATTAATCTATCTCTGTGCGAAATATTATATAGATCCGTTCAGCCGTTTAAGTATGATTGAGTAACAAACATGCATGCAGCTTTCGCAATGTACCCGTATAATAGTAGTAAGAAGTAAGGTAAGACATACATATATAATTTTTTTACGTGAAATTGTCGAACATTTTTAGGTTAGTAAAATATACGGTTTTGACGTAACCCCATAAATGAAAAAAACCGTAGGTAGTGGCTTATGTTCACAACATATACGAGGGATCGTTTACCGTTTAACGCAAACGCCGAATCACTAAATATATACATTAAAAGTGAAAACTAGCTGCGTGCTAACAATTATATAAATTTGCATAGTTCAAGTAGAAATGTACGAGTAAAAGTTGTTATTTCCTGCACGGTTGGTGACCCCTGCCCTCGGCAAATGTCAGAGGTCGTATCCTACTTAGGTTGCCGGCCCCTGGAGGGAGTTTCTTACACAACCTTTTTGTTCTCATTTACGATTTTAATCGGTGACGTCTATGCTACGGTATTTTATGTGTATGTACGTGTGTGCGTGTGTGTGTGTGTGTGTGTGTGTGTGACTTAGATTTTTATACATTATGTAAAAAAAGTTTTTTATGTCATTAGTAATTAAAAATAATATTAATGTTAAGATAACATTTAGAATAAAAGGCACAAGAAAAAAAAAGTATGACCTATGAAACAAAGGATTTACTGCCGCACTCAGAGACGTCAATTTAATGATTGATTAAAGTAGCTGCTGTCACTTTCTTTGCTAAAGCAATAGAGTAAGATAACACGTCACTAAACAAGCATTAAATTTAACTGACGTCTCTGAGTGCGGCAGTTAGTACTTCATAGATATGTTAATATTTTACCATTGACTTTCTTTTTAAATTAAATCACAATTCAAGAGATATTCCTTTCATTTTTACGTGTTGTACAATAATAATTTATAATAAAAACAAAACGACACATTCGGTTGTAATAAATGACTCCAGTTTAGAAATCACTCCGCCCGGCACTCAACATGGAAAGGGTAAAATGGTTTAAGAAAGGGATTATCTCCCTCTAAGCAGGGTAAAAGGTAAGGGGTTTGATATGACACGGGATATCTTTGGTGATTAGTTTACCCCAGTTTACCCTCGGAATAAGAGGAACAATTAATATAAATAGCTTAATTTTACAGAAACGGTTAGCCTTATTAGGTACAGGAGTGACCTTGCCTACTACGACAGGGTCCCAGGTTTGATCCATGGAAAAAGCAAATGGGATAAAACAAGGTGGGTTATTATAATGGTGGGATAGTTTGTAGTCAATTGGAGTGTTAATTACTTTTTTTATTCACTACAAATTTGATTAGAACTGTGAGAAAAATGCGATTGCTGTGTTTTTAGTTAGTTCATAAAAACATGTTGCATTATTTAACTCTGTCATTTGTGAACACCCTTTACTACATAACCTCGGTACTACTAAACCACGTAACTAACAAATTTAATAAGGAGCAAAATACCTATACTACAAATAGCTACTTTTTAAATTTGTTAGTTACGTGCATTCCTAACTAAGGAATGCATAAGTGAGGAAACGAGGTAATTTAACCAAGTGAGGTTTTAGATAGGTTCAAGAATTACTTAGAGGGTCAGCTTGAGGTTCAGTATCATTTAAAATAAAGCATTTTAATGCAGGCTAAGGAATGATATCTTAATCATGCTGTATATGAGGGTGAGGTTATGTGTTGTACTGAAACAAAATTGTGTTTCTAATATTGGTTTTTACTTTAAGTTTAAGCTATAGGTTATATAGAACCAAAAGGCAATAAGCAAGTGTGTAAGATCATTAAAAAGAGACAAAATTGTATGTAAAAGTGAGTGAAACATATTCTAAATTGCTCTCACGCTCGAACGTGCCTCGGCTAAGCTCATATGAAACAAGCAAGTCATTGGCATAATTTCGTCGATCTATTGTAATCCCTATCGATTTTACGTTACGTTAGGATCCTGCCTATGTAAACTGTTACGTATGTAGCACAGATAATATTCCTTCAGTGAGTAGCTGAAAAGTCAATAGCAGCAGTAGCGACATCTATCGCCGGCATTCGGCGCGAGCCTGGTTGCCCACTTATTTTAGTCTTTTCCTTCATTGTCAAATTTAAATATAAATAATTTTGACACAGTTTCGCGTTCATAATGTGTAAAAAAAAGCATGATGTTCTTTCGAAATAGGGTTTTGAGGTTTTCGCGTGTTTTTGAAGGGCAAACGTCATGGGAGTGTGGCTCGGGGGCTCGGTGTATATTTAACCTGGCTACGTACTTACTGCCGGGTCCGTGCGGAGGGCGCGCGGCACTCACTCGCGCTAGCCCGAAACAACAACTACCATTACATAATTGGCATCCGCCATTACCGCGTGCGGGCCACGCGACTCTCGCCCCTAACGGCGCCGTGCATTAAGCACATTTTTTCCCATTTTCCGTGCACGATAGCGCTATTTCTGAGCTGCGCCGGCGGTTACAACCTTCAATTCGGAACGCACCTTTAATTTTAGCCGGTTAACCTAGATACGGGAACCATTGGAGTAAGGCGGATCGATAGGATCGCATGCGCGTTGTCTCGACTGTTTTAAAATAGTGCGGTAGTGCCTGGGTGGTGAGGCGGGAGCGCGGCGCGACCGGTCGCTGGCGGGCGACTGACGGGCGCTCGCCGCGCCGGCGCCGCGCCGCGCCCGCCCCGCGCGGTCGCTCCCCCCGTAACGATCGCGCGCACACCCGCCGCGGCGCTCGCCCCGAACACCTGTTCTGACGTCTATAATACCTGGGTTATGTATAGATTTGGAATTAGTTTAGTCCCTTTATAGTTGTCAGCTTCAAGGCTGAAGGGCAACGTGGCCTATTTCGGACCTATATCGATTCGGTTTAGATTTAAGCTTTATTTCAGCGGTTCAGGGAAGTGTTGGTGTTGCGTAAGCTTCGGCGGGAAGAGGGAGCTTGCGGCTAACGTCAGGTTAAAAGGTTTTTTAGGTCTCCAGGTATTGGTTTGAAGTTAGCTCCTACGTTTCGCCATATACAAACGAAGTTACGAATTTCATGTTTTGAACGACCTGTTTCCCTGGACGACGAATCGATTGAGCTTTGTCCTTTTGGAAAATTAAAAAAAAGCACTTTAAGGCAAAGAGTAGGTATGCAAACTGTATTATTTACGCTCTATGCCTACAAATGATTTTTATGAATTTCACTATCGTAAAGAAGGACGAAAAGAACTTGTTTTCAAAATTAAGAATTAATATTTTTTAATTCAGTAAGCTACTTCAGACTATACTGAAAGGTAAAGGTCAATTTTGGATTTTTACCGTTTTATGCTAAATCGGGCTTAGAAAACTTTCTGCGCTTCCCACTGTTAATGTAGGTGTACATTTCGTTTTCAACACAGCCTGTAGATATTTGAGCCGATAGACTTCTAGCTATGTTTTGTTTTATTCTTCCTTTGCCAAAAATTGTAAGGGAGAAAAGGGACAGGTATCCACAATATCGAACACTGCGGGACTTGTGGAATACTTACATAACATTATGAGAAGGGTATAAAGAACACCTTTGTAACTTTTTAAGTTATTGTGATCTTAATATTAGGATTCATGTAAGTTTCTACGTTATGTTCATATAGGTACCTACTGTTTTTTTAAAGCGAAAAAATAAAAGTTATTTTGAGATTTATATCTGTAACTTGCTGAAAATCAGCGCTGCAGCGTGTAGGTATGCTCTGGAGCAAATTGCTAAGTCCAGCCCCTTCCGGCATCACAGTACCTATAGTTGGAGAGCCGGCTGCAAAATTTTGTACCGACTTAATACCGCGATGAAATGCACAATGGCTTCCCATAAAAGTGATGCTAACTGCCGCACTCAGAGACGTCAGTAAATTTAATGCATTTTAAGTGACGTGTTGTCGTATTCTATTGCTGTAGCAAAGAAAGTGACAACAGCAACTTTAATCAAGCATTAAATTAAATTGACGTCTCTGAGTGCGGCAGTAAGTCCGAATTTGATAGTCTGCCACGGTGGACTACTACTACTTATTCTTTTGTATGTAACACTGCCTTCCCTGCTTATTATGTTACCTATTAAATAATTAAATCGCTATTCTAAGTCACCATGCTCAATTTGGGATGTCGAATAAAGGTTTTGGTATTCATTAAATAGTCATTTGTCATTTAACTGCGTGTAGGGAATGCAAATAACCGGTTAAAACCAGTATTAACCGGTTATTTTCATACAAAAACGGTTAATAACCGGTTAAATTGCATTCCCTAACTGCGTGGTATACAGGGTGTAACATTTAAATCGGTCAGTATGGGAAAGTCTGAAACTATATGACATGTTCTTAGGAACCGTGTCATCGATTTTAGTAACAAGGAAAACTGCACACATACTTTAAAAAAAAACTTGTACTCAGCTCGGGAATCGAACGCGGACGTTTCGAAAAATAAAACTAACACTATTTCTATTTAGGTATCGATTGTGTAGGTCTTATACCTTAGACCCTGCCTATGAAGCTAGCGGTCCTGGGTTCCATTCCCTATACAAATATTTGTAACTGAACGCGAGTATTTGTTTCTGAGTTTTGGGTATTTACCTATTAAAGTGAGATTGATTTGAATATAGCTGCGACAAAGTTCTAAAAAGTAAAGAGAGCTACTTATGAGTTCAACCGTACCTACCTACTAAGGTAAATTTTCAATGTCCCATGCTTTCACAAATTGACCAATTTGATGCAATCTTTCGGAAGTTAAGCGCGTAGGTACATACATTTCGGCGATTCATTGTTATTTATACTTAGATATAGATAGAATATAAAAGATAGAAGAAGAATATACAATTGTAGCTTTCGGACAAAATAAAAATATATTTTGGAAAAAAACGGAACTCTAAGATTTTCCCGTAAATTAAATATCGTAAGTAATCTTAAACCGAGTGCGGAAAAGCAGAACAAAGAGCTTCCATCGCTGGACACCGGAAATAGAGCTTTTAGATTTCTCGACTCAAAGGCATTACGGGGAAACACACGCTTTTTAGACTTATAAATATTTCATGTTTAAAGAAGATTTTACGTGTCGTTGCTGTATGAGAGAAAAATAACATGATTTTTCTGCTAACCCATTTTAATAAGTAACTTTTGCAGTTCAAGCACCAAGACTCTGGAATGCTTTACCTTGGCGCATACAACAAGCTCCTACAGTAGCGGCATCGAGTGATGGCACTTTTGAAGTTTGCTCGCTCATGAAGTTCCCTAAATATTGAACAGATTGAGACAGAGCAAGTATAAAGAAACAGATATCAAACTTCATTGTTGCAGGTACCGGAATAGTGATGTACTGCAGTGGGCTTAGCATGCGAGGCGAGGAAAATATGTCAAACCTCGTCAAACGCGATTTAGTTAGTATCAAATATGTCTATTCCATATTCTAACGTAAGGGTAAACATTTACCCCCTTACTAATAAACGCTGAGTAACGGTGGTATAGCTATACAATGTTTTGTCCTTGTCTGTCAAATCCAAATGTCGCAATGACAGATAAGGACAAATCATTGTATAGCTATACCACCGTTACTCAACGTTTATTAGTAAGGGGGTTAAGGTTTTAAATAAAAGTGTATTTTGTGTGAATTGAGTCCTTTTATTACTAAGCATCTTAAAGTGTGACGTTATGTCATATTTTCTTATTTTCATATGAATGACGTAAAATATATAGCCCCCTGGGTACAACACAAAAGGGGAAACTATAAATATTTATATATAATTAGGAATACATGACACATACATATTTATTAACTAAATCTATATTATACTATAAAAGGTAAACCTGTCTCACTGACTTATATATCAACGCAAAGCCGAAACTACTGTACCTAGAAACTTGAAATTTGGTACAGGGGTTCCTTTCATGATGTAAGTGACCACTAAGAAAGGATTTTCCGAAAATCGACCCACAACGGGAAGAAGTAGGGGAGTAGCGGGAAACTAATTCTACGCGAACGAAGTCGCGGGCGTCCTCTAGTTATATTATAAAAGGTAAACCTGACTCACTGACTTATATATCAACGCACAGCCGAAACTACTGTACCTAGAAACTTGATATTTGGTACAGGGGTTCCTTTCATGATGTAAGTGAGACTAAGAAAGGATTTTCTGAAAATCGACCCCCAACGGGAAGAAATGGGAGGAGTAGCGGGAAACCGATTCAACGCGTACGAAGTCGCGGGCGTCCTCTAGTATATAAATATATACAAATATGCGACTAGCTAACCGAAATAATGATAAAATTGTAAATTTAAAAACTGTAACCGAAAGAGCCCTCTATTGACCGTGTTAAGAAACTAATCTCGTATGACATGTTTTAAGAAGTTTCAGAAACTACGTTATTTTTTGCTGACATTTCTTTTTCATTTAGACTTCACTTAAGATTAGATTGTTAATAACTTAATAATTAAAACAAGATAAGATCTTTCTATAGCCAAATTAATAGTAACGGCGTTAACAGCGACATCTATTAGCATTTTCTTAAACATGAAGTCGGGAAAGCTACGCGCGTGAATAAAGTTATTAGTAACGCCATCTATCGATGAATTTGTGCAAAATTTACTTTGAAATCCGGATATTGGTGGCGCTGAAGAAAATAAAATCATTACTAATCCAAAAAAAATCTATCTATCTATTCTAATATCTAAAAAAAAAACTTTGTCTTTCTGTTTGTTGCTCTTTCACGGCTAAGCCGCTGAACCAATTTCGGTGAAATTTGGTATGAAGATATCTTGAGCCCCGAGTAAACGAGATAATTTTTAGTCACGCGTAGTGATATGATAAACGACTCTTACTGCCGCACTCAGAGACGTCAATTAAATTAAATGCTTGTTTAGTGACGTGTTGTCTTATTCTATTGCTGTGGCAAAGAAAGTGACAGTAGCAACATTAATCAAGCATTAAATTAAATTGACGTCTCTGACTGCGGCAGTTACCCGGACAGAGTTGTGAGTAACAGCTAGTAGGTGTAAGGCCCCGTTCCCACTATGCCGGTAAGGCTAGTGGCTTATGACGCTGTTCACACGGCATAATGTGAACAGCTTCATATAAATTGTACAGCCACTACCCTTACCGGATCCGGCAAAATTGCCGGATCCGGCATAGTGGGAACCAGGCCTAATCTTTTTTTTTATTAGATAAACTTGCATTACCTATATCATCGACTTGAGGCTCACTTTTGATAATCTTCTTTACATAGTATAAAACAAAGTCGCTTTCCGCGTCTGTCTGTTTGTCTGTCTGTATATCCTCTAATTCCTTACCGCGCAACGGATTTTGATGCGGTTTCATCAGAGAGACCACTTTTCACGGGATTATTTACTATAATAAATTTTGGTTGATGTACGGGTGTTACGAAAAACTCACATAAACCGGAGCGAAGCGAGGGCGGGTCGCCAGTAGTTTATAAATGACTGAGTATGACTTTCTTACTAATATTATAAATGAGAAAGTTCGGATGTTTGTTACTCAATCACGCTTCAACCACTGAACGGATCGGGATGAAATTTCGCACACATTAGGTTGGTTAGATTAGGTTAGGTTAAATAAGGAATAGGAGATAAGCGGAGTTAGGCTACTTTTACATACATACATAAACTCACGCCTTCATTCCCAGAGTGGGGTAGGCAGAGCCACAGACTCACCATCAACACCAAAAACTTGTTGATAATTCTGTGACCACATTTTGCACAACCAGACTAAGATGTTATCCAGTGTATTAGTGACAGGTTGCAAACCCATCGCCTAACAGCACTACACAGCCTTTAGTCCCTTAGTCGTCTCTTACGACACTACTTAGGCTACTTTTTATCTTGGAAAAATGAAAGTTCCCAAGGGAATAGCGATTACCGACTTCTACACGCAACAGCTATAAATGATAGATAAGCATAGAAAATTAAACTTAATTAGGTATGTACTTAATTGAAAAGTCAAACATTTTTTAGTTTACTTTATTAAAAAAAATACATTTACAATTACCTGGAGCTAGGCCAGGAACGCATTCCTCATACAAAATAACTTAAAATAACGCTAATATATCACAGAATTCATAATTGTTTAAAGGCTGCTTAGTAACAATATAGCTCACAAAAAACCTCAATGATTATTATGTAAAAAATTAAAAGTATTCTTATATTTAAATCCAATATACAATATATCCGGGAAGCATTTCTACATTTGGCTTCGTTTAAAATATTTGGCTGTTATAAATATTTGGCAAAAAATATGATTTATACAAGAGGCAAAAATGTGGTGGAGTTTTGTTTCTCAACTTTATTACACAATATTTCAAATTATATAATATTTGCTGGTTTTTTATTTAACACCATGTCAAATACAAAAGTGGAAACTCATAGGGCCCGGAATTTTGGGGGCGACTTTTGATAAGTTGTAGGGAGAGAATACCGCTGTTTATCGATGTTTTCGTTAAATAGATAGTTTTAAGGGTTTATGAATCGCCGACACTCATTTCACCGAATTTTCATTTCACCGAACAGGCATTTCCACGTGCAGGAGTTATAATTTGTTGGTGGTCACAGGTCTAACCTAACCTAACCTACGCAAACCATGCTTAAGATAACCTAACAAAAATAAGGTTTCAGTAGAAATTAGCTGTCGATGAAATGAAAATTCGATGAAACAACGCATTCGTGAAATGAGTGTCGGTAATTTAAGGAGCACCCGTTTTTAAGATTTACTGTCATTAGCAGAGGCCGGAATTTTCGTAGCACTTTTGAGCTGTCATAGGGACTTCTCGTTTATCGACTTCCGATAACATATTTTATCGATATATTATAGAACACAACATATTAAAGAATATTAAAAGTAGAGGTAAACAACAGGCGGTCTTATCGCTAAAGAGCGATCTCTTTCAGATAACTTTTGACTAGATGAAAATGTAAAATAGAGATTTGCAATAAAAACAATCGATAGCAATTCTTGTCGCAATTTGTTTCGAAAAATGTTTAAAAGGCACAAAAAATCCACAGATTATTTTTAAGAATCAATAAAATATTATTATTTTAATTCCTATTTCAAAATTTCCAAAAAGTTGGTACTCAAAGGTTATCTCGAAGAGATCGCTCATTCCTGATAAGACTGCCTGTTGTTTACTTCTACTCGTGATCATAATTTAAATATTGTATTCTGTTTCTATCGATATAAATTATGTATGTCGGAAGTCGATAGGCGAGAAGTCCCTATGACAGCTCAAAAGTGCTACGAAAATTACGGCCTCTGGCATTAGGTTCAAATGGAAAATCGTCCACTTGAAATTATACGTCAGTTCAGAAAAATTACCATTTGAAATACAACAAAAAGGAAAATTGTCCATCCTGAATAACGTCTAAAATGGAATCCTGTCCCATGGTAAAATTGTCCAATTTGATCTTGGTCGAAAAAATATGTCTATTTGTATTTACGTACACTCAGAAATATGACCAATTGTAAATACGTCCTACCTGAAATTTGTACAATTTATATTATATTTATATGGTCTTAATTCATATTACACTACATTCACTTGTGCGTATTTCATTTTTCTCATAATTTATAATGGACAAAATTCCATTGGGACTTAATTAATTTACAACGAAAATAAATTTGGTTATAAATACTTTTCAGCACAATTACATTTTGACTAAATTCACTTTGGATACTATTAATTTTGACCCTTTTTCAGAATGGTTATTTCACGAGGACGATTTTCCATTTGTACCTAATGACCAGGGATCGGAAATTCGGAGACATATTTACCTAAACTTGGCAAAATCCCGGAAAAGGTTAAGGAAATATGGAGTCGGCTTCTTAAAAATATTATTTTAGTAATATAAGTTCCGGGATTCCGGGAATCTATACAATGCGTGGGGACTGTAATACCACGTAAAAATGTTTTGGTTACCGTTTTTTACCGTTGTTGTTGTAAGCATGTATCATTTTATACAAATGTATGTGGTTAATTTATTAAGCGATCTAATTATGCATTGAGTAATTAATGACTCTATATATCTAACAGTATTGATAAGTTCAAGTTAGGTAATTAATAAAAAAACATTTTTCAAATACATTATATTTACGTAAAAGCTGAAATTAGAAAATAAACTGTCATTTTATGAGAATCAACGATCAGCAACGTAGTAAATCTATGCATGGAAAATAACTTCAAATAGTTAATGAAAGTACCTTCATATGAATTTATATTGGCGTAATTTGTTTATTTAGAAATCCCGGGATTTTTACTAATAAATTAAAATTGAGTCCGCCTCCATACAACTGAACAACAACGCCGCCGCCAAAGTTTAGGTAAATATGTCCCCGAATTTCCGATCCCTGCTAATGACAGTAATCGTTTTTAAGTCCTCGATACGACATGAAGTCATTGGCGTGGGCACTGACTGTACTAACGGTTAAAAGGTTAATCTACCGTAATACTGAAGAAGGCTAACTTCAATGTAGGAGTAAAAGCATTCTATACTCTATTGATAACCGCATTGAATTTAAAATGCTTGTACTGGCAGTAATGAGGATGTATCCGACAATGGTATTTAAAAGTTTTACTTTCGGGAATGTACAGTCAACCAATTTGATTTCTAGGCCACTTTGGACTATGTTAAAGTGACGTTGACAACCAAACGTTACAGACTTCTTATGATTTGGTTTGCAACGTCACATTGACAAAGTCCATAGTGGCCTAGGAATCAAATTGGTTGACTGTATGTAGTTTTTTAAAGCATTTCGTAGTTTAGTAATAAGTTGGAATCACTAAAATAAATATGGGTTAGAATGGACCTACTTAAAATTAAATTTTCTATGAAATGCACAAAGCAAGCCTCTATTCCATACTATATTAGCCTGTTTTACTTCGATATCGTTATCATATTGTTGACGTTATGACAGCATGTATTCACTTGACATTATGACTGCCGTCATACCGAAAAAGGCTAACTATACTCTGATTATTCTACGATGATGTCTGTGACAGCCGTAGGTATTTCGTAATTTCAATCACTTACTATACTGACAAGTGACGTGTTTAAAAATAGGCGATTAATTATTTAAATTCCTGAACGGCGTCGCTAGGTTTATACCGATGTAGCATTTATATTAAGTTAAAGAAATTAGTATAATAAGTGTTTATATGAGCTGTCACAGGCATCATCTTAGAATAATCACAGTATAGTAATAGTATAAGCATTTTCAATTTAATCTGGTTACCAAAAGGGTATAGAATGCTTCGACAACTAAATTGCAGTTGCAACTAATTTGGCATTACGGCAGATGAGCTGACATAACGTCAAGTGTGATTACGATATAAGAGCAAGATTAGCAAAACAAAGTAAAATAAAGGCTTCAACATGGAGGCCTTACAAGCAGCGGTATACTTTAGTAACCTTGTCGCTTTAAGGCCTTTGACAGATGAGTGCAGCAAGTAAAACATGACGTTAAAGTGACAAAGCACTAAAATGTGCAGGTACTTATAAAACACTGTACAGTCACCAGCAATATTATATTATCCTATAAGTACATTGGGCGCAAAAATATCTGATATGTCTTTATTACTAGGGGTATAAGAGCGTGTAAGATATTTTTGCGCTCAATGTTGGATAGTATATTATTGATGGTGACTGTACATAGGGATTTTTTTGTATGCCTGAATCCCAAATATAGAAATTACAGATTTATTAGCATCAGTCCTATTGATTTCCTATTGATTCTACGCCGAAACATCTCGTTGCTAAATCAATGTAACATGTACAAACATGACTTCAAGATATTACATACACTAAAAACACATTTAATATAATATTGCTATCATCATGTATTGTCATAAAATCGATGGAAAAATTATAGCCTTAAGGACGCGAGAAAGTTCACAAAAATATGTATTAACATTGTTACACTGTTACATTTTGCATCCAAAATTTTAACGAAATTTTTGGTAATGTTGCCTTGGATCAGAAAAGGGTCCAATTTTGTTTTCATTTTGGTTCCGTTTACACATTTCATTAAAAATACAATAATTACATTTTAACACAAAATGCAAAACAGTTAATTTAGTTTTAGGCTAAAACTGTGTCAAGATAATGGAACTGTTAGTTTATCTTTTTTGTGTAAGCTTACATTACATCTTAAGCATTCTTGATTAACCTCATTGATTCAACTGAGCAAAATAACCAAAAATTACTAAATTGTGAAAAATACATTAATGAACGCAATTCGATAAAAGTGCCAATACATATTTTTTCTCGCCATACATATTTTGCCAAAATTGTATAACCTAGTTTGAAACTACGAAGCGTGGATCCACGACTTTAGGTTACGGAAGAGTAAATAATGGAAAAAAGTTGTTACATATACATATTTCTCTATGCAGAAGGATGTGATGACTGATTAAGCCAGAATTATGCAGTCGAGAAGAGACTCACTAGTTACAGGACCACAAGGCTTCTGTAAGTAGCTTTAATAATGTACGGTCGGCCTTATCAAAAGCTGCACACTTTAGTGCTTTGTCACTTTAACATCATGTTTGAACTGCTGCACTAATCTGTCAAAGGCGTTAAAGCGACAAGGTACAAAAGTGTGCAGCTTCTTATAAGGCCGACTGTACCCTACAATAAGATATGTTTCGAATAAATTAACAAAAACTCATCCATACATATTAAATTGTTTTTTATCTGAGAGGCAACGCACAAATTTTACTAAACTTAGGAAAAAAGACATTTTAAATATACTTCTGTAGTGATATAAAATTTTACCAACCAACCACTAACAGAAAAAGTTATGGGTATTATTTACATACAATTTACTGTATTTTATACAGGGGGTTAATAGGGCTGGATCCGCGCTCTCAGCATAAGATAGTAAACAACTATTTAGGTAACAATTACATTTATTACGTACTACATAACAATTGCCTATTACACATAGCTTTAAAATCTCGTTTATATCACATCATTCATTCAATTCGCTCAACCACCATGAGCGCGGCTCCCCTAATGTCTGCGGGGCGCGGGAGGGAATCCCGCTCGACCAACCCGATAGTATCACGTTCGTGTGTTATTGCGCTGGGTAGATTCGCGTTTCCCGTAAACCGACAAGTAATACTTTTCGGAACAGTTTTTAATCCTGGACAATAACCGCTTCTTCGTTACTTGAAAAAAAAAACCACTAAAGAACCATCTTACAAAAGTTGTGCAAGCAACGTCGCACATTTGTTTGTTGTTTAAATGAAATCTGGTGAACACATATAAAATACCAGATGCACAGACGAAATTTTAGAATTTCATTAATTTCACTTCAATAGTCCAGAAAAAAGAAAATATCGAAGCCAGCTCAGCTTTTGTAACTGTTATGTCAGCGACCAACATCACCGCGTGTTTCTCCTCTCCCCCCGCGTCTCGCAGATCATGGGAGGGCCGTCGTAAAGGCAGTCCAGCTTATAAAACCTAGGTTCTATTACGATTACGGTCCATATTAAATTGTCAACTATTTACTAACTATCTCCAAGGTCTAATATTTATGAAATGGTATTAAAAAAATATGTATATTTATTGATTTGTCTCTGGAATATTTTATTGTGGAATGACGATTTATAAATACTGTATTTTTTTGTAATTACTGACCCAGTGTTTACAACGTATTTTAGTACATGCATGGAATCTGTTGTTGTAATTAATAATTTAAATTTAATACACATAACTACAATTAATTACACCCAGTATTAACATATCTAAAATTGCTTTTTTAACTACTAATCTAAAGGACTCTTAAACTAATACTAAAAGTTGATTTTATTGTACTCTTCCCCTTACCTAAATCTAAAACTAACGTCAATCAAATAGAGATACCCATTAACAAATGTCCATCCAGTGAATATGTCAATTTTTAATTTTACGACGTGTGGATATATATTTTGTAAACATGTCGAGCCAAGGTCAAAAATATGACACCGGAGAAAGTTTTCAAAAATATGTCAAACGCGAAGTTTGATATATTTTTAAACTTTGGCCGCTAATAAAATTTTGTTGATAATTAAAGGTATTAAAAAAAACAAATTATTCAATACGTGGAAACGAAATACGACAAAATTCAACTATATCCTAAAGCAATCGAAATCTAAAAAGTGGCAAGTCCAAAGATCGCCTTTGCACTAGCGACTTTTTAGATTTGGGCGGCCTTCTTATGAAGTGATTTCGAAAGTGTCGTCTAAAATTATTCTATACCTGTATTGGATTAATTAGTTTTTTTCTGAAACTGGTTTAGTAAATTGAATATAATTTGTCAATGATTACTAATTATTAACATAATAATTTATACGATATCTCTACCGGAATAGAGTCGTTATAAACAACTATCCTACTAATTACATAGATATGCTACTCAAGATTATTTCTAAATACATTTCTTTGTCGTATACAGAACGCTAGCGCTAGTAGTGCAAGTAAAATACAAGCTTTTGTAGAATTGATGAGCATTTAAATTAAAAATAAATAAATCCTCACAAAATTCCACAACAACACGTAGTCATACTATTACGACACTAGTGTTATTATGACTTTTTTATCCTTAGTCAAAACGCGGCTTTTGTTACTATAAGTTGACTTAATGCTCCTCGTTACACTCGTCGTCTCGCCTAACTTATATTTCACTAGGTGGTGTGACCAGGCCGCATTTACACTTGTAAGTTATTACTGTAAGTTCTGAGACACAACTATGGGTAAGAGTGAGTGGCAAATATCCGCATCTCTTTCTTGCATATAACTTTGTTTCAAAACTTACAGTAATAACTTACAAATGTAAATCCGGTCTTAGAACAAAAAAACCTATATTGACACTGGCTACAACATAGCATGACTACGGTTACGCGGAATAAATTTCATGATACCGAAATTTCAAAATGTACCGATAAAAATAGCGAAATATCACGTTTTCTGCTACATTCGGGTTTTAATCGACTAAAATTTAAGGCATGCGATACTCTACTTCTAAAATGTAAGGTCTAGCTAAAACGATTTAATAGCGAGGTTCACATTTCAACCCGATGATTATTTAAATGCATTATTAAAATTCACATAGTAAAATCAATATACACAATTATACTACAATTCCACTATTCCTAGAATGTCCACTAGAAAAATACGTTAAACCTAAAATTTCGTCATCAAGTTTACGTAAGTAACATTGGCACCGCTAAAACTACTTCGTTTCCTTTTTAAAGTCAAAAATTTCATTAAAATACTGATTTCCTTGGCTTATTTCATTTGGAATGCAATACTGATGTCGTATTAATAATTTCATAGTAAAGTAAAACATTGCATAAAAAGCGGATAATATTTGATGGATCTGAATTGTAAAACAATAGAAGCAGAAAGTACACTCAGCGAAATCTTCAAAACATACCATCGGAGGTGGCTTGTCGGAGATGGCTTCCTCTTTTTTATCACATCGAATTTAGAACTACTTTTCTTGAGATCAAACAGAGTGTACTTCTGGACGTTTGACCTTACCAGAAATGTTTTATTCCTTTTTGAGGAATTTGTCTTTGCCTACTTTAAATCTTTAGTCCAATTTACAGATATCCCATAATCTTGCCAGCCAAAACCTTCTCAAAATCAGAAGGAACTTTTCTAAAAATGTAGTTTTGTTTCGCTCAAACTTCCAAACAAAACTCACAAGAACTTACGCCAATTCCTTGTCATTTTGATCAGTTCAGAAGTCCGTGGCATTTCAAAAGATGTCTAAACACTTGACAGTCTAGCCTGGCAAAGCGCATACAGTGCAACCTTAAAGATACGGTCAATAAAACACTGTTACCAACCACGCTGATATCGAAGAACCGACCATGAAGTCCCATGAATTCCCATGAAGTCGGTAGACACTTCAGACATTCCACATAACTAAAAACGCAAATGCTTTGTCTAAAACCAAGTGTTTCACTGGGAAACCATCAAGCTGCCGCCTGATCGCTTGGATATAGTTTAGACCACGTTGGCTCCGTATTCGAGGCCAAAGAGCGACAATATCACGAAGGCGAGGCCCAGGAACACAGAACCAAGGAGGTCCCCCAGCGCCGTGAGGTAGGGGATAGCCGCGTTGTCGGGATCCTTCTTCCTCTTCCACATCAGGTGGATCAGCATGTATGCCAGGTATAGAAGCACCATAACCTGGAGAAGGGAAATTGATTCAAAACAAGGAAATTTCGCTAGTTAGAGGCAACAAGTGGAAGATGAGTTTTTGGCAAAGCAGAAACTTTGAGTTTAGCTTGTTTTTTGCTTCTCTCATGCGCTGTCCTCACCTAGTCATTCCAAGGTTAGCTGGAAGAGATCCCTTAAAGGATTTCTTACTTTACTTACGTAAGGCATTAATTGTCGGCGGCTTGTGGTGCGGCCTACTTACTGAATAAACATCTTTTATCTTTTTGTCCCGCCAACAACGATGAGCGGGAAGCGAGTAGAGCCAGTGATCAAGAAAGTCGACCAAGAAAGGCCTTTACCACTTTTGGGACAGTACGGTCCAAAAGCGGTAAAGGAATTTTTTGGTTGACTATCCAAAGCTAGTTAAAAATGTCTATGATTAGGAGTGATACTCACTTGCAGAAGCGAACAGACTAGGTAGGTGATGGCGAAGGCGAACTGGATGGAGAGGAACCCCTGGTACAGCACGTCGGCGGCGATCATGAACACGATCTGCCCGAACACCGCCAGCACCAGCAGCATGCGCGCTACCGTCGCCGCTGGGGCTGCGAGGGACATCAATCAATATGAAAATAAATTATGGGCCCTGGAGGGGAACTGCCTTAATAGAGGAGTTCCTATGACCACCCTCCATCTTCATATTATAGCAGCGCGGTGGTTCATTACTGTATCGTCATAGGAAAAAGATTTTTTTTTTGTTTTAATGTGCAATAGATATTGAACATAATTAAGAATGAGGATAATTAAATTGTTGGAAGCCCTCTCATGTTGCTGTGCCCTTGCACTGCCACATGTATACCCTTATTTGTAGTTCCACCTGTTATAACGTTATGTGACACGCAATAAATGATTTGAATTTGATTCCGAAAAGTCGAGTTTCACTTCAAACTAGCCCAAAAAGAACACTCACTTCCAAAGAACAGCGTCTTCCAAGGCCACTCCAGGATCCTGGTGTTTTCTGGAAGCACGCCGGGGATGGCGGTGCGGTGCAGGTGCGTGGCGAGCCGCGAGGACTGGACGCAGACCAGGTTGCCGCCGATGCCGTTCACGATGGGCTGGAACAGCTCGTAACCTCTGTAGCGGTCGACCGCCCTGTCGAGGACGATGCCGCCGACGCTGGAATGGACAATGGTGAAATTAAAAACGGTGTCATTACGGTGGTTTATTTGTATGTTCTATGACCGACAGCCCCCTATGCAGGGGATGCCTGTCGGCCCACGTAATCCTGGAATGCGTAGGTGTAGCCGCTGAACAGACTGTAATCCTCAAGACACCGAGGTCACTCCAAGAAGCCTGTGGAGATACCAGGAGGATCCTGCGCTTCTGGTCGGAGTTAGGCTGGCTAGACTACTAGTTGGTACCCCCTACGCACAATGGCCTGACATACACGAGCTAAGTGCGGAAAAAGGAGTCCATCACCATAATCATACCCATACGGTTGTTTAGTGAAGCGTATAGATAAACTACCCAAAATGATTTCTCCCCAATATTCGTATTACCATTCACGTTTTTCCCAAGTTTCTTTATTGCCCGGTCGTTTGTTATTCTTACCCTAGGAATAGCTATTAATGACTTCAACGCGGTAGGAAATGCAGGCAACAAATTTGGTCGAGTAAATTACACCATGTTACACAGTTGAATTAGAATACATATAAAAATGAGTTTCAAACAACTCAATACAAATAACGATGTTATTGATGATGGTAAAGGTTATAATGATGATAATGATAGAAACATACCCGCTAATGAAGAGCGCGGAGATGACAGGCGTCCAGCCGGTGGTGAGCACAGGCTTCGTGTACTTGTTGCGGTACACGATGTATACCCAGAGCGGGAGCAGGCTGAAGTACACGCAGATTATCACGATCGGCTGCCATAGGGATATTTCTGGAAATATATGCGAATTGGAATAAATATAAATGATGCAACGAATGATATTTATGATATATTCATAACGATGATGTCACCAAAATTATTATGATGTTTTCGATGAGGCTCTATGAGTGAAAGAGGTAGGTTTGTGTCCAGAGTTCTATCCTACAAAAAATTAAAAAAAAGAGCAAGAGCGAAGAGAACTTATACACTTTTCTTGTGAAAGTTTTAGGTCCTAGCGATGGTGATTATTCACAAAGCGAATTTGTAGAGCCACAGGCATAAGACTGCGCCTCTATTCTTGGCGGTAAAATCCAAATATGAATCGTGCTCCTCCATGGGTAACCATGCTCCATAGTAACTATTTCGTTTATTACTTATAATGACAAATTTGCTAAAAAGAATCGATGTATACATCCAGCCACGAAGTAAATGAAAGCAGTATAACAATTTACAATACAGATTACCTCAACATAACCATGGAGCATAATTACCCGTGGGGGAGCAAAGTAGGCACACTTTATTTACGGTAACAAAAAAACGTTGACAATAGGATAACAGGGCAAAAACGGTTCGGTTTTTACCGTGTAATGATTCGGTTTTTACCGAGTTGAATAGAGGCCCTGGTCTCTATACTTACGTATCTGTTCATACATGTACTGCGCAGTGACAGCGAGCACCGAGTTGCTGACGATGTCGCCGATAGAGGCCGCCAGCGGCGTCGCCACGTTGTCGGGGTTCACCTTGAGCTTGTGCGAGCTGACTATCACGAGGACCATCACGAAGTCTGTCGACGAAATGATTTCTATCAGGTCTACCATCTTTTAAGACTCACTAGCATCCAATAGCGCCCTAAATACTAGATAATTGTTTTGATTAAACCAAGGTATTGTTTTAAAATCGAAGAGTGGTTTTTTGTTGTACAGATCAATACAATAATGGTGCTAATGATAATACAGGATGTCCCGTAAATCGACGTTAAAACGCCGTGGGCTGATAGAGCAGCTAAAAGCTATCTATTGAAAAGATATATTATTAAAAAAACGAGAAAATATTTTAAAAGCTTCGCTGATTCGTAATGATTCTAATCTAATAATGTAAGATACCACTGAAACACTTGTGAAATAAAAATTAAGGATCTTCCGTGACAGTGGACATTAGGGAAAATTAAGAAAAAAACAGATTATAATGTTTAATGTTCAATCTCCGAAACTAGTTAAAATCGCTGATAGGGGTTAAATCGATAGCTTTTTATTTGCTTTAACAGCCCTGGGCGGGTTGACGTCGATTTACGGGACACCCTGTATAGCCCGTTTAGGGTCCTACTCAGTTTTAGCCACCATTTTTACGGTCCATGAGAAGGCAAACGAGCTCACAGGCCATCTGAGGGTAAGTGGAATCTGTGACCCATAGACATTCTCAAAGCTACAATCTAAAGATCGCAATCCTAAGACCGCAAATTTGTTGCCAATCATGAGGACTAAGGTGACTAAGGTCACCAGTTGTCTTATCCCCACGCCAGAACACAACATGTGAACACTGCTGCTTGGCGGTAGGTTAAAGGATAAGATGCTAATGATAATTTAAACCTTTAGGAATCCTTTTCTGGTTTAGCCACCATAACGAAAAGCTGAAGATAAAAGGTTAGGACTTACCAAGGATGAAGCAGGTGGTGGTCGCGGTGAACACGGCAGACGCGATGAGTAGCAGAATATAAGATCCGTTGACAGCCCTGTCAGTTATCGTGTTGGCAACGATTGCGAACATGGCTACCACTGTCGCTGCAACTATGGCCTGGACCTGGAAACCGGTTTAAATCTAGTTAATACTAGTTTATGGAGAAGCGATAATTAAATGGAAATGAAATGTTGATAGGCTGTTTAAAGAAAGGAATAAACATTGATTCTATTTAAAGTAGCTATTTTAAAGATAAAAACCTTGTTGATGGCTATTTGTTTATGCAGGTGCAATGAGTATCCAGATGGATGGTTGTCTGTGTTTGCATGTGCAATGAGAATGATCTATACGCATGTTTTTCTATTTTTGCAGGTAAAATGCGGATCCATACGGATGGGTACCTGTTTTTGCAGGTGCAATGAGGGTCCATACGGGTGGCTACTATTTTTGCAGATGCAATGAGGATCCATACGGGTGGATACTATTTTTGCAGATGCAATGAGGATCCATACAGATGGCTACTATTTTTGCAGATGCAATGAGGATCCATATAGATGGCTACTATTTTTGCAGATGCAATGAGGATCCATACAGATGGCTACTATTTTTGCAGGTGCAATGAGGATCCATACGGATGGCTATCGGTTTGCTCACCTATCTATTATAATGTTACAAAATTAAATATTCCGGCTTATTAAAAAAAACTCGGCGTCGCTGTAAGCCGTATTTGTTGATGCGTAAATTAATATTATTTGTACTGATTATAATCTATTATCAGCTCGTTTACTGTAAGATGTATAAGCGTGGCGCATGCGAGTACTGATAAGTCATGATAATGTGGATAATATTAGGAGGGAAGTAAACAAGTGCATGTTTCATAAAAGTAATAAATATAAAAGAAGAATAAAGTTAAGCACTATAAAACCGAATAAGGTAAAGGTATGATTAAATCTATTTATAAAAGAAGATATGACTGGCTGATTGATCAATCAATAACGCACAGCCGAAACCGCTGGACCTAGGCACTTGAAGTTTGGAGGGAATGTTCTTGGAGATCCTGGGGGTGCACTAAGAAGGGGTTTTTGGAAATTCATCCCCTAAAGGGTTAAAATAGCGTTAGTCCCGTTACTCTACTTATTTTCACCCCTTAGCGGATGAATTTCAGCACACATGCCTCCTGATGATAAGTGGGATCTCAGACATTTGAATTCTCAAGAGTATTTAGAAAACCCTTCCATAATCTTAGTAGGGTAGAAGTACCGCTTGTGGCCACTGTACCCTTTTTGGCCACTTAAGGTTGAAATGAGTACCAAAAATACCTTAAAATTAAAAATAATATTCATAAATAGAAGGCTGTAGATTAATATTAAGATCAAATATAAAAATATTTTTGTAATTTAATAATGCTTTAGATATTATTTAAAATTTAGAGTGGCCAAAAACGGTCTTAAGATGGCCAAAACCAGTACTACTACCCTACTAACATTATGGAAGTGCTTTCTAAATACGACAAATAAAGTTGAATGGATTATAGTCCATAACTACAAACTAATAAGGGAGCATATTACCTGAACTAGTGATATGTTGCCGACGATCATAGAGATGACCTCTCTGGCCGAGTTCATGTTGCCCAAATTCGCTTGTGTCGAGAGCCGGGAAGCCAGACACATGTCGAGGTTTCCTGGAAAAAAAAACGCGGTTATGCTGACTTTTTCTACCTTATTAACATTAAAACAGGTTCGAAGGATGGCACGCGTCTAGTCGACGATAGTGCACAACCGCCAGTAGGAATTTCAAAATGGTGGATTCTTGTACAACAAAATGGCGGATAATTTGAAGTAAAACACATTTGGGAAAAAAAATCTAATCTGTGGTAAACCATGTTGATCACACATTTACTATCCTATTATTGTTAAACACTTTAGTATTCTTCTTTTTTGTGATTATTTGTTTTCATCAATATAAAAAAAAAACATATCTAACTGGTAGCATCGTGTTTTTGTGATTAAATGTCTGGAAGTGTTATAATTTAGTAAAACCTAACTTGTATGATTGATTTCCTCTAAACGTGTAAATTTAGTAACAATTTTAAAGTCGTTTAAAATTATATTATGATATTAAGATGCCTATCAATTAATTACACCAAATGTTAAAATTTGCTTTTTTAAATACGATCTTTGCATAACGAAACTCTGCCAGTGTCTAGGATGGCAAATGTCAATACTCGTCTTCAATCGCTTGCTTTCCGGTCTCTTAAATAATGTTATAATACTTACTTATTAATTTAAATAACAACAAAAAGCACGCTTTAAAAAACCCGACTGTTGTTGCTAACCATCTTCAAATCGTTATAAATCCTAAATGATCGTTCAAAATGAAAAATGATTAAAGAACCTTAAGATGACTTTTAAAAACCTATTCAATGATACCCCATTTCTCATAGTTCGTCGATTTATATTTTTCTTTTTTTATTAAATAAATTACCACCACATTAAATTTTAATTACTGTCATATCTTTAGTGACACAAGATTAAGACAAATCGATTACCATAAGAATCATCAAAATCGGCCCATGCGTTTAGTTTCTAGAGCGCCACAACGGAACGAACATACATAATATATAGACTGTTAAACACATAACCCTCCTCCTTCGGCAGTCCGGTTAAAAAGCTTAGCTACTGTTTACTTTGCTTGTTGATTCTCTACCTAAGGTTAAATTAAATCTACCTATTATTTTACAACTTACGTAACTGACGCGACAGTAACAATCGACAGTAAAAATGATAAATCACGTGTCTGTGGTAAATAAATGCCACATTTTCCATTCTGCATAATTTGTAGCAATGATCATTTGCCATTGTGATTTAAATTACAATGAGTTCGTAACGTATAGGAAACTAGATGGTTTTACTACTTATTGTTCAGTTTTCTAATAAGCAATTTTTCAAACCATCAGTTTAGTTGTCACTTCAATCAGTTTGAAGTTTTATTTCGTCGTCCACTTGAACAAATAATGATAGAGTCATTTTACACTAGCTTTTTTTCGCGACTTCGTCACCGTATATCGCTAATTTCTTGAGTATGGGTGTGTAATGAATTGCATAAAAACGATTGTACTAATTTTCATTTAACATAACACAAATTGCATATTTTCGATCTCTATAACAAACCAACGATTTAATAATTATTATACATAAAACGAAATGTATAATTTCTTAAACTATAATGTTCATAAATTAAAAAATAAATATTTCTAACGGCTTTCATTACTATTAAATGTGGTCACAGTTCTAACCTAACCTAGTTAGAAGAAATTGACTTAAAATGCATAATAACAAGAAAATTATAGTTATAATAAATGAGTGTTATGTTATTCGATCGTATGCCTGATAAAATTATACAATTGGTTTTTATGCTAAACGTTCATTATGCTTTTCGTGGTTAGTTAAATGAAATTATACAAAATGTTTAATTTCATTTAACTAACATATAAGCTACTTTTTATCCCGGAAAATTTAAAAGTTCCCGAGGGAATAGCGACAATCGAAATCTACGCGGACGAAGTCGCGGGCCGACAGCTACCCTTAATAAACTTTGTTTAATCAAAAGAATTCCACTTATCTATATATCGCATTGTGTTCTACAATCGCTAAATACCAAACAACGGCGTGTGTACAGAATACTTCAACCTTAATCCTTTTCCTTACTTGAGAATTAATATAAATACGAAGTTATGTTTGTTCCCATTTCAACATCTCAACCGATCGATATAAAATACTAGAGGACGCCCGCGACTTCGTACGCGTAGAATTAGTTTCCCGCTACTCCCCCCATTTCTTCCCGTTGGGGGTCGATTTTCGGAAAATCCTTTCTTAGTGCTCACTTACATCATGAAAGGAACCCATGTACCAAATTTCAAGTTTCTAGGTACAGTAGTTTCGGCTGTGCGTTGATATGTCAGTCAGTCAGTTTAGCCTTTTATATATATAGATGTTAACTACAGAGACAATTCATGGACCATACACAGATTTAGGTTACGTCTTTCCTGTGGACCTGATAGGTCTACTTTAGTCCTAACAGATAAAAACATAACTTATATGCACACAAGCCTAACTATTGACCACAGGAGAGACAAACCCTTTGATTTTTAGGGTTTCGTACCCAAAGGGTGAAAACGGGACCCTATTACTAAGACTCCGCTGTTCGTCTGTCTGTCTGTCACCAGGCTGTATCTCATAAACCGTGATGGCTAGACAGTTGAAATTTTCACAGAAGGTGTATTTTTGTAAAAACAGAATAAAATACATATTTAATCCCATACAACAAACGTGATTTTTTTGCCGTTTTTTGCTAATGTTGTATAGATAATGGTACGGAACCCTTCGTGCGCGAGTCCGACTCACACTTGGCCGGTTTTTCGAGTGTGTATGACCCTTACAGCCCGGAGATGGATGAGAAGAATCACAGAATGACAATTTTAGGGGTTAAATGTCATTTAAAATTAACCTTTTTCCGTGATTCAACTCGTAAATTAGGAAGATTCAATAAGATTCAATATCAGTCTTGACTTGATACTAAGCTCGGGATGAAGGGAATGGGGTACATAGGTATTACTTATCTATTTAGTCATTATAACGGAAAAGAGCATGGGTAAGTTTGTATGAAGATTTCTTTTTTGCGGCCGAGTATAATTTTCGTATAAAATCGAAGCCGAGATATACATTTATATAAATATTTAAGTATTCAGTTTTGGGTACTAAAAGTACGCCCATGTATAAAAAATATATTTATTTTGTATTGATCTGTCACAATATACCACTTTTACGAATGGCCGCTCACTTAAACAATGTATGATGTACTTACAAATGACAACTTTTACCCAATCCATAGCTATACTTCAAAGAATAGAATATATATAGTAAATGTTGTAAATTAAATATTAAATAATTACGTTATTAAAGTGCAATTAAAGTTATCAAATAACATATTATAATATTACAAAACTAAGCCCTCTTCTACTACTGTTGCTGTGCCCAACAGGGTCCACATATCATCATATTCATCATGTACTGTATACCTATGATTACAACAACATCTGTAAAATTTATGTGGAATGCAATAAATGTATTGACTCGAGTATTGAGTATTGAAACCCAATCGGTAGGCGACAAAGAACTTCTTGGAGTCGCTATATCTAAAACTAGCTATATCTAAAACAGACAACAATGTAATTGCTATCTTTGATTTCGGCCGTGGGGATTCCTTCATTACAATCAGCTGTTTATGTGTAGATTTAAAGAGGATTTAACGCTCATAATCTATATGGCACGCGTATTTACATTATCCGATGTGTAGAAGATAGAGAAATGTCTGGTAAAGTGACATTAGTCAGAGGAAAAAGTATGGGTCAGGTTAGTCATGGTGCTCCTTATGGGGGCCTGCGGGATATAGAATGGGGGGTTTGTCTCCTGCAGTAAGAGGTCCTGGATAGCTGGATAGCCCCTGCTGTGTTCCACTGTGCCTTCAGTGGAGTAGGCGAGGCTAGGACAGGGACCGGAACCGCTTACCCTTTAAAGGGTTTTCGTTAGGGTATATAATTTACTGGTTTTTACAAACCCTAACGATGCGATAAGCATATCTTCGACTTACCCCAATGGAAAGCTATCCCATACGATACAATTAATTCGACTAAGCGCTTACCAATTCCTTAAAACCCTCGTTAGGCTTTCCCTATGAAGTGTTTATTGAACTGCTTCAAACTATTTTAATCGCTACGCGCAGTCCATACAAAATATTTTTGCATAAGCTTGAAACCAACCAATCACACGAATCTGCGAAACAGAGTCAACGGAGAGAGAGAGAATGGAGAGGGTAACACTAACGTAATGCTAAGTGCTTAAATCGAAACCCTTAAGAAACTGGTAACCTCAATGGTTGTAGTTAACTAGTTCAAAGCAGTGTCCATATCATTAGGGTAAGCCTATCGATAGGGTAAGCCTATCGATAGGGAGAACATATGATGTAGTACTCGATTGATAGACTTAATCGAATAAAGGGGTTTTCCGGTCTCTGGGCTAGGAACGCCCACGCTAGATGGTGAGGTGGCCACTTTTCTCCGTTAAGTTTTAATTACACAAAGGCTAAAGGTTATTAAACTTTGTCATATACGCTATACATTGTGCATTTATTTGCACAACAAAAAACCCTCACTAGATTTCAAGAAAATACTTTAGTTTTTAGGGTTCCGTACCTCAAAAAACTGAACCCTTATAGGATCACTTTGTTGTCCGTCTGTCCGTCTGTTCGTCTGTCTGACTGTCAAACCCTTTATCTCGGGAACGGGCGGAGTTGAAATTTAAATCATATACTCAAGTCTACAGTCCCGTAAAGCTGTGAAAAAAATCAAACTTCTAAGTTAACGTAAAAAAAAGATACCTACGGCCGTTTATGCCGCTAAAAACGTATATTTCGACACTCTCAAGGGAATCAAAATTTATAGTTTATGTTCCGTTGAGCTAGAACTATGAAATATGGCAAGTAATACCGTCTTATACTACAAAATATAGGAAAAAATCTGAAACCCAACATTTTCAATTAAATCACAAAACAATCAGGGTCTTTATGCAAGGAACGGCGGCGGTGCAAATTTTGAATTGAGTTAACCGTGTCATGTGCGGAACCCTTTGTGGGCGAGTCCAACTCGCCTTGTCCGGTTTTGAAACACGATAATACCTCTGCAGAACTCGCGGACGGAGGTGCACTTAAGTTCAAGTATATAAGTTTCGTAATTTACGAGTATGCTTTTCAATTCTTGGAAGTGGATCTAAATGGGTTTATTAGTATTAGCTTTCCTGTTCGCCTCCACGTTTAATCCAAGTGTATATTAAACAGAACACAGTAATGATAACAGTTTATCAGATGGATTGATTAATTTTGGTGACGCATTGAACTAGAATGAACCAGTAATAACATCATTGTGATTTCCACGAGGATATAGATAATAAGCAGACCTAGGAATATACGGGGCAAAATTAAATTACAGCTAGGGATTGCCTACATCGAGAAACTCAATTATCGATGCTTTTCCCATATACTATGATCGCTCCAAGTTTTATTTGTAAAAATATTTTTTTATTGAAAGTATGCAAACGAACCAAAATAGTAACTTTATTCTGGTCGTTCTTTATTTGAAAAGGATTTTTTAACCTTCACTCATTATCATCATTTTTATCTTTACTCCGAACAAATGCTGATCGTTTTTTTAACAATAGTAAATGGTACAGTTATTCTGAAATAAACAATAAGGAAAAAAAATGGTGATAATGATTGAAGATTAAAAAATCCTTTTAAAATAATAAATAACCAGAATTAGGTTGCTATTTTGTTTCATTTGCATACTTTTAATAAAAAAATAGTTTTACAAACAAAACTTAGAGCGATCATTAGTATCTGGGAAAAGCATCGATAATTGAGTTTATCGATATAGGCAATCCCTAGCTGTCATATAATTTTGCCCCGTATATTCCTAGGTCTGATAATAAGTTATTTTCAATCGTCAAAGTTTAAACTGATTGCAGTGATTGCATTGAAATGTATATTCTAGTGTAAAGGCGACTAAGGGAATAAAGGCTTGTAGTACTGTTAGGCGATGGACTTGCAACCTGTCACTAATGTAGGTACACTGGTAAACATCTTAGCCTGATTGTGCAAAATGTGGGTACAGAATTAACAATAAGTTTTTAGCGATGTTGGTACTGTAGATCTGCCTACCCCACTCTGGGAATAAAGGCGTGAGTGTATGTATGTATGTAAATCCTTTTGTATTTCCTAACCACTGACACTGTTTACTATTCATTATTGTTTTTTTGTTTTTGTTATGTTTGTTTAAATTATTTGTGATGTCTGTATCACCTTCCGTGTTTTCACCGAGCGGCCCCAACGGAAGACCAGCGTTGGCTTCACAGCCAGCACATGCTGAGTTGGGACTATTTCGCATCAATTACCTACCACTATCTGTAGTTTATTTTCCTTACTTTTATGTTATAGATATTTGTTTGTTATTGTTGTAAATAAATGTTTTTTTCTATCTTTCTTTCTTTCTTAATGTGTCATTTGTTATGTTATTAAGAATTATGATAAAAACAATTATAACAAATACAACAATTGAAATAAAAAATGGCAAGATGTCAATTATTAACATAGTTAGGTATTGACGACCATATAAAAAATGCAGTCGGGTTTTCAAAGCTTGCTTTTCATTTAGTTATTTATTATTTTAAGTACACTTTTACAAAGTAAGTTAATTGGCTTTTCGTGTTCCTGTTTCTTCTTTTAGTTTATTATTTTCTGTTTGTGCAATAAAAAGTTTACATACATACATACTTACTTAAAACACTACTGCAGTATCTACCAAGTATAGCGAAGGAAATTAATTTCTAGACTTTGGACTATGTCAAAGTGACGCTGTAAATAAAATCGTAAGAAGTCTCTTACGTTTTGATTGAATACGTCACAGAGTGGACAAGGAACCATTTTCCTTTACTGTACATACACTGTGGACTCTGACGAGTATTTACAGACACAGTAAAAAAAATACATACTTATCTCCAGACCTAGGAATATACGGGGCAAAATTAAATGACAGCTAGGGATTGCCTATATCGATAAACTCAATCATCGATGCTTTTTCCCATACACTAGTGATCGCTCCAAATTTTGTTTGTAAAAATAAATTGTATTGAAAGTATGCAAATGAAACAAAATAGCAACATAATTCTGGTTATTAATTAAATTCAAAGGATTTTTTAACCTTCACTCATCAATCTCATAATCATCATATTTATTTTACTCCTAACTAATTCTGATCGTTTATTTTAACAATAGTAAATGGGACAGTCATTCTGAAATACACAATAAAGAAAAAATATGTTGATGAGTAAAGGTTAAAAAATCCTTTTAAAATAAAGACTAACCAGAATTATGTTGCTATTTTGTTTCATTTGCATGACTACTTTCAATAAAAAAATATTTTTTCAAACAAAACTTGGAGCGATCACTAGTAGGTATATGGGAAAAGCATAGATAGTAAAGTTTATCAATATAGGCAATCCCCAGCTGTCATTTAATTTTGCCCCCTATATTCCTAGGTCTGCTTATCTCTATCTTAATGGGTAACGTTATTAATACGAACAATAAAATACATATATAATTAACGAAATCCTTTGTACCTCGTACGTCAATATTCTTATCAATATGTAATGGTCGTAATCGTAAACAATAATAGAAAGGACGTTACGGAGTCATCAACAATTTTATCGTCATCGATGCTCGTAAATATGTGGTGTAAGTAATATGTTTTCATGAAATATTTTTTGTCCCGTGTGGTTGCCGGGTTAGAATAGCGCCACTCCATGTCTTCCCATGGATGTCGTAAGAGGCGACTAAGGGAATAAAGGCTTGTAGTACTGTTAGGCGATGGGCTTGCAACCTGTCACTAATAAGCTGGTAAACATCTTAGCCTAATTGTGCAAAATGTGGTTACAGAATTATTAAAGTTCTCTCCGGACTCTGGGACTGGGATATGAAGGCGTGAGTTTATGTATGTATGAATGCTTACAACTTAAAATAGTTTTTTTTTCTTACTTATTGTTTTTGAGAATTTTTGTTGTTGTGTTTGTTTGTGGTAACGGCTTCGGAATTATACACTGAGCATGGTCCGACATGGTCTTGACCGATTTTTTATTAGTGTGATAACTTCAATTCTTTTACTGTCTCGAAAGACTATGCATCTAATTAAAAAAATGGCAGAATTGCATTTCCACAATAAAAAGCGTTTCGATAGCGTGGCAGAAGCGGTTATAACTGTCTGTCTGTCTCAAAACTAAAGGATTTGCTTCTCGATAACTAGCCTGCGTCAATAGAGTAAAAAGGACAATATGTAGGTATTATAAAAACAGCTGACGCTTGCGGTCGTCGGGAAGCGAACACCTACATACCCATCTATGAATGCCGCTGTGTCTATCTATGTATAGCTAAACATAATATTAGTAGTCGATTAGATATTAGGATAAGTTAAGTGATGTAAAACTGAGCGCGTCTCGCCGATAAACGTAACAGTTTGGCGAGTAAGTAATATTAGAATATGTTACTGTAGTCTTTATTATACTAAATAAATTTAAAAAAAAGTACTAAAGTGTAGTGCGCCGCTCGCCATTGTCAGTGCGTAACCGGCTTAAGTCTAGTGTGAAATTCACCCACCCACCCATTGCCATTTGCCCTCCCATTGGCCTTAACAATTCTTAAATAAGTTATGAGAGTTGAACAACAATCGGAGCGACATCTAACTTCTTACGAGCAAATAAGCGTCTTCGAGAACAATAGCGTAATTATCTCCAGCAATTATATACAACGTAAGGTTGGAAAATGACAGATTTTTATCACAAATCCCACTTAGGACACAGAATACTGCTGCTAAGTCACTTTATGCCCAATCGTAATATTAAACCTGTACGTAAGCCTAAAAAACTAAATCAAAATCGGTTTTACCGTTGGGTTGCTACGATACACAGATACACACGAACACCCCTCTATTTGCGTGGGGGGTTAATTGAGTACAGTCAGCCAGTAGGTGTCTGCACTTGTTAAAGTTCAAAAAGGTCAGATAAGAAAACCGTCCAAGTGCAATCAATCCTTTAATGTTATATGCTTATAAATCAACAAGAATAATAACATTCAGGATGTAAACAAACACACTAAGATAGTGTCAATGATGATTGTAAACGGTAAGCAAATAAAACAGAATAAAATATTTAAGGGGGTTCCCGTACATAATCCAGAGTTTATTATACATAAAAACCTTCCTCTTGCATCACTCCATCTATTGATGAAAACTGCATTAAAATCCGCGTAGTTTAAAAGATCTAAGCGTACAGACAGCGGGAGCGAGTTTGTTTTATACTAAGTAAAAATAAAAAAACCGCATCCAAATCGGTTCATCCGTTTAAGAGCTACTATGCCACAGACAGACACACACACACACACACACACTTACACGTCAAACTTATAACACCCCTCTTTTTTTTTAATTTATTTAATTATAATATAAAGAAATACAGTATTTAACAATTAAAGCCACTATTAGAAACCTCTTAAGGTTTATACAATAGCAGGCGAGATCGCGCGAAGCGGTCCGTAATTATAGTAACTAATTAAACAAAAATAACAATAATACATATTATGAATAGTTACTTGCTTTAGTTATGTGCGGAGACATTTTCGATATAATGTTTTTTAGTAGTGTTTTTGCGTCGGGGGTTAAAAATAAAGAAGATAAAGATAGAGAAGATAAAGATTAGGTACATAAAACATAATAAAAAGTGATGCTTCTGTATTTTTTGTTAAGCTGTGGCATCTTACTCGAAGCGCAACGGATTATGAAATATTTTTTTATACATCGTTATACTTTGTAGTCGTTTACTCGAAATTGTGTTGTAAACAAATTATAGTATTAAAAACAAATCATAGACAATGACTGTTATTTTAATAATAATACTAGTTTTATAGTAAAAAAAAACTGTATAAATTAAATAATTCTAAAAACGACCGCCAGCCCACTTGAGCTCATTTAAGAGTTGATAAATTTTGACTGGGTTAACCAATTTACGTGAAATTTAGCTAACAATCACCGGCAAAACACAAACTTTAAAAATGAAATAAACAATGACAGCCACAAGATGCTAATAGCATCGCCTCAAAATTCTTACAATTCATACATACATACATACATTAAATCACGCCTGTTTCCGAGAGGGGTAGGCAGAAACTAATTCTTTCCACCTGCTATGATCCTGACATCTCTTTCGCTTCATCCACATTCATACATCGAGTCATGCACGCACGTCGGTTTCGGGTACTTAAGATTCGGCCCTTTTCCAGTATTTCTTCGATTTGATTCGAAAAAGTACATCTAGAGCGGCCCCTTCTGACCCTTCCACTCACTTTCCCTATATCTCTTTCGTCTTACAATACAATTATACTAGTAACACTATTGTTTGTGATGTATTGACGCACAGTAAACGTGAGACGAACCGAAACAATGTCGACGCTTCATTGTAATCTCTACAGACGTCACAACCACGTCCGTTCCGGTACGGAAACCGGATTCTCGTGGAGAATTGTGACGAGAAAGAAAGGTAAACAAACATACAATACTGTAAAAACCCCCAACAAAATAAGACGGGTGTCATAAGCTCATAAATTTAACGTGTGTATGTGTGTCTGTCTGTACTGTCATAGCTCCCAAACGGATAGACCGATTTGAACGAAGACTTTTATTAAAGACTAGCTTTCCGCCCGCGACTTCGTCTGCGGAGAGTCAGAACTTCTGTTGAAAGTACAGTTATAGTTTACATTACCTTCTAAGGCTTTTAATAAAAAAGTCTAGAGCGTGAATTTTAAGTAAGCAGTCCACATAAACAACTTAAATTTTATGGCGCTAACCTTTAAAACAACAAAATTGACATACAAAATAAATTCACTGCCTCTCTTTCACCATTACGTTTTTTTATACGATTCTAGATAAATTTGCCACATTTCTATACAAACAATTAATCCACTTAGCAGAAGATTTTCGAAAAACACCGAAGCTGAATATTTTCTGTATGTAATAATAATACCCATTTTTTTGCAACCCCTTTTCATCCCTCTAGGGGTTGAATTTTAGTAATCGCCGAAATAAGTGTCTCATTATTTGCAATTAAGAGTATTCCTACCAAGTTTCAAGTAAATTTGATCATAAAAATATTTTATCTATACACACTTTGCAACCCCTTTTCATTCCTCTAGGGGTTGAATTTTAGTAATCGCTGAAATACGTGTCTCATTATTTGCATTGAAGAGCATTTCTACCAAGTTTCGAGTAAATTGGAACATAACAAAAAAATTTCCCATACAAACTTTGCAACCCCCTTTCATCCCTCTAGGGGTTGAATTTTAGTAATCGCCGAAATACGTGTCTCATTATTTGCATTGAAGAGCATTTCTACCAAGTTTTAAGTAAATTTGATCATAAAAATATTTTATCTTTACACACTTTGCAACCCCCTATCATCCCTGTAGGGGTTGAATTTTAGTAATCGCTGAAATACGTGTCTCATTATTTGCATTGAAGAGCATTTCTACCAAGTTTTGAGTAAATTGGAACATAACAATTTTTTTTCCCATACAAACTTTGCAACCCCCTTTCATCCCTCTAGGGGTTGAATTTTAGTAATCGCTGAAATACGTGTCTCATTATTTGCATTTAAGAGTATTCCTACCAAGTTTTAAGTAAATTTGATCATAAAAATATTTTATCTTTACACACTTTGCAACCCCCTATCATCCCTCTAGGGGTGAATTTTAGTAATCGCTGAAATACGTGTCTCATTATTTGCATTGAAGAGCGTTTCTACCAAGTTTCAAGTAAATTGGACTATAAAAATATTTTTTCCCATACAAACTTTGCAACCCCCTTTCATACCTTTAGGGGTAGAATTTCAAAAAATCCCTTCTTAAACGACGCCTCCATTACAAAATCAACTTCCCCTCAAAATTCCAAATTTGTATCTTTAGCGGTTTGGGCTGGGCGTTGATATGTCACCCGGGACATTGCCTTTTATATATATAGATAGATAGCTAGTTTAATTGGGATGGTTCTTAGCTAAATTTCATGAAAATCGGTTGGGCCGTTTAAGAGATATCAGCTGTGAAAGAAAGGGTCGCGATTATATCTACTTTGGCTTTAAAAATATAACATGCTGTTGCCTGCTACTCCGTCTGCGCAGAAAAAAAACATAGCCTATGTTACTCAGGGTTAATGTAGCATTCTAATGGTGAAAGAATTTGTGAAATCGGTCCAGAATTTTTTGAGTTTATTAGTTACAAACATACAAACATACAAATCTTTCCTCTTTATAATATTATTGTAGATACAATACTGCCAGTAGCTGTTACATATCTGTAGTGTTTAAAACACTACCAACAATATTTTGAATCTATATCAATGCTAATTGACAGTGATCAGACATCAATCAATAATATAGCAAGGCGCAAAATATAATATCAAACAAAGACGCGCAGTTTCTTAGGAATTTAATAATAGAACAAACTTTCCCACCGCTTGTTTTGCTTTTCCCTATAACAATTGAACGGAATTCCCGGATTTCACTACTATAGTAAATAGACTAGACTAGCTTGTTTAATTTAAGATGAAAAAGTGGCAATGGCATATAATGACACAAACCAATATTTTACGCGTAAAAAATGAAGTTGGTGAAGTGATTACATTATTGATTTGTTATTTTATATTATGTACTTGTGTCCCTTTCTTTGTTTTGCTGTTTTCAATTTTTATAGTACTCTAGAATTTTTGTGACTATAGCATTTGAGGTATTGTTTCTTTTTACTATTATTCGAATATTATGATTACTTTTGTAAGCTCTTGTCATTATTTAATTCTCAGGTATTATTTCTATAATCATGCGACATATAAAAATGCAATTTTACGAAACCACTGACCTATCTAATATCCCGCTAAGCGTAGGCTTTATTCCCTGGGTTATTTTCCCTTCGGGCAACTGATACAACCTATAATTGCCTTATTTTTAATAACAGTGTTTCGTTGAAACTGTGTCATTGAAACTAAAAATGTCCAGAGTCTTTTAAAACAGCATAACATAAAGTAACATCGATAGTAATTAATATTTGATTACCTTTAAGTCCAGAAAGAGACGGCACCAAGACAAATATAGCTGACACGTTCATGAACACTTCCCAGTCCTGTAAAAGATAACAGTCATTAGAACCTTGCGGCCAATAAGAAATTTATCTAAACCCTTAATAAGGCAGAGGCTCTATATTGACCACATTACAATAAGCTGAAATTGAACAATACTACAATTTACGATACTATTTTAATTGTATTTTCTTGAAATATAACCTCATCTATTATTACTCTTTAGAGACTTGCGATTCCATGACTGTATTTCATTTTGGTCTAGTATTTTTACTTTAACGGGGCCCTATAAAGGGTTAATATGACTTTCATCTTGTCTATATTCTTTTTAAGATCAGAGCCTCGACTATTTTAGGACGTTAAATAATATTGCTTTTGATGTTGCGGTATTGTTTTTAACTCGGCCGCCATTACTGTCAAGTAAATAAGAGCTATCAAAACGTTGACAACACGATAACAGGCAAAGGGCAATATTGTTTAACGTCTTAAATAGAGGCTCAGATGTTTTACAGAAGGCCATCGAATATGTGATTTTCCAAGGACTCAGCCGTGATTACGTTGTCATCAACAAACCTGTGGTATAGGTGACTTTCAATGTCATTCAGGATAAATAAGAAATCGTCAATTTAAAAGTCTTGATATATTTAATCTACATAGAAAAAATATCGATCTGAACAACGCCTAAACTATATCCAATAAAATTTCGTCCATTTTAAGATGAAAAAATAATTTATTTGGCACATAAAAAAAAAGTTTACAATCATAAAAATGTCTTAACCTAAGTACATTTTTTTTATTATGGCCAAAATAGTCTCCGCAAAGCTTTATGCCTCTGAATGTCATTCAAAATATGTCTTATTGTTAGTATACTGCCTGAAAAATGACAAATAGCAAATACTTAAGTCCATGAATTCAGTTACCTACAGTCAAAAGTCATACTACAATAGTATAAAACAATGTCGCATCTCGGGTCGCCACTTTCCCGAACACATGGTTGAGAGAGGCGATGGCTGAGATAAGCGTCATACTCGTGAACGGGTGCTGTTTGTGGGGTCCGGTCTGTTCACGTTTGCATGGACTTGTTGTTCAATTAATCATTCTACCTAGTTATGGCTTTTGACGTAGAGACCTCGTCGTGTTGTTCTCATAGTCTTTATTATTAGTTTAAGGTATATTGACCTTACATTTAAGAATTTATTGTTTACTACTTTATTACCTTATTATTTACTTAATGTAACTTACTTTTAAGTATTATTATGTTTTTATGATTGAATAAATGACCTTCTGCTGGAGTTTCTTGCGGCGCTTCTTCTCCGCAATGATGCTCTTGTCCGAAGCGCTGGTAGATTCACTCAATGTTACTGACGTGTAAAAAAACCCTCATGTGGCCAATTTACTGAATAAATATTTTGAATTTTGAATTTTGTCTGTCCCTCTGTATGTGCCTTTAGATCTTTCAAACTCCGCAACGGATTTTAATGCGGTTTTCATTAACAGATAGAGTGATTCAAGAAGAAGGTTGCAATTTTTATAAAATTCTGCTTCATGAACAGTCGCAAACTTTAATTTGGTACCCACCTTAGGTCCAAAGTCAATCTGACATTCTACAACAATAAGGTTGAGTTTCCTAAAAGTTACAAATGACTTGACATCTCTAATGACATTGACGACTTCAAGCATATTTTTTTTTAAATAATCACAAATTAACGTTCGTGATAGTACGGGTTTTACAGAAAAATAGTAAAACTTAGCGGGTCGCTAGTATGAAATATATCCACCGTAGAACGTTGGGAATTTCCAAACCATAGCTTGGAAGACAAATAGCATTGCATGAGATGTTATTTCTTCACTCAGTGATCTGGTGTAATCTGAGCACTAACATTAATGGTACGTATGGCACAGTCATGGTACGTAATTGTACCAACCTGCTATTATTTCTAGGCATTAGTTTGAGAGACCAGTCATATTAGAGTAACATACACTTTTGCTTCAATTTGTCGTCGCGTTTAGCTTAGTTGTAAACATTTGCATTTATTTAATTTACGATCTTTATGATACGGAGAAGGTAGTTGAAATTATTAGCAAAGAGGCATTCCATCTTGATCTTAAGGGTAGCCAAAGCAATTGTGCTCTTAGGACTGCGGTCTTAAGAGGATAAAATCGCGTAGCAGTCAAAAAAAATCCATCATCTATCATCCATCAATCCACCAAGTCCGATTTCCACGATTTTTGAATATGTTGTAGTTATTATAAAGAGTTAGGTCAGTACGTTTTTGTTATTTGGTTTAAAAAAATTGTTGGTTACGCGATTTTACAGTATCATCGACAATACGCCCTTTTTAACCCCCGACGCAAAAAAGAGGGGTGTTATAAGTTTGACGTGTAAGTGTGTGTGTGTGTGTGTCTGTCTGTGACACCGTAGCTCTTAAACGGATGAACCGATTTTCATGCGGTTTATTTTATTTGAAAGCAGGTTTTCTAGCGGTGGTTCTTAGACATTTTATATCAAAATCGGTTCAGCCGTTTTTGAAGTATTGAACTTTGAAATGTCAATGTCGGGGGTTTTCCAACTTTTTGTTGGTTAGGTTAGTTTCTAATGAGGGCAGAATGGTGGTGTAATTGTAACACAAGGCTCATACCCTGACTCTGCCCAGCACGATGCCCGCGCCGATGGTGCCGCAGCCAGCGATGAAGAAGGGAAACGCGACCTGCATCATCGTGCTCCACCATTTCTCCTCCTTTTTCTGGAAATAGCAAAGACAACGTTGAATCTTTCAACTCTGTACGGCTATTATGACGGAGTTTAATTGATGAACCACTATAGAACCTTGTCGCATAAAACCAACGATTAATTCCTATGTAATTTCTATCTCGTCACTTGACGCTGTCATTATAAAAAGGTTCTATGGTGGATCAACATTTAAAGTTCTTGAAGGTACAAGTACAAGTATTTTCTCGCTTGTCGCTCAGTGCGTCTCTATCGTTACAGACTAGAAGTCGAATTGCTTTGTTAAGTTTCTGTATAAATATAGAGATTCAATCCAAAAGAAGGTTCCATATAGAATCCAAATCTAACTGAAGTGAGTGTTATCTCAACAATTCTCTGAAAAAGATAAGTCCTATCTCAGAAAAAAGATGAAAAGAAGTGACTCAGGCATAAAGTAATTCAATCTTACCTGACAAACAACAAATAACATAAACCGATGATGCTACACAATTATGTAAAGCATGTAGGTATAAGATAGCATTTGAGCTCTTTTTACAAAAATAGTTGCACAAAAATGAACATACTCTTTTTCCTTTGTTTTCAGCTAAGAGCAATATCATTACTCCACTCAAATTTAATCATTTCTTGATTTCAGTTGATGACATGACACGACACACTCATGACACCTCCATGATCCCTCCGTGACAGTTTGCTGTCAACTGACACTTTTTAACTTCATATTGAATTACCAAGTGGCCCGTTATTATTAGAAGACTAATAGTAAAAGTTTCAACCGAAAAATAGTTCAGAAATAGGTATTTTCAACGTCATGATAGCTCTTATTAATACTTGACAGTAATGGCGGCCAAGTTAAAAACCTATTACTGTAACCTATTACTACACAGAATATCACATTCGAAAAACATCATACTAGCAAAACATCATATACGCATAACATCATACTAGCAAAACACGATATTCGCAAAACATGATATTTACAAATAGTCGGGTTTGGTTGTAGAAACGTAGTTAGGTTTAGGTTATGTTAGATATACTGTAGGCTCGGAGGGCCAAACTACCCAGAAATAGGAGCTCCGCGGTAGCGCAGCTCCGTCAACACTGTCTAATTCATGTCTATTACTAATGCAAATGTGATGTTTTGCTACTATGATATATTGATTTTATTATATTTTAAAAAAATATCATGTTTTGCGAATATGATATCCAAGCAACATGGTTTTACCGAGTGGAAAGTGGTTCGTCTACTCGTTTACCTTTTATGGCTATAAAAATAAAGAGTCAAGAACTTTTATTCTTCATTAGCTCGGCTTGTTATAATATCGGTTTTCATCAATCGATAGAATTCAAGGCGAAGGTTTTATGGACCATAAATTCTGGATTATGTTCACGTATTACAGACAACTCACATAAAACGAAGCGGAGCGAGGGCGGGTCACTAGTTATATTTACTTGGCATTAAGAGCTGTCATCGCGATTACGATATCAATGCGAGATGGGCTTAAACAAAGTAGAATTAAGGCCCAGGAAACTTGTAAATATTCCGTGACGCAGGGTCTAGCCCAGTCTATGTTTATGCTCAATTGTTCCCAAGGGAATAATGATCAGAGGTCGGAATAGGTAGTGCTTATTAACCTAAACTTGACGCATGATGGGAATACGTTATTGAATGACGATGCATCAAGTTTAGGTTAATAAGCACTACCTATTCCGACCTCTGATAATGATAATCGAAACCTACGCGGACGAAGTCGTGGGCGGAAGCTCAATACTCAATACTCAATCATTTAATGCATTCCGCAATGTTAGTTATCAGAATATTAAGTAAACTTAAGTTTTAGCTAGTATTACGTATTCACAAACAATATTTAAGGGATCCTTCACTGAGTAAACACACTGCGTTCAATACAGCTTTGTGATTGGTCCTTTTTGACCGACCTTTTGTTTATGAGACGATTTGAACCACACTGCGTTCGTGAGCGCTGTGAGACCTCATAGTGACGTTTGTGAATACGGGTGTTACATATTTTAAATCGATCAGTGTTAAATCAACTGCCATCAAAAACGTAACACTCGATGATTTTGTTACTATCTTGCTCGTTAAGAGACATGGCTCATGAATAAAACAGAAAACTGCAACCACGCCGCAATTTAAACATGACATCAATGTTTTTAAACACTTTTCACACAATACAAACAAGTAAATGACAGTGTGAGGGAGCCATTAAACCTGCCATTTCCTGCACTTAGGGGGCATTACCACATTACATCGACAAATTGCAGAACGATTATAACCGAACGGAGAAAATTACGTTTTGTCGGTTTATTCTTCCTTGTTTGTCAGTTTTTTATGGAAAAAACATTTCAGTCTTTAGTTTTTATACACATATAACTGGTTGAAAATAATGAGGACGCTGCTGTTCGGAGTAGGTACTATTACATTGTCGGTTGCAATAGGTATAGGTACCTACTCCAAATATATTTTCACTGCTCGGAAATATGGCCATATAGATGGTCTTGTTTGGGGTCACAAAACGTTACTTATAAGGACAGACCAAGAATGTTTTTCTCGACATGTTTGCCGAATGGTCGAGAACATTGTTGTCCAACTTTAAGAACCAATGAAAATCAATCAATCAATTTTTGTGTCATAGCTCCTTAAAATGAAAAATTTAAATCGGCAAATCAGAACACACCATTTTGTGTCGTAAAATATTAGGTGTATTTTTGCTAAAAGATACACAGACTCAAAACTATGTCATTGCTTTTTTTTTTAATGTAATTCAAGCTTCGCCCCTAATCTCGAACCACTAGAGATGAAATTACATGGAAGGTATGGCGAAACAAATACAATTTTATATGGAGTTGACATCTTCATCTCGAATGTTAGTTTATTAATCTCGAGTGCAACGAGAAAAGAGGTCCAGATTTAAAAAAAAGTTATCTATGGTATAATTGGCGGTAATACAGCTTCTATACTACCTTTAAAAAACCGACGCCAATGGAATAACACTATTGAGTTTTGAATATGATTTTTTATTTTATTTCCTCTCAGTAGTTGTGAAAACCACTATGTCGGCCTCGGTAGAAAGTGCAATTTATGGACTCGTACACTAGAGGGCCTCAACTACGTTTCGGCCCTCTATATGACTCGTCCAAAAATCGCGTACTTTCTATCCTCTGCAACGATGTACTATTGTTGAAAACTGGACTTCAGAACTTATAGGTTATAGGTTTCGAGGCGTTAGTAACTTAAACTACATCTTCACTAACTTTACTCACTCGATTGCCGTGCTCGATTGTTTACACACACCTTGTTTACGGGTTATCGTGTGTCTAAATCGGATTTTATTGCAGTTTTTTATTTGATTGCCTCTTATCTTTACTATCTTTCGTCTGCTGTCCTAATTTTTAGCAGTCTACTTTTGCACTAAGTACTTATTTCTTCAATTTTATATAACGTTTAACATTTTATTACATATAAACCTGGTTACCATTTATTGAAACGATTTAGTGAAAACCGCATTAACATTGGTTCAGTGGTTTTCAATTGATGCGAGGAGAAACAAAATTAAACAGGCATCAACTCGAAACATTGTAGAAACATGTACTGCTGCTCATTCTGAGGGCCCCTATAGCATCTTTAAGTAAATATCTCGAATGTACAGGATTTTTCCCTTCTTAAGCTTTATTATATGAATAGATTACTGACATTTCAAGTCCAACCCAGTCCACATGTAAATTATTATAAGAAAGAAATACCTTCTGGTCATCTTGAGGAGTTTCTCTGTCTCCCATCAGATCCTCGAGCACGGGAGCTTCAGGATCCAAAGCCATGGAGAGAACATACTACGTATGCGCCTACTATGCTACGCCTATTTAACAAGAAACTCCAGACAAGTTTTCGTTGTAATCTTATCGAAATTGGTTTTTCATGACGAATCTATACCTCCGTAAAGCCGGTTTTCTGGGTATTGCAAAGTAGGGATTGGCTAATGGTTTTATTAGGCCAGATTATCTTATCAGCCATAATAACCATTTCATATACGTTTCTTCGAAAATTGATAGACGAATTGATTTTTAAGTGAAACACCTTTTCAACTCTTAACCCAACCCACTGTAGTGAACAACATGATAAAGTGTTAGATATATACATATTGACAGCAGGTGGAAGACACCGTTACCATACGATAACATTTCAAAAACAATATGGTTTTATCGGGTAGAATAGAGCCTCTGGGCTAAAGATAAAGATAAAGAGACATTTATTCGCAACAATACAAAATTACATTATATAGATACAAAAAGAACAAGACAGAGAAATTGTTGCGAAACTCAGCATTCGCTAGCCGTAAAGCCAGCACTTTGAAGCGCGGCCTTCTTGATCTGATCCCTACAATAGCGGCCTGCACACGTAAGGTTTCAATCTTCGTTCCGAACCATACGTGTAAATGCAACTGTAATAGTAAAACAGTAAAAAATGTACGGGTTGGAACGAAGATTGGAATGTCGCGTGGCGTTTCCCGCGGTCCGAACTTTACGTGTAAAGGCTGCTGATGGAATAGTGAGGAATTGCACCAAATATATCTAAGTTTTTACGATTTTAAAGTACGAGTATTACCCCGTAATACCACACTTTATCAATTGAATAGCACGTGGAGTGCTCAACAAACGGTTGCAGATAAAGATATTGTATTCGTATCTAAAACATCATGTGTACATACAGTTTTCAATGAAGATACGCCTTTTCACTGTGCTTGCGCAATACTAAGCAATCTGCAGTATATGTGTTAAGTACGTGTGCTATTGATTTACTATATTTAACATACTTGAGAGATAATCGGTTCGATGGATATGTCAACAGAGCTTCACTGTGTAATCCTGCATTCTTCATAATGATCAGACATTCATATTCTCTTTCCATTTATATTGTTACTAATCTTAATACGATGTGAATCTATGAGTGTACCGTACACATAGTACAAGCCTAGAGCTTAGTTTTGTGCTAGGTCAAGTGGTGTGACAGTGTCGCCTGATATTTATTTATTTATTATTGCTGTGCCCTTACTTACTGAGTTTATCTTGAACTGTAATTATTAGTTCAAGAACTATAAACTTAAGTCAAGTAAATGCTTACTTTCATTCATATTATTCATTTATTCCTTGCAAGCATGGCAGGTATTCACAAGGCGTTATTGCTTAATTCTAACCAGTACAAAACTTGTACCCTACTACATTATGAATTATGAATTATATACCTACATGGCTAAATCAAGAGAAAGAGAATGGAGCTAACGTAATTTCGAGGAATTAGGCCCCAATTAGGGTTTTGTTTACCTGTTTACTTATATTGCGGTTTTCTTTTTGTTTTGTTTAGTTTATTTGGTGTGTGTGCTATGTGTGTTATTTGCCGTAGTTTCACTGGATGATTTCAAGTTCCAACGGAAGACCAGCGCGGGCTTTAATGCCAGCATAACGCTGAGTTGGAATTGGAACCATTTCGTGACAACGGGGCTTTTTAGTCTATGCCATTATTTTGTTTGTCTAATCCAAATGTCACAATGACAGATAAGGACAAAACATTGTATAGCTATACCACCGTTATTCAACGTTTATTAGTAAGGGGGTAAATGATTTTGACTTTGAATTTGACTTGGAACTTAACGAAAAAAATGTGACCACGGTTTCCGATAAGTTTTTCACTCACAGGGTCACCGGTCAATTATTATTAAATTAAGTCATGTACCCCATAAACTGTGTATTCAATTGTACAACAAAAACACATTCTTCGATTACAAGACAGTACTTTAGTTTATTTTAATTAATGGCTTTCACTCCTGTTAAGCTGTTTACCAATGTCAAGTTATTTATAAACACTCCCATGGACTTATTAGAGAAATAAGTCCATGGATATCACACGCCAGGTCAATTGTTCAGTAAAAGAGTATTTTCCCTTTTGGACTAAACAGAAGCACATGGGGTTAACTCCACGCGCTTCTGTCAAGACACTTTAGTTTATTAGAAAACACAATTATAGCAATGAGGGCGCCACTGGACACTCGTTGCACTCTTAAAACAACATGACGGAATTGTATCTAACGACCTTCAGTAGATTGCACTATCACTTAGGTATTGGGTAAGCCAGTACTTGTCCTTAATTTTTTATTTATCTATTTCTCGTTGGGACTTCATATTTGCGTTGCGAGTGGAGCAGAGCACTTCTGATTTTTATCTTGTTGAAAATCATTAGAGATTTAACCGTACTTTAAAAATAAATACGAGTATCATAATTCAATTTTATTGTAAACATAATTTATAAGAGAGTTTTGTCTATTATTCCACATTTATATTTATAAATCTATATATATAAAAGAGGATGTCCTGACTGACTGACTCATCAATGCCCAGCCCAAACCGCTTAACATAAAGATTTGGAATTTTGAGGGAAAGTTGATTTTATAATGTAGGCGTCCTTTAAGAAGAGATTTTTCGAAATTCAACCCCTAAAGGGAAAAAAAGCGGTTGCCAAGTTTGTATGGGAAAAAATGTTTTTATGGTCCAATTTATTTGAAACTTGGTAGAAATACTCTTCAATGCAAATAATGAGACACGTATTTCAGCGATTACTAAAATTCAACCCCTAGAGGGATGAAATGGGGAAGCCAAGTTTGTATGGGAAAAAATGTTTTTATGGTCCAATTTACTTGAAACTTGGTAGAAATGCTGTTCAATGCAAGTAATGAGACCCTTATTTCAGCGATTATTAAAATTCAACCCCAAGAGGGATGAAAGGGGGTTGCAAAGTTTGTATGGGAAAAAATATTTTTATGTTCAAATTTACTTGAAACTTGGTATAAATACTTTTCGATGCAAATAATGAGACACGTATTTCAGCGATTACTAAAATTCAACCCCTAGAGGGATGAACGGGGGTTGCAAAGTGGGAAAATACTGTCTGTAGGTACTGCCAGCAAATTAATGAGGTTTGTTATTTTTACTAAGTTCATAAAACTGACTGCCAAAGTCAAAATTATGTTAAGTATAGAAACAAGAAAGGTTAGATAGTTTATATTATAATGTAAAAAGGATTAAATCAACCACCAATGGGAAGAAACAGGGGTAGTAGCGGGAAACTAATTCTACGCGTACGAAGTCGCGGGCGTCCTCTAGTAAGCCTATATAGTTAGTAGTGTGGTTGCCGGGTTAGAATAGTGCCACTCCATGTCTTCCCGTGGATGTCGTAAGAGGCGACTAAGGGAATAAAGGCTTGTAGTACTGTTAGGCGACGGGCTTGCAACCTACTGACACTATACACTAGTAAACGTCTTAGCCTAATTGTGCAAAATGTGGTTACAGAATTATCTACAAATTTTTAGAGTTGTTGGTAATTCTAATTATTTAAGTAGCTCTGCCTACCCCTCTCTGGGAATGGAGGCATGAGTTTATGTAGGTATGTATGTATGTAGTTAATGAACCGAATCTTTTCATGGTTGACCACGGGTGAGCTCAAATTCAGCATAGTTGTGCTGACGCCCTTACATTACCGCAACTTACTGACCTATGGAAAATGTATAAACGTAATGAAATAAATGAAGTCCAACTGAAGTCGGCGTCCTACATACAATATTTCTAACCAAAAGCAGACGGCCCTGCCCAGGTGCATTACGCTAACTAGCGTTTCTATTCGATTCGTTTTTAAACCAATCGCGTCACTGGTAGATGACGTGATACGAAAAGTCACGTGATCTAGCAGTGACGCGATTAGTTTAAAAACGAAACGAATAGAAACGCTAGTTAGCGTAATGCACCTTGTCTAGCGCCTCAGACTTCAGTTAGACTGACCTATCTACCATTTTAAAAGAAGTTATTTTTTGCTTTTTGAGGGCGGGTTTTGGCTTTTTAAACATTTATGTTTATTTATTTATAATTGTTATGCTATTTTATTTAGATGTCAAATTAAATAGTCGTTATTATTGTGTGTATTTCAATGTTTGTTGTAACTAAGGTGTAATGTTTGGTATAGACACAAACAAATATGAGATATGTTTGTATGTATGTGTGAAAACTGTAAACCTATTTGTAATACTATAAATTAATAACAAATATTCAAGTGACGGTAGTACAAGTACAGTCAACCAATTCGATTCCTAGACCACTAAGGGCCGAGTTCACCAACCAATTTAATCAGCAGCTGTTAGTCAATACATTTGACAACCGTTAAACCGCTAACCGTCCATTTAATTGTTGGTGAACACTGCACTAAGGCCCGCTTGCTCGTAAACGCTAACCCCATGTTAACCCAAGCTTAGCGGGTTAATACGTTAAAATTGACAGTTCTCATATGAATCTGACATTTGTTAGTAATTTAACCTGGGGTTAACTGAGGGTTAAATTTACGTGCAAGTGGCCGGGCCGGGCCTAAGGATATTAGAAAGGGTTTTCAACCAAAACGTAATAAACTTCTTATAATTTGATTCAGGCCACTATGATTTTTTTATGTCAAAGAGAAGGTTTCCTCAATCACCCAAAGGTTATCAAATCAAATTCATTTATTTTGCATTTATCTGGAAGAGATCTCTTAAAGAGATACGTTCGTCTTTGTACATTTCTATTAAAACAGTGTAGAAGGAAAGATTGAAGGCAGGAGAGGCAGGAGAAGACCAAGAAGGTCAAGGAGCTGGCAGAGAGGAGAGAAGATTGGAAATTACTCCACAGACAAGAGCAAAGCTCTCAAATTAAGAGAGAGAGATCGTAATGTGTTGGTAAAAACGATTATTTCGTGGCTACATTCTTCTTCTGCGCATTACTGCCCTTTTTAGGGTTCCGTACCCAAAGGGTAAAAACGGGACCCTATTACTAAAACTCCGCTGTCCGTCTGTCTGTCTGTCTGTCTGTCACCAGGCTGTATCTCATGAACCGTGATAGCTAGACAGTTGAAATTTTCACACATGTATTTCTGATGCCGCTATAATTGCTAATGTTGTCGAACCCTACTTGCGCGAGTCCGACTCGCACTTGGCCGGTTTTTTGTTTCTGTTTCCTTCTTTTTTCTCTCTTTTATCGTCGGGACATAAAAATTAACACGCACGTGTCACGGTACCTGTGTGAGGCACGTCATTAGCGATCGGCATCTATTTGTACACACACACACTTACACAAATGCAAGGTTTAAGTGTTTTAGCTTAACCATTAGTATTTAAAATTAAGGACAGATCTGCGATTACTCCAAATCCGGAAACGATGCCAAGGGAAAAGGCAATATGCAGATGTATATAGGAAATTGATTGAATGCATTTCCTGTTGTCGTTATGGTGTTTAATTGTTTTAAACTCTAATTAGGACGGCAAGGTTACGTCGGTAATGAATAGCTTAGCGTTAGTAATTTCAGTTATGCTGTGATTGCATCGTTTAGTAAGTGATTTGTTTCCTAGGCTACTATTCCACATCTTAAACCATAGATTATCATATTTTTCTCGTCATCATCTCTGAATCACTTGATGGTAAAGGTAGCTTTATTTAAAAAAAGAAATGTCGGCCTTATAAGAAGCTGCACACTTTAGTGTTTTGTCACTTTAGCGTCATGTTTGAGCTGTGCACTAATCTGTCAAAGGCGTTAAAGCGACAAGGTACAAAAGTGTGCAGCTTCATATAAGGCCGACTGTACCTATGTTTTAAAATAAAAGAAAGATTGGTTATCACAAAGTGAAATAGAGGCACAGGGTCTTCGCGTAGTCGTTTATCGATTATTCCTCGGAAACTTTCCAATTTTCCAGGCTAAACAGTAGCTTATGTGCTATTCCAGACTACAATCTAGATCTGTGCTAAATTTTATCCAGATCCGTTCAGCCGTACCGGCGTGATTAGCGGCCTACTCACGTAAAGTTCGGACCGCGGGAAACGCCACGCGCCGTTCCAATCTTCGTTCCGAACCGTACGTGTAAATGCAACTGTAATAGTAAAATAGTAAAAAATTTACGGTTCGGAACGAAGATTGGAACGGCGCGTGGCGTTTCCCGCGGTCCGAACTTTACGTGTAAAGGCCGCTATTCAGTAACAATCATCCATCCATTTAAACTTCCACATTTTTAATAGTAGTACGATTATTTGCCTGTTTACCCGACTGCATCAGAAGGAGGGTTATGTTTAAGTTTTTTTTTGTACCGAAAAACGGTTAAACATACAAGCGTTAAATTTGTTATGATTATAGTAGAAACTCTGAAGAAAAACAAGAAACTCTAAAAATCTAATTAAAATCGGATTAATAATAATACCTAAGTACTGTGCGGTAAGGAAACCCTCGGTGCGCGAGGCCTTCTCGCACTTGGCCGGTGTTTTTATTACACTTGTTAAAACAATAATGAAACCTTTGGAGTCACGTAACACCGCGTGACGGCGCTCCGCCGATTTTTATACTAATCAGTATAATGAGTAAGATCGTTATGGTTGACCTAATTGCTTTACTTGGTCATGCGGCTTAGATCTTCGATGTGATGTGCTAAATTACGAGCAAATTACGATTCAATCAAGGTCTTTTATTTGTGAAGCCGTTGTTTCCCACATTTAACATAATTAGGATTGTTCATATTTTTACAATTAGGTACTCTAATTCGAAAACCATTTCGAGGAATAGGGTTTTAAAGCCGTTCTGCATTATTAAGTTTTTGAAATATTTATATATTTCGGATGTTTTGACAAAATTATATTTAATCTTCGTTTGACTTTCGTTTTCGGCTTGAAGCCCTCCTAGGTGAATCTTACGGGTTAGGCGAACACCGCTTGAAATAGTTTGTTTTAATACACTATTACAATCACTATTTATTATTAGATATTATTTAATTGTTGTATTTTATTAGAAAATGCCAACCTAAATTAAAAATAATCATGTCATCCATAAAATGTCTGCTAAATAAATAAAGATATTAAAACAAAACTATTGGGTCAAATACAAAATTAATGTAATTGGTCTCCTAAAATTACCTATTCTTTCGAATTAGAATGTAAAAACCATGAGTTAATTTTTTTGGTCTATCCCAATTATTGATAGTCATACCTAAGTATTGTTCAGGGAGTATTGACACCAACATTGATGTATGGTAGTGAATCCTGGGTATGGCAGAAGAAGAACGAAAGCAGGATTAATGCAGTTGAAATGAGAGCTCTAAGAATTATGTGTGGAGTTAGGATGATAGAGTAAGAAATAGCGAGATCCGAGAACGATGTGGTTTGAAAGAAGATGTAGTGACTAAAATCGAAAAGGGTATGCTAAGATGGTTTGGTCATTTAGAAAGGATAGACGAAAGAAGACGGAGATGTCGGTAGGGGACGTCTTAGACGGACGTACGGTGATCAGATTCGCGATGTACAGAATAAGGGCCAAATCAAAAGCACCCGAAACCGACGTACGTGCATGAAGAGATTGATGAATGTAGAGGAAGCGAAAGTTGTATGTTTGGACCGGTGCACCTGGCGTTCCATAGTCTCTGCCTACCCCATTGGGAGACAGGCGTGAAGGTATGTGTGAGTGTGTGTGTCATAAGTTTTATATAGCTGGAAGCGTAAACTTTTCAGAATTTCTTGTAACTTTTAATATCTAACGTGTAAACAAGGCTAGGTTAGGTTACAAATAATTATGGCAGACGATATAGACCTCTTTTATCTGCTTCTGTATTAGGAAAGATTTACTAACTAATTAGAGCCTTTGGCAACCAACACGGTCAATGATAAGTTTTAGATTATGTACGATTGTACAGAAAACTTGGATAAACCGAAGAAAACCAAGAGCGGGTCGCTAGTACCTAGTATAAAACAAAGTCGCTTCCCGCCGTCTGTCCGTCTGTATATACGCTTAGATCTTTCAAACTAGGTATTCAACGGATTTTAATGCAGTTTTCACCAATAGATAGAGTGATTCAAGAGGAAAGTTTAATGTAAGTATAAATTCTAGATTATGTACGAAAGTTACAGAAACTCACATAAAAGCGAAGCGAGAGCGGGTCGCTAGTTTATTAATAAACGATTTTTCTGACAAATGAAACAAATGGGAACCAAAACTTCAGACTTGCTAGTAGGATCCCGTTTCAAAGGGATGTCGTATCGTAAAGCGCTTCATGTAGCGGTGTCCCCTTGTTTTGTCGATAAACTTTTCATCGGATATCGTTTCATCGTCAACGATTCATCGAATTTTTATTTTCCGTATTTCCGTTCCGCGGTTTTTTGTTTCATCGACAATTCATTTCAATTTTCCTAGAAAGACAATTCATCGAATATTACTTGATCGATGACTCATTTCACAAGTATTTTAAGTGACAGAGCTACTAAACATCACTGTTTTTATATGATAAACATTTTTATTATGATATTAATACTACACACTTATGACTGTTGTACGTAACCTATCTCAAGTCGGAAGTTTTGTTTCCTCATTTGTTTCATTTGTCCGAATTTTCATTGCCAATAGACATGCACAGAAAAGTTAGATACGACGACGAGCGCAGCGAGGAGGTGTGTTAGGTTTCAACTGTCACCAAAACAGCGCCAGAACAGACTTCATTTGTTTCAAATGTCCCACTCACGGAATAGAAAAAACAGTGGAAGTGTCATGAGCTTCACTTAGTATCAGACCTGTTGTCGCCAATACTCAAACTATCATAAAAACAACACGAGACCATGGAACATATTTTTGGTGCGGCTATCTTTTTTACACTCCAAAATAGCACAATAAGACATGCTTCTGGATTTATTTCCTGTTTTAGAAATATCGAAATATCGAAATATCGAAATAAGCGATCGCGGCAAAAGTATGGTAGGTTATGCGGAACTCCGCATAACTATGCCACACGTTACACGCCCACTTGACACTTCTACTGTTTTTTCTGTTCTGTGGTTCCACTCCAGAGGGCTTATTGTCTAACGCACTCGCAATCACGATCATTTTCATTTTGAAAATCGAAGGCTTGTCTGCATACAAAATGAAAACAATTGCTCCACTACGAAGCCGGTTGTCATTGCGGTTGTAGTGCGTTAGACAATAGCCCCTCAGGTACCGATCCGACAGACATGATGCATAAAGGACCTATTACGACGAAATATTACGTATTGAAATGATTTTACACGCAGTCATTGTTATGTGATTAAAACAAAAAGAAATAAAACATTGCGATAGAAAAGTACTTCTGTAATCTAATCCACCCACTAAATAACTTATTTACCAAATGAAAAACCGTGATTCAAATAACGACGGTTACGGTTATGTTCGACGAAATGAATCGTCGATGAAATGAAAATCTTTAATGTGATATTCGATTAAAAGTTTGTCGGCGTTTCAAGGGCAAACCCGGATGTAGTGCCTATCTTATCCATGCTATGGGGACTTACGCCGGAAAGCGGCTGCTTCTCGGCGTCAGCGTCAGAGGTCTTCTTGTCCGGGGGATCCCCGTTGTCGTTTATGGAACCCATTGTGAAGCCGTTGTCACCGATCTTCTCATCTGTGAAATAATTAGCTGATATAGAGTTTCGAAATATCTACAGCATGGAAAGTAAATAGTGTTACAAAAATACGCAAAATAAATTGGATTATAAAAATTAGGGTGACGGCACCAATGATGGACACTTTTAGCTGACAGGCACCAGTAATGGACACTTCACTCTTAATTCAAATTTCAAACGGTCCTAAATTGATTGTTGCAGAACAAATGAATAACCCTTATGTTCTGTAAAATAAGAATCAAGTGTCCGTCATTGGTCCTTGTCCATTACTGGTTCCGTCACCCTACTCAGGTATAGCATTTATTAATGAATGATTCATGGTTGATTCATTCATTAGACATTATCAACGGGATATCGACCGCGATTACCTTTCCCTTGATCGTGACGCATGCTCACGCGCAAATAATTGCGTTGAAATATCAGGACACAAACATTAATAAAAACCGGCCAAGTGCGAGTCGGACTCGCGCACGAAGGGTTCCATACCATTATCTATACAACATTAGACACTATACCAGTTGCCGTTATTAATATCGAGCAAAAAACGGCAAGAAAATGACGTTTGTTGTATGGGAGCCCCACTTAAATATTTATTTTATTCTGTTTTTAGTATTTGTTGTTATAGCGACAACAGGAATACATATTCTGTGAAAATTTCAACTGTCTAGCTATCACGGTTCACGAGATACAGCCTGGTGACAGACAGACAGACGAACAGTGGAGTCTTACTAATAGGGTCCCGTTTTCACCCTTTGGGCACGGAACCCTAAAAATCATACCCGAATAAAGCGGTAATATCAAAACCCTTACTTTACACCACAAATAAAATTAGGAAAATCGCTCGTATTGCTTATGTTTTTGATGAAATATTTATTGTTTTGATTAAAAACAACACAGAAATAAATAAGCCATTATATGGTTTTTAGACAACATTCCATAAACCTAAATACATTAAACAAAATACATATTACATTTATATTCACTTGCATATATGTCGAATTAATTTTCTTAACCGTTTATACGTCTTTATTCGCCTAAATATGTTGGTAAAACGTTTTTGTAACAATGATACACATACGTTATCAAGCAACATTGGTGCCATAATCATGCAGCATATCACATGTTTACGTCCTAATTCGTAAAATTTTAACTAGTTATTGTCTTGGTATCACATGTTTACGTCCTTGTTCATAAAATTTTAACTAGTTATTGTGTTGGTATTTTTATATTGCTGTTTTATTCACTCGGTGACATTATTTCTAAAATATGTTTAAAAACGGCTAATACTGTAGATAGAACAAAAAAATGTGTTTCACGTATGGAAAACCTTTTTTTTTCAAGTTCTTATCATAGGCTAAATTCCTCGTCTATGTCTCAAAATGTCGTTAAATCTATTTCTTAACAACTTTTATCTCTTGGATGTTGACGCATATACTTTGATTTAAAACACTCAATCAAAATCAGGTGATCTTTGATTTTCGGATGACAAACTTGAGATTGACGCCACGAGATCAAAGATATGTTGATCATCTAAATAGATATTAGAATCTCAGAACAGCTTTATCTATTATTATTCTATTAGATCTATTTATGTGATACCCGTTTTAAGCATACAGGGTGCTTCCTAACTTTATTTTCCTAACTCAGTAAATGATTGAGATTCTATTAGTATAATGGTTTGAGAAACAATAAAGGTTTACCATTTTTTTAAATAATATTATGTTACAATAAAATATTAATACTTTTACAAACAAATCTTGGAGCGATCACTAGTATAATTGGAAAAGCATCGATAATTGAGTTTATCGATATAGGCCATCCCTAGCTGTCATTTAATTTTGCCGCGTATAATCCTAGATCTGTGGCCCGTTTCACGAAGCTACAAGTTACAAATTACAAGCGGAACTCTTTTTCTAGCAAAAGGAGTTAGATAGAGACTTCCGCTTGTAATTTGTAACTTGTAGCTTCGTGAAACGGGCCTCTGATGATGATGTGTGTCAGGGTTTCTAATATCTGGATATTTTTAAGTCTTTGAGTAATTGTGTCTTCTCCTCTTCTCTTGTGTGGGTTCCGTACCCAAAGGGTAAAAACGGTCCTATTACTAAGACTTCGCTGTGCGTCTGTCCGTCTGTCTGTCTGTCACCAAGCTGTATCTCACGAACCGTTATATCTAGACAGTTGAAATTTTCACAGAAGATGTATTTCTGTTGCCGCTATAACAACAAATAGTAAAAACAGAATAAAATTAATATTAAAGGGGTGCCCTTATAACAAAAGTGATTTTTTTGCCGTTATTTGCTAATGTTGTATAGATAATGGTACGGAACCCTTGGTCCGACTCGCACTTGGCCGGTTTTTTTTAATGTTTTCGTATTGTTAACGTTCTTATTTAATAGTAATGGCGGCAATATTGTTTAACTGCGTAGAATAGAGCCCCTGTTAAATATTCACAAAAAATACTTCCGAATATCTAATTGTTGAGCCTGTTGGTAGTGACCCTGCCTACGAAGCTAGCGGTCCCAGTTTCTAATCCGGGCATGGGCAAATATTTCTATGAAAGAAAGAAAGAAAGAAAGAAAAAAACATTTATTCGTGACAAACAGACAAACAAAATACGGACATAGACATGATGATGATCGCGAGAAGTTGTCCATGAGTGTTGGATACTTTCTATGTATTTAATTATGTATTTCGCTATATGTATAAGTATGTTTATCGTTATTTAGTATCTATAGTACAAGCCTACTTAGAGCTTAGTTTAGGAGCTACACTGCCACAGACAGATACACGTGTTAAACTTATAAAACCCCTCTTTTTTAGCGGCGATTTATTCATAAAATCATACCATTTGAAAGCTAGAAAATAACGCGACCACGTTTTTACAAAGCGAAAGCAAACCGTGTCAGAAGCGTCAAGGTGCCGCAGTTTTATTTTATTTTGTTCGTATTCTATACGTAACAGTATTCGTAACGAAAACTAGGCCAAATACATTTGTTAAAGTGTAGCTACAGAGTAAGATTAATAGAGCAAGTACGATCAAACTCATGAGTATAGCTGAACATTTATTGGTGGCAGGGTTCTTCTATGGAATCCCTAATCGTCATTTGTCCTAATGCATCGTTTGTCCGAATTTTCGTTTATCCTAAAGCCATTTCCGCTTAAATTTTAAAACTTTATCATCATCATCATCATCACATCAGCCTGTTGCAGTCCACTGCTGGACATAGGCCTCCTCCAAGGAGCGCCACAGCGCGCGATCTCCCGCCCCTTGCATCCTGTCACTGCCATCTGCCTTCTTCAGGTCATCGGTCCATCTAGCCGGGGGGCGTCCTACACTACGTTTGCCTAAGCGTGGTCTCCATTCGAGAACCTTCCTGCTCCACTTCTCGTCGGTTCTGCGACAGACATGGCCAACTACAACTTTTTAGTGTTGTTATAATACAACCCTGACCTAACCAAACCGCATATATATAATTGGAAAACTTGAAAAGTTTCCTGACTCTGATGAAAATCAGTTTAGGGCAAATGAAAATTCGGACAAACGATGTGTTAGGACAAACGTTGTTAGGGATCGTGAGGGACACCCGGTGGCAGGGCCTTGTGCAAGGTCCATCCGGGTCGCTACCATCTTCCTTTAACCTACCGCTAAGCAGCATTGGTATTGATGTGTTCCGGGCGGATAAGACAACCGATGAAAGGTCATGGCCAGTGATCGGAAATAGGTGAGCTAATTTACCTAAACTTGATGCATGTTCATTCAATAATGTATTCCCATCTCACTCACGCATGAATTAATATGCGTCAAGTTTAGGTAAATTAGCTCACCTATTTCCGGTCACTGGTTATGGCCCACCATAGTATAAAAACCATACCCAGGGAGTACAGAAATGCAATAGGGCGGGAATTAAAGATAAATATGCATAATTTACAATGGTATATGTCGCATTAATGATAATAGTGGACGGCGATGTCAAGCAGTCAGTGAAGGAGCGCTTCTTCTGCTGCTTGACAAAAGTCATACATACATTTTGTCAGTTTTCAAATATCGTTTACTTTAGGGTTAAGCAATTCGTTTAGCCTCTCAGATTCGATATAATAAGTTTTGAATGTTGATGGATGTTAGGGTTTTACCAGACCAATCGATCGATCGTCGATCGACGGCATTGATCGATCGTCGATCGACGGCATCTATCGATGGTAGAATTGAATAGTCGACGTCGATCGATAGTTCCTACCAGACCAATCGATCGATCGTCGATCGATGGCAGAATGGATTAGTTCCTTCATCAATTAAAGCTATCAGACCAGTCGATCAACGTCGACCGGCAATCCATCGATTGGTTAGTCGAACGATAGCCGTCGATCGATAGTTCCTACCAGACCAATCGATCGATCGTCGATCGATGGCAGAATGGATTAGTTCCTTCATCAATTAAAGCTATCAGACCAGTCGATCAACGTCGACCGGCAATCCATCGATTGGTTAGTCGAACGATAGCCGTCGATCGATAGTTCCTACCAGACCAATCGATCGATCGTCGATCGATGGCAGAATGGATTAGTTCCTTCATCAATTAAAGCTATCAGACCAGTCGATCAACGTCGACCGGCAATCCATCGATTGGTTAGTCGAACGATAGCCGTCGATCGATAGTTCCTACCAGACCAATCGATCGACTTCGATCGACGTCAATCGATGCCGTCGATCGGCGATCGATCGATTGGTCTGGTAACACCCTTACGGTTCACTGAGGGTACTTGATTGGAATTCAAAGATAAAAAACCAGTCATCAAAAATATTCAAAATACATATTCCTTGTTCAATAAGGTTTAAAAAAAACTGACAATGTGGGTTAGTTAGTATGCCTTTTCCACGAAATTGTTTTTTTAAATGAATAATAGGTACCACATTTTTATTGACATGTTAATTGGCTATACGAATAAATTATTATGATTATGATTATGGTTATGATTATGATTACATTGTAAAAATATAGTAGTAATTGAACTGACATGAAAAGTATTACAATTTTATAATACCTAAATAATACGTAATAACCTACTTATTAGTAATAAGTACAGAATTGGCTGAAAGATTAGATAACCCTTTAAGAAAGTTGAGCTAAGTGGTATTAGGAAGGAAAAATACCATTGTGACTAAGTACCAGTTTCAATAATAGAGTAGCACTAATAACAAACTTGATCTCAAATAAGACTTTGTCATTACTTCGATTTGAACTCGTGACCTCGCATTCAGTCCGCTATCATAACCACTGGGCCGTAACCGAATTGCATAAGCTATGTTACTAAATTTCTATTTTTATTCCACCATTGCTGATACATTTTAGAGTGCAAGGTGAAACCGTTTTAATAACAGGATCCATCAGTGTTGCCAACTCTCAATTTTAAAATATGCTAGTTGTACACTGTACCTATCGGTACCCAAATGTTGCCAATTTGATAAAACAAAATTTAAGTTGCTTAAAGCTGATCCTAAAGATGGATAAAAATTATGTATTATCTGTACAAACGGGAAAATAATTTGACTTTTTAATGGTCAGAAAGCTATAATGCCCCGAAATCCTAACAGTATATATAAATAAAAGTGTATCGCCGAAATATACCTATGCATATTGTCAGGATAAAGACTGTAATAAATAAAAATGTAAATTCGTAAATTTGCAGCGGGGGTGAAGTTGCTGGCGGCGGGCCGCTAGTTTTTAAATAATATGAGTCTAATAGGGATTGCACGGATTTTTTAAATCGCATATCTCAGCAATATATGAAAATACCGTAAAAGAGATCACCAAAAATTAAATTTAAATTTAAATCGGCCAAGAAAATGGATGATACAAGCATTTTAAAATGCTGATGAGACAGATCCGAAGCGCTCTGTGACGTCATTGTAACAGGTCGGCCATATAAACTACACGTTAAATTCGGTTTTGCTACAAAGAGATAGGAACAAATCTTGGTTATTTTTATAGCGATTCAAAAAATGACAGAAGCTTACTTAGGACTGTTACAGACGTACAGCATTTGAACTGCAACCCAACTGCAAAATGGCTGTTCGAGAGCAGTTCTGATGCATTTGAACTCAGAACTGTTCTCCAATCTTCAAGTGCCATTTTGCAGTTCAAATGATGTCCGTCTGTACTGGGGCTATACTTATAAATCAGTAATTCGAACTTCGGATCGCCCCATCACTTTCTTGCGAATTAGTGACGCGTCGAGAGCAAAAGAGATAGCAATCGACGAAGTTCGAATTACGGATTTCAAAGTAGAGCCTCTGGCCTTAGGCTGCCATTACACGGTCAATCTAGATCCCGATTTGTGATCGTTATCATTGATCTCGATCATAACGTGTTGGATTTATGGATGGCGACATCATACATACATTAAATCACGCCTGTTGTCGTTGCATCCAAATTGCATAATGAATGTGCAGTCAGTTTGCAGTTGGCGGTTATAACTGCATATTGGCTGAAGGTTTGTTGCACGATGGTAATGCAGTTGAAATATAATATTATTTTAGAACTTCTATTGCAGGTTGTAATGCAGGTGGCCGTAATATGTGTGTAATAAGGTTAATTAACTTAATTAATAAGAGTCGGTGTTGCCAGCCTTCTAGGCAAAGACACACAATCGAAGTAGTAAATCGGTAGCAGTTGTACGTCAGGGTTGTCACTAAGTACTCCGAACAATTAAAAATACAATTTTATTTAAATGATCATTTTTTTTATTTAAAATTCACTTCGACAATAAAAAACATACTATCTTCCTGTATGATTACGTCACCATTTTTAGACAGGCGACGTGGTGACAAAGGTTCTATCGATGTCTAAAATAAATAAGCATGATTTTTTCCAAATTTATTGCAGTCAAACTGCGTCGCCTACTTTTGTAAAAGCATTTGGAAGTCGAAAACGACCGCTCCACATCTACCGATGTCAATGGTAAACACTTTATTTTGTTCGTTATTTTCAAGCACACCAATATGTTGAAGCAATAATGATTCCATATCAATATTTGAATGAAATACGTTATTTCATGAACAAAATGACAGACACATTGAAACGCATTTAACATTGACATAGACGTGTTAATTTATTTTCTTTGATAGAAAATTAAACAAGGGTTATTTCAATATAGGGTCAGTAAGGTTATAATAATATGTACAATAAAGTACGAATCATCATAATCGTCAACCCTGACATTAAACTGTCAAGAGCTACCGATTTACTATACCCTTCGATTGCGAGGTATGCTCATAAAAAAAATCACCAGATATTTTTGTATTAAGGACTGTTTATAACTGTTTTTATTTGTTGATATTATCTAACGAGTTTATCTAATGACTCTAATGAGTCATACATCTTTGGTTTGTTGAACGAGATAAAGTAAACCTTCACTGTTAAAAGTTACTTTTAGTTGCAATTTAAATTACTGTACGTATGAAATAAATCATTATAAAAAACTTTGTCAAACCTGACGGGAAGTATTTTTTACCGGCTATTTAATCCCTCACAACCGTAGCACAATAAACAAGACCCTGCTGCTTGGCGGCAGGTTAGTAGGTAATATAGTGGTGACGGTACCACTAACTTACCTACTTGATATAGGTAACTTAGATTAAATTAATTGTTAACATTATTTTTACGTTACCAATAGTAGTATATCCCTGCATTTTGTGGTAGTATCCCCCAAAAAACATCTCCAATTTGGCACCCATGTTTATCAAAGGCATGATAACACACAAACAATTTAAATTTAGAATCACTTATCACTGATCACTATCAAAATCACTTTGCTGCCAGCAACATTATTCTTTATTTAAAAGTTTTCGGCCAGTATCTTCCGTTGTCAACTGACGAGTGCACAAAAACGAACGAACGCGGAATCAAACGCTTCCTTATTTAAAAAGTAAACAAAAAAGGCGTTAACAAGGAGGCCAATTACATTTTAATTTATTTTAAGGCAGAGTGCGTCCGAGTCAGAACGTTACAATACTCCGATTACGTGTGAAATGCTTGATATTATACACTCATTGCATAAGGCCTTCGTACCGCTCACATTTTAAAGTCACGGTTATTTTTTAAAGAGTTTAAGGTTGTCATGACCAGTTATGTTTACGAATAACATTAGAAATGTTACTGAGAGAGGTCTGCTTTGTTTGCAACAATATTGGTATATCTAATAATACAATGATATGAGGGTATTCGCTTTAGGTGTTGTACCCACTAGAAGGGCGTTACTAACTTTGAAGTTTTTACACGATAAAATGAAGCGTAATTTGAGATAGCTTGAAAATTGAATCAATCAAAATTTAAAAAAAGAATGCATATTGAAATAGAATGGTTTATTATGTACTTTTTATTAAAATCTTTATTACAAAAAAAACAAAAAAAATGGCGGATTTAATAAGACATAGAAAGTTGGTAGGTTCGAGTTTATTAATATTTGTGTATTTTTTTATTTTGTCATATTTTAGATGTGATTTTGCTAACATGACATTTAGTAACATAACATAACTATTAAAACAAGTATATATTAACATTAGACACCTATTACAAGCGTGGATATAGACGTTTCCTTACAGGTATAAGCTTATCTTATCAAGATAGTACTTGGTTTAGCATTCTAGATAAAAGACAGAATTCTGTTCACAGTCAAATAAAACAATAAAATTACAATAAATTAAATAAAAAAATAATGGGCCTTACAGTATGCATAAACCTTTAGGCGCTGATGTTGTTACATTTAACATTGTATGTCCAATTCACCGCACGTTCAAATTTAAACTTTATCACAACGTCCTAAGGCTTAAATTTAAATTGAAAAATATGAGACTTACGCCGTTTCCTACTACGTGCGACATCAATTATTTTGAAGTCAACCTGTCATTAAGATAAATGTAATTTATAATATTGATAAGGAAATTAAGTATATTTGGAATATTTATCGACTAGCATGTGTTCTCGTTCGCAAGATATACGTGGCGTTATCTATGAAAAGGGACCTTATTGTCGATGGCGCTTACGCCGCACTGCGTCACGCGACGTTGTATTTATATCGGAGCATCGTTAATAATGGCGGAAGCGCCATCGACAATAAGGTCCCTTTTCATAGATAACGCCACATATATGACAAAGGAATTAATCTTACCGCCTGTTTCACAATCGACAAGTAACGCATATTTGACAGATAAATTTAGCCCTTTCTCTGTCCAACGCTTGAAAATAGACAAGGAGACAGCCAACTTTAAATGACAGATAAATTTACTTGTCGATTGTGAAACAAGCCCTTAATGTAACAACTTTCTCCGTGAAATGCGAGATAGCAATTGAGATTAATAAGATACCTTCTTGCTCCGGAAACAAGGTTGAACTTTGAAGTAGTAAGGAGTTAGTTAATTAAATAGACAGGGTAGGGTCTTAAAAAGGATTTCGGGTTAACAGCAATGCCACACGAGCGTTGCCGTTGGGATACGTCGTCGCAACACCCTCTGTATGTATAGTCCATACCAATTAACTTCTCTTGTTTAGTAAACACTTTTATAACCTCAAAATGCTCCCTTTTTGCTTAAAATAACAATTTCGTTATAAAAAACCATCCATGATGTAAAATCAGGAAAATTGTGTACAAAATGTAGTCTCTATTTGCTTTATTCACCAGAAAACGGCCGTTTTACCCAAAAATGATGCAATTTGAGGTTATAAAAGTGTTTACTAAATAAGACAAGTTAATTGGTATGGACTATATGTATGTATATGTGTATACATATTAATATGTTTGGAAGTTCCACTCTAGCGTCGTTCCTAATTAACCGATTGTAACAATTGAGGTGTCTATCGATTCGTCTTTATTGTGCGATGGTTATAGGCTACTATATGTCATTGTAAATTAAACATGGCGGATGGACGTTAAATAAAAATACGTCTTCGCCATTAATTTTGCCGTCAATATTGGTAGACTTACTATAAAAGCTAGTACATAGGTACCCAAATGTAAATGAACAAATATAAAAAAAAAACCCTATCAAACACTAATCTTTCTCCGATATAATTACTCGTATGTTATATAGGTACCAATCATTCAATGATAAAATGAAATAATGTCTGCTATTATTAAATTTATCGCTAAATTAATAGGTAAAAGTAATTAAACACTCACCTGATTTATTATTAAAGTAATCAATCAGGATTGACAGTTGATAAATACTTATTGACGTCAGTTACGAGGAGAGAAGTAAGGTCACCAACTTGATTATTAATTAAGGCAATATGCACTGTCAATGTGACGTTGTAAATTAAGTGGGGCTCCCATACAACACACGTGTTTTTAGGGTTCGTACCCAAAGGGTAAAAACGGGACCCTATTACTAAGACTCCGCTGTCCGTCTGTCTGTCTGTCACCAGGCTGTATCTTAAGAACCATCATAGCTAGACAGTTGAAATTTTCACAGAAGATGTGTTTCTGTTGCCGCTATAACAACAAATACTAAAAACAGAATAAAATAAATATTTAAGGGGGGCTCGCTGGTAGGTTACTAGGTTAAGGGATAAGGTGGTAGCGATCTGGACGGACCCTGCACAAGGTCCCTATAAAGGTATCTATCGGCATGCATAGGAGACAATGTGCAAATTTTTGTGTAAATTATTTATTTTTTACTTGATGAATGTTTTACCCTGAATGATTTTTTTAATAAACGCGCATATTTTTTTAATTTTTAGTTTGAATTTTAAGAATTATAATGTAGTTCAATACCTATTGATAATAATTTAAGAGTGTATTGTATTGTTCATACCTGATTAATGTAATTTAAAGACTCGTGTAATCGGTATAATTTATTTTGACATGCCGTTCATTTTAATAAGTAAGTTTGAAATATAAATTTAATGCTTTAATTATTGTACAGTCAACAGCATAAATAAGTGATAATTTAGCTGTTTAAATACAAAAGCGCCACAAATCAAAATAAAATAAAAATATAATAAAACTTAAAGTAAATAGCATTCTGAATTTAAATGCAACACAATCACATTTTGATTTGTGGCCCTTTTGTATTTAAGCAACGATTTATATACCATGTCACTTTAACGTCGTGTTTGAAATGTTATACAAAATTGTGAAACGATTGAAAGCGACAAGGTACATAAATGATCACTTATTTATGCAGTTGACTGTACACATGAAACGGTTGACTGTGATGCGCCTAACCAATGTATCCATATCATTGTACATTGATTGTACATCTACAATCAAATAATAAATGATTTTGACTTTGACTTTGTGTTATGACTATGTTGTCAACTCTGTAGCTCTTATTTACTTGACAGTAATGGCGGCCGAGTTAACAATACGATAACATGTCGAAGGCAATATGGTTACCCCAGTGTAGAATATCAGTGGAATCAATAAATAAATCAATATCAGGGGACAATGTCACACCAATTACCTAGTCCCAAACTAAGCTCTAGGCTTGTACTATGGGTACTAGACAACGATATAAATACTTATGTAAAGAAATATATACTTAAATACATAGAAAACATCCATGACTCAGGAAGAAATATTCGCGCTCATCACACAAATACCTTGCCCTTACCGGGATTTGAACCCAGGACCGCTAGCTTCGTAGGCGCGTCACTGCCAACTAGGCCAGCGCGTCGTCAAAAATATAGCCTTGTTTGACGCCGCCTGTACCTACTTGCTGCTTGTTTGTCGTTTTAATTCTTTACAAAATACTAGACCCGAGCCAAATTGGACCCACCTGAGTAAAGAGATACAAGTAAAATAAAAAGAAAGAATTTGCCAATACGTCAGTGTATTATTTGCTTAATATCTACCATCATATCTTGACCTACTGATTAGATAGAAATGTTCCAAAGCTTATATCTAGTATTCTGGTTAACTAACGAAGAACTCAATTTTTTTTTAATGATAAAGAACGTAAATTAAAATATTTTACATTTTAATTTTTCATACATTGACGCAACGCATATTATCGTATTTGACCTGTTATGTATTGGTGGTAACAGAACACAGATATCTCTTAAACACGACATGAACACATGTCTTTAATAACATATTAAGTATATTTACTATAGTACCATAAACTATTCGTTTACTTTCTGTCTCAATCTCCGTCAAGTAAACAAAGATACTATAGTCTACCTCTCAAATCTTTATGATTATTCTTTGTCTGCCAATGCTATGTTGACTAAACATATACTTAAATGTACTGTTAAGGATAAGTAGCTAGGAAAACACATAATTTCTAAGGCGTAGATGATTACATAAGGAAATAATAGGAATTTTTGAATTACTTTTAGGTTTGCAAGATCGTAGCAGGTGGAAAGAAGTGGTCTCTGCCTACCCCTCTGGGAAACAGGCGTGATTTTACTTAAGATTTGCATTCGTACTTATGTGAGCAAGAGTACGTATTGGAATAAATAAATAAATATCAAAGGACAACCTTGCACAAATTGACCTAGTCCCAAATAACCTCTAGGCTTGTACTATGGGTACTAGACAATGATATAAATACTTAAATAAATAGAAAATATCCACGACTCAGGAACAAAAAATCGCGCTCATCACACAAATATCTGCCCTTACCGGGATTTGAACCCAGGACCGCTAGCTTCGTAGGCTCACTACCGACTAGGCCAATGCGTCGCATAATACGTAACTACCCTAATCTCTCACAAAGGGAGTTACCCGAGTATGGTCCTTCGAACCGGATTACAGCGTATTACCCTCAAAGTGCAACTGTTAATGGCAGATTAGCGAACAAAGCAAATAATGACTCGTTATCTGTAACATTGTTGTTCGTTTGTTTATTTAAAGTACAATTAAGGCAAGTGTACATGGAGATACAGACGTTAGGAATCACGACATTAGTGTTAGTAGCGTCTTAGCAATAAGTCTTTTTAATCTACGACAAAAAAAAACGTTATAAGTTTAAAGTATCTGAACTATATTAAAGCGAAAAAATTTCGTCGATCTTAGGCAGGATTCGAACCTACATCTCCTCTGGCTCTCCGGGCCGATGCAGGCGCATTACCAATTATGCCACCAAGACCCTACTTAAGATCCACGAAATTAGTAATCGATTGCTTTTCATAATTGGTAATGCGCCTGCATCGGCCCGGAGAGCCAGAGGAGATGTAGGTTCGAATCCTGCCTAAGACCGACGAATTTTTTTCGCTTTAATATAGTTTAGAATTTCGTAAACAGACGTTTCTGTTAAATTTAAAAATCTTTAAAGTATCTGTTTGTCTGTGTATCTGTGTGTGAATGTGTGTCAGTCTGTGGGGTAAGTAATCCCACTAACTGCCACACTCAGAGACGTCAATTTAATTTAATGCTCGATTACAGTTGCTGCTGTCACTTTCTTTGCTACTGCAATAGAATAAGCCAACACGTCACTAAACAAGCATTAAAATTAATTGACGTCTCTGAGTGCGGCAGTTATATTATAAGTGTGAAAGTTTGTGTATTAGTTGGTTACTCCTTCACGAGGCCGTCGCCAAAGGGGGGCGAAGAGAATCATAAAATGTAGCCTCTATCTTTGTCAATGTTAACATTCAAGTGCCACACTACTCTCCCATTCTCTATACTTCCCCTCTCTAGCCACCCCCCCCCCCCCCCCATCTTGATCATCGTCTGGCGACGCCCTGCTAATTTACGCTGCAACGGGTGGACGGATTTGGAGGAAATTTGGAATGGAGATAGCTTATACCCTGCATTAACACTTATCTAGGCTACTTCATCTGGGATAATTTAAAAATTCCCGAGGGAATAACGCGTACTCGGATGAATTGGTAGCAGTCGATAAATGGGTTATGACAGTTAGTGGTGGTGACTTACCGCTGATACTGAAGATGGGGTTGCCGTGCAGGTGGGGGGAGTAGTCGTCGATCTTCTCGGACGGCTTGATGACATCTGGGGCTCCGACCATGCCTGGGTACAGAAAAAAAAATGATAAAAAAAGACTGATATTACACCCATATTGATTACACAAAGATTAAAAAATAAACAACGTTAATGAATAAACATACAAACATACACACACATACATAAACTCACGCCTTCATTACCAGAGTGGGGTAGGCAGAGCTACATAATTACCAACAACTACAAAAATTTGTTGATAATTCTGTAACGACATTTTGCACAATTGCAGTCCGTCCTTAAATACACATAAATAAATCTCTTTTTTTAGCTGGAATATTATAGGCTGCATAAGGGAAATTTACAGCCGTCATATACAGCCCTTAATATTAAATTTTCAGTCCGTATGCCCCCTCCATAAAAGAGCATTTTTCCGGCGCACGTTTTTTAAAGTTTTTATTTTACAACTTTGTCGGCGATTTTTAAATGTATTCCTTTGCCAAATTATAGCTATTTAATTACAAGAATATCTAAGTTATACCACGGACAGACGAACAGAGAGACAGACTGACAAGGCGAAACAATAAGGGCGAAATAACAATAGTTGACTACGGTACCCTAAAAAAGGTAACATTGCCAATAAAAATACATATTTTCCACGAACTTAATTACAATTTATGGTAATCAAGGTCATCAATCATTATTAACATTGCTATTTTTGAATCAGATACAAATGAAATCAATTAAAAAATTGTTATCGTTATAAAACGATACATTCTAGATAAGCTAAATGTATATCTTTTTAATCAATGTCAAGTTGTGCATAACATGCGCAAGAATGAAAAATATTAATATGTTAGATTGCTTTGAAATTTTATTTATATCTGAAAATGCATCATATTTTTCTGATAGTTTAAATTTAGCCTAGCACCTAGAAGCTTTAGCTTATTAGTCTTATAATTTAGCGCATATAAAAGAAAATGGTGACCCCATATTTCAGAGCTGCGCCTCTATTCCCGATGGTAAAAACGATATCGTAGTTGACCTGTTATGGTATTGTTATGACGTCAGCCGCCATTACTGTCAAGTAAATAAGAGCTATCAAAACGGTGACAATACGATAACAGATCAAAAACGATATTGTTTTTACCGTGTTGAATAGATGTCCTGCGCCTCTATTCAACACGGTAAAAACGGTATCGTAGTTGACCCTGTTATGGTATTGTTATGACGTCAGACGCCATTACTGTCAAGTAAATAAGAGCTATCAAAACGGTGACAATACGATAACAGATCAAAAACGATATTGTTTTTACCGTGTTGAATAGAGGTCCTGCGCCTCTATTCAACACGGTAAAAACGGTATCGTAGTTGACCCTGTTATGGTATTGTTATGACGTCAGCCGCCATTACTGTCAAGTAAATAAGAGCTATCAAAACGGTGACAATACGATAACAGATCAAAAACGATATTGTTTTTACCGTGTTGAATAGAGGTCCTGCGCCTCTATTCAACACGGTAAAAACGGTATCGTAGTTGACCCTGTTATGGTATTGTTATGACGTCAGACGCCATTACTGTCAAGTAAATAAGAGCTATCAAAACGGGGACAATACGATAACAGATCAAAAACGATATTGTTTTTACCGTGTTGAATAGAGGTCCTGCGCCTCTATTCAACACGGTAAAAACGGTATCGTAGTTGACCCTGTTATGGTATTGTTATGACGTCAGCCGCCATTACTGTCAAGTAAATAAGAGCTATCAAAACGGTGACAATACGATAACAGATCAAAAACGATATTGTTTTTACCGTGTTGAATAGAGGTCCTGCGCCTCTATTCAACACGGTAAAAACGGTATCGTAGTTGACCCTGTTATGGTATTGTTATGACGTCAGACGCCATTACTGTCAAGTAAATAAGAGCTATCAAAACGGTGACAATACGATAACAGATCAAAAACGATATTGTTTTTACCGTGTTGAATAGAGGTCCTGCGCCTCTATTCAACACGGTAAAAACGGTATCGTAGTTGACCCTGTTATGGTATTGTTATGACGTCAGACGCCATTACTGTCAAGTAAATAAGAGCTATCAAAACGGTGACAATACGATAACAGATCAAAAACGATATTGTTTTTACCGTGTTGAATAGAGGTCCTGCGCCTCTATTCAACACGGTAAAAACGGTATCGTAGTTGACCCTGTTATGGTATTGTTATGACGTCAGACGCCATTACTGTCAAGTAAATAAGAGCTATCAAAACGGGGACAATACGATAACAGATCAAAAACGATATTGTTTTTACCGTGTTGAATAGAGGTCCTGCGCCTCTATTCAACACGGTAAAAACGGTATCGTAGTTGACCCTGTTATGGTATTGTTATGACGTCAGACGCCATTACTGTCAAGTAAATAAGAGCTATCAAAACGGTGACAATACGATAACAGATCAAAAACGATATTGTTTTTACCGTGTTGAATAGAGGTCCTGCGCCTCTATTCAACACGGTAAAAACGGTATCGTAGTTGACCCTGTTATGGTATTGTTATGACGTCAGACGCCATTACTGTCAAGTAAATAAGAGCTATCAAAACGGTGACAATACGATAACAGATCAAAAACGATACCGTGTTTTTACCGTGTTGAATAGAGGCCCTGCGCCTCTATTCAACACGGTAAAAACGGTATCGTAGTTGACCCTGTTATGGTATTGTTATGACGTCAGACGCCATTACTGTCAAGTAAATAAGAGCTATCAAAACGGTGACAATACGATAACAGATCAAAAACGATACCGTGTTTTTACCGTGTTGAATAGAGGCCCTGATATGTCAACGGTCCAATCTATTTTCCTCAATGGATTAATGTTTTAATGTTTTAATGTTTATTAGGGTACAAACGGTACAATATGGCTAAAACAATAAATATCTTAGATTATACATCAACCAGTAAAGTTACACCAGTTAAATATTACATATACTAACCGAGCAATATCATATTAATTACTTGAAAATGTGACATTAGTTTAAAAAAGACTAAAGATACCTTTAAAGGCAGAAAAACCAAACAAAAATAAAAATAAAAAAATAAAAATAAAAACAAAAATAAAGATGCGTTACGCGAAATTTCATAACTAAGGCTGGGTTTTATAAAGATCCGTTAGATCAAATTTCGGTCAGGAATGTCAAGACTTGTATGAAGTTACTAAAATTTGATCTGACATATTTACTAACGGGCCCTTACAGAACCGGGCCTAAATATCATTTTTCTCAGGGCCGTGATTAACCGGTCGGTGTTCATCTATTTCAATTCAAACTCACAAATTAAGCATTTATTTGACAAAACACACTACGAGACAACAAACATAATCTAACATTTTGACAGAAAAAAATAAAAGGTTAGAATACAGATATTTAGATACAGAGGCGCTTGCCAAGATGCACTACGCTAACTAGAGTTTCTATTCGTTTCGTTTTTAAACCAATTTCGTCACTGGTAGATGACGTGATACGAAAAGTCACGTGATCTACCAGAGACGCGATTGGTTTAAAAAAGAAACGAATAGAAACGCTAGTTAGCGTAGTGCATCTTGGCAAGGGCAATTTAATTAGCAAAGTTTTTCTTCCAAACTGGTCTATCAACCGCTCATCAGGGCCTCTATTCAACACGGTAAATACCACGGGATAGAAAAAACAGTGGAAGTGGCATAAGCTTCGCCACTTCGCTTAGTATCAGACCTGTTGTCGCCAATACTCAAACTATCATTAAAACAAGACGCCACCATGGAAAATGTTTTTGGTGCGGCTATCGTTTTAACACTCCACAATAGCACAATAAGGCATGCTTCTGGATTTATTTCCTAGTTTAGAAATATCAAAATATCGAAATATTGAAATAAGCGATCGCGGCAAATGTATGGTAGGTTATGCGGAACTCCGCATAACTATGCCACACGTTACACGCCCACTTGACACTTCTACTGTTTTTTCTGTTCTGTGGTAAATACGATATCGCTTTTGAGCAGTTCTCGTATTGTCAACGTTTTGATAGCTCTTATTAACTGGACAGTAATGGCGGCCGAGTTAAAAACAATACCGTAACAGCTGAAATACGATTTGGTTTTCACCGCCTGGAATAGAAGCCCAGTATTTATTCCCAGTGTTTGTCTGTGGCACCGTAACTCTGAAACGGGTGAACCGATTTGGATGCAATTTTATTTTATTTGAAAGTAGGTTTTCTAGCGGTAGTTTTTAGCTAGGTTTCATGAAAATCGGTCAGGCCGTTTTAGAGATATCGGCTCTGAAAGAAGAGGTCACCGTTATGTCGGGGGTTTTTATCTACATATATATCAGTTATTCATACCGTTTTTAACATTCCACCGATCTAAAGCAACAAATAAATTGCAAACAAATGCAACTGTTTACATTTTGTTTTCTTAAACATGTTACATTTGCAGCGTTAATATTAAACAACGTTGGTTTTGCATAAAATATGTTAAAACAGTAAGAAATAAACATTTGTCAATAACAATTGAATGACGTTTTATGTCACTGTTAATGTTTATTATTATTAAGATATTTATAAAGATTTACGAGGTGTAAACTGTTATGTTTATGTAAGTATACACGCGCGTCGTTCATTTGTTGTAGTTTGTAAAACGGTGCTTCAAATGCATAAGCATTGCTGGCTGACAGACATACTGACAGGACAGACAGTACTAATTCCATTTTTAAGGTTCCGTACCCAAAGGGTAAAAACGGGACCCTATTACTATGACTCCACTGTCCGCCTGTCTGTCTGTCACCAGGCTGTATCTCATGAACCGTGATAGCTACAGTTGAAATTTTCACAGATGATGTATTTCTGTTGCCGCTATAAGAACAAATAGTAAAAACTAAATAAAATAAATATTTAAGGCGGGCTCCCATACAACAAAGGGTATTTTTTTGGCGTTTTTTGCTCAATATTCATAACGGCATCTTTACTAGCATACTGCCACACTCAGAGACGTCAATTTAATTTAATGCTTGATTAAAGTAGCTGCTGTCACTTTCTTTGATACAGCAATAGAATAAGACAACACGTCACTTAACAAGCATTAAATTTAATTGACGTCTCTGAGTGCGGCAGTTAGTGTCTAATGTTGTATAGGTGTACGGAACTCTTCGTGCGCGAGTCTGACTCGCACTAGGCCGGTTTTTATTGTTTTAATGTGATTTTAATTTTTATGGTTTCATTTTAGTTCAATTTGGCAGCATGACTTCTCTAATGTATAAGGCTGCCTAATTGAGAATGCACGCGCTAATATGTGTTTTGCTCGCTCTGACGGGACTACTTAAACTCTCCGCTTGGACTTCACTCCTGCATTCGCTCACCTTTGCTTATGAGAGAATCACTACCCTGGGTCCGTCTGCATCGCTACCATCATAAGATGGATAAGACCTGCGGGGTGATTCTCTCAACAACGTATAACAAATAACGTATTATTAATGAGTATTTCACCTAAACCTAATAGAAAAGTAATGAACTAGTGTATAAATCATTGCAAAGACCTTACTTAATCTTTAAAAGTACGTGATAATCTATACTAATATTATAAAGAGGAAAGATTTGATTGTTTGTTTGTTTGTTTGTTTGAATTGAATAGGCTCTGAAACTACTGGACCGATTTGAAAAATTCTTTCACCATTAGAATTCTAAATTATCCTTGATGATCACAGGCTATGTTTTATTTTTCTGCGCGGACGGTGCCGCGGGCATCAGCTAGTCGATTAATAATGGTAAATTGGTTCGTTTGTTTTTGTTTACATCTTTGCCAATTCCAATAGACAGACTATACAATCTCAAGACCTATTTCCATGTTTCCTCAATAATGATTCCGAACAACCCACGTTAATTGAGTTTTCCTGTCCTGAAATAGTCGTAAGACGATCCGGGACGTATAAAAACAACAGGTCGTTGCGGAGACTTTAATACGACTGATTATCGATGCCGTAGTGAACAGGAGCTCTATTCTATACTCGAAACTCGAATTCAAGACCAAAATCTGACAGTTCCCATCTTGATTATTTGGTTATTATAACATTATTTCAATAAAACATGAATGAGAACTCGTGTAACCAGTAATATTAGGGTAAGTTTTATTGATAAAAATACCTACACTTAAACCAAAATGCAGTAATCACAGCGAATGTGCGCCCGTTGAGGTTAGGATTTTTGGTCTTGAATTCGAGTTTCGAGTATAATTGGTAAAACGATATTGTTATCGACAATGTATAGTTTTTAACTCGGTCGTCATAACTGTCAAGTAAAAAACCGGGCAAGAGCATGTCTGACCATGCTCAGGGTTCCGAAGCCGCTGCACAAAAACCATCTCAAAAAAACCGGTCAAGTGCGAGTCGGACTCGCGCACGAATTGTTCCGTACCATTATCCATAAAAAATCACGTTTGGTGTATGGGAATAATTAAATTAAAATAAAATAAAAGGGGGGCTTACATATTATTTATTTTATTTTAATTTCATTATTAATTTTTTAAGTATTACTGACAAAGTTGTCCATATGGACAGAAGCCATTCCGAGATTTTTTTTAATTGAGACTGCTTAATTTTATTTATCTACATTGTCACTTTGACATAGTCCAAAGTGGTCTATAGGAATCAAATTCCTTGACTGGACTTCTTCAAAGTGTCATTCTATTGATCAGGCCTAGCCTAGTGTAGATGTCACAAGAAAAATTAGAATTTGAATAAGATCAGTTTAGCGGTTAAGCCGTGACAGCGTAACAAACAAACATACAATACTTACATTTGCATTATAATATTAGTAAAGATTAACGTTTATGACCAAGCACAATTACCTTTAAATGAACAAAATGTCAATCAAATTTACAACATAGTATCAGCGTATCGATTCACTTGCCTAATCGATTACCGACTATCGATAATCGACTAGAATCTGCACGTTTTCTACGTGGATAGCGGTGAATATACATACCTAGGTATCATAGAGTTTTGCCGTGTTCATGTTTTTTTTAACAGCAGTGTTCGTTGCTAATAATGCAAGTCGGACTCGCGCGCGAAGGGTTCCGTACCATCTATAAAAAATCACTCTTGTTGTATGGGAGCACTCCTTAAATATATGTATAGGTACATTTTTTTATTTTAATTGTTTATTTGTAAAGTGAATGTACAACTATATATACTGTGATATTTCAAGCGTCTACCTGTTGCCGTTATTAAAATCGAGCACAAAACGGCAAAAATAAAACACGTTTGTTGTATGGGAGCCCCACTTAAATATTTATTTTAATCTGTTTTTAGTAAATGTTGTTATAGCGGCAACAGATATATCTGTGAAAATTTCAACTGTTTAGCTATAACGGTTCATGAGATACAGCCTGGTGACAGACAGACAGACGGACAGTGGAGTCTTTAGTAATAGGCTCCAGTATAAAAGAACGAGTTAACGCATTCACTGCCAGGGGGCGTGGCCTAGGAACAAACTTACCTGACAGTGAACGCATATATGCGTCGGTGGCAGTGAATGCGTTAATTCGTTGGTGATACTGCAATGCAGCGTAACTAACAAATTCAATATGTTGCAAAATGTACCTTACTGCTTTACTTGCTAAGTTTGTATTTTGCACATTTTTAATTTTTTCGTTACGCCGACGACTTTTCTCTGAGTACAGCAGTACAGTAAGTAACCAATTCGAAAAAAGAATCGAAAATTTAACACATTTCCATGAGATTTACCATTAGTTATGATTTTTAACAATTAGTTAGTTTAACTACTGGTCAAAAAACGGACCCTAAGATAATCATTAATCAGCTACCTGGATAGCTCAGACACATTTAAAAAAAAGACGAACATTTCTGTTTGCCAGCCCAATTTTAACAAGCCGCATAAAAAAAAACATTTGATAATAGGAAACGTGGTATAGCACTGATGCAAGCGAATGAAACACGACGCGACGGTTTGCATCAATTCATCATTTTTCCAATTTTCTTCATTCGTCACGACTGATGCAATTTGTGTAGGCAGTACACTGTCAATAAATTCGATTTTAGTGACAACCGCATTAAATTGGCTCGTGGGCAGTCACCTTAATGCGCAAGACTTCATGGATAGTACACGAGACCATAGTATATACAGGGTGTTTGGCAGAAAGACCGACAAACTTCAGGGACTAACTCTGTAGGTCATACTCATCAACTTTTATTATGGGACCAACATCCAAATCGCGAAAAAAAAACAGCTGTTCCATACAAACTTTGAGAGCTAATACAGCCGAAATGTATGGAACAGCTGTTTTTTTTTCGCGATTTGGATGTTGGTCCCATAATAAAAGTTGATAAATATGACCTACAGAGTTAGTCCCTGAAGTTTGTCCAACCTTCTGCCGAAAGTTGTTCGTCTCCGGCCCTTTTAGGAGTTTCTGTTACCTATTGCCGCTTTTTTTATTGCCCTCGACGGACAAACAGGCAGACGGACCTGAAGCTGGTTCCACATTTGTATCATTTTGTCTATCACGATCACGCGTACCGTATCGAGCTCGCGTATCCTAAGTATAGACGCTCACTTTGGCCACACCGTATCACTACCATCGTTGCGTGAAAAAGTGGACGAGTTAAAGAGAATATGATAACATGTCAAAGGCGATATGGTTTAACCCTATTAAATACAGCTCCGTCTTTGTGGGCGTAATTTAAATGTATATCTATGCCAAATTACAGCTTTTTAGTATCAAGACTCTCTAAGTAAAACCGCAGAGAGACGGACATGGCGAAACTGAACCTTGTACCTTGAAATTACCGGTGAGAACCAGTAATTAGCTCTTAACGCTTTCACTGCCTCCGACGCATATATGCGTTCACTGTCATACAAGTTTGTTCCTAGGCCAAGCCCCCTAGCAGTCAATGCGTTAATATTTTAAGTCTTTTTTTTTATAACTGTTGGTTTTCCATAAATAAATAAATCGTTAACCGCCCCATGTTCTGTGGGAAGCCACCTTAAGATCCTATACGTGTTCAATCAATAAATATTATACTAACTAATCAAAATAAAGATAATGCGGTTACTTAAAAATTGGTTTGTCGCTGTCGCAACGTTCTGCCTACTTACCAAAGAAGGCGGTAACTGCAATGTAGTAGTCGAACCATTCTAAACTTTACTGTTAACCACATTAAATTTAAAATGCTTATTCTATTACTATGTACTTCGCCGCCTTCTTCTTCTCTGCTGGTAGGACGGCAGCGTTACGGTCCCGCGATCGTGTCGTAAGAAAGGTTTGGCAAGGGCCGATTTCGTTGGGAGAAAATATTGCGATTACGTAATAATTAATTTAAAACTACTTAAAGAAAAGTGAAAAACTCTATTACGATTGCTAGGCGATAAAGTATTTATAAATTTGCTATGGTTATGGATTATGGATAGTGTTTCTTAACATTAATTAGCTAAATAACCTTGGGAAAATGCAATTTATTTCCAATATGTAAGTAATTAAAATGCTTACTACATTAATCATCATTTGTTATAAAATCAAATGACTTTAAAAAAAAAAAACAGAGTTCAAGAGTTTGCCTATAATTTTTGAGGAGTTCCCTGGATTCCTCATGGATTCCATCATCAGATCTTCATTTTGATAAGAATGGAGTCAAAAGTATACATTCGAATGAAAAAATAAAGTTTTCGGTCGGTTCATAAACGACAGAGATCTGGAGTAACAAACATTAAAAAAAAACGAATTGAGAACCGCCTCGTTTTTTTGAAGTCGGTTAAAAATACTTTAGGTCAGCATACAAACACTGCCTTTACAGAAAATCGGCCCGGGACAATCTAACCTAACCTCGCCGTCAAATAAAAAAAAACAAGACTCAAAACGAATTACCACGGAAACCATCGCAAATGCGATTATGTAAACTGCCAGCATTCTCATGCCTTCGCGTGTTTAATATAATACCCCATGTTTGATAACATCGCTGGCTGACGTTCCTGTTTCAACGACGAAGGATTTGCACCTGTTGAAATTTTCTTTGTTTTGATATTTTAGTTCTCAGGCGGAGGTAACAATACAAAGTGAACATTGGTGGGAGCATGGAAGATACTGTTTTGATGTGATGACATGAGACTGTTACTTCATAGGTATTAACTAAGGGCTATATTAATTCAGTGGCTATTTCGCATTCACTGCCACCGACGCATATATGCGTTCACTGTCATACAAGTTTGTTCCTAGGCCACGCCCCCTGGCAGTGAATGCGTTAACAGAATCACTTGGTTTAGTTTGCAGTACGCGGTCATCAACATATCAAACGAAAGAAATTTACCCCTGAGGCCCTACTTTGAAAATCGAAGTCCGAAGTTACTTTAGCTCCTTCCCTTTCTCTCGATTTAGTCCCGAATTACGAGTGACACGGATGGAGCAAACATAAAGTAACTTCGAACTTCGATTTTCAAAGGCATGGACATAGGGCTTCCTTAAGGATTTTCCACGATGGTCAGTTTTGTGTTACTCGAACTTCTCGGTTCATCTTCAACAGATCGTCGAGAGGTCTGACAACACTTCACTTTCTTATCCTCAGTTCCACATAGCACAAGCCTAGAGCATAGTTAAGGACTAGGTTTGGTCTAGGATTATCCCCTGATATATCTTCTGTACATAGTATAAAACAGAGTCGATTCCTGCCGTCTGTCCTTCTGCTTAGATCTTTCAAACTTTGCAGCGGATTTTAATGCGGTTTATAATAGACTAGAGGACGCCCGCGACTTCGTACGCGTAGAATTAGTTTCCCGCTACTCCCCCTACTTCTTCCCGTTGGGGGTCAATTTTCGGAAACCCCTTTCTTAGTGCTCACTTACATCATGAAAGGAACCCCTGTACCAAATTTCAAGTTTCTAGGTACAGTAGTTTCGGCTGTGCGTTGATACATCAGTCAGTCAGTTTAGCCTTTTATATATATAGATAGATAGAGTGATTCGAGATCAAAGTCTTATAAATTCTGATTTATAAGTATGTACGGGTGTTACAGAAAACTCACGAGCAAGCGAAGCGAGGGTGGGTCACTAGTATTTTATAAAATGTACCTATGTTCACTCCCCGTTGATGCGTAAATAATCAATACCACGCATATGGTACCTATGGGGATAGTTTTCATAACGTTTATAGATAAACAGTCAATATTCTACAGCTAATCGAAACCGTTATCTGTTGATTTATCTATCACTGTGATGACACTGATGACCTTTATCATTTCTCTTTTTGACAGCTGATTAGATTTTAGTAAAGGTAGACTTCCGTGGGTCGTGGCTGATGCGACTGACGCGCGCGGCTGTCGTGCTGCGGCCGATGCGACAAATTCGCGACGGTTAGCTATTCAGAGAGTCGATTTATTAATCTCATAATCAATATACGTGGCGATCTCGTTTACGAGTGGGTAGAGGCACTCGTATTTAATATTATAAGCGTGTAGGTAAGTTTAAGTCACCAGTGAGATTCAAAAATACGATAAAGATAAAGCTAAAAGATATCTATTCAGGGTCTCCATCCCACTCAGTATACCAGCTTTTGACATTCGTATTGTCAAAATTAGGAAACTCTTATTTACTTTGCAGTAATGGCGATCGAGTAAACCAACAACACGATAACAATGTCAAAAGCTGTATTGTTTTACAATGAAGAATAGAGCCCCAGTAAGCTGACTGCACCGGAAGTTTTATGCATCAAATTTAATGATCGAAGAAAAATTTTGACATGAGTAACAATCGGCTATTTTGGTGTACTTTAGTCACTGGTTTATATATGTACAATAGTCGCCCACAGATGCTTGGGACTCGCTTAGTCGCCGGTTCCTTACCACGGAAGTGTACCTTTAGGCACTTGTTCCACCGCCGACGCTGAGCGGGAAGCGAGTAGAGCCAGCGATTAACTAGTAATATATGTCTCTTTTATTGACACGGGGTTTATATCTGTTGTTTCGACAAATTAGTGGAGAGAGTTCTCGCCGGCAGTGTAAACAGCCAGCAATCAACTATTAATACATGTGTCTCTTTTATTGACACGGGATCTACATCTTTTGTTTCGACAAACTAGTGGAGAGAGTTCTCGCCGGCAGTGTGAATAGCGAGCGATCAACTATTAATGTGTGTCTCTTTTATTGACACGGGATCTACATCTTTTGTTTCGACAACCTAGTGGAGAGAGTTCTCACCGGCGGTGTGAACAGCCAGCGATCAACTATTAATATATGTGTCTCTTTTATTGACACGGGATCTACATCTTTTGTTTCGACAAACTAGTGGAGAGAGTTCTCGCTGGCAGTGTAAACAGCCAGCGATCAACTATTAATACATGTGTCTCTATTATTCACACGGGATCTACATCTTTTGTTTCGATAAACTAGTGGAGAGAGTTCTAGCGGGCAGTGTAAACAGCCAGCGATCAACTCTTAATACATGTGTCTCTAATTCTCTATTATTGACACGGGATCTACATCTTTTGTTTCGACAAAATAGTGGAGAGAGTTCTCGCCGGCAGTGTAAACAGCCAGCGATCAACAATTAATACATGTGTCTCTATTATTGACACGGGATCTACATCTTTTGTTTCGACAAACTAGTGGAGAGAGTTCTTGCCGGCAGTGTAAACAGCCAGCAATCAACTATTAATACATGCGTCTCTATTATTGACACGGGATCTACATTTTTTGTTTCGATAAACTAGTGGAGAGAGTTCTTGCCGGCGGTGTAAACAGCCAGCGATCAACTATTAATACACGTGTCTCTATTAATGACACTGGATCTACATCTTTTGTTTCGATAAACTAGTGGAGAGAGTTCTTGCCGGCAGTGTGGAAAGCCATCGATAAACTATTAATATAGGCACTTGTCACACTGCCGGCGAGGAAGCGATTACCTAACGGCTATTTTCTCGCTCAAGAAACGAACAAAAGATATAGATCCCGTGTCAATAAAAGAGACACGTATATTAATAGTTGATCGCTGGCTGTTTACACTGCCGGCGAGAACTTTCTCCACTAGCTTTTCGAAACAAAAGATATAGATCCCGTGTCAAGAAATACTAAAAACAGAATAGAAATATTTAAGGGGGGCCTCCCATACAACCAACGTGATTTTATTTCCGTTTTTTTGCTAATGTTGTATAGATAATGATACGGAACCCTTAGTGCGCGAGTCCGACTCGCACTTGGCCGGTTTTTTTTGAGCTAATCCTCGCCGGCAGTGGGACTAGTGCCTTAGGGTTGTTGTTCAAGACTTACGTAAGCACCAGGGGGGGGAGGTATTGAAAGTGTTCTCTTTGTTAACTTTTAATTACAGGGAGGCAGGGGGTTTGAGTCACGTTTGAACGATTATGTCGGCAAACAAGCAACAGGGTTAAAATGTATAAGTTGGTCATTCTAAAGAACAAAAGTTGCCTTTCCTGTGGTCAATAGTTAAAGGCTTGTGTGCATATAAGTTATACAGGGTGTTCGGCAGAAGGTTGGACAAACTTCAGGGACTAACTCTGTAGGTCATACTCATCAACTTTTATTATGGGACCAACATCCAAATCGTGAAAAAGAAAACAGCTGTTCCATACAAATTTTGAGAGCTAAACAGCCGAAATGTATGGAACAGCTGTCTTTTTTTTCGCGATTTGGATGTTGGTCCCATAATAAAAGTTCATGAGTATAACCTACAGAGTTAGTCCCTGAAGTTTGTCCAACCTGCTGCCGAACACCCTGTATTTTTATCTGATAAGACTAAAGTAGACCTGACTCCGTTTATGCGATATATATGGATATATATATGGATGGATGTGGGTTCACTCAGAAAGTTATTCCTTAAAAACGTCAACTTCGGGAATGTTGTTTTGCACCGTCATAGGTACCTAAGTATAATTTTTAATTTATTTTTAATATTTAATTTTTATGAGTTCTTGTGGAAATTCTGAGTTTTGACATATTTTCCTGCTCAACTACGCACTGACTGTTGAGTTTCGTGCGGCGTTTCTTCTCAGCAGTGGTCTTTTGCGAAGCGCTGGTAGATTTTTGACGTGTTAAAGTGCCCGTGCGGCCTACTTACTAAATAAACATCTTTTATCTTTTTTTTTTATCTTTTGTCCACAGGAAAGACGCGAACCTAAATCTGTGTATGACCCGTAATTTCATGCGGCCGATCAGCGTCTTTACCGTAAAATAATGCCGTGGACGCCGATCGGCGTCATATATTCAGTAACGATTCCATGGAATATGATTCGTAAATAGATACCTTATGTTGAAATTATATCTTTATTTAACAAACCGACTGGTTTTATAGAAAATTACATATTTTGTTATTACTAAAATTCGATATCGGATGCCGATGACGCCCATTGGCGTTCAATGTAACTAAGATGGATGCCGCAGACGCCGATCGGCGTCACATTTGCCTTTAGCTGGGTTCCACTGACGCCGATAAGCGTCACGTTTGGCCCTAGCTGGCTTTGATTGTTTCAATTACCTAAGCCCCGTTTATCTTATCTTACTTCTTACTATAATATCTAGTATTATTTACCCCACGGAATAGAAAAAACAGTGGAAGTGGCATGAGCTTCGCTTAGTATCAGACCTGTTGTCGCCAATACTCAAACTATCATAAAAACAATACGCCGCCATGGAAAATGTTTTTGGTGCATCGTTTTTACATTCCAAAATAGCACAATAAGGCATGCTTCTGGATTTATAAATATCAAAATATATCTAGAAATATCAAAATATAGAAATATCGAAATAAGCGATCGCGGCAAAAGTATGGTAGGTTTTGCGGAACTCCGCATAACTATGCAACATGTTACACGCCCACTTTACACTTCTACTGTTTTTTCTGTTCTGTGATTTACCCGACCGTTTGGATATTTGTTACTCAATCACGCCATAATGGCTGAACAGATCTAGATGAAATTTGGCACAGGGATAGATTATAGACTGGAATAGCACATAAGCTACTTTTTATCCCGGAAAACAACTGTTCCCGAGCAATAACGACCTCTAAGCGGACGGAGTCGCGCGAAACAGTTTGTGTAAATATCTATTTAACCTTGTTAAGCATCCTTTCCTCGCTTCCTAGGGAAGTACCTCACAACGTGGTACAAATGGTACAATTACGATCAGCTGTGTCATCGCGTCGCCACTTGAATCCATAATGACATGGAATTTGAGACAAACGCGACCTTAGATACAAGCACAATGGTAGATACATGTATGTTGAATACTTAATTATATCCTCCTTACATTTGGTTAGTTAAGTTCGTGGCCTTGTCTACAAAGCTAGTGGTCCTAGGTTTGATTCCCGAAGGCAAACACACATACCACTTGCAGGCCTAGTATGGTTCCGTTTATCGCGTGATAAAATGTGGATAAAGCATCCGTCACTCTCGTACTTATTTATGTGTTAGAAGGTGACGGATAAACGCAGCCATATTAGTTCCTCTGATGTTACTTTGATGTAAGTGGGCTGTTTATACTGTAATCCCAAGACTGTCATCTTAAGACTGCAATATTAGGACTGCAATCTTACGACCTGAGGACTAAAATGAAATGCCTTTAAAGTGGAACACTGCTGATTGAGGGTAAGTTAAAGGATTAAACGGATTAGGACCTCGAACTTGTGAGGTCTAAGGCTCTATTCTACTCGTTGAAACCATATTGCTTTCGACATGTTATCATATCGTTTTCAACTATATTTAAATATTTTATTTGTTACTCTTGGGTTAAACGTTATGTTAGAAAAAAAAATACAAAAAAATATATACATTTCGAGACAATCTCACACAAATTGACCTAGTCCCAAACTAAGCTTCTTTTGCTATGGGTACTAAACAACGATATACATACTTGTATAGGGAATAGGGAATGCAATTTAACCAGTTAATAACCGTTTTTGTATGAAAATAACCGGTTAAAAGCGGTTATAACCAGTTATTTGCATTCCCTAATAGGGAACCACATCCAAGACTCAGGAACAAGTCCCCGCGCTTATCACACAAATATTTGACCATACCGGGAATCGAACCCGTGACCGCTAGCTTTGTAGGCACGGTCACTACCAACTAATAGTCTGTGCCAATTGAAATTGGCAAAGATGTAAACACAACCAAACTAAACCAATTTACTATTATTACTCGATAACCACGTGCTTTTAAAGATCAAGTGAGGGCTTAGCAACGATTTAAGTACTTCACTTTCACATTAAGTTTAAGATTAAATTTAAAAGAAAACTATTAATTAAACTTATTTAAAGAAAAAACACGCTTGATTAATATTTGAGGTTATGTGTCAAACAGTAATAATTCGTTTACATCTTTTCCTTTTCCTTTTCCTTGTATAGTTGTTTACTGGCACTTACCTTCTACCATTGGGATCTTCGTTTAAAAAAGTGACACCTGGAAGACGGCCGATACTTTTAGCACAGGACTCATCTCCTATTATAAGCGCTGGCCTTACCTAATAAGGATTAAATGATCTCCCCTATTATGAATAAATAGTAAGATTTACATATATTTCTCTGTGGCTAGCTATCAGCATGTATAGCTTAAGTTCATTTTTTTATGTACCTGTGTTTTATGAAATAAATTATAATAATAATAATTATTATTATTATTATCTTTGCCTTTATCTCTACACCCGAAGATGAATGCCTAAACTGATTGCGTTACAAACCAGCGCGCACGCAGCTATGGCGTTAGCAAATATTGTACGACCGTGAATTACTATGGTAATCGTAATTAGAAGATCGTGCTTCGCGCGAGCCAGTCCAATTACTTAGCTCTTTCTCTGTTCAACATAAATCTGCATTGATTTGCATTCGTTTACTTAGTTAGATGTAAGAATTACTGCCGCACTCAGAGACGTCAATTAAATTTAACGCTTGTTTAGTGACGTGTTGTCTTATTCTATTGCTATAGCAAAGAAAGATCAATCATTAAATTTAATTGACGTCTCTGAGTGCGGCAGTTAGACATCATAAACAAATAAGATGTTACATACATACCTACCTAAACACACGCCTCTTTCCCGTAGGGGTAGGCAGAGACCACTTCCTTCCACTTGCTACGATCCAGACAAACTTCCCTCGCTTCCTCCACACTCATAAGTCTCTTCATACACGCGTCGATTTAGGGTCAACTCACACCGAGATGCGACGCGACTGTTACCCACGATTGTGCTGTTATCCACGCCTCATTGGTCTTTGCTTCTATTCTTCTAGCTATAACTCCTTTCGTGACAATTGCCGGTATCGGGAGTCCCGGCTCCGGGCCTAGGTACAGTTGGTCTGCTCCTGAGGGCGTATTGTCTAACGCACTCTCAATCACGATCGTTGTAATTTTGAAAATCGAAGGCTTGTCTGCATACAAAATGAAAACAATTGCTCTACTTTGAAGCCGCTTGCGATTGCGAGTGCGTTAGACAATAAACCCTCTGCTTTAGCCAGTTCATCAGCCTTCTCGTTGGCTATTGCTGGCACCCACGCCAGCGTGAGTTGACCCTTAGGGAACCCCTGACCTAGATTCTGAGACCCATAGACTATATCTCACGATTGTAATCCTGCCAGCCCTAAAGACTAAGGATGCCTCTATGCTAGTCATTTCACCGGTCTTCTTATCCCCACACCGGAACACAACAATGCAAACACTGCTGCTTGGCCGTAGGTTTAAGGATAAGATGGTGGTAGCGTGGGTGGTTCTCGTATTATGTAAATTAATTACCTGCTTCAGGATAATCCAAGGCAATCAGAGGAACTAGCTTACGGTATCTATCTTCTACTCTGTGCCAACTACCATGCATCATTACAATATGTGGTTGCCTGCCTGAACGTGAGCGCATAGCAACAGTGTGCTCAATGTTTCAGGGAAGTACCTTCTTCGATATTTAAAGCGCAAATTGCAATGAAGACAATAGGGTTATTGTAATATTTAAATAGGTCATTAGTGACAGTATTAATGTTGCTTTCAATGTCTAATAAGAACTGTTAATCATTTGTTTTAATCACTTTTACCTTGTAAAAGTCAGGTGATTAATGTGATAGCATTTATTTATTGCTAAGGAAAATTACAACAATTACGTAAATAATAAAAGTTAATGCTTCTCAAATCGAGAAGAATATTAATTTTATTAAATAAATAATAGATACATACATACATACCTTCACGGCTGTAATCCCAAAGTGGGGTAGGCAGAGCTACAGAATTACCAACAACACTAAAAAAAACTGATTATTCTGCAACCACACTGCACAATCAGGCTAAGATGCTTACCAGCGTATTAGTGACAGGTTGCAAGCCCATCGCCTAACAATACTACAAGCCTTTATTCCGTTAGTCGCCTCTTACGACATCCACGGGAAGACATGAAGTGGCACTATTCTAACAAGGCAACCACACGGGGGAAATAAATAGTACAATCTTACATGAAGAATTTTTTTTTTTAGTAAATAGACAGACGGAAGACCGGATTGGTTAGCGACTCTACTTACAAGAGTTTGACTCTTACAGTAGGAGATCGACCTTCATCCAGCTGTTTATTCAATAAAAAAGTATTTTATATAAAATTTAATATGGTAAGTAATATATGGCGAGTTCGAGACTAAAAACTGTGAGGACTTGTGGATGACCTTCGTGATGGAACAAACTGTCTTTCATCTGTGCGTCGTATACATTCCACCCAATGCCGCGGAAGACGTCTACATGTCCTTCTTTCAAAAGGTTGAGTCTATTATTGACTCACTAAATGGTGTTGTGTTGATCGTCGGTGACCTTAATTTGAACCCTAGGTATGCATCTACGAGTATCCTAAGTTATTATTGTTATTTTACATCAGTTTGTGATCTGAAAGAGACGAATGAGGTTCTGAATGCTTATGGAGGAGTGCTAGATGTGGTGCTGGTGCGAGAGAGAACCCATCGGGTAAAGGTCAGTGAGGTTGAAGGGGGTGGACTAGTTCCACACCGCGATGCTTATCACCCTCCGCTGGAGATCTCCATACCACTTCTCAACACCGTAGATAGCCCCGCGAAGGTTGAGCCCAGTAACGTTGACTCAGAGCGCGATTGGAATTTTTCCAAGGGTAACTATGAGCTTCTCTACTTGTTAATCTCTGAAATATCTTGGCAGGAGGTCCTCGAGTCCCGTGATGTAAACGTTGCTGTGGAGTTTTACTATAAGTTAATTTACGGTATTTTCGACGTGTGCATACCCAGGAAGATACGGTCTAGCAAACCCAGCAGATGTTATCCGGTATGGTTTACCTCGTCCTTGATTAAAGGCATTAAGCGGAAGGCTTATCTTCATCGACAGTGGAAACAAACTGGTGACCACGGTGTATATGGTGAGTTTTCTAGGCTTAGGGCGGATATTAAACAACAAACTTCGCAGGCCTACGACCATTATATCAACCGTATTCAGAGCAAAATTACTCGCGATCCTCGCGCGTTCTGGCAACATTTTAGTGGTCTGAGATCTAGGGGTGGGTTTGAGGGACAGGTTACCTATAAGGGGAGGGATCATGAGGGCAGTGAGGCAGCTCAGGCCTTCTCGGATTTTTTCTCGAGTGTTTTCCTGCCCTGTAAACCACTTCTTGACCATGAGAAGGTTATTCGCGAAGATAGGACTTGCTCTGCAAATTATGTACACGTTAACCAAATATCACTCCAAGATATAGAGAGGGGTATAAGTCGTCTGAAGCCCCAAAGCTCCCCTGGTCCGGATAACTTTCCTACATACATCTTAAAAGGATGTAAAGAATGGCTGAAAACGCCGTTGCTTCACATTTTTAACTTAGCCCTAAGTACTGGGGAGTACCCAAACAAGTGGAAGGTAACACGGGTGCGGCCCATTCCCAAATTGAACGATACGGTCAAAGTAGAGAATTACCGAGCTATAGCTATTCTCTGTCCAAGTGCCAAGCTATTCGAATACATTTTAAATAAACTAGTGGCCCCCCAAGTAAAGCCCTACCTTTGCGACTCACAACATGGTTTCAGGCCGAAACGATCGGTCGAAACAAACCTCTTGACCCTGGTTGATTCCATTTCTGAACATTTGGATAAGGGAATACAAGTTGACGTGTTGTACTTCGATTTCAAAAAAGCATTTGATCGCGTGGACAATGATGTTCTGTTGAGTAAGTTGTGTAACATCGGTTTTTCGCCCAAACTCCTCCGGTTCTTTGCCAGTTATCTGCGCGACAGACAGCAGTATGTGCAACATGGATGCTTTGTTTCGGAAACTTACCACACCCGTTCTGGAGTCAGCCAGGGTTCAATATTAGGCCCTTTACTTTTTGGCATTATGATAAATGACCTAGCCTCTGTCCCTCGGTTCGCCAGATGCCTACTCTACGCCGATGACCTAAAACTCATTTATGGGGTGCAACAGTTATCGGATTGTGAATCACTTCAAGAAGACATAGATCGTGTTTATCAGTGGAGCATAAATAACAGGCTTATCTTTAATATTGAAAAGTGTTCAGTTATGACTTTTACTCGTGCCCAAAATCCTTTTTATGCCAAGTATCATCTAGATACTGAAAACATCGCCCGCGTAAACTCAGTCAGGGATTTAGGTGTCACTTTCGATGCGCGTCTTACCTTTCATGAGCATATGAAAGTAATATCGGTCAGTTGCTATCGGACTTTGGGGTTCGTAATTCGGAATGCTCGGGATTTTCATGATCCTAGGGCCATCAAACTTCTTTACACCGCTCTAGTCAGGAGCAAACTTGAGGCAGCATCAGTTGTGTGGAACCCACACGAAGTCACTTACTCCTTGCTTCTGGAGAAGATCCAAAAGGCTTTCTTGCGATTTTTGTACAAGAAAATGTATGGGTACTATCCATTTTTATACCCTACCAAATTCCTGCTTGGTGTCTTGGGGTTTAACTCTCTGGAGGTGAGGCGAAACTACGGGCTACTGACTGGTGCTGGTAAAATTTTAAGGGGAGAGTCTGATTGTCCTGAGTTGGTGGCGCAACTGATGCGCCTCTTTGTCCCATCTTTGACGAAATTCAACTTCCGGCCTCGTCACCACCATCTGCTAGCATTGCCAATGGCGCGCACTGTGTCTCACAGCAACTCACCACTTGTTCGCGCTCTGAAGCTTCTAAATACGCTCCTCGCATCGGTACCAGACTGCGATGTTTTTGCTTGTAGGCGGGTGGCTTTGAGAGGTGAATGTTTGAGGTTCTGCGAGGTGATGGATGTGAGTTTGTCGTCAAGTAATTATTTATAAATGTGTAGATTAAAAATCTGTTATTCGGCTGGAAAGTGTGAACTCATATAATATTTTGTATTTCACAGTGCCTTAGTACCTGTTACTGTTATACTGTGTAATTTTTTTGAAATAAATAAATAAAATAAAATAAATGGCGAATAGGCTGACTGAAAACATTCAGTCCAGTACAGCATTATGAAAAAAAGTCTAAAAATTAACTTTTTTTTTAACTGCTGTTGCTTGTTTAATAGACCAATTACATACTAATCGAAAGTATTTCGTCCCGTTTTTTTTTCAGTTTTTTTTTTAATAAATCTCGTAGCTGTTTTTCCATACAAAGTGAAAAGCAAACACTGGGACACGTAGTATGGCGAAACAAACTTTATGTGATTACTTTTAAAAAAAACGGGCAAATAGGTTTAAAAACTTCGCTGATTCGTAAAGATTCTAATTATGTAAGATACCACTGAAAAACTTTTGAAACATGAAATTAATGATTTTTCGAGACATGAACATAAGGGAAAATTACAAAAATTCCGATTAAACTGATCATAGCTCCGAAACTAGCAAAAATCGCTTTATATTTTTGTTATTATTATTCATATTTTTTATTACATACATGGGGTATTTTCAGATACACCTTGGTTTATGGATTCTATAAAAAAAAATTGGACGTCTCTATTTGGACCACCCTGTATTTATGAACTCGACTGTACCTAATATAATTTTGCAGCGTGAGCGTTTTCTAAAACGTAAGTGTGTCACGTAACTTGACACAAGTAGGACACCGGGAGCAGGTCAAGTGGGAAATAGGATCGCCTTTATAAGGGTTCCGTAATCAATATACAAAAAAAAACATAATTGTTTGTTTGTTAGTTCGTATTTTATGAGCTGCTATACCGCTCATCAGATTGCGATGAAATTTCGTACGGAGATAGCTTCAATCCCGGTGAAGGAAATAGGATATTTTTTAACCCGGAAATTAGACAGTTACCGAGGGAATAGCGATCTAGGGGGCTAGTTAATACATAATATTTTATTTGTAAAGTCCCGACCCCAAAAAGTACCTATGTTTTTTTAATTGCTGTGGAATAAGATAAGATCCTTATTGTAAAACTGGACTTCATCTGCGTAGATTCCGATTGTCATCATTCCCTCGGAAACTTTTTAATTTTCCGGGATTAAAAGTAAGCTCCGCTCCGCTCAAGATCGGATAGAGTGGAAGAGGGGGAGAGAGGCCTTTGCCCAGCAGTGGGACATTATGGGCTCATAATAATAATAATAATAATAATAAATAAAAAGTGAGCTATGTCCATTTCAAATTTCATCCCAATCCGTCTAGCCGTTGCAATGTGAAGGAGTAATTAAGAAACGTAAGACACAAACTTTCGCATTTATGATATTAGTAGGATTTATATGTATTAATATAAAAATGGCTGGCACGTCGTCTGTGTAGTTTAAAGTACAAGAACTATCCAATTTCATCAATATCCGTTCATATGTTTATGCGAAATTGAAAGACATAACCAAACATCCTTACAAACGTTAACAGTGACCATATTTGTAAGATTTCTTGTTTATAGTTAGTAACATAGGGTGACGGGACCAGTAATGGACTAGGACCAATGATGGACACTTGATTCTAATTTTACAGAAGATAATGGTTGTTCATTTATTTTGCAACAATCAATTTGGACCGTATGAAATTTGAATTAAGAGTGAAGTGTCCATTACTGGTGCCTGTCAGCTAAAGCTGGGCATTCACGTATGGGCTGTTTGTCTTGACGACAGATCCAGGGCATTTAACTGGATGGGCGTAATATTTTGCGCATATTCATGGGCGCGCCAGACTGATTAAAAAATGGCAGCCAGAGAACGCATTCACGACCATGCCATTTGGCTTGGCGCGGAGGCGTGGCGTTTTCATACGTTGAATTTCGACATTCACGATAGTAAAGGCGTGTTAGCGCGTCGCGCTCGCTTTCCGTCCATTTGGGAAATCCAACGTACCGCGCAAAGTACTTTTATGCCCGGTTTCAATATTCAAGAAACGAATGGTTTTCCTTACGTCTCGTTAAAATTTGACACATTTTGTACGTAGCAAATGTCAAATTTTAACGAGACGTAAGGAAAACGATTCGTTTCTTGAATATTGGAACCGGGCATTAAACGCTACAGTTTTGACATTCACGGATCGATTTTGGCACGGCGCTGCTCTATTCGGCTTGCTGGAGACGGCGTGAATGCTCAGTTTTAAAGTGTCCAACACTAGTGCCGTTACCCTATGTGTTGTCTGTCAGTCAAGGGCTCTATTCTGTTCCGTAAATTCATATCGTTTTTGACATGTTATTTGTATTGTTTTGAACTCGGCCATTACTGTCAAGTAAATAAGAGCTATGGTAAAGTTGACAATACGATAACAATTGAAAAGCAATAAGGTTTTACCAAGAAGACTAGATACCTTGATAGTATTTAACGAAACAATTTTATACCTTTTTTATCCAAACCTTTAAGTAACTTATAAGTCTGTGTCAATTTAAATTGGCAAAGATTTCAACACAATCAAACAAACTTTACCATTATTACTCGATAATCACGTGCTTTTAAATACACACTTGATTTTAACTTTGACATTAAGTTTAAGATTAAAATAATAATAACTATTCGATGAAAACTAACATTATGTTGACGACATTATTCAAACAGCAGTTGGCATTTCAAACCATGATCTTTGTCAGACGTGTTGTCGCAGGTTAAAAACAAACTCTCATTCGCATTACAAGTGTCACTAAACGTTGAAACGATCGGGTTATCGGTTGTGACTCATTTGAGGTGTTAGGTAATTATTATTTTAATGGCCGTAAAATAATTAACATTTCCGCTGCTAATTGACGTTTTATTTTGTTAATTCAATTACTTACTGATCCACTTAAGTTAACTGATGGAAGAAATTAAGGAAAACTTTATTTAATGTTTGTATCACATTATCTTAGCTCTATTCTAGTCAGTAAAACCATATCGCTTTTGACATGTTATCGTATTGACAACGTTTTAAGGTAGCTCTTATTTACTTGACAGTAATGGCGGCCGAGTTAAAAGCAATACTATAACACGTTAAAAGCAATTTAATTTACCGATTCGAGTAAAATAGAGCTCCGAAAGGTATTAAAATAAAACCGGCCAAATGCGAGTCGGACTCGCTCACGAAGGGTTCTGTACCATTATCTATACATCATTAGACACTGTACCAGTTGCCGGTATCGAGAAAAAAACGGCAAAAAAATCACGTTTGTTTTATGGGAGCCCCACTTGAATTTAGTATTTACTTATATTAGTTTTTAGTATTTGTTGTTATAGCAGCAACAGAAATACATCATCTCTAAAAATTTCAACGGTCTATATAGCTATCACAGTCCATGAGATACAGCCTGGTGACAGACAGACGGACAGTGGAGTTTTAATAATAGGGTCCCGTTTTTAGCCTTTGGGTACGAAACCCTAAAAACAAGGCACAATCTCACACACCTTGACCTAGTCCGAAACGAAGCTCTAGGTTTGTACTAGAGGTATTAGACAAGCATATACTTACTTATACATATACATAGGAAATAGGTTTATATATACATACACATACAATCACGCCTCTTTCCCGTAGGGGTAGGCAGAGACCACTTCCTTCCACTTGCTACGTTCCAGACAAACTTCCCTCGCTTCCTCCACACTCATAAGTACCTTCATACACGTGCGTCGGTTTAGAGTCTCCTGACCTGGCCCTTTCTTAATACGTCCCCGAACTGATCGTGAACTTTAAACTCAGTAAAACCATATAACTTTGAACATGTTATCGTATTGTTATAAACTCAGTCGCCATTACTGTCAAGTAAATAATAGCTATCGTTACGTTGACAATACGATAGCATGTGAAAAGCAATATAGTTTTGCGGAGTAGTTGCCCCAGGTTTACAAAACTTGAAAAGAAAATGTAAATTGTAAACAAAAATGTAAAACACCGTTCCGAGTTTCAACAATGGCGTGTTAACGTCAACTCAATAAGTAGTTTTTCTTGTTGACAGTTCAAAATTCCTTTGCGTTTTTTTCCTAAGCAAAAATTGAAAATTTAAACTGTGTGTTTTTATAATATAATATTACCTGCACGAGTATATTTTATTCCTTAATAAGCATTAATGGTTTTTAATTATCTGTTCTGTTCTGTTCTGTTCTGGTGACATCTCCAGCCAGCAGTTCTGCTGCAAGGACCCGTACGCGCTGACAGCGACGGAGAGGAGATGTTAGATTAGGCTAGCGGGGAAAAGCACGCCCGCCCCACTCGGTCCGGTAGGAGTAGCATATAGCCGGCAGAGCACGAGAACCTTAACCCGCACCGACCAGCCACCAATACTAAACCGATTAGGGTAGGCGAGCTTCGTCGCCTTTGCCGCACCAACCATCTCCACCCGCCGCAGGCAGCAGCGCACCTGCCCGAGATACCGGAGAGCCAAGTAGATAGGATAGGAGTGTAGGGTTTGCAGTCGATATGAAGGGAGAGACGGGAGGTGGAGCCAACCCGAATTCAGGCATCGTGAAGTCAGCATTAGGGAGATAGATACAATACTTGGTGTGTAATATATACTAAAGGTATGGACTGCTTAATATTCCTGCTTCACTTGCTGCACCTCCAGTAATTATTCTAGATCCCGGATGCGCCGAAGCGCCTCCTCGTGCGTCTCGCGGCACTGCTGGAACTGGTCCACGTTGGCCTGCAGGCGGTCCCGCTGTTCCAGCATGTCATCGTACTCTAAGTCCGGCTTGAGGGTTTTGTTATTATTGATGACGCGCAGGACCTCCTTTTCACTCTCATCGCGCTCCTGCAACAGCCGTGCATTGAGCTCGTTGACTGTCTTAAGCTCAGACTGAGTATTCTGGAGTTTGTTCACCAGGACATCCCGACGGGTTGTGGGCTTCAATTTCAATTTTTCCTCGGAATGGCTTCTGTCCATATGGACAACTTTGCCAGTGTCAGGGTTTGAAGCTACAGATGATCGGTAAAAAAAAAGGTGTGGTAGTGGGCTTGGTAGTGGCTGAAATCATGGTGACAGAGTACAGTACTAGAACACAAAAACAGTTAAACAAGATACACTATCAATAGTTAGCCTATGTTAGTTGCCTTAAAAGTGACAATGTCACAAAAATAAACTAATTTCTTATGGAAATGTAGGTATATTAATGACTGCAATAATTTTACTATTACAATACTATTAACTAAAGCTTGAAATAAGCCACACTTTTACCAAAACATTTTAAAAACGAAAACCTTTTCGTGCTGTCAATGTCACATAATTTGATCAAAATACTTTGTTACAACTACAGTATATTCGTTAAAATTTAATGCAGTAGTAAATGTAATAACGAAATTATACAAAATGAATACTCCCCTGGTTTTGTTGATGATAAATCAGTACAGCAGACGGTGTAATTTTCAAGACATTTTCAAATCACGAAGTCGTTGACCCATTTACTTGTCAAATTTTGCATTCGTGATAATACTTTCTTCACAGCACATATAGTCGTGATAACATGTACACTTAATATTCATGTGTTTATCTTGGGTTTTAGTCCAAAAAATTAACAATTTAAACGTTAAAACTACTTAAAAAGAATTTATCAAAACTGGCACTCCATTTTAACGTCTAAACCGGCTGGTGTTGCCAGTTCACCTCAATAAGCATTAATGGTTTTTAATTATATATTTTTATTTGCTTAGCTTTCTTGTTTTCAACTATATTATACAGGGTGTCCCAGAAACCGACGTCAACCCGCCTAGGGCTGATAGAGCAGCTAAAGATATCGATTTAACCCCTATATGTTAAGCGATTGTTGCTAGTTTCGGAGATATTGATCATATTAATCTGATTTTTTGTAATTTTCCCTTATGTCCATGTTAAAAACTTCGCTGATTCACAATGATTCTAATTATGTAAGATACTGTGCTGACCCACGGTGTGAAGCAGCCTTAAAATAAGGCTTAGGCGTTTTAGCGTACTGGCCGGTTAGGAAGGCGAGATTGGGAGGTTGTCAAGGAAAAACGTTTGAGAGTGACGGGCGGAAATTTGGTTGATCTAAAATTCAAAAACCTAGGAAATTAAATTAAAATCTTTAAAGACGAGTGAAACAAATTAGAGAGCGCCGCGTGTGATAATTCGGACCCCCCTAGGACAATACTAAGTAAAATAGGCAAGATGAGTGCGGATTCGTCAGTCGTGAGTTTTGACCGCAGGCCGACTGGCCTGCGAGCTACGAGACAGAGTGCGAGTGTTGAAGAGGTGATAGTGTTGCATAAGTGTGCCTGCTTCTGCTCGTTCTATCTTAAGTTCCAGGGACCGGGAGTGAAGACTCGGCGGATCCCGGCTTCCGGCTTTTGGTGTTTGGAGTGCGCGGACGTGTGTGGTCGGAGAGAAAGGGGAATGGAAGAGTGTTGAATCGGTGAGTGAATGTTGTGTAATGTCGAAGAGTAGTACTTAGAATAGCGTGGGGAATAGGCGGGAGACTAGGGCAGTATCGAATGTAAACTAACGAATCGTTTTATTTTTTTATGTACGTGAACGAGATTATCTGGCAAGAGCGTTGCTGGTCGTGACGCCATGATCTGCGGAGGAACGGGAGTGTCGTAGGCGGGCCTACGTCACCGCGGCCTTGACCTGAAGTCCAGAGCTAAGTTCCCCCTCCCTTTTATCGGCCATATTGGTTGATTGTAGATCCGTAGTAGTAGATGCAAGATACCGCCAGACGACAATGTCTGTCATACAGACGTCAAATTCAAATATGGAATTCCTGTTGGAAGAGTGAACATATTTTCGACGTGGAAAATATATTCACTCTTAACAAGGCGGTTCTTGTAGGAACACCTATTGTGTTCATTATTTACTCTGATTCTTTTATTGTGATTTACCCTTTTTAAATAAAATGATTTTATTTAAATTTAATGTTGAAATATTCCTTTTCAAATTTTAAATTTGACAGTTTTTCGAAACAAAACCAAATAAAAAAAAAGATTTAAATTCAAACAAAATACAACGGAACTCTAGGAAGTGGAGTCGCGTAGGCGTGTTTGTCTAAAAGGAGCATTCCAACGTACGGAATAATAGTTCTTCACGGGATTTAAAATACTATTTAACGAAAGAGACTAAGGTAATAAATTCACATATTTTATTAACGTGACCCACGAACTAATACGAAATGGAAGAGGATTTCACCGGAACCACGAGATTGAATCTGACTTGTGCGCTTGGTAGTTCCGCGCGGCGTAGTCTTCGGGAGCCCATTGTTTAAATTGAGTTCACTAGATTAATGATGTTTTTTCCAAAGTTTCCCAAACCTTTTGGCCTAGTAATGTTCTTGTTCCTCTCGGCCCTTAGCTCGGTTCAAAGATGCTATTGTGTCCTAGTCTGCTTAGATTGCCTGTTATTGTGAAGATATTAAAGCAGAGTTCGGCCACCTCGATCATAAACTATCCGGGTCGAAGGAAGTTTATGCTCGGAGAGATTGCTATCCTCGGGCACAGACGGGGCTACCAATTTACAGGGAATAAGTGCCTTGGACTTCGGATTGCGAGCAGTGACACTTTACAAAGTACCGATACAGACTGAACAAGTCGTGTCGGTGCGTAGAGATGTCGAGGCACTTAGATTTCAAAAGTATATTGGGGTCCCCGAGGGCCAAGTCAGTGTGGTTGCCAGGGGCCGATATCACCTCTGACCGAAAGACGTTGGTTAGTTGAGGTGCCTTGCTGCTTGGGTTTTTATGATCCCATGTCTGGTAAGGACTCCTGCGAGTTTAGCTCGGCAACTGCCTTCTACTCCCGGCTCTCATGTCGGTTCGTGGGGACTCGGTTAAGCGATGCGTAATGCAGAGCGTGTGAGGATCGGGTGTCCTGGCAGGGCACGAAGGGGAGGGAGGCCCTCGCCATTCTTGGTTTGCTACGCTGTCTCCAGGCACCACGGCACGAACCTACACACACACTCGCGGGGCTTGAGGTGGTCGAGGACACAATGGGGTAGGAACATAGGGTAGTCACTCCGTATAAATTATTAGGCGTTAGGGGAAATCCTGCCTTAGGAGTGACTACATTATTTGTGCGGGCCCTCTAGTCCCTTTGCACACCGGTACCGCGACGGACTGACAAGATGACGTAATGAGCTATCCCCTAGACTGACCGAAGGCAGGCTGGCGGAGGGTATCCCGTCTGGAGCCGCGCCCACGGGTATGGGCGGGGTGGGGCCCTACCTTTACCAGACAAGTCAGCTATCTGAACGAGAACTTATTTAAACAATGAACACTACTAAACAATAACCGATAAACAATATTAACCAATGATCGATAACCGGTATTTACCAATAATCCTATTTGAAATCCTTTTCCACGAGCTTATCTTTTAAACTAATTGACTTAGTTCCTCTCAATCTCGCCTACGGAATCTTGGCGTTACTACTAATATGCTTAACTATATATCACAACGATTTTGACTTGGGTCCTACAAATTAGACACATCACTGGCCAGTTAAATTTTAAAAATAAATTTAACTTTTATAATTCTGACAGGGGCTACCCCTCTGGTTCAGTACAATACCGATGAAAAACTTATAAAATAAAACATGAAATTAATGATTTTTCGAAACATGGACATAAGGGAAAATTACAAAAATTCTGATTAAAATGATCAATAAGTATCTCCGAAACTAGCAACAATCGCGTAACATACATAGGGGTTAAATCGATAGCTTTTTAGCTGCTCTATCAGCCCTAGGCGGGTTGACGTCGGTTTCTGGGACACCCTGTATATGGATACATAGAAAACATTCAATACTCGGGTTTTTTTCTCGGTCGGTAACGCATTTGCGGTCTTAGGATTGCAATCTTAAGATTGCAGTCTGAGAATGCAAATGTCTAGGGGTCACAGATCCAACTTATCGTCAAGTGTGTGCTCGTTTAAATTCCGAATGCCATGAAAAAAGTTATTGTTAGACTTGGCACCATTCAAACTCGTTCACGTGTGTGTGTGTGCCATTTTTTAGGGTTCCATACCCAAAGGGTAAAAACGGGACCCTATTACTAAGACTCCACTGTCCGTCTGTCTGTCTGTCACCAGGCTGTATCTCATGAACCGTAATATCTAGACAGTTGAATTTTCTCAGAAGATGTATTTCTGTTGCCGCTATAACAACAAATACTAAAAACAGAATATAATAAATATTTAAGGGAGCCTCCCATACCACCAACGTGATTTATTTGCCGTTTTTTGCTAATGTTGTATAGATAATGGGACGGAACCCTTCGTTCGCGAGTTCGCCTCGCACTTAGCCGGTTTTTTTATGTATGTGTCCCCCTAAAGTGATAAATCATACAACTTGGTCTGTTTGTCTCGAGTATTAAGAAGTTTTAATCATTTTATAGATACTAAGATTAACTAAACTTAGTTTGACTTTAAAATAGTTTTAGCACAAGAGTTCATTCAACTTTGTTAAAAAGTTAAGAAAGAGCAGACGTGTGATAGCTTACAACAGCGCGGGCGGTTGGCAAAAAAACAGCTTTTTAGCACAGGCTTGATGGAAAGTGGGATCTGAGACTCATTTACATTCCTAGGAGTACCATCTCAAGACTGCAATCCTAGGGCCCGTATTAATAATCTGATCTCGACTTCAATGCCAGTCTCGAAATGCATCAAAAATTACAATTTTCTAAGGCTTGAAGTCTACTTTGACGTATCTTGTGACTGGCATCTCGCTCAAGATGAGTTTATTAATATGGCCCTAGGACTACAAATTCGTTACCAATCCATAGGATTAATATATTTTCTCTTAGAGCAGATTCCCACTTATCAGGGTAGTGATTCTCTCAAAAGCAAAGGTGAGCGAATGCAGGAGTGATGTCCAAGCGGCGAGTTTAAGTAGTCCCGTCAGAGCGAGCAATACACATTTTAGAGCGTGCATTCTCAATTAGGCAGCCTTATACGTTCGAGAAGCCATGCTGCCAAATTGAATACACGCGCTGAAATGTGTTTTGTTCGCTTTGACGGGACTACTTAAACTCGACGCTTGGACATCACTCCTTCGTTCGCTCACCTTTGCTTTTGAAAGAATCACTAACTAGGTGTCGGATCCGACAAAATATCGGGTCTTCTGGTGGCAATACATTTCATATGAAGCTATTCATATCTGTCGGCATGGCTTTATTCTAGGTTAAACTGCCCTTTTGTTGGCCACCTACCAATTATTGGCCCCTTGAACTTTAACATAAAGACGATAATCCAACAACAGTAACTGGTATTTTATTGGCCGGTAATTAGGTGTTTTACCTTAGTAATTCATCGATTGTCCTATCCCCATACATCAACACAACAATACGAACAATGCTGTAGGTATGGCGGTACAAATAACGATGAACACGCAGCACATGCACTACATTAAAAATGTATAGTAGTTAAGAAAATTAATTGTGAAGTTATTTTAATATTTTTTTAATTAATAATAATTGCAAACAATTGCTATAGCAACATATTATCGGCAGTTTTAATAAATGCCCGCATGCCGGTAACACACTGTAGATATAAATTCATATTTTAACAAAGTTTACCTAAATCGGCGTTATTCGTTACTTTTCTTAACGATTAACGGAATTAAAAATATACGTATCGCAATGATAAGAAAAAGAAACGATAAATATATGCACTTAGACGATAACACGATAAAGTATTGGCAAATTGCGTTATTGTTATCTCTAATTATTTCCACTGATTGGCGTTTTCCAAGATATAGGCACGATAACATTCCGATTTATTTGATAACGTTTTGCAACACAGTTACTAATGTCATAAATGTAAATATTTGTTAGAATGTATATGGATGGATTAGGATAAAATCTGGCGTGTTTTGTGTACAGTCACCAGCAATAATATTATATTATCCAACGTTGGGATCAAAAATATCTGACACGCTCTTATGCTTCTAGTAATAGAGACGTTTTGAGCCCGATGTTGGATAATATATTATTGCTGGTGACTGTATGTTTTCATCAGATCCAGACCAGATATTTTGATTCAATAAAATGATCCTCACATTAAACCAAATAGATCCGCATTAAATATCGATCCTTTTTATTACGTTTACGGACAACTTCCAAAATAAATAAATAACTGATTTCTAAGACAGATTCCTTTACCAGTACAGGAATTATGAATTCGAATTTACGTACTGCCCCAATTAACAAAAAACATATTTTAAGACTACAAAGATGGCGGTTAAAACGTGAAACACCCAAATATCTAGTGACTTGGCTGCTTTAAGCTGTGCCATGAATACCGCTGAGTTCAGTCAGACAAGTTTTTTTTTAAACCATTATTCGTTCCAGACGTAGGGCTGATTTTGACATTGCGAATTATTATTAGGAGATAGAAACTAACTGACCTTTTTTATGGCGTGAAGAAGGTAAACGAACACACAGGCTTCTACGTTTTATTTATTATTCTTAATTATTTTCTCTTGTTTTGTAGTATTAAAAAAACGAAGTAAATAAAAAAATAATAAAAAAAAAAATAGCGACCCACCCTCGCTTTGCTTCGGTTTATCTGAGTTTTCTGCAACACTCGTACATAATCTAGAATTTATTATACATACAAATTTTCCTCTTTAATTACTCTATCTATTGATGAAAATAGCATTAAAATCCGTTGCGTAGTTTAAAAGATCTAAGCGTAGATACAGAGGGACATACGGCGGAAAGCGACTTTGTAAACATACGTAGCATAGTTACCTTTTACATTAAGAAGTTAATGATAATTTCCAGTAATAAATACTTTACCTTCATACTTATTGATAAGTGGGTATTAAAATACGCAATTAATTGCTAATTACATAATTGTAAGCGTGTGCGTGACTTAAAAAATAGCGTGAAAAGAAATGTGTTCAATTGTGAAAAAATATTGTTTATGCACTGTTACAGCCTGAAGCGAATGGACTTAAGGGTTATTATGAATTATTCCACATGGTATTTACACATACCTTTGTCAAAAAAAAAAATTATTTTTATTTAACGCAGCGAAATCTAACGAAGTACATTTTTAAATTCAAAACCTACGAAAACTCAAAGCATGCGTGAAAAGCGTACACATAAAACAAAAACAAAAACTTACTTGCTGTTTTATTTTCACTGGAACACTTAAAAACTATTATCACAGGATTTTACAAAAAAAAAATACACACACTAGAGACACTTCCGAATAATATGTACACACACTTTCAGTTTAAAAAGTTACAAGCCGAGTCTATGGTGTTCGGATATTTACATTTTTAAATTTCAAATTCGTTCGAATTTTGGATGCGAGGCGCGTTCCGGTCGACGGCCGCGGTACGACTGACAGTTGGTTGCCGCCACCGGCGTTATAAGTTTTAACAGGTGAACGCTCAATCAGTGATTGTGAATAATGTATGTGATAAGGAGAGTCGGCGACCGTTGTTAGGGGTTGGCTGCTTTGGGGATATAGAGCTAATAAGTATTAGGAATAGAGAGATAGGTAGACTATTTTTTTTTATAAATGGTCGTTTTGAGACTTTTCATCTGTATTGGTCAAACTGCATGAATCAGCGATAAGACCGCCTGTTGTTTACCTGCGTTATTTTTAAACGTCCTGTTTCTGTTGTTTTGTTTGGTGTACAATAAAGTGTTTTGTATTATATTGTACCTATTTTATAGTTTTACCGTGTAGAATAGAGCCCGTCCTTTTCTTTCATCGTGATAACATTTATAGTTATTTTCTGAGGATTTTGAAACCTAATTATTATTATCATTTATAGCTTCTGCCCGCGACTTCGTCCGCATAGATTTCGATTATCGTTAAACCGTCGGGAACTTTAACCCTTGCCCTTGGTCACATAGAGACCACACTATAAAAAAGAAACGAGAAATTACTTCTTTATAAGTTTTATATTTTGAATATGGTATATTCAAAAAAATAAAATGGTTAAAAAAATCCGGGATGAAAAGTAGCCAATGTGTTAATGCAGGGTGTAAGCTATCTCCATTCCAAATATCATCCAAATCCGTCCAGCCGTTCCAGCGTGAAGGTGAAATTTGGCATTATTATACAGTCTGGAAGATCACATAGACTACTTTTTCTTTCGGAAAATTGGACAACGTCCGAGGGAATAGCGATAAACCATTTTTACGCAGACGGAGCTGCGCGCCAAAGCTTTTTTATAATAATTGTAAGGTTTATTCATTTAACAGTTCACGTATGACATTATTTCTTTATTTAGACTTTTAATCATGTTTCCGTATAAATGACAAAGGCAATTAAGGAGCGGATATTGGATCTGTTATTTTGATATGACTTATTTTTCTTTTAATTTTAATGATCACATACTGATCGATTCATCTAGGTTTAAACTATTAGGGCGGCCACATACATACGGAGTTCCGTTTCGGAATTTCCATTCGGAATTCCGAAAGCTGGGTCCACATATGTATCATTTTGCCGATCGCGTATCCTAAGTATGGACGCTCACTTTGGGCACACCGTATCACTACCATCGTCCCGTGAAAAAATGCGTCCATATGCGTATATATTATATATAATTTAAGTGGATTAAAAGAAGATGTAGTGACATAGATAAAAAAGGGACTAAATAATATAGATCGGTAAAGCGTCCGACGCGTGATCTTACGTCATACCTATACATTTTCGATAGCGAAAACGACATCGTAATCGTAATCGTAATCGTCTCGTCTGCAGCCAATGAAGAGCAATTGGAGAGCATTAGTTCGAGGTTAGGTTGTGTGTCAGTCTTTGGTTTCGTAGTTGACAAACAGATAATAAAATAAATAAATAAATAAATATCAGGGGACAATGTCACACCAAATGACCTAGTCCCAATCTAAGCTCTAGGCTTGTACTATGGGTACTAGACAACGATAAACATACTTATATAGATAAATATATACTTAAATACATAGAAAACATCCATGACTCAGAAACAAATATTCGCGCTCATCACACAAATATCTGCCCTTACCGGGATTTGAACCCAGGACCGCTAGCTTCGTAGGCAGGGTCACTACCAACTAGGCTGACGCGTCGTCAAACTAATAAACTGATTTCAATGCAATTAATGGAAAGCTAGTGTATTAAAGTATGGTTTTAGCTAAGTTTGATGTTAAACGCTTGGACCATTCAATATCTATCACCTTTGAAAGTAAAGGTCGCATTTTTTTTATAAGAACCTATTTAAAAATAAAACAAAAAACGTTTGGAAATGCTTCTTTGTTTAGAAGATCCATTGTGTGGTTAGAGGAATAAAAAAAATGGCGGGTCGATAGGTCGAGCAAAACATGTATTTTTGTGTAGATGATTTCAGTAATTTCACGTGAGGTAAATATTAAATATAGTTACTTGGGAAAATCACGTGTACGTATTGTAAACAAAAATGATAAATCAAGAATAGATGAATAAAATACTTATGGTAAAGGGGAAATGCTACCAGTAGAGTCGGGGTCAATAGAAATGACAAAAGATGTAAACAAATCAGCACTTTTTGACACATAACCTCAATATTTCTACAAACGATTTTTGATTTTAAAAAACATATTGAATACACCGTAATTACGTAGTTTTGGACAAAAGTAACCAATCAAAAGCGTGTACATCATTAAATATACCTAACCCACACGATGTCCAAAAGTACGTGATTATGATGTAACAATGATAAATAGGTCCGTTTGGTTTTGTTCACATCTTTTGTCATTCCTACCAACCCCGAAAATAATTCCGAATTTCTTTTTCCCGAATATTAAATACTTAAATAAAATCTAGATCTCCAATATGATATTTTAAAATTCGATAAAATTAACAGACAATGGTACCTACCGAACTTTTTAGAGTTTAAAGTAGAACTTTAGAGAGTTTTTAGCATTAAATGTATTGATTAGGTATCGAAGAATTGTCACTAAGCTTTTTGTACGTAGCGATTTTGAGCATTAGAAATATTGAGTTTCAAGGTAGTAAGTAAGATAGCTATCCAGAGAGGTAACGCAGCCAGTGTCATAGGGACCATGCCGCGAGCGGACCTGCTAGAGGGGGTGTTCTTTTTATAGTGGTGATTATTATTTATGTCTTTAATATTTGATTAGCTTAGTTTTTATTTTAATTTAAATAAGTTTAGTTTTAACTTTTAATTGTATTATATTAAATATGTATCTACTTATGTTTATACTGCTGAATAAAAGTATTTCTCAGTAAGTATTAAATAGGCATTTTGTACGAAGGAATATTGATTTTCGAAAATAAGATCATTCGATTAAAAGTGCATTAAGACATGCATTTTTAGGAATTTCGTACATTAGACATTTTGATATTCGAAGTCTTGTGTTAGGAATTTCGTACTTATGAAATTTGTTTTTTGATTTTATGCTACAGGACCCAGAAATTTCCATGACTCTCTTTCTAGAGCCTTTTCTTTTAAGGCCTGATACGGATCGACGTCTACTTTTTCTTTTATCTGATCCATGAACGTTCTCCCTGCCTTTCTTCTCTTCCGCTTCCCTTCAACTTTCCCTTCCACTATGGTTTTAATGTATTCGTCGTGTCGTAAAAGGTGTCCTAGCATCTTCCTACTATTATTATTATTATTATAAGAGCAATATTTGTATTCATTATATTTATTTCGAAACGGCTCAATGATTTCGATGAAACTTGCAATATGGGTCATATACACTCGAAGAAACAAAAGTTGTTTTTCATGTGGTTAATAGTTAAAGGCTTGTGTGCATGTAAATTTTGTGATAGGACTAAAGCCCGCTTTACATTTGGCTAACTAAATTCAGTGTGCTGAATGATGACTCTAAAAAAAGACAAGTGTAAAGGCAGTTAGCATGTTAGTCAAGAGGACGCGCTTATCCCCTCCACGCTGCCTGTCTAAATTTAGCACACTGAATTTAGCCAAATGTAAAGCGGGCTTATAGTAAACCTGACGCCGTTTATGCGGATATGGGTTCACCCAGAAAATTAGGCCTTGAAAACGTTAACTTCGGATATGTCCACAGGAAAGAAGGTAACCTAAATCTGGGTATGACCCAAATAGGGGTTTAGGGGGGCGGAAAATCGATCTGTCAACTTGTCATCTTTGGGAAAATTTGTTTTCAACACGAGCAACGCTGGGTATTCCACTACGTAAATACTTATTTGATAGCGAATGTACGTCATTCACGACGAATAAGGACGGTGAATATGAAAGGGTTCCAAGATTAGGAAAGAGTATCAACATTAGAAATCTACAAGATTACAGATCTAATCAATCGATCGTCATTCATCAAAATAAAAATAAAATGTGATCGATAAAGATTTTAAATAAGTTTATGATAAAAGAAGTATAATTACTGTATTTGTTTGTACAATCAACCACTTATCGAGAAAAATCTTACGACTTCAGGTAAGTAGGTACAACGGAGTTCCGGTACCTACAGTGAACGCAGCGCAGCTTATATAAACCGGCGGGTTTAAGTAGTCCCGTCAGAGCGTACAAAACACATATTAGGCAGCCTAAATTGAGAAATGCACGCGCTAAAATGTGTACTTAATAATTAATTAATATAGGTAATTGGAAAAGAAATACGTTTATTAGTCTCTACTTTTTTTTGCTGTCAAAAAGTGCATTGTTTTTATTCGAAAAATAGATTCCTCGTCTTTAATTTATCCGAAAATGATATATCGCCTAATGCATACTTAGTTTTAGAGAAATGTTGCTTCAATTAAAGCGCGGCAGCGTCAAACTTTCTCCCCCTCCCCCCACTAAATGTGCGGTGGCTCTCCATGGCTCCCGGTCTGAATCTACTCAAGACCAGCTAAGAGTCAACTGTGCCAAGTTACAGCGCATCGTCTCAAAGTGCAAGGTGTCGTGTAGTAATACTCTAGCTAAAAACACATTTTTGAAAATCGACCGTTTTTCGGGGCTTATATCTAGACGATTGATAATAATAGGTAAAAAATGTATAGAATCAAAGTTGTTGAGAATTTTAACAGCTAATGCGATACAATAACATTTCCTATGACGCATCATTTTCAAGATGTAAACAAAAAACAAAAAACGGGACCTTCTTTATGCCCCCCCTTAGGCCGGCCTTGCACTCGTAAGTTTTACTTACGTAAGTAAGGACGCAGCTATTTGTTACAGTTAGATAGAAATGTTTTTTTCATTCCAACAGATAGCCGTGTCCCTACTTACGTAAGTAAAACTTACAAGTGTAAGGCCGGCCTTAGGGCTCACCTCCGAGGGGTGGGGACTTTTAGTATCTCCTAACTATTCCAAACAAAGTTCCGAAGTCAAACTTTCTGCTTTCAACTTTTCCATCCACAATTATTCGTTGCCTGAACTATTTTTATCTGTTATCTTTCAGGTAATTCCAATAACAAGAAAGTGTTTAAAATTAACTTTCCAGATTTGAACAAAACACAGTTCTTTGACCTGCTATGGTATTGTATCTTACTCGGCCGCCATTACTGTCAAGTCAATAAGAGGACGTGACGTGGACAATACATAATATTATGGTTTTACCCAGATAGAATAGAGCTCCATACTCAAAAAAACAATCAAAAGCTTGTAATATAATGAGTAATTAGGTTATTACGCGTAATTAACATAATAATCATTCATTATCTATATCTATCTACATACATAATTACATGATACTAATAAAAAAGTTTATGTGATGGACAGACAACTTACAACTTGGATCCAGACACTTGCAATTTTGACGGCTGCTTGAGTAAGTACCTACATTAAAAAAGGAATTTTCGAAAAATCATCACTTAAGTGAAATGGATGGAAGATTGTATGAAAATTGATCATTCTTTAAGTCATCAAAAATCGTATTAAAAACAAAAATGATGATATGGATGTAAAATGATAGATGAGAGTTAGTGAGACGGCCTTTATTGAAGTTAGGAAAATGGAAGTTATTATTTAGGCAGAGAAATGTTTGAAAGAAAATGCTTCGTTGTTTTAGTAAAACTCTACCCCTTGGAGGGTAAAATGGTGGATAAACGTTGCGTAGCCTTTTTTAGGATTTCATTGGTAAAATTAACATTCAGAGTTTTTTTTTAAATTAAAGGTTGATGAAAACCACAGAACAGAAAAAACAGTGTCAAGTGGGCGTGTAACGTGTGGCATAGTTATGCGGGGTTCCGCATAACCTACCATACTTTTGCCGCGATCGCTTATTTCGTTCTTTCGATACCTATTTCGATATTTCTAAAATAGGAATAAATCCAGAAGCATGCCTTATAGTGCTATTTTGGAATGTAAAAACGATAGCCGCACCAAAAACATTTTCCGTGGTGGCGTGTTGTTTTCATGATAGTTTGAGTATTGGCGACAATAGGCCTGATACTAAGCGAAGCTCATGCCACTTCCACTGTTTTTTCTATTCCGTGATGAAAACCTTAGGTGTATACTAATTAACAAAATACAGTATTATCAGAACGATGCCGCGGTCCAAAAGCTAGTCAACCAAAGAAAACAACAATTAATCTTTAACGAAAAATCGATCACTATTATCGATCAGAATTAATAAATTCGAATATATCTAATCTAATCGAAAAAACTTTGCCATTGCCCCAAGCCCGGACGAGTAGAAAGAAAGAAAGAAAATAATTTATATAGTGCCTATGCCTATAATAATTACAAATTCGACCCTTTTCCAGTATTTCTCCGATTTGATTCGGAAAAGTACACCTAGGGGCTTCCGCTCACTTTCATTCAAAAACTGTATACAGGGTGGAAGGGGACGGGGGACCTTCCCGGAACTATAGCGTTAATTAAGAGGTACACAGCCGATTTGAATGGTTATAATCATGAATTAACCAATAAAAAAAAAAACAAATTGACTCATTTTTCATTGTGGTGACTACCCTGTTACACCTACCCATTACGACTTGACTATGAAAACTCGGAAACTACGCTTATTTCCGAACGTTGACGTTGCCATAGTGATAAGGTGATAACTTAATGATGCATAGACGTCAAATAATCCATGAACAAAACGAAAGGTTGTTTACAATTAAGTTCATTGACCCAATCATTTGTTTAGGGTTGAAACAAGTGGTTTTTTGTGTGAATGTTTAACCGGCTGTAATTTGAAAATGGCTGCTTAAATTCACATAGTTTGTATGGGGGACATAAAGTATAAAGGCTAAACTATCTCCCATTTTCGGGAAGGTCCACGGTCCTCTTCCACCCTGTAGATATGTTTTTCTGTGTTGAATAGAGGCCCAGCATAAGTGCTGCAGCATGTAGCCACAGCCACAGAATAAGTAATACAAGTAGGCAGCGTACGGCGGCGCGCGTCATGACGATTGTATGATTGCCCGAAGGTTAAACCGCCCAGGAATAGGAGCCCGTCGAATAACAATGGGCAACAAGCAGTGGGACCACGTGAATTTCACCATCGCTCAACAGCAGGTGGTGGTCATCGCCATTTTCCTTGCTGCGGCTACGACAGTCATTAGTCATCAGGAACTAAATACCCTAAAATGACTCGGCCCGCCAAGACGCCCTGCCATCGTGCTATGGCTATAGGGACTGTCTTCGGACCTTCATGGAAAGTTGAAGTAACTCACACGTATCTTGTATGGGGAGCCCTTTTAGTTTACTCTTCTATTATATATATATATGTATCTTAAGTATATTTGATTAAAAAACTTGAAAATTATTTGAAATTCTTATAAATAGGAAGACACACGTTCAAGAGTAGTACACAGTAGATACTAAATAGTATTAAATATTCTGAAAAAAATCAAATATCTACCTATATCTAGCTATCTATGAATATAACGGTTCATGAGATGCAACCCGCTGACAGACAGACGGACGGGTGGACGGACTGACGGACGGACAGACTGATCGACGGACGGACGGACTGACGTACGGACCGACTGACCGACGGACGGACGGACTGACCGACGGACGGACGGACTGCCGGACGGTCGGACTGATGGATGAACGGACCGACGGATGAACGGACCGACGGGCGGACGGGCGGTCGGACTGTTGGATGGACGGATAGGGGAGGCTTAGCAATATGCTTCCGCATGCACCTTTTGGGTATGGAACCCTAAAGTATGGCATTACTTGAGTGGCGATACAAAGCACCGGCCTTTTTTTAAAGTTTTTTTGAGACCAGCGAAGGTGCAGTCTTATAATAACCGGGCATTAACCGCGTTGAAGCAAAACATATTTTTACACGGAAAAATTACTTCGGGTCTTTTTACGCAAAACTATTTAATCAGCACTGCACGTTAGTACAACTTACAGCGGTTCTTTTCTTAATATACTGTAATGCAACAAATGTTGTTATAAAGAAAGGAATCCCCTATTTCTCATCCTAAAAAATTCACAGAGTTGCTTAAATCATAGTTTGGGACGTCATAGAAGACGTCAACGTGACGGGAAAACTCGTCTATGCAGAAGAATTTTTTGAAGTCGGTTATTAAATACTTATATTATGGCACCGAATGTATTTGAACACCGATAGTTTTTAGGGTTCCGTGACCGACGGAACCCTATTAATATGCCTCCGGCCCGTCCTAACTTTAAACAGCTGTATCTTTTGAACCGTAATAGACAGTTGGTTGTTTTTTTTCCGTATATGTGTTATTACGGTAAATTAACTAATATATATTTATACCTGTCACTAATACACTGGATAACATCTTAGCCTGGTTGTGCAAAATGTGGTCACAGAATTATCAACAAGTTTTTGGAGTTATTGGTGAGTCTGTGGCTCTGCCTACCCCACTCTGGGAATGAAGGCGTGAGTTTATGATTGATTGATTGATATATTTATAAAAAAGTGAAATAATTAAAGGAGTCCCCACAAGAAACGTTTTTTTCCACTATAATTTTTATTTTTCCATGCGATAATAATCAAACATTTCTAATTAAATTCCAACTAATGAGGCTTTGTTTCGACAACTAAATAAGTATATTTAATAAATATCGCAGCATCTTTTTGCCTGCGTAAAAACAGGTAATTTGTTTAACTGGATTTTGACAGATCTACGCCAGTAACTTGATACACATCTTTAAAATTTGCCCTGTAAATGCAATTACATGCTAATTGCAATTACTGGTTTGAACCCGTGACCACAGCAGCAATTGCGCATGCTCACCGCGTTGGAGATGGCTTCAAACCCACTTTTACATACGAAAACCGCAAAGGATTAAGGTAATCTAGAATTTCTATTCTAGAGCCTATTAAGTTTCCAGCCAGGTACCAAAATGTGGAAACAGCTGCGCGGGAGTGACTCAACGGGGCAGACCCTGGGATCCATTGGCTATATACTATTACGTCTTTTCCTTGGCAGTTTGCTGAGTTAATTCAAGTTTTTGCTTCTAGGGTCTACTAATGTTTAGAATTATTGATTAGGTTCATTCAGCCATTCAGAAATATTCAAATCGTCATGACATTTTATTTTTTTATCTAATTGACTGACACTTTAATTTTAATTTAATTTTTCCCAAATATTTGAATATTATTTATTGTGTTATTGTTATTGTATTATTTATATTCTGCAATGATTGACTTTGGTATTTTAATTTAATATTATTTTAATTGTATCGCTCATAGTGTAGACATAAGCCCGCCTGATTGCATATTCTATAGGCTTCATTTTTTCGATTAGTATGTAATTGGTATATTAAACAAGAAATAGCAATTTAAAAAAAGTTCGTTTGTAGTTTTTTTTTTAATTTTGGACTGTACTGGACTGAAAATTTTCAGTCAACCTATTCGCCATATATTAATTACCATATTAAATTTGATATAAAATACTTTTTATCGAATAAACAGCTGGGTGAAGGTCGTCTCCTATTCGGATCTTAGACCAGCACGGGTAGCACAAGTTGTATTTTCTCGCTTGTCGCTCAGTGCGTCTCTATCGTTACTGACTAGATAGAAAGGGAGATTCGAGCGACAAACAAGTCGCGGGCAACATGGCGGGACTCGACTTTGTTTTATACCATGTAAAGTCGCAGACTTAACTCTTAAATCCACGCAGGCAAAGTCGCAGACAAAACCTAGTAAATTGCTACAAAAATAATTGACAGGCATCGCGGGTGGGACGAACTCTCAACCCTCAATGTGTCCCGAGTCCCGACCAGGCTCGAACCCGTGACCTCTACCCCGAACTAGAGGCCGATAGCTCTGCGCTATCGATCCACGGACTAAGGTCACGGCCGGGCTAAATATAGAAAGTTCACGAAAGCTCACGAGCGAAAGCTCCAAAGCTTATTCACCAAAGTGGTGGAGCAGGTGGGATCATTTTTGAAAGTAAAGAAAGCTTTAAGTGTAGATCAGAAGTTAGGTTAAGTATTTGATTGTTATGAATAAAATAGATAAAAAATGACGATATAATGGCTACCACTTCCTTTATAGAAGTTTTTTTTCTCTTAAACGGCTAAACCTATTTTCATGAAACCTAGCTAGCTATGAACCATCTTGATTACACTGAAACCACATCACAATACCTTAGTAGTCAGGAGGAATAAGAGTAGTTGTTGTAAAAAATCACAATGGACTTCTATCTTTATAGCCTTTTAAGAAACAATAATTAAAGAATTATAAGTAAGTAACTAGAGGACGGCCGCGACTTCGTACGCGTAGGATTAGTTTCCCGCTACTCCCCCCATTTCTTCCCGTTGGGGGTCGATTTTCGGAAAATCCATTCTTAGTGCTCACTTACATCATGAAAGGAACCCCTGTACCAAATTTCAAGTTTCTAGTTTAGTTAATTTCGGCTGTGCGTTGATATATAAGTCAGTCAGGTTTGCCTTTTATATATATAGATTGTACCTATATCTCAGAATATAATATCTTTGATATATCTACAGACAGACGGATATGGCGAAACTATAATATTCCTTGTTTGACACATACGGAAGCATATAAAAAGAGGTCGTTGCCACCGTACAGTTTTGATAACAGTACCTACTTAATTGTCAAACTTAATACGTGATTCGATAACAAAATACGTGTTGATAAAACAATATTAGACAGTATATAAAATGGAAAAACGCGAACATTTTATAATAACAATCTGGTTTTCACGCAATAAAACTGTCATAAGTATTCAATTGATAAAAAACCCGATAAAATGGTGACTCTGCTTTCACGGTTTACAACAGTTCAACAGATTTTCATCTATACTAGCTAAGAACCACAAACATTAAACTAACTTTCTATTTAAAAAAACCGGGCCAGAGCATGTTGGACCGTGCTTACACTTGTCATTTTTTTGTATTTGTTGTTTGTCTTTAGGGTTTGTATTATAATCATACCAAATTTGACGCTTACATGTTTTACCGTTTTAACGATACAACAAAAATTAAAATATTAAAAAGGTTTCATGTATGAAAACCCCTTTAACTAATTCACGTTCTTAAAAATATTAGTTAGTTCGCCGATACACATTGTACATAAAAAACAATGCGCTATCGATTACGGTTCAAAAGATCTTAAAAGTCAGGACGGACGTACAGATAGCACGGGCATAATTAAAAGGATCCCGTTGGACGTCGGGTACGAAACCCTAAAACCTAAGCAAAGTATAAAATAGATTATCATCAATTGACAAGATTTCATTTTGGTGACACCTGCAAATTACTATAGGAATCGAAAGGATTTTGCCTCCTGAACACGACAAAATATTTATTTCAATTTATTTTTCTTTATTTAAAAATTTAAAAGAAAGTAAAAAAAAAAAACTAATTTTACCAATACTACGCCCGAATAGATTATCGTTTTTTTTATCGTTTTGGGTTTCGAACACATACAGAAAGACAGGGACCCAATTCTCGTGACTTCGAGATGATTTTTCATGCGAGATATGTCGAAAAAATGTATGCAGTTGACAGTTAATCTCGCATGAAAAATCATCTCGAAGTCACGAGAATTGGGTCCCAGGTATTGTTAGAAACATTCAGCGTTAATACCATTGCCTTTTTCACGAGAAAAAAAGCTGTCATAATTCTAAATTTGACATTGACACTATTGACAGACAGATAGATACTTAAATAATTATCGGTGGACCGCCATTATTAAAAAAAAAGAAGAACTTTTTTTTAATACAGACTGGCCTTACGTAATATGTCCATTGTCGTAGAAATGAAGTTACGCCCTTTTAGAATAAGTACATCTTAATAAATGAATAATAAAATAATTATATTCACCCTAAGGAAAAATTAAAACTATTAGTGTCTTCCTCCTTCCAAACAGTATCTATAAAACGAATAAAATTAAAGTCTTGAAAATATGAAATCTTGTCAATTGTTCAAGATCTCTAAAATTTTCCCGGCTAACCTTAAGAATAAATTCTTAGCACTTAATCACCACGGCGCTCAAGAGCATACATAATCTATCCCTTGTTGACCATGCGCGCGCAGATGCGCAAGCGGCACTAGGTCGGTGGCTGCGGGGAAATACGCTGCCGAGGGTCGCTCACTACTATACAGGATGGAAAAACGAACGCCAATTGTACGGAAACTACCTTAAATATTGGAAACAGCAAGTTCTATGCAAAGGAGACTTACTTTTATTTTTGAAAACAAAAAATACTGCATTATTGGTTTTTAGGGTTCCGTAATAAAATGGTAAAAAGGAACCCTTATGGTGAGACTTCGTTGTCTGTCTGTCTGTCTGTCTGTCTGTATGTCACAGCTGGTTTGTCACAGTTAAAGACCGTAAAAAAACCTTTCTTTATTGTTTTGTCATATTCAACCAGTTCGATACGCTGGCAAATTAAAAAAAATCCATTATTGCAGTAATAATTGTTTTCAAAAATAAAAGTAAGTCTCCTTTGCGTAGAATTTGCTATTTCCAATATTTAAGGTAGTTGCCGTCCATGTGGCGTACATTACCACTCTGGTATAATCCATACCATCTGACTTGTCTTATTTACTTCCTGTTTCACAATCGACAAGTAAAGCATATTTGAGGGATAAAAGCCCTTTCTCTGTCTTACACTTGAAAATAGACAAAGAGAAAGCCAACTTTAAATGACATATAAATTTACTTGTCGATTGTGAAACAGAGGCTCTACTTTGAAATCCGTAATCCGAACTTCGTCTATTGCTATCCTTTTTGCTCTCGACGCGTTACTAATTCGCAAGAAAGTGACGGGTCGATTCGAAGTTCGAATTACTGATTTCAAAGTAGAGCCCCAGGCCCTTAGTTTATCACTTCAATAACCTCAAAATGCATCGTGGCTAAAACTGCCGTTTTCTGGTGAATAAAGCAACTAGAAACCATATTTTGCACACCATTTTCCTGATTTTACATCATGGAAGGTTTTTTATGACGAATTTGTTATTTTAGGCGAAAAGGAAGCATTTTGAGGTTATAAAAGTGTTTACTAAATAAGACAAGACTTCACTCCCCCACGGGTAATTATGCTCCATGGTTATGAGGTAATCTGTATTGTAAATCATTCTATTGCTTTCATTCACTTTGTGGCTGGATGTATACATCGTTTTTCTTTAGCTTTGTCATCGACCTTGACTTATAAGTAACAATAGTCACTATGGAGCATACCCATAGAGGAGCAAAGTAGGAAAAACGGCTACATTTTTGATAGCTTACTGCCACACTCAGAGACGTAAATTAAATTTAATGCTTGTTTAGTGACGTGTTGTTTTATTCTATTGCTGTAGCAAAAAAAGCGACAGCAGCAACTTTAATCAAGCATTATATAATATGGACGTCTCTGAGTGCGGCAGTTAGAGGCCAATAACGTAAAGCAAAGATTTAAAAAAAGGCTGTTTAGTTATTTAGTTAGTAATGTATTAAGGAGAATGGGCAGAAATGTATGAACACTGGCTTAGAAACCAATAACAATAAGCACTATATCGTCGTATATCCTTTTTAATTCTACAACGATTTTATGAAGCGGGAAATCTCAAATATCTGTGAGAAATATAAAAAAAAAAAACTGGAACTTCGGGACGCCTACATAGACGACGTTAGCATAATTACTTTGAAACAACGCTGTCTTTGCATAGCGATATTGGCAATGCCGGCAACTGTGACGGTTATTTACGTTTTTTGCGAACCAACCAACTAATCTTAAGGCATCCACATAGAGAACAACCTTCTAAATTCTGCCCACAATTAACCCTGGCAGTAACTGATTAGGTACTCTGTTTTCCAGCCAAGTAGGAAAACGCATTACCCCATAGTAACTATAAATACCGCCATTTTCGCAATGTTCGCATTCAGGTCATGTTCGAGGAAAACTCGGGTCTTCCCTATGTTTGAATCGATGTCATGAGATTGTGACGGTAGACGAAAAACCTTGAATTTTGGGGGGATTACCTACGAAACAATGTCTGGGCAAGGGTTACCATTTAGGAACTTGAAAAGTCCTGACAAAATAAACATTTCAATAAACGTCCGGATTTTTTAGTCACAGAATTGAAACATTACCTACTCACTTAGTTACAGTGGTATGGTAGGTTTGGTAGCGAGGGGGGTAGGATACAGGGTGCAGGATATGCAGTTACTCATATTCCATCTAATTAAAAAAACCCGGACAAACTAAAGGGCTGGACGAAGTCCGGACTAGAGTCTAAAATTCCGGACTAATCCGGACGGATGGTAACCCTAGTCTGGACAAAATGCAAACGCTGCTAAAGTTACTTTTTTCTGTCGAAATGTATGGAGTTCGCGATCTGTCATCAGTTGAACAAAAACCGCCAAAATCATTTTTTTTTAATTCTGTAGCTCTGCCTACCCTACTCTGGGAATGAAGACGTGAGTTTTTGTATGTATGTATGCTAAATTAGATTTACCCGAATGTCCCAAAGGGTGGTAGGTAATGTTTTTCCCGCGTTTCTATGTATGTAGGTATGTCCGTTCCATTGTGACCTCCTGTAGCCTAAACGGCTCGAACGATTTTGAAGAGTGGGGTATAATTAGATTCGTCTTGGTTTTAAGAGTGACATAAACTATAATATTGTTAATAAAGGACTGAAGAAAAAAAATACTATTAAAATATAGCATTATGTTGATGACAATATTAAAGATTGTCGTTTTATTGCACCTGCTTACTTTTTGATTTCTGTTTCACCTTAAGGTTGACTGGTAGAGAATGCTTGTAGCATTAAGTTCGCCTTTTGTTCACTATTTTAATTTTGCGCAATGAAGTACCTAGTGATATAAAAAAATATAAAAAAGAATACTCTGGTTTTTTAAAGCTTGCTTTCTATTAGTTATTAATTGACGTACCTTCCTATACTTAAGGTTGAAATTATTTCGAAAAATTTCTTTAGTTACTTAACCTACTTATCTTTTGACTTGTTTTTATTAAAATAGTTTTGCCTTGAATTTTGGATTTATAAGTAGGTACCTACGGTACTTACAAGCTGTTATCTGGTTGGTGGTATTCTTAAATAACACCAAAGAAAAGTTATTACATACAATTTTAAGTTAATGAATGATAAAATCATTATCTTGACGTTGCAAGTACAAAGAGATGTTATTAAAGTTTAATTTCAACGTGCCCGTCAAGTGGTAGCGTGGCCGAGCGGTCTAAGGCGCTGGTTTAAGGCACCAGTCTCTTCGGAGGCGTGGGTTCGAATCCCACCGCTGCCAATAACTTTTTGCTTTTTTAATTACCTTTTTTGCTTTTTTATTATATTGGAGTAAAACTACTGTTTTATTAAATTACGATAATATTAATTATACGTAAGTAAATTTAAAAATCTCTATAACTCATAGTGTACATTGTAAGTTGTTCACCTGTTATAACTTATAAAACGTATTTATTTCTGATAAATTATAATACAGATAATATACCGAACTCTTAAAAGTAATTACTTAGTAGCGATACCACGTGTCCACCATGCGACACATTTTTTTTATCGATTATGTTTTCATGGAATCACGTTCACATTCAAAAGGGCATCTAGATCCCTCTAATAGTTACCTAAAAACAAAAAAATCCAATCTATACAAAGTTGCACAACGAGAAAATTCTAGACACGACATTCATATGCACTGTGTTCTATAAAAAGCACAATTAGTAACGCATTCCGCGGTAAAAAAAAAACACTACTGCTACGTGTTTCTAGTCACATTTCCGACGATTTACGCACTCACCATTACATGGTCGTTAAAAAATCGTCCGCACCGTTTCGAAACTGACGTCAGACTAAACTAAAACGTCTAGTCGTCTACGACTCACCGAAGACGCGGACATTCGATTTTTGAAAACAGCTGAGACCAACCTAACTTGACCTTTCTAAACCCTACGGTCCTACAATTACAGTCGAAGCTGCAATAACGCCGAGTTCTTGCGTAACTGGCCAACCACAGAGGTCACTGCCGCGCCGCACTTTGGATTCAGAAAAATCGAACTTTTACAACACAAAATGGCGTTTTTCTAATCAAATATGCACTATAACTGTTTTTATTATTTAAAAAAATGTCCTTTGCTCGTAAAAGGCGCTGATTTCAGCTAAAACTGAATTATTTACGCCGTGTCAGTTTGAAGCGCGTTAGTACGCATGCGCCAAGTTTAAGGGCAGGGGTGAAATCAAACAATAGAAAAATGGCGGCCGACATGCATTGAACCGCGCATAAACAACTTTTAGGTTATGTATTAACATCTCGAGATGTTTGTGAGTTTCTTAACAAATAAAAGTTTAAAATTCTTGACCCAGATGCGCATCGTTGCACCGGCACGTCTAAATAATTGCGTAAATTGAAATGAAAGGTACGGCGGCGCCGCCGGTGAAGGCAACACCATGGAATTCTACATTTAAATTACGCGCTCAAAGTGCGCGGCAATTTAATTAAAAACAAAAGTGCCAGTGTTGCCACACATTACTACTTCCTGTTAACCCTTAATTGAATAGGAAAAAATATTATCGACACAGATAATTTATTTCTACCAACTTAATTTAATAACTTACTTTTGCCTACCATAGATTCTGTTAATCGATGTTCTCGTTGAAAAGTACGAAATTTATAATGAAATGGCTATCACTCCAATACAATACTAATCAGGAACACCTACGTTTTGATATACATAGGTATAGATACAGTCAAAAAAATCGATATATAGGCCACTTTGGAACTACGTCAAAGTGACGCAATAAGTCAAAGCCATAGTTTCATAGGATTTAATTAATTACGTCACTTTGATATAGTTCCATAGTGGCCTAGAAATTTATTTGTTTAAGGAGGGTGAATACTCGGGCGTTTCAACCACCGTCATTGTTGTCTTCAATATATTGACAAAAATAATGGTAACTATTAGCAACTTTTGATGTCAAAATCAACGGACCCAGGGGTAGTATCCATTCCATTTAAAAGGACAAGAAATTTATAAAGTTTGTCTTGAATAATATGCGAAGATAATAATGACGGCGGTTAAAACGCCGAATAATCACCCTACTGTACACCTAACGGTTTACTTGCACGGGGGATTTTTTGAGCAATAACTGCGTCTACAATAGCTGTCTTAATCGTTTATGGTGTAATAGAATGTGACGTGCGTAATGTTGACAAGCAATTATTATTCAAAAATTGCCCTTGTAAGTGCACCTAACACTACGCCGAGCGTCCGTCCAGTGGCGCCCTCATCACTATTATGGTTTTCTAATAAACTAAAGTATTGTCTTGAAATCGAAGGATGGTGTCTTATAATTTTGTTTTACAAACGAATACACAGTTCACAGGTGACCACTAGTTCAATAGGGAATATGAATGGATTTTTTAAATCGCATTGTCAACAAAACATAAAAATACCGTAAAAGACATCACGAAAAGTGAAATTAAAATTAAAATCGGTCAAGAAATACGGATGATACAAGCATTTTAAACTGATAATTAGACAGAGAGATCCGAAGTGCACCGGTGACGTCATTGTGCAGTTCGACCATATAAACCACGTAAAATTTCGTTTTGCTAGAAAGAGATAGGAACCAATCTTTGTTGGCTCTTGGTTATTTTTATAGCTATTCAAAAAAAACTTTTTCTCACCTGTTTGTTACATGAATCAGCTTTTATTGAAGCTGTAAGAAAAACATGCATATTCCCTGTTATTAAGTTATGGCATAGGTATACCCTATAGATTGTGTATCATTTGTACGATCAACAACTTTAATGGCTGAGCACCTATAGAACCGACAAAACGTTAATTTTGTCGTAATTTAAGTATTTATTTAGACTTGATGCTTTCAATATGACAAGGTTCTACAGGTGCTCAACAATTAAAGTTGTTGACTATACAACAAAAAACCACCTTTCGATACAATCGATCGAGATTTACATTGATTTAGTTTATAAGTTCAATAGTAATGAGGGCGCCACTGGACGCTCGGCGTGGGTAAGGTCGCCGTCAATAGAACTTGGTAACTATGTAAACAAATTAGTACTGTTTGACACATAACCTCAAATATTCATCACGCGTGTTTTTATTAAAAATAACGTATAAGGAATAGTTATTTCATCTTAAACTTAATATAAAAATAATGATTTAGTGTATAAATCCTTACAAAAACCTCACTTGATCCTTAAAAGTACGTGATTATCGAGTAATCATGGTGAATTGGTTCCTTTGGTTTTGTTTACATAGTTCGCAAGTTCTATTGACAGCGACCTTAGTCCTAATTGTTCTAGAGTGGCGAAATTTTGACCAATCTGAAGATCGTACCTAATGCATAAACGCAAATTTGCGCCTGGGTTGGCCTTAACTACTATTTTTTAGAAATTAAGTTCTATGCCATCTAGCGGCGAGTAGCAATTACTCTCGGGAATGCCTTGACTAAAATATAGATGGCGGTAAAAACTAATTCAATTTGTCCTAACGTATTTGCGGCAGAAACGTGTGTTAATAAAGATAACTGTAAATTTTCCATATTGATTCGTAATTTTACTCCAGCACACAAACAAATCTATATTTTTTCGCAACAATACTATTAGGTACAGGAAATTAACAAAAATACAACGACCTAACGTCAAAGGTTGTGTGGTTTTGACATATATGATATTTTCACGCACTACGTTCCGTTTCACGAGGTATCCTATGCTTTGTAATAGTGAAAAATTAAAATTATTAAAATTTTATTATTTAGACCACTGATTATTTAGAGTACTGACAATTTTTTATTAGCAATATAGTAATGAAGGTCATTTTATTACGTTATGTTACATTAAATTTGGTCATGATATTACAATATTTTGATATTATCTCAATTTTTTTTCTAGCAGACAAATCAAATCAACACAATAGTCATAATAATCACATAGTTATTGTCCAATAAAATTGTGGGTAGGGGGCGCAAAACTTTCTTCATGCATTGTTAAACCGATTGAATACTTTGTACTAGCAATGTAAAAATCGCATAAACGTAGATATAGCTTTGACATTGACACTATAACGGCTGTTACTTTTTCGAACACTTTCCCATTGTGAGATTGTGACACCTATGGACCAACTCAGATTTTACTTTATTTACTCTACGCAAACTTAGTTTCGACTACAAAATGGACTTAAAACAATCACAAAACACACAAAAAAGCCGTAAGTAGCAACAAAAAATCATTGAAAACACTTAGTATGCCTGAATTAATACTAAATTTTGACTACTTCCACAGGCTTTGCAAAACTTACTCTTAAGAAAAATAGGCCAAGAAAAGATGAAGATAATATGAAGATCAACCGAAGTTCAGACATTGTTATTCTAGACGATTCATTTGAGAGGTTAAAGTTGAATTTTCCGCATGTAAGTACGACTTGCTATACAAATAATCAACATGCCTACATATTATGATCTCTGATTTAGACCAATACATAAAATGAGTATTAATGAAGTTATCTAGCTGAGACCAAAACCAACTCTATAATAAAAACAAAACATAGTTTGATCTCTGCTTTTAAGTATTCTCGACTGGTCTAAGTACGTTTTATTTGGTTCCCCTATGGAATCTCTAATCGTCATTTGTCCTAATGCATCGTTTGTCCGAATTTTCGTTTATCCTAAAACCATTTCCACTTAAATTTTAAAACTTTTTGATGTTAGGTAACCGAACCGCAGATATAATTGAAAAACTTTAAAAGTTGACTGACTCATCTGAAAACCAGTTTAGAGCAAATGAAAATTCGGACCAACAATGTGTTAGGACAAATGTTGTTAGGGATTCCAAGGGACACCCATTTTATTTGTATTTAATCGTTCATTATTGATTTGAGTTTGTTTATTTCTTTAGGTACAATCAACACCAAAGTTGTGCTCTCCAATAGTAATTAATGACTCTTCTGACTTTGATGAAGACTTACCGAAGGTATCTTTGACTACAAAGCAACCCAGCAAGTCTGGAAATGTAAGTTTAAACTCTGGAAATGTAGTAACAACAAAAAAAATAACAGTATTTTTAAAAACACTAGTTTTTTTCTTGATATTGTGTTATTTGTTTTTTTTTATGGCATCTTTTATTTTTTATTTTTTATGATATCTGGTGGTAAGTGGGATCTGAGACCCATAGACATTTGAATTCTCAAGACTACAATCTCAAGGCTGCAATCCCAAGACTTCAATCAAATCAATTGCCAACCCTGAGGACTAAGATGGAATGCCTCTATGCTAGTAATTTCACTGGTTGTGTTTTCCCTCACTGGAACACAACAATGCAAACACTGCTGCTTGGCGGTGGTTAATGGACTAGATGGTGGTAGTGATCTGGACAGACAAGGACAAGGTCATACCACCACTACTTTTACTTGTTTTTTTTTTTTAATGACTGTATTATCTACGTATTGTTAATTCGCAATCAATTCTGTTTCCTTTCAGGTTTCTTTTAATTGTTCTAATCAATCTCCTGCAAGAGAAAATGTAGGTTCACGACCTAGTATAGGAGGGTGGTCACCAGCTCAAAACATACTTTGTGCTAAACCGAGGGTTCAACCAACTCCTTCCACACCCAAAGACGTAGCCAATGAATCACAAGAAAAGTGCTCAATAAAAAAAATCCACCATTCGCAAAAGAAACTTCTTGACGACATTTACGGTGAAGTATGGAAATCAATACCGACATTATTTAAAACTATATCACATAAACAAGATGATCTGTATGGTGTATCTAAAAAACTGGATTTTGATGATGATGATAGTGATAAAGAAAATGTAAGATTACGGTTAAAAGAGAACAAGAAACTATATTTAACAGGTTCTGAAAGAAAACTTTTAAAAGAGACTGAAGGAGAGAAGAATTCTAAAAAGAAATTATTTACTGAAAAGGTTATAAATACGCCACAGCCAAAACCACCAGCTGTCAAAAAGAATTTAATTTCGACATCAAAGAAAAAGCTACCAAAAGGAAAGTCAGTGACGGAATTGGTTGAATATTTAGAAGATGATGTGGATAGTTTAGTGAAACAAGTAAACAATGTAGCTGTAACGCCTGAAAGTGTAAAAAGATTGACTTTCATGGGTTCATTGGCAGGTATTTAAATTTGCATTTATAAAATGATCTACAGTCTGCGAGCACTTAGAAGATGCTTCGGGTTTGTACTTCTCTCTGACTCACGTATCTTCAAGTATCTTCTTAGTGCTATTGCACTGTACTTTACCTTTTGGGAACCTATTATTTTATCAAAACACCTTTGAGTAAATGTATTATTATGCAAAATTTTAGTTTCAGGGAAAGGAATTTCTTGCCACATGAGTTAATTTTTTTTGGTAGTCACAAGTCTAACCTCTACGTCATTAATGTTTAAGATATCCTGAAAACATCGTGGTTTCAGCAGAAAGTAACTTTTAATGAAAATGAAATTGATGGAGTGAAATTCCATAAAATTATGGGTTAACATTTCCCTTCTGTTCCTAATCGTTATTGTTCTGGGAGTATCTGATTCATATAACTTTGATGCAGGCCAAAACTAAACCTGGCTAACAACACTTGAATATATTTTATTTAAATTAAAAAATAGACCTAAAGTAGACACTTTTGGAAACAGGAGAGACATTTTTGTTTAGTTCTGTGATTGTGTACCCACAAGGTACCCAGAGGTTCCCAAAGGTATTATGAAGTTCTTACCTTGCAGTGTCTGGGTAAAAAAGAACTACTTACATAATTTCCATTTTGAACGGTTTTATTCAATAAAAAAATAAATAGGGGATTGATGGAGTGTGGCTCATAATTTCCGAAAATCAAATTTTATTCGATGCAGAATTTCTATTCCCATTTTTTCCCGATCTTAATTTTTCACTGTCGTGTTTTTTCACTGGCTGGTTTTTCCCTGACGCATTTTTTCCATTCCAGGAATTAATTTGATAATGTCGACGGAGCTCGGCTATCGCGGAGCTCCTAGTTCTGTGCGGTTTGGCCCTTCGGGCCTGCTGCAAAACCTACCTTCCTTTTTGGACCTAATTATAAGTGGAAAAAATTGCAATTGCGAGAAATTCGGATAGGAAAATATGCGATAGGGAAAAAATAAGATCGGGAAATAATGGGAATGGAAATTCTACAACCAATAAAATTTGATTTTCGGAAATTATGGGCAACACTCAAATCTTACTAAATAGTCATACTCCTAGTCGTGTATATGAGGTCATGCATATCTTTAAATAGAATAGCTGTCTTACGATTGTAAATTTACCAATTGTCAACTATAATTCCAGACAACGTCCCATCATGGCGGTGCCACATAGAAGCCTTGCAATACCGCGACAACTACAAGGGGCTGCGCGAGCAACTCACGCGCAGGCTCTTCGACGAGTTCAACCGCGTCGTGTTCGGCGGAGCGCTCGACAATGACCTGCCTGTTACATGGGACAGCAAGCTCAGGAGTACCGCTGGGTGAGATGATGTTCTAATTCAAATTTAATAACCAAAGCAAATGTAATTCTATCTTGTTACGAGTGTATATCATAGTTTCGACTACGTATTCTTGGAATATCATGCTATCGAATGTTCGTTGGCTCGACTGTTATTGTAATGAATATTCGCTAGATCGAAATACTTGTGGCTGAAACATGTACAATCGACATAACGTAATCTAGAATTGTATAGTTTCGATCAGTGGTGTATCGAAAATTCATTGGCTCGACTGTTATTGTAATGAATATTCGCTGGATCGAAATACTTGTGGCCGAAATATGTACAATCGACAAAACGTAATCTAGAATTATATGGTTATGGTTATTAAACCTCAATTTCGATTTGACGATTTATCGTTTCTACGCTTTTCGTACCCAGCGAATATTCGATCCAGTAACAGTCGAGCCAATGAACATTCGTGTCTGAGATTTTCTATGGGATGACAATCGAAAGCCCAATTTCGATTTGACGATTTATTGTTTCTACGCTTTTCGACCCAGCGAATATTCGATCCAGTAACAGTCGAGCCAACGAACATTCGATAGCATGATATTCCGAGAGTACGTAGTCGAAACTATGATATACACTCCTTGTTACTTATAAGGTTGATATTGCTTCAGGAGTTTTATCTGAGAAACTGCCTCGCAGGGCTTATGGCTTAGCAGGGCAGAATTGACAAATGGGAACTTTTTGAAACAGGGTTCTGAAAATCTATAGAGGTTTTTCTCGTTAATGAGAAAAAAGATCTGCTAATGGCTAAAGAGCTTAAACGCAACATGATCATTGTTTTGCACGTTACAAAAAAATCTTATTTTCTTTGTAACGTGCATAAATAAATAAATAAATAAAATGACGTCATTCCACCATCTATTAGTCCAATGCGGGCGTAGCACAGAGTTATTTTTTTCTCTGTGTGTAATAACAAAAAAAAAGTAAGGTCCGACGGGGCTATTCCGACTGCTGAGGGCGTACATATGCCATTTTTTTCAGGTAATTTTATTTCTAAATTTCTATAAAAGGGAGGAAAAACAGTAAGAACGTTTACGAGTAATACCTTCAAAATCTTTAAATGACGCATTTTCCCCCTCTGTCGGAATAGCCCCGCCCGACCTTATGCTTTTGAGACAAACCTCTTTAAGCATGATTTTTTCTGCCTTCCGGGCTGTTTGGAACTAATCTCGAAATACACTATACTTAATACGATCTAAGATCTAAAAGACCTTTTCTCATAAGGGATGAAACCCGAATGAACTTACTACCAAAAAGAGCGGTTCTCAATACATACTATTGTCAATAAGACCCAATTTCAAATGGACTGAGTCGCATTTGAACTTATTCCCAAAAAGTCTAATTCCCATAATACACTAATTTCTAGTATCAAAGTACACGATTATCATAAAAACTGATTCCTAAAACGTCCTAGTCCCAAAACACACTAAATTCCGTCATTAATACTCTCTTGGAGAAACAAAATCATTCAGCACATCTTTGACGCAGTCAAATTTCAACACTATCTAAAACGTAATAAAAGTTAAGTTTCAGGTAGCAAAAAAAAACTTAATGTGTTTTGCCTCTCAATGTGTAGTTCATCAGATTTTTTTGTAATTGTAATCACGTAAGTTTGCCTTTCTTAATCCATTAACGAATATTTTGTGCAAAAATCGGGTACTTATGTCAGCCACCTGAGAGCACAAGAGTGACGCTCTCGATAGTCGAATCCCAGTCGCTGTGGCCGTAATTGGTCGGGATATATTAATATACTAGCTTTCGCCCGCGACTCCGTCCGCGTAGAAGTCGTTTATCGCTGCTCCCTCGGGAACTGTCCCATTTTCCGGGATAAAAAGTAGCCTATGTATTAATTAAACCAGGGTTTAAGCTATCATCATTCCAAATTTCAACCAAATCCGTCCACCTGTTGCAGCGTGAAGGAGTAACAAACACACACACACACACACACACACACACACACACACACACACACAAACTTTCGCATTTATAATATTAGTAGAATATATATATTATATACTCAAACCTTGTGTGAACATTCATAAACCCGAGGAACAAGGGGGTGTTAGTAGTTCAACTCGTGTATCTGTGTATCTGTCAGTGACCCGATATCTTTAATTTTAATCTTCAGTTTTAGTAGTATTTACTATACAACTATAACAGTTGAGTTTATAAGGATCTCTTGATGACCAGCTATATACCTACCAAAACCAGTAAATAATATAATTTTAAAAAGCATTAAATTAGTTTATTGTTAAAAATTCAAAATACCCCGCCCCAAAACAACCTGTAAAAAGAAAACAATAATATAAACGTATTGGCGTGGTTGCGTCGCGGCGTGCGTCGATCGGGGACCTCTAAGTATTTAATTAAATCTAGCTAAGAACCACCACCAGGAAAACTGCTTTCATAATTATGAAAAAAGTGTATTAAAATCGGTCCATCCGTTTGAAAGCTACGGTGTCAGACAAATACACACGTCAAACACTCCTCTTTTTACGTGGCATCGGGGGTTAAATACTAAAAACTGCCGAATCAAACATTTAATGTATTTTGGGATTAGGACGATTTGAAAATTAGTCATTATGAGAATCGTGTGTTTTGATATTTCCATGTGTATTTATTTTAGTGTATTTTGGGAATAAGACTTTTTGGGATTAAGTTCAAATGCGACTCGGTTCATTTGAAATTGGGTCTTATTGACAATAGTATAAATTGAGAACCGCTCTTTTTGGTACCAAATCCATCCGGGTTTCATCCCTTATGAGAAAAGGTCGTTTAGATCTTAGGTCATATTAGGGTTTAGTGTATTTCGAGATTAGTTCCAAACAGCCCGGAAGGTTTTTCTGTCTGTTGTCTATTCTTACTAAAAGTTTTTGTAGAGATTTTAAAATATTTAAAAAACAAACCAACTCCAAATTATTAAGGAGTTTCGTTGACTTTCCATGGATGCCATCTTGACGAAATTTAAATGGGACAACCATTAAAAAATACATGAAAAAAAAGAATCTCGATAGACGGTTGACAATTGGTGGAAATCGAGCAACATACAGACAAATTGATAAACTGATAATTTAGGATGAAGTAATGTAGGGAGCCATAAATAAGAAACTTCATGTCTTCATTTCGTGATATTAACGCATACATTTCCGAGCATGTTTGAGAAAACAATGTTTTGGTAACAACACTTTTCTTCTTCCAGTACAACAACAAACCGCCTAATAAAAACGTCCCGCGGCGAGCGCCTGCGCACCTCCTCCATCAAGCTCTCGATGAAGGTGCTGGACACGCCGCAGCGCCTCCGCGACACGCTGGTGCACGAGCTGTGCCACGCCGCCACGTGGCTCGTGGACGCCGAGCTGCGCGCCGGACACGGCCCGCTCTGGAAGAAATGGTAAGACATACTAAGGCCCAGCAACACCGAATGCGTGCGCGTTCCACGGCGTTGTATAGTATGAATCTTCATACAGTATGTCACACCGCTCGCGTGACGTACGCTTGCTGGTGTGGCTCGGCCTTTAGAAACAGTAGACAGACGTCATTAAAAAAAAAACAGTCTCCTATTTGGACGGGTCTATGTTAGTTCTCTTCTTATGATCTCATGAAAGTGCTGAACAAGCCGACACGCTGATACACGAGCTGTGTCACACTGCCATGTGGCTCGTGGACGCCGAGCTGCGCGCCGGACACGGCCGGCTCTGGAAGAAATGGTGAGACATATCAAAGCAGAGCCACACCGGATGCGTGCGCGTTCCACAGCGTTGTATAGTATGAATCTTCATACAATATGTCACACCGCTTGCGTGACGTACGCTTGCTGGTGTGGCTCGGCCTTTAAAAACAGCAGACAGACGTCATTGTAATCGGGTTGCCACAGTCTCCTATTTGGACGGGTCTATGTTAGTTCTCATCTTATGATCTCATGAAAGTGCTGGACAAGCCGACACGCTGATACACGAGCTGTGTCACACTGCCATGTGGCTCGTGGACGCCGAGCTGCGCGCCGGACACGGCCGGCCCTGGAAGAAGTGGTAAGATCAAGCCACACCGGATACGTGCGCGTTCCACGGCTTTGTATAGTATGAATCTTCATACAGTATGTCACACCGCTTGCGTGACGTACGCTAACACGTTGTTCCGTCGTAAAACGATCCATAACAAATTTGCCGTATCTACACAAAGTAATTTTCATGCAACAACTGTCATATTTACTGCAAAACGAAATGGCGGCAAAAAAAAGTTGTATACCTCCAAGTTGGCCACCCTGTACATGCTCAATATGTATATTACTTTATTTACCTTAAAAGAGAAGTCATTTTCCCGGTCTAAGGCTGCTTAATCTAATGTTCATGTTGTTTGTTTCTAATTCTTCATTACAATATCTTTTATTTCTTTCTTTCTCAGGGCTTCGAAGGCCCTGCGAGCAATGCCTGAGCTAGGAGAGATATCTCGGTGTCATGACCTGGAGATACACTTCAAATACTCTTACAAATGCACCAAATGTGGATACTGGTATGTGTGCTGTTTTATAACTGACCTATTCAGGATCTTCTTCTCGTGTCGATGGTTCTTTCTTCCGTCAGACTTTGCGGGACCAGAATCTTGTGATAGCATCAAGATCTATAATTCAGCGAACGAGTTTGGTAGATAATGTAGTATTCCACCGGCAACTTTTAAGTTTTCCAGTATTAAAAGCCTATGTGTTAATCCAGGGTATAAGCTAGCTCCATTCCAAATTTCATCCAAATTCGTCCAGTCTTTGCAGCGTGAAGGAGTAACAAACTAACACACACACACACTTTCGCATTTATAATATTAGTGTGATTTACTATTTTGCAATTCACCCTATAATTCTTTAAGTACCATTATAATTTTATTAAAATGAGAATTTCTTCCAGCATCAAACGCCACTCTAAGTCCATAGATGTCACCAAAAAATGTTGCGGCTACTGTCGCGGCACATTCGAGGTCATCGTTAACAAAAAAAACAAAGATGGCGTCGTGGTTTCCACCCCCGCCAGGAAGGGGGAGGCGAACGAATTCGCCAAGTTTGTTAAAGATAACTATAGTAGCGCTAAAACGGGCAGAACTCATGCTCAAGTCATGAAGGTATTAGGGGAACAGTTCTCTGCAAAGAAAAAGCCGAAGGAGTGAATTCTAAGCCTATATTTGACGTGTATTTCTTGCTTTTCCTTTCTTTTAAAAGAAAGTATAAGCCCTGAAGAACAAATGGATGCCACAGATTAGGGTTACAATCGGACTGACAGATCGAGAGGAACGCTAGAATGAGAGACGTATGTAACTTTCTCATTCTACAATATTATCAAATAGCTGCGTCCACCGGACTGTCAGTCCGATTGTTAGTCATATACGACTTTTAAGCGTTACAAATTCTTAAAAATGGGGCAGAGAAAATTTTATTAATAAAAAATAAATAGTGGGTATCACGTCGATTGCCTTTTTAAATTATCAGATATATGTTGTAAATTAATTTGACGTTATGAGTTATTTTAAATAATATTATTATGACTGCGCAGAATTGGAGCTGGAACACAATATGCAATATATTAAAATTTACTTTAATTCATCCAGTTTTCTAGACTATTTTCAAAATAATCAAATTTGATTGTTCAATTTGATTTAAATGTGACACAACCTTCTTATTGATTAAGATACCGTTGATTACTTTGTATGTTACAAAAATATCTATGTTATGATATAAGTTGTATTATATTTTAGAGGTATTTAAACTTTCAGAAAGGTAAGTATACATGTGTTTGTCTAACTTTTTATAGAGGTAAAAGCTGTCTGGAAGACTGATTTTGAAATTTGTACATACTTTTTTGACCTGGAAAATATATTATTGTTATTATTAATAGATATACGCACCGATAAGTGCTGTAACAAAAATAACTTTATGCCTGATTCAACCAATTTTTTCTGAAATATATTTGTCTTTTAATCTAATTTAATTCTACAAATTCGTAATAAATTCGAGCGCCATCGGTGAAAAGAGACGAGGCATCTAGGCGTTTCCGGGGGCAGGCTGCGTGACCACGAAGAAATTCGTACATTGACCTGTACGTTAGGGCACCGTATTACTATAGGGAAAAGGTTTAAAATCGATGATGCCGGCTTTGTCGCTGTGCGAGCTCGTTGGCAATATTGTGTGCGAATGACAGAGACAAGTAATACCGAGTCTATGTACGAAATTACCCCAATGTCTGTCACCTCGCCAGATCGTCAAAAAAACTCGTCACACTAGTTTGAGCCGTTACTTTTCTATTATTTAATCGATTGTTGTGGTCGAATCGGGCCTAATAATTCGGGGGGTGCACAAAAAATGGGTACATGGAAAGAACATGTCTATTCATGGCAATGGACGATTTCTTACCACACGGTAATAGATTCAATCTTAGTGTATATTTATACGAAAATAATATACGAAGATAAATTAGGTGATAGATGTTCCTTTCGTGTACCTTTCATTGGTCTGAGCACCTTATGGACTTTATTTTAAGTTCAAGTTCTTAATATTAAAGAGATTTAATGTGTAAATAGACGAATTTTTTCTTACATGTAATGTATTGGTACCGGTGTGTCTCACACGTTTGTAATTATGTACGTATAATTAAATTATTAATTATTAATTTAGTGTTGTGTTTGAACTTAGCTTGTCTTAGAACATAAAAAGACTGGAGATCCCCTTTACCCCTTGATATAAAACCTAAACCAACTTAAACCTTGTTACACGATCGATGATCTTCATTCTTGGACGTTTAAAAAAACTGCCCCTATTTAGTCGATTACTGACATTACATTCTGAAAATCTTTTTCGGAGAGTGCAAGCCGGTTTAACGGGTTTATGTCATAAATAGTTCCCATCACGTAAAAAGGTCGATGGCGATGTACCTGAGGCCCTACTTTGAAAATCGAAGTTCGTAGTTACGTTAGCTCCATCCTTTTCTATCAATTTAGTCTCGAATAACGAGTGACAGGGATGGAGCTAACGTAACTTCGAACTTCGATTTTCAAAGTAGGGCCTCTGCGGAGTCGCGTATTTATCGACGACATTGGTTGTATGAGGGGGGCGGGGGAACACTCCGCCGGTATGCTATGCGCGCACGCTATTGGTTGGCGACTGTACCCATGCGCAAGCATCCCCTCCATTGTTGTTCAGCGGTCATTGCGCGTTCAATTTAATAACATCCTGAGGAGGCTTGGGGCTGCCGAGGTATTGTACGTTGTCGTTGACGATTTCTATGCCATTAAGCGGAAGCGGTAGAGAATAGCCTGATTGCTGAAGCACGTACCTACCTACATGGCAGCAGTAGCAACAGTCTGAAGAACTAAAAAAACTACTAAGGCTCTACTTTGAAATCCGTAATTCGAACTTCGTCTATTGCTATCCCTTTTGCTCTCGACGCGTCACTACACTAATTCGTAAGAAAGTGACGGGGCGATCCGAAGTTCGAATAGCTGATTTCAAAGTAGAGCCCCTGAATGCAAAACTTCGAGTGCCGAGTCCCTGTCATCATCATCATTCGAGACTTTTAGTAAATCTTGTTGGCTTTAAAAGTTAATCTAGTTTAAATCTAACAAAAGACTTTCAATCTTGTATTTGTTGTGTGACTTGTGTGTGTGGATGTACTAATTTTTTATTTAAGTTTACCTAACTCTGGCATCATGGGTAACATTACCTTTGCCTTATTCAGTCTAAGATAGATAAGCCAAAAAAAATCAACCTGTCAACACTAGTCAACAACAGTTTTACTGATGCTTAGCATTTATGGATTTTATTTGTGCTAAACAATAAATTGGGTAGGAAATCCTAATCATAAATACAAACCATGAATCGTGAGAGCCGGTAGTATGTAATTTAATTGATTATAAAGTTAACGTAACGTATATCACATGGTAAGAATCTAATTTGTGTTTCAGCATCAGAAGTTGTTCGTCTTCTCCCGTGTACATGAAGACGCAGCGAGGGCCGAGAGTGTCGTATGAGCAGGTCGAAGCTCTCGTCGACTACATGGAGTACAATCGAGAGCTGGCTTGCGGGTATCTTAACACCACGGCGGGGCGTTACAAGGCTACGCAAAAGTGGCATACAGTAGCGAACTCGCTAAACGGCATGGGGTCTGGGGCTAAGAAAGATGGCAAAGGATGGAGCGCAGTACGTATAGTTGACCAAATCTTTGTCTTTGAATAAACTCGAGTTGATGGTGTTTTTGTTGCATAATTTTAATTGAATGTTGTAAGTAAAGGTCCCAATCTGCAGTGTTTACTTTGCTGATCCATAGGGGTGTATCTGTATAATTTACTGTGGTGAAAAGTAGCCTATATCACTTAGGAATAGAATAGCTTTCTATCACATCTGATCTTAGAAATAGATCCAGTCCAGGGACTACCGCCTACAAAGTAACTTACAGGTTTATCTTCTATATAATATTAGTTTATAGCAGTCTCAGGTCAGGCTACCAATATCTTGCAAGACTGCTTATTTTCAGTCCTGCTCACTTAAAAATTAAAATTGCAGAATGCTGCACGTTTTGTAGGATAAAACTTAAGATATGAAGTAGTTTCAGTGATGAGATGTTGATAATGTTTGTCAACGTACCTACAAATGTCATAATACGACAAGTTATAACCTACCTATTATTTTATCAAAACGATTATGCAGAATTTTCATTTCATCAAAAGGCGTTTCTCACTGCATGAGTATTTTTTTTGTTAGTCACAAGTCTACCCCAACCTAACCCCTACATTATTAACTGACGTGGTATAAGTCTCACAGACGTCATGGCTATTATTTTGAACTCTATGTCGCCGTGGCCTAAGTGTTACTTTAAAAGTGCTCTGAAACAACGTTGTCAATTAAAGGTTAGTTCAAGATATCCTTAACACATGGTTTCAGCAGAAAATAGGTTTAATGAAATGACAATCTCTGAAGTGAAATTTGATAAAATTATGGATTAAAAGATGCATCTTTGAGGGATAATTTATGTAAACTTAAATGCTCTTTCTCAATATTTAATATGTCAAATTTTAGCCTCGAGTGACCAAATCTATACAGTTTTAATGTGTATATGCATAAAACTAGTAAAAACAATAATAGCTTTTATAACTCTATATTTTTTTACTCTATTTTTCAGTATTGGAGCAATTTTAAAAATAAGCTGAAGGGCCGTGTAAGAAAACTTAGAGCAATGGCCAATGGTGAGCGAATACAAACCACCAGTCTCTCGGACATAGATAAAAGAGCATTGGCTATACTGGGCCCGCGATATGAGATATCCCAGTTCAGTGTCCAAGTGGAAGTGGACCCATTTTTGGAAGATGAGGTAAGTTACGTCATATTCTAAACATTTATATTCATATTTATTCATTGCACCACCAGGGCTGGAGTTAGAGGTCCTAGGCCTTGGAGCAACAAAGGAGTGGAGTCCCCTAATTATTTTTGAACAATGCGTGCGAAAAATTAAAAAAGCGCTAAGAAAAAATACTGAAATGCGCAAAAAAAGTATGCACACCAAACTAAGCTTTTGATGAACGGTTTTTTTGCCATGCAGTTCAGTTTTTAGGTTCTTGGTTTTTATTATGCGCGTTTAAATATCATCAAGGGGACCCCTCTCTTGTGGTGGCCCCGGGCAGTTTCCTGCTTGCCTTGCCTTAACTCTGGCCCTGCCGGCTACGGGTATTGTGATTATTCAAAGTTTGGACATACGATTTGCAGCCTTTAGTAATTTTTCTGAGTAAATACACTTTGCGGAATAAAACATGCTGAAGCCTGGTACTATTTATATTTCAATAAACCAGTTAGAGAATTTTAAACAAATTTTACAACAGTTCAGTTCCAAGCAATACTGCTTAATATTCTACTGGGTCAAACAATATTGGTTTTGACATGATATCATATTGTTTTTAACTCGGCCGCCATCGCTGTAAGTAAGTTACCTAGAGCTATTAGCTTAGAACGTTGACCATATGATAACATGCCAAAGGAAATATGGTTTTACCACGGTGAATAGAGGTCCAGGAAGTCCTTTCGTATCAATATTAAAAAAGTTTACTACGATGTTACTCGGGGTTGGTAGAATTAATAGTCAAGGGTCAGTCAATATTGAAACATCAATTTTGTCATCATTTAGCGTTAATTCTCTATAAAACTGGCGTGCCAAATTTATAGATTATTAATTAATTAGGTAAGTATCTTATCTAATTTCTAATGCATTTGGTAAGAGGTTGAGAAAAATATTAGTTATAATTAATTGTATTTACCTCGTTTTAATTGTATTTATACATCTTGCAGATAGCAAAGATAGTTAGTTAATGCTAGTAAGATAAATACCAATTAATCCAACTGAATAGGTATAATGTCATTTGATTATTCATCACTTCAGCCATTTAAAAAAATAATTGAATTGATTGATTTATTTTAGAACTTACTTGAAAATATTCCTATTATTTACCTAAAAAGAAGACGCACAGTACAACATTTTTTGCTTAGTGTCCCCCCACCTTGACTTTTTCCCGAGCTGGGAAGTAAGTTATAAAAAGCCATTACAGGCTGATTTTTATCTACCTTTATCGGCACATGATGCATGATGCGGTCCAACAAAGAAAAGTGGTGTAAAATAATCACTTAGTGGTACCCTCGACACAGTAGAAGAAGAGGTGGCCAGGTGAAGCGGGTTGGTAAAGGACAACAAGAGAAAGTGGAAGGAATTGGGGTGGCCTATGTCGAAGAGACAACCTGATTGTAGAATGCTGATGTCAGCTAAAAATCAGAGAATAAAGTTTATTTTATTTTATTTATTTGAATTATCATAATAATTACTGAGAAAACAGTCTCGTTTGGGTCGGGGAGGGCGGTTGCTTCCCACCCTCTACAATAATGCACTATTATAATTTACAGACTAACGACGGCGCGTACATACCTGACTCGCCCCCTAGCCGGGACGCTTCGCCCGAGCAAGCCGAGCCTGAGCTCGCCGAGCCAGAGCGCGCCGAACCTGAACGCGCCGGACCTGAACGCGCCGTTTCTGAACGCGCCGAAACTGAATGCGCCGTGTCTGAACGCGCCGTGCCGATGCGCGCCGCATCGACGCCGATGCACGCGAATGAACCGAGACCAGAGAGCCCTAGAAACTTGACCATAGATAGAAAGCGGCGGTGTAAGTTCTTTTTCTTAATTTAAACAAACAAAAAAGCTACAATCATTTGACAAAAACACACAGCAACATAACAAACTGAGTAAAACATTTTACAGAGACATGTTTTTGAGTTAAGTACAAACAAAAAAAAGGAAAAGCGAAAATTAATTAAAAAATCGGACAAATGTAAATCTAGATATAGGTACAATATGTTAAAGAGTCCCTTTCAGGCGCGGTTACGCCGGTATTCAAAGGGATTTTTTAAAACTATCTTGAACTTTTTGACATTTTGTCACAAAAACTAACAAAGTAGATAGTACTACTAGGTACTGGATAGAACATGCAGATATGTAGAAAAGATTGCAACTCGAGACATTACGCGTCAAAAAGGACATTCTATGAACCAATTTTCATATCTTTAACGGTGTTAAAATGTTATCATTGTGATAATAGTTCGGTAATGAGCGTTGCCGTTGAAATAAGAGTTCTATAATAACCATTATAGCATTGTTATGGTTAGTTATGGTCATTGGCAAACAATTCACAAATTTTCATATTATTTGGTTAATAATGTTTTAATAAAAATGAAAAATTTATGTGAAAAATATTATTAAAATATGAATTTAGGAGTAAGAAATATATTTTTTTAAAAGCAAAATCGGAACCCTTGTATGATCACTTTTGTGTCCGTCTGCCTTTGATAAAAATTTATTGACTCACACTACACTATAAATGTTATAATTGTATTATTTATAATATAACTATGCGGTCGGATTTTATTTTGAATTTGTGTATTTTGGCCAGACATCCCAGAGCCATCGTCTCCCCCCCCTCCCGCGAGTTCTGCGGGCGGGCCGGGCGCGGACACGGCGCGCGCGCTGTCCCGCGTGGCGGCGGCGCTGGAGGCGCTCGTGGGCGCGCAGGCGCAGCACGCCGCCGCGCTGCAGGCCGCCGGCCAGGCGCTGCGGGCCGCCGCCACCGCGCTCGAGCACGTGGCCGGCGCCGCCGCCAGCGTGCTGCAGCGGGACCAGGTCAGTTACCATCGTCGTAGGAATGGTGACCATCATCATCATCTCGGCGCTCAGTAACCTTGAGCATACCTCTCCCAAAACCCTGTCCTCCTGTCCCAAATCGCTAATAAATAGACTAAACCCACTAGACCTTATAGATGCCCCAGTCTAACAGTCACTGACAGACCGAGAGGAACCCAGCTATCTGTTAAAAAGAGAAAGTATACACAATAAACTGCCAGGTCAAAATCGACCTCTGGACTGTTACAACATGATTCCATTTTGGACCTCAGAAATAACAATACATTGGCTGTGTTAATAAATTACCTTAGCTAAGATATCTTTCTTGGGACATGTCAAAGTAACCATCATCATAGAAAACCAGGTTATATAAAAAAAAACTTGTGCAATTAAAATACTATCGTAATTGTACAGGATGGGAGGTCAAGATAGTCAGCTCATGGAACTGGAGGGAACGCCCCGCAATAATGACCTTAGGAGACCATCCCTAGCTTAGTAAGTTATATGAATTTAGAATGACAGATTGAAGTAAAAATTAGTTTGCGAGGAATTCGTCAGTTTCAGCAAAATGCCAATCCATGTTATATCTATCAAGAATCAAAAGAGTCTGAGACCGACCAAGGATACGTAACATTTACCATACAATTTGTAGAGAAAAAAGGAAACACTTGCTCTTTTTTATACCAATCTGTTTTATTATAATTAAAGGTAGAAAGTGTATAACAAATTATACACTTTCTGTTGGCAAACCAACACTGACGTTCTCGCAGAAAATACATTAAAAAAGGGACTGGACTTCAAAAATTAGAGATGACCATTACATAGGTACAATCAATCAATCTTCATTGTAGGTATTGTTTTTATTTTGTACAATAAATTGTTTACATACAAACATACTTTTTTTTTTTTTGTTTTTTTTTTTGTTTTTTTTTTTGTTTTTTTTTTTTTTTTTTTTTCGGGTAGGCAAGTAATCAATACACACAAATTTTGCACAGTATTTAATAATATAAATTAAAATACAAAAATATATAAAACAAGACTGTATTATCAATAAATGTGTTAAATAAACTCTTATTGCTGCCCTCAGCTGTTATCACTGCTTTTAAGTAACAACTTACCCAATTAATAAAAATCTTGTCACCACTCTCACATTTCACTCTGTAATAACATTATAATGGACACTCTGGCTCAACTCAAGAAGTCCATGGACGAGATGAAGGAGCTATTTGCTGCTAGGATGGACACTTTTGAGAGCAGTCGCTCTAACTCCCAGACCAATCCAGTTGACAGCGAGTTCCAGGTATTTAAAAGCTTCATTTGGAAGACAATCTCCAGTCTTCAGGCACAAATGGAGCTTGTGGCTAAATCCCTGGACGATCTGGAGATGAGGTCGCGTCACAAGGTACTGCTGTTGCATGGGGTGCCCGAGGCTGCTAATGAAAGCACTATTGAGACTGCCGTAGCTATCTGCACTCAGAATCTACAGTTGCAGAGCCTTTCGTTGGAGTCCTTTCACATGTGCCATCGCCTTGGGAAGCTTCGGGACTCTAAGCCTAGACCGATATTATTAAGGTTTGCAACCCTGGTGCATAGGAATGCAGCGTGGGCGTCTAAGACGAGGCTTAAGGGTTCTGGTATGACGTTGTCGGAATTCCTGACCAGCAGCCGACATGCAGTGTTCGTCGAGGCAAGGAGGATCCATGGAGTGAAGGGTAGTTGGACGAGCGATGGGCGGATTGTCGTTCTGTGCCGGGATGGTTCTCGCCGCCGAGTCGCCACCATGCCAGAGCTTCGTGCTTTGCCGTCTCCGGCCGTGGCATCAGGAAGCGGGAGCTCAGGATCTTCTGTCCGTACGCAGGAGGCCCCTAGTAAGCAGCCGCTGGTTATGCGTTCGAAGCCTCCTAAGCGTGCAGCCGCAATCGCTCCGAAGTCAAAGTGATCCTGTTCTAACGACTGTTGTTATCCGTGCATCGATTTCATAGCGTTAACAATAGTTGACCTTGTAACTGTTGGATGGTCATTTGGTGCGCGGAGTTTTAGTTTTAGTATTATTAATTGAGTGCTGTGTCGTAGTTTCGTGTCGTCGTTTGCGCCGGTAGGTCGACTGTTTCGTTGACTTGACACTTGACAGTGACACTGGCACCTGTCACTTGACATAAGTTTTGCGTTCCGTTTCATTGTAGTGTCGGAGTTGCGTTTTGTGTTAGTTGACGCGCTAATATTTTTCTTGTTGTTGTTACTTATGTTTTTTTTTTTCTTTGTATTACTTTTATTCGGATGCATTTACATTGTCTATTTATGATTTTCTTACTTGTCAAATCTGTGTTAGTTCGTAATGTTTGCATCTGGCCAGCTGTTGGTGAGCGATTGAGTTTATAATAGTATTTAGTCAGGCCTTTTGCAGGTCTCAAATAAGTATTAATTACAATAACGTTTATTATTATTATATATATATATATATATATAGATTTATTAGATCGCACTCTCATGTCTGACGTAATTAATGCCAGTCATGACAGTGTTTTTTTCTCTCTTTCTTCGTCAAGCCTTTACGATTCTTTAAGTGACGTGTCTGATATGCCAGATCTTGCTGACCGACTGAGCAGCACTTTTTCCACGTCGGTGAAAAATTTCAATGTCGTTCACATCAACGCACAGAGTGTTCCGGCTCACTTCCCTGATTTACTTTCTTCCTTCTCTTGTAAAAATGTCCACGCCATTCTAATTTCGGAGACATGGCTTAAGCCATCTCTGCCTTCTGCGCTCTATCAGCTTCCAGGGTTTAGGTTGATACGCAACGACAGGACTGGACCCAGTGACAGTGGCCTCGGTACTGTACGGGGTGGTGGTGTTGCCATTTACCTCAGGAGCGAAATTGCTTGCGAAATTGTTGCCCAGTCACCGTCCATCTATACTAAATCCCCAGAATACCTTTTCCTTGATGTCTCTTTGCACAATACTAAAGCTCTTCTCGGAGTATACTACGTTCCTTCGTCTAATATCAATTATTTTGATGCTCTTGAGAAGACTTTGGATGATCTTTGTCCACAGTATGAGCACACCATTATCATGGGGGATTTAAATACATGTCTTGTAAAAGACGACAACCGCTCAGTCAAGCTCCAGTCTCTTGTAAGTTCCTTAAACCTTAATGTTCTTCCTCTTAGCCCCACTCATTTCCCTCATAACGGTCCACCGTCTCTTTTAGATTTGATCATAACTTCTTCCCCAGATTTTGTCCCACTTCATGGCCAGTTCAATGCTGCTGCCTTTTCCAACCATGATCTAATCTTTGCTTCCTTTAAAATTCGTCCTCCTAAAAGTAAACATAAGGTTATCTTGCGCCGCAATCTTGGCAATGTGAATCGGGAGGCCTTGCTTGCCGATCTTCGCAGTATTGACTGGCAATCCCTAGACGCTCTCGATGACATTAACGTCAAGCTTGATATGTTTGCCAGCTCTCTACTAGCGATTTTCGACTTGCACGCGCCTTTGAAACCGACGCGGGTTAAACATTTGCCAGCGCCTTGGCTCACTCCAACCATTAGGGCTCTTATGGCGAAGCGGAACCGGGCTCGGCTGAAACTGCGTCATGATCCTTCTGAGGGAAATCATCTTAAATACGTCACCCTCCGTAATCGATGTAACAGAAGATGTAGGGACGCTAGACGCCGCTACATCTATGAACGCATAGATAGGTGTCCCCCTCCTAAATTATGGAAGTTTTTAAAGTCATTAGGGGTGGGCAATACTCAACATAATTCTCCAGGTTCATCTACACTTGATCTCAACGCCCTCAATAAACATTTTAGCACTTCTCCGGTTGTCTTGGACCCTTCTGTAAAGCAGCAAACGTTATCACTTCTCGCCAATACTCGTCACCCTGACTTGCCTCCTTTTGATCTAGGTCAGATCTCTCCGGATGACACTCTGAACCTGTTAAAACGTATAAAGACGAAAGCCGTTGGTGAGGACGGCCTGAGTGTAGACATGCTTATGCTCGTTGCGGAATTCATCGCTCCTATCCTATCCAATATTATTAACTTCTCCTTTACTTCAGGCTCTTTTCCTTTATCATGGAAACTAGCGCGTGTCACTCCTCTTCCAAAAACTTCTAACCCTTTGTCTGTCTCCGATTTTCGACCAATTTCTATTCTCCCTGCCCTTTCCAAAGTTATTGAACACTTCACAAATCGAAGACTGTCCCGTTTTCTCAACTATCACAAACTTTTCAATCCTTTCCAATCCGGCTTCCGCCCCGGGCATAGCACTGTCACTGCTTTGGTCAAAGTCACTGATGACATTCGTCTGAATATTGAAAACCGGAAACTTACTGTCCTTGTCCTGTTAGATTTCAGTAGTGCCTTTAATACCGTAGATTATGATATTCTCCTTAGCATACTGAAGACTTACAATATCTCCCCTGCAGCCATTTCGTGGTTTCAATCGTATCTCCTTGGGAGGCGCCAGCTTGTCAAAGTAGATGATTCTGTTTCCTCGTGGTCTGACCTAACTGCTGGTGTCCCTCAGGGAGCTATACTATCCCCTCTTCTCTTTTCACTTTTTATCAACAGCATCACTGCTTCTCTTAAATCTTCCTACCACCTCTATGCGGATGACCTGCAAATCTACGCGGCGGCTTGTATTGATGATTTCCCCTCCCTGATCGCTTTAATTAACAGTGATCTCGCGGTTATCCGAGACTGGGCGGCAGGTTTCGGCTTGAAGATCAATGCAAGAAAGTCGCAGGCAATTGTCGTCGGTAGCCCTCACTTCATCGCAAAGTTGTCTGATCTTATGATACCTGAATTAATCTTTGACGGTACTGCAATTCCTTTTTCTTCTTCAGTCAAAAATTTAGGTATCATTATGGATCAGACCCTTTCTTGGTCGGCTCAGGTAGCTGCGGTAAGTCGTAAGGTCTATGGATCCGTCCATTCGCTTAGGCGCTTGCAGAACTTCCTTCCTCTTCGCACCAAGATTACTCTTACTCATTCCCTACTCCTCCCTCTCCTCGACTACGGTGATATCGCGTATCTGGACTTAAATGAAGACCTGCTAAACAAACTGGAACGCCTCCTTAACTTGTGTATTCGCTACATATTTGGGTTGCGAAAATTTGACCACGTGTCTCATTTTCGTGCACAACTTGAGTGGTTACCGATTCGCTTTCGAAGGAATGTTCACGTCCTGTCGTTGCTTTTTAACATCCTTTTTTATCCTCAGTCCCCACCCTACCTTTCTGAACGTTTTAACTTTCTGGCCTCTGGATCTCAGAATCGCTTGCGTTCAAGTGACAATCTTTCCCTTGCTTTCCCATCAAATAAATCCAAAACGTATTCTAAATCCTTTTCGGTTCACGCTGTGCGGTTGTGGAATTTGTTGCCTACTGAAATTAGGCAGTCTCAGTCTGTAGATTCTTTCAAATCTACACTAAAGAAGTTCTGGCTTGACACTTGTTCTTGAACTTTTTCCTGCTTATTGTATATATTTATTTATTATATTATTAGTTATATTGTATATATATGTGTTTATTTATTATATCTGTTAATATTTATAGAAATTTATTTTAGTGTTGTACTTATTTGCTTATTCGTTGTAATAGTTATTTCTCAATCGCTCAAAGGTTAACAGGAAGAGATCCCTTAAAGGGATAAGTTCGCCTTTGTACATCCCTGTTATATTTTTGTCTATTTTATAATTGTTATCTCTTTTGTTTGTACAATAAAGTGTTTACATACATACATACATACATACATACAATGTGAAACCAGTCGCGATCACTACAACCGCTGTTTTTGTGTAAAAAATCGTGATGCCAACTTAACTCCTTTCCTCCTTTCCTTTTCCGAACTCGATTTTGCCTAAAGCTTAGACGTCGAAAAGGAAAAAAAAATTACATTTACTCACTATTACTTGTCTTTGTCACTCCCGCACAATTATATAGCCGTCGTGCTCACACAGCTATATTGACCGCCGGCATCATGGATCGTAAACCTTTGAGAGTTTAATATGCTTCAATGAATTCAATAGTCAATGTACGAATTTCTTCGTCGTCGGTTTCCGCGGTTAAGATACATTTACTTCGTCTGATAAAATATGACTATGAGCATATAATAATGTAATTGAAAACAATAAAATTCATAAAATTCGTTTGTTTGTTACAGCGCCAGACCCCCCGCGGCCCAAGTGACCCACGAACACCAATAAAAAAAGAAGACAGTTAACAAAAATACAAAAATCTAAACTAAAAGGGTCACTGCAAGTTTCGGGCATAAAAGAATCTGCCGTAAAACTGAACAAATTAGATATATTGTGTTGTATTTTCTTTTATGTTTAATGCACTTTTACAAACACTTGGGAATTTTGAAAGCACATGAGATGGGGTCAACATAATGGCCGTTCTGTCAGCTTGATTCCTTCTTCTGGCGATTGACCTGAGAATTTATCCTTGATTTTAGGAAATGTAAATCTTAAAAACTTAAGTCATTCCTGTATGAAGAATAGTTAAGTTTATCCACAGTTTTACTTTCCATTTGACAAAACGCATTTTTTCATAGCCTCCTGAATCCCCAGGTTTATACTTGAGGACATAATGCCAAATATAAAAGGCATCCTATAATTAGGTCGACAAGGTTGCAATTACAATGTTATATTATTATTTGTTTTGCGATTTAATAATAATATTACCTACCTACATTAGGTAGTTATCACAGTCGCAGCAACAAACAGTACTAAGAATTCTATTTTGTCTCTATTTATCGTATTTTTTTAACTCGGCCGCCGTTACTGTGAAGTTAATAAGAACTAATAAAGTTGAAAATACGATAGCATGTCAAAAGCAATTCGATTTAGCCCGAGTAAAACAGAGCTCAACATTGTCTTTTCCAATATTGTTATCGCATTGTAAACATCACGATATCTCTTGTTATCTTGACAGAAATGGCTGCCGAATTGTTAACAATACGACAGGGGAAAACAGTGGAATAAACCTTGTTTTAAATATAAGTTATTGTCCCTTTAGGGCCATCGAATTATTAAGTTAAGCCATCGTTATAATTCTTAAGACAAAGTTAACAAAGTGTCATACGGTATCTGCCGTAAACTACACCTGCGGGTCTAGTGTGGTTGCGATTATCACGTGACAAAATATGGATAAAGCATCCGTCACTCTCGTACTTACATAACTGTTGGAAAGTGACGGATGTTTTATACAAATTTTGTCACACGAATAACGCAGGCATATTAGGCCCCCTGGTATGAACCAGCAAATTTATTTTTCTCAAATTCTAAAATGAAAGCTTCGTTTTAAACAGATATTTATCGTATATAGTTTTATCCCTTAGTTTATTTGTTAACCATACGTGTACCTAACGAGGTTTACCTTTGAATCACCGAAACTAATTTCATAGAAGGTTTTACTTCGCCGAATATTCACTTCATCAACAGGCATTTCCACGTGCAGGAGTTATAATTTTTTGGTGGTCACAGGTCTAACCTAACCTAACCTACGTAACCCATGCTTATTATAATTTTTAATATCTGTAAATCAAAAATTATCAATCAGACTCGATTCTAGTCTAACAAGAATAGTTTGATGTTTATTTTAAAATTAGAAAACACAACCCGAATCGGCCTCAATATTAATTTAATTTTGTAGCATCCAATCTTACACCCGTATTTACAAGCAATACTTAAGGGATCCTTCACTGAGTAAACGCACTGCGTTCAATACAGCCTTCTGATTGGTCCTTTTTGACTGACCTTTTGTTTATGAGACGATTTGAACCACCCTGTGCGTTCGTGAGCACTGTGAGACCTCATAGTGACGTTTGTGAATATTTGTTGAATACGGTGTTATTTTCTTGCACCATATTTGAACTACTCGAAATAATCGTAAGTAGTTTTCTTTGCAAGAGGGTTTATTAATTAAATAATTTGTATATAATTAACTTAAGTTTAAGACTTGAGTTTTCCGTTGTATTAACTTTTCGATAATTCAAAATGAGCTTGCACGCCAAGCATATTTGCTATAGGTACTATCCAAATTACCACTTAATTCATACGAAACAAAGTCTCTGTTAATGTTGAACTTGTGACGGCTGTAGCCGTCGTGCCCGTGGCGTCAGTGGTAAGACTTGCCTTTGACGGCCAGAGCCGTCTTTGGCGTTCAAAGGGTTAACATAACGGTCTTCTTTTATCAGGTACCGCATGCCAATGTTTTCTTGTATAATTGCTGAATTTAGTTGACTTTTTTTTACCAATAATAATGAATTGTTCCTTTTGTTTATTTTTCTTTTCGATATTAAGTTATTGAAACCTTAGTTATTGCAGAAATATATTTTTATTATTTTACATTTTATAAGTATAAGATTCCTAAAACTTTTAGTACATCCCTAGATTTTTTTTGATGTATGTCATTCCACTATTATTCTAAGCGAGAAATTAAACCAAATAGTTATTAAGTAATAATAGTGCGTTTTATTTAAAAAAAATCCCTAAATTCCTGGATTTATAACAGTATTTTCGTAGGGTACAGCAAGAAGTCATGATAAATTCGGCTAACGACGCCATTGCAATTAATTATTTTTTTACTAAGTACCTACTAGGGAATGCAAACCGGTAATTCTTTGTATGAAGATTACCGGTAATTTACCGTTACCGCAGTAATTCCCATACAAAAAATTACCGGTTTGAATTCCCTAGTACGTACTTATATCATATTTAACGTTTGATCCTTAACCAAGCTAAGGGATTCATGTTTCCTACATAAAATTTACTCAATAGTACCCACTTGTATGTTAGTAAGGCTTTAAAACTCTACTGTGACATGGTATCTAGATATGTCAGCCTTGTTAAGGATAATATGCCCTGTGCCCGGTTTCTATACATATTTTTGTGTTATTTTTAAATTTATTATTTCTATAGAATCATAATCTGAAGACTATTGTGGTACTTTTTACCCTGCAGCATACCAAAGGTGCAAAATTCATTTGGTACATAACCACAACATTAGAACGCGAACGGAGTAATATCAGAGATCATGCATAGTGGCCGTTTACTTGCCGCTGTACCAGTACCAGTTAATTTTCTTTACCATTGAGTCGCCACCTAGGACTTTGCACCTGGAGCGGCGGGTTTGTTCGCGCTTTGGTAGGGCCGGCCCTGTGGCTCTAGACAAGATCCATTCTGCGAACGTTACCGAGAATGTATGGGATTGACGTAAACTGCCGGACGCTCGCGTCGAGCACTTATATTATTATTGATAGATGGTTTTCGAAAATCGTTTATGCATCTTGTCTATAGTTACTCCATTCCAAATAACAATAAACTAAAACTGCCGGTTATCCAACATTGTCAGAGCTGTCTGTGGCCTTCAAAGGGTTAAAATCTGATATTTTGCCAAGCGATTTTTGTTGAAGAAATACCAGGATGGGGCTATACTCCGTTTGTTTAGGTATTTAAAAAAATGTAAACAATCCAAACCACGTGGCATTGTTAAACAGCCAATCAAAACTGTTTTATTGCACTTTGACGTTTGACGTTTGGCTTGGCTGATGAACTATATCACGTGGTTGTTTTGTTATTTATTTTTTAAGTACCTAAACAAACGGAATTTATTATTGCTTATTTGTACCCAACTGCCAAAAAGGGACTGCTTTATCCAAAAGTAAGACTATTTAAGTTAGGCTACCGTGGCCGCGGTCACCAAACAAATATGTCAAGAAAAAATAAAACCAACAAATGCAATACCGTTTTTATTTATTTATACATAGTAATATGTCAGTTGTCACTTTGTTAAATGATAAAGTACAGTCTTGGAAATATTAAAAAAAAGATATAAATTTACAACAAATCGAACGCGACCGCTCATTCATTTTGGGTACTATTTAGTATCCCGTAAGTATGTACACAGACTTATAATTAAAAACATAATAAAATTAAAAATGTGGCATCATGGTACCGGCTACACGCCCTCCATACTTATATAAGATCTATATACATAGGAATTACTTTATATGAGCACAGTTTAAGTATCGCCACGATATTTTCAAAATTGATACCACAAAAGGGAAAACGCTGGTAATTTTCGATTATAAATATTCTTTAGTATTTGTCTAATTTATACAATTATTTTAATTTTACCTATCTATTTAAAGTGCCAACATTCAGTATGCAATATCTCAAGTTAATTGTATAATATTCATGTTCAACATACATTTATGTAGATAACAAATCTACTGTTATTTATATACTTCTGTTCGTGTATCAACTCCTTATATACTTCTGTTAATACTAAACGAGTGATTACAAAAAAATGGCAGCATATTATACTGGTATATGTCTTGTTCAGTGCTGACTAGGCAGAAATGCTAGAGTATTTCACAAATCAGGTTTTATTCTATTTTCAGTGTTGCATATCTAAATACACGAAAATTCTAATGTGGTAACACTTAATAGGACATTCAGATATTTTGATGCTACAACAGATATTATTAGACATAAATTAATATTCACATTTCGAATTTATTTTTATTGAAATAGTATTATTAGTGGACGAAACAAAACAACATCGACTACAACATAATTTTAATAATTTATAGAATGTATTCAAGAGTTAAATTCTCATATGGACTGAAAATTACGGACACGACAATTACTCGTAATCTTAGTTTTTAAAACAAACCCAACGAACATAAACATAATGTTAGTGTAACATTTCGTCATGTTGGCCGGACTGTTTACAACATAACTATGGACAGATTTGTTTTAAACAAAATGTTCAATATCACATACGGTTAAAATTGTCGATAACTTACAAACTAATCGGGTATTTTACAGATACCGTTATGGTACTTACTATAACGAATGGCAATGGGGTTATCGGTATACTAAAACATTATTATGAGTCAATCTTGGCTTGAAAGCCTTGGAAATGTTCCAAAGACGCCAAGACTACAATACAATCTTTAAAAGGTTTATTCACCTGATGCCAACTTTAGTTACAATACCTAGCGAGGTACTGTCACCATCAATAATATATTATCCAACATTGGGCGTAAAAATATCTGACACGTCTTTATTACTAGAGGTATAAGAGCGTGTCAGATATTTTGGCGCCCAATGTTGGATAATATATTATTGTTGGTGAATGTACACGAACGACATTAGATAACAATTGCTTTTTTTATCAGAATTACGAAGTTTTTGTCACATTTAAAAATCCTATCGTATTCTAGTTGGCAAACGTCGCGATTCATAAAAACAGCATTACAAAATGATATATCATGCCCACAGCTTTTGGACATCAAACACCACGTCTTATAAAAAGGTAAAAGGCCGTTAACTTAAAAAAAACGCGTATGTACATGAGGCCGTTACTGATATACTTAAAATACCGCTTTAAACCTAAATCATTTACAATTTACATGATTCCTGAGTGTGGACTCGAGGCTCGAAAAGGAAAGAGCTTTCAAAATCAGCCTTTTTTTTTAGAAGCTTAGATTCTCTGCCGCGCGGGGCAGGTTGATTGTGAATCAGGTTTGCGAGGGACCGTCTTCTAAAGGCCGGAATCTGACGAACCCATCTTGAGCTACTAACATGCTATTCCCCTCACTCTCGTTAGGATTAATCTCGTCCTGGGGCTGAGAGTATGATGCTTCATAACTACAGTTTCTCGGGGCCGGTTGTGGAACTCCTAAAGCACAAGGATACTTCCTCTCATTAGGGTCTTCGGCAAACCCATATAAATCCGTAGACTTAGGTCGGTCTGGGAAACCATTAATTTTCCCCCGTTTCTGACTCCCGCTTGAATTGGCAGCGGAAGTTGACGGGGAATTCCGTCGCTGTGAGCTTCTTTGGCAACCTTCCCCGTAACTCCTGTTTGGATTCAAGGTCTGTATACCAGAAGCGTGGTAGGACGCATTCTCAGTGTTATAATTGCCGTATTCATCAGGTATATGGGGCTGGTGGTAGTGATGCGCCATGGAAGCGTCGTAGCCCATCGTCATGCAATTTTGAAGGTTTTTGTTCTTCGCCCTGTGCTTTTTCCGAGGGTTGCTGTTCGTTCTAGAGGATACCCTGTCGTAGGACATGTGTTTGAAGTTGTGTGAGCTCCTATTGGAGCCAGCGTTGTAGTTTTGGTTTTTAATATCACGGATAAAGTCGCTATTGCTTCCGTATTGTATAACATTGTATTCATGGTCTAGTGGGTCGTCTCCTTGTAGGGATTGTATGGCTGGATCGCAGTTTGAGTAGTGGTCGTCGGACGCGGACTCTATGCCGTTGTATCCGGCCATGTTTGGATGGTGTTTGATCAAATGATTGGTCACACCTTGGCTAGACGTCGCGTTGCTGGATTCTGTGGAACTGCTATGGCCAGCGTTGGCAATCGAGCTGTGTCCTGAGTAGTTCTCAGTTCCAGAATTATTATCGCAAGGGCCGGCTAGCGCATTGAGGAATCTAGGGTGTTCCATAGGAGGACCTCCACAGCAAGGATCAGGCAAGTTAGGATGGTGACCTGCAGATTCATATATAGGCTTCCCTGTTCTTAAAGTATATGTATGAAGATTTGTATTGGTGTTACAAATTGCAGGGTAATCTGATTCGAATTGCTCGTTGCTAGATCCTGCCGTGCAAGGGAACAAGCCCAAACCGGATATCTTCTGGCCATCAGCTTTCTCATGCTGCAAAGACGCCACAATCCCCACTTTGAGACTGATCACCCAGGAAATAAGAGCTACTATGCAGATTTCAATAAGCCGCAAAGAGAACTGGTAGCCCCATTGAAGCCAGTTGAATTTCGACATGTTTACTTGACTTATTCCGAAGATGCCGTAGATTTGAAGGGTGGCCATTAGAACGAACAGCAATGCCGTTGCGAGGTTTATATGAATGGCTTGGTACAGATTCTGGAAGCCGTGAATGTATGTGTGACTCTTCTTCTGAAGAATCGACTTTAGCATTTTATATACATAAAGATAGCACAGACCTAGAGTCAAGCATGCCATGATAAATATTATTTGACAAGTTAGACCTAATACCCTTTTTTCGACTCCCAGCGGAGTCCTATATATTGTATTACTATTCTCGAAGATATGCAACATCAGACACGTGAGGAGATGGAGACCACCGCCAATGATTATAGTTCTGGAACGGAACAGGAACGAACAGCAGGTGGTCTTGAAGTTTATGCTGTTTGTTAGGAGGAACAAGATCGTGCAAGCGAACGCTATACTCAGGAAAATTTCTGGGACGTGAAGCAAAATCTCACTTATGAAGATCGGGAGTGAATTGTTAATGTTATAGGGGTCATAACACATGTAGAAAATCCGCATGAGACATACAAACACAAGGATTAGATGTAATATTATGAAGTAGTACTGTGTGAATAGATGTGTGAACTTATTGTAACATATGATCTTAAATATAGAGAATACCGCTAGTATAGTAAAAATAACTGTCGCTAAATAAATATGTACGTTCCACGCAAACGGCCAGGTGGCACCAGGCCTTTGTACAGGACCTTTATCCTGGTTAAGTATCTTTTTATCAGAATTGACGTTAGCTAGATTATGGTATCTTTCTGTGGACATTTCAGGATCTTTAAGATCGAAATGCACTGTCGTCGCCGGCGAGAACTCATCGTTCCTGCTCTCATTTCTATCCTTGGTGGTGGAGTACTGCAGGTTTCTCCTCGTATTCGTTTCTCCGTTTTGATCGACTAACAGCGGTCTGTCTAGGTTGTTCATTTCTGGATCCAGAACGGCTAATACCGATCCCTCTGTAGAACTGTCCCTGTTGGAGTCACTGAGGGTCACACCTTGTTCCTTGGTGATGTAGACATCACTCCTGGATGTTTTCTCCGTGTGCTGGGGTTTTGCCGTGACGGTCCTCAAGAGGACGTCGGGGATGTCCTCCTTGCGTCCGTTGGACCCTGAGAGGATGCGGGAGATCGTGGGGATGTTCAGGGAGTTCGGCACGAAGTCCGTGAAGTTGGCCTGGTCCGTGCCGTGTTTGATGTCACTGTCTAGATCCTCAGGCTGTAAAGAAAAAATAAATTTAGTGTTTTTGCAACTGATATATTTTCTGAGGCCCTAAACAGTTATCGTTATCGAAAATGTATAGATTGATGTAAGTTGTCAGACGATTACGTTGAGCGCCTACGTCGATTCCATATATTTTGACAGTTTTCGAAAATCGATTACGGTAGCGACAAGCAACTTGTCTAGCCTCACTGGTAGGGTCGTTATTTTATCTACACTAATATTATAAAGAGGTTTTTTTTTTATGTTTGTAACAAATAAATTCAAAAACTACGGGACCGATTTCAAAAGATATTATTTACAAAAAATCAACCGTGCAAATGGTTAGTCGCGTTCGCTGGATCCTAAATGGACATTTAGGTTAAAGGCTTAGTTTCATTGGTATGCCTACATGCTTTTCATTGCAATTCATTGACGGGTTTTTTTAACATTTCGAGCCGGGAGCTATTGTAGCGGTGCAATGTATCACGAAAAGCATCCACCGATTCGTTATAGTTACTTTTTCAACCAGGCTTCAATAAAAGATAAACTATTCAATACACTTTCTAATGCTTCGACGAGCTTCGAGACTGTAATCCTTCATGAACAGTTTTACATGGCTTCGGACAAAGACCTGTATCCATTACTATTTCAAAACCTAGTTTTTTTTATCAAATGCTGAACCTAAATCTTTATATGGCTTCTGTCTGACCTGAGCATAAACTGTTTTAAAGAGCAATTTAAGCCTTTATACACAAGAGGGATGTGGGTGGTTTATGTCTGTGTGTCCGTCCATATGTTTCTCATCGCCTAGGGTCCGAACTGGTAAACTGATTGAATAAAGCTAGTATTATGAAAATCAGGTGATCCAATAAGAAGTCATCAGCTCAAAACGAGTGACACAGAAAGTTTTTGGAATTTACAATTAATTTAGTGTTAAGGCCGTATTATGTAATGTCAAATCCTGTTAGATTCTAGGCACTGCATTATGGCAGTTATGTATCTTCCACCCGTATTCACAATCAATACTTAAGGGATCTTTCACTTAGTAAACGCACTGCGGCTGCGGCGTTCAATACAGCTTTATGATTGGTCCTTTTTGACCGACCTTTTGTTTATGAGACGATTTGAACCACCCTGTGTGTTCGTGAGCACTGTGAGACTTCATAGTGACGTTTGTGAATACGGGTGTTAGTCACGGTTAATGCTTGGAACTTTGAATCAGTTTTTGACGTATGTCCGAAGATGTCATCACATAAAAGTGTACCTTATGGCTAGGTGTGTTGAGCGGCTTTTTCTTCTGCGGCTCCAGCCCAACCGGCGGGAGCGGCGGCGCGGGCGGAGGCGCCGGTACTTGAGGTGATGATGTCTCCTGAAACGAGACCGGAGATAAGGAAGATGTAAAGGAATCCAAGATATTCTGGAATTTTCTAGACTTTTTTAAAGACGTTAAGGAATTTCCAACTGCAAAGCACATACTTAAATTAAAATTTTAAAACTTATTTATTTGCCTTAAAAATGGTACAATTGGGCGATGTTTGTTTATTCCTACAGTTGTTGTCAAACACGACGGCATATCTAGCCAAATGCAAAATTAAGTAAATGTATGTAACATTATTGTTAACTGTACAAAATTATACATACATACATTAAATCACGCCTATTTCCCAGAGAGGTAGGCAGAGACCACTTCTTTCCCTTTCTTTCTTCTTTCTTTGCTAACATTATTAAAATAAAAACTACATTGTTCACGATCGTTCGTTACTCGTTTTCCCCCCCATTTCTTTTTATTACGGGATAATAAAGATACCTTTTTGAATGTCTCGCAAACGAAAATAAGTACACAGTACTACAGTAGGTAGTAGTAGTAGTTGTCTGTCAGTCAGCGCGTGTAACAGTATAAGAATACATTGCATACCTGTCCAGGAGGCCTGATGGGTATCCTCTCGTGTCCGGGACCGAGAGAGGGAGGCGGGATAGGCCTCCGGTTGAGATAGTTGTTCCCGTCTGTGTTGGTGCCTGGAAAATACAAAATAATGTCGTTAGTAAGTCTGTTTATTGCCTGGATGTTGAATATTGTTAACGGATTTTTCCATTTGTCGTCAACATTTCACAGATCGTGATGGCGAAAACCTTGCATCACGTCAGTTACAGTCCTTGTACCTATAGACAAACTGATATACAATTGCAGGTCCATCAACCAAGAAATGAAAGCCATTTCATTTGATTGACGCTATTGCTTAATCGCAATTTTTCAAAGTGGAACAATTGTTTTCATTTTGAAAGCAGACTCGTCTTCGGACTTTCAAAATGAAAACGATTGCGAGTGCGTTAGGCAATAAGTAAGCCCTCAGAGGGCTTATTGTCTAATCTAACGCACTCGCAATCACGATCGTTTTCATTTTGAAAATCGAAGGCTTGCCGGTTGCGATTACGAGTGCGTTAGACCCTCAGGTCCATTTATCTTCCTAAATTCTTTCAACACTCACCTCTAAGTGTCGGCTTGTCAGCGAACGGGTTTCTGTACTCAGGGGGCAGCGGGGGGGTGAAGAAGGCGCGGTTGGGGGGCGCGTAGGAGGGCACCGCCCCGTCCCCCACCCGCGCCAGCACTGCCGCGCCGTAGTTCTGCGGCGGTCTGAAAGAGAAGAGAGGTTGTGAGGACATGGTAGAAGATTGAATTAGAACCTGTTGAACTAGATAAAAATGGCACTATGAAATATTTCAAAATAGGCACGGGTTAGTCGGTATGCATGTTCTCTTATCAACAATTATGGTGAGGGGAAAACATCGTGAGGAAACCTGCACATTCCGCCAACTGCACGAAAATTCCTACAGGGTGTATCCGAGAGATACAAGGCATAAGATAAGGTAAGGTAAGAGTGGTGGTTGGATTTCAACTATGTATGCGTTACCATTATCTACCACCACCACCAACCACGCCACGCGTTTGGAGTTTGGCTTGATGCCAATTTTGGCAAAACAGGACCACGCTCCGTCACCTCAAGATTTAGTTTTAAGTTTTAAATTGTTATGTATGTTAGTCTATAAGATGTATGAAAATATGGGCCATGTTGCTCAAAATAAAAAAATCTTTTCTTATTAGCAAATCGTCGATAATACTGCATTACCGCATAACGAACAGATTCAATAAGTTGCAATATATACCTTACCTACAACCTTATTTGGTAAGGTGTATTTTGCAGGCTTCGAAACGGTTTAAAAAATACCGGTTAGTACCGGTTGATGTCGGTTTTGCTCCGAACTTTTCGAGGGAACGCGAACGTTTTGAGAATTTTATTTTAACTTTAATTAACCGGTTTAATCCACGAGCGGCGAGTCGAGAAACCAACGCGTTCGTTGCAGCTTGTTTTTTTGACTTGTTATGTGAAGACTCGCGTGGTAACTATACGTCTGGATTAATAACCGGTGGTTTTAGCTCGAAACCGGTTAATTCGAAGAGAACTTTATATAAAGGTCCAAAAACCGGTTTATGCGAACGGAACCGAAATGAAAAGGTTTTGCGTCAAGTACATAATAACGGTTTGAAAATTTAACCGGTGTACACGAGCCCTTTGCATCTTATTTATTTTGTGTGTTACGCAGTTTTACAGTATCAACGACGAAATTATTGTTTTCTATTATCTTCGCAATGAAAAAAAAGAAGTCCTAAACAGACCGAGACAAACTGAATCCCTGAAAACCCTTTCCAGAGTGATTTAAAAAGCACGTACGTCCAATCAACGTGTTTCTCAAATTAGAAGTGCTCGCGGTACGGGTCGGTAATGGATAAGCACGGCATCAAACAGAATGATTGATGCGGAGATACCTCGGGGTTCGGGATCAGGGCACTTTAGTCGGGGCTTTTTAAGGCAGAAGGTCGCCATATTTAATTTGGATTATGTCATCTTTGATTTAGTGTACTTCCGGTATAGCATACAGTAGGGTGTAATGTTTAGTATAAAAACAAATGGTCTAATTTTCATTTATATTTATTTTACATAACACAAATTCCATAATTTCGATATCTATTAAACAAACGGTATAATACTTAAGATGCATAAAATGAAATGCATAAGAGAAGACTAAAATATATTTTTTCATTTATTGAGGAAAACAAACAATCACATCAAACAAGTCTAACAAAAAGCATGCTGTGAAAACCCGACTGCTGTTTGAATAATGTCGTCAACATAATGTTAGTTTACATGAAGCGCGATTTGGTGCAAAAATCCGCCATTTTGATTTCCAATAATTTTAATATAGGTAGCCTATGACACTCTAGTGGTTAAGACGAATCTAACCACGTATAATTTATTAAAATCGGTTTAGCCGTTTAGTGTTTATGAATAGGTTAGTAAATTTGATGTGATAAACATAGTTTACAACAGCTTAACGTAAGTACAAGATTTAGGAGGAGATTGAGCGATTACGAAATGGTATACAATACGATTCATGTAAGAGGTAAACCCAACACAACACACAATATTGTGATATTTGTGATAGTAATTCTGAAGTTGAAGATGTAAGCCATATGCCTCACAAAAACAATTCGTCAGACGATTTCCTAACCGCAAACCAAGTCATCACTGTATCAGTCGTAACCGCTATAATTCGCTACTAGATTGCCCTGCGGTTTCTCGTGGGGCAATGCGGCGGCCATGTTGTCAGCGTGTGTCAATAGGGAAGTGCCAATGGCTACGGGAGGAGCCAGGATTGGGAGACGCGATATAGAGGTTGTCTTGAAGTTGGTTTAGAATGTTGAGAAACATAATTTGACACGACTATACTAACCTTTACTTGCGATTTAATATGGAACTCGTCTATTGTTATTCGTTTGGGATCTGTCAAGTTTTTCGGGGCTATAAATTAGGAAAATCATACATGACATTGACTATCTGTATGCTGAATTTCATCCAAGTAACTTTCCCTTGTTTTTTAGATAAACTGTTTTTAGTTTACGGCCGCCGCTTGGTACTTAAATGTTAAAATTATTTTAATAAATAATATCATTAAAGAATATTTGCGTTTGGTCACGATTTCGTCCGCCGAAAATTCGATTAACTTCTACCAATGGGAATTATTATGAATTCCAGTACCTATACAAAATCCCCATCTTTAAACACAGGACAAGAAGTCAGATGGGAATAACCCATTTTTTTCTGCATTCGTAACAACATCCTGCTAAGCTTAACCCACATAGTTCAATACTTTTTTTAATATCGTATAGCAATAATTCATCATCAAGGCCCACTTCTGTCCACCGCTGAACAAAAGCCTCCCCTAGGATCGCCACTGTAAACTACCCGCATCCAAAAGATTCCCACGACTCTAATTAACGCTAATTATATATCTGTCACACTTTTTAACAGATTAATTGGCTCAGTGGATAGGGTGACTCGTAGTCGAAAGGTAGCCAATTCGATTTGTTCAATGGACGTCAAGTACCATTAAGCTTTACTGAATGACTCCGAGTGCTGTAACTGATACTATTACGATGACAAAAATCGAAACCTGTTTATAGTCTGTGCCAATGAAATTGGCAACAGATGTGAACACAACCAAACGAACCAATTTGCCATTATTAGTCGATAATCACGTGCTTTTAAAAATCAAGTGAGGTCTTAGGAACTTGATCTTGACTTTTACATTTAGTTTAAGATTAAATAACTATTAATTATACGATATCTATATATATAAAAGGCAAACCTGACTGACTTATATATCAACGCACAGTCGAAACTACTGTACCTAGAAACTTGAAATTTGGAACAGGGGTTACTTTTATGATGTAAGTGAGCACTAAGAAAGGATTTTCCGAAAATTGACGGGACGGGAAGAAATGGGGGGAGTAGCGGGAAATTAATTCTACGCGTACGAAGTCGCGGGCGTCTTCTAGTTTTAAATAAAAACACGCTTGATGAATATTTGAAGTTAAGTGTTGACACTTGAACAGTACTAATTTGTTTACATCTTCGGCAATTTAAATTGACACAAACTATATATTTAACCTGGATCTTATTGGCATGCGAGTTAAAAAAAGAATATAAAAAATACCTATACCACCTATACTACCCAACCAAAAAATTTAAAATAGGTATTTTAATTTTTTATCGAGAATGTAAAAGAGGCAGTGCTTCTAGAGTTATTTATTTTGCTCTAACGTTGCCTGCATAGACTATCACAATGGAACAGTTTTTTTTTTAAATAGCCTCTTTGTTAATTCCGGGTATATAAGGTGATTTTATTCTATATTTTTTTAATGTCAAGAAATTGGCACAAGAGCTCTCAGGCCAGGCCACCTGATGGTAAGTGGAATTTGAGACCCATAGACATTAAAATTCTCGAGACAGCAATCCTAAGTTCCAATGCGTTACCAACACTAAAGACTAAGACGGAATGCGTCTATGCTAGTAACTTCACCGGTTGTGTTATCCCTACACCGGAACACAACAATGCGAACACTGCTGCTTGGCGGTGGAGAAGGGATAACAAAGATAGTTATTAATTCACCCACGCACTCAAAAACTTTCGCATTTATAATATTAAATACTACTACTTGGATTTTATTCTTTTTCGCAAAGTTTAGACTACTTTAGAGGCCTTTATTACCTCATGAAAAAAAAAAAATATTTTGTTCTATTCTGTTGTTGTATAGACTACCTATGCCAAAGATCAACGCCCTAATCTACAATTCTAAACTGCACTTGCATTGGACAAAGCGCATTATGCACTACAAATGTATGCGAATTTCTACGCTAGCATTTTTCAGAGTAGGCCTACTACAAAAGCCAATGACCTATAACCAACATAACTAGGTCTACGTTCGCCAACAATTTCGAAGACAGCTGAGATCTTCGTTATAAACTCCAGTTGAGGTAGAGCTCTGAGTTGACTCATTTTGTATGGGTTCACGGGTCTTGTAGGGATGTGTAGAATTGTCAAAAATTGGCACACCGCCAACTCCGGCGCCATTCACTGAGTTTATTTTCGAGATGTACATAGCATTTTAATGAACGGAAGCAAAAAGATGTTATTCTAGCCGAGCTGTTTCCAGACGAGACGGCGTTGGGATAGAACTTGAAAATAGATTTTAATACTACAAATTAGGTTCTTTAGCTTACCTAATTCTATCCTAAGAAAAATAACTCGTTCTAAAGGGATTAAAATACGTCTAAGTTTATTTAAGTTCAAGCTTAGAGATTACCTTATTACTCAGGCCACAATACATGTATAATACCGCTACTCGACACGAGATGGCGCCACACGTACTTCGCGCTAACGTAAAACGCATGCTAATCGAGCACCAACCCATGTTTATGCATGAAGGTTCATTGCCTAAGCATTTGACAGGTACATATAAATCTTAAACGTCTCTATAGGAAAAAATAATAGAAACAAAGCTTCAGCTACTCGTCACTAGATGGCGCCTAAACACATCGCGATATCTCTCAAACCCTCGTAAAAAGGCATTATTAATTGCATCTGAATATATCAAATCGCGCGTCTATGTTATAAAAAAGAAAATCCAACCGGATTACGGGTATTATTCGTTTTGACAGAGCCGATTTAGAAGTTACAATTTCGGGGTATACTTGAAGCGACTAAACCTGCCTGTCAGTTATTGAAAAATGACGCGTGTGTGTCCCGCTTTATTGAAATCTTTTATTTATTGGTTTTGTTTATCTTTAGAAATGTTCAGGGGGTTTTTGCTTTAAATTGTTTTTTTTTTATTACGGAGGGACACGGTGCATAAATTTGATAAAACAATTTCTGCCCCTTAAAGAAACGAGGGCGCATGTGTTTTTGAACTTCTATTGCTATTTAATAAACATAATTGGGTTCAATTTGGAACAAATGCCGCCAGTGCAATTGAAGGCGTATAAATTAACTTTAAATCAGTAATAACAGATATTAATGTAATTATTAAAGTCTCAAAAAAGGCTTAAAATGTTTCTCTAAAAACTTAACAGCGTAACCACGGCTATTAAACTCGCAAAGTATTCACTCGACACTCGCAATTAGCATAATCCGGGTAAGAACAATTTAGAGGGAACTTTGTAAGACTTACAATGGTTCCCGCGGCACGTATTTTATAAGAAAATACTAAGATTTGAACTGTGTAAACCTGCCAAGTTGCAGACAGCGTGAAGGATATAGCTATACTAGTGCTATAACTCTGTCCTTTTCTTTGATAACTTGACTTACTAACTTGCTAATTAAAGACCCTAATTATAATCCGGCTCCTCCGGCTTTGTCCGCATAAAATTTGTTTTCTGTGGTAAATGTCTTAGTATCTGCACCTTTAAGGACACCACCTCTACATTGCAAGGTTGATGTGATTTAAATCAGTTGATTTAAATCGCAATTAAAATCAATTGTTTTTTTTTATAAATATCAATGATTTTACTGCGACCAAATCAGCCGAAATATGTCAAGGGACTTCCCCTCGACATAAACTACGGCGCACACAGACACGTGTTCAATGCTTATTACCTACACCGTTCGGGGATTTCCCGAAATTTAAACTCGCGACTGAATCCGTCCCTTTAGTTTTTGGCGTGGTTATTCGTGATTGATTAGTGAAAGTGAATAACACAACCAGAGGCTCTACTTTGAAATCCGTAATTCGAACTTCGTGTATTACTATCCCTTTTGCTCTCGACGAGTCACTAATTCGCAAGAAAGTGACGAGGCGATCCGAAGTTCAAATTACTGATTTCAAAGTAGAGCCCAAAATGTCTGAGAGGAAAAGATTCTGTACAGTTGCTTCTTCCGCTGGTGTCGAAAGAATATTTTCGGCATTCAATTTGGTGCACAGCAAAATAAGAAATAGATTAATTCGTTACCGAGAAGGCAGCAAAATTAGTCTTCCTTTTGAAAAAACTAAACTAATAGTTAATTTAAATGAAAGTATGTTTAAAAAAAATGATTTGATTATATGTGAAGTAATTAAAAAATATAATCTCTCAAGGGTTAGCTGGAAGAGATCCCTTGGATAAGTTCGCCTTTGTACATATTTTTATATTAATTGTATTGTTAATTGTTTTTTTTTTTGTACAATAAAGTGTTAACATACATACATAATGATGATGTCTTTTAATTTAATTAATAACTGACTTCCAAATTTAAAAAAATCAGCGAGTAAAACAAATCAAAAAAATCTCATTTATTCATATCAAATTAGTCCGTTTTAAATAAAATTAATCCGATATTTTTGTTTAAAAAAAAAACCATGATATTTATCAACCCTACTACATTGTGATAGAATGACAGAGAAATATAGTTTCGCATTTAAACATAATACTTTTTGTTTCTTCTGATCTGTATTTAAGAAATTTCAGGTTTGAGAGACACAAACTCAATATTTTGGTAAAAAAATCGGTTAATCCTCGAGAGAACACTAGAATAAGATACTCAGGAACCAAATTAAGTCTTTCGGAACCTTTTGGACCTAAAATATTCAACAATGCCTGCCATGCTAAGCAACGAATCCCTATGTTGTCTTTTTCTTTTCATTCTTTTGTTGGCAAAGCACGGACAAAGGCGATGCAAAAAAAACAAATCGACCACCAAACGTGTTAAAACTTCCACGCCAATACCTCCCTACCAATTGAAGCCGATCGATCAATAAATCCATTTGTTAATCCTTCTAGGGCACGTTACCAAGAAATTCAATAACAATCAGCACAAAAGACGCACAATGGAAACTTTCGCCAACAATTGCCTCCACAAACTTGGTTTTTAGCCGACCCCGATCAAAAGGAGTCGTGTTTTTAAGGGCAATTCACACAGCGGGCGGGAGCGGCTCGTGCGCCGGGCGGGTCGGTAGTTCGGCGGGTGTTAACATGGAGTTATATGGAAGCATTCACACACGCGGCGGAACGCCCGCGAAGGACTCGCCGCGCCCGCCGCCCGCCACTACCAGGGTAGTGATTCTCTCATAAGCAAAGGTGAGCGAATGCAGGAGTGAAGTCCAAGCGGCGAGTTTAAGTAGTCCCGTCAAAGAGAGCAAAACACATTTTAGCGCGTGCATTCTCAATTAGGCAGCCTTATACGTTCGAGAAGCCATGCTGCCAAATTGAATACACGCGCTGAAATGTGTTTTGCTCGCTTTGACGGGACTACTTGAACTCGCCGCTTGGACTTCACTCCTGCGTTCGCTCACCTTTGCGTTTGAGAGAATCAATACCCAGCGCGCGTTCGGTTCGGCGCTATGTGTGAATACGACGAACCGCGCAGCTCCCGCGATAAAAACGCCATGCCCGGCGCCCGACCCGCTCCCGCCCGCTGTGTGAATTGCCCTTTATTCAAAACATTTTACATAACGAAAGCCCTAACGAGAAACAAACTTTATTCGTTCAATGTAGAAGCCAAAATTGTTTGAATCCTCCGATTTTAGGGGGTGAATGGTGATTGCGAATTTGGTCTTTATTTATATGAAGGTAGAGTTAGTGATGTTGAATCGAGGCCTAATGAACGCGCGAAGTTTGAACTGATTGATTGTTTATATTGGAGTATTAATGCGTCTTTCTCTTGATTATTAGTTTTTTCTTCGTATCAGGTTACTGGTAAACAACAATGAGTTAGCTAAAATGTTTTTGTTTGTAAGAAAATCAAGGATTTTAGACTGATAAATAGGTACATATATTACGAACTAGTTAAACGGTATCGCTAGAATTCTACTTCGGCACATGCAAAACTAAGCTCGAGTTGGTCAGGAACTAAGTACTAAAAGGAATGAATTCCCTTCACAGACCGAAAGGAACTAGTTCTTCTTAAACGATCTTAATCTGTCTTCGGTCCTTTAGGTCAGTAGTAATTGTTGAACGTATGAGCGAAACAGAGCGAACGAGTAAAGAGCACACGGCACGGCGCTCGATGTGAACGAGACAAATAGTACCTATTTCAAAGCGTGTCCGGCCTCTATTCAACACGGTAAAAACAATATCGTTTTTGATCTTTTATCGTATTGTCACCGTTTTGATAGCTCTTATTTACATGACAGTAATGGCGTCTGACGTCATAACAATACCATAACAGGTCAACTACGATATCGTTTTTACCGTCGGGAATAGAGGCGCTGCTCAGATCTAAAAATTTGCTCCGGACCTAAAGGAACTAAAAGACCGAACTAGTTTCTTTGACCGATTGACCGAGTACGGAGCGCTCCCTTTAAAGACCGAGCTGGCGCAACTCTACGCCAAATTGTGTGTACTGTGTATTAAGTCGTACCCCCTTACTAATAAACGTTGAGTACCTAACCGTGATGTAATTAAACCATGCTTTGTCCTTATCTGTCATTGTGACATTTGAATTTGACAGATAAAGACAAAGCATGGTTTAGCTACACCACCGTTACTCAACGTTTATTAGTAAAGGGGTTAGTATAAACTGCTTTACACACGTGGACCACGCGCGTGAATGAATTGTTCGAGGTGTGTGTCGCTGACATCCTTTCATGTGTGCTGTAGGAGTATCTACATATATTTCGATACGAAGCGAATTTATACCGTGCGTGCGTATCGTACGCCGCTGTGTAATTCCGATACAAAGCAAGCGCTAAAAACGAAACTTATGGACGCTAAAAGACCTCCCAACGATTTAAATAGTAACCAACAAAAAAACCAGTTATTGCAAGTCCCGCGTAGGCGTAGACATCAAAACATTAACATTAAACTGTTATGGCGGGTTGTATAAAAGAATTAGCAAGTCTGTATCAAGATTGGTAGATAACGCGCCGGTTTCTGGTTAAGCACAATATCAATTTCGTTATGTGTTACGCTCAAACGTAACCACCCACGTTAAAGATGGTCACGTTGCGATCAGGTTATTTGTAGGTTAATTCGTAGTTGAGAAATACACAGTAGGAAGGCGTAACGTTAATTAGTGCATTGTATTGGTAAAGCTGACACAACAACTAGTCAGAACGAAAGTGGCGCCCATCACGCACACCAATAATATTAGTTCTTTCTAATCAGTGGGCAAGCAAGTTAAATTCCACGAAAACAACAACAAAAAACGCCGATATCAAATAAAAATTGGATTGACATGTCAATTCCATATATTTTGACAACAGAATGCAACCAAAATCATATTAAAAGCTAAAGCTATTTACAATAAAATAAAATATATTTCTGTAAAAGATATAAAAGACAACGATATCTAGATATGTGAAAAAACGTCCAAATACACGGATGTAAAATGCGTTACATGATCATACGCTGAATTGTACAGACAGAATGGCAATCTCTCTTGTAAAATTACACATACCTCAACCATCTCTGACATTTATAAGGTAGACCTACTGTGCTTATATCTGTTGAAGTAATCCTAAGATGTAGAATTTATGCGAAATTGGTGCTTAACCAGCACAATATCAATTTCGTTATGTGTTACGCTTAAACGTAACCACCCACGTTAAAGATGGTCACGTTGCGATCAGGTTATTTGTAGGTTAATTCGTAGTTGAGAAATACACAGTAGGAAGGCGTAACGTTAATAGTGCATTGTATTGGTAAAGCTGAAACAACAACTAGTCAGAACGAAAGTGACGCACATCACGCACACCAAGGTAGTGATTCTTTCAAAAGCAAAGCTGAGCGAACGCAGGAGTGAATGTCCAAGCGGCGAGTTTAAGTAGTCCCGTCAAAGCGAACAAAACACATTTCAGCGCGTGTATTCAATTTGGCAGCATGGCTTCTCGAACGTATAGGGCTGCCTAATGTGTTTTGCTCGCTCTGACGGGACTACTTAAACTCGATTGAAATAAAAATTGGATTGACATGTCAATTCCATATATTTTGACAACAGAATGCAACCAAAATCATATTAAAAGCTAAAGCCATTTACAATAAAATAAACTATATTTCTGTAAAAGATATAAAAGACAACGATATCTAGATAGATATGTGAAAAAACGTCATTATACACGGATGTAAAATGCGTTATATGATCATACGCTGAATTGTCAATTGGCAATCTCTCTTGTAAAATTACACATACCTCAACCATCTCTGACATTTATAAGGTAGACCTACTGTGCTTATATCTGTTGAAGTAATCCTAAGATGTAGAATTTATGCGAAATTTTACGACATGAAGGGATAAATCGTTTGGAAGGAACTTTTTATGCGGCATTTAAATGGCATTAAAACTTAATGTCGCTTAACATCGCCGAGTTAATGAGGTAATTCGAAGATTATTTGAGTAAGTATCCATTAAATATTTGAGTTATTGTAATCCATACATATAAAACTTTTCCCTGGAATTGTCTGACGGACTGAAAGACAACACACAGGCAAAACTGCTGGACCTAGGGACTTGAAATATGAAGGAAACCCTTGGGTACTCCGAGTGCACTGAGAAAGGAATTTTGAAATCGCCCAACAAGGATGAAAAGGGGGGGGTAATTGCAAACTAATTTTACGCGTATGAAGTCGCGGGCGGCCTGTATTAGGTTGTTACCAGACCAATCGATCGCTCGCCGATCGACGGCATCGATTGACGTCGATCGAAGTCGATCGATTGGTCTGGTAGGAACTATCGATCGACTGATATCGTTCGACTAACTTAATCGATCGATTGCCGGTCGACGTTGATCGACTGGTCTGATAGCTTTAATTGATGAAGGAACTATCGATCGACTAATCCATTCTGCCATCGATCGACGATCGATCGATTGGTCTGGTAGGTACTATCGATCGACGTCGACTAATCAATTCTACCATCGATCGATGCCGTCGATCGACGATCGATCGATTGGTCTGGTAACACCCTTAGATCATAACCTTTTTTTTATTCACAAACATTTTTTTTTTATTTATAACTGACTCCGACCGACAGCAACGCAATGATAAGATGTCACGCATAATATCAAAAAACGGTGTACCTGCTGCCGTTTGGCCGAAATATTTTGCGTCTTCGCACTTTCGCAATACTTTTATTTGGCAAATCTTTACATACATAGGTACATTTATATTATTAACTATGTAAACTTTGTTTGATAAAATACAAGCGTAGTTAAATTTAAAAAAAAGTGACAATTATATTGCACCAGTATCTTTAAAGCGCCTTTTTATGATTAAATTCCATGAAGTATTAGACTCACTTAATTAAATTTTTCCATCGCAAGGATGTTGAAAAGAAGACTTTTTTTAATATCGATTGGCATGAAGGAGAAAACTTTACTTTGCTAACATCTAAATCACTATAAGATTGCGCGAAACATGATACTTAAAAAACCCAAACATGTAGCAATAAAATTATGATTTACAGTTGAAAACGCTTATCATAATAGTGAATTTATAGTTATTAAACACGACTCAGCTATTAATCTGGCACCATTTAATATTAATGTTGGGCAACGAAACGCGAAACCAAATATTGTGATTGGTCGCAATTCATTAATCTTCACGATTCAAATCAAAGAGTTATTAAAGGCATATTGTCAAGACGACGGTTATTAATGTCTTATTTGTGGTAAAGTTTATTTGAAAATAGGTATAACATTTTCGATATTTGGGATCACACTTCGAGACCGGAAAGGTAACGAATGGATCTGAAGTAAGACCAAAGTGAATGACGTCATGGCTGTTATAGCCATAGCAAAGAAAGAATGGGCATGGACTGGACACATTGCGAGAATGGACGAGTCGCTGGACAAGACGAGTCCTTGAATGGAGACCCAGAGCTGATACTAGAGGGCGCGGCAGACCACCGCAGCGCTGGTTGAAGACATTCCACGGCACGGTGTTCGGGACTGGATGAGACGGGCAAATGATCGCTAAGAGTGGAAGTGGGCTAATCACCGTGATGATAATGATGATGATGATGATGATAATGATGATGATCATGATGATGATGATAATATTTTAGTAAGTTTAGTTAGAAGGCGGCTTACTGTATATCTTTACATGGAGGCAGTATAAAACAAAGTCGCTTCCTGCCGTCTATCCCTCTGTATGTACGCTTAGATCTTTCAAACTACGCAACGGATTTTAATGCGGTTTTCATCAATAGATAGAGTGATTCAAGAGGAAGGTTTTTACGTATTATTAATTCTGGATTATGTACGGGTGTTACAGAAAACTCGCAGAAACCGAAGCGAAGCGCGGGCGGGTCGCTAGTAACATAAGCATTTAAATAAAATAAATAAAATAAATATCAAGGGACGATCTCACACAAATTGACCTAGTCGCAAACTAAGCTCTAGGCTTGTATTTACTATGGGTACTAGACAACGATATAAATACTTATATAGAGAAATAAATACTTAAATACATAGAAAACAACCAAGACTCAGAAACAAATACTCGTGCTCATCACACAAATATCTGCCCTTACCGGGATTTGAACCCAGGACCGCTAGTTTCGAAGGCAGGGTCACTACTAACTAGGCTAGCGCGTCGTCCAATTTAAATTCAATATCGAATAGAGTATCGAATGCTTTGACTACATTGCAGTTAGCTGTCTTTTTTGGTATTTATTAATGCACTCGATGGGGCCTAATATTTTTTGTCGATTGTAAAATTATACGGCGACTGAATGATGATAATAGGACCAAGGGAATGGTGAAGGTCGCGGAAGCCGCTGGATTAGTAAACCACACCGTGCAGAGGCAAACCCATTGACCAAACCTGAACTCATGCTTGTACAACTCTGTATGGCAAAATAACGAAAGAGTGTGGGTGCGTAGAAGACCACTATCCACAAGATACACACGTGAGTCACGGTCATTTCGTGCGTGAGCCGCTGTAGTATTCTGTGCATCGAGTGTAAGTTGCTGAGTTGCTGTTCACGCGGCAAACCGTCAAACGCGTAAGTGACCATAGCACATAGCATAGCATAGCATAGCATAGCATAGTGAGTCTGAGAGCACCCGGTTTTCGCCTACAAACTGACTGTGCAGTTTGGTGAAGAATTACATTGTCCCATGCCTGTTTTCTTTGAATAAATGATTTATTATTATTATTATTTTATATTATTTGCACGAGAAATGCAAACGCGATCGAGACGTTTTTGTGTATGTAAAAATACACTAAAGGCACTGATATGAAGTGAAATCATAACGTTTGTGTGCGTAGTGTGTAGCGCTTGGGAGCTCCGCAAAAAAAACAACATCATAATCCACGTACGCCTGACAAGTCGTGTTGCTATTGGTCCAAAAGTTTCCAATCTCGGCTTGTGATTGGGATAGATTCCGTGTCATAACTTACCTCGGCTTGTGATAGGTCGGGTTACTGTTGGTCTTGAGTATGTCCGCATTGGGCACGGACGTTGGCAACGCGTGCTCTCGCTCCAACTCGGTCTCATAGCTCTCTAGCGGCACGTGCTTGCCTGGCAACGGGTCCGCTGTAACAATAGAATTTTTACGTTAGAAATGTTTATCATCACCATCATCATCATTATCATCGTCATCATCATCATCATCATCATCATTATCATCGTCATCATCACCATCATCATGAATACACAGAAGTAGTGACAGTGGTTACTCAGTATAAAAAGCGTAAAGGGAGGCGCGATGTGTGTGGCCGCCTTTATTACATTCATATGCCGGTCGAGTGACTAAGGCTGCGGCTCCACTGAGGCGGAGACGAGCGGAGCTGAGTTGAGTGATTACAATGTAGTAATGCAGTTACGTCTCCTCTCCGCTCCGCTCGTCTCCGCTTGACTGTTTCCACTGAAGCGGAGCGGGGACGAGATGTGGATTTCAACTAATATGATTGTTCGATTCCTACACGTCTCCTCTCCGCTCCGCTCATCTCCGCTTGGCTGTTTCCATTGAAGCCGAGTGGAGACGAGATGTGGATTTCAACTAATATGATTGGTCAATCCCTACACGTCTCCTCTGAGCTCCGCTCGTCTCCGCCTTAGTGGAGCCGCACCCTAAGGCTTATTACAAGTGTTACGCCTGGGGATCTTGCTGGCTAGGTAGAAGTTTGAAATTGTATAGGTATGCTAAAATTGGACAACTCTGGTGTGTAATTGCTATTTGACACTAAAGGTGTTTTATATTTGTTTTTCTTCGATACAGAATCGCGCAACATGTCCCGTTATGATTTACCCGTATAAAAAAATGTGAGGGTTCCTATCGATAACAACAATTTCTATTTCTGCATCATGAAATCTGCAAGGACGCTATCTATCAATCAACAAGTAGTATTTCGCAATCAACCCGTTTAATCCTAAAACAAACGTCCGAATTAGCACGCACATAAACAATGCACAAACACGATTTAAGTGCCGGTTCCCAACGCGTCGTGTTCCAAATTCAAATGAACTCGCTGCTCGGAACGGACAATTATCACCGGCCAGTATCTTATTTCATCAAACGGCTATTTGCGCTTCCCACGTCGCTATCCAATTCGGAATTCAAAGGAATTCTATCGGCATTGTTCTAAATTTGAAACTGATGATAGTGTTGTCACTTCAAACGGTGTTTGTGATAGGTTGCATAGCAACTCAAAAATGATTGGAGTTCATAGAAGGATTCATGAATTGGGATTTGTTGAAACAATGGAACGAAAAACAAAATGGAGGTTAGTATAGGCATATTGATTATCAAAAGTGCGATATTGATGCTGCAGTATTTATTAAATATGAGTTATTTATTTTCATAAATCATACATTTTATCTTCAGGTAGAGTTGATAGGTTATCGCTATTAGTTGACCTGACGCATGCAAGCTCGTATGTATACCGTTGCGTTTGCGTCATCGTATTAAACAGTTGAACATTTCTTTTTAATAAGACCACGTGCCACAGGCAACAGCAAATAAACGTCCTAACAAAAAAAACCGTTAGGCGTTAGTTCCAAATTCAAAGAACTAAACATTTCGAGCGTTTTAGGATAATATTATGCTCAGGGGGCCATTCTAACGATACAAGAGATGTTTACTATAGAGATATTATGAATATAACTGTCAAACTTGACAACTGATGATTTAGTATAAAGTATTTAATATAACAGGTAAAATGCTCGTTTTTGCGGTCGATAACCCTTACGTTTATCGATGGTTCGTTCACTTATTAGATATCTAGTAGATAAGCAAAGTGAGATAAGATATACTGAGAATTATATAACACTCGGGTTATATTTCCTGAAAGTATTTCTTAATGGCACGAGTTTTGTATAACTTTATAAGTTTTATAACTTAAGTGGAGGAAATTATATATTTTAAACTCGTAGTAGATTTTTTCTGATATTCCCCCCTTTTTTTCCCAGCAAAATATATTTTTTTTAATTGAGACAAGATTAATACGTTTAGTAGTTAAGACTGTGCATTAAAATTTGTCGATCGATCAGTAAGTGAAAGAACAGTATAAATATATATTCGACATAATTTTGAAGTAAAAATATAAAATCATGACGAAAAACCGGCAACGAATCCCACAACTAATAATGTGCAGCCCAAATTAAAAACTAATTTAATTTTCACCGAACCACCGCCCAAATTAATTTTAAACTTATTTTTTAACGTGGGAACACTTGATAAAAAGTAGTAAAGCCATAAATGCGTAGAAAAAACGATCGGTCAATCAAATTAACAAAAAGTGCTGAGCGTGGAGATTTAATTAATATCGATAAAACGTGACCGCCGGGTTTGGTATCGATAATAAAAAAGGGCTCGCATTGCTCAGTCGAACAGGGTTCCGTTAGACATTAAACACAATGCGTCTTTATTCTTTATTCTTGAATATTGCAGTGTCCAAATTAATGAGGTTGGTAAAATAAGTGTTTAAAGTTAAAAAACGAATCGCCTTTTGCGTTGAACTGCCAAATATAAGTAGATGATAGGTAAATACGTATTTTAAGAAGCAATATTCTAATAGCATGAGATTAGCCGACCTGTTTTTGTTTTTCTGGGTGAAACCAAAATAAACCTGTTCCGTAACGACGACAGTGACAACACAATAAACCACAACATTACAGTAACATAGGTACATGCGACATGTTTTAAACAGTACCTAAAGTTTGTGATCGTTATCTTTATGTATGTATATTACAATGAAGACAAAAGAGGAATGTAACTACAAAGGCGAATTTATCCCTTTAAGGGATCTCTTCCGGCTTGCACTCGAGACATAAACTAATGACTATCTTTCCTACTCTACCTTTTCCAAATAAGAAAAAGTAAACAAGAGACGAAACATAACAATTCGAAACAATACGAGTTGTTTTCGATGCATCAGCTAAAATTCAACCTAATTCAGTAAGTCGAAACTATCCCCGAATTCCTCAACGTTAATGGTTTTTTCCTCTCTCATTAGAACCCTAACAGCAACAAAGCATCGGTAAGCCATAGATGATTCACCTACAATTATTGCGTCGAAGCGATCGATGTTCACCGCAAGGTTTCCTGACTCATGCATGCAGGTAAGCAGTGAATAGAGCCTTTACCTAAATTACCGGGAATTCGTGTAAATGGTCAATAGTCAGACCTATCTTGATCAATATAGCAGAAGCAATTAGGTATTGATCACACGTGGACACTGAGGGAAATTACGTGTTGGATTAACCGATATTCACATCAAAATAGCGGTAATCGAGAATATTAGAATAAAAGAATAAAACACCGTTCGATTTTCGTTTTTGAATCGTACGGAGCGTTCGATTTTCAAAAGTTGACCTGCGCAGGTACGGTCACGGATTTTAATTGGTGGACCACTATACACCTTGTCGCATAAAACCGACGATAAATTCCTATGTAATTTCTATCTCGTCACTTGACGCTGTCATTCTGACAAGTTTCCATAGTGGATCAACATTAAAAGTCCTTGATGGTACGTCATGTGAATGGAAGTCTTCATGCTAATTAACGGATATCAGGTAAATTCTTAGTTGAAATATGGAATGAAAGGTTTTGGCTATGGTAACAAAAAAAAAATGGGAGCGAATGGAAACCAGCGCTGCAAAGCAGTCCCTCGAGACTAATGAATGAGTTAGTTCTTTTATAAAGGTGAATAAAAAAAAAAGTGTATTGTGTTTGTTTGTTGCTTGTTTGAACCGAACGACTTAAAACTTGGTACAGGAATAGTTAATGGTCCAGAGACGGACATTGGGTACTTTGACAGTTCCCCAGGGAATACCGATGAAAGATGAACGACGGAGTCGCAGCAAAAACTAGTCGAATTATGGTGATGACGAAGATGAATGGTAAGGAATAGGCACAGTAGATTGTAATAAGTAAGTGAAAGTTTTCGCCGTCGATTGAGCGAGTTTGTAATTAATTATGATGATAGAGTAGAGAATTCTCCCATGGAACTCCGTAAGTTTCTAATTATTGCAAATTCACTCACATTTAAAGTAAAACCACAAGAAAAACAGACTGGTTATCGAGAATTCTGTTCTGAATGTGTTAAAACTAAAACTTCGTTAAAATTACTTTCAGTTTGAAAAACGAACACTACGGAAATTAAAAACAAAATACAGAAGCAATTTGTGCCAGTTTATTTTTAAAAATAGAACACTGAACTACTGCTAACTCATTAGAACATGCTGAACTGACCCTAATTTTTTTTTAAACGTGGAACGCAAAGGTCAACGAACACCATTTGTTTTCAATTAAGAACACAATTGCAAGTCTGGTCACATTAATTGGAGAGTTCCGTTTTTTTCGAACCCCTATAGCATCATTTTAAAAGTAAAAAGCCGTAACTCATAATACAACTAATCGAAATTGAAGCTTATGTATACACAGATACAAATAAATTTAAATAAATTGCTCTACCCTTTTATGTCCGTTACCGTGTCTTGTCTATGGTATCCTACCATGATAGTAAAAAGAGTCTTAATTCAAAGAAAATAAAACGCATTCTCGTTTGTAGCCCAAGCCTTTATTCCACACGCCTAAACAATATTGTTTCCGAACGGTTTGTCTTTCTTTTCCATAAAGCAAGAGCACATCAAGTCATAGCAATATGGAATACCTACCATTATTTCAATATTAACGAAAAATAACTTGAAAAAATAATTGAGTATTTTATATGAATATAAATGTAAAAATATCACTAACTTTTAAATTACCAAGTTCAGTTACACCCGAGGGAAATTAAAACTGTACTTGAAACGAAGTTCGAATTATAAATGACGCCATCGAGACTTTTTGAATCAGAATATAGTACCTATTTACAAATACTGACTATACTCGCGCTGTACTAAGAGGTCGGTTTTGAAACCTGTCAAAGTAACTAAGTACAAAATGCATGTGTTTGAGGTACGTTTTATTTTTCTTTATTAATGGCTTGTATCTCGTTTTAATAAGGTGTATTTCGCCAATGTCGTGCTTAGGACAATTTATCATTAACTTATTAGAGAACCTCCTCGATAACACGCGCAAGGATATGACTTTTTCGCAGCTTCAATAAAAGCTGATTAATGTAACAAACAGTTGAGAAAAATCATTTTTTGAATACCAGAAAAAAAAAGCTAACAAAGATTTGTTTCTATCTCTTTCTAACAAAGCCGAATATAACATGGAGTTTATATGGTCGACCTGTTACATGACATCACAGTGCATATCGGATCTGTCTGTCTAACTGTCTAATTAGCAGTTTAAAATGCTTGTATCATCCGTATTTCTCGACCCATTTTAAAGATTTCTAAAGCCGACGCTGGCGATCAACCACCACCTAAAGCCTTATTCTACTTTGTAATTAGGTACTCCTATTGTTATCGCATTAACAACCTTATGATCTTATTAACTTGACAGTAATGGCCAAGTTAAAAACAATCCGATGACAATAGTTCTCTACAAAATACAATAAGGCCCCTGTAAAGTGCTTATTCATGTTTACATTTTACCTATAAAATACCTAAATACAAGTCGGCCTTGACCCACCTGAAATATTCCAAACGGTTGCTCCGTAAACGTTTAAATATTTATAGGAAACTTTAGCGAAAAAACGAAGCAAGCGAGGTGGAAAAAATGAGGGTGGTTCCGATTGGTATCTTAGATACGCATTTATTTTTGCTTCAGTAAAAAGAAAGTAGTTTTAAGTGAAAAAAAATTGTGAAAAAATTCACAAGAAACTGGATAAACATACACGTCTCCTGTTTGAAAGAAACAAAACGATAGACAAAATTAAATAAAAGTAACATCTATATATATAAAAGGCAAAACTGACTGACTTATATATCAACGCGTAGCCGAAACTACTGTACCTAGAAACTTGAAATTTGGTACAGACAGGGGTTCCTTTCATGATGTAAGTGAGCACTAAGAAAGGATTTTCCGAAAATCGACCCCCAACGGGAAGAAATGGGGGGAGTAGCGGAAAACTAATTCTACGCGTACGAAGTCGCGGGCGTCCTCTAGTAATTTATATACGGTTAATCAGTAAACATTACACGCGTAACTCAATTTCATTAGCATATTAGATAACCAATATAATTAAATTTCTACCACCACTAGCGACATCTTGTGCCAAGTAGAACAACCACCAACTACAACAGTCTCCAGTAAGTTTTGACATTTGAATTTGACAGATAATGACAAAACATTGTATAGCTATACCACCGTTACTCAACGTTTATTAGTAAGGGGGTTAGTGTCCCGCTCCTACCTATTCCGTTTGCCCCCCCCCAAGGAAAATTCCCACGTCATTCAGTCCCCGAAGTTTTGTATGTAGCTAGGTAAAGATAGATCTAAAATACCATAGACAAGAGATGCCATCTAATTTCTAAGTTCTATATTATCTTTTAAACAAGACTTTTTTAAGGCAAACGACCACACAGGCCATATACATTTGCAGTCTCAAGACTACAATCTTGAGACTGCAATCTCAAGGCTCCCAATGCGTTGCCAACCCTGAGGACTAAGATGGAATGCCTCTATGCTAGTAATTTCACCGGTTGTCTTAGCCCCACACCGGAACACAACAATGCGAACACTGTTTGGCGGTAGGTTAAAGGATAAGACTGCACTTATATAAACTCTTTGTACCTACTTATAAACTTAATAATAACAATTTACTCTTAAAACAATTAACAAGAAATGACCTCGAAAACTAAACAACCAACTGTACTTAGATAAAGGCCCTTATACACCTTTCTTTTAAATACACGGCTCTAAGTGGCACTCAAGCGACAGAAAATAATGACAATTATCATTAAGAATAAACAGGGCGGAATGGGGACACTGTCATTTTTACTCTATCTAAGGAGAGAAATGATTTTATGGAAAGGAAATTAACTGGACTAGCAAGAAATGACATTGGACAGTTAGGGGGTTATTAATTTAATTATTATATCGTTAATTTAATTCGGTCGCCATTATTGTCAAGTGGGAGCCCTTTTTTCACATAATTATTTTTAGTCCGAATTTATTGTTATTCATAATCATCGGATGTCATTGTTTTTTACTGAAACAGACTTCAGGATTTTCGAAATATCTACAGTAGCGGCAAATAATCTAGATAGATAGATGATTATGATAGATTATTTGCCGCTACTGTAGCTGGTAAATGAGGTTAGGTTAGGTTAGTTTTATAAAAAAACTTTGAAATAAAAACATTATGTCAATCGATTAGACCCCATCGGACATGATGCAAAAAAAATTGCTATGACTGTAGCAGATTCAAACTTACTTCATACCTACATTTTCCACTAGTTTGTTCTATTGTAAAGCGGGACATGCAAACGTCACAAACAAGAAACTACGCCGAGCGAGACAGCGACAGAATAAAACTTGTTGCGACATGTGATCCAGCACAGGGCCCTTATTCTGCCATAAAAAACTCGGTATTCAACTCGTGACGAGTCCGACGAGTCGTCGGACTAATTATTAAACGACATTGGCCCGTTGTTTGATCAGTAGTTAAACATACTAATATTTAGTTAAAAACCGGTCAATTGCGAGTCGGACGTAATGTGTTGCTCTTTGCTATAATGTAATATATGTTCCGGTATAATGTAATATATATTACAGCTCCGTTTGTGCTGGGCTTTAAGGGCGTGCATTCTTAATTAGGTAGCTTAGTCGTCGCTCGTAATACGAGCCTCGTATGAGCTCGCTCGCGCGATCGACCCAGAAGCTGTTTTTAACATAATAACATATTATTTATACTATATTTTATTTACATTGCGCTTAACGCAATTCATTTGAGAGGGCAATAATTTTATTGATATGGTATTGGTAAATTCTGTATATTTTATTAGTTAAAGGCAATCTATCTACTTTATTTCTTAGGGTTTTTGCTTATTGGAATTAGGTAATAAACCACTTCATAGCTATATCGTTTCGGACTCGCGTTTCCATACATGTGTAATCATATTATAAGGTTCCCCTATGGAATAACTAATCGTTATTTGTCCTAATACATCGTTTGTCAGACTTTCCGTTTATCCTAAAGACATTTTCGCCTGTTTTGTCATAAAACAACCCTAACCAAAGCTGCACTCATCTTAGGGCAAGTTATAATTAGGACAAACGATGCATTAGGAAAAGCGTTATTAAGGATTTCAAGGAACACACAAATAACGATACACAAATTGGCCTAGTCTCAAAACAAGCTCTAGGTTTGTACAGTAGAGTTCATTAATATGTGTGAACACTTTAGTACCTTGTCACTTTAATCGCTGTGACGATTCTTATATGGCAGTTTAAACATGACATTAAATAGACAAGGTACTAAAGTGTACACATATATGAAGTCGATTATATTATGAATATCCATCACGTACTTAATTTCCCATTACGTCCAACGCCGCACCTTAGATTTACATATAAAATTGAGCCAACAACACTAATTCCACATTTTATTCTACTCTCAACACTCAATAAAAAGTAAAACCCAATAAAGCAGATAACATTAATGGCGGAACCCTGTTAAGAAGCCAAGATAACCAGTACCCTAACCATGAGTGACAATTACCGTACTCGCGAGCGAGTCGAATGCTCTGTCCCTCGCACTCTATTAGAATACTACGAGGTCTGCGAGAGACAGTGCATTCTACTCGCTAGCGAGTACGGTGATTGTAACTCATGGTAGGGGTACAGTACCCTAACCATAAGCACAAAATAGATAGGTACAGAAATCAATCTACATACAAAGTGCGCTCGAGCAACGCACACATAGACACTGCTCACGGACACGATATCTCGGACCGGTTGGGACGCAAAGGTGAGCGAATGCAGGAGTGAAGTCCAAGCGGCGAGTTTAAGTAGCCCCGTCAAAGTGAGTAAAACACATTTCAGCGCGTGTATTCAATTTGGCAGCATGGCTTCTCGAACGTATAAGGCTGCCTGAGAATGCACGCGCTAATATGTGTTTTGTTCGCTCTGACGGGACTACTTAAACTCGCCGCTTGGACTTCACTCCTGCATTCGCTCACCTTTGCTTATAAGAGAATCACTACCCTGTATTATTAGTATTATTATTATTATTATACATTTTGACGATCTTATTGTGAATTCATTATGATTGTGACATAGAATAATGTAATTTTCAATATGAAATAAGTGCCTACCTACCTATACTCGAAACTCGAATTCAAGACCAAAATCCTAACCTCAACGGGCGCACATTCGCTGTGATTAAAGCATTTTGGTTTAAGTGTAGGTATTTTTATCAATAAAACCCTAATACCCTAATATTACTGGTTACACGAGTTCTCATTCATGTTTTTATGAAATAATGTTAAAATATCTAAATAATCAAGATGGGAAGAGTCAGATTTTGGTCTTGAATTCGAGTTTCGAGTATAGCTAAGGGAATACTGCGAGGTCTTCAAAGGACAGAGCATTCGACTCGCTAGTAGGGAATGCAATTTAACCGGTTATTAACCGTTTTTGTATGAAAATAACCGGTTAAAACCGGTTATAACCGGTTATTTGCATTCCCTACTCGCTAGCGAGTACGGTAATTGTAACTCATGGTAAGGGCACAGGAATAAACCGGCAAGAGAATAAAGTCCAGTGTTTACCGCTAGAGGAAACGGAACGAGGAGTGGATAAATGGAATGGGGGGGGACTCAGGTGATTGTGGTGGCATTATCAAAATGGACACATACCCAGTTGTATAACTATCTACTAATGAGCTTTTAAAAGAATAATCTTGTATGATGCATTAACGGTAGGTACTTAAGTAGGTAGGTAGGTATTAGTTTGGTGGTTTATATAAACACTAGAGGACGCCCGCGACTTCGTACGCGTAGAATTAGTTTCCCGCTACTCCCCCTACTTCTTCCCGTTGGGGGTCGATTTTCGGAAAATCCTTTCTTAGTGCTCACTTACATCATGAAAGGAACCCTTGTACCAAATTTCAAGTTTCTAGGTACAGTAGTTTCGGCTGTGCGTTGATACATCAGTCAGTCAGTTTTATATATATACCTAGATAAACATAAACTCACGCCTTCATTCCCAGAGTGGGGTAGGCAGAGCCACAGACTCACCAACAACTCCAAAAACTTGTTGATAATTCTGTGCCCACATTTTGCACAACCAGGCTAAGATGTTATCCAGTGTATTAGTGACAGGTTGCAAACCCATCGCCTAACAGCACTACACAGCCTTAAGTCCCTTAGTCGTCTCTTACGACATCCACGGGAAGACATGGAGTGGCAACATTCTAAACCCGGCACCAAACGGGCAAATGGTGGTTTACATTTTTATTAAATACCATTGTTATTTTTTGACGACGCGTTGGCCTAGCTGGTAACCCTACCTACGAAGCTAGCTGTCCTGGGTTCAAATCCCGGAAAGGGCAGATATTTGTGTGATGAGCGCGAATATTTGTTCCTAAGTCAAAGTAAACGTGTAAAAAGTAAAGGACTTAACGGATTTTAATGCGGTTTTCACCATCGGTTAGATATTTTTTCAGAGAACCTGAAGAAACCGAAACGAAGCGAGGGCGTGTCGTTAGTATAGAACTAAATCTGATTTGTAAAATTCTACAAATAATAATAAATTACCTACAAGTTACATACCTTAAATGTGGCGTTATCTATGAAAAGGGATTTTATGGTCGATGGCGCTTACGCCGCACTTTGTCACGCGACGTTGTATTTATATCGGAGCATCGTTAATAATGGCGGAAGCGCCATCGACAATAAGGTCCCTTTTCATAGATAACGCCACAAATATGTTAATAACCGTGTTTTGTTTTCATATATCATCATGTATATCTGTATCGCCGAACCTTAATCAAAGTACCCCTTAAATCTTATCAGCGGGTTCCTATTACGAACTTAATAATTCTGGGGCATTTTCGTCAACTTGCCAACTTCGAAATTGATGATAACCCCCCCGATTTCCTCCTCACAATAGCCCAACTTCGGGGAGTTTAGAAGGGTTTACTTTCGGGGAAGAAATTATATTTCGAAATTCTCGGCGGCAATTTCTAAATATGAAGAGGCATTTTCAGTTTTTGACGTTTTGATTAGGTAATTTACTTAAATTGGAGGTTCTTTCATTAATTAAATGTGATATGGAGCTAAGCTTCGCTTGTTTCTAGGGTAAAATATAACATATTTGACGTGACGAGGAAAATAAATCACAACCAGTCTGTTTGTACGTATTCTTGGAATAATCGGCTAACTAATAAAATTAGGCCAATACTATATGGCCTAATTTTAATAGTAATTGTCATGCTTTCATATTTCTCAGATTATTGGTAAACAAGGTTTACTAAAATAATATTTTATTCAAATATTAACTGATAAGTTTAAGCATATATTTAGTTTTTTTTTTGTATTTATTATTTAGATTCTTTGTGACTAATATTTTGTTTTTATTATTTCCTTCTCAGCACCAACCTTAAATTGTTTCTGTTTAGCCCATTGGTTGACTGGTAGAGAATGCCTTAAGGCATTAAGTCCGCCATTTGTACCTACTTTGTGTATTGTGCAATAAAGTTTAAATAAATAAATAATCCGAATCACTGGAATATGGAAGGATATGTAATGTGCATCATCTTCACCAAAAAAAATATTTTTTTTTATGTTTCCGCTTTTAAAAAAAAATATAACATCCAATAAATAAAAATCAAGAGATGATCTCAAACAAATAAAAAAAAGCCACAGTCACAACTTAAAAAAAAACAGTTTTTCAAGAAATAATTACGAGTGACCATCGCAAATGTTTCTGAGAACGCTACTTAAACTAAAAACGATATAATGAAACATAAACTCGGTAATAAATATATGTGAATTTAAAAGGTAGTTAATTTAAAAGTTTATGAAAGCAAAGCAGTTAAAATATCAATTTCGAACGCACTTAAAAGGCTTTTTAAACGAGTTATAAATTACAATTTTTAAAACACTTGCTTACTGGCTTTGGTCGATAGTGTTTTTAGTTTTTAGTACTTTATTTTAGTGATTAAAAGAAATTAAACATTGTCAGGTATTTTTATTTGATATTGGTTTGTGTAGAAATGAAAACTCAAGCGAGATAACTAACAATATTTACTCCCAAATCTTTCCGAAAAAAAAAACTAGGTTTGACGTAATAAATGCTTAAGGGCCTGTTTCACAATCGTCAAGTAAAGCATATCTGACACATAAATTTAGCTTTTTCCTTTTCTTACACTTGAACATAGACAAGGAGAGTGCTAACTTTAACTGGCACATAAATTTACTTGCCGATTGTGAAACAGGCCCTAAGAGTAGTAATTAAGATAGGTATATTATGAAAAAATAACTCTATTTATTACTGTCCTAACAAATCACATTTAAACTAAAACACCCCCACCCTACAGGATAACGTAACGTACACAAAAAAAACGTTTATTTTAGTAACGGAAGTCGTTTTTTTTGGCTTGTGGGATGTGGTTAAATATCGGGATGATTTAACGGTGCTTTAAGCATTCAGTGCCAACAAATAGAATTTGTATGGAATTTCAATATATTTTGCGTGTCACTGGCGTGTAACGGGTGATATATTCAGTGCTAAAGACTCCAAATAGGGTCAATTTTGTGAAGAGATCGGAGAGTTTGGTAGTGAATGTCTTAACGGTGTTTTATTAAAATAGTTATGTGACAGTCGAGATTGTAGGCGTTGTCGTAAATGTCGGTATATGACTTCTTTAGGATATGAAACATTGTTATAAGTTTATATCACTTAACTAAAGGAGTTTATAAGTGTTGGATTAGTTTATCCCGAACTAGAGGACGCCCGCGACTTTGTACGCGTGGAATTAGTTTCCCGCTACTCCCCCCATTTCTTCCCGTTGGGGGTTGATTTTCGGAAAATCTTTTCTTAGTGCTCACTTACATCATGAAAGGAACCCCTGTACCAAATTTCAAGTTTCTAGGTACAGTAGTTTCGGCTGTGCGTTGATATATAAGTCAGTCAGGTTTGCCTTTTATATATATAGATTAATGGCATTATTTTTCATAATAAGTTGTAAGGACGCTTTTCTAAATGAAGCCGTTACAATGAGTCATACTCATAAATAGCGTTAATGAAATAAATCATTTCCAAATTCAGTATGAAATTAATTTAAACTTTAACACTTCAAACAAAACCGGTTTATAGTAAAAAAAAAAAACACATCGCACACAAAAATAGTGTCACAACAGACAACCGCCCAGTTTCTTTGTCTTTTAAAACTATTTCGATATAAATATTTTCATGTTTTTCATACGTGTCAAAGTAAACTATTAATACTAAACTCTTGTCTGTCTGTACTACTCTGTACCAATTTGAGAAACCAAGGGTTACCCTTTGAAATATGGTTCGGTTGGGTTTGAGGGCGCCCCTTAAAGATACCCCTAACCCTTTTAAGGGACATATGAGTGGTACTCACTTTTAGTGTTGAATTTCAAAGATTTGCCTTTTGCCGGGGATAAATTTAGGGTTTTATATTCGTATTTTAGATATCGAATTTACCTAATTAACTATCTGTTTAGTTAAAAAAAAGTTCGCATTCTCAAAGCTCATAGTAACAGAGTTTCGGTGTTCATTACAAAGTCGACGAGATTTTACATCACTGGGCTTTATACAAGCTACGCAATGTACACCAATTTGTCACTTGTTACGTCATATTATTGATTAGATTACCAGTAAATAAAAGGGCGTATTTTACAGTTTGCAGACTTTCAACTACCCGACAAGAGATGGCGTTGCAGGTCGGCTAAAGTTTGCTAAATGGATCATCCTTTAGCTTGAACGATTAAAGAAAACTTGTATTTTTTTATTGGTGTTTTAACGACATTAACAGCGACTATAAGAGTGACTTTTTTTTAATAATAACTATTAGGTACTAAGTCATAAATAAAGATGTTTTATGATAAAATGAATTTTACGACGAAGTAACATTGTACTCATATTCAATTCATTTCGTACTTATCTTGCAATAATAGTATTTATAAGAAAAAGTGTTTATTTACGTACCTATAACATACTCTAACTATGGTGGGTGGACTGTATATTTAAATAAAAACTTATTTCCATAGAAGACTAAGGTGATTAGAGTTTCCCTAATTTGAATAAAACACTTCTTGAGTTTTCCTTTTGATGCGTGTAGTGTTGAGGGAAGATGTTGGGACGACCGATGGCTGCGAGTGAACATTCGGTCCCGAGAAAGGCCGCGTCTTATTACTAAATTAGAGGGCGCAACTAGTGCCGAGTGAGACGAGGCCTTTCCGTGAGCGTGGGAACTAGGAGTGGGAGAGGGATGGTGTGTTATGCCTGTGCGAGATAGCATCATTCTTTATTACAATAGCATACATTTTGGTAACACTTAACTTGTTTGATATTACACAATAATCAACGTGATTTATAACTCTTAATAATCATTAACAAAACAAACAAAAATGACTTAGCTTAAGTACAAACATAAAATAAAATAAAATAAAACGAAAAGATGAAAAGACACTACGAGATTTTATACAAACAAAACTTAACCTAACTGCCGGCATGGCTGTGCGCGACAGTCTCCCCCACGTGCGTTAGCGCCAATTATTGGCGGAGCGAGATAACTATGAGCCGGGAGGCTGGGCGACGGACGATTCCTGCTGTGGTTTGAACGTCGGCGACTCTAACATGGCCATCAGGGCCGGGATAGGTCTGGGTTATGATACCCTTCGGCCAAGTTCCACGAGGCATTGTGCTGTCGGCTATTATAACGACGTCGCCTTCTGTAAATTTCGTTGTTTTGATGTTTGCGTTATAGCGGGGCGCTAGTGTGTGTCTATATTCTTTTATCCACCTGGCCCAAAACGAATCCGCTAATGCTTGTGTCCTTTTCCAGCTGCGTATTGTCATTTTCTCATCTTTGAATGACCCGAACGGGGTCATAGCGTTAGATCTTCCCAGCAAAAAATGGTTAGGCGTTAAGGCTTCTACTTCAATATTCGGATTTACTGGGGTTAGAGGGCGCGAATTGACAATGTGTTCTGCTTCTAATATCAGCGTGTGTAGCACCTCCTCCGTAGGGGCCTGGTTCCGTAAAGTGACTTTTAAGGCGGCTTTTACACAGCCTACCATCCTCTCCCAGGCGCCGCCAGCTGCGGGGTTTCCAGGCGGGATGCGCTTCCACGTGATGCTGCGGGTGTGAGAGAACTTTTTCATGGCTTCTGTCAACGTGTCTCTGGCCTCCTTAAGTTCTCGATCTGCGCCTACAAAATTTGTACCGTTGTCTGAATAAATAACGGTGGGGGTGCCCCGGCGAGCCATCATTCTTCGTAGTGACATTATCATAGATGCCGCTGACAGGGAGGCAGCCAGCTCTAGATGGACGGCTCGAGTGGTTAAACAGGTGTACAATACGCCCCATCTCTTTTCATGTCGTCGACCTATAGTGACAGTTATAGGCCCGAAAAGGTCGACCGCAGTGGCCGTAAATGCCGGTTGGTTAGCTTTTAACCTTTCTATAGGTAGGTCGCCTACGGGTACTTTCAGTGTGGCCCCTTTATATGTACGACACCATTGACAACGGTTAGCTATATATCTAAGGCTACTTCTTAGCCCGATGACGAAGTATTGTTGACTTATTTCGTTCATAACGGTGGCGTGGTTACCGTGGTTGAACTTAGTATGAAAGTACTCTATCATGAGCTTTGTGAAGCCTTCTTTGGCGTGTAGAACTGGGATGCTCACATCGCGGTCTGTTCGCGAGTCTAACACTATGATCCCATTACGGTCGAGTTTCACCGCTATTTTGTGTATCGGTGATTTCTTCATTATCGGCCGCCCAGCCTCTAACGCTTTCGCTTCTTCATAATATGACTCATGTTGACTCCGTTTGATCAGCAATATTTCGGCGATTTTTATGTGATTGCGGTTTATTTCTGTTTCTTTGTTTCTGCATAGCAAGGTGGCTTTAAAAACCTCGACCACAACCAGGACGCAAGCGGTAGCGCGAAGTAAACGCAAATATTGAGAAAACCTATCTACCGCGGGTAGGTAGCTAAACGTATTTTCCGACTTTTTTACTGTACATACGGTTCTTATCGTACGCTCCTCGCCGGTGGGCGTGGCCTGAGACGTTGACTGTTTTTCTATAGGCCACTCGGTTGGCTCTTTCCTAATAAATTCAGGGCCGAAAAACCACCGGTGGTTGTTGTCGAATTTAGTTGGGACACCCCTAGTCGCGTCGTCGGCTACATTATGTGCACTAGGTACCCAGCGCCAATCAGCTGGTGTCGTCGTGTCCTCTATTTCAGCTAACCTGTGAGCTACGAAGCTTTTATATGTACGCGGGTCGGACTTTATCCACGCTAGTGCCGTGCGCGAGTCTGACCAAAAATGTCGTTTCGTTATGTCGTAATCGGTTTCTTTGACTACTGAGTTTGTTAAACGTGTACCTAAGACGCAACTTTGTAACTCTAGTCGCGGTATAGATATCGTTTTGAGAGGCGCCACGCGCGCTTTGGCGGCTACTAAAATTGACGTTTTAGACCCGTCGTTATCGTTTGATACGAAATATACTGCGGCGGCGTATATTTTTTCACTCGCGTCGCAAAACGTGTGTAGTTCGCCTTTGCGACTCATCGCGGGTACGTATCTAGGTATCTCGATATTGCGTAACTGTTGTATGTTGCCTACAAACGATAACCACGCGTCCCTACATGACTGGGGGATCGTCTCGTCCCAGCCGACGCCCGTGCGCCACACTTCCTGCATGAGGGCTTTCCCTAGTACTGATATGGGGCTAATATAGCCTATCGGATCGAAAATAGACATCGCGCTGCTGGTGACTTGTCGCTTAGTCGGCAATGTCGTACCGTCGAGTACTTCGGGAGGCGTATTGCGTAAGTTTACGTTGAACCCTAGTGTGTCGCGCTTGTGGTTCCATTTGAGCCCTAAAGTTCGTTCAACTTCGTTTTTACCTATAAGAGACGTATCCGCGTCGCTGGCTATTACGTCGCGAATTACGTTTTCGTTGTTGGATGCGAAACCGCGGAGTTCGAAGGAGGCTTTTTTATTTAAATTGTAAATATCGTTTACTATCTGCCTAGCTTCGGACTCGTCGTTATCTAGCGCGATTAGCATGTCATCCATGTACGTGTTTTTTATTGTTTTTTCCGCGGCTATAGGGTATTCGTTTTTTTGAGCTAACGCGTTTTTGTTTTTTACGTAGAGCGCGATGGTAGGAGAGGAGGCGGCACCGAATATCAATCTTTTCATTCGGTATTCTTGTGGTGCGCTCGTGCGGTCCTCCCCCCTCCACAAAAAACGTAGACTGTCCCGGTCTTTTTCTAGCACATCGACTTGTAGGAACATTTCTTTTACGTCCGCTATCCTACCCTCTCTGAACCGTATTAATACGCCGAATAAAGACTCCAGTAGGTCTGGGCCGGCTAATAAAGCGTCATTGAGGCTTTTACCGTAGGCTTTAGCTGCCGCGTCAAAAACCAAACGCATTTTGTTTTTTTGTGGATGCGTTGTGGGGAAATGCGGTAAGTACCACACTCTGGGTGCGTCCGCCGGCGGACACGAATTAACTATCTCCGCGTAATTTTTTTCTAATAAATTTTTAACCTGCGCGGTGTAGTTTTCTTTCAATTTCGCGTCCCTGTCAAGTTTGCTTTCCAAACTGTATAGCCTACGTAACGCGTGCGCTTTATTGTCTGGGAGAATTTCGTTATCAGTACGCCACAGCAGGCCGGCCCGGTACCTATCCTCGTTTGGGATTTTTTCGCACGTCGCGTCTAATACGTCTAACGCTCGTTGGTCGGGGTCGGTTTTGGGTACTTTCGATTCTATCCCTAGCGACTCGATACTAAAATGCTGCTTTATTAAGCAGAGTGCTTCGTCCTCTGTTGAGGCGACTTTGATGTGATTCACAGTAGCGAATTTTTTAGTCGGCGCGGAGTGCTGCCCGTGCAGCACCCACCCGAGGTTAGTTAGCGAAGCTATCGGTAACTTTTTATTTCCGCTTAAAATTTGCCGCGAAACGATTAGGTGCCAGTTATCCTGCCCTATTAACACCGTTGGCGTGCCCTGTTCGTAGCATAGCTCGTCGATTATCTGTTTGAGGTGCTCGCACTGTTCTACAACTTCGCGTGAGACCTCTTGCGACGCTATGTTCAGCCTATCTATCGTACGAGCGTTCATTGTTTCGAGATTCCTGCTACAGTAACCGCGGATGTTAAGCTTGATTTCGCACGATTCGGAATCCTCTACAACGTGTCCGCCTACGCCTTCTATAGATAGAGCGGTGCTTTTATTTCGCGGGGCTAATTGGTCAGCGGTATCCCTTTCGATGAGCGTCATTGTAGACCCCTCATCTAAGAGCGCGTGAGTAGAGATTGTCCCTAGCGGACCCGAAATCTCTACCGGAACTATTTTGAGGTAAGTATTCGATTTTACTATGTGATTTACGCTACTGACGTTACCGTGCGCGGACGGTGCGTTCGCGCCTAATCCGTGCATCAACTTGTGGTGGCCAGCTTCGCACTGGTTAACACCGCACGGCACATATTTGCATTTGATGGGTCGCCTGTGCGCTAACTCTAGACACCTAAAGCAAAGTCTCGCGTTTTTGGCGATGTCCCATCTCACGGCTATGGGCGATTTTACAAATTGCGGGCACGTACTAACTTTGTGCTCCCCGTTGCACACTACACATTTGTTTTTTGGGTCCCTATGTTGCGCGGCGTGTTGCGTTCGAGGCTTCGGTGGCGCAGGTTTGTGTTTTGAATGTACCTGCGCGACCGTGCGCGGCGCGCGTCGTTCGGTTTCGCCATCCGAACTACTATAGCTTCGATCGCGACGGTTCAACGGTGCGCGCGAGCGTGGGGACGCGTGCTTGCGTGTGGGCGATCTATACGAGTCCGCGTGATCGTTTTCGTAAGTTGTATTTACGCGGTGTTTAGGCTGCCTAACGTGGGTTTTCCTAGCCGCGCTGCTAATATCGTTCAGAAAATTTGACATCGCGACTAAGTCGGGCACGTTTTGATTTTGTACTTTGAATTTGGCCCATTCGTATCTCACTATGAGATTCAATTTGTCGTATAATTTATTGACCAATTCCGGCGCGTATAAATATTTATCTTGGCGTAAAGATTTTATAGTTGCCACTACATTGGCCACGTGGCCCGCGAAAGATATAATGTTACTATTATCCTCCGCTAAGCGCGGCATTTTTTTTACATTATGGATTTCGGTGAGAATTATCTCTTCCGGATCGCCGAAGTGCCTCTCTAAGGCTTCCATAATTTCGTACGGATCCGTCACCGTGAACATAATCGACTTTACTGCTATTCGCGCCTCACCTCGTAAGGCCCTGCGAATGCGGCTAACGTTGTTTACATCGGTAAACATTGGGGCGCTATCCTCAAATTCGGCCCTAAACGCTATCCATTCGGAAATGTTGCCGTCGAATGGCGGTAGTTCCGGCACGGGCCTATGAATTATGGGCGCATACGGTTGCCGGTTATTTGCTACGTTGGCGTTATCATGATACGTCGCGACTCTATTGCTGCGGTCTCGCGACGTGCTAGGACCCGGGTCCGGCTCTCGATTCTCTTCTATATATGGTCTGCGTTGTTGTGCTACCCAGCCTAGAACACGAGCCTCAGTTCTTAAATCGGGAGCGACCGCGCCGCTGGAAGACTGTGCGGCTTCTATGCGCGCAATCTCCAGCCTACTCTTGGCGGCGGCCTCTGCCCGCTGAGCTCTCTCTAGCTCGGCTTTATGCACCTCCAACTCAGCCATGAGAACGGAAAGCTGACTACATGAATCCCGGGCGGCGGCTGCGGGTAACCCTATCACGGTGCCCGGCGCACTCCTATCATGGCCTAACGTTTCATCAAATTCTCCACCCTGCAGTCGGTCTGCTGGGGGGGGATGCAAATCTACCCTAACGTTTTCGTTTCCGGTTGCGTTCTGGTTGTGGTTGGTGCCGTTGCTCCATGTGTTTGTATCGCCGGAAGTTGTATCGCCTGGTGGTGGCGTCGGCGTTTCGATCGCGGGTCCCTGAGACCTAAGGCCTTTCTTCGTTGAGGCCATCCTAACACGCACGTGGGGGGCTTTTAAACACTAACACTTATCCTAACAACCTAACGCGGGCGTTACGAACGTCACTGTAACGCCGGCGTCCTATCAACCTAGCTGTTTCACTCGCTGCGTTGGTGTCGTCCATGCGACACTGTGACTAAAGTCACCAGGTAGTGAACCGAAGCACTTAAGCCTCAAGGTTCTGATGCTCGACGATGTTGCGGGAACAGATTCTAACTAGAGATTCAATGTTCCCGATTGTGGCACGGCGAGGTGAGCACGGAATGAATCTCTCGTGAACACCTTGATGACGTGTCCGAGAACTTAATCTCAAGGAACACCGATGTAGACGGGTCCGAGAACTTAATCTCAAGGAGCACCGATATAAACGGGTCCGAGAACTTAATCTCAAGGAACACCGATGTAGACGGGTCTGAGAACTTAATCTCAAAGAGCACCGAATGCAGTAAAATACTGCCGTGATTGACTGAATGATTAGACCGTCTATTGCTTGATCGCCAGATTTTTTGCGCGCCAGATTTCTTGATCTCCAATTTCTTGATCGCCTTATATCTTGAGCGCCTTGTTCCCTAAAAATCCGTAATCGAATGACCAACTATGGTGGGTGGACTGTATATTTAAATAAAAACTTATTTCCATAGAAGACTAAGGTGATTAGAGTTTCCCTAATTTGAATAAAACACTTCTTGAGTTTTCCTTTTGATGCGTGTAGTGTTGAGGGAAGATGTTGGGACGACCGATGGCTGCGAGTGAACATTCGGTCCCGAGAAAGGCCGCGTCTTATTACTAAATTAGAGGGCGCAACTAGTGCCGAGTGAGACGAGGCCTTTCCGTGAGCGTGGGAACTAGGAGTGGGAGAGGGATGGTGTGTTATGCCTGTGCGAGATAGCATCATTCTTTATTACAATAGCATACATTTTGGTAACACTTAACTTGTTTGATATTACACAATAATCAACGTGATTTATAACTCTTAATAATCATTAACAAAACAAACAAAAATGACTTAGCTTAAGTACAAACATAAAATAAAATAAAATAAAACGAAAAGATGAAAAGACACTACGAGATTTTATACAAACAAAACTTAACCTAACTGCCGGCATGGCTGTGCGCGACACTAACCTAATAGGTATTAATAGACTGTTTGCAACAGGATATTTTACGAACAAATTCGCAAATAACTTATTTCAATCAAATGTATTTATTGAAACTCAATTGCACTAAACACAATATATTACAAATAGCGGACTTAAAGTCCCATGGCATTCTCTATCAGTAAAGTAGTAGGGGAAATAGAAAAGCAAAGTTTAAGTTTCAATCATTTTAGAAAGCTGCTTGTACCCGGCTTCTCTCTTTTGTTTTTATACCTACACCTTGTCCTGACAGTCATATGCATGGATTTTTTAAATCGCAGTTGTCAACAAAACATAAAAACACCGTAAAAGACATCACCAAAAGTGAAATTAAAATTAAAATCGGTGAAGAAAAACGGATAATACAAGCATTTTAAACTGCTAATTAGACAGACAGTCATTGTGCAGTTCGGCCATATAAACTCCACGTAAAATTCTGTTTTGCTAGAAAGAGATACGAACAACATTAAATCTTTGTTGGCTTATATCTTGGTAATTATTTTAGCTATTTAAAAAATGTTTTTTCTCACCTGTTTGTTACATGAATCAGCGTTTATAGAAGCTGTAAAAAAACATGCATATTCCCTATTACGAAATTTTTTATAATATTAACGGTTTCACGAATACCAACAGTCATTAGCGTTCCGTTTTCAGACAAAGGTTGCCATATAAAACAGTGAACGTAAAAACGAAGACGAAACCAGTGTTAAAACAACGTCATAACAAACTTTTGCCTTCTGCTGACATATGGCGCCTGAGGGGTTAAAAAAAAACTTTGACAAGCTGTCCCGGCAGGTTACAGAGTTTTATTACGTTTTTTTTGTATAAGATGATGGAGAAGTTTTTTGAGTAGGCAGGTTTCGGGTTTAAAATTAATTTTAAATTTTAATTCAGTTAAAACAAGTAAAAACTATAGTACCTATGTGTGGTGTGAATCTGACTGATAGAGTAAGAAATGAAGAAGTCAGAGAGAAATGTGGACTAAAAGAAGATGTAGTGACTAAGATTGAAAAGGGCATGCTTCGATGGTTCGGTCATTTGGAAAGGATGGATGAAAGAAGATTGACGAAAGAGATATACAGAGCTAAAGTGAGTGGAAGGGTCGGAAGGGGCCGCCCTAGGCGTACTTTTTCGAATCAAATCGGAGAAATACTAGAAAAGGGCCGAATTTTAAGTACCTGAAACCGACGTGCGTGCATGACTCGATGTATGAATGTGGAAGAAGCGAAAGAGATTTGTCAAGATCGTAGCAGGTGGAAAGAAGTGGTCTCTGCCTACCCCTCTGGGAAACAGGCGTGATTTAATGTATGTATGTATGTAAGTAAAAACTCCCGATATAATGCGTTCAGAGCCGATATCTCATAAACGGCCCAACCGATTTCGATGAAACCAAGCTAAAAACCAACTCGGTTAAACTAGCTTTCCCTAAAAAATAAACGCGTTCAGTCGAGTTCATAAATATGTATACACTTTAGTACCTTGTCTATTTAATGTCATGTTTAATTGTCACAATGATTAAAGTGATAAGGTAATAAAGTGTATACATATTTATGAACTCGACTGTACGAATCAGACTATCCGTTTATGAGCTACGATGTCACTGACAGACACATACACAGATACACACGATAAACTTATAACACCCCTTCTTTTTGAGTTAGGGGTTAAAATTGGTGGTTGTACACTTATTAGCTCTTAGAACATTAGCGGTCGCCACTGTATATTTTTTAACCGACTGAGCCAGAAGAAAAGTTATGTTTTTCGAGTGTATGTATGTCTATTTCTTTAGCATGCTCTGAAGCCTAAACAGCTAGATAGATTTTAACATTTGAGCTGTCATTAGATTCGTCTTGGCTTTGGGACATATTTTCATCAAAGTAATGAGAGGCGGTGTCAACTTTTTTTAACATTATACAACATAAAAAAATGCAGTCGGGTTTTTCAAAGTTCACTTTTATTATTTAATTTAATTTCTATTTCGCAAATGAGATAAAATCGAAATCATACTTCCATTTTGCCTATTTTAAATTAAACCATCTTTGTTTAGAAGTCCTTTGTAATAAATTCGAAATAATTTACTTCCTTATAAATAAACCTATTGAATCCTTGCATTAATACCATCTTTCAAAGTATTTAAAACAAAATTTCAATAGCCCGGAACCCACCACTTTAATAACTAAATCTCATTTAATTTGAAATGAAACCCCAAAAGATTTCAATAAATCTTAAAGAAATCCATGACAAGCAGATATTTCAAGGGTCATAATAAATGAAATTTATTTCAAAGAACTTGAATCAATCTCAGAAAGAGGTCAAGTATTCTTTAACCTCATCAGACCGCTTACAAAGACAGTACCGCTACTCGCCGATAGATGGCGCTAGCTGTTTCGGAAAGAACGAGTTACGCGTTTCCAGTCTTGTTAATCTTCTTACATAAAAGACTTAATGCGCTTATTCGTTTTTTTATCACGTAATCTTATTTAATAGTGTAACGAGGTTGCCATAAAAGGTATAGACGGTTTTAATAGTGATTTAGAAGCATTATTAAGACCCACTTATGATTCTTTGCTTATTATTTTACTTTTAAAAATCGCCGGTAAGTAGGTTAGTGCCAAATTTGGTAAGTCAAACTTAATTATGGATTTTCGAGCATATTGAGAGAGACCATCCCATACCCTACCTACATACCATCCCTAACACATAAAAAAAAAGCAAAGTAGATAGGTATTTAGTTGCCTACGTGTTTTATTTTTCTGGTTATACCTAATGGTTTCAAGCTTACTAATTAGTAACTTGGTATCAACAAAAAGGTTTTAAATACCGAAAACAGATTCAATGATTCGAAATCCCTTCTTGTCAGGATTTAGAAAGTCGACACGAAATATGCACGTGGGAGCTATATTGAATCTTATGCCGATGTAATAGGAAATTGTGTCTCTTCTTGTACCGTAGCGAAGCAAGTTAGCAGACGTGACCGCAAGGCACGATCTGAGAACATCGTTTTTTTATTTTCTTGTGTTCACTTTTTAGTGCTCATTGTCAAATGATTTTTGTGCCTTTAATATTTATTCGAACAGAATGGTTCACGTATCCTTTGCAGATGTTTATAACTTTAAAAGTTCGGAGACAGACGGTAAAAATATTAAGTCAACACTTTTCGTACTCTATGGTTTTTAAACGACTTCAAAAATGGAGGAGGTTCTCAATTCGTCGGGATATTTTTATATTTCAAGGAATCTATGGTTGATTGAAGTTTTAAATCCAGTCATTAATGATGGATTCCGTTTTTGTCTGCTTGGACACATTTTGTTATGGACACATTTTTTTCAGAAATGTTTTTTAGTAAAGTAATAAGTAAGTAACTGATTTATTTTATTATTTAAGCACAGTAGTAAAAAAAGTCTCCAAACAAGAATGTGCCTAAACAAGAATAAAGGCCCGTACAGACTACGTTAGTAATTTAGTCGAGTATTGAGTATTTTAGTTGTGATTTAGTTAAGAACTCGACTACATTTTCGTTGTTCACACACAACACGTTCCTAAAATACTCACTACTTGACTAAATTACAAACGTAGTCTGAACGGGCTTTTAGACGAAAAAGGAGTCAATCAAGAAGATTATCATAAAAGGGTAGGTTAAGGCTAAAATTGCAATAATGCCACTATTGCCACTTAACTACTTAAAACTTCATACCTACGCAGGACCTTATGATAAATTAAAGTACATAAGTAGGTAGTTTTGTTTGTTTTGAAACGGCACAATCAGATTGATTTTCATTTTGATTAACCTTTGTCGTCTTAAATACAAAAACAAACTTAATTTTTAGCCATTTTCCTGTAGTAACAGCATTTAACAATAAAAATGCATGTTTTAATAAGTAAATGACAGATAAATTGTAACTACACTTACAAATTGATTGATTTTCATTTTGATTAAACTATGTCTTAAATAGAAAAACAATCTTAATTTTTAGCCATGATCCTGTAGTAACAGCATTTAACAATAAAAATGCATGATTTATAAGTAAATGACAGATAAATTGTAACTACACTTACAAATTGATCTGTGCTCAACAATGCCACGGAAATGTTTACTTATTTTAAAAATACAGAGTGATTTGTTGCTCGTTTCCAAACAGCAAATACCTACCTAAGTATATTATTAATTTCGCTTCAAGAAGATAAAATAACCCTTTTGAGTGTACTCGAGTGAAAATTCCCAAATCTCATTACGTTTCTATATTGCCAATTATAGATCCGATGATATTCAGAGATATTGCCGATGGAAATATCGTAAATAAAATTGCCAATATTGAACGTAGGGATTTTTATTACAAAATGGTACCTAAGAAATAAAAAAGTCTGGTTCATTTTTTAGAAAAATCGACTCGTTAACCTAGTTTCTTTAATACCATGTGTAATTATATTCTAAAACATAAAAAACTTTCGCATTTATTACAAACTAGCAACTCGCCCTAGCTTCGCTAATGTTTATGTGAGTTTGCTGTAACAACCGTACATAAATAAACTAGCATTTATTATACATAAAAACCTTCCTCTTGAATCACTCTATCTATTATTGAAAATTGCATTAAAATCCATTGCGTAAGTAGGTACCTAGTTAGAAAGATCTAAGCGTCACATACAGAGGGTACGACAGCAGGAAGCGACTTTTTTTTAAACCTACTTACTAGGTTTTTGTAGAGAAGTGGAGATAATAAAAATACCTAAGGTGACGGCACCAATGATGGACACTTTTAGCTGACAGGCACCAGTAATGGACACTTAACTCTTAATTCAAATATCATACGGCCCTAAATTTGATTGTTGCAAAACAAATGAATAACCCTTATCTTCTGTAAAATAAGAATCAAGCGCCCATCATTGGTCACCATTACTGGTTCCGTCACCCTACACAAAAATCTACAATATTTTTAAATTAGAAATAGGACCGTTTATTAGGATCTTGCGAAACTGTTTTTGTGATCCGCTCGTAAATCCACGATTCCCTTCATTTCACTGGACGGGGGCCAAAAAAATGGAATTTCAAGACAGGACTATAACTTTTAGTGGGAGCCCGGGAAATTTATGATTAACGCTAATGATAAATGAGACCGCGAGAAACGTTTTTATGAGATTTATGCCGCGTTTGCATTTCCTTTGTCCATGTAATACCGGTAATACCTAGATTATCAAGTTTTATTAAGATTAGAACACTAAAAAAAACTAGTAATAAAAAAGGTTTGTCACACCTGGTTTTACGAATTAATAATTCCGTCTTAAATCACACTTATCACACTCGGGTAGGTAAGTACCTAGCTCAGTTTTTTAAGACGATTTTTTTAGGTGTGAGTAGGTTGGTACGTTCTTGACGATAAAACGCCTGGACTCTAACTAGGTAGGTACCTATCTCTATTTCAATTTTTTGTCTAAAAGCCTTTATTTAGATGAAATTTAAAATTTAGATAGCTTGGTATCCTGTGTATCCGGACTTAACATACCTTTGTTTTTTTTTTGGTTATGTTTATGTCTTTGATGGTCAACGCAAGCAAGCTTATTTATCATCCATAGAACAACATGAACATAATTATTTAATGACAGCCAGGCAGTGGTGACAAACATTTTCCAGTCCAGTAATAAAATAAATCTAAGTGCAATGTACTCTAAAATAGCCATTGGCCAGTTTGGCGACTCACCTACACCTATCTATGTTGATTTATTGCTCGGTTTACACGTCGGTAAACTGTGAAATATCTGAAAGGTATTTTATCCACCAAATTTTGTTTCAAAAAACGTCGAGGGACATAATAATTCCAATCGACACTCCACGCAAAATAATATTACGTAACCAATTTACAACTCCCTTAAATGACTGAAACATTTTTGAAAATTCAACATGCCTCTCAACAAAATACCTAGGTACCTATAGCGATAAAATTTGCAAGCCGAGCGGAATAAGCTTTTCCTGTTTTAACGTTAAGTATTTTTCATTTATGAAAATAATCAAGATCTTTGTTCTTTCAAATTGTTAAACGAAAATTAATTTAGTACCTACTAATTTATGAATCGCTCCTTTTTGGTACTGGCAACTCTATTTTATTTGGCTGTCAATATTATAAACAAAAAGTAGTGTTCTATTTTCAAATTTCGAATGCGTGTGGTCCGAACGACACCATGACATCTAATACCGTCCTAATTGACATGGATTTGACAGAGAACCATAAAGTTAAATTAACTCGTCGGTCATGCTAGTTTATGGTCAATTTTACTCGCAACCGTAAGGGGAACAGTTATTTAAGATGCTGTGATGATAGGCTAGGATGGGCTTGAGAATTGAGGAATCGTGTTATTTTATGCGGATTATATTATAATAATACGATTGCGTTCGCTATCCGATTACTATCTGTGGGATATTAGAAAATATAGGTATTTGGATATTGTGTATGGAATGACGAATTAGAGGTAGGTATTAAAAGTTATTTACAAAGCGCATTGTAGGTAATAAATAACAATTGCGGATGGTTTTTAATCCTGCGTGCATTTTAATATCATACCTACTTATAGTTTCATAAATAAGTAACGATTTAACGAGTCAATTATACCTATCACTTGCATAAATTTACAATTAATCACGCTTATTACTCACGAATGCAAATGCAACTTCATTATTCATTTCAGCAATAATGAAACGATAACCTAGCATATAAAATTAAAGGATAAATGTACTCACCTAAAACTACCAATATGAAACACAAGCTAATGTACAAGATCATCAGGAATCTTTGGTAACTAATAAACTAAATATATCACGATCACAGACGACAATCATCTACGCGATTGTCTAAATTTTATATCACAGTACACATCACTAACTACACAAAATTGGCCGCACTGCGATCCCATCAGCCCATCATATTACAAACATTTTTTTGTAGACCCCAGCAGGAGCACAACTTTTTTCGGTCGTCCAACAAACTTTCGGTCATCGCACGTCGTCGAAAACGACACGCGCATCACATCCCATCACTGTCAAGCACTCGGTTTTATTCAGATTCGAATTTGGAATCTTTTCACACACTTTGAATTTGTTTCTGTCTTATTGTACGATAGTTTCGCGGGGACGAGCGGCAGCGATCCGTCGTCTGAGGCGGTCGGGACGCAACTGGCGTGAAGTTGGTCGGGATTGGTGTGGAATGCGCCGCGCATGGTTGCCACACCGACTCCGCTCGTGTGAACCCAGCCGAAACGGGGAGACGCGCATTGCTACTAGAACCTCAACAGCCCGTGTACTTTTAATTCGGCCGGCTATCAGAACCAGAAACAGTCGTGCATTGTTGGTGGCGTCGCCCTCGGTCTTGGCCGCTCGTTTTCATAACATGCCCATAGAGATTCTACTTTCCGAATCTTCTGTCTCTTTTGCTCGGGCGTTCCAAATTTGAAGTAAAAAAAACAGGTAAACGCATCGGGCTTCGATCCGACCCATTCCCATTATTATGAAATATCAAAGTTTGGTAAATGATCTTCAATTAACGCATCTTGAAATGTTCTGCAGCTTGCTCAATTGTAAAGTAAAAGTAGTTTTGGTTTAATTTATCTCCCCTAGCGAGTGAGCACGTTCCTAAATAATGTGTCTCACTTCACCTCTATAAGCTTTCTAGATCCGATTTTAATCGTGAATGGATCTAAGAAGAACAAAACATGGCCAAGTAGATTAATTTGAAGCCGAAGTTGATCTTTACAATACGTTCGGGTTTCGATCATCAGTTTGCTCGATACATACGATCTATGATTTCAATTATAGAAGTCTTATCTTTGATCAAACTTGATTTCTTAATGTAGCCGTGATCTTTTAGTTTTAATAGGGTTGTGAAAGAGATACGAGATCGAGTCATGACATTGAAAATTAGCAGGAGTACCAACATGAAACATGATTGTTTTTAACGGTTTCAAAAAGGAGGTGTTTTTTGGCTACCTAGAAATGGGCCAGGGGCCTGTTTTATAAAGCTACAATTACCTACAATTTACAGGTTACAAGTTACCATTTGACACAACCTCGACCAATGACAACCAGCCATTTGAGCAGTGTTGCAAGTTTAGACCTGTAAAATTGTAGCTTGTAGCTTTCTAAAACGTGCCCCAGGTGGTACCAAAATTGCAACAGAATAAAAAAATATGACAAAGCCAATGCCCAATCCGAAATTATTATTAATTTTAAGTTTTAAAAAACTATAGGAAAGGGTTTGTGTCCCATGACCACTAGGCTAAATAAAAAACACAGAAACCTTCACATTTCTAAAATTCAGTTAAACACAGGGTTGACAACAGAAGTTAACCGTTTGCTGTCTAAAAAACCACCCCCAACGCGGAAAAAACAAAAATGTCAGGTCACCCTAATCTCCCAGTAAATCGAACCGACTACGGACGGAATTAAAAAAAAACAGGTCGTTAACATCACCATTATGGTTTTGACCAAATTGAAAAAATAACCACTGGTAAAAAGTAAGAAGCAGCTCTATGTTTAACATCTTTGAGTCTTATGTTGGTTGGAAATGTTGGAATGTTTAAAACACAGGCACCAGTCAATTTAGTTTTAGGTTTGGTGAAAATAACAGAACCATGTAAGCGATATCGGACACCTAAGATAAGAGAGGGACACAAAAACTGCCCTTTTTAAATGCGAGTAATTTAAGAATTTACAAAGATAAAATCTCGCAAACGCTGATAAAATTGGCATTTCAGTAGATATTTCCTAAGCACCTAGCAAGAAAATTAAAAAAAATGCAATAATTTACAAAATTTATAATCAGTAAGTAGCGTTTACAAAGTTTAATCGTTTACTGAAAGTTTCTACGAAGTTTACAAGTTTAAGTGATTAACTACGAACTCAGAACTATTTACGAAATCTGACTTGAAAGGCATTTTCATAGTTTCAATATAATTCAAGTTCTAACTGTTAAACTTGGAATTGAAATAAGTGTTGAAACCAATAACAATTTCCTTCCAAATTTCACGCGGCACAAACGCACAATCGTTAGTTATTATAAAAACGCCTCTGACGCCACGATTTTGAAAAAAGAACAAAAAACTCAGGTAAGGCGCTCGGGTTTCGATTGAATAGGAATATAAAATATAGCGCCAACAACGGGATAGTAGCGCTGTCGTACAAAGAAACGAAGAAATTTGTATAGAAAAGTGCTAGTTCTTTTTTTCACCACCGATAAAACTAAGTTTGTCGTAAATTAAGATGCATAAAATTTCTATCTGTCATGGTATTAAATCCGTTTAAACGCTGCACGATTATTTGTGCGGATGGAACATTGCAATCATATTTTAAATTTGGAATCATGTTAACTCTTTTTTCAAATGTTCTATCTGATCAATTCTATTGTAAGTATTGTCAATTTATTTTTAAACTTTATACCTTAATTTATACATGAATTGAAAAGACAAATTTCTCAGCTTCTGAAAATTGACAACCGCACATAAAATGCGTTTTGCATATTGAAATATGAGAGTCATTTGGATTCTAGATATGCCATTACCGTATTCAAATAGGTTCAAGTTTGTACCTTACGACTTATAGCTAAGATCGGTTTCTCTATATCACGTATTCCTTTTAAGGACGCCTGATTTCGTACGCGTATTTCTTCAAGTTGGGGGTCGATTTTTGAAAAATCCTTTCTTAGTAAATATATAGGGGACTTCTAGGGTACCTAAGGAATATTCCAGTCAAATTTAAAATCCCTAAGTTCATTGGTTTAGGCTGAACGTTGGCTGCCATGTCAGTCAGTCACATAAAGAACCTACCAATAAAGATACAAGATAAGATATATAACATGTTAATAACTTCATGTATTGAAATATTGTCAACTATGAGTCAACGCTTTAAGCTTTCCGTTTGAAAGCGTAATACTTTTAATATTTACTTTCGATGATTCACGAGTGTTAAACATTGTATACCACTTCATCTGTTTAACCTCTTTTGACGGGTCGCTCGTCAAATATGGCCGACCTAGAAGCGTTTTTCATTTCCAAACCAGTGCATGTTTGGACTTTAAAATTGATCCAATTTTGAGTTTTTACTACTTATAGTGTTAAAGTACTTGTTGTGTGTTATTTCTTTGTAGTTGAGAATACTGCTTAGAAATACTTCTTCTTTGAAGGTAAACATGTTTCTAGCGAGTCTGATATAAAATAAGCCTATTATAGTCTAACAACAGACACATTGCAAACTTAGAAATAAAGTTTTATACCTTACAATCTCTGCTCTGTGTTGCAATATTTGCAATACAATAGCTAGTTTTCTATATTTTTTTCTTTTTAGCCTAAGTACTTTAAAATTATTCGAAAATTATTAGGTAGTTTTATTCCGTTCAGCAGTTTTTGAGAGTAAATAGACAAACCAATGAAGAAATATTTATTTTAATTTTATTACGGTCTCCCGATTAAAACAAAATTCCTTGACTTTCTTTTAATGACACAAAAACCTATAAAAAAAAATATTCAAACCGACTACGTACTTATAATATCGGTGTACGTACAAGGCCGCATATAAGCCCACTCACTTACAGTCCGAACTTTAACCCTTCTCGTTTTACTAGCGACCGATAACCCCAAAGTGCTTATAATATTTCGCCATCCCGCCCATTAGTCTTAACACTATTAGTGCCGCTATTTATAAATCTTACTAGACCGAGACAAGCATTGTTCTGATCGGGTATCGAACCTGCGACCTCGGCGCCCTGTCTAGCTTTCACAATGAGCGGATGCGAAAACTTAATAAAAAAATATCCTGGCGTCTCCACCACTATCGAATGTCACAGTCATTATTGATGACATTGCTTTAAAAGTGCGTTTTTTTTAACGGAGGCTCATTTTACTTGTCTTTACCCGTGACTTCGCTCGCTAAGACACCATTCATCGCAGATATTTTTTATGGCATGGGGAAGGCAAACACAGGATGCCTGACTATAAATGGGCTGTGAAACCCTTAAGTATTTGCAATCTCAAGACTGCAATCCCAAGCCTGCAAGCGCGCTTAGATGGAATGCCTTTATGCTAGTAACTTCACTGGTTACCGGGTATCTAAGTACGCCCTCTCTATTTCCGTAGGTATGTTTGTCGTTGTCTCGTGCCCATATACAGTCAGCTGCAGATAAATCTAACCGAACAGCGAGCCCAAAAAAATCTGTTGCATTAGATTTACAAAAAAGACTAAGCCGCGAAAAGGTCAGAAAAATGTCCTGTGACAGTATGTTTTAACTATCTGCTTGGATAAAAATTCAAGAAGATGTAACTGCATAGTTAGTCGAAAAGATTTAAATGGTGAAAATTTCAGCCGTATCTAAGGTGACAAAAGTTCCAAAAGATCTGACGAACCACCTCTTTATGTTAAAATACTTTTTGGTAGGTTTAAAAAAAACAGGAAAAATATAGAGCTAAATTAGGGACTTGTTCCGTTGAAAAAAAAAACTTGACCGAGTGTTGTCTTATAATTGTAAACGCACGTAGGGATGTTGCCATGTCATTATCGATACAGATAACTTATTATTATTAATATTAATATTGCGTAAACTGCCCAATTATTGGCCACGTACCAATAATTGGCCTCATGAAGTTTAACATAAGGTGATAATTCTATCTATTTTACGGGTCAATGGTATTTAAGACGCCAATAATTAGGTGTTTTACTTTAAAACTAACTTTTGCCTGCGTCCGCGTAGGAGTTTATAAAGCGTTGAATGCGTTAAGATTTTGTTAGAGTACTATTTCTAGACCTTTAACAATTGTTATCGAACGGCTGTGTTGATAACAGCTGGTATAGGGGAGTGGGCCGCGACCCCTCTACGTCGGAATAAAATTAACCAGTATCTGTGAGAGAATTGTCCATTTAGTCACAGTGTATTGATTCTCTCAAAAGCAAAGGTGAGCGAATGCAGGAGTGAAGTCCAAGCGGCGAGTTTAAGTAGTCCCGACAGAGCGAGCAAAACACATTTTAGCGCGTGCATTCTCAATTAGGCAGCCTTATACGTTCGAGAAGCCATGCTGCCAAATTGAACACACGCGCTGAAATGCGTTTTGCTGGCTCTGACGGGACTACTTAAACTCGCCGCTTGGACTTCACTCCTGCGTTCGCTCACCTTCGCTTTTGAGAGAATCAATACCCAGAACACAGTTTGGGACACAAGTTCCGTTATTTTGATTTTATTGTTTTTTTATACCTGATTGACCAAGAGGGACGGTAATATTTTTCACTTGTATATACAGGGTGTTCGGCAGAAGGTTGGACAAACTTCAGGGACTAACTCTGTAGGTCATACTCATCAACTTTTATTATGGGACCAACATCCAAATCGCGAAAAAAAACAGCTGTTCCATACATTTCGGCTGTTTACCTCTCAAAGTTTGTATACTGCGGCTAATGAGGAGCTAGATTTGTTTTAGCGTCGCGAGTGTCACTGGATGCTGTCAATTTGGAAAACAAAATGGCGAATTTAAATGTAGGATGGGTATGAAACATACATATACATATAGGTAGAGAAAAATATCAAGATAAATTAACTATAAGACAGATAAAACCCTAAAAAAAGGGGGCCTCGCTAACAACCATTTCAATTAAACTAAGCTTTTAAAAAAAAAACATGTCCAAATCGGTTCATCTCTTTAGAAGCTACGATGCCTGCCACAATACAAACTCATAACACCTCTCTTTTTGGGGGTTAAAATTAGAATAAAAAAAAACATAACCTAAACATGTTGTTAACTTCTTTCATCAAAATATCCCGTCGGATACACCTGAATTGAAGCCGTGTGTTATTAAGAGAAAACATACGGTGGTATATTACAGACGCGGCCGCCGAAATTACATTATTAGTTCTGTGTTCAACGCTGAATTCTTGATACTAAAATGTACATACTTTACAGGATCAGAGCATAGTTGCTATATAACTTTTGTGCTCATTATACCGTGCTAAAAAAAGCATTGTTATATTTCCCCATTTTTCCACAGGAAAAGTAACTTTCAACAAACGCAGCTTTGCGATCAAATATTGCAAATCAATTTTGCTTGTAACATACATGACCTCAAAAATACGTCACTCATTAAAAGCAATCTCGATTATCTTATACACATAACGCCCGGATTTAAAATTCTTCTTATTCTTTTTTTTATTAATGTCGGCCCTCCGCGATATTCCGCAGCAATTTCTCCAATGTCAAGTGAGTGAGAGTAAATCAGTAAACAGAAGAATAAATAAATAAAAAGTAAAAGCCGAACATCTGTCAATCGGCCATCTTACCTCCCCGATCCTTATCGGAAGACCACAATGAAAAATCCCTGGACTTTCTTTCGAGATGTCAGGATCTTGTCAGAATTCAAATATCAAAATGGTAACACGGTCCCGAAATTTCCGAAAACGATGTGAACGCTGGTTTTAAATAACACAAAATCAGCAGTCCCGTCCGTTTGTCTGTAACGTATGTCTCCCTCACATACAAAATACACACTCGTTACACAATTTCACACTTCATGCCTCAAATTTGACAGCTGCATGCAAATCCCCCGAATTAGCATTTAGGGGTACGCCGACGTGTATAGCAACCCTTTCTCGTTACTTTTTGGTTTGAAAAAGGCACCGAATACTACGCGTAGCGTAATGGATACATCGACGGGCTTTTCGTTCTGCGGCCAGTTTCACGAAGCTACAAGTTACAAATTACAAGCGGATCCCTCTTTCTAGCAAAGGAGTTAAAAGAGACTTCCGCTTGTAATTTGTAACTTGTCGCTTCGTGAAACAGGCCCCTGGTTTGTTTTACAGTGACTTTAAGGTTGCGTTTTCGAGACCTCGTCGTGTTGTTCTCAAAGTCATTATTTTTACTTTAATGTTTATTGACCTTTAGTTTTTAATTGATGCAAGGTTAGCCCTGTTTTCGGCGTAATTTCCTCGAACCAAAATAGTAGGCTCGTTTCTTAAAAATATTTCTATGAAATTCGAATTCTGTGGCCACTCCAGAGGGCTATGATCTGACACCGAAAAATTATTCAATAGAAAGAAAACTTAAATAAAGGCAATATTACAATTGGGATACACCCATTTTTAACAATGTATGGAAATTTCAAAACCATTTCGAGGAATAGGCTTCTCGAATCGATCCCAGTTGTTAGATTAAAAAAAAATGTTACAATGAATTAATTATATTAAAAATAAGAAATGACATTAATTTGACCCCTAAATGCCCGTCCGAATTGCGCTACATCAAGCTCTTTTGTGGCTTTACATAAAACATATAAAACCTCTCCAATATTTTATTTTATAAGTACAATTAAGATATCTACCTGACACCTACGTTTGAAGACAGCTGTTGTCATGTCAAATTTATTTGTTTACGAATTGACTGTAATTCTTATGGTGTAATTAATATATTAATGAGACCATTTCTGTTTTAAGTTATGTGTGATAAATGTTAATAATTTGTGTGGTAAGGTTTTACAAGAGGTTCAAAAAGACGGCATCAGCATTTATTGTAGAAACTCATGATTGGAAGTATGGAATCTGCCTTTTCAACAAATTTAATGTGATTGTGTTAAGTAAATCTAGTCTAGAAAATGGGTCATGTAGGAAGTGTTGTATTAACTGAGGTCTAGGAAATGAGTTGAATGCTTATATACTCTTAAATAATAAATTATATCATATTGCGATTGTTTGTTTACATTATGTTTGAATGACGTTCGTCTATTATGAGTTTGAAAATAGATCACAGATAATAAAAAAACGTCTTTCTAAATCTTAAACGAAGTATACCCGTTTTTTATAAATATCTACGTCATCTTGTCGTTACAAGTAGGTAAGGTTACTTTAATTTAATAAATTATTTTAAATATTAATAATATATTTAATCATGGAATGCTTGAAATTAGTTTCTTATAAAAGGCTATTCTTTCGAATAAAAATGTAAAATCAAGCAGTTATTTTTTTTGGTGTATCCCAATTGGCTCAAAGAAAATGCCTAAGCCTAATTGAAATTCTCAAAGCCTTATAAATAAAAAGTTCTCACTTTTTATTTATAATAAGTAAATCGAGAACTGAGATACCTATTATCAGACTCCTTCGGGCAGAGAGACTTGGAAAGAAAGGGCCTTTGCCAAAGTCCATAAATCAAGAATAAAAAAATAAAAAAGTCCTCTATGCCATTCTCTCTAATAAATCGGCTGTCTACATTTGAAGCGTAAAATTGGTCATGGTCATTAAAACGAACTGACGACAGTTACTATAATAAAATAAACAGTTTATTGGATTTGACAGAATTAAAAATAAAAAGCGACAGTTAATAGGTCGTCACGTCGTAAATTAAACTTGTCGGTTTTGATAATTTGGTGGTTTTGATTTAAAAAACATAATGTTTGTCTAGACATATTAATCATTACAAAATTTATTTTAAATAAAAACATTTGCGAATGCGTTGGGACCGTTTCGCAACAATTTATCTGTGTCTTGTTCTTTTTGTATCTATTTAATGTAATCTTGTATTGTTGTGAATAAAGGACTCTTCATCTTTTTATTTTTTAAAGAACATCAGGAGATATATTCTACTCGGTAAAACATTATCGCTTATGACATGTAATATCAGTGATGGTCACATAATTAGGAACGCTTGCGTTTTTTCAATACAATTGCCTACAAATATGACTTTTCAATTTTGACAATCAATCAAAAAGTTCTTTGGCAATTGTATGGAAAAAACGCAAGCGTCCTTAATATGTGACCACCACTGTATATGTAGGTAAGATGTTAGCGTTCACAGAATGCAACTTATCTATGGCTGTTATACCTTTTTCGTTATTTCCAATTACTTGACTCAATATTCTAGATACAAACTTGAAATTCGAATACTCACCTGTCGGTTACAAATTTCAATACCAACGCCACCGAATTTCATACAAACGTGAGCCAATATGGCGATCTATTAAAATGCCCGGCACAGAACGAGGTGGCAATTTAGTAAAAAAAACTAGAGAGAAAAAGGACTCAGAAAATTGGCTATTAGATGTAAAAAATATCACAAATTGCTACCTACTCCACGCGTCCAACGACTTTGTAAAAAACCTTAGGGCGGTTACACATGCGTTGGTGTGAAAATATTCTGTTAATAATGTAATACGTAATATAGTCGCGTAGTAAGAACATAAATACTTATGAGAATACTAAAAGTTTTCATTTTTGCTATGTGGATAGATAAAGTGGATTGTGAGCAATTTAAAAAATAAATGAAGTTTTACGGCGGCGCTTCAGGGACTTAGTATTATTGCGTGTTAGGGTCTCCCCACACCTATCGACGCTGAATCGGCTTGAGCTGGTAAGAAAAAGTTTTAAGTCCGTGCAGTAAGAGTGAAAAAGGCGTCGCTCGGCTCGGCTCGGCTCGGCTCGGCTCGGCTCGGCTCGGCTCGGCTCGATTCGGCGTTGCGAACGGAACGAGAAGTCGTTTTCGCTCTTATTGCATGGACATAAAACTTTTTCTTACCGGCTCAAGCCGATTCCGCGTCGATAGGTCTGGGTAGACCCTTACGTAATGGATAAAGCATACCTAAAAGCTTAAAATGTTAATTGATTATATTATATGGATAGATAACTTCCAATAAATTAAATTGATTGCAGATGAAAGTCACTTAGTAATTGTGAAAGTAGCAAATGCATACTAAAAACTTAATGGAATGCTATTTACCCATTAGCAAATAGGATGGCTTGTTGCACATTGCACATGTGCAAATATACTAGTGGCTGTCACTTGTTTACTTACCCCCTTACTAATAAACGTTGAGTATATAGCTATACAATGTTTTGTCCTTATCTGTCAAATTCAAATGTTACAATAACAGATAACGACAAAACATTGTATAGCTATACCACCGTTACTCAACGTTTATTAGTACGGGGGTTAGAGTAGAGTTAGTACAGTATAGACAGTAGTTCAATTGAAACAAAAGTATGTCGCGCGGGTTGTTTGTGTGCGTGCATCGACTATACACGCTGTGAGCCACTACAAGCACACTTTACAAGTCACGCCAAGTCGCATAGTCGGTTTAGGCTTGATTTCCTTGTACGCTGATGTCGGTCGCTGACGTCGGTCGAGCGTACGAATATACACCATGTGATACGGGACCTCGCACAGCGACGCTGACGACCGCGGCAGATTTATTGCTACGCGCCGATGATGGCGCGCGTCGGTCTCGCTCGTCGGCGCCGCGTACGTCGGTGCGCTGACGCGCTATACCCATAGCGCGCTCAGTGAAAAGCTGACCGGTTGGCTGTACGCACGTGTGTGCAGCGCAGGCGAGTAGAAACTGTTCTGTGCAGCGATCGGTTTCGCACTGCGGGACTTTTCTTTGTCATACGCGACCGACGGTACGCTCGACCGACGTCAGCGACCGATGTCAGCGTAGGAGGAAATCAAGCCTTAGTCGGGGCCGTGTTGTACTTTCCTAATTATACTATGGAGTTAGTGCCGATCGAGTACTAAATCCGTGTGAACGTGTAAGTCAATGCCGTAGTGGGTCATCGCGTCAGAACGGATTAGTTAAGCGAATTGGTATAAGCTTATTCAATTGCCTATATCCCACAAGTGGGCAGAGGCTTAGTACGCCACGTTAGATCCAGAGCAGATTATAATGCAATAATAAAAATAAGGTTTTTTTTTCGAAGAGAATAACTATAATCGAAATCTACGCGGACGAAGTCGCGGGCAAAAGTTAGTTTATCATATAAATGCGAAAGTGTTTGTTTGTTTATTACAATTTTATGGTTCAACGCCTAAACAAATCAATGTGGAAGGTATAGGGGATAAGTTATGCCTGGAGACGATAGGGTACTTTTTATCTCAAGAAATTTGGCAGTTCCACCTAGACGAAATCACAAAAAAAAGTTATTAAAACATACGGCGCGGCCCCGACTAAACCGGCTCGGTCCGTCCTGTTTGTTGAGTTTGCTTGTGGCGGCTCGCGGCGCGTACGGTCGAGGCACGCACACATGCAAGCAAGCGATATGTCTGTGAGCACTTAGAACAGCTATACTCAACTGAGCTTTTACGAGTGGATAGAGAGCCCACCTGGATATAGCTACATAAATTGTCATCTTTCTAGCTATAACGTATTTGTGGCCCGTCTAACACTAAAGCGTAATTCACACAGCGGGCGGGAGCGGGTCGGGCGCCGGGCATGTCGTTTTCATCGCGGGACCCGCGCGGGTCATCGTATTCACACATAGCACCCGCGCGCTGGTAGTGGCGGGTAGCGGGGGCGGCGGGTCCGTCGCAGGCCCGACGCGGGTACGTCGCGGGTCCGACGCGGGTACGTCGCGGGTCCGTCGCGGGTGCGGTGGTCCCGACCCGCGCCCGACCCGTCCCGCCGCGTGTGTGAATGCTTCCAAATAACTCTATGTTAATATACCCGACGAACTACCGACCCGCCCGGCGCACGACCCGCTCCGGTCGGCTTATAAGAAGCTGCACACTTTAGTGTTTTGTCACTTTAACGTCATGTTTGAACTACTGCACTAATCTGTCAAAGGCATTAAAGCGACAAGGTCCAAAAGTGTGCAGCTTCTTATAAGGCCGACTGTACAAACTCGGAGCATCTTCTAAACTATCGCACTGTACCTTTGTTTGAACTACTGTCTTTACTGTGCTATCTTTAGTAAATAAAACAGAATTTCCTGGGAAAAAACTCTCTATAAAAATTCCTCAACTCGAGTCATAATATGAAATAAAGAATAGTTATTAACTTATGAACATTTCTTTGTATTACAATCGTTATCGGGACTAAATAGGTCAATGAGTCAGTGGCCGAGCTTTACTGATAACGTCAATACGATGATTCAAGTCATTGATAAGAATAAGCGGAATTATTAAGGTCATTAGTACCTAACAATAAGTTATGCCGTTCGGCTGTCTTCGTCAATGTTCGGAAATACTAAGCCACTGATGTTACTATAATATATAAGTAGCCAATGGCACTCCTTGGATCAAATATAGAGCCTTGTGTAAGGTCCGTCCGGATCGCTCGCTACTACCTACTACCATATTTTTTTGGGTGTCTTTTGCGATCCATAATATCGTTTGTCCTAATCGTAATTTGTCCTAATTTATCGTTTGTCCTAAACTGGTTTTCAGCTGAGTCAGACAACTTTTTAAGCTTTCCAAAAATACCTGCGGTTAGGTTAGGTTAGAGTTGTGTTTATAATAGGACAAACGATGAATTAGGACAAATTACGATTAGGACAAACGATATTATGGATTCCGATATAGACCCTCTTTTCTTTTAACCTACCGCCAAGCAGCATTCGCATTGTTGTATTCCACTGTGGGGATAAGACAACCGCTAATCATAGCATAGTGGCATTCCATCTTAGTCCTCAGGGTTGGCAACGCATTTGCGATCTTCAGACTGCAGTCTTAAGATTGTAGTCCTGAGACTGCATGTGTATATGGGGGTGTCCCTCAGAATCCCTAACAACGTTTGTCCTAACACATCGTTTGTCCGAATTTTCATTTGCCCTAAACTGGTTTTCAGATGAGTCAGGCAACTTTTTAATATTTCTGAGCTGCGGTTCAGTTAGGTTATGGTTGTATTATAACAACACTAAAAAGTTTTTAAATTTAAGCGGAAATGGCTTTAGGGTAAACGAAAATTCGAACAAATGATGCATTAGGGCAAATGATGATTAGGGATTCCATAGGGGAACCGTATATGGGGCACAGATCCCATTAAACATTAGGTGGCCGTGTGTTTGTCTTTTCCACCCCATTATATTTTCCAAAAATGAGGAATCTAACGATACCTTGCAATTTGTAATTCTCCAAGCAGTTTAATCTACAGTCTTGTAAAAGTGCAATTACAAGAAAAAATACACTGATAAAGGAATGCATTGAAAAAGGTACCAGTGCAGTTTTTGGACGGCTAGCTATTTGTGTATGTAGAATTCAATTTGGCGCATTCGATACGGGCGTTGTAATTTCCTGACAACAGATTCGTTTATAAAGATAACTGTTAATTTAACGTTGGAAGTGTTTTATGATTTTGTTATTTTTTTAATGTAATACAAGGGTTTATACGATATTGGGTGAAACAGAAGACGAGCGATATCGAAATGTTAATGTGAACATATTCTACGAATGTGTGTGTGTGTATTGCAGATTTTTTAAAATATTTTGGTGTAGGTGACCAAACTGGAATAAGACTTACCTACTCCGAGATTAGTCCATACAAATTCAGCGTTTAATCTAGGTATAACACTTTATTCCAGTTTGGTCGAATCCGCCCTTAATAATTATCACTATTCAGGATATTTATTTTAATGCAGGTTAAGTTTTTTGCAATAAATATTTCAATATTACATTGCTCCCATATTTGCCATTCAGTGTTCCGCAAAGTAAACTGCTCAAACAAAAACTCATCGTATAATAATCATCTATCTTTGTCACCATCCTACAATTTTGGAATATCCATTGTATTTCCGCTCGCCATCGGCATGTGTGCCAGCGCGGGCGCAGGTGTGAGCGCGGCCTGCGCGCACGCATCGTCGCGTGCGTTTAATCTCGGCGCAAATTGCGCGGGAGGGAACGAGATCTGCACATGTTGATATCCTGTTCTATTTGTAGCAATATTCTAAAATAAAGTCCTTGTTATATGAAGCTAGTATTTCACGCGAGAATAGCAATAAGCCTACAAATGTTATAAATGAGTTTTCTTTCGGTTTGTTTGTTACTCCTTTACGCAGCAACGGCTGAACGGATTTTGATGAAATTTGGAATGGAGATAACTTATACCCTGGGTTAACACATAGGCTACATTGCAAAAATATTAAAAGTTCCCGAGGAAATACCGATAATCGAAATCTACGCGGACTAAGTTGCGGGCAAACGCATAAAATAATCTATACCTAATATAAAACGCAAACCTGACTGACTTATATATCAACGCACAGCCGAAACTACTGTACCTACCTAGAAACTTGAAATTTGGTACAGGGGTTCCTTTTATGATGTAAGTAAGCACTAAGAAAGGATTTTCCGAAAATCGACCCCCGACGGGAAGAAATGGGGGAGTAGCGGGAAACTAATTCTACGCGTACGAAGTCGCGGGCGTCCTCTAGTGATAAATATCATTGGAGACCCTACAAAAATTGACCTAGACCTTAAAAAAACAAGTTAAGTTCTAATTTTGTACTGTGGGCACCAGACGACGACGATATACATACATTAAATAGAGAAATATGTATGTATTTATTTAGATATGTAGAAAATATCTAAGACTCAGAAACAAATACTCATCATCACACAATTATTTGTCCATACTGGGAATTGAACCCAGGATCGCTAGCTTTGCACGTAGCTTTCAACCAACCGCGGCTGCGTTTTTTTATATTATATCATATATCCTAGCTTGGCAGAATGTAAGCAGAAGCCATTCCAATGGTGTCCCAAAAACATGATGCACACTATTGCACACTTATTCATTTCGCAAACAATCACACAAAAATACCGGTCACCTAAACAAATAATTATTTTTTCATATTCTACACCTGTACAAACCCTTTTACGATCCATTGCCGTAAATGAGCGCTATAATTAGCTCCTTTGTAGCCTCTTCACGCGGTCGTGTCACTATCCCATTTAAAGTTAACCCCAAAAATGACTCCCGACCGCAGTTGCCTCCGGCATATGTCAAGCGTGAAGTTAATACAGCCAAATAGCCCTATTAAACGGCACAAGAGAGCCATGTAGGTATTATTTAACCGTGTTAAACTCGAGAAGGAAGCTATAAGAACCACTAATTAGGTACCTACCGTAACATTTTGGTGCTAAGTCGCTGCTGGTCACTACAAATGCTCAGTAAAGCAATTTATCTTTTGTCATGCCGTTGTATTATTTTTAACTCGGTCGCCATTACTGTCAAGTAGCTTCCTAAATAAGAGCTATTGAATTGACAATACGATAACTTGTCAAAAGCAAAGTGGTTTTACCGAGTGGAATACCTTCTTTAGCAGTCGGGTAAGTGTGTTACAGAACTACCGGTTTGTTAATAGCGATCGGATATATTCGGTTTTCTAAACGAGTGACAAATATGCTGTGCGTTGTAAGTGCAAGTGTGATAGCGACAGTCAGAGTAACTTTTATAAAATATTAATAATAAAAAACACTAAACCAGACTGCAATAAAAAAAAACTGAAAAGCGAAAAACAAGCTCTAAAAATTATAGAAAACTGTATAGCAATGTACTTATTGATATTTATAACAATTTAAATTTAACTTGAATATTGGAAAAGGCATTGCAGGCCCAAGCAATGAATTACAAATCCTATTTCTTGATATAGGTAATTTAACATTTGGACTTGCTTGTCCCCGCCTGCAATGCCTTTTCCAATATTCAAGTTAAATTTAAATTCTCGATGCGAAGACGAATCCAATGATACCTCATTTGTCAAAATCGTCCAAGCCGTTTTTGCTGTAGCGGGGAACATAGAACTGGACATACATACATACATGACGGTGAAAAACATAACCCTGCTTTTGGGCTCCGCTGCAGTCGGGTAAAAACCGATATCGTTTTCGCTATGCATCTTGTCTAGTGAATGCAAATAACCGGTTATAACCGGTTATAACCGGTTATTTTCATACAAAAACGGTTAATAACGATAAGATACTGCTACGATAAAGAATACCACCCCAGTGCACCATAATCGCTTTAAAGAAACCTCCTAATTATTATACGCGGCCGAGGCCGTATAAGACCATTCCGAAGACGCCCAAGTGCTTACAATTTCACGTTTAAAGGTGTTTAAAGCGTTTAAACTTAGCACGTACGCGCCATATGGTGTTTTAAAAATGTACAAGACTGTATTGCGGGGTTATGTTCGCAAAAACTTTCGAAACGGGTTTATTTTACATTTATTTAAGAATTCCGTGTGGTGCCGGGTTTAGAATGTTGCCACTCCATGTCTTCCCGTGGATGTCGTAAGAGACGACTAAGGGACTAAAGGCTGTGTAGTGCTGTTAGGCGATGGGTTTGCAACCTGTCACTAATACACTGGATAACATCTTAGCCTGGTTGTGCAAAATGTGGTCACAGAATTATCAACAAGTTATTGGAGTTGTTGGTGAGTCTGTGGCTCTGCCTACCCCACTCTGGGAATGAAGGCGTGAGTTGATGTATGTTGATCATTGTGACCACAGAACAGAAAAAACAGTAGATGTGTGAAATGGACGTGTCACGTGTGGCATGGTTATGCGGAGTTCCGTGCAACCTAGCTTAGTTTTGCCGCGATCGCTTGTGCGTGAAAGTTGTGCGAATAATGTTTCTAAAATAGGAAATAAATCCAGAAGTATGCCTTATTGTGCTATTTTGGATTGTAAAAGCGATAACCGCACCAAAAACATTTTCCATGGTGACGTGTTGTTTTTATGATAGTTTGAGTATTGGCGACGACACAGGTCTGATACGCGCAATGAGGTGTTCTTATTTCAAATTTCAAACTATATCTTATGCAAAAACGAATGCAGTGCTGCCATCTATAATCGTAAACCGTTAAACTAAAAGCTATAAAACGCTAAACGAATGCCATTTTAACTCAATACAAAGTATTCCCTTCCTTTATACCCTAACGAGCTATTTACCATACAACAAAATGTTTTTTATTCGTCTATAAAGTGAAACAAAGTCAACGATTTAGTTACGAAATTAGGTCGCTATAAAGGCTGTAAAAAGTCTATGGTTTTTTGTTTCAAAAGTTTCTTTTGTTATTTTCTGCTTGTCATTGACGTTTTTATGCTTCAGATATAGTTGTGATTATTTAATCGACCTTTTTGTTAACTTTAAACATTATTCATTTCTAAGTAAAAAACATTGTCTGTGTGTTCTTTAAACTACTGCCATCTAACGAGTTTCTTTAGATGACAAGTTTGGCTCACCGTTACTTTTACTTTAAGATTCCATTTGTCTATTATCTACACATATTTTTAAATTAAGAACTAGGCTCTGGTCGGTGGAGTAACTACCATTTTTCTCCGTTCTCTTTCATCATTTTCACCTCCTGATACGACACGATATTGGCCTTCAGTTTTATTTGTACAAAACTAGTTACCCTAGGTCTTCCTCTTCTTCTTTTGCCTTTGTCTTTGCCCTCCAGCATGTTGAAAACAAAACTTCACCATTCTATAGTTTTTAAAATGTCGTTTCTCATTTACCATCTTTAAAATCGCTTCGTTGCTTTATTATCTAGTTATTGCTAATTTCGTGTTTTTATAAGACAAGAATAAATTGGAATGTTGGAAGAGGGCGGCCAAGGCGAATGTTCCACGATCAGATTGGGGACGTATTAAGAAAGGGCCAGGTCAGGAGACTCTGAACCGACGCACGTGTATGAAGAGACTTATGAGTGTGGAGGAAGCGAGGGAAGTTTGTCTGGATCGTAGTAAGTGGAAGGAAGTGGTCTCTGCCTATCCCTATGAGAAAGAGGCGTGATTGTATGTATGTGTGTATGTATATCTATTAAGGATAATGCAGTAAAGCGGTCCTCTGGTAAAACCTCGGCCGTAGATGTGATATATTATGTAAGCAAAAACTAAATATACTTTTTTTCTAATTTTTACTGTACCAAATACCGCAGATGCTATTCGTTACATAAAAGTCCATCTCTATAGCCTTATTCTTAAACCTGACTGACTAACAAGGCAGCCAGTGGGCCAATTGGCACCCGTATGTTGGCCACCCTGAGGCAATATGGCTAACGTCCAAATACAAACGATCTATTGAATTGCGATATCTGTGCAAATCTGTTTTTATTTTATTGATATTGAGATGTTTATTCGCGCACGCGTTTATTCGATAAAGTTATTTTTATGGTGTGGAGAAAGCGAAAATGACCACACAGACCAATTGGTGGTAAGTGGGCTGCCTAATTGTGAATACACGCGCTGAAATGTGTTTCGTTCGCTTTGACGGGACTACTTAAACTCGCCGCTTGGACATTAACTCCTGCGTTCGCTCACCTTTGCTTTTGAAAGAACCACTACTCTGTCTGGCCTGCGCCTAAGGAATACCCTTATACTACTCATTTAAACGGCTGCTTTGGTGGCAGGTTAGGTGGTACGATGGTGGTATAGCGGTCCAGACAGACCCTGCAGCTGGTCCTACCACCCTATAATAGTTTACATACTAATTTCTACATGAATTACAAGTAATCTGCGTACATGTGTGATATTCATCAATGAGATAACCTTGATCCTCGTTATGAACCAGTTGCTCCCAAGACAATGTTCAAAATAGACGGTTTGTTGCTCTAGGGGATTACACAGGTCAAGTTGTCCTACCAGTTTTCGGATTCGATGACTTAGATTCAATTAAAACTTCCAAAGTATAACGAAGTATGAAACTTTGGTGGCTTCAAGTTGGGCTTAATAGAGGGATAGTTTAGGCTTTATTCAATTAAATCTATTTGAGGAGAGGAATATTAGTAAAATATTATAGTAATATCTAGCTTTTGACTACGACTTACTGTGGGTAATACTCATTCGTCATGTTTTTCTCGAAAAAAAAAACGGTTTCCAAAAAAGGTCACTACTACTTTCTCGGGACTCGAGCTATGTTCATAGCCATATGACAATTTAATCAAAGGGTATTCAGCGATTAAGTTCGTATAGGCGTAACAGTCAGACAGACGGGATATCGAGGCTTTTTTCTTTCACTTCCAGAGATAGGATTGACTATAAAACCACTTTTGGTTTTTAAAAGGTCGTTAACAGATTTATGATTTGTTTTTAGTTATTAATGATTTTGAAATCCTTTTAATGTAGGTATTATACTTATTATTAACCTCATCAAACTCCAGTAGGTACTTAAAAATACTTCCAAATTTAAATTTAAACCGTAAAAGAAATATTTTCCCGCTTAAAACGACAAAAGTTGAGAGATCCCCCGTGTCAACTTACATCGTGGTTGAAAAATCACTCCTATACGTTATTAGTTAAGGTGTACTTTTGAAGGTCGGTTTCGGCGTTAAATTTGTCATCTTGGCGCTTCATTACTCGTCGGGGTTATCGCGTTTGTACAGACGATGATTTTGAATTCAGAATACAATTGGTTTTAGGGTGTGGCTATAGTATACGGGGGTGCTAGAAGAGCTGTTTTTTTATGTTGGCATTATTAGAAATGCGTTCTAAGCGACGAGGCAGAGACATGTATGTTTGGACCGCACCAATTATAACCTATAATATTTTTAGCAACTGAACTTGATATTTTTTTACTGCTAATGTTTTTTTTTACACATTAAAGATCTAGGGAGCACGGGCAAGCGTCCTTTTTATTTACATACATCAAAGTGCGTAGGGATATTTTTTATCCCTAGACAGTTTTGAACATTTCAATATAGGCATATTACTACTGAGTCAAAACATCAAATTTGTCTAGGGATACTGAGTATCCCAAGAATTTTGGTGTGTGTAGATGGGCAGAATTCTATACTTCACTAACTGCCGCACTCAGAGACGTCAATTTATTTTTATGCTTGATTAAAGTTGCTGCTGTCACTTTCTTTGCTACAGTAATAGAATAAGACACGTCACTAAACAAGCATTAAATTTAATTGATGTCTCTGAGTGCGGCAGTTATACCTACATCTTTGTTACCGTAATAAATAAGTATTCGTTGAACGTTATATTTTATTCTTCTTTAGTTTGAAATCAATTCTATTTCCGCGTCTGTCTGTTTGTATATCCGCTTTCCTCCTAAACTAATCGACGGATTTTGATGCGGTTTTCACCATTAGTTAGATAATTTTTCACGGAATGTTTTTATGTACTTATAAATTCTGGTTTATGTACGTGTGTTACAGAAAACTTACATAAACCAAAGCGAACGTAGGGCGGGTTGCTAGTTGCTTTATAATTAGTGGTTAATTACCACTTTTTTTTGATACTACGGCCAAATAGTATGTATGTATGTAAACTCTTTATTGCACATAAACAATTACAAAACATTTTGCATCACTAATGTACATTGGCGAACTTATCCCATATGGGATCTCTTCCAGTTAACCTTGGAGTAGAATAAGCAAGGACAATGCAAGTGGATAGGCAAATTTACAAAATAACAACAACAACAACAAAAAAAAAAATAGTCCGTATAGTCCGTAAGTATGTCCCTCGGAATCCCTAATAACGTCTGTCCTAACCGAACACATCGTTTGTCCGAATTATTGTTTGTCATAAACTGGTTTTCTGCTGAGTCAGATATTTTTGTAAGTTTTCCAAAAATACCTGCGGTAAGGTTAGGATAGCGTTGTATAACACTAAAAAAACCGGACAAGGCGAGTCGGACTCGCCCACCGAGGGTTCCGCACATGACACGGTTAACTCAATTCAAAATTTGCACCGCCGCCGTTCCTTGCATAAAGACCCTGTTTTTTGGGATTTAATTTAAAGAGTACAGATTTCAGATTTTTCTTATACTTGTAGTAGAAGACGGCGCTACTTGCCAAATTGCATAGTTCTAGGTCAGTGGGAAATACCCTATACATTTTGATTCCCTCGAGAGTGTCGAAATACATGTTTTTGGCGACATAAACGGCCGTATCTTTTTTTTACGTAAATGTAGAAGTTTCATTTTATTACAGCTTCAAGGGACTGTAGACCGGAGTATATGGTTTTAATTCCAACTCGAGACCTTCACGCGTTCCCGAGATAAAGGGTCTTGACATACAGACAGACGGACAACAAAGTAATGCTATAAGAGTTCCGTTTTTTCCCTTTTGAGGTACGTAGGCGGAAAGGGCTTTAGGACAAACGAAAATTCGGACAAACGATGCATTAGGACAAATGACGATTAGGAATTCAAATATAGACCCGTATTTTCCACAAGCGCATAGTTTAATTGCTTTAGCGATTTCCATTAAAGTTGCACTTCAACGTTAAATTGAAATGCGCTTTACAATTTTTTTTGAACGAAATAATAAACCTTGATATCAGTCAAAAACAAACATTACCAGAATTTCATTCACTCATTCATTCCGGCCGGACATTGCCTCGAGCGAGCATCGGTTTTATTGTTTTTTTTAATACTATTGATATCCATTCGGTTTACAAAAAAAGGAACACCATTTATTTAGCTTTTATAAACGTTTTCAATTGTGAAAAGCGCTGTACGCATGTTCGCTGTACATTGACCTAATATGGAGTAAATTTTGCATGAAAATGATTAAATCGGGCACCAAAAGCGAATAGATTAATCACTTGATGTAGGTATGAGGTGTTTGTGTGTAGTGTTGAAACCAACACCAAAATGTATCAGGGGTGTGATTCTCTCAAAAACGCGGTCGGACGAACTAACGAGTGAATGTCGCGTTTTGTTCGCTCTGACGGGACTACTTAAACTCGCCGCGGCGACATTCACTCGTTCGTTCGTTCGTTCGTTCTATTATATCTAACAGAAATATATCATCTGTGAAAATTTCAACTGTCTAGCTATCACGGTTCATGGGATACTGGTGACAGACAGACAGACAGACGGACAGACGGACAGTGGAGTCTTAGTAATAGGGTCCCGTTTTTACCCTTTGGGTACGGAACCCTAATAAAAACAAAAACCGCATCTGAATAAGTACCTACATCCGTTTGGGAGCTGGGATGTCACAGACAGATACACAGATACATAAGTTAATCTTATTAAAACCCTCTTTCTGTCGGGGGAAAAAGGAGGGTTACGATTTATCTATCAGATAGTGTTATCTAGAGATTAAAACATTACCTAACACCAGTAAGTCACCCCAACCGCAGTTATAACTTTGTCAAAATAACTTACGTTACAACTAACGCCATTAGTAGAACAAATTCAATAAATCCCCTTTGATGTCGAAACACAATCAAAAGCAAACCCTAACACTTTGTACTAAAACCCATTCTGAATCGAAAGCGCGTTGTAATAAAATGTGGTCAATAGTTAAAACTATTCATTGATTCATTAATTTAATGTCATTGGAAATTCAACCGTAAGTTCGGATGGTAAAGTAGCGAATGGATTGTGGGAGCTGTTACAATGGACCCGCAAATCATTGCTAAATAGACAAAATCGTTTTACCTATAAGGGAATGAATGTTAGATTACATTTTTGATATAGATGCGATTTTATGAAGTTTTAATAAAAAATAATTTTATTAAGGTCGAAAATACTTACTACAACCTCCTGAGCCGAGCCTGAGCTTTAAAAATAACAACAACAAACACTACGTATTTAAAAAAAAAGTAATATCACTCGGTTTGCCATAGTTTTCATTTAACAAACATTTTAATAATTTATAAGTAATATAAAAGCGTTGTAGGACTGTATTGGGATGTTTTACCTTTATTTTCTTGATTCTTTTAAAAGTACATATTGTGTCTGCAGTCTGCTAGTTATTCATTTATCTTTCCATCTAATTTATATTTGGGTTTAAATAATTATTAGACTGTTATCCATTGCAAGTAAAGGAATTAAACTTTACTTTATACGTTTTCAAATCTAAAATTATATTTTTAAAATAAAAATTATCTTCACATTTAGCCACTAAAGTTACCATTTTTATTAATCGTAATTTTTTTATAAGACCTGTAGTGAATAACTTTAGCTTTTATAAAACAATTGATATTGACCGGAGGTTCTATTCTACACTGTAAAACAATATTGCCTTTGTCATGTTACCATATTGTCAACGTTACTATAGCTCTCAGTCACTTGACAGTATTGGCGACCGAGTAAGGCACAATACTATAACAATATGGATGTAATCAGTAGAAGCAACTAGATCACCTGCAAGCCTAGTATGGTTCCGTCTATATCGCTTTTCAAATATGGATAAAACATCCGTCACACTCCTACTTATTTACGTGTCAGAAGGTGACGGATGCCTTATCCACACTTTGTCACGCCACATACGCAGCTATATTAGGCCCCCTGGTCTTTATAAAATAGTGCTTAAAGTTCAATGTGGTGTTGACGAATCTACGCGTTTAATCTTTCACTTTGAAGGATGACAGCGCCAACCCGAGGGCCAACTGTCAGGCTTCTGATACGTCAGTCTATGTCAACTAACGAGCAAGGGGTATATTTTATATAGGTACTGATGTTTAAATACATACAGGGCCAAGATTCTAGGCGGTAAAAACAAATTTGTCTTTGACCTGTTATCGTATTGTCAACGTTGTGATAGCTCTTATTTACTTGACAGTAATGGCGGCTGACGTCAAAACAATACCGTAACAGGGCCTCTATTCAACACGGTAAAAACAATATCGTTTTTGTCCTGTTATCGTATTGTCAACGTTTTGATAGCTCTTATTTTCTTAACAATACCATAACAGGTAAAGTACGATATCGATTTTACCGCCTAGAATAGAGGCCCTGGAATAAGTACTAAAAGTGTTTACTAAAATTGGCAGATGTACTGGAATGTTAATCTTCCACCATTAACGACACATTTAGCATATTTGGTAGTGACCCTGCCTACGAAGCCAGCGGTCCCCGGTTCAATTCCCGGTAAAGAGTGGTAACGGCAAATATTTGTGTTTTACAACTTTGTATGAACGCCAAAAAAATCATTTTTTTAATCCTTATGAAAAGAAAAATTCGTTTTCAACAGCGAGAAATTGTACATACATTTAAACCTTAGTTATTACGATAGAATAAACTAAAAAGAAAATTGTTCAAGAACTTTTTGATCGGTTGCCAAAATTGAAAAGTCATATTTGTAGGCAATTGTATGGGAAAAACGCAAGCGTTCAATTGCGTGGCCACCACTCTATTAGTATGTTTATCGTTATTTCGTTCCCATAGTGGCCATAGTACAAGCCTAGAGCTTAGTTTGGGCACTAGATAAATTTGTGTGACATTGTCCCCTGATATTTATTAATTCTATTCAATCATGTAGTTCCAGTACACAATACAACTAAGCAAAGCTAATCTGTCAATTACAGACTTGTCCATTCTATTCTACTAGCCTTACCTTAGGAAACAGCACTTCATGTCAAGTTCTAATAACGAACGACCCTTCGCGGATAAGGGACAATACATATCTTCCCATTGTGTTTTGTTTTTATTACTAAATACCTGCCATCCACGCCAAAAAGCATCAATAGACCTCGTTAGTGGAATGTCTTTGGCGTTTCCTTATTTTCTTATAGTCTTAGTAAAAGAAAATAACTAATAAAAATAATTGTGCTTTAGTTCTGTCGTTTTATTCCAATTTGTTTCACCCCGTTCTGCTTTTGTATCGTTGTTATATTGACGACAAAGTAGCTTTTACTGTCAAGTGAATAGTTACCCTGTGCATGTAAAGTTTAGCAATATTAGATCTTATTTACAGCAGTCAGAATCTTTTTAAAAGCAGTTTTTTTTCGTGCGTTTCCTTTGTCAATTCTTGCACATTTCGACAGATATCTTCAGACGTTACTTCTTGCAGCATGTATCTCTATATTAACAAATTTTGAAAAAAGAATAACCGTTAAGGTAGTTCATACTGGCTAGTATTATTTTCACATTTTTTATACGCTAGGCAGATTACTTTTCGGCCAGCCCTCGGTGCTCTGTTTTAGAAAATTAAGCGTTCAACTCTTGAGTAAGAAATGAACTTTATTTAATCTGTGGCGTAATAAAGCAGTCGCTGCATCACGAAATAACTCAAGATAGTTGGGTTTGTACATGACTTTAAAGGAGTCAACGAACTTGAATACACAGCACAAGCAATGCATACATAACGTTTATTACTTACAATCACAACCGTGATATTATATTATGTATGTACAGCTAAGAAAATGTATTTGCGTATACAATCGTAAAAGTCACTTTACGTAGAAATATTAACCGACTAGATCAAGTTGTCCCGTGAGAGCTTTATAAACATGTTAGAGCGTGTATTTTTAATTTGCTCGCAGCTTTCGTAGAAGCAGCTCGGCGGTAACTAACTCGACTTAACACGCCTTCGAGTGCGAAGGGCAACTGAAATGTGTTGGTTTTTACTTCGTCGTCAAATTGAAATTGAAAAGAGATTAGAATAACACTCCTGGGGGCGCTATTAAAGATGCGTTATGCTGATTAGCGTTTCTATTCGTTTCGTTTTTAAACCAATCGCGTCACTGATAGTTGACGTGATACGAAGAGTCACGTGATCTACTAGCGACGCGATTGGTTTAAAAACGAAACGAATAGAAACGCTAGATGCTATGACAGGCTAGATCACTCTAACTTAAGACTTTAGACGTATGTGCTTCTTATTAAAAGAAGCGGAGTAACCAAGCCATGCTTTGTCCTTATCTGTCGAATTCAAAAGTTACAATGAAAGATAAGGACAAAGCATGGCTTGGTTACTCCGTGTTTATGAATAACGGCAGTGAAGTTAAATTATTTAATGATATGCGACAGGGTTGTAAGATGACCAGCGAATATATTGTCTTGATTGTAAAATTTAGCTTTTCTATCGTAAACTTACCTTGGGTTCCTTTTTGTGAGACTTGAAAAAAAAACAAACATTATTAGTAAGTATTTAAAATTATTTTTCAAGAAACGGAATAATCATGGCTAACAGACAATGTGCTAAAAGGTCTAAAAATTCATATAAAACGCAAAGTTTTTCATACCCCAAAACAAATGTCGAATGAAGTACAGATTTCTTTTCAAACCTTTTTTTGCCATAGATAAGGCAAACGAGCATACAGATCACCTGATGAGTGATAAAAAAAAAAAGATAAAAAGATAAAAGATGTTTATTCAGTAAGTAGGCCGCACGGGCACTTTTACACGTCAATAATCTACCAGCGCTTCGCAAGAGACCACTGCTGAGAAGAAACGCCGCAAGAAACTCAACAGTCAGTCGTTTTTTAAACATTTCTTATGATATGATATTATACAACGAAAAATAAAACTTAACCTAGTATTATATAAAACAATGAATGTAACAAAAATATGTCTATATATATCATGCGTAGTTGAGCAGGAAAATGTGTCAAAACTCAAAATTTCTACAAGAACTCATAAATAGTAAATATAAGAAATAAATAAAAATTAAAAATTATACTTACCTATGACGGTGCAAAACAACACATAATTAGTTTCGATACATTCCCCTACAGAAACCGTGTCCCCTAGACAATACACAATGTTTATATATTGGTATGATTAGGTTATTATTAAGATATTTAGGTGTTTAATTTAGGCCAAGCATTTTTATCTGTTAGATAGTCTTCGACCCTATAGTAAGCTTTAGACATCAACGACTTTTTCAAGTAATTTTTAAGTACTGGAAATGGTAACTTTAAAACTTCGTCAGGTAATTTATTATAGAAATGAATGCATTGACCTACAAATGATTTATATACCTTACGGACACGAAATTTTTTAATAGCAATTTTATTCTTATTTCTTGTATTCAAATTATGTATGTCACAATTCTTAATAAAAGAGTCTTGATTTTTAATGACATAAATAATATTCTCATAAATAAATTGTGATGCTACTGTCAAAATATTAATTTCTTTAAATAATAATCTTAAGGAATCACGGGAGTTTAGGTTATATATAGAACGAATGGCTCTTTTTTGTAACACGAAAATAGTTTGTATGTCAGCAGCTTTTCCCCAAACAAGAATACCGTACGACATAACACTATGAAAATAACTATAATAAACTAAGCGAGCTGTCTCAACATTGGTAAGTTGTCTAATTTTCCTAACAGCATAAGCTGCCGAACTTAATTTACCTGCTAGTACTGCTAAATGGGGACTCCATTGCAAGTTTTTGTCTATAGTTATTCCTAAGAAAAGTGCCTTATCCACCATTTCCAAACACTCATCATTTAGAAAAATACTAGATTCTACCGGTCTAACATTAGGCAAAGCGAACCTAACACATTTAGTTTTCTTAGCATTAAGTAGCAAATTGTTACTAGTAAACCAATTAAGTACTTTACCTAGCGTCGCGTTTAACCTACTATAATCAACGGATTTTCGGTCTACCTTGAAGATCAATGATGTATCATCAGCAAATAGCACAATATCGCAAAGGTTAACTACCGCGGGTGGTAAGTCATTTATATAAACGAGAAATAAGAAAGGACCTAATATAGAGCCCTGTGGCACACCCAGTTTAACAGCCGCTCCAATGGACTTTGTTTGGTTTACAACAACCGTTTGTGTTCTATCACTAAGATATGAAGACATAAGATTTAGAGAATTATTTGACAGACCATAATGTTCTAATTTTAATATAAGAGTCGCGTGATCTACACAATCAAAAGCTTTGGAAAGGTCACAAAAAATTCCTATTGCATCACAAGATGTCTCCCAAATATTGTATATATATTTAATGAGTATAGATGCTGCATCAGTTGTGGATCGTCCTCTGGTGAAGCCGAACTGATTACTGTTAAGCAGTTTATTTCTATTGAAGTGACCTAACATATCTTTTAACATTAACTTCTCAAAAACTTTACTTAAAACAGGTAGAATAGAAATGGGTCGGAAATTCGTTAAATCACTCCTCTCGCCCGATTTAAAAAGTGGTAGGACTTTACTATATTTCATAAGATTTGGAAAGACCCCCTCTAAAATGCAATTATTGTAGATTAAAGCTAAGTGAGGTGCAATTATATCTATGACATGGTGGATGACTTTAACTGACGTTCCCCATAAATCCTCCGTTTTTTTCAAACTGAGCGATTTAAATGCCTTAATAATAGAAACTGAATCTACGTGGGTAAAATCAAAGCTTATATTACATTTAGTCACATTAGCACAAAGTAATTTTTGAGCTCCAATCGCAGATGATTGAAGACATTTCGTGGTATTAATGGCTATGGTGGAGAAAAAATCTTCGAACGCTAAGGCCACGTCTTTATTTGATGTGATTTGTTTGTCACCCTTGTTTAGGGTGATTTGATTATCGCGAGTTTTTGTATTACCCGTTTCTCTATTTATAATTTTCCACACAGTTTTTACCTTATTGTCAGAAGCTTTGAGTTTAAGACTTAAGAAATTTGACTTAGCAGTTAAGCAAACTTGCTTAAAGGTCCTCGAATAATTCTTAACGTAAACTACGAAGTCATCGTTCTTGTTCTCCTCTCTCTCTCTATATAGTTCATAAAGCCTATTTCTACTTCTATGAATGCCTACAGTAGCCCATTCACTAAACTTGGTTTTTGACCCAGAAACAGTTTTCATCTTGAAATTGTTATTAAACTGGTGAAGAATTACACCGAACAAATCATTATAAATACTATTAGAATCCTTATGTGAAAAGGATAACCCACAGATATTACTCTGAACTTTATTTTTAAATAAATCCAAACGATTACTGGTTATGGGTCTGTATGTTATTGTCTGTGGTTCTTGATGAACATCATTTAAAAAAGAAGCCTTTTGGCCACTATGATCAGAATTAAAGCAATTAAATATTTCCTTATCCAAACATTCGCAATTACAAAAAATATTGTCTAAACAGGTTGCACTTGAAACACCTATCCGTGTAGGTTCAAAGAACAAATTATCTAAGTTAAAAGATTTAAATAAACTTAAGATTTTAATAGTATTATTTGACGATTCAAGTAAGTTAACATTAAAGTCTCCACAAACAATAACATGCTTTTGGGTTTTAGATGCTAATTTTAACACATTTTCCATACTGGATTCAAATGTGCTGAAATCAGCCGATGGTGGTCTGTAAACACAAATAATTATGTAATTTTCTAGTTCTACGCTAGAAATTTCTACAAGCCTTTCTATCGATAGCCTAACAATATCTTTCCTTTCTTTTGATTTTACTGTACTTTTAACAATTATTAAAGAACCACCATGAATGGCGGATTTTCTGGCAAAAAAACTAACTAATTCAAAATTAACAAAATCAAAAATTAATTGATCAGGTCTAAGCCAATGTTCAGTGATACACATAATTTGTACATTTTCAGTATCTAAAAATAATCCTATTTCTAATTCTTTGCTGGAAAACCCTTGAATATTTTGATGAATTATATTTATACTCAAAGGTGTTTCCGCTGTCCTATAATTTAGTTTAAATGATTAGGAATTGCATTTGTACCACTATTATATCTATTTGGCTCTATATTAAAAGTCAAAAGTTCTACCAAAGTCAAAATATATTTCTTTGGCAAATGAATTTTTTCAGATGTTAGCGTGAGGCGCTTGATGAATTTATTTAGGTCGAAGAAATGATATTTGCTATTATAACATATAGCATTATACATCAAAGAATTTAAGTGTGCTACTTTATTATTATAATTATATGGCATATTTTGTGAATATGGTAATGCACAAATTATAATTTTACCTATTCCGGCTTCTTCGATAAGGTTTAATGTTGATATTAATCTATCTACACTAGACTTATCTATACCAAGACTGTTTCCTACTAAAATCACTAGAGTAGTAGAACTGTCATAACTTCCCTTTGATATTAAATGACATAATTGCATAAGACTTGCATTATGATAACAATAATTTGTAACATTTTGTCTCAATTTATTACTTAACATAGAACCCATTCCAGACCCTATCTGATCAGAATAAATAATAGTTTTATTGTTACTAATTTGTCTAGGGGACTCATTTAAAACTACTTTTGGGGTACATAGCTTAGAAGTATCAAGAGCCACATCTGGCTGAATCACAGCTGTTGGTAAAGATCCTAAACAATTACAATTACCAATGCCATTATTAATTAAAGAATTAAAACGCTCCTCATTATATTTACTACTCTCCAACAATTGTGTGAATGCCAGCATGTGCTCCTTGATTTCGCTTTGAGCTGTTGAGTATTTTAATGACATATCCTCAAGTTTATTTCTTAATCTACTTATCTCAGCATTTAGTTTATGAATACTTAAATCATGTTCAGTCATATCTGAATCTAATTTTTCATTGCATTGTTAATTTAATTTTTTTTTTTTTTTTTTTTTATTTTATTAATTTTTCGTTGCAGTGGAGTCTAAGACCCATAAACAATTTCAATCTGAAGACTGCACATGCTTTACCAACCCGGACTAAGATGGAATGCCTCTATGCCAGTAATTTCGCCGGTTGTCTTATCCCCACACCGGAACACAACAATGCGAATGCTGCTTGGTGGTAGGTTAAACGATAAGATGATGGTAGCAATTTAGACAGACCCTGCACAAGGTCACCACTCTTCTCTATCTTCTCTATCTTTAATTAAGAGCCATGCTCTTGTCGTTAGAGTACTCGCCAACCGCTCCGTTCCTCCGTCAACTGCTTGACTTTCTGGTACGACCCAACCTTAACCTTCTCTTTTATTTCTTCTTATGGTGCCTCTTAGCAGAGGTTAGCAGTCAGCTCCTTGCCTCTCTTTTATTTGCTCAAAGTAATTTCTTCTTGGACTTCTTCCGCCTCTCTTTCGCAGAAAAGGTCATGTCCTAGCAGGTGTCCTATCATTGTTCCTCTTCTATTTTCTATTGTTGCTAGTAAAACTATTATGAGTACCAAATTCTTAAAACAATACGATTGCATTAAACTGTCGGAGAACTACCAAAACACCTTAATTTCCTCTGGGTGTCGCATTAAATTACAAAATAATTACCAACTCCACATACCATAGATATCTAAAGCCCCTTGAAAATTGAAAATTAATAATGGATAGAAGTCACCCTAGTGAAAGGGTTGGCCGATGAACCCTATGGACTTATTCGCTCACGGCTTAATTACGGTAGGGTTAAAGTTATACATTATTTATAAATACGATTACGTAATAAAACTAGTTTGTAGCAGGACGAATGGTATTTTAGCTTGTAGTTGCATCGTGAACGAACACAATATTACAGACTTTACAGTGCAGACTGTATGGTAGTGAATGTTGGGTGTGGCAGGACAAGCATGAAAGTCGTATAAATGCAGTTGAAATGCGCTCTTTGCGTAGTATGTGTGGTGTGAAACTGACTGATAGAGTAAGGAATGAAGAATTCAGGGAGAAATGTGGACTAAAAGAAGATGTAGTGACTAAGATTGAAAAGGTTATGCTTCGATGGTTCGGTCATTTGGAAAGGATGGATGAAAGAAGATTGACGAAAGAGATATAGAGCGAAAGTGAGTGGAAGGGTCTGAAGGGGCCGCCCTAGGCGTACTTTTTCGAATCAAATCGGAGAAAAACTGGAAAAGGGCCGAATTTTAAGTACCCGAAACCGACGTGCGTGCCTGACTCGATGTATGAATGTGGAAGAAGCGAAAGAGATTTGTCAAGATCGTAGCAGGTGGAAAGAAGTGGTCTCTGCCTACCCCTCTGGGAAACAGGCGTGATTTAATGTATGTATGTACAGTGCAAGCGTTACTTTGTTTGTTAATATATTTAGTTCAAATCGTAAATCTATCTATATTTATAACCACAGATATGAATACACATAGATAACGCAAATGCATTTACTTCGCGTGCGCGAACCCGGACTTAAACTCCGACCAAGCGTAGGGGTTGGCCGTCGCTACTGACGTTCCGCGCGCCTGTTGTTGCAGCCGGTCAACCGTGAAAGTTAAGAACATGCCTCGTTGCGTGATAATTAACTGCAATAGCCCAAAAAAACGACGACTTTGAATCGATTTTGCGCTGAAAACGGAAAATTCTTTCTCTTGGTGTGTCCCAGTTGGTAGCAAAAAGTGACACGGTTGGTTTTCATACACGGTGTTTACGTTATCTATGTATGTATGTTATATCTGTGTTTATAACAGAAGAATCTGACTCGCTGATCGATCAACGCACGGCCGAAACCGCTGGACTTAGGCACTTGAAATTTGGAGGGAATGTTCTTGGAGATCCTAGGGGTGCACTAAGAAGGGACTATTGGAAATTCATCCCCAAGGGGTAAAAATAGGGGAAGTCGCGGGCGTCCCCCAATTACGTATATGTATTTTTTTTATCTAAGCAGCAGTGCTTGCTTGTGATTGAGTGACAGACAACGCACAGACTAACTAAACCGTTGGACCTAGAGCCTTCAAATTTGAAAGGAACATTCCTTGGGTATCCGTTGGCCTAGTTGGACCCTGCCTATAAAGCTAGCGGTCCTGGGTTCAAATCCCGGTAAGGGCAGATTTTTGTGTGACGAGCGCGAACATCTGTTTCTGAGTCATGGATGTTTTTTATGTATTTAAGTATATATTTGCCCACAGAACAGAAAAAACAGTAGTAGTGTCAAGTGGGCGTGTATCGTGTGGCATAGTTATGCGGAGTTCCGCATAACCTACCATACTTTTGTCGCGATCGCTTATTTCGATATTTCGACATTACTAAAATAGGAAATAAATCCAGAAGCATGCCTTATTGTGCTTTTTTGGAGTGCAAAAACGATAGCAGCATCAAAAAAAAATTTCCATGGTGGCGTGTTGTTTTTATGATAGTTTGAGTATTGGCGACAACAGGTCTGATACTAAGCGAAGCTCATGCCATTTCGACTGTTTTTTCTATTCCGTGTATTTGCCTATATCACTATTTATATCGTTGTCTGGTACCCATGGTACAAGCCTAGAGTTTGTGACTAGGGCAATTGATGTGACATTGTCCTCTGATATTTATTTATCATTTATTTTTAACCGACTTCAAAAAAGGAGGAGGTTCTCAATTCGACTGTATGTTTTTTTTTTTTTATGTTTGTTACCTCATAACTTTCGACTGGGTTAACTGATTTTGAAGATTCTTTTTTTGTTTGAAAGCTGGTGCTTTCCATTTGGTCCCATTTTTATCATAATGAAGATTTGATGATGGAGTCCATGAGGAATCGACGGAACTCTTCAAAATTTATAGGCACACCTATAGCGATTTTGGTATTTTTCATTGTAACTCGTGTATTTGCTCTTGGAAAACACTATTTGGTAAAGTGGAACTGATGATGAAAACCACAGATGGCCACCGGAACTCCTAAACGGTATATATTTCAAGGGTGGCGACAAGATATTTCGATTAAGATAGTTGAGCGACTATGACGAAGCATATGTATGTTTAAGTATTTGACTATGACTTTCCCACGGCGTTGCTTGCGGCGAGATTGAATTTCAATGTTCTATAGTTTCTTATTAATTCTTATTAATTAAAGTGGGACTACATAACATAACAGTATAATTATGATCACTAAAAAGTATAAAATAAAATAAAAGTTTAAAAAAAACAAAAAACCGCCTTCAAAAAGCAAAAAATAACTTCATTTATAATGGTAGGTAATAGGTCAGTCCAACTGAAGTCGGCGTCCAACAATATTTTAACCAAAAGCAGACTTCAGTTAGACTGACCTATTACCTACCATTATAAATGAAGTTATTTTTTGCTTTTTGAAGGCGGTTTTTTTGTTTTTTTAAACTTTTTATTTAACTAAATCCTACGCGTACGCAACCTGCACGTCGCTAGCGCCCTCAGGTAAATATATTGACACCACATAAACACGTGTTATGTACCAGCATGTACGTCTTACCCGTGTACCATAAACTACCTGCGTCAAGGCTAAGCCTACCCTCAATTTTCATCAAAGCCTCGTCTTAGCGGCGCGGCCGGATAGCCGGGCTATTACTGCGTGGGGCGAAGTTCAAATTTGCCCAAACGGCGGACACTTTGGTTGTTTCGTGCTGCGTTTGGAGTTTGGTGGTTAGTAGAGTTACTAAATGGTGAGTAATTAAGGTATGATCAAGATTTTTATTCTGTATAATCTACTAGCACTTCCCAAGACGAGGCAAGTGCTGAGATGAGCGCTGCAAAAAACTGAACAGTCAGTTGTTCTTTTAAACATATTTTTAATTACAATGATAATATTTATCCTAGAATTAAATATAAATGTTTACTATTGTAAATGTCATAACTAAATAGATGAGTTAGGCTAAGTTTTTTTTTTTGTTAAATAGCTCACGACTTGACAGCGGTAGTTAGGGATTTTATTAGTTTTAATCATCCACGCCTGCCACCCATGGTTGGATAGATTTTAACATAGGTGCACTACGCAAACATTCTAATTGTATTTAGAATATTCTAATGATGTATTTCACCGTATTTCTTTTTTTTTTTAGAGAAAAACAGTGCACGGACGGGTCGCAGGTTCAATCGGGGTTAAGGACTACTCGTACAAAATGATGTCTGACAAGTCTATTACGGCTGTAGTGCAGAATTAGTTTTAAGTGTTCAAGAGGTCCCAGGTTCGATTCCTTTGCAGGTCGATAAACTTTTATAAATCGTCTCGAATTCAGCCTAAAACTTTTTTAACTAGCTAAAATACTCGTATCGGGGGTTTTTGACTTTAGTTAACTTGAATTAAAAAGCTTTCGTAAATAAAGTTTGAAACTTCGAGAGACCTATTTATTTTTACATAACTCTGGGGACCTAGTGAAAAAGAGTTTAAGTCCACTTAACTCGTAATAAAAAAGGTTATATACATAAACAGAGTGTATGGGAGACCGGGTATGGTTGTCACATGGGTTGGTTGTCACAGTGGCCATCCTCAGGCCATCCTCCGGTCATCCAGAATTTCTCGAGCGGACTGAGGTGAAGTAGGGAGGGAGATATAGCGCTCGCCTGACAAGTTCTAGGCAGTATAATAAAGCTCTTGGCAGGCTTTAAAAACTCATGATGGCCGTTACCGTCCAACCCATTATTTGATTGAAAGACTAGGGACGGTCGGCCAAGAAAGTGGTCTACCAGTTTTGACAATTTTCTGTGAGATCTAATTATCCCTAAGGTTGACACTTGTCACTGTCATAATATTATTGCGAGGCCAAATCGAGCTTGTTGTATCATGACAATGAACGTCAACCGTAGGGTTGACCACGTTTTTGGCCGACTGTACCTTAATTTATATCCGGCTAGCTGACTACACGAAAGTGTAATAATTGATGTAAATGATGCGTTAGTTTTACGTTTTGTTTATTAAGTATGTCACCCTGTAAGGCATTTGTAACTATGACTCTTGTTGCCAAAATTATAGGTTCCGCATCTTGTTTTTTTATATATTTATAGCAAGGGAAAGCAGCAAGTGCAATCTCACACCCATATAGACATCTTAACTTTCAAGACTACGATCTCAAGACTGCATTCGTAAGACTTCAAATGCTTTGCCAATCCTAAAGACCAAGATGGAATGCATCTATGCTAGTAATCACCGATTGTCTTATCCACACCGGAACACAACAATACGAATATCGCTGCTTGGCACTGGGTGATAAAATGGTGGTCATTGGTCATCTACTTGTCGAGTCTCTTCCATTCCAGTACACTTGCCACTCATTAATCCAGTTCTAAACGAGGCTTTAAAACATAAACTCAGAGGGGACCTTTTGACTTGGCACAAATATTTAACTTGTGCCTGACACACCGCGGTGCATAGAAATCAGGCAATCAATTCGGCGGACCATTGTGAAAACATTTATAAAGTTTAATAAATGTATTCAGGATGTAATGACGACTATGCCTTATATTTAATACAGTTTTGATGTTATTTAACGAAGACGGCAAGTTAAAATTATAAACTCAAACTGCCACAACATTTATTTGACAAAAATAGAACAAACAATCAAAGATTATAATAGAAATAAACGAAAAGGTAAAAGAATAAAACATACATAGAGATAGGTAGAAGAAGCGAATTTAGAGACGTTGCGCTGGAGTGGAATTTAAACCCATCTTGAAATAGGCAACTATAATAATGTGTGTAGATGTACATTAATTAGGCCTTACAACCCTCGCGTAATCTGATTATGAAACTCCAACTCGCCGTGTTTTGAGAACTCTCATTATGTATCAGTTACATAAATTACTATTAAGAACTCAAGATTAACAAAATATTATTTGCAAATCATTAAAGCTGGGAATTCACGACCGCTCCAACAAGCCGAATAGAGCAGCGCCGCGCTAAAATCCATCCGTGAATGTCAAAACTGCAGCGTTTAAAAATATTTGGCGCGGTCCGTTGGATTTCCAAATGGACGTAAAGCCAGCGCGATGCGCCATCGCGCCATCCGAATGGAACTATCGTGAATGTAGAAATTCAATGTTAGAACACACCACGCCTCCGCGCCAAGCCAAATGGCGTTATCGTGAAAGCGTTCTCTGGCTGCCATTTTCTAATCAGTTTGCAACGTAATGTCACAACTTTGAGGCGTCGCGTGGAGCGCCCGTGAATGTGGTCAAAATATTACGCCGATCCAGTTGTATACACTCCATCTGTCGCCGAGACAAACGGCGCGTCCATGAATGCCCAGCTGAAGACATAATAAATTTTACAATTCTAGCGCACACTTCACTACACCTTTGAAGTCAGTAATACCGAACACGCTTAACTCCAAATTCAAACTTCAATAGAAAACCCCAATCCGCGCAGCACACAAATTCATTAAAACCGAAACCCAATTGTTAAAATATTAAAATTTCACTTAACAACTTAACTAAATGACGGGAGTTAGGTTTCACTAAGCACTAAGCTACTAAACTATTGCTACTAGCCAGGGCTGCCATAAGACATTCCGGACAGTCATCCTAAACCCCGGACACTTTAATATATTTTTTCCGGACATGTTTAAAAAAAACGCTTTTTCTGTCTATCTGTTTGTACGCTTGTTTCATTTAAATTACATAAGATTTTGTTGTGACTGTGAACTGTGACGATTTCTTTCCATAATCGACACATTCGTATAGCACGACACAATTAATATGGCGTGCGTCAAAGGTCTTACGCCGTTGACCAAGAGTCTATTATTGCTTAATCCGCGCGCCATATTAATTGTGTCTTGCTGTACGTAGATAGATCCCAACCGAGCGAAGTCACGGGTCGCTTGTATTTTTTATACCATGGAGAAACCAAACAATATGTGCACAGGGTACCTGATGGTTGAGGGGTTCTGATGGATTTATTTGTACTTTTTTGTTTAGATTAGTTTGACAAAGAGGTTCGCCTATATTTGTTAGTGGTACTGCCTTCGAAGCTGCGGTCCCACGTGATTGACTAACCGCCGAACCCTATATTCAAACCGCGGACAGATAAGGCTTACTTCGCCTTCGGGTTTAAATTTGACATTTGCCCATACAAAATGTGTCACATTTTAACCTGATGTAAGCCTATCTATCCGCGGTTTGAATATAGGGTTCGGCCATAATGGGTAAGGTTAGGTTAGGTTACGTTAGTAAGGTCCAAATAGTCGGGTATGCTAACACACGCAATTAAATTTTCAATGAAAATTTTCCGTTGCGCGACGAAAAATAGCCACACAATTTGTAAGGATACTTTTCGTCGACCAACGGAACTTTTTTCGCCTTCGTTATTTGTATTGTTAACTACACTCAAATATGGTCGAACTTTTTAGTGCTCACTCTAATGTCAACTCGGTCACCTTCAGTGTCCGGATTTTTCCGGACACTAGAAAAACCAAACCTTGACGACCCCGGACGCAATCCGGACAAATCCGGAAAACCGGACAAATGCCAGCCCTACCGGTATCGGTTCTCGGAACTAATTCGTTTAATCTCGATAGACGTTTAGGGGTATTGAATTTTGAGTTTGATGGCAATTATGAAATACTTAAGTTAACGAAGATTAGTAAGTTAGGTAATTGATATCTCAAGTTACGGCTATAGGGGATTGTGTTTTGAACTATTGGTTGCCTGTGGCTTTGTCCGTAGAGATTTAGTTTCTTTTTTTCCAAAGTTTTAAAATAATGAATGTTTATATGTGATGATGTTTGTCAATATCCCACTATGCAACTTCATCTTTGCCAGTTTTAGACGTAAAGTACACTTTGCGAATCAGCGATTTTATAGTAGACGTGAAACAATACATAGCACCGCTATTATTAAAAAAAACCGTCCGTCTTCCGTGTGGTGCCGGGTTTAGAATGTTGCCACTCCATGTCTTCCCGTGGATATCGTAAGAGACGACTAAGGGACTAAAGGCTATGTAGTGCTGGTAGGCGATGGGTTTGCAACCTGTCACTAATACACTGGATAACATCTTAGCCTGGTTGTGCAAAATGTGGTCAAAGAATTAGGTATTAACAAGTTTTTGGAGTTGTTGGTGAGTCTGTGGCTCTGCCTACCCCACTCTGGGAATGAAGGCGTGAGTTTATGTATGTATACAGTGTGGAAAAATAAGTCGGGCCCTGAAGGGAAACTACCTTAAATCCTTAAGTTGGCTCATTTTACTTAAAAGAGACATTCCTTTATTTTAACAAAGAAACAAAACTGCATTCAAAGATTTTCTAAAACTCGCTTGCCTCGCCCGGGAATCGAACCAGCTAAAAATTAAAAAAATAAGAACTGGCTTTTTTATTCTACTAATCGATAGGGTTATTGTTCAGGGTAAAATCTTTCTAATAAACATTTGGTCTTAGAAATAAAAAAGATCGTGAAAACTACCAGTAATTATAGGGAGTGTTTATTTTTTGAATTTTTAGCTGGTTCGATTCCTGGGTGAGACAAACGATTTAAGAAAATCTTTGAATGCAGTTTTGTTTCTTTTCAAAAATAAAAGAATGTCTCCTTTAAGTAAAATGAGCCAACTTAAGGATTTAAGGTAGTTTCCCTCCAGGGCCCGACTTATTTTTCCACCCTGTATATTAAAAAAAACAACTAAAATACTTACTCAAAAAAAGTGTAAAGAAATCTAACGTTACAACGCACTTAAAATGTCAATAACGTTCTTACCAATCGTTTGATCACAATCTCACAGCGATCAGAAAAACAGTATTCACAATAAAAATAAAGAAATATTATCGAGAACCCTTATCTCTACGGGGATCCACCTTGCAAATCTCCTTACACGGTAATCCGCATCTGCACTTTTTGTCGTCCCTTCGAGCGGGATCGCATTAGTGCAAGCTTTTAGGATTCCGTGGGACTCACGAGAAACTTCTTAAATTGTGTAAGTTTGTTAAAACTTCTCGGTAACCTGTAGAAATATTAACATTTGTATGGAAAGATAACATTTTTAAAGCTAAGCTAAATATTTTTTTAATGAGCGCTAGTAAGTACCTACTTATTTGTTCAGTAGGTATCGCTGCTTAAATACAAAAGCGACACAAATCAAAAACAAATATAGTTTTATTTAAACCTTAAAGTACGAGTAAATAACTCCATTTTAAATGCAACACAAACACATTTTGGTTTGTGTCGCTTTTGTATTTAAGCAAAGGTATATACCAATTTATTTATTTATCATCGTCTTGTACCCATAGTAGAAGTAGAAATAGTAGTGTTAGGTTAATTTGTGTAAGATTCTTTTTTTTTTAAACCAATTCTTTACCTTTAATTAGTTGGTAAATTATAATGAATAACGATAATACTGAATGTACATAGTTCGCCAATTTAAACAGTCATCTCACAAAATCAACTCTAAGCGATAAGCAACAAAGCCTTATAACATAGTGGCACCGCAAAGTCGCAAAAATATGTGGACAGACCTACTATGGCAATGAAGTTAATGCACATATTTTTGCAACTTTCTGCAGATAATTATTTTTACCCTAGACTGTACGGAACCCAGTCTAAGACGAAAGTGCTTTCTTCAACCGTCTGCGCATAAAACGACATTAATCCTTTACTAATGGGTTTCTTAGTACTTATTCTGTTAGAGAAAAGGAATTAAAACACGTGTTAAAAATAACCTTTATTCTTTTTTCTAACCTCCGTATTAAAAAGCGGCTCCGTGTATATGTGTTTGTCTCTGTGGCATAGCTCTGAAATGGATGGACCGATTTGGACGCGTTTTTTTTTATTTGAAAGTAGGTTTTCTAGCGGTGGTTCTAAGGTACGTTTTATCAAAATCGGTTCAGCCGTTTTAGTGATATCAGCTCTGAAAGAAGGCATTATCAGGTTTTTTTTATCTAACTATTAAATACTTACTTAATTATTTAGTCAAGTTTCCGGAACAAATTTATTTAAGACGTTGGTCAACTCTGGCATTTAAGTTATTTCAAATAAATTTAGTTTTACTGTTTATTTTTAACTGCAAATATAACTTGTTTTTTTAACCCCCGACGCAAAAAGAGGGGTGTCATAAGTTTGACGTGTATCTGTGTATTTGTATATGGCATTGTAGCTCCTAAACGGGTAAACCGATTTGGATGCGTTTTTTTTATTTGAAAGTAGGTTTTCTAGCGGTGGTTTTAAGCTAGGTTTCATCAAAATCGGTTCAGTTCAGTTCAGTGATATCAGCTCTGAAAGAAGGCGCCATTATATCAGGGCTTTTTATCTATTAATACTTATATTTAGTCAAGTATCTGGGACAAACTTATTTAAGACGTTGGTCAAATCTGGTGCTAGAGTTTTTTCATATACATTTACTTTGGCTGTTTTATTTCAACTGCAAATATAACTTGGTTATTGTTTATGGTTCTTGTAATCCTGCTTGGCTGCGGTTTCATCTTACCCGTGATGAGATTATGTCAATAAAATACGTTTTTTTATTGTTTATTGATGACTATGGATGATATCGACACCGACATTCCCGGATAATGACTATGATTTTAGGTGTAATATGAGTAATCAATGTTTTTGTACGTTGACAGTTAAATACTTGATAAATAAAATAAAGTTTCAAGTAAGGATCTGGTACCTATATTCTGTAGTTGTAATAATGTCGTGATCTTTACTTGACTTGTCTACGTTATATATAATATTCAGCTGTGTCTGTGTCTACCTTTTTAAACTTCACTATTTTATTGTCTGTGGAATAAACCTAATAGCAATAAATTTAAGAGTTATTTTTAGAATATTTTTTAACCGTTGATGCAAAAAGGGAAGTGTTGTAATTTTAACGTGTGATTACGTGTGAATCTGTCTGGTTGTAGCGTCGTGACACCCGAACCAATTCGGAATTAAGGCTTGTAGTAGGCGATGGGCTTGCAACCTGTCACTAATACGTTGGAAAACATCTTAGCCTAATTGTAAAAAAAACCGGACAAGTGCGAGTCGGACTCGCCCACCGAGGGTTCCGCACATGACACGGTTAACTCAATTCAAAATTTGTACCGCCGTTCCTTGCATAAAGACCCTGTTTTTATTGTAATTTAATTAAAAATGTACAGATTTCAGATTTTTTTCTATACTTGCAGTAAAAGACGGTGTTTCTTGCCAAATTTCATAGTTCTAGGTCAATGGGAAATACCCTATACATTTTGATTCCTTCGATAGTGTCGAAATACACGTTTTTTGCGACATAAACGGCCGTATCTTTTTTTTACGTAAATGTAGAAGTTTGATTTTTTCACAGCTTCAAGGGACTGTAGACCGGAGTATATGGTTAATAATTTCAACTCGATATCTTCACGTGTTCCCGAGATAAAGGGTCTTGACACACAGACAGACGGACAGACGGACAACAAAGTGATCCTATAAGGGTTCCGTTTTTTCCTTTTGGGGTACGGAACCCTAAAAATGTAGTTACAAAATTATCAACAAGTTTTTTAGAGTTGTTGGTAATTCTGTAGCCCTACCCCACAGGGACTGAAAGCGTGAGTTTATGTATGTATGAAATTAATTCAAAGCAACAACATTAAAGAGCTTAAACCCACACATGTGTTCGTAAGTCCTTCAGTGTGTCCAGTGTATTAAAAATTCCGTTTATTGCGGAATTGGTCTTGAGCCTCTGCTGGCAACACTAACAATTATTATGCACGGCGAGCTAGGGTTGTCTAGTGCAATTAGAAGTTTAACTAAGTTTTAAATTAATTTTAGCTTAGTACAAATTCAGCTTTCATTAGTGTTTTTTTATACAATTACAATCTTAAATGTAGATATATAGACAGGCTACTTGTTATTAGAAATGCCGCAATAGTGTCTTTAACCCCCAAATATATTAATAAACCGATTTCGATAAAGTTTTACCGTTTTTAAGGCTAGTTTAATCGCGATGGTTCGTAACTAGATTAAAATAAATTGGATACGATTTTTAAGTCATAATTGTTCTTAAGAAAACGTTGGGATTTTTTTATCTATTTATAGTTATATTCTGTTTTTTTTTCTACAGTTACCTAATTTGCCTAGAGATCAACACCAAGAATAAATTCGTGTTTGCATTTGCCCTTTCTTGGACAGCTATATTAAGAAAATAAGCAATTTATATACGCACTGATTCTAGAAAGCGAATTTTAAAGTCAATCTATGTAGTTAAAGATGATGCCATCACTGATATTTAGCTTACAAATTATTTGCATACTTTATCATCCATATTGTGTAACGACTTTGACGAGAATGAAAACGTAAACGTATACATTAAAAACGTTTTAAAGAAAATAATTTTGCCGAAAATTACAAAACTTTGTTGTCCAAACCCAAACCAAAGCTACCAAAAAAAAATTGACCGCAGAAGCAGTGACAACCCTACTCGAGGTCGCAACCGTCACCTAATTTGGAATTCCCTTTTAATTTCCCACTGAATTTTAATTTTCCCACAAAGGGATCGAGTAATACCGAATGCCTTGTTTTCCAAATCAGGGTATTTTCGCTGAGTCATCTGGGACTCATTTGATTTAATATTTTTGTTGATATTTCCTTTTTGTCGGATTTTCGGACGAGTGTGGACCTTGGTCCTTTATGTTTTTTTAATTGGGGTCTTGGTTTCAATTAGGGTTGCCACTGTAATATTTAGGGAAAATAATCATCTTTTATGTACTCGATGTATGAATGTGGAAGAAGCGAAAGAGATTTGTCAAGATCGTAGCAGGTGGAAAGAAGTGGTCTCTGCCTACCCCTCTGGGAAACAGGCGTGATTTAATGTATGTATGTACGTAATCAGCTTTTGGGTCTCGAACATTTGTGGTTTTTAAAGTCTGAAGTCTGTTTAAGTTTCTATGCACCTATTTAAAAAAAATACATAGTAATTTTAAGTACTTGAAAGTTAAATTCACACATTAGTTAATAAAATCGTACACAAAATATATTTAAGATTTTTAGGTAGGTAATAATTAATTAAGGTACTACTTATTTCACATAGCAATAATTTGAAGGAAATCCATAAAAAATTAGGTGCTTATTTTTGTTCATTAAAATTAAGGACCATCAAAAAGGAATTTAAGTACATAATTAACTATTAATATTAGTAAAATGAAATTATTTAAGTACTTACAGATGGCTATCTATTTATAGTGATTGAATAGGCTATTACGTGACTTGTGGTGTAAAAATCCTATTCTTTAACCATTAAAATGTTACCTTTTGTACCTTTATATTCATATTTAACGTCTTAAGTTTGGTAAATAGTCAAAATAAGCCTTTTCCCGTGACAGGACCTTTCAGGCTTCCGAGCAAAGTTCCCGTTTCTAAGGTTTTTCCTTATATTTATCATTTTGTTTATGACAGTAACGCTTTTCATAGGGCTCATACTAAACCTTAGTAAGCTTGACGAGAGAGAAAAAATAAAAATGCTTTGTTTTTGCGCATAATTTCAGTACACTCAGCTTCAAATACAAGAATAACTTTGGTATTCTTAGAATTCTATAGTTTTATCTTAGAACACTGCTACTGAATTATCTTACAACCAAAACAAATACGGTTGAAATACTATACGACCTTAATGTTGCTAAGTGGCTGTAATGAAGGCTATTAGGCAGCCTCTATACAGCAGCGTATAAATTACCTGAAACAAACGAAAGTAAATTAGTTAAACCTTTATATATCTACAAAGATTTACGCACGAAAACATTGTTGTTGGTCTGTTAATACAAACAAACATACAAAATCAATATAATAAGAATTAAGTTTACATATTAATAACTTCGTACGCGTAGAATTAGTTCCTCGCTTCTTCCGATATTTTAACCCTTTAGGGGTTGTTTTTTTTTCATACAAACCTTTTGAAATATACTTACTTTAAGACCAATTCTCATACCTATTTTTATAAACATAAAAATTGGTTGAGCCCTTTCCGAAGAGTTTAACTACAAACACCGTGACATGAGATTTTATACATATACTTAGATATAATTAAATATTTCGTTAAGAAATGACATTTAAAAAACCACGCATATTCTATTGGCAACGAAATCTTAAAAATGGTGCAAACCCGCAGGATTCAACTAGCTTCGTTTAAGTAAGGTATGTAGTATAATTGGCCATTGTTTCTCTAATGAGCCAGGAATACAGGTAATTTATCAGGCCCCTGGGAGTGCCACTGGCTCCCAAGGGAGTCAGGTGGATAATGCTAAAAAGTCCTAAATGTTTAAGGATAGCTGTGGCTACTGCCTAAAGAAAACCTTGCTTTTTAGGATTCCGTACCTAAACGGTGCTAATGGGACCTACTAAGTCTCCGTTGTCCGTCCGTCTGTCAGCGGTCTGTACCTCATGAACTATAATAGGCAGATAGACCCTTGAAATTTTTATATTGCCGCTATAACAACAAATTATGAAAGACATTTTTTTTATTATATACGGCCTCCACAGAGTTTTGTTTTGTATACTGCCTTTTATAGTTATTTTATTCAAAACCAATATTTACTTAAAAATCTTTTCATAGTGACAAAAAACCTATTAACACAGGCACATTCACACACATCAAACCCTGTTCAAAACCTTAGACTATAAATAATAAGGTTCAAAATCATACATCATTATTATTATTTACTCTAGCAATAGACAAGTCTTGGGTATAATAGCACAGTATAATATAAACAGTAGTTAGTAGGAATACTTTATTTTCCTAGCCTCGCTCAACGCAGCTCTCCTATTGGTGGATTTTTTCTTCGGTCACCGCTCCGCTGCATCGCTGCGCTCCAGTGGACAAGCAGCCTTACGCTAAGTTCGAGATTTTCCAAAATCGTCAAAATGCATGGGATTGAGGTAAGCTGATTTCGAGTCGATAGAAAACTGAAACGTTTGCGTCTCGGCTACACTTACACTGCCCTTCTAAATAAAAAGGACACTTGCGCAATTTGATAGTCACAGCAAATTTAACCCCCTATCTTAAGAAATAAGGTTACTTATGCATTCGCGATTTTATGAGACATGCGCCCTTTTTTCTAAGGAGGGCAGGGTATTGATTCTCTCAAAAGCAAAGGTGAGCGAACGTATTCAATTTGGCAGCATGGCTTCTCGAACGTATAAGGCTGCCTAATTGAGAATGCACGCGCTAATATGTGTTTTGCTCGCTCTGACGGGACTACTTAAAAACGCCGCTTGGATTTCACTCCTGCATTCGCTCACCTTTGCTTTTGAGAGAATCAATACCCAGTACAGGACGCACCTAGCCGGTTTTGTCGGGGCCTTGCCGTCGTCGTCGTTTGGTTGCGTATCGAGACACTAGCGCCCGAGCGGCAATAGGTATCAGAAACACCAAAAGGCCCGGACACGAACTACTTTTTTACTTACACTATGGTAAAGGGTACAGACTAACCGAACGGCTCCCACGGTCCAATTAGGGTCCATTTGCATGTTTATTACTTCTGTCTATTAGGCGGATACTTTCTTCATTAACTTTATTTGTACGTAAATTGATTTCATTAAGGTTGAAAATAAGATGGCGTGTGGGCTGGCCTAGTGACCCTGTCTATGTAGCTTCGGTTCCGAGTTCAATTCCCAGTTAGGGCAATTTGTCTTCCCGAGTCTTTTTTTTTCTGTTTTTTTGTATGTTTTTTAATGGTGTATGGAGCAGGTAAAGGCACGAGTACACATGCCTCTTGATGATAGATAGGATCTGTGACCTACAGATATTTGCAATTTTAAGACTACAATCTCAAGACTGCAATCCTAAGACTGCAAATGCGTTTGCCAAACCTGAGGAATGCCTTTATGCTAGTCATTTACACTGCTGCTGGTGTCATAATAACTTCAAGAATCTAACTTGCACCTTGTTTTTAAAGCCACGCTTCAAAAACAGAAATTTTAGGCTTACTTATCTTAAAAATAAAATACTTTGAAAGTCAAACTAATAAGTTATGTACATTACTTTTAATGAGTTGCGAACGCCAAATGTCACAGAAATCCGATCAATTTAATCAATAATACAATCTTTATTAGGCCACGCAATAACTTTAATATAACCAGAACCACCATAATCGCTACAACTAAAAGAACAAATTAAACCGTTCCCGTTTCGAAATTCGAATAAGCAATTACTTAACAAGTTTAAAACAGTGTAAAAAATACCCAATCATGTAGATTTTATTCGTCGCACATTTTACCAACCAATCCCATTGCCGCAAACAGATTCCGAATGTATTTTTATTACGGCCGTTTTGTGGTACTGGCTGGTCATAATCAACGGCAGATTGGGACTTAAAATTTTATTTTTTCTCTAATTGTGTTGAGGATTTGAAAATGGAACACTAAAATAAATCGACTTAATTTTATACACAAATGTGTTGTAATTTTTTGTTATGACACCTTTTTCTGTTGCGTTTGAATGATAAAAGGACGCGAGATTTGATATTAACTAAATTGAAGTGGGTACCTACGTATGTAGGTATTATTTTTCATAAAGATAGTTCTTTACTCATGTGTATTTTCCACTCATATTAAGTTTTTAGTACTTACTATATTATTAGAGATGCGCCGAATAGTGGTTTCACCGATTAGCCGAATACCGAATACTATTCGGTTTAACCTTTACCGAACCGGATATTCGGCCGAATTATTCGGTTTACCATTTCATTGTTTTGTCGCGTAAACTGATCTAACAATGCTTCAAAACATCGCATGATTACGTTAATTACTTACAAATAAAAACAAAGGTGCTTATTATTACAAAAATAATTCAACACATTCTTCATAGGAGTTCTTTGACATATAATATAACGTAAATCTTACATAAGAAGTTTTGTCTTTTAGATCTATACCGTGTCGTGTAGCCAAGAAAATAGAAATACTTGAACCGAATATATTCGGCACCAAAACCGAATAATTCGGCCGAATACAAATAGTGAAAAAGATGCCGAATACGCCGAATACCGAATACCAAACGAATATTCGGCGCATCTCTATATATTATGTATAGTCACCAGCGATAATATATTATCCAAAATTGGACTCAAAAATATCTGACACGCTCTTTTGCCTACAGTAATAAGGACATGTCAGACATTTTTGAGTCCTATGTTGTATAATTACTGGTGACTGTACCTAGATTGTTTGACAAACAATCCCAAAACGAAATTAACTGACATTGAACAAACAATTTCTACTATTAATAACACATTATTTATTAATATTAACCAAATGACACAGCAATTTCTAAATTATTTCCGATTCAGAGCGCTCGATTTAATTTTAATCATAATAAAAGCGTTAATTGATTGAATTTCGGAAGCCAATAACAAAGATTATTCAATTAACAATTAATCGTTTAAAGTGCGAAATTGATCAAATAAGTAGTAGGTACTTATACTCTGGGAATTTCTAACTATTGATGTAATCGTTCGAAGTGATAGTTAATGTCAAACGAAAGTCGATATTGTACCCTACGGCAGATGCCGTGTGGTTGCCGGGTTAGAATTAGTTTTTGTATTTGCATTCCCTAGTTAGAATAGTGCCACTTCATGTCTTCCCGTGGACGTCGTAAGAGGCGACTACGGGGAAAAAGGCTTGTAGAGTACTACAGTAGTGAGGCGATGGGCTTGCAACCTGTCACTAATACACTGGTAAACATTAAAGCCTATTTGTGCAAAATGTGGTTACTGAATTAACAACAAGTTTTTAAAGTAATAGCTCTGCCTACCCCACTCTGGGATTACAGGCGTGAAGGTATGGTGTAAGGTATGTATGTATATATGTCATTTGTTCATCACATCATCAAATTATTTCCTATTTTTGCATGCCATAGTGTCAAACGAGCACACAGGCCACAAGATTATAAATGGGATCTGAGAACCATACACATTTGCATGTCAATATGCTGCCAACCCTGAGGACCAAGATGGAATGCCTCTATGCTAGTAATTCCACCGGTTGACTTATCCCCATACCGGAACACAACAATTCGAGTGCTGCTTGGCGGTATGTTGAAGGATAAGACGGTGGTAGCGATCGATACGGACCATACTGTACACAAGGTCCACCCAAAATTCAAAATTAATCCAAAATTTTCAAAAACAACACAAATAAAGGTCGCCATACAAGAAACTTGTTTTTTTCGACGTGGTACGGAACTCTGGCTCGCGCTTGGAAAGTTTTTTCATCACGTTTCAAAAAAAAAAAAACGCCTCGAATAATTCCACTAACAAGAACTCTCTACAAACAGAAATAAGTGAAATATTTAAAAAAAGAAAACACCTTTAGAAAGAAGCTGAAACTACTTATATATTATTCCTCTTTATTCAGATTCCGCCTGACGCGGGCTTACCCGGGATACCTTTAAGTAATTGCCAGTTCCGATACGTCTGTTTACCCGGACGGTTAAAGCGCCGGATCTTTGTGTCCGGATAACCGGGTAAGGAATAGTTTATTTGTGAAGAGCGGATTCGGGATTGGAAAGCGATCTTTGCGAAAAAGGGATTCTATTCCATACAAAGCTATTAAATGCTTTGCTTTAAAATGTGAAGTTATCTGGAGATGACGATTGGTTTTGGCTGAGCGTTTGAATCCTCATCAGCCTAGTTGGTAATGACACTGCCTAAGAGGCTAGAAGTCCCGGGTTCGATTCCGAAGGGCAAATATTTTTATGTGATGAGCGCAAGGATTTTGTTTTGAGTTTTAGTTGATTTAGATATTTTTTATGATTTAAATCTATTTATTTATAGAAACAGAAATAGAAACATTTCACAAACACAACACAAGAAAACAAAAGAATAAATTGAACATCAAACAAAGAATGGCAACACAGAAAACAAAACTAAACAATAAAGAAAAGGAAATTAGAAAAAATATAAAGTTGTATGATAACATTAACATTTATAAAAAAAATCCTTCGACAGGATTAAGGAATGCAATTTAACCGGTTATTAACAGTTTTTGTATGAAAATAATCGATTAAAACCGGTTATAACCGGTTGTTTGCATTCCCTAGACAGGATCTATTAATAGTAATTAATATGTCCTTGTTAATGAGGATTTTATAGAGAAAAATATCTCCTTAAGATGAGGACAGCCACTTACGTATCAAATGCTCGAGCAACCGAGGATTTCACATTTGAAATATAATACAGCCTGTCTCCGCCGGGTTCGCTTGCGGTTTCATTGGATGGCAACGTAGAGTTAGCGTTACAAATTACATAACAGCTTTGCTAATGAGAAGTTATAGTTGCTGTTTACCTACTTGACAATATTGAGTTAAATTCGTGTCTGTTTAGTTTGTAAAAGCAACAGGCCTGTCCATGTTGCATTCTTCAATAGCTAAAGACTTACGGACACTGTTCAAATGTATCTTATCTTATCTTATCTTGCAGATGGGCTCTTTCAGATACACTTCGACCCTTTAGGATCTTTTGTGCATTATCCTCTTACACACTCAGCTGTTCGAATTTGCAGGTTTCCTCACGATGTTTTCCCTTCACCGTTAGAGCGTCGGGTAATGCACTTAAGTTAGAAAAACTCATTGGTACACGGTGACCGCGGGTTAGAACTCGGTACCTTACGATCACGAGTCGAGTCGACCCCCTAAGCCACTAGGCCACCGACGCTCTTGTTCAAATGTATATAATTAACAAGAGTGCCCGAAGCGACAATCTGGCAGTTCAAGTCAATCCTATTTATTTTTTTACTTCGGTCGTCGTTAACTTATGCATAATACACTTGTTTAGGCTCACTGATTTGTATATGCAAGAAACCTAGAACGGCCGCAAAAAAACTGCATTTCTTGAAAAACTTACAACGCGCCAGTAAAAGCAAAGAGATAACTTGGAGAACGCTTTAAAGATGTTATAACTACGAAAGATATTAAGTTAATATTTGTTTCTTCTTTCCAGACGCATCCGACGAAGGCTGCGGAGCAGTGTTCAAGCTTTTAGTAGTTGTAGGATCTTGTCCGTCCGGACCGCTCCCAGCATCGCATTGTTGTATTCCGGTGTGGGGGTAAACCGGTGAAATTACAAGCACAGAGGCATTTCATCTTAGTTCTCAAGAACAACGCGCTAGTAGTCTTAGGATTGCAGTCTTAAGATTGTAGTGACTGACTGTCACGCGCATTCGTCGCATTGGCGGCCCACGGAAGTCTACCTTACGGAGAATTAACAGGACACAAATTACATGCGCAAGAAGGTAAAGTAACACTCAAGAGTCTAAGCCAAGGGTAAAGCAAAATCTAGACCTGTCAATTTTAACTGATGTTTTATGGTAAAGCTGCTTCGCTCTTACCAATCGAAAATGATAAACACAATATTGCCAAATCGCTTCTATCTTGAAACTAAATCCAATCACCTAACTCACGAACGAATCCCACCAATTTACTTACAGTTATTGAAAATATCGGAGTCAATTTATACGGCAATCATAATCCGCAATCAATACTGGCACGGTGAGAGATCATTGCGGTAGTCGTGGACTAAACGGGGACGTTGGAACGTGTTATATTGCTACAGAAGCGTCTAAATCAGATCCAAAAGGCCTAAGAAATTGTACAAAAATGGCTGCTTCCCCTATGAATGTGAGATGATGTTGAATATACAGTGTGTTCCTGGATAAAATGCAACAAACGAATAGGGATGCAACTAGATGCAATTCGATTAGTAGCGATTCGGATGGACTCTGCACAGTCTGCACAAGGTCCTACCTAAACATATTCTTTTTTTTGTAATTATAAGTGTGCTAAGTCATTTATTAGTCTTTTGTTTTCCTTACTTTTCTCAATTGCGATTATCCATGCTTTCAGATTCCCAAGTGCCAATTAATGTTTGTTTTAATATGCAACAAGCGATCTAATTTAACTGACAAATGGACCGTAACTATAGCAACATTAACCGCCATAACAGTGTCAATAATCGAAGGCCAAACAAAAGGGGTGACGAATAGTCACTGTTGACCTCAAAACGGAAAGTAGATCGAGTTAGGTACCATGACGATTCTGAGATTAACAAAATTCGACATAAATAATTTAAAAACAATCAATTTTTTTATGTTAGATAGGCTTGTTCTTGACCCGAGAGACCAAAGAGTCAGGACAAAGTTAATAAACAAATATATAAATCTCAGGGCACAATCTTACACAAATTGACCTAGTCCCAAGCAAAGCTCTAGGCTTGGACTATGGGTACTAGACAACGAAAAACGTACGTATATAGAAAAATACATAGACAACATGCATGACGCAGCAACAAATACTCGTGCTCATCACACAAATATCTATCCTTACTAGGATTTGAACCCGGGACCGATACCTTCGTAGGCAGGGTCACTACCAACTAGGCTAATGCGTCGATAAAAGTCGACGATGAAGATTCCCGAGAAGATCTATAAAAATCGATTGGTTCGTTTAAGAGATATCAACTCTTGCCATTCTATCGGGGTTTTCATCTAATTATTACCAAGTTATCAGGACCTTGAAGCATATGTAGAGATTAATTATCCAATAGGATAAAATTACTCTTCTCTTCCCTATAACTAAAGCTGTTTCCAGTTTGATCGAACGTCAACTGTTTACTATCATAATATTAGCAAGGATTAGACAAACCTCCTTATTAACCTACTACCCTCCAAACAACTATACTTGTCAAAGGAATATAACTCTATAGACTATAGCATTAAGTTCCATATCTAATAGCATTGTGACAGTTTAATTTACTCCGCTTCATACATGATATTAAACTTTATCTCACTTACAAATGATTGAGACTCCTTTGTCTATGTTATGGCTCTTAAGATGTACTATACCTAAAGGATCACGTAGACGACAAATCTATTTGCAATATTTCAACAGATGTTTACACGTTGAAGAGAAAAAACAAGGCTTTGTAAATACCTTTCTATGAGCTTTAATAATTGTTGAACAAAGCTTGATTTTCGTCGCAATACGCTAAAATTCTCTCTTGATAAAGCGAATTTAATGAATTATTCTGACACAACTAATTTGACACTTAAACAAAAAACACCACGAAAAACTAGCATTTTAAACTTGCAGATCACCTAATTTCTTCAACATTCATACCCATAAAGCATCCAATTTTGTACAAGATGAAAAACTCAAGACCTAACTCCGAGCCTTGCGGCACTCCCTATGTTTTCAAGCATCAATCCATACAAACTCGTTCTAAACACTCCCATAAAACATTTCCATTCTCTGTTTACCAGCATCCAAGTTGTGAAATAGTGTACGCATTTGGATTCTTATCTCGGAGAAGTCGACTACGATTCGATTAGAGACGTAATATTCTCTGCAATATCGGACGCAAATTTGCCCGCACTCCCGTTTTACATTTCTTAGACTGGGAGCTATAGGAGAAATGTTGCATTATTTAATAGAAACGTATGATTAAAAACAAAAGAACATTATGACACTTATATGGTTTATTGAATTAAATCTAAGAAGCAGTTTAAACATAATAATATAAATGGTTTCCCCGTGCAAACATAATGAGGGAGGTTTTTGCCAAGCAATGGAGTACAGATAACTAGATATGATAAGATATACAAATATGTATAATCAGCGAGAATGCTAATTATTGAAATTTGAAGCGTGATAAGTAATCGCACGCGGCACGCAACAATTAAAATAATCTTACACAAATTGGCCTAGTCCCAAAGTAAGCTCTAGGCATACTTATTAATTGTGTACTTGATAACAATAAACACATTTTAATAGAAAAATAAATACTTTTACATATTGAAAACATCCAAGACTCGGAAACAAATACACAAGCTCGTCACACAAATATTTGCCTTTACTGGGAATCGAACCCCTAACAGCCTGCCTTGTTTCGTAGGCAGGGTCACTGTCACTACCAACTAAGTTAACCACGTCGTCAAAAATTAATAGGTATTCATTGTATGACTTTAATGTAATAATTGAAATAGATTATAAAAAAACTAAGAGTAAGTAAGTGAACTAAATAGATTGTTAAGAGCTAGCACATCAAAACCTTGTAACACAATTATTTGAATGTACATGATAATACAATTTGAAATTAATAAATAAAATCGCCACCAGCTCCCGACCAATCAGCACGTAATCCAGCAGATCATTTCACGACGTCGCTATCCCTTTCCAACGCTTCCCACACAAGGAGAACGGAAATATCTTGCGATAAGAAAGAACGAGTACATTCGTTTGACGTCACGATTGCTAAATCTAGTTGTAGTATAGTATTATTGCAAATTGTGTTTATATTGAGAATAAACATATCATAGTTGTTGATAGAGGATAGGTAAGTCGTCAATTCTTATTATCACTATTGTGATAGAGAAGTTCATAGAAGAGCTCTATGATTTACCAGTATCACTTGAGCAATAGGGTATTAATACCGTAAAATACCGTAAGAGATCAGCAAAAGTGAAATACGGTTGGGCCGTTTCAGAGATATCAGCTCTGAAAGAAGGGTCACCATTATTTTGGGGGTTTTTATCTATCTAATCAAACTTGTGTATTAAAAATCTTCAATAAGGACTTAATCGCCATTATTTGACTTTGAGTACGGCCATTATGCGTTAGTCCTTATCTCTTACAGAATAGGACATCTAACGTTTTTATTTCAACACTTCCAAGTATCCTAAATACATAAGGAGAACCCTGTAACGTTCAACTACACCGAATACCTCTAAAAAACGCCAACGCTCCTTTAAAAACGCCTCTTACGTTCCGAATTCAACATTTATAACATTCGCTGAAACGCCATTCAAGACGGCCGTGATTGGTGGAGGGGGAAGTATAAAAAGACGAGCGATGCATGTTTCATTACCAGTATTGTGCGAGCCGCCGACGTCTCCGCCTTTATTGGAGACGAGGTGATTTAAAATGAGAATATGGAATGAGATATCGATTGAGCCGGTTCGATGCCTGAATAATTTGCTACAAGACTGAGTGCAGCGGTAATCATTTATGAACTCTGGCAGGTCAATGGTGTTAAAGTTTTGAGGAAGTGAATTGAGGCTTGAAACTGTTACCTAATATTGATATGGAATATAGGCGGAACTAGAAGAGGAATTAAATCGTCACGGGTTACGTATGCATAAGATTGAGCATGTAAAAATACATTATTGTGGCGTTATCTATGAAAAGGGACCTTATTGTCACGTCACTGCGTCACGCGACGACGTTGTATTTATATCGGAGCATCGTTAATAATGGCGGAAGCGCCATCGACAATAAGGTCCCTTTTCGTAGATAACGACTCGTTTTGTTAACTAAAGAGGTACTCATATACATAGGTAAATCAATTGACGCTTGATGTCTTACCCCCTTACTAATAAACGTTGAGTAACGGTGGTATAGCTATACAATGTTTTGTCTTTATCTGTCATTGTGACATTTGAATTTGACAGATAAGGACAAAACATTGAATAGCTATACCACCGTTACTCAATATTTATTAGTAAGGAGGTTAGTATGTAAAATCACAACTCCTCCTAAACGACGTAACAGATTATGATGCGGTTTTCACCATCAGTTAGATTTCACGGAAGGTTTTTATGTACTATAATAAATTCTAGTGGGATTGGTGTTACAGAAACCTCACATAAAGCGAAGCGAAGCGAGGGCGGATCGCTAGTGTTATTATAATTAAAGAAAATGAACTGCAATTTTAGTGGCAGTAAATAAATTGCGTAAATAAAAAAAGAACGAAATCTCGCCACAGTGTGATACAATTCGCATTAAAAATTGGTGCAGCCATATAAAAGTTTTTTCTGTTATTGACCAGTGAATATTTTCATTTCATATCCCGACTCGATTCGCTTTCTCGGTAAATTGGACGTGGCCAACAATTTTTCGTTTTTAAATATTACACCCATTGGGATATATTTTAAAGTAAATAAGAAAAAATGCCGGTTTAAATTTATTGCCGTCGGTCATGTTGATATACTGGTAAAAACTTGCTTCTGCGTAAAATTCAAATGAGCATGAAATTTAATAACTATTCAAAAAATAAAAAATTATAAGCAATGAATATAACATGTACCTCCTGCAAATATCTATGTTCCCTTTCTAATTATTTAAATTCTGAACCTAATTTAGGGTTCCGTACCAAAATGGTAAAAAAGGCACCCTTATTTTATCCGTTAACATTATTTTTCAATACCTAAGCATAATGACGGTGTTAAGAAACAATGCTCTTTCATAACATAACTCATCTTTGAATATACTTGGTAGCAAAGAAATCGAGTCATTTTCTATGGAAATTCAGTACTAAGTGGCTCGATTTCTTTGCTCCCAAGTGTATACAAAGACATGGAAATGTATGTATATGAACTGTTTATTGCACATAAACAATTACAAACAATGTTTGCATCACTATATATAATTTACATAGGCTAACTTATACTATATGGGAAATGGCTCTAGAGTCCAAAATAGTTGATTGTTTATTATTTAACTATCCAAACTACAAAAAAACTCCAAAATCCACACTTTTCAACTGTTATTTACTTAACAGTAACAACCAAGCCAGTTCATAATATAATCCCAACCAACAATAACTTAAAACAATAATATTTATTTAGTCCAACTATCCGGCTCGAAGGACCACGGCCTGGCTCTACATAATCACATTTGCAATTTACACCCGGAATATCCATATTAATTGTTAACCCACGGACAGACCGACTCGACCGCTCTTGATTATAATTTGTATAAGTTTATATTCAATTGTAGTTTGGGTATGCTGATTGAGTTTGTTAAGAATGATAGCGATAATTTGGTAGATAGTAGCTATAAATTAACTCATACCCCCTTACTTACGAGTTTATTAAATATAATCTCTCTTATTCATAAACGCACAATAGCTAAAGTGGGCTTGAAATATGCTTTGTCCTTATCTTTCATTATGACATTTCCATTTGAAAGAACAACGCATACTTTAACTAAAATACGTTTATAGTGCGTTTGAAAATAAAGGAGTTAATCTTTAGTAAAAATAATTTAGGAGTTTAAGCTTTAGATGGCAAACAATAAAAACACAAACGACGATAGAATCAGAATGCAAACGAATACTTTGATATTTAATTCATAAGACAATTGGCTGCCGTTTTTTGAGGTCGGAATTTCATTCCAAACAGAACAAAGGGGAAAAATATTCTTGACGAGTTCTGAGGAAAGAAAAAAACTGATAGATAAATATGATTATGAATAAGGTCGTAAAGGTATACCTGGGATAGCGAAGCGAAGCGATATTTTAAAAGCAGTCAAATATTTTGAAAGCAAAATTAAAATTATAAATATGACTAAAACCATGTCAAAAACTTAAGAAAATACATGAATGATAATGCTGCTCGGTTTATTACTCTTAAGTAGAAAACATACTAAAATAAATTGGTAGCAAATATGGACATAAATTGCATGCTATTTTTTTATGCAGTTACATATTGATTGTCCTTCTTATAAATCAATAACTATTTAGGTACTTAATAGAAAAATCCCCGATTAAATAGCGACTCCTTCTTTCAGAACTGTTTTCTCTTTAACGGCCCGACCAATTTTCATAAAATATAATAAAAACCATCTAGCTTTCTTGTAAAAAAAACCGCGCCGGAATCGGTCCATCCGTTTGGGATCTACAGACCTTATACAAACAGACAGATACACACGTCAAAATTATCAAACGTTTATTTTGTCTGTGCTAATAGCTTCGCTCTAGCCTAGCTTCCACTCTCTCTCTGACATTTTTGTGTAGGTTTGGGACAAATCTCAGAACCACATCAAAGTATTAATTAAAACTGGATTCTTTTCTCTCTGACGGCATATTTCGACCGCTACGCGGTACAACTTTTGTTTTAGGATTTTGTTGACAGATTTTTTTGACGTTTGAAAAAAAGTGATCGATCACGTCGGCGTTGTTGATACAAAGTAAATGTTTGATTTTGATTATTTTAAGTTATTGGGTTTTATCGTGAAGGCTTTTTCGATCTTAGTCCATTGTGTATCAAGATTTTCAAAGATTCAAAAGAAATAAAGTGAGGTTTCTTTTTACCCGACTGTGTCAAAGCCTAAAAGGAGGGTTGTGTTTGACCTGTACATATGTCCGACTCTATATTCCCTCGTAACCACTAAACAGCTAAACCGATTTTAAGAAATTATTCGTGGTTAGATTCGTCTTAACCATTAGTGTCATAGGCTATATTAAAATTATTTAAATGTGGAAAGGGCGAAAAAAAATAATACATGATAAGTAACATTACTTTGACGACATTATCCAAACAGCGTTGGGTTTTTTTTTAAATACTTGCTTTTTGTTAGACTTGTTTCTAACCTGTGTACCTTCATCTCTATACATATAAGTGCTACAGGTAACTTCACAATAGAACTTAAAATAATTGAAACAAAGCTTCATGGAAATTAATATAACAACCTTGTTGTTGCAAGCGCGGTTTCTAAAATACATTTTGCTTTGATAGGAAAGCCAGTTTCCAAGGCTCTTCTGATACCCTTATGTGTAGTCAGCGTCAAAGTCAGAATCCTTAACTGATTTAGCTCATTTCAAACTGGTGACGTCACATGAACCACGATCGTTTAATACGGACTACATTTAGACAATAAGGGTATCAGAGACGTTACTAAATTAGTGCTCTTGCCAATCACCGTAACAGGCACGAGCATATACGCATTTTTAGTATCTAGTGATCAAATTATTACAAAAAAAACCGGTCAAGTGCGAGTCGGACTCGCGCACCGAGGGTTCCGTATTGAAGATAATATGCTTGGTATATATATTAAAGAAAATACTCATTTTGTTATAACCTTTATTTACCAAGCAATAAGGTCGATTTTGACTAGCCTAAATTTTAATACAGATTTTCTTAGTTTTTTTTGTTATTTCTCAAAAACTGTAAATAATGAACACTTTATTTTATTTTTCCCAGAAAATATAAGTAATTATCTATACGTCAGGATTTTTTTCAGAATTTTTGATTAATAAACTTCGGTTATAAGGGGGGGGAACGGTCATTTTTTGTACATTTTTGGTTATAAATCAAAAAGTACATCACAGAAAATTTTCAAAAAAATTGTTTTGAAATGTGCATATTAAGACCTTTCATATGACACCCCATTTACTATAATCGAACCACTTTCATTTTTGAACCCCCCATTCTAGACCCCTTTTCAATTATTAATAAAATTAATTTCATATTTTTTTACTACAAATAGATGCGGGCAAGCAAGTTGTACAACTATGCCAAATTTCAAGTTGATAGCATTTGTAGTTGCTGAGAAAACCTGCTGTGACATACAGACAGACAGACAGACAACGAAGTCTCACCATAAGGGTTCCTTTTGTACCATTTTAGTACGGAACCCTAAAAACGCTTTGAAACCTCCTAGTCTCTCTAACCAAAACAAAACTCCTGTGTGCGTCTAATACAACCCAAAAATCATCAACTGATTTAGCTCCAATTTCAAACTGCTGACGTCACATGAGCCGCTATCCTTTAATACTGAAATGTCGACGCGAAATCGGAATCCACCCCGTGCATAATTAGGCGTAAGGGCGGCAGGTGGCGGGCGACGGAATCGCACCCTTCGAGATTCGGTTTTTGGGATTATGTTGTTATAAATAACAATAATATCTGTTGCGAAATTCGTTTGTCGTATTTGATGCGTGGAAAAAGAGTTTGTTTAAACAAAATGTACAGTACATTTTACAGTGCAATTTTTTTAACTGTCTGTGATTCGTGTGTTGTTTAACGAACTTTTGTTCGTTTGGTGTTTCTTTTGTTTATTGGCATTAGTTGAATAATTAGGATGCCCATCCAAAGCATCGCGTGACTTTTTTTCCTCTGTCCTATACAAAATTTCGAGCGATCGATCGCCTACGAGAAAATCCTTAATGGATTAGTTTATTTTTCCGTTTTTATCATTGTTTAGTTAAAGAAAGAAGAAAGAAAGAAAAAACCTTTAACTACAAGTTACATTTTTACAGGTCTAAACTGGCAACACTGCTCAAATGGCTGGTCGTCATTGGTCGAGGTTGTGCCAAATGGAAACTTGTAACCTGTAAATTGTAATTTGTAGTTTTATAAAACTGCCCCCTGTAGGCGCGGAAGCATTCCTTCGCCCCATCCTCGCCGCGTCCTTGCGCTCCATTTCGCTCGCTCGCCTCTTCTGTATAATTTAGCATCGCGCCTGCGACTTTTCTAAGCCTTAACGCGTCCCTACCTGCGCCGCGTCTACGCCTTACCTGCGCCTTTCCGCCGCCTTACCTGCGCCGCGCCGCTTCAGTGTATTTCACGTTTAAGTTAGTTTACTCCAATCGCAGTATCATCGCTGGCCTTATTTCCCGCCAGGGGGCGCTGCGGCCTAATTGGCCATTTTAGACTTAGTCATTTGCATTGACTAATGACCGGTCGAGTCCCGGATTGATTCCGAATCGGGACAGATTTGTACCGTCATTAACTATTCCTTTTGATAGGTGACGAAATTTAGATTAGAGGTTGTTGGCTGATGATGATGATGAAGTATAGGATGAAATGAGTTGTGAGATTAAAATAGTATTAAAAAAAAGGTACAATGTCAACTAGTGTCATTAAAAAATATTAAAGAATAATAAGAACGCTTTTAAAATAGGTACTTCGTACGGTCACGGACTTTAATTGATGAACCACTATAGAACCTTGTCGCATAAAACCAACGATTAATTCCTATGTAATTTCTATCTCGTCACTTGACGCTGTCATTATGACAAGGTTCGACGGTGGATCAACAATTAAAGCCCGTGACCGTACCTGCAAGACCGAGTGTGGCTCGGCTAGAAAAAGATTTTTTCCGAAGATGGTATCTTGACAGATCGATTTTTCGCCCCTGTATACAAATTTCGACAAAACCTTTGGAGTCGTTTTCGAGAAAGTGATAAAAAAAATTTTTAAACGTCGACTGACATATTTTAGACGCCATTATTAAATGCTCCATGCTTTATTATTGTATCGATTAAAATTCTAAACAATTTATTTAATTAATTTCTTAAATAAGTACTCCCGGTATGAATATAGAATCACTAATCCTATATATTTCCGGGAAAAAATGTAGTTAATGCTCATCTGGGATAATGTAGGATTCAAATGGTGAAATATTTTTTCAAATCGGTCCATTGGTTTCGGAGCCTATTCAATGCAAACAAACAAACAATCCATTCTTTCCTCTTTATAATAATTGTGTATGTGTGTGTGTGTGTGTGTGTAGTGTGTGTGTGTGTGTGTGTGTGTTTGTGTGTGTGCATAGTGCAAGTATTCAGCTAGTAACACACACACACACATCATTAAAGCCGTGGGAAATGATTTAGTCATCACAGAGAGTTGTAATCACTGTCATTATCCACTGTCCAACGCTGCTGACTGATTAGCGCTCTGATTACTAGAACTCATTAACTAGGTACGCTCTATATGGTCAGAACTGTTATTTTTTTTATTGGGGTTACATGTGAGTCTTTCATGTGATAAGAGTACCAGAGTATGATTAACCACCGCTTAATAAACTGTTTTCATAACTATTAAATAAATAACTTTTTCACTTCTCATGCTCTTAAAACGTTACTTTAGTCTCTGCACATCGGGACTAAAGCTCGTTATTAATCTCCAGGGATTAATTTTTTTTTTTAATTTCTTTGGAAACTCCTAAACAGCCATCACGGTGTTTGTGAATGGAGGATTATCGCCATTTATAGTGATTGTTTATAGACAATTTTTAGGGCGTGGAAATAACCTCAAAATGACAACTGCGGAAAATTATTAAAAAAACGATTTAGTTTCGTGAAACACGATTAATGAGTACGAATATAAATATATATATATATAATAGAGGACGCCCGCGACTTCGTACGCGTAGAATAATTCACAATAGAAAAAAGCTTTCTTTTGCGAACACAGCACTAATTTCTGGGATAATATTTTGCTAGAAAATTTGGACAATTAGAAGCTAAGGAATTTAATTAAAGGGTACGGCACAGGCCGGACCCGAATTCCGTACCTGACGGCTGCCGGAATGCTTACTAATATCGACGATGTGTTTGTACATTGAAAAAAATAATATATCTTGGAAGATTTAGGTAAAAGCTAACCTCTATGACGTTATACGGTTCTATAATACATCAATAACAACAAGAAAACCCATGTACGTAAATTACTTGGCTTGGAACACAAGGGAGAAAAAATGAATGTTATAAAAAACAAAGAACCGGCTTCAAAAACGCAAAAATAACTTCTTTTAAACTGGTAGTTATAGAGGTCAGTCCGACTGAAGTCGGCTTTTGGTTAAAAATATTGTGAGTCGCTGACTTAAGTCCAATAAGTCACGGAGAAATCGGTCAACATACTTAAAAAAAAACATACAATGGAACATAGAACCTCCTCCTTTTTGAAGTCGGTTAAAAATAGGATACTTTGATACTTTCACACCCAAAGAAAGAATAAAAAAACAGTAATGATTTGAGTGATGAACGAAGACAGAGGATATAATCTAGTAACACAATCGTACCGAAGAAATTTTAGATGCTACCATTTAAACAATCAAGAGCAAGAGAACCTTTGACAATTCAGGATAGCGCCAATGAACGAAGACCCAGTGTTCCGAACATTTAGTATAACAATACATAAACGAAAATACGTATTCATCACGTTCGACAGTAAACTCAAACGTACTAACAATAAGAAGGGAAATACGTTGCGCGAAATAAGTAGATTCATTCATCAAACAAGCTTTGAACACATTATTTCCAAAACAGTGCGACCGCAGGAACAAAACAATATTGTTACGTGCTTCTAAGAAGGTTTGTAACCTTCGAGCTGGCAAGCCGTTTAAAAAAACAGTGATAATTACTTTGAAAATGGAACAAAAAGGACGAAACGCATTGTTGGATGCGTTCACTGTTGAAGTTGTAAATTAAGTTACGTTTATTGTTTTCGAATGCATTGTTCGACATTTGAAAGTTTGAACGCTGTTGTTTGAAAAGCGTTTATGGAGCTTGATGACATTTTGAAATATTGCGATTAGGGTTTTTTTTCATCGCGTTGACTTGTTTAAGTTGAAAAATATAAATGATGTTGGAGAACGGAATACAGATTTATTAAGTTTAAACAAAGGGTATTGCGACTCTCGACCGCTAATGTTTCGTTATAAAAAAAACTCATTTTAAAGAGACTTAAATTAAGATTATCTTTTCAAAAAATCACGATTTCTTTGTTCAAATCTTAAAAATTCGCTACAATTTTATACTTAAATTTTACGAACATATTTAAACTAACCTTAAAGGTCATAACTTTAAATTAGACAGACGTCTAGAATCGCAAATCTTATCAGGGTTCGTGTAAAAATCTGGTGAATCGGCGGCAAATTTGCATGTGACATCTGGTTACATTTCATGAATTAAATATATCTCAGAGCGTTACCTATATGAGATACGGCAAATCTCGTACGAGTATCTGCTTGGGAGAATATTTAATTTTGACTCGACATTGCCTTTTAAAGCATTCCATGCCCATGATCGCCATTTGCGTGGATTTATGAGGTACTTTGGCGTCTGCGGCGGGGAATGTAGTTACTGCGGTATTTGCATGTTACGTCAATATTTGTCAGTCAAAAGGTGATGTTTTGATGACGCAGTTAGCGGTGGTAGTCATCATATGGATCCAGGGTAGTGATTCTTTCATAAGCAAAGGTGAGCGAACGCAGGAGTGATGTGCAAGCGGCGAGTTTAAGTAGTCCCGTCAGAGCGAGCAAAACACATTTCAGCGCGTGTATTCAATTTGGCAGCATGGCTTCTCGAACGTATAAGGCTGCCTAATTGAGAATGCACGCGCCAATATGTGTTTTGCTCGCTCTGACGGGACTACTTAAACTCGCCGCTTGGACTTCACTCCTGCTTTCGCTCACCTTTGCTTTTGAGAGAATCAATACCCAGCGGTCCAGTGACCTTAACATGGTTGCGTTTATCGCGTGACAAAGTTTAGATAAGGCATCCGTCACCTTTTGACACGTAAATAAGTATGACAGTGACAGATGCTTTATCCACATTTGACACGCGATATAAACGCAACCATACTAGGCCCACTTGGATCGATTCCTTCCCGGGAAAAGAAAAAGAAAAAGTTGTGAATTGGATAGGATTTATATCTATACTAATATAATAAAGAGGTAAAGTTTGTAGGGTATCTCTGGATCTACTGAACCGATTTTGAAAATTCTTTTACCATTACAAAGCCACGTTATTTGTGAGTGTCATAGGTTATATATTAATCCAAAAAAAAATGTGTAGGTATTTCCCAATACGATGTGGGCACGGGAACAGCTAGTTTATCTATAAATATATCTATAATGTTCTAATTTATCTATTTCTTATAGTTTAAGCCTAGAGATTACTTGGGGATTAGATGATTTTCATTTATATATTTGCCTTTACTGAAAACTACGGTAGGTAATGTTCAAATAATTAATTAGTAATTTTTACTAAACTGTATTCACGGTGTGTGTAAAGACTTTTTATACCTAACTTTTTATATCAGATAGATTTACCGGATAATGTATTCACCCACTAAGAGGCTACAAATAGATTTTAACTCGCTTGCCCTTCTTTACCAACTATTAATAAATCAAACGGTTTATTTATAAATTATAAACCACACAACAAAACCATTCCGTGAAGACAACCCCAACAATAGAATGCATATTAAACCGTGACTCTAACTCTCTCAAGTTACATTTCCAACAAAAAAAACACTTGAAAGAAATCTCATACAAGCAACTAATACAAGGGATTATAGCTCTACTTCAAAGGTAGTTTAGGTTTTAGAATAGCGTGTGGTTGAAATATTTAGATTCCTTACATTTCGGCCAAAGCGAGGGCGGAAAGGGAAATTGCTGGAGCTACGGTTGCGAGGATTTTTGCGATCTTTAGACAGTTTTGGATGCGGCGTAAGAGTTATAAATCTTATGCCACATCCAATGTTTTCTCATCATCATCATCAGCCTATACTAGTCCACTGCTGGACGTAGGCCTCTCCCATTGCACGCCACCGAGCACGATCTGCGGCCACTGTCATCCAGATCATGCCAGCCTTGCGAAGATCGTCGCTCCATCTAGTCTGAGGGCATCCTACACTACGTTTGCCGATCCGCGGTCTCCACTCAAGAACACGATAATTCCAGCGGTTATCTGTTCTGCGGCATATATGGCCGGCCCACTGCCACTTCAAGCTGCTAATTCGAAAGTAGTAAGTCTTACTATAATAACAGTACAAAATAATAATAACTTTCTTCTCTTAATATCTTCCTACAGCCATTGAACAAAATGATTCTCCAAAAATACTCCCCAAACCTGTGGCCTCCGATAGGGACTACAAAAGATATTTTCCCACCAAATTTCCGTATGTATGTCCCCACGTATGTTTGTCCTGCTAATGTAACTATTTTCGTGATATTCTTTGAAGGGAGCGACTTTGTGAAGGAAAACAAAGGTATCTTTAGTAGGTCAAAGGCTTTTTTCCTAACCACAGAATAGGAAAAGGGATTCGTTGTTGCATGTAGGCTTGTAGGTGTAAGCAATGTAAACATTGTTCATAACACAGATGGCACCACGTGTATAATCCGGTACAATGAAGAATGTTGTGGTGATCATAGCAAAATTGTTATGAGATAATTATCTAATAAAAAGTATTATCTGTGGACTCTTAAAGACTCCCTCATAAACTTAATCTTTTGTTTACTTGATCTCAAAATTGTAATGTAGCCTTACAAATTAATATATGATATTATTGTATTTGGTTCATCGATACAGGCGAATTGTCATCCCTACAATTTAACTCAAATAACTATTCGAAAAGGCATTCCAGAATTAAAAGAAAGTTAATAAATGAAAAGCATTTGTCAAGAAACAGAAATCCTAAGAATGTCAGGTCTACAAGGCTATAAAGGGACTTCTATTAATGAAAACTTGAACAAAAACTATAAATAGTAATGGAAACTAGAGCATTGAAGCGAGATATCTCATTAAAGAATTCTTCATTATCTACGTTAGCTTGCTAAATTAGTTTTCTAATGACAAAAGTCTTGTACAAAAGGAACGTTATGCAAATACAACCTAGATCGAGCGTCTTGCGTCATGGGAGATCATAGATAATATTAGAATATGAGATTGTTTTCAATATCCGATATAAAATTATATAACCTCAGCACTATGACATGTCCTCCTTTAAACGTGGCTTAAAAAGAGTATGATCACTGAAAGGCAACTTCGCTGTGCCCCTGGCATTGCTGACGCTTATGAGCGACGATGACTGCTTACCATCAGGTGGCCTGTCTGCTCGTTTGTCTTTTACAGTTCTAGATTTGTACTATGGGTACTAGACAACGATATAAATACTGATATAGCGAATTAAATACTTATAGACATAGAAAACAACCCAGACTCAGGAACCAATACTCGCGCTGACCACACAAATGTTTGCCCATACAGGGACTCGAACTCGTGACCGCTAGCTTTGTAGGATCAATACCAAGTAGGCTAACTACTTAACTTCGTAACTAGAGCATTGAAGCGAAAAACCATATCGTCTTTGGCCAGTTATCGTGTTGTCAGCGTTTTGATAGCTCTTATTTACTAGTAACATTCCATAACAGGTTAAAGACGATATGTTTTTACCGCGTAGAATATAGCCCTGCTTTTTTTATGTGTAATATTAAAAACATAATGGCATGTTTAAAGAAGCAGCCTCAAGTCAGCCAACTTCCTCGCTCTTATATCCTGAATCTGTCATATTTAAACCAACCCCGCTGTGCTGTCTTCCATTACATTTTTACTTTATGTGACTTAGAAATTGCATAGAACAAACAACTTTATTACGGTCGACAAACTCGACGACTAGAGTTTGACCAAGTCAGGTTTCGGCCAAATCGTCGTTTATATAAAAAAATAGCTTCTGCCCGCGACTTCGTCTTCTTCTTTTCGTTGAAATCTCAGCAAATTTCTTAAATTTTGAGAATAATGAAAATCGCGGAACATATACGGGGTGATTCTGGTACTCCTTCCGCGCGATACAACTCTTTCTTGGACACCCTGTAGGTACAATGGTAGTTCAGCAGCAAACCGACCACTGTTCTTTAAAAGCTGGTGTTTATGGGCGATGGAGTACTTCCCATAAAGTAATCCGCACGCACATTTGCCTCTCACTCACTCTTATAAAAATTCCGCTAGGTTTACGTAACCCTATATAAACGTAGCAGATTAACAATAACAAGCAAAATGTAAAAATAAATAGTGATACATGTTTGTGTAAAGTATTTGGGAATGCTTCCGCAATATACATCATGTTTTATCTTATGCATTAATCACTAATGCGTTTGACAGCTGCACCTCAGCTGCAGTTCGCTGTCATGTTTAGTGAAGAGACGCAAGTGCGATTCAATAGCTAGAGAAGACTGAACCCTACGTAATTGTTGATAAAGTCGCAACTGCCGTTGGCGTTTTTTAATACATGTGACTTTATTTAAGCAGGTTAGTTTTAGCTGCTGTTAACACGTCGTTTCAAAAGCACGGTTAAGCAGATGACTAAGTAAGCAATGAATACTTAATTAGTACTTTAAGGATTTGATTTTAAAGTCGAATGTGCTTTAGTTGGGTAACGATATTTCCGATATGTTTATTGCATTTTGAGATTACACTGACCGACCGAAAGTGGTTGCAGTTTATGACAATAAATGTTGTCCGAATATAGTCCCTATGGTTCTTGGTTACTTTGTTTTGATTTTGACTAAGATAATGTAATGAAATAGGATAAATTTTACAATATTTATTTATATTCCTACTTAGATCTGGAATAAGTAAGTATTTAGTATTAGATCTATTTGTCGTTTAAATTCTTTTATTCAAAGATTTTTGAAAATCCATATTTTTTATATCGTGGATCTTAACTTAACATTCATAATGAAGGCTTCTTATTATTTTACACAATATTTCAAAAATTGTATTTTAGGAAATTTGTGTAGCAACATAAAAAAAATATGATTTACTGTCACATAAAAAAAGAAGAAATACACGGCATTAATTACCACATAGTTTCAATAGGCGTGTTTCATTTTTCGAACTTTTACAATTTTTAATGAATTCGCTCGCATTCTTGCCCCTATTTGTTTGTTTATCGAAGATGGGCGTTTGAATTGTGCCTATTTCCCTTGAATACCTGTTAATTGATGTATTCCTGTAACTGCTTCACTGAGCCAAAATACAGGATGATGTATACTGTTACCGTGTACAAATATCACTTAGACAAGTTTCAGGTTTCGGCGAAACCAAGTCCCAGCCCTATCTGTGTACAGCACCGTGGAAAATGAAATTGTAACGCAGCTATACACCCTGTCTTGCCGTTATTTAGTTGCACAAAACCAATAATTCAAGCCTTACTGCGAAGTTGCAGAATGGCGCACTAACTAGAGGTGGTTTAATTGTGAGTGCGTCCGCTTTTGGCAAGATAAAGACAATGCATGGTTGAAATAACCTCAAGTTTATTTAGCTAGGCAAATAATGAGTTTATATTCGGGATAAAATTAAATATTTGTCGTATTTGTCGACGCGCTGGCCTAGTTGGTAGTGACCCTACCTATGAAGCTAGCGGTCCGAGGTTCAAATCCCGGTTAGATATTTGTGTGATGAACGCGAATTATATTTCTCTATTTATGTATTTATATCGTTGTCTAGTACCCATATTACAAGCCTAGAGCTTAGTTTGGGACTAGGTCAATTGGTGTGACATTGACCCTTCATATTTATTTATTTATTTGCAAGATACTGTGATCAAAGTCATAGCAAGGACGGCTTAAGTAATTCTAAGAACCATCTTGTAAAACATTATTTTTTGACAATATCGGCTGATATGATGCGACAGACAGACAGAGTTACGTAAGTATATACAGATGAGCATGAGTCTTCAAACTTATAACAAGCAACTAAACTTTTTGCGTCGACCGTTGACCGAAAATGAGGCTCGAAGAAATTTGATTTCAATTTGGCTTCGTAAACTTTTCTCGTATCACAATTATGAATCTGATAAAAGAAATGAAAAATGTTGGTAATCGAAATATCGAATAAACGACAACGATTCTGTTGCAAGGAATTTTACAATTGTATAAAAAAAAGGTTTATTTAGGGCCACAGCAAACCTTTCGGTTTTTCGGAAACAATTTATTGCAGGGTTTTGTTATTGTTGAATTGAGCAAAAACGATTTAAAAGTAAAACGCTTCCTCCATAACGACTATCATAACGAAGATAAGTCAAACCGAACGGTCCTGTCAGAAAAATATTATTTCCGAAGTTCCAAACACTTAACAATCTGTCAAAAATGTTACGCATTGGAGCGTTCACTGTACAACTTTTTAGCGTGTCTAATAAACGAAACAACCAACAACACACCCTGTATGTAAAAGCATAAGAGCTAAATTAAACTCAGTAAAGTGAACTAAAAACAGTTTCTGACAGTTAATTTATGAAGCCGCCGACAGATTCTGTGTTTAGAAAAAAAAACTTTCCCCAGAGTTAGTTACTTAAGTAGTTTCCGGACAAAAGAAAAAGTTTTACATTATTACTACCTTAAATCTGGCTCGTAGGGTGCTTTTTTCTTTGCGTTCAACACAGATGGTTCGGATGCTTGAGTTTTAATCCAGGATTAAGTTCAGGTATTTTTTTTTTGAGTAATTCGATAGTGTTTGGTGCAAACCGTTGATTTGAGGTCGGAACCGTGAAATGTTGTTTTGAGGCGGTATTTTAATTGTGAAAAAAGGTTTCCTTATTGACATGTTTGAGAGGCCAAATAGGGCACAAAATAAATAAACGAAATACATTTGGTAAAGCCAGCTTCAATAGTATCGATAGATCTTTAACATTGTGTTAATCTTTTATTGTGCTTTGTTACATGTTTAAATCGAATTATGCGATAAGATTACGATAAAGAATCTTCTAATAAAATAGTTCTTTGCCAATTTATGTTTTTATTCGTATTTTGGTGGTAAATGGTGTTAGTTTAAAAGTAGGACAGTTTCCTAAGTAAACGAGATACTAATCTAACGGTAGCGTCTATATTGTTTGTCATAATTATTTATAATTAAAATTATGATTATTTTAAGATTTTTTTTCTTCTGGATTTTAATAAATCAAACCTGGCCTAACTTAGCCTTATCTACACATTAGATATTCAAGAAATTTACGGTTCCAGTGATATATAAATTACTAGAGGACGCCCGCGACTTCGTACGCGTAGAATTAGTTTCCCGCTACTCCCCCCATTTCTTCTCGTTGGGTTGGGGGTCGATTTTCGGAAGGTCCTTTCTTAGTGCTCACTTATACATCATGAACTCATCCCTTGTACCAAATTTAAAGTTTCTAGGTATACAATAGTTTCGGCTGTGCGTTGATATATAAGTCAGTAAGTCAGGTTTGCCTTTTATATATAGAAAGACAAACTTTGCAACCCCCTTTCATCCTTCTAGGGGTTGAATTTTAGTAATCGCTGAAATAAGTGTCTCATTACTTGCATTGAAGAGCATTTCTACCAAGTTTCAAGTAAATTGGACCATAAAAACATTTTTTCCCATACAAACTTGGCAACCCTCTTTCATCCCTCTAGGGGTTGAATTTTAGTAATCGCTGAAAAACGTGTCTCATTATTTGCATTGAAGAGCATTTCTACCAAGTTTCAAGTAAATTGGACCATAAAAACATTTTTTCTCATACAAACTCGGCAACCCCTTTTTTTCCCTTTAGGGGTTGAATTTCGAAAAATCCCTTCTTAAAGGACGCCTACATTATAAAATCAACTTTCCCTCAAAATTTCAAATCTTTATCTTAAGCGGTTTGGGCTGAGCGTTGATGAGTCAGTCAGTCAGGACATCCTCTTTTATTTATATATATAGATGACTATCAATAATAATGTAAAAAAAGATATTATGACCAAACAATTATAAATTCTACAAGAACGATTTGTAACCAATAATTGGCAAAAATTAAATCGATAAATTTCCACAGGTCAGTTACAATTAATTATATAATTACTCTAACCTAATAACTAAACTTATTAAAATCATGCCTATAACATGCTATAACCTGCTATAGACCTAAAACACTATAAATTCTAGCTTAGAACGTAAACCAACACTAACAAAATGTCCGGTACCCTCAAGGGACCAAAACTGGATTATGGTGGTCTGCCCGAATTGCCAGTGGTCTTCAAAGCTGGCTTTAATTAAATTTGCCCGCACCGGGCATCGAATCGACACCTCAGATTAAGCGGATGCAATTTGGCTGTTTTGTCTACTGGTATTTGTTTATAAATGTTTGTTATCTTCTTGTTTGTTAAGTTCAAAATCTAATTAAATAACTATAAGATAGATAAAAATACAGTCATAATGGTGACCTCTTTTTTCATTGCTGATATCTCTTACACGGCCCGACAGATTTTCGTGAAACCTAGCTAAGATCCAACGCTAGAAAACCTGCTTACAATTTAAAAAAAAAACCACTTCCATCCCTCTTGTATGCATGTGTCCGAGATCATTGGATACTTATTATTATACATAAATATTTTGTCCTTACCGAGGATCGCACCCGGAATGCTTGCTTGCTTGTATTTGCATTTACAAAACATCCTGTACGCATTTTTTGTAAAATCAAAAATGAATGCATTTTTGAAATCTGAAAATCTAGATCCAGCCAATGATGCACGTTTAAATCGTATGCAAGTTATTTATTACTAACTAAGCACGATTATTCATTTAAGCTTTAAACTTTACTTCGAAACATTAAAACACTACCACAATATCCTTAAAAACACGTATACACAAGTTATTTCCCGTGTCTTCGTTTGTGTATCCATTCCCGTCAGCAGCACCGACAGCAGGGCAAACGTACAAGTGCTTCACCGTAAGCATATCCGAAGCCCTAAACCAGCTGCGCGTTGCGTGCGCGATCGGAGATCCGCGGGCAGGGTTCTTTGACTCCTTTGTTTTAGGTAACATTAATTTTGGTCTCAAGGCTCAGTTTCTTGCTTTATATGATACACTAGAGGACGCCCGCGACTTCGTACGCGTAGAATTAGTTTCCCGCTACTCCCCCTCATTTCTTCCCGTTGGGGTCGATTTTCGGAAAATCCTTTCTTAGTGCTCACTTACATCATGAAAGGAACCCATGTACCAAATTTCAAGTTTCTAGGTACAGTAGTTTCGGCTGTGCGTTGATATGTCAGTCAGTCAGTTTAGCCTTTTATATATATAGATTGTATCGCTGCAATAGCTCCCGACTCAATAATGCTGTAACTGGTCAATAGATGGTTACGAGCATACAGGCTATCGACCAATGAAATTACTCTTAGTTTGCAGTTTGCAGATACTGTACAGTGCAAAAGGTCTTGAAAAGTGTTTCGGGTTTCTGCTAATATTATAAATGCGAAAGTTTGCATGTTTGTTTGTTACTTTTTCACGCTACAACGGCTAGGCGGATGGAACGGAGGTAGCTTATACTCTGGATTAACACACGGGCTACTTTATATCCCGGAAAATTTAAAAGTTACCGAGGGAATAACAATCATTGAAATTTACGCGGACGAAGTCGCCGGCAGAAACTAGTAAATAAATAAATATTATTGGACAATCTCACACAAAATTGAACTAGTCACAAATTTAGCTCAAGGGGTTATGGGTACTAGACAAATGTTTATTTTTTACGACTGCCTAATCAAAATCCATAGCAGAATAAAAGGTCAGAGTTCTTGTTTGTTCGTATGTTTGTCCGATTCTTTGTGCCACCATAATGTCAGACTGATTGAAATAGAAATATATTCAAAAAAAACGTTTTTTTTCTATTGTTGTCGTTAGAATCCTATTGGTAGATGATATGGGATGACAATCCCGGCCCGGGATTCCCGGGTGACATCGGGTACCTATCGAAACTGTCAAAAAAAGTTATCTAAGGGGATTTCTTTTTAAATTCTAAAGAGATCCCCTAACTGCAATAGAAATTCGCACTAAAACCGGTTATTAAAAAAATTGATTCTATTTTTTTCATTTGAAGTCACTATGTTACAGTTTAATGTTTTTTTTTAAGGTTGTATGTTTTAAATAGGGGGTCCTTTTGGGTAAAAAAAAAAAGTTCTAAGAGAGCCAGGCAAAGTCTATTAATAACAATGATTAAAACATGCAGAACCCATCTCGCAATGACTAGCGAACTTGGCCGCTTTCTTCAAGTGCCCGTAGTTTGAACTTTAAGCCAAGTTAATCCGTTTAAAACCTGTTGAAGTGTTATCGTTTTATGCAGCTTTTATTACGTTTAAATATACGGGCGATCGCTAAAGTGATTATTAACTGAGAGTGGTATTGTGTAAAAAACTGGAAAAGTGCGAGTCGGACTCGCCCACCGAGGGTTTTGTACAAATTTGTAGGTACATACATAAAAACCGTGTTTTTTTGTGATTTAATTAAAAATGTATAGTTTTCAGATTTTTCCCTATACTTGTAGTACAAGACGGTATTACTTGCCAAATTGCATAGTTCTAGTTCAACGGAAAATACTCTATAAATTTGTATTCCCTTCAAAGTGGCAAAATATACGTTTTTTGCGGCATAAATATCTTTTTTTGTATACGTTGATTTAGAAGTTTATTTTTTTCACAGCTTTAAGGGACTGTAGACCTAAATATGTATTATGGTCTTAATTTCAACTCGATACCTCCACGCGTTCCCGAGATAAAGGGTCTTGACAGACAGACGGACAACAAAGTGATCCTATAAGGGTTCCGTTTTTTTCCTTTTGAGGTACGGAACCCTTAAAATACTCTAGGATGTATTTTATTGTGAGAAGTGATCAACACAATAAAACAATAAAAACCTATTGTTTTGTAGAAAACTGCGCAAAAAATTCCAATTGTTGTACAAAAAAGTGCATTAAAACTCCAAACCATTTTAGCGTTCTCAATTAGGCAGCCTTTTAAGTTCGATCTTATCGGCAGAAGCCATGCTACCAAATTGAAAATGCACGCGCTAAAATATGTTTTGTTCGCTCTGACGGGACTACTTAAACTCGCCGCTGCGACATTCACTCGTTCGTTCGTCCGATCGTGTTTTTGAGAGAATCACACCGCTGGATATCGAACTATAGTAAAAAAAAAGAATTTCCTACAATTTACACCGCCATACGATTAAATAAAATTAATAAGTGTTGAGATTTTAGTCTTGAAAGTTCAGATGTCTAGGGGTTTCAAATCCCACTTACCACCATGTGTCGCCTCCTTGCCATAAACAACAAAATAACAAAATATCTCGCCATTAGCAATTCCAAGTTTAATACCAGCTCTAAAACAGCGCTAACATAATTTAGCAGTCAATAAAATTACACATGGCTAACCTATACGACGTCCGTAATGTATGCAGTCGTTTCGATTTACTGAGCGACGTCCCACAAGCGCAGTCTATCGGTAACCGCAGGTAAACATGTCTTTACGCCCGGCTGCGCGCGAGTCGAAACTGGTTACGCAACGCTATGGGGAGCTAGCGGCCTTGGGTTTAGGGTTACCACCCGCCCGGATTAGTTCAGACATGTCCGGAGTTTTAGTTCAGGCCGTACTTTGTCCGGCTCTTTAATTTGTCCGGATATTTGAAGTGATAACTTCTTTACGGAGGGTAAACCATTTCGTTACGTAGGTAACGCGCTATTAATGACAGACTGTCTGGTTTCCCTTTCTCACACGCGTACGCAGCGGCAGAAATAATTTTTAAACAATTTTTAAAATACAAAAACATGCGGGAATCGGATATGAACCGCGGCACCTTAGCGTCATAGACTTACCTCTCAGCCGCTAGGCAAATCTTAAGTTACAAGGTATGGACGAAATTGGTAAAAGGTATTTGATCTTACCTGCTGACGTCAACGTGCGTTTCTAAGCATAAATACTGTTGACAGTGAGCATATAACCTAAAACAATTTCCTCATTAAAAAAACATAAGAAAATGATGTGCAAAATGTGGCCTGTGGGTTTATTTTCCAGAAAACGGCCGTTTTAGCCCAAAACGATGCATTTTGAGGTTGTAAAAGCGTTTATTAAATAAGACAAGACAGATGGTATGGACTTTAGAAGCGGGAGCCCAAACTTAAAAGCGTTCCAAAAACGTTGGAACGCGCCTGGAATGGAACGGAAACGCGCCTGGAAGTTTAAAATATCAAAGCCGAGGGTTTTTTAAATTTTATCCAGCGAATTTACGCGATCCTCTGGACGGTTTTAAAAACGTAAGCGGAATATGACCTCCTAAAAACCTGCTAAGTTCCAGTCTGCCGCCTGTTTCACAATCGACAAGTAAACCATATTTGACACATAAATTTAGCCCTTTCTCTTTATTGCACTTGAAAATAGACAAGGAGTGAGACTTTAAATGGCAGATAAATTTACTTGTCGATTGTGAAACAGGCCCTTAGTATCTACTCTTATTTGTATTTTAACTCCCTTACTAATAAACGTTGAGTAACGGTGGTATAGCTATACAATGTTTTGTCCTTATCTGTCAAATCCAAATGTCCTAATGACAGATAAGGACAAAACATTGTATAGCTATACCACCGTTACTCAACGTTTATTAGTATCTAAGGGGGTAACTCTCTATTTACAATGAAACACCAACAAAATAACTCAGTATTTCCTTTTATACACTGTCCTGTGGAACGCTAGATTCTGAGAAACCGTCCACAAGAGCATTAGCGTGGGCGCATTGTCCGCCTGCCAAGAAAGGGTAGCGGGTTCAATCCCGGGCAAGTTCGATTGGTGCTGTACTATTTACAGGTCATGTTACGGATAGTATCGATTTGTCTTCAGTTAGTACTATTTTGCTGACGTTTGGAACATTATACGATTGCTTTTAGATAGGTACTTAAAAAAAAACCTTGGGTTCCTTTCTACCTAATTTTGGTAAGAATCATACCTATAGGTACCTTATCTATCTATTTTACAGATGGGCTCTTCCGGATATACTGCGACCCTTTCGGATCTTTTGTGTAGGTGGTACTTAATTACCATCTAACATACGCAGCTGTTCGAACGTGCGGGTTTCCTCACGATGTTTTTCCGATGTAGGCGATACCTAGCTGTCATTTAATTTTGCCCCGTAAATTCCGACTTCTGCTTATAAGTATTAATCTAGCCTTAATAAAAAAACCAGTCAGGAGCATCTTTGGCCATGCTCAGCGTAGGGATCCGAAACCGTTACTACAGACGCAAAAAACTATCTCAAAAAACCGTTTAAGTGCGAGTCGGACTCGCGCACCGAGTTTTCCGTAATAGTTTTTTTTTTTGCAAATGTCTATTGTAAATTTTAAAGAAAACTGCCAATTAAGAACAAATCAGGTTCCAAGTTAGACAATTAAACTACCAGCTAGGTACAGCTTCACAACTTTGTTAAAAAGTTACTCGAATATACGCGTCAGATCTCTTACTCGTGTTCACCATAAAAGGAAACATCTGGCATTAATCCACTAAGTGCGCATAAAATTGTGTCAACACCGTTGACGGAACGGGGTCGCGGATCGATCAGCTGTTAGATCATCTGTTCTCGTGTGTTACCTGTCGAGAGAAGGATGAAGGTATATGGTGAAATAAATCAATTGAGAAATCAAGTATTTTCTACATTAAAAATTAACAGATTAATATACGAGAAATAACAAAGATTCCTAGATTTTTATTTCGCATCAATCATGATAATTCCCTAAGAATAACTATACAAAAACAAATCAAACAAATAACAATAAATTGTTTTTGTTAACATTTTTAACAAAAACAATGTTAGTGAAATATGGAAGCACATAATTTACAGGTTGAGTTTTAACATCAGCAAAGTCGAACCGAGTCGCGAGCCCAAAGGTTAGTTCGTCTATAAACCTCTAAACGTTCAAAATAACATAAAGCACAATAAACAAAGTTAGTAAAATTTTAATAATTAATTTAATGCCTTAAGATAATTTCTGCCGGTCAAAAAATTAGGCTAAATAGGGACAAATCGAATTTGTTGATGAATTTTGTAATAGAAGCACCTAAACCTATTTACCACCTTTTAGATAAAATCCGTCCGTTACGTGTTTTTGTTTAAATTACTAAACAAACAATTCCTTCAGCCACACCAAATATACGTTGCAAAATAATCACAAACATCTCCGTTGATAAAATTTCCGAGCTTAAAAGCTTTGTCCAAACAATTTTCTACGTCCATATACCTCTCACGGTAACCTATAGAAATCAAACACCTACAAAAGGGTCTGAAATTTCGACACGTTCTGCCACATTTTTCCGAACCCACTCCACCGTACTCTGGTCCTTGGTATGGCGGAATTTATTTGATGTAAGGGGTCTTAATACCTGGATAGTCCAGTAAAGGTCGCATTCCTGGCCGGAGAATGCATCAGAGCGTAGATCGTGTTACGGACAAAGACGCTCTAGTGTTAATGCTGCGTTGAAAGCACTCGTTTAGGGACAAAAGGATTACTTATCCTTCGCAAATGCGGTAAATATTGGTGATAAACACTTCAAAATAAACGTATGGAGCTTTTGATAAAGAAAGGCCATTAGTTTCATGTATGTATAATGCATTTAATAAAAAAACGATGCACAAAGGCGAACTTATCCCTTTAAGAGATCTCTTCCAGTTAACCCGGTCGTTTGTTTGATAGATCTAGCATCTTATTAATAGGGGAAATTTATGACTTTTTTCACAGCTCCAATAAAAGCTGATTCATGTAACAAACTGTTAAGAAAAATCATGTTTTAATTAGCTATAAAAATAACCAAGATTTGTTCCTATCTATTTCTAGCAAAACAGAATTGAACATGGCGTGGATCTCTCTGTCTAATAGCTGTCTGATTAGAATTTGCATTTTGAAAATGTTTTTATATTTTATCCGTATCTTGATTTTAATTTTAATTTCACTTTTGATGATCTCTTTTACGGTATTTTCATATTTGATAAATGCGATTTTAAAATTCATGCATATTCCCTTATTATCAAGGCTTTGGCTGACGACGTTCTTAGAAGTACAGTCAGCCTTATAAGATGCTGCACACTTTTGTACCTTGTCGCTTTTACGCCTTTGACAGATTAGTGCAGCAGTTCAAACATGACGTTAAAGTGACAAAACACTAAAGTGTGCAGCTTCTTATAAGGCTGACCGTACCACCAGCACCAGTAGTATAATTTTTTACCTTACCAAACATTAAAATTTCATTTTCAAACCCATCTTACCTGAAACAATAAAAAACACGATAAGCATTTTAGTTTAATAATTCATTACCATAAAATAAATAACCAGTTAGCTTACAGAATACACATCATAAAATGTCACAAGATTTATTCAGCGAAATGAAAAACAAATACGCATACACATTCACAAATAAAACTTCTTATTACTGCTCCCTTCCAATCTCCATTATCAACTAATTTAAAAACCACTTAACCAATTTAGAAAACACACAAATTTGTAAATACCTCTGCCATTAGACAAAAAAAAGTGAACCGACAAACGTAAAAACGGGTAATAAAATTGTAACAAACGTAAATGGGAAAGATAAAACCCGGTTTTGACCCCTGGGGCTTTCTGTATTATACTATCGTACTAATTCCCAGGCGATCACAGCATGAGACCTCTATAAGTAATGTCGTTTAAATATAAAAATGATTATGACGAAGTATAATTCAAAAATTGATGGCCGTCGAAGACAGATCGATAAAAAACGAGGAATAAAGGCGTAAAAAACGCTTTGAACATAACGTCGTCACGAATATAAAATGCCATAATATTTATTTATGGTTAAATGTCGTAACCCGTAATATAACTTTACAGCCGAAAAATAGAAAACCGTTAAATTTGAATTATATTTTTTTTGCTTTGTTTTTATGACACATTTTTATGCAAAAACTATAATTTTAGCTATGAAATTTATTGAAAGCGACTTCAAAGGGTTCGTTTATTTAGTTTTTTTAATAGTAACATCTGCATAACAATTAGATAAATTATTCATCACCTTTGTATAACCGAATATGAAAACTGAATAATTCAATAATATTTTGAAGAAATATCAACATCAATATTATCATAAAACTTACCAGAATAAGATCTATTATTCATGGTAAATTTATGAAATGGATGAGAACTCACTACAAAGGATTCCAGGATAATTCTTTACCGCTGAAGAATGTAGCAAGTTTGGGATCTCAGAGTGATGACCTTTGCGAAATACCTTCGAGAGAAATGCAGATGCTCAGAATCTTACAGCTTGTTTACCCGCATTTTTGAATATTTATGGCTAGCGTTATGAATAGTACGAATAATTTATCACTCAATTTTCTTGGGAATAAATTGTAAATTGTAAGTTATGTTATTTCTTCGTATGCCAACATAATTTAACGTACTTACTTATACAATGCCGCAGCCATTTTAAGATTTAGTAGGTAAGTATTATTGTTTAAGGTTTTATAACGATTCGATTTAGTTTTTTGCAAGTTAAAATTTACATTTGTTATTTGTTTTCGGTTGTAATGAACTTTTTGACGTTGTTTTAATATAAAATCATAAGAAAAAGCTATATTTGCTGCGGATTGACAGACTCAATCAATCAGGTATTATTAAAAAAACAACAAAAATAGTATAAACACGTAAAAATTAAAAGGTAACAGTTACGAAATACAGTAACATAAATGCAAAAGAAAACTCACATGTTCTACGAATAAATAAAATAATTTGCACCGTAACAGGAGAGTGAAAATTGTTTGTTCACTAGAAAATAACTCAATTTGAGGAAAAATGCTTTAAAGTCGTATAACGCTTTTAAAGCAAAAACGAAACACCAATTTAACAACATATGTGCCTTTGTCTAAGGCAACAAGGTGCACTGTATTCGAGCAATTATTTTAAATACACATTTCTAATACACGCTTTTACTTATTCGTTTTTACGTTTCCGAACAAGTGAGAGCCCACGCTAGTTAACTCTAACAAACTAATAACAGTGCAATACAAACAACATTGTAATTTTATTTTTTCTCCATAAATAACTTGTGACATGAACGAGGGCGTACCAGGCAAACATGCGCGTCTTGTTACAAAATTACGACTACCTACGAATTTACCTAACAATTTCATAAAATAGCTAATTATACGCTACACCTCACAGTCACAAAGGGTCAGGACTTTATTTCATTCTTTAAAATACACCAACTCCACCTAAAACTTACTTTATTACAAGCTAACAATGTTAAAATTCGTCTGCGCGTAACAAACATGCGACTATTTGGTTTGACGATGAAGAATGAATGCGTTTCTAAGGGATGTTCAGATGCAATCATTCTTTACGTGCAAAATAATCCCAAGTCCTTCATCCTATGCAATTTATTCTCGACTTTATCCGCAACACACTGAAGTAGCTTCTGATTTGAGTCGTTTTATGTTTAAGTCATTTTGCTTTGGCTTCCAGAATGCTTTTGGGACATTCTCCATTGAACCCTGTTTGCTGTATCCGCCCTTTTTTTCCGAGTAATACCAGATGTGTACTGCGCCCCATTGTAAGCAGAACTCGACTGAGTGCCCAATTATATTGTTAATTTTACAAATATCGACCTTTGAAACGGAACACGCTGGTTGGAATAATAAGCCATTATGGTTGATGAAAAGTTTTCAAAATGGCGGCGCGCGAAGTGTCGGGTTTCGAGACTGTCGAGGTGAGAATTAGCACAAAGCTTGAAGTTTGAGATTTTAATTTCGTTCACGAACTTCGAGTTTGTAATGTCGTTATAAATGAGCGTGGCAGGCTTTATTGGATTTAAAGGCCGTAACAGCATAATGTGACCTTACTGAAATAACCTGTATTACGAAGGCAAACAATACTTAATAACTACTTACGATTTAAAAAGTTTTACACTTGTCAAATAAACTAAACTTAAATCTTAAGCTCAATAGAATGAGCGAGAAAAGTACCAACCCAAAGACGGTCTCGACTCTGACATTATTGTTATTTTTTCAAAGAAAATACAAGTTTTTCATGAAAGTCGTTTCATAAACGAAGACGAGTCGCTTCAGAATGCGAGCGAATTCATTAAATATCAAAAGTTTGAAAAATGAAACACTCCTGTTGAAACTGTGTGGTAATGAATGCCGTGTAGGAATTTCTTCTTTTTTTATGTGACAAATCATTTTTAATTTATTTATTTATTTAAAATATTACGCGTACCGTCACCTTATGGTATTGAATTTCTAAGGGACCAATAATGGACACTTGATTCTTATTTTACAGAAGATAAGTGTTATTAATTTGTTTTACAACAATCAATTTAGGACCGTATGAAATTTGAATTAAGAGTGAAGTGTCCATTACTGGTGCCTGTCAGCTAAAAGTGACCATCATTGGTGCCGTCACCCTAAGAGCGAGGCACCCATATTTGCTGGTTAGGTATTGCCGTGACAATATTGATAGATGGTTTAGAAGCCCGTTCACAATGCGTTATGTCCTGGCTTCTTTGTCTATTCACGAATCAGTTAATTCAAGATATTGAAATACTATATTTTTTCGCCCTAACTGGGTATCAAGAAAGTAAACAATAATTTAGAAATACACTTTATTTTTGAAAATATGGTTTATGTAGATAATTAGTTTAAGTAATTTGGGGTATTGTTGTTGTTTGGTCGATGACGCTAGTAAGTAATCAAATTTGGACGTTAAAACATTAAATCGCTTAGCTGCGGGTGTGGTCGCGCAGAGTTGTCCCTGTTCGAGCGGCTACGCTCGCACGTTGACACCTCGCCGGATGAACTGGCGTGGCCTATGGCTAGGCCCGTACCAAGCACCTCCTGGAATGGTCCGGGAGTAGGTGTAAGCGACGCATACGCAGGCAATGCGGAAGTTAAATGATAGGTTGAGAGGGTTAATTTAAGAACACGGTAAAGAAAAGGTGGCATGAAGATTTAGAAGATGACTCAGCAGTTCGCTAGGCATAAAGAGACTGCCTCATGGTTCGTAGCTGATGCAAGAAGGCATTATGCGTCCAAACGCAGAGTAAATTTAAGAAAACACCATAAATCCTTGCACAATAATTTAAATAGTTAACAGTGCTCGTTCCAAGGAGGCTTAGCTGGATATGTTTAGCAAGAGAAGAGATGTATGAGACAGACATGACGTGGCACACAAGTAATAACCTCAAAACTTGTAAAATAAGTAGAGGAACTGACCTTTTGGAGGATAATGGCCTTGCTTACGGTCTGCGCTGACCAATGTCGACTCCGGAACGCCGAAAGGTCCGTGGGAAACGTGGCAGGATGTGGCACAAGTGTCCCTTAGTGTACTCCGCTGGTATTTAATAAATGCTGAAATATGGACATGACTTTTAGGTAACACTCGACACACAACACGGCTCTGAAGAGCGAAAGGGTTATAAACACTTACCGTTGCTGTGATAATTGCCACGTAGATTATTATTCAAGTTATAATGTGTAGAAATACTACGTGGACTGTCGGTAACTGGAATATAAGAATGCGTGGTCAAAACCAATACGATACACAATAATAATTCACTAGACACTTCAGGCAAAACGTCGAAACACTTACAAGGGATGGAGGTATGGTATGTAATTCTCCAATATGTAATAAAATTACATGTAGCTAGCTCGCTGGCTTATAAGAAAAGAACGACCCCGGTGATGACCTGCCGAAATCGATATCTAGATCAATACCACTTTCTAATGTTGTAAATCTCCACATATCGGGGTAAAAACTAAACGTCATACGAGTACAGATACTAGTTGATAGTTACGTAAAGGCAGCAAACTCGGGTTTCGTCTGTCATTAAAATATGCTGGAACCCTGAAACGACTGAGGAATAAAAAAGAAGACTAAAACTGGACTACATAAACAATTTTGGAAATAATTATTTAAAATAATACTAATACAGTGACCTGGGTTTACTTACAAACGAGGAGAGTGAAATATGCCCCTAGCAACACCGGGTGCATATGCCACAGATTCAGTAGTTTTTTTGATACAGGTCCACTGGTAGTTGAATTGACCATAGATTATAAGATTAATTTAAGATACCAACATAACAACTTGACAAGAAATGAAATAAATTGTGTATCGCTGATGCGTTAATTCACGCCCGAAAATTATACATTACATACCCCCTCAACCAGGAGAATTTTACGAAGAAAGGAACTGAAAGAGGAAAATTCCAGCTCGCCCTCGAGCTGAGTACACTCATAACTACAACAATAAAATCAGGTGAATCCCTTAACTAAGGTACCCTGAACAATTTGACGAGGACTCCCGGCCCAGAATCACACGTCCTGCAGTACCTTGGCATCAATTGAGTCCGCGCGGCCGACGCTGGAAACAACTGCGTCGAGGCCTACGGTAACTGCAGTAGAATAGTAACTAGAACTATCTGTTACCAGTTACTAGATGACCCTAAAAAAAAAAGGAATTAAAAAAAAATGCGCTAGATAAACCGTTTTGGCAAGAAGGGTAAGAATCTAACGAAGTATTGTAAGGTATAAAACGACGAAGCAACCATCCAGGTATCTGAGTCACTACCCGCTCAGTATCGGTACGTGTAGGCTTTATTAGATGTCACGATCCGCATCAGTGAAAAGGCTTATTTAGGCCTAAGATGGTGCTGGTCGGGAAAGCTACTCAAAAGATCAAAATAAGAGAAAGAAAGAGTTAGTAAGTAAGTAGAAGAGAGAAGATGCGTCCCATATCGCAGTAATTGTAGAGTCACCACCCGCTCTGAAAAGAAATAGTATAGGCTTCCTTAAGGTGTCACAATCCGCACCGGTGTAGGCTTATTCCTGCTGGATGGGGTCCAGGAAGAATTAGTTAAACTACAAGAAGTAGTAAAAAAAACGTGCCCGCAAATCTCCGCACAAAAAAAACTTTCCATTCAGTAATCATTCCATGTTTAATCCAACGCCCAGGACAGTTGTTATCGATCCATAAATTTACCTTACGGTCCGGGGGTTTTTGTGTTAATTTAGTTAAATTGTAACATTAGGTAGCGTTGATAGAAACTGGCTTACAGTCTTTTATGTGCCATTTTCCCAATCGCTTCCCATTTTCATCCTCCAGTTCGTATACCAAGCGGGACACCTTCCGTATCACGCGGCACTTTTCATATTTAGGAGCCAGCTTTGCAGCGAAATATCTCCCGGCGTTGCTCTGCTTGTATGTACGTTTCCACACCTCATCACCTACATTGAATTCTATGTCACGTCGCTTCTCATTGTAATACTTGATGTTACGGTCGTGAGCTTTCTGCAATAACTCTCTGACGGTTGGATAAGTTTCTTTTAGCACCTTTATCTTATCAAAGTAATCGCGTCTGGAAGCGAAGATGATCTCCTCTACCGCTTCAGAGTCATTGTAGATAGTACCATCAGGAACAGCTTCACGTCCGTGAACTAGTAGGAATGGAGTGAACGAGGTAGACTCGTTTACAGAGGTATTAAGTGCAAACTGGATTCTTGAAATGTTAATATCCCACGTACGATGATCCGATGCGACGAACGTAGAGATCGCAGTCACCACAGTTTTATTATAACGTTCTACGGTGTTAACTTGGGGACAATAAACTGGGGAGTAGTGTAATTGAGGAATGTTGTAGTTGGCAAATAACTTCTGAACGTCACCGCCAGTAAAATAGGAGGCATTGTCCGCAATGATGGTTTGCGGAATGCCGTGGACCATAAATACATGGTTTTCCAACCTCTGAGAAATCACCTTTCCGGTTGCGCGGCGCATTGGAAACAGCATACAGTACTTGGTAAAGCAACAAACGACCACAAATAGGTACGTATTTAATTGTCTTGAAGGCGGTAAGGGTCCGACTAAGTCCAGACTTAGGCACTGAAACGGACGACAGCAGAGCTTCGCGCTTCCCATGAAACCTGGGGTCGGATGTTGACTGTGCTTATACGCTGCACACGCAGTACAATTAGCGACAAACCGAACAACATCTTGGTACATGCCTGGCCAGAAGTAGCGGAGTTTCAGCCTTTTATAAGTTTTCGCCGTACCCAGATGAGCTGCTGTAGGAACCGAATGATTATCGTGCATTATCTCATCGCGGAATTCCATAGGGATAACCTCCTTCCATTCGAATTCGGATATTAAAATATTTTTAATTTTTGTATACCGATACAGGCGACCGTCTTTCAATTGAAAATTAGGCACCGACCCTGGATTGGCCTCACATTTTTTATATAGGTTTAAGTACCACGCATCCGCAATGGTGCTGGTATCGATTAAGTGTACCGGAACTGCTCTTGATAAGGCGTCCGGCACGACATTTTCCGAACCACGACGGTGCTCGACCACGAAGTTATAAGGAGAAAGACGACAACCCCATCTCTCGAGGCGTCCTGTAGGATTTTTAAGGTTAAGGAACCATTTTAAACTTGAATGGTCCGTTATTATTTTAAATTGACGGTCCCCTTCGAGATACGGCCTAAAATGTTCAACAACATTGACGACAGCTAGGGCTTCTCTCTCAGTGGCTGAGTAGTTCCTCTCCTGCGGCGTAAGTGAACGACTGTAGTACGCCAGGGGGTGCTCTTCACCGTCGAAGTCCTGAGTCAAGGTTCCACCTATTCCGAAGTCTGACGCGTCGCAATGTACCGCGAATGGTTTGGAGAAGTCTGGACAGGCTAGGACAGGTGCAGTTGTCATGGCTACCTTTAGTTCGCTGAAAGCTCTGTCGGCTTCTGGTGACCAACGAAAAGGTGGAGCGCCCTTCCGAGTTGAAGTTAATTGGTTAAGAGGCCCTGCTATGTTGCTGAAATTTTTAATAAAACGACGGTAGTAAGATGCGGTACCGAGAAAACGCTTGACATCTTTTCGAGATGTCGGTATAGGGAAGTCAATAATTGCTTTGACTTTGTCAGGATCTGTGCGTAAACCGTATTCATCCACCACGAAGCCTAAATATTTAAGTTGCCTACGAAAGAAATTACATTTTGATAAATTTATAGTAAGGTTAGCGTAGCGAAGACGTTCTAGTACTGTACGTAATAAGGTAAGATGCTCAGTGAACGTCTCGGAAACTATTATGATGTCATCTAGGTAAATAAAGATACGACCACTGTACTCCGGACCAAATAGGATGTCCATCAGGCGTTGCTGCGTCGCCGGCGCGGAAGTTAGGCCGAAGCACATGACTTTGAAATGGAATAAGCCACGAGCAGGAACTGTAAAGGCGGTCTTCTCCTTGGATGCCTGTGAATCAAGACCTATTTGCCAGAAGGCTGATTTTAAGTCTAACGATGATAAAAATTTGGCATTTCCGAGTTGGTCAAGTATCTGATTAATTAAAGGTAAAGGGTAAGCATCGTGTTTCGAGACCTCGTTCAATTTCCTGCTGTCCAAGCAGAATCGTAGGGAACCATCTGCTTTAGGTGCCATAGTTACTGGATTATTCCATGGGCTGCTGCTTGGTTCGACAACATCCAGTTCAAGCATTTCATCGAGCTGCCTGTTCAACTCAGCAAGCTTAGAAGGAGATAGCATGTAAAAGCGCTGTTTTATGGGTCTCGCGTCACCCGTGTCGATAGTATGGGTAAGCAGATGGGTCCTCCCTAAACCTTTCTCTTCAGAGGAAATGGTTTTAAATTCCTTAAGAATATTCTCTGCTTGAAGTTGGTCTTCGTACGATAAGGAATCTAATCCTTGTAAAAATCTCACCTCAGAATTAAGGGTATTAATATGATCTTCGTATGACAATAAACAATCGTTACCCAATAATGATAATATGTCAGGAGCTATATTAAAAGTTTGCCAAAAGTTAATGCCGAATAAAAGTTTTGTTGGTACCTCCGGTATAACATAAAATTTAACTATTGCTGTTGTATCACTAACGGTGACTGGTAAGAACACATAGCCCGATATAGGTGAAGAGGAACCGTTCGCTGTCACTATGCGACTCACATCGTTTGATTTATGAATAGTAACTAAGTTCTCAAAGTACTTTTGTGTATCACCACCAATAATCGACAGTTCCGAACCAGAATCCAGGAGGCCGGTATAGGTTACATCGTAAATTTTAACTTTAAGGTAAGGACGCAAATCATGTCCATTGACTAAACTATTAAATTTTAAGATAGCATCGCTGCTTTCAAAGAATGACCTTATTGTCGACAACCAGGACCGCCACTCGTCTTGAACTGACTTATTCGATGGGCGGTATTGCAAGGCAGACCTAGGTGGTGATTGTTTTATTTTTATCGTACTATTTAATTTAATTTTAACTGGTAGGTTACGGACAGTGCTATCGGGCTTAAGAACTTTTAGTGAAGTAGTGTTAGAATGTTGCGAAATTAGTTTCTGGACTGATTTTTCCATTGGGTAACTGTCATTATTTGGGTAAATTTCGTTATTATAGTTATATCTCTTTGGGTTTAAATTAGGGGACGTATTTAAATTGGAATTTACCGTTGGGTAAATTTTATTGGTTGGGTAAGTTTCATTATGTGAGCTTACTGACGATTTACAGTTATTAACAGTTGACTTTGGGTATACAGATGCAATTTCGGTTGATTTTTCCGTTGGGTAAATTTGATTATTTGGGTAAATAGCATTATTATGGTTATAATATATAGGGGTTGGGTAAGCAAACGTATTTGGGTGTAAATTGTTCGTTGGGTAAATTTTATTATTCAGGTGAGTTTCATTATTTGGGTAAATAGGTGTACATTGTTCTAGGGGAGTAGCAGCGGGATTGGGGTGGGATGTGGAGTTAGTGGGTGGGTAAGCGTTAGTAAGCGGGGACAAGGGGTAATTATTGGTATTAATTGGGATGTGGTATTGGGGAAGGTTATAAGCGGGATTTATGGTAGCGGGATTGGATTGGAGCATGCAGTTAGTGGGTGGGTAAGCGTTAGTAAGCGGGGACGTATGGTAATTAGTGCTATTAGTTGGGATGTGGTATTGGTGAAGGAATGGAAAGGATGGAAAGGAAGCGGCCGGAATGGGATTGTTATTTACAACAGCAGGAGGGGAGGGGATTGGGGTTTGGGTGTAAATCGAACCAGTCGTAGCTGGGTAAGTATGTCTATTAGTGTAAATGGTAGAAGTTGTTACTGGGTATTTTAAAGGGTTAAGGGTCTTCTCCGATGTGGTATGGTTTTTATTTAATGTAGTATACGTGTTATTGTTATTTGTAGTTGTTGGGAAAAAATATCTAGTTTTGTATTTTATTTTAGGTTTAGTTAGATCCGGGTCAACCATACCCTGACTCGGAACCATTAGTTTTTTGCTTTATTTTGCCCGGAGGCACATTTAGGACAAGTATTAGCTGTTACGTTATTCTCACCACAGCGGTAGCAGATCAGCCTGGGGGCTGCCCTGCAATACCTAAGGGTATGACCATCTACGCGGCAGCGCACGCAGAAGTCAACAGGGGCGCCTACCGAGGAAACATTTTTTGAAGTGGCTGGTTTGTAAACTAAGTCGTGAGCCAGTGACTTACTTATATCCCTGTTGGGTTCTGCGAAACGTTCGGCGCGTTGAGCCGCCGCCTCAAGTTGTCGACAATGGTCTTTAAGTTCGTTAATAGATCTTATTGGAAATAAAGCTAGTTGTTTTGAATAAAAAGGCCTAATATTTTGTAGCAATATACTAAGTTTTTCATGCTCAGACAGTGGAGTTTCCAAGCGTGAGTAATAATTGAGCATGACACTGACGTAATTAACTATAGATTCATCAAGCCCTTGCGTCCTTGACCTAATTTCAACTAAAAGGCGTTCATTGTAATCAACTGGTAAATAGTCGCGGAGCAAGAGTTTTTTAAGGTCCGTCCAGCAATGGACCTGATCACAAATTCCGTCAAACCATGAGGTCGCTTCGTCTGTGAACAGTTCACATGCTGAGCGGAACAATGCTGCGTCTGAAATCTCTCGAGAGGCACGTACCTGCTCCAACCTTCGCAGGAACGCTTTAATGCAGGACCTACCATCATATTTTAGGTCTAATTTGTTTACCGCATTATAACGCGGTGCTGCGCAGGCTGGTGCTGCAGTAGGGGAAGGTGAAGTAGGTGCAGTGGCCTCGGGGTTAATGTCCGGGGTCAATGCACTTTTGAAATTATCTAAAATATTATCCAACCGCAAAAGTAACTTATCCAACTGCTCGGTTAGTTCGAGGTGCCTCGTGGATTCCGATTCGGAAGGCGATAGGCGTGTCAGACGGTGATAGAGGTGATGGGCAGCTGCTTGCACACGGTTAAGAACCTTTAAAGAAGTGTGGCGTTGTACCGAAGTTTGCAATAAAACATTTAGCTCCTCCATTTTAGATGCGATAAGTTGAAGCTCCTCAGTGACGTCGCCCTCGTAATCCGCGACCTCATCAGTTGGTATTTCGGTATTTAATTTTCTAATCTGACACCGCAGGTCCATGACAGTAGCAAGCGGGACGCCATGTCGTACTTTTACCTCATACTCAAGTTCATCTTTTTTCAATAAGTTAAATGCAATTGGACGTTCCTCCAATGTAGAATTTGACATTTTAAAAATGTTATTTAAGTAATGTGAGAGAAATAAATTTAATTATTACAGTCAGTGACAGCGAACAGCAATAGGTATGTTTTCAAATTAATTTAGAATATACTATGGTTATAATTATTTATGGTAGCGAACCACTGAGTACTTGAATTTGTTGGTTTATGTAATTTATTTTAAAAAAAAGTTAAGTAATATTGAAGTTGAGGATTTCCAAAATAAAAGGTTGTTGAAGTTAAAGCCAGTTGAAGTTAAAGCCAGTTGAAGTTAAAGTTAATTGAAGTTAAAGTTAATTGAAGTTATGGTAATATTGGGAAAAAAAAACTGGAAAAAAAAACCTTGAGGCTTTAGGTGGAAGGCCTCTTATGCAAGTTATAATAACCGGAAATCTCACCATCCACACTGAAACAACACAGTGCAAGCACTGCTGCTTACTAGTGGGATTATTTGGTGAGACTGTGGTAATGACCCGGGCGGACCGTGCATAAAGGTCCTACCACCTGGAATAATAGTAGTGTAGCGATATCGTTGAACCACGCACGTCGTAATGTTAGAGAAAAGTAGTGTAAAACGAGCGTGATCGACCAATCACAAATAATAATTTTCACCCTAGATCTAAATATTACAACTAAACTTATACACACTCAGATATTAGGTAATAATAATTCCACTATTGCCGGCAGTTTAACACAATTATCACAATAAGATAAAATAACACAACAACACAGTAACAGTAAAATATACACAAGATCTAACGACTTAAACACCACCTAGCTCCATCGACCACTATTTCCTTCTAAAAGAGGGAATTAGTTAAACAACAACAACAACTGTTCGGGCGCCACTGAAATACTATATTTTTTCGCCCTAACTGGGTATCAAGAAAGTAAACAATAATTTAGAAATACACTTTATTTTTGAAAATATGGTTTATGTAGATAATTAGTTTAAGTAATTTGGGGTATTGTTGTTGTTTGGTCGATGACGCTAGTAAGTAATCAAATTTGGACGTTAAAACATTAAATCGCTTAGCTGCGGGTGTGGTCGCGCAGAGTTGTCCCTGTTCGAGCGGCTACGCTCGCACGTTGACACCTCGCCGGATGAACTGGCGTGGCCTATGGCTAGGCCCGTACCAAGCACCTCCTGGAATGGTCCGGGAGTAGGTGTAAGCGACGCATACGCAGGCAATGCGGAAGTTAAATGATAGGTTGAGAGGGTTAATTTAAGAACACGGTAAAGAAAAGGTGGCATGAAGATTTAGAAGATGACTCAGCAGTTCGCTAGGCATAAAGAGACTGCCTCATGGTTCGTAGCTGATGCAAGAAGGCATTATGCGTCCAAACGCAGAGTAAATTTAAGAAAACACCATAAATCCTTGCACAATAATTTAAATAGTTAACAGTGCTCGTTCCAAGGAGGCTTAGCTGGATATGTTTAGCAAGAGAAGAGATGTATGAGACAGACATGACGTGGCACACAAGTAATAACCTCAAAACTTGTAAAATAAGTAGAGGAACTGACCTTTTGGAGGATAATGGCCTTGCTTACGGTCTGCGCTGACCAATGTCGACTCCGGAACGCCGAAAGGTCCGTGGGAAACGTGGCAGGATGTGGCACAAGTGTCCCTTAGTGTACTCCGCTGGTATTTAATAAATGCTGAAATATGGACATGACTTTTAGGTAACACTCGACACACAACACGGCTCTGAAGAGCGAAAGGGTTATAAACACTTACCGTTGCTGTGATAATTGCCACGTAGATTATTATTCAAGTTATAATGTGTAGAAATACTACGTGGACTGTCGGTAACTGGAATATAAGAATGCGTGGTCAAAACCAATACGATACACAATAATAATTCACTAGACACTTCAGGCAAAACGTCGAAACACTTACAAGGGATGGAGGTATGGTATGTAATTCTCCAATATGTAATAAAATTACATGTAGCTAGCTCGCTGGCTTATAAGAAAAGAACGACCCCGGTGATGACCTGCCGAAATCGATATCTAGATCAATACCACTTTCTAATGTTGTAAATCTCCACATATCGGGGTAAAAACTAAACGTCATACGAGTACAGATACTAGTTGATAGTTACGTAAAGGCAGCAAACTCGGGTTTCGTCTGTCATTAAAATATGCTGGAACCCTGAAACGACTGAGGAATAAAAAAGAAGACTAAAACTGGACTACATAAACAATTTTGGAAATAATTATTTAAAATAATACTAATACAGTGACCTGGGTTTACTTACAAACGAGGAGAGTGAAATATGCCCCTAGCAACACCGGGTGCATATGCCACAGATTCAGTAGTTTTTTTGATACAGGTCCACTGGTAGTTGAATTGACCATAGATTATAAGATTAATTTAAGATACCAACATAACAACTTGACAAGAAATGAAATAAATTGTGTATCGCTGATGCGTTAATTCACGCCCGAAAATTATACATTACAATATGTGTTAATCTCCTCAATTATTGTTATCATTTCTCCCTATTATTCTTTAAGTTAAGTCGTCTAATTAACGTTTTCATTCTCAAGTAACTTAAACCCAAAGTGCTAAAGCTTTTGACTACTCAAGCGGTGCCTCCCCGCAACCTGGGAAGCACGCGTTTGTTACGTTCGTCTTAGAATAAAGCGAAACATTTCGTCAAGTACGAGTACATCCCTTTGCTGAATAATCTACTGAATATTCGCTACTTTAACACAGTTAGGGTTAGGTTAAGTTTCAATCAAATTTGATTGTTACGGAACTAAACCAAGATTTTATTCAAAAGTATCAATAAAATATAGGACACTTATTTTTTACGTTTTGCATTTCAACGACTTTTATTTCTTAGTAAATATTCTGCCAAGTTCGAACTCGTTGAAATTTTAACATGTAAAAAACGACAAAAGCCATAAAATTATTCGAAATAATTTTTAAATCTGACGCAGAAATATGAGTTTGTAAGCCTATGTCTCTCAAAATTTTGAACACTGACTGTACGCCATACTATAATCTAAATGAGGTATTGACGTGATGATAACTATCGAACGGTAAGTATACCCCTTCCTATAAGGGTACAGTCAGCCTTATTGCACACGCTTGTAGGTTAGGTTAGGTTAGGTTAGCGCAGCAGTTCAAACATGATTTTTTGTTTGTTAAAAACGACAAAGCCGACCACATTCTTCATCATTCTCACATGATAAAGCCGACCATACATTACATATCATGTGAGAAACCTTTCTAAACCCAATTCAAATTGAAAACACCAGCTCAGTGCCTTATCTCAGACATATAATTCAAACACGTAATGAAACGAATACACACGGGATTCCAGTAATCATTGCCTAATGCAAACCTCGCAAATAACCTTTAAATCAAAATGAAGAATAAATCATAGATTAGTTACAGCCTTACAGACAACGGCATATTGGATGCCAGACTAACTTTTTGCCATACAAAATGGAGTGAATTTATGAGTCGTGGGCAAATGATGTTTAGAAAGATAATTAAGATAATACAAACACATCAATCTTGAATTAATGTAAGCGTAAAAAACCGCAAGTGTTGTTAAAGTTGCTTCATTTGGTTACTGACGAGTGGAATAATCGTGTAACATAATTATGTGAATTCTCGTTACGCAATTCGTTTTTTTAGGTTTTTATTAAGTGTGATATCAATAAAAAGGTCGCTAATACTGCCTTTGTCGTTATTGTCATAGGTACAATGCCGATGATAGTTAAAAAAACACTATAATTCAAGTAAAACGACTCAAATAACAGTGTAAAAACATATTATATTTAAGATTAAAGACACGACTTCAAAAGTAAAAACTCTAATAGGATTTTTTCTCGTCTATTATATGTTGCGAAGTCGTGATAAATCTAACAAGATATTCTGCTCGTAAGTAAAAAAGGTATTTGAAAACCATTCGATAATTGAAACTTAACGCGTTTGAGAAAAGTATTAGCATCATCATACTGGTCAGGTCAGCCGAAAGCCGCCCCTGCCCTTCCTCAAAGGTCTAATAAAAGATAATTAGTTTTAAAGTTCATTTTTCTCAGAGGGTCTTTCATGGTTATATCGATCATTTTAGCCAAAAGACGTCCATTGCAGGGTTACCAACTCAATTTTTTTTACCCCTAGATCTTAAGTTAAAACCCCCTAAAACTCAACAATTTTTTTGGAAAATCCCCTAAATTTAAAGCGGATCGTTTGGTCGAATATTTCTTTCTCAGTCGCACTTACGAGTTCGACCAATAGAGAGTGTGATACACTGCTGTATCGAGAACTTTCCATTTCCAGCAACAATTTATTTTCTCTATCGTAAACACGTTTTCCTATATCACACAAACATGCAATGGAAAAATCCCTAAATATACCCCTAAAAATATTAAGCCCCTAAAAAATCCCATGCTCCTTATACCCCACCTAAATTTAGGGGTAAAACCCCTAAGTTTGCAAAAAAAGGCTTTCATCAAAGATGTCTATGATGCATCCATTTTTGTGTCATTCGATATCAAACTTGCGAATACGAAATATGACTTACACGTATCGTTTGCGAATATAATTTTTTATCAAGCGTTAATTGTTTTTCTACCGTACGAGCGATTAATTTACTTTTTTAACTGCCGCAAGCTCGCTCGGAGGGTCAAGGTTGCGTAATTCGATAGCTTTTAGATTAAAGGGCCCTTTTTGGAAGCTTCCCTTTACTCTCATTTAGTGGTAACTCAGTTTTCGATATTGAAGACTTGCCTTTGCGAAAAATGTATTTATCGAGCCCTAAGAAGTATTTGATTAAATTATTTCAAAGTAGGAAACAACGAACGAGGAGTTTTTTGGTTGGAAGCTTCCGCACGTTTAAAATTGTATTATCTTACAGATAAAATGCTTCTATAATTTGATTGAATGATAGACAGCCAACAGTAAAACCAGTGAAGATATAATTATGAGACGTTGAATGTTGAGTACCTAGTGAGAGCTTTAAAATAAAGAATAGTTAAAAGTAGTAACTGCCCAAAAAAAACGTTGCTCATTAGAAATTGCCAAGTTTTTCGATATTTTCATGACATTCAAGTATTAACTCGAACTTTATACATGTACCCCCTTACTAATAAACGTTGAGTAACGGTGGTATAGCTATACAATGTTTTGTTCTTATCTGTCAAATCCAAATGTCACAATGACAGATAAGGATAAAACATTGTATAGCTATACTACCGTTGCACAACGTTTATTAATTAGTAAGGGGGGTATAGTCCTCCTCATCAATTTCGATGACGGTGACGCTGACTTTTTTTTTTAGCCCTATTGTGGCTTGCTAGACCGAACTTAGTCTTAAATATTGTATCGCAAGGGGTACAATAGAGCTAACCTTGAGAGTTGTAAGTATAGAGAAGAGCTTGGGTATATTTTTGAGTTTGGCGTTTTAGGTCAAGCGTTTTCAGCCGGTACCCCTCAAAAGTTCTCATAGATTTAAATAACACAACATATTCGAACTATAGTTTTATCAAAACTTTATATTATGATGAAATAATAGACTTGACGTGTCTCACGTCGATATTTTAAATGTATTTGACCGATTAACGGTCTTGTTTACTTTATTCCACTGCCTTACGAGGAAGAAAAATGTCTTGTTTTTTTTTAGTCTGCCTAAAAACCAATAAACAAGTTCTTAACGTCGAGGTTAAAAGTTTATTTTAATATGAACCAATTTAAAAACACTTTAGAATGAAAGGCAACAGTGAATTTGTTAAACGTTTAAACGGATTTAAGTTTCTAAGCTTAGAGAAAATAAAAATGACAGGTCTAGAGGCTGCCCGGTTTCGTTCCTTTTTCGCTTCAGCGGGGAATTTACTTGGCATACAGATTACCGCGTTTTACTGAGATAGTTGTTACAATGGAAACTATGTTTTTTCTGTTGAAAAACGACGGCAAAGTTTCTTAGAACAATTTACAGCTTTGGTTGTATAAATTAGATTAGATAAGATGAATTAAAATGAAGATGAACGTGTACAAGCACATAATAATTACACTGTAGAACCACATTATATTGACAATCGAATATCGTATTCAAAATGCAACATTCGCGCAATGTTGCTACCTACCTATTCAGAACCTTCATCCACCTACATTTATTTATTTATTAACCCCTATAGCTATACAATGTTTTGTCCTTATCTGTCAAATTAAAATGTCACAATTATAGATAAGGACGAAACATTGTATACCACCGTTACTCAAAGTTTATTATTAGTAAGGGGGTTAATTAATAAACCTTATATTTAGGCACTCTTCCTCAATCTTAAAAAATATCAACATCACTTCACAAACAAAAATCATTTCTAAACAAACCCTTTACAATCAAAAACCTTATCAAAGCAACGTAAAACTTACTAGTATACGAGGCACATACTTAAATCTATAAATGTATGTATCATGCTGTCATTGAACAATACACCCTTTTACTAAAGAACGAAGTATAAAGGCGTAAGTGACACTTACGTCGTTTTACTGTGGATGTTTCTGTTGGAAGCATACATCGATTAAATCTATTGGTTTGGGGTTAATTGGACCGTCCTCTGTCACTATGAATAATTGATAACGCCTTCTTGATTAAAGCATTTGTCCTTCGAGAAAAATACGTGTGCCAAAATAATTAGTCTGGAATAAAGCTGTATGTACTCTTATAACGTCCCGAAAAGTTACAATGATTTAGGCTAGGATTCTGCAATAATAAGTTATAATAAGTAGTGGATATTTTAATTAAAAATCAGTATATGTTTCTTTTAAATCTTTACAGATGAAGATGAAGGAGAAGAAGAAGAAATACATTTATTCACTATATACACAGAAGACACACAAAAAGACAAATAAAAGAAAACAAACGATGTGACAGAAACAGCACGGAGTGTGTCCTGATGGTAGCGAATCGGACACTGGCTCAGCATTATGCTCAGGTGTCAGTCATCTCCAGCGCTGATTTTCAGCCCATTCTAAACACAACTGTTTTATTATTCACTCTAAGTATATTATATCATAAGAAAGTAAATGTGGTGTCATAACATCAAAAAAAAATCAAAGCTGTTGAATTATGTTCAATATTAAAAAGTTGTGTTTATCAACCAGCCAATGATTACCTTACATAAAGTTGTAGCATGAAATGCTAAGATAAGCTAATTAAAAGTAACTCTACTCGAGCTCGGTAAAACATCAGAAGGGAGTAAAAGTAACTTATCTTTGCTTATTATTATCTTATACCTACTGATTCCGTCGAAAATCCTTGACCTTGTAGAATCGTTTAAACTATTATTCATTTTACGTTATCTGACGCAGTTTTTTGACAATGATTTTCTTTGACAACGCGTTGACCTAGTGCCTATGAAGCTAACGGTCCCGGGTTCGATTCCCGGTATGGGCAAATATTTGTGTGATAAGCACGAGTATTTGTTTCTGAGTCATGCATGTTTTCTACATATTTAAGTATTAATATATCGTTGTCTAGTACCCATAGTACTTACAAGCCTTGAGCTTACTTTGGGACTAGGTCAATTGGTGTGACATTGTTCCCTGATATTTATTTATTTACCTATTTCACCGTAAAAGCATCAGAGGGCACTTAGAAAAACCTTGGTACAACTAGTGATTTTACACGGTGGCTAATGGGTATCGAACTTTGTACCTTGAGATCACGAGTCGACAGCTTAAGCCACTAGACCATCGACGCTCGACGTAAACACAACCTTGGAAAATATCGAATTCGATACGGTTACAATATTAAAGCATATATTACACATAACGAAGTAAAATAAAGCTCCGTATATTTACCGTCAAGACGCGACAATATTATAAAACTGAGAAACATATTGCGAAACTAAACACACTGGAATTTCGACTTTGAGTTTGATAGAACAAAATTGAGTTTTAGATGATGTATGCGAAGTTTTTATAGCATGTTAGTCGATAACTTTCATTCAATAAAGTTACCTTTAGTTCGTTCACCTCTAAAAAGGGTGGAAAATAAACCTTTGATACGTTATAGCAGAATACTAAGGTAACAGTTGTGTTTTTACGCTTTTTTACTATTTTATTACCTGAGAGTATTTTAGAATTGTCTATAAATTATAGTTACCCACTACTAAGTACATATACTGTAGTAGCATTTAAGCTATATTTATTTTGTTCTGCTACTGCTTTTATTTCGTTTAATTATTATTATTACTTTTGTACACATTGACATTATTTGATTTATACTTTATTTTATATACTGACAATCTTATTGTGAACGCATTATAAGTATGAGACATATATATTATATTAAAGTATAATCCAATATGAAATAAATCAATGACTACTACTACTAGTAGTTATAGTTCCTTATCCAGGATCCGTTCGGGATAGTGCCTGAAGTATTTAAGATTGAAGAAACGATCCTCTTGTTTAATGGCCTTGTTTATTTTAAGTTAAATTCCTTGCATCGAACTATCGCACCTCTATTTTAGTCTCTTCCAGAGGCTCTTTGCGGTTTGCAGCATCTAAATACTGGAATGACCTGTTTAAATATAAATAAATAAATAAAGACAAACTCAAACCAATTTTATTGACCTAGCTCCAAACTAAACTCTAGGCTTCTATTATTGACACCGACAAACATACTTAAATGGGGTCCGTTCATTTGACCGAAATACGTTTGGCCGAATGAGTCGTTTGGCAACTGTTTCATTTCCCAACCCGCTTATATTTCTGTAACTCTAAATATTTCAGGATTTATTTTTGTACCATTGTGTATACCTATAGCTTAGGTTAGGTTAGTTTTTATAAAAATTCTGAAATATTTGCAGTTACAGAAATATAAGCGGGTTGGGAAATGAAGCAGTTGCCAAACGACTCATTCGGTCAAACGTATTTCGGTGAAACATAAGTGAACCATTCAACGTGTAGATAACGCTAGGTTAGGTTAGGTTTGATTTATAAAAATACTGAAAAAGTAACAATTACAAAAAAAATACGTTATGAGTTCCGATGATTATGACTTAAAACACTTTCGGACTACAAATTTTTATATTAGCCAATGTGCCAAGTTTCATCCCGTAACCAGTAACCAACATCCAAACATCCAAACTTTCTCATTTATAATATTAGTAATTGTTATCTCGAAGCAAAGAGTATCTTGTTAGTATATTAAGAAGCCCAGAAATCTAGAAACACTCGTTCCAATATCAACCACCAGTTTTATTGTGGCTTATGAACTTGTTTGCTTTTACCGCGCCAAAAAATACAGCTACAAAATTTAACCACGTAAAACAAAGCAAGCGAACCTTACGTACAGACAGTGTTAGATTACACTTGTAACGGTCGAATATATTCCTATTCCGCTGTAAGAGAAAACGCTAAGTGCACTTAAGTGGCGGTATCTGTCTTGCACATTATGTTAGACTAATGTGTTTAAGAGCGGCATTAGTTAGCACTTGGAGAACTTAAGAGATTATCCTGAGAAGTATTGTCAGGTGCAGAACAGTTTGTAGGTATTAATTCTGATAAGACTATTTTTGCAACGCTATAGATCATGCCTAGCTAAGGCCCGCCATACATGGACTGCTTTAAGCAGTCGGGAACCGACTGCATTTCGTTGCTATTGGTCGGTTTGCACTTTCTAGAGCATTGAAACTGCAAATCGACCAATAGCAACGAAGTGCAGTCGGTTCCCGACTGCTTAAAGCAGTCCGTGTATGGCGGGTCGAAGATGCATTACGCTAACTAGCGCTTCTATTCGTTTTGTTGTAAACCTATCGCGTCACTGGTAGGTCACGTGATACGAAGAGTCACGTGGTCTACCAGTGACGCGATTGGTTTAAAAACAATTTAATAACGCTACCGAAAAAAAACGATGAAATGACTAGTATACTAGTATTATTTGAGCCCTTAGGGTTGGCGCATTTGCAGTCTCTGGACTACAGTCTTGATACTGAAGACTGAAAATGTCGATGGGTTTCAGAAACCACCTACCTGATGGTGGCCTGAGCTTTTAAGCCTTGTCCATGCTATAAAAAACAACCATTTTCTTGTTGGATTTCAAGGCTACGGTAATAATACCATTTATAATCATATGACATAATGATTATAAATGGTAAGTATTGTGTGTTTGTTTGTTCCGCAGATTCAACGCCTCAACAGATTGACGTAAAATTTGGTCCAGAGATCTTTATGAGACCGCAGTCAGTCGGCCTTTTTTTTATCCGATATCGGGATAAAAGACTTCTACTCCTAATATTTATCCCCTGGTTGGTCTGTCCGTCTGTATGTTTGTATGGTCGCGTTGATCTCAAAAAAACTATTCAATTGAATTGATATATATATTAGTATTTTGCCGGAGCGATTTCATAGTAGATCCCTAGTTTTTTAAAACACTGAAAGTTTCTATAAACTTAGTCCCTATCAAAATATTTATTTAATTATAAAAGTATCTTCTTAAGTAGATAATACCTGATTTTATTCCCTAGGGTTCAAACTTTCTATAACAACGAAATGCCATTATAATGGTTTACTATCCAGACGCATTATTAGTTTCACAAGACCAATAATTTCAAATACAACCCCTACTTATACGAAGTTATTTACTCTAGAGCTTTTCTTTTGTATTTCGTTCTGAAGAAAATCATTTTCAAATTAATATTTGTTCATCTCAAGAGATTAGTTTAACTTTATTAAATTATCCGTTCTTTACGACATTTTACGTGTTAATTATACTTACAGGGTGGGAAGGAGTAACTAACGATTCTAGTGCCTATTTGGACAAAAAAAAGTAATAGAAATATGGCTCGGTAAAGCTTAATTTTCGAGATATTAAATTATTTAAGTAATTCACTAGTTGAAAAATCTCAAAGGTAACGCCTTTATCGTAGGTATTTTGTCGGAGTCGTTCGTGAAGTGTGAAGTTTTCTTTTTTACTCTATTGACTAAGGCTTCGTTCACAAGGAAGTACTGTCGTTTTTTTTAAGGCAGCTTTGGACCCCTGTTGATGTAACATTATTTACTCGCAACACCACCAGTAATCCATGGTTAAAATCTGTCGGTATACTCCTTTCCCACCCTGTATTATTCGTAGAACAAAAGAGTTATGACAAAATACTGCCCTTGTTTGTAATTTCACTGTAATTTACACTGGCGAGCAAAATTAAGTGGTAATTTAGTAAATAATTCAAGTAAGTACTATTTTAGCTCGTGAATATTTATAATCTGGTCAAACAAATATTAACTTTCATGTTCCTAAAACAACTGAAGTTGAAAGTTCATTATAACTTATAACAAGACCAAGGTTTGTACTTCACTTCATTTTAGTCCACAGTGAGCTTTTTGTATCGTATTTATCATCTATTACCTATCTTGCTTTTAAATAGTAATCATATTGTTAATGTTATGGTTGCTCTTAAGAACATGATAACGAGCTAGTACCTATAACATCAATCATATAATTACGATATGAAAGCATCTAGCTAAAACTCAGTGGAATAGACTCCTAGCATCGTTATTGTCTAATGTACATTGTAAACCACAACCATCATAAATTGATCTCTAATTTTAAGCAATGGCTTTAAATTCCAGTGTCGAGATATAATGGTCCTTTAATGAAGTAACCATCATAAAGAGAACTCCAAGTTTAAGCAATTGCTTCAGCAACGGGTGTCAAGATATAATGGTTCATTAGTTAATTCGATGCGACATACGACAAGGTTATTAGGTCTGGGATTCCGGCGGAACTGCGAATCAAATTCGATCCCTAGTGGACCTTAGTTAGAGGTGCGTTCCAATCAGGCAAGTAGCTTGAACAGGTCACTGGACTGAGCAAGTTAGTTGAAAGGTAAGTAAAATGAGATAAAAGTAGTCTTACTACCGGTTGAAGGTATCAAGTGTTGAATAAAATAAAAGAAGGTGAAGTTTGGTCAATGAACTTTTTGTTGTAGTTGGTTGCCATGGTGACGTCTCCTGGGTCACTCTTAAAAACTATGATTTCAAAGGATATAAGTCCACTAAAAATCTATTTTATTGGCAATTACAAACCCATTCTTTTATGGATTTTCTCCTGAGTTTGCTAGAAGTATATAGAGGTATATTATAACATTTTTTCTAAGAGACTCCATCACTGTTGTCTCCTGGCTTACGGTACAGAATATCAACAACAATAAATTGATCCACCCAGTTGGTTTTTTTAATTCGTTAATTCTATATTTTCGGTAGGTTTAATATGTATGACAATGGTCTTATTAGATACGCACACAAATTGTCTAATACCATGTGTATTAGACAATTTGTGTGCGTATCTAATAAGAAATATTTTCTTAGCAGACAATTAATATCACATGGGTGTTTTTTCTTGTTTGCACTTAGATGACTTTTCAACATGTAACAAGTCGCGTTATATCTATCGTAACCATTGTACTCGTAATAAATAGAAAAGACGTAAGTTAAAAACTGAGAAAGTTTCTGTCAAAACATTTACGTATCTATCATCTCTTCTTCACAAGTCAGCTGCTTATCGAAAGCAATATCACTAGTCCAAGAACTTCTGACTGACTATAGTTAGATCAACTTTTAGACTCTTAAATGTTGTATTGTCATTTTATATGTGTATTCCAAATTTCAGCCCATTCCAATAACGAGAGCTAGTTCAAAATTGACTTGCAAGATTGGCACTAAACATACTTATCTACAAACAAACAAACATTTAAAATAAAAGACACATTTTGAAGTTTAACAACACTATATCATGTAAAAAAATCTCGTTTCGATCGTATTGCAACGACCGTGGTAACGAGCAGATTGCGGAGGCATCAATGTCTGCGGGTGTCTCGAGTTTAAACAAAAGACCCGACTGAAGTAGATACACGGCTTGCATCTCTGGGCCTGGGGAGTGCCTTTAGTATGGGCTACGTTGTTAGGAATGAATAGGTAGGCACGTTTGATTTTACTGAACGCTGTTGCATTAGGATAAGCCTTTTGTACAGTCAAACTTCTTTGTTTTTAACTGTACATTTCAGTAGTAACGCATTAATGTCAAAGTGGGTTGAATTTAGAATATAAATAGCTGTGGCGAGTTACTTCTGAATTCGGTCGGACTATTGTATTCTGTGACAAAAGCTTTTAAAACGCAGTGCAAACGCAGCACAACCGCCGTCATCATGGCATACGCCAAAACGCCGCAGGCGCAGCCGAGCTCATTACGGGCCACATCCGCACTCCAATTACTATTCACTTCTAAAGGATTTTGCGTATTTGCGGTCAGATTGACTTTTGTTAAAAGTTGTCGAAATAGGCCGTGATTGCACCTATTACCCCTATTGCAATTGAATTGTTTACCTATTGTTACTGTCAAGATAATAAGAACTATCGTAATAGAACAATAGGAGAAATGAGTCCCGTGTGGTTGCCGGGTAAGAATAGTGACAAGGAAAATATAGACTTGTACTCAGGTGTTCGAATGTGCAGGTTTCCTCATGATGTTTTTCCATCACCGTAAGAGCATCGGCTAATGTAATTAAGTTATAAAACTCATTGATACAGTCAGCTGCAGATAGATCTAACCGAACAGCGAGCCTTTTCTTTTTGGCTAACTATGCAGTTACATCTTCTTGAATTTTTATCCAAGCAGATAAGTAGTTAAAACATACTGTCACATGACATTTTTCTGACCATTTCGCGGGTTAGTCTTTTTTGTAAATCTAATGCAACATATTGTTTTGGGCTCGCTGTTCGGTTAGATCTATCTACAGCTGACTGTACATGGTGACCGCGGGGCTTCGAACTCGGTACCTTACGATCACGAGTCGCCCCCTTAGCTATTAGGCTGCCTAATAAGACATCAAGATTTGTCGGATATCTAATCTTATTGTCAAATATTGGCACAAATGTTTACTATAAATAAAGATATAACGAAATAATAATGATTTCTTGATTATTTACTGCCCTGTATGATGCCTTTCAACATTTGTTCAAATCAAATAAGGATAGCATATAATAATATATGTTTTTTATTGCCAAGCTTTATAAAATAAGGTAAATCTTTCTCAAAAACTGTAGGTGTATCATGAAAACATATTAAAAATTTCTTTTGATTACTTACTACAAGACATATTAAATTTCCATTTATTAATATCCGGTTGATTAAAGCCAAGGAAGCCGACGATTAATTAAAACTTGACAATACCCTGAACGATTAATAATCAATTTAATAAGAGTTAATTCAATTGGAGCAGCAGATTAATTGGTTCTCAGCGTGTCAAAGAGAAAACTCCGGACAAGTAATTTCATTTTAATATTACTAGCTAAACTGTGGTTAGTTTAACTGTTACAAGAAAGGTTAACTATCAATTTTTTAAACAAAATTGATAGTTAAACGGGCAGCTAACCATTACTTTTACGTAACCCCAACCAAACAGTCCTCTAATGCGTAGTTACTTTTGACATTAACGTACCATCTGCTGTCACGGGTGGTGACCACTGCTAATGAAATCAACTGTGAAGGTCATCTATACTCGTTATTGATGGTTAGAATGTTGTTTGCTACAAAAACGTGGGGTGGGAATATGGTAGGGCCCATATATGTGCCTTGGGTGACTGACAAAAGTTTTGCTTCAATATTTTTATGGCATGAGTTTTAAATATGAAATTGAAGTGATGGATAAAATGTATGATAAGTAAATGACAAACAAGGGAGTGAACACTGAGATGACGGCTGATAGGGATGTTTGGAAGAAAAAGACGTGTTGCGCCTAACCCAAGCGATTGAAAACAGGGCAAGATGATGATGATGATGATGATGATGATGATGATGATGATGACGATGACGACGACGACGACGACGACGACGACGATGACGATGACGATGACGATGGCGATGGCGATGGCGATGGCGATGGCGAAAGCGATAGCGATGACGATGACGATGACGATGATGATGATGATGATTTTGAGCATGAAGAAGGCCAATGAGCAAACAAGTCAATTGATGGTAAGTGGGTTCTGAGACCCTATAGACATACAGTCGCAAGACTACAATGCTAAAACTGCAAATCCGTTGCCAATCCTGAGGACTACAATTAAATGCCTTTATTTATTTATACCTTTAATGATTTTACCGGTTGTACCTGCATCGAAAGTACTTTATGAGATGAACTGGGTTATTTTATCAAGCTTAACGTGAACGATTGAAATGCAATTAAAATACCATTTTATCCTCTAGCTGTAGTTTGAATAGCACTCGACCTAAAATCAACATTTCAGTTAAAAAACGTGCCGTCGGCGCGGCGGAAAATGAAAGCTAAATAAAAGGTACCGTCGTCAAATATCGGTGGAGCATCTGCTATCAAAACTTTGCGCGGCCCGTAAAGAATGCTTATATTCTAGATAGGATATCGTTTCGTATTTATAAACTATATCGAACGGATTATAAAAAACCTTGGAGTAGGTAACTTGTGTTCCTCCTTTTTGAAGTCTGTATTTTGTACAGTCAGTTGCTTATCTAGTCCAAACTTGGTGGTTCTACGTTAAATATAGCTGAGATTCTGTTGCCATCTTTAAAATTTTCATTTCTATAATCAGGTTGCCATAACATAGCATTTTCATTAGGTATATATACTTGCTGACAGTTCCAGATTCGTTTCCCAGTAAAGGTAAATATTGGTGTGATGGGTGTATTTGTTTGTGTCTTGGCTGTTTTTCGTGTATTGCAGTAGTCTTCTCTCTAAATGCCTAAATAGTACAAGCCTGGAGCTTAGTTTGGGACTTGGTAAATTTGTATAAGATTGTCTCTTATTTAAATCGAATCGAAATCTCGTCATAATTGAAAGAAAAGAGAAGAAAAAGAAAAGAAAAGAAACGAGAAAAAAAGGAGAGGAAAGAAAAGAAAAAAAGAAAAGAAAAGAAAAGATAAGATAAGAAATGAAAAGAAATGAAAAGAAAAGAAAAGTGAAGAAAAAAGACGAAAAGAAAAAAGAAAGATAGAAAAAACTTTTTTTTCCAGCAATAAACACACTGAGATATAATAATAATATATCATAAAATAAAGAGACGACAGACACAATGGTAATTGTTCTCAACTCAGCATGTGTTGGCCGTGAATAGAACGCTGGTCTTCCACTAGGACCGCTAGGTGGTGACAAATAAAGATTGATAGACTTGCAGGATTAAAAATAGGTACAAGCAAAATAAAATAAAATACAATGCCGCATCTAGAAACACTAGCCCCTCGTCATGTGGCTGTCACGTGGGTACAGTCCACCAGTTATTGCCCCGGGCTTTTTTCCCAACTTTTTCTCCTTACTACGTGTTACATGTTCCGGTTCCCTATCGAGACACCAGCTGGGAGTACTTTGTATGTTGTATGTATGATGAACTTTTTCAATAAGTGGGGGGTTAGATTGATGATTTTCTTGGACGTTTACGAAGTTAATCTGATGGGGGTGACAAGGACCAAAACAAATGTTACTTATTGAGCAATAAGAGCGGAAAGTTACAAAAGAAATGTTACAAAGTAAGTCAACAGGCGGTCTAATCGCTAAGCACCCCTTATCCCCTCACACATCCCCATCTTTGAGTTTTTTTATACATTTTATACTTACTACTAGCTTTTGCCCGAGATTCCATGTTAGAAGTTTAGAAGTAGATAAATAATGAAATGCAAAGGAACGTCTATTCAATTAATTTTCATGAAACTTAGCTTAGAACTATCCCGATTATACTAGCTTTCCTTTAAAAAAAACCGCGTTCAGGGTATTGATTCTTTCAAAAGCAAAGGTGAGCGAACGCAGGAGTGAATGCCCAAGCCGCGAGTTTAAGTAGTCCCGTCAAAGCGAACAAAACACACTTCAGCGCGTGTATTCAATTTGGCAGCATGGCTTCTCGAACGTATAAATAAGGCTGCCTAATTGAGAATGCACGCGCTAAAATGTGTTTTGCTCGCACTGACGGGACTACTTAAACTCGCCGCTTGGACTTCACTCCTGCATTCGCTCACCTTTGCTTTTGAGAGAATCACTAACCAGATCGGTCCATCCCTTTATGAGCTACAATGCCACAGACTGAAGCACAGACACATACGTTTAATCTTTTAACACTTCTCTTTTTTAAGGGGTTAAACCGGGTTACCATGTCACGTTCATTTTTGAAAGAAATTTTCAAGTGATATATTTTCAAAAAGCAACACTCATTACAAAGAAGTATCGATAAATAAATTTTAATCAGATTGGCGTAACGAGTATGAAATATCAACTATTATTGTATTATCCCAGAATACAAAAGAATATCATATGAATTCTGAAGAGCCATTCCTCCCCTATTATTGCACATTTGTATGACTACATTACCCTTAATAAAACATTTTGTTCGATATCCAATTTCACAGAATAATAACGTATTTAGTAGAAAGACGTCGTAAGTGGAATAGCATTATAATGCTTTCATGATAACGAATAGTTCCTTATTTAGAATAATAGAAGATGAGATTTGTTGGCAACAATAGAAAATAGAGAAGAAATTAATTACTGCAAAACGATCTGTTTAATATTAAATAGAAGATATTGGAGAAACGACACGAGGCAATAAAAGCAAAAGGTTGACCAAGGAGAAATTATTTCAAGCAAATAAAGGAGAACGTCGTTTTCCTTTATTACCGTATTATCTTGAGCAATCTTAAATTTTCCAGGATGAAAAGTATCATTCAGGACATAAACTACCTATGAGCTAAATTTCATTTAAATCAGTTCATACGTGTTAGAAAGATAGACGTCCAAACATCTTCAAAATCTTTACAAGTATTTGTGTTTTTATTATTAGTTTATTCTCAGCAGTGATCTCTTGCGAAGCGCTGGTAGATTTTTGACGTGTAAACGAGACGTGATGTGCCCGTGCCTACTTACTGAATAAAAATCTTTTATCTTTTGTCTTTATCTTTTATTTTATTTACGTTTATAATATTAGCGACACGCCCCTGCTTCGCTTCGGATTATGTCAGTTTACTGTAACACCCGTACATAAACCAGAATTTATTATACATAAAAACATTCAGTGAAAAAATATCTAACACAATAGTAAAAAAACCGCCTCAAAATCCATTGCTTGGTTTAAGAGGAGGTAGCGGATATACGAACAAACGCAGAAAGCGACTTTGTTTTATACTTTGTAAGAAGTAGAAAAGGAACCTAAGGATTCTTTGATTAGTTTACCTTTACAAATTGCTTATTTAACTCGTGCAAATAGGGTTACCATTTAGGAATTTGAAAAGTCCTGACAAAAAGCCTGACATTTCGATAAAAATCCGGACTTTTTAGTCACAAAATGGAAACATTACTCTTGTGTAGTTTTATTGCTCATATTCCATCTAATAAAAAAAAAACCGACCAAATTAAAAAGCCGGTCAAAGTCCGGACAAGAGTCTAAAAGTCCGGACTAATCCGGACGGATGATAACCCTACGTGCAAATAAACACACCTACATGTTCTAGATCAAAAGAACACTATTGTAAGACTTCGAGATTGCCGAATGACTTAAGTCCTTTCAGCATCGTGACGCAAGTAGCTTTGTTGCCATTTGTCTTAATAAGAATGACGCATTCAACCCCCTTGTGTATGACAGAATGGAAGACGGTGCTTTTGGACAAATACACCCAAGAGCAATGAAAACGGGTCTCTTTCTATGGTAATTCAATACAAAGTGACCCTTTTTTATTGCTCTTGACTATATTTAGTTTCTCTTGAATTTCTGTTTCATGTGGTTATATGTGATGTTATAAAGATAAAGTAATAGGTACAACAATGGCTACTGACCTAAAGGACCGAAGACCGATTAAGATCGTTTAAGAAGAACTAGTTCCTTTCGGTCTGTGACGGGAATTCATTCCTTTTAGTTCTTAGTTCCTGAGGGGTTAGACAAGATGCATTACGCTAACCAGCGTTTCTATTCGTTACGCTTTTAAACCAATCGCGTCACTTGTAGATGACGTGATACGAAAAGTCACGTGATCTACCAGTGACGTGATTGGTTTAAAAACGAAACGAATAGAAACGATAGTTAGCGTAGTGCACCTTGTCTAACCCCTCTGACCGACACAAGCCTAACCATAACGGGTCAATTTTTTATTAAAATTACAGAACTTGGCACTCAAAAGCATAATAAAGAGTGTGAAGCAGAATACAACGCAGAAACGGAATTCAAAGCAACAAACACGTACCAATCTAATTAAGATCTATTTGTTATGAATTTCGCTGCAGATATTCTGTGAAATTCACCAATTAAATCACAATAAACAAATGAACTACGCGTTATTAAAGAATATCGTGAAAATATCACGCAACGTTATAGTACATTACTTAACAAGGGCTGTAAAAGAAAGAAAGCCCGAAATCGCAGGTATTTGAGACCCGAGCCGTAGGCGAGGGTCGTAAATATGCGATAGAGGGCTTTCTTTTTTACTGCCCGTGATGAGTACACAATTTTAGGTCTTCACCTGGCCACAATGCGAGTTTTACCGTGCGCGCAGCGTGCGATAAAACTCACATTATGGCCAGGTGTGACGTAATAATAATTTAACTTAAGAAACTGTTATGCCAGGTCTACACACTCGCGCGAGTCGACGCGAGGCCAAGATACACTTCCGTCTTTAAATACTGCCGAAATTAAAATTCCACGTCAGTTTCGACAGTCGAATTTGGTATGATTATAATACAAACCCTGAAGAAAAACAACAAACACTAAAAAATGGTCAAGTGTGATTTGGACGCGCGCTGATTCTATTCGAAATCGGATTCAAATTGAAATATAATTACATACTCTGCGGCGTACGGAACCCTCGGTGCGCGAGTCCGACTCGCACTTGACCGCTTTTTAATATTAAATTACTGACAGCTATCCACTAATCAATCACCAATCATGCCATGCAAGCATACAATATTGATTGAAATAACACAAAGTATTATGGATTTATTAATCTATAACAATAGCCTAACACGCAACAGATGTGCCCAAAAACCGCCCCTATTTTAATACCCAATAATAATATAACTATGCAGGGATCTAATCTGGACCTCGCAGTTCTGTTTGCTTTCCTAAATCAACTGTGAACTGAACTCGCGATTGTTTATTTTTCATTATGACATGTGGGGGTGCATTGCGGTCTCAGATGTGAATATGAATAAGGTATTCATTCGTTTGTTATTCGGGAGGGAACCCGCGGAGCGTTTTTAATTTTGGCAGATTTTGGGGAGTCAAGTAGAGGGTTCAACTTGGAAACTAACTTGCATTGTTATTACGAAATATTTGCATCTGGCAAATTGCGTTGCAGTTTTTTTTCAGGAAGAAAGAATAATCTCGAGTCACTATCACTAGTGCGATAGTGACGCACTATCGCACAAATCTCATTATAACATTTCACACTAATATTATAAATGTGAAAGTTTGTGTGCTTGTAACAAACATAGGCTACTTTTTATAAAGAAAACACTGTTTCTGTGGTAAAATAATCAAGGTTACGTATCAGAACGCCTAAAATTAAAAGCCTAATCTATATATATATAAAAGGCAAACCTAACTGACTTATATATCAACGCACAGCCGAAACTACTGTACCTAGAAACTTGAAATTTGGTACAGGGGTTCCTTACATGATGTAAGTGAGCACTAAGAAAGGATTTTCCAAAAATCCACCCCCAACGGGAAGAAATGGGGGGAGTATCGGGAAACTAATTCTACGCGTACGAAGTCGCGGGCGTCCTCTAGTGTATCATAAATCATAATCTCTTAAGTTCATAAACCTTTAGGTTAGATTAGGTTTGTTTTCGTCGTTTTCTAAAACGTTTACGGTTTCAGAAAAAACAAATTGTCATGCAAATAGGACCTAAGATACACCGGTTGCCAGCGGAATAGTGTCACTTTCTAAGGTACAAATCAAACTACAGTGCGATAGCTCTTAGAAGATGCTTCGGGTTTGTATTTGTCTCTCACTTACTCTCATACGCTTTTATTAAGAGCGAGTGAGAGAGGAATACAAACCCGAAGCACCTTTTAAGTGCTCACAGACTGTATCTATGCAACTATCGTGCAAATATCACAACATAGATCGGCTTAAAGCATTAAAAAATAATGCTAAAAGCGTTCTTTTACGCTCGATCCTAAGGTTTAAGCAGGATCAAACAGAATTGCGGTTTTCATAAAAAAGGTTGTTGCATTTATCGTTATTCCTTTTCGATTCGCTCTGCTTTGACAATTCCCATTTTCTATTTGTAACAGGATAATCTTTTAATAGAAAAGGTTTTAAATGTCCCAGCAAACAATACTAGGGTTAAAGATCGACAAGCATAGTACATACATACATACATACCTTCACGCCTGTCTCCCAATGGGGTAGGCAGACACTATGGAACGCCAGGTGCACCGGCCCAAACATACAACTTTCGCATCCTCTACATTCATCAATCTCTTCATGCACGTACGTCGGTTTCGGGTGGTTTTTATTTGGCTCTTATTCAGTACATCGCGAATCTAATCACCGTACGTCCGTCTAGGATGTCCCCTTCAACATCTCCGCTCGATGCACGACGCTCGATACTGAGGACTGTGAAGCTAAAAGTTTCCATACAAAATGCGATAACGTTTCTCTCCCCTTACACCTAGTCCAATTTCTACGATTTTTGAATATGTTGTAGATATCATGTAAAACTATGATGTTTTCCTTTCTCTGTCTTGCATATAGCTTTGTTTCAAAACTTACAGCAATACTTACGATTGTAAATGCGGCCTTAGTATAAGCCTAAAGTCTACTAGTATGGTACTACACTGTGTTATGTGTAAAATTGTGCAGTGAGTTCAGTTTCTGAAGTGCATTGCTTTAAATGTTTATCTTCTAAATGAATCACAATTTTGGCAAATAATAAGAAAGAGCGTTAGTCAAATTTTGCGGATTTTAGTAACTTAAGGCCACTGTAATGTTATAAGATTCTAAAGATTTTTAAATTTAACAGAAACGTCTGTTTACGGAATTCACTTATAACATTTTCTTAGTAAATCTGCTTCCTCTCCTGCTCATAATATTATCTCTTACAAACGAGACTATTTGACTCAAATTTGATCAACCTTTCAAAAGTCACCTTCATAAGCATATCTCTAGATATTTGTTTCAACAAAAATACCCACAAAACCTCCAATAATGTCCCCGGAGTAATGACCCAGTGTTCCCATCCTCAACCAGCGCATAGTTTGTATGTTTCCCGAAGAGCGTTGTCGACACACAAAGACTGATAATGTTTGACCTACATCCACTATATATGATGCTAAGAGGAGACTTGGTGTAGCTTCAATCAGCGGCGTCATTGTGATGAAAAAAACGTCTCAAAACAACCCAATCGGTTCAAGTGCTTCGAGGTGTTCAAATTCAAATTCAAAATTCAAAATATTTATTCAGTAAATAGGCCAGATGAGGGCTCTTTTACACGTCGGTAACATGAGTGAATCTACCAGCGCTTCGGACAAGACCATCATTGCGGAGAAGAAGCGCCGCAAGAAACTCCAGCAGAAGGTCATTTTTTCAATCATAATAACAAAATAATACTTAAAAGTAAGTTACATTAAGTAATAATAAGGTAATAAACAATAAATTCTTAAAACTAGCAAAAATATGTAACATGAACACCTCCATCAAGAAATGATTATCTAATATAATCTCATACGAGTATCAAGACAAAAAAAGTTGTTAAAAGATGTATAAAGATAACAACAACATGATGATGATGACAGATGTGCAACAAACATTTAAGAGTTGCTTAACTTCAAACTCGGATAAGTCCATGCAAAAGGACAACGGAATTTGCGTCTTTTTTCAAACAAATTAAATTTTAAATTCGTATAGGTACCAAATTTCAAGGACATATCCGAGTTTGAAGTTTAGCGACTCTTATTTGGTACTAAAACGAGTGACAAATGTACAGCCAAGGACTTTAATTGTTATGCCACTGTGGAACCCTATCATAATGACAGCGTCAAACCACATGAAAGAAGTTACGCCAATATTAATGATTGACGTTATGCGACAGGGTTCCATAGTTGCATAACAATTAAAGTCCTTGACATCACTGTCAGTTGCGAGTGCAAATGTGGCAGAAACAACCAGACGAACGCAAAAGAAGGGGTAGAGCAGTTTTTATCTAAACTGAACTAGCCGTTATCCGCACGGCATGCCATGAATATTTGAAAATGTGATATACTTCCCCATTCTTGCGAATCGCTCGCGCGAGTTATTGGATCTCGCCAACAAACACACCGACAAATTAAATTATTTATCATTCGACAGTTTCTCTTTATTGTTCGCAAATTGCTGGGGGTTTTGGGAATTTTCCGCGGAAAGCGGAAGAAAGGTTGGTTCAGTTGATCAATTTTTAAGCGGCTATAGGATTGTTATTCGAGGGATGCCATTTTTTTCCGATTTCACGTAGAACCTCAATCACCCAAAGGTTAGTTGGATAAGATCGATTTAAGAGATAAGTTCGCTTTTGTACATTCCTATTCAGTAAATAATGTATTTGAATTTCTGAGTTTTGTACAATAGTGTTTACATAAATTACATACATATAATATTATATCTGTCTAAGGGCTGATTTCTTCCTTAACTAAACTTCTGGGGCTATTATTAGATAATTGTAGAAGCCCACTTTGCTTCGATATCTTCTTGCTTAGTGACGTAAGGACCTTGTACAAGGCCCGTCTAGACGTCAGTATAGCTTTTACTGTCAAATAAATAAATAAATATCAGGGGACAGTGTCACACCGATTGACCTAGTCCCAAACTAAGCTCTAGGCTTGTACTATGGGTACTAGACAACGATATGAATACTTATATACTTAAATACATAGAAAACATCCATGACTCAGGAACAAATATTTGCGCTCATCACACAAATATCTGCCGGGATTTGAACTCAGGAACGCTAGCTTCGTAGGCAGGGTCACTACCAACTAGCTGTCAACGCCAAATCTATATATATATAAAAGGCTAAACTGACTGACTGACATATCAACGCACAGCCGAAACTACTGTACCTAGAAACTTGAAATTTGGTACAGGGGTTCCTTTCATGATGTAAGTGAGCACTAAGAAAGGATTTCCAAAAATCGACCCCCAACGGGAAGAAATGGGGGGAGTAGCGGGAAACTAATTCTACGCGTACGAAGTCGCGGGCGTCCTCTAGTAGAATATAAAGATATGAAAGCAAGACGTAGAATATAAGTCCAGCGGGCCTATTAGGTATGGCATGGTATGGCCGTGTTTGTTTATCCATGGGGATTAACGTGGGTACTGTCACTTTTTGACCAGTATGTAGGTGCGAGAGTGACGCATGCTTAAAAAGGTGACCATAATACGGGCCCAGATATATTTTAGTTTGTTATTTTTCTTTTGCTATGCAAAGAAAGTTAAAGTTAACCGTCAGATACTTTTACGAGTCTCGATGATCGGAAAATCAGCCTTATAGAGATAACCACTCTTGGAATTCTTTAGACATTCCTTGGGGATTTGTCCTACTTTCCGGGATAAAAGGTGGACCCTGTCACTCTCTTTACCTATTTGTGCAAAGTTCTTTGATATGAATCAAGGGCAATGAAACAAAATCACTTCCTGTTTATTTACACAGCCAAAATGTCCAGAGATAAAAAATATAATTACATTATTTTAATATTTTGCAATGTAGGTACTGCTTTGCGTTACCGACCATTTATAACCAGAGATCGGAATAGGCAGAGCTAATTTGCCTAAACTTGATGCATGTTCATTCAATAATGTATTCCCTTCTCACTCACGCATGAATGAATATGCGTCAAGTTTAGGCAAATTAGCTCTGCCTATTCCGATCTCTGTTTATAACCGACTTAAAAAGGAACAGATTCCTTCTCAATTCGTCTGTATGTGTGTTACGGCGGGTTTAGACCAAGCGAACGAACAAGAATTCTATGGCATTATCTCTTACGTTTTCTTTGTAAAAATAAAGACAATACGTCATATTCATACATAAACCCACCGTTACTCGATTTCTCTGCCAAATGTCAAACGAATTGATTTGTTTTTCATGTGTAGGTAGGGTAATTCTTGCCGGTGGTAGGACCTTGTGCAGAGTCCGTCCGGGTCGCTACCATCATCTACATATATAAAAGGCAAAACTGACTGACTGACATATCAACGCACAGCCGAAACTACTGTACCTAGAAACTTGAAATTTGGTATATAGGTTCCTTTCATGATGTAAGTGAGCACTAAGAAAGGATTTTCCGAAAATCGACCCCCAACGGGAAGAAATGGGGGGGAGTAACTAATTCTACGCGTACGAAGTCGCGGGCGTCCTCTAGTCTTATCTATTAACCTACAGTCAAACAGCATGTTTTCGCATTGTGTGTTCCCGTTTGGGGATAAGACAGCCGGTGTAATGTCTAGCATAGAGGCATTCCATCTTAGTCCTCAGGGTTGGCAACGCATTTGCAGTCTTAGGATTGCAGTCTTGTGAATGCGAATGTCCATCACAGTTTCCACTTACCATCAGGTGGCCTGTGTGCTCGTTTGCCTTCTCTATGACTCAGGGAACCCATTTAAATTGTCCATGTCTTACCGAGCTAACTACCTCTGTACCAAAAACATCGATCGTACGCCTCAAGCATTGAATCGTAAGGACTGAACTAACAAACAAACGCACATTCACATCTAAATTATTAATAGGGATAAGGTAGAAAGAATATCACAACGAGCACAAAAATCCCTTGTTTTCGCACGCTCCAAATGCCGTCACACGGCTAAAACATTTATACGGAAGCATTACGCACGTGGGAAGAAAATATGAGCATAACGAATAAACTCGCTGATAATAGAAACGTCATAGAATATTAACGCACCGGAATCGTTACACGTTCCGGGAAAAAATATCAAGATAAATAAATTATATAGAGAAAAATTTCCATCATGTTTTCTGGGAATGCCGAGCTTCGTCAGGCCTTACATTTTAGTTGGGTTTAAAAAATTATCTGGAGGTTCTTCAGTATTTTTTTAATCATACATTTTTAATTAGGTAGTTTTAAGAAAGATTTTATTAACTCGTGCTAAGCTGGATATATAATTTTTTTAATTCGACTGTAAATACATCATCCATCACTAGACACACGTTGGTGGAAGCATTTCGTTTTTAGTTACTTAGGTTTTCTATTTAATTCTTACCGCCATTTCACAGGCATTTGAAAGACGTTATAAATTTATACAATAATAGACAGGGTAATAATCACCGTTTCTAGTCCTATATTTATTTTCCAAAAAGCCTTTAGTTAGAATAAAAATTACTGTTTTTTTAATTTTTAATTAGTTAATTTAGTCACATTACTACACAGTCACATTCGAATGTGATATAGAAGTACATTGTACTAAACAATATAAGTATCAAAAAGACCTGGAGGTTCATTAATACACATAATAAGAAATGCGCAAGTTGAAACTAAGAAAAGAAATGTTTACTCTGTTTATTATTTAATACAGCTTTAGGTATATCGTATGGATACTGATACATCCTTTTTCACTCGTTTTTCTGCATGTCCTCATGTTAACGGCCAGTTTTAAAACTTCAAAAAGCCAACCTAAATTAGTTTTTAATCCCCAGCCTGCTGATGCAGCCGCAGGGCAGCGCATTAGGTAACGGCTGGCTGCTTGCCTAAACCTAGGCTTAAATCTAGACAAACTAATCAGACTAATCTAATAATGCGCTTGCAAAGAGGAACACGAAAACCGGGAAATTCTGAGAAATTACTTTATATACATTAAGGCTTAGTTTTGTTGGTCGATAGCCCATGCTTGTATTTAGCAATCCATTGACTGGTTGTTTAAATATTTTTGAGCCGAGAGCTATTGTAACGACGCAATGTACATGCATGCATGTATGTGCTGGCATGCTATTGCTGGTCCATTGTAGCCATTAGAGATGTAGTGATGGCAGAACCATGTTGTGTACCTAGGTCTTAAGCAGTAAACAATACATTTTATTAATTTTAGACATCATGTTTCATAGTAACATTTACTGCTTGAGATCTACACAATCGATATCTAAATAGAAATAGTGTGTAGTTTTATTTTTCAAAACGTCCGGGTTCGATTCCCGAGCTGAGTACAAGTTTTTTTTAAACGTATGAATGCAGTTTTCCGTGTTACTAAAATCGATGACACGGTTCCTAAGAACAGCTTCGTATGTCATGATTTTAGACTTTCCCATACTGACCGATTTAAATGCCTTATACCTAACAATAAAGGCTAGAGTTCTGTCTGGGAAACGACCTCGGAACGTTAGTCACATTTACATAAATGGTTTGAAGATGTCTTAATTCGCGCGTATATTATGTTAATTTTGCGACACATTTGTTTGTGAAATGTGTGAAATTTCTCTCATATTTATACCTGGGTTAGGTTTATGTTAATATGCTATTATTATTCATTAGTATGTGATGAAGTGCTAGGTTAAATACCTACTGTTATTGTTATTAGGAATCTGGGCCTCTAAACAACACGGTAAAAACAATATCGTATTGTCAACGTTTTGATAGCTCTTATTTACTTGACAATAATGGCGGCCGAGTTCAAAACAAAACTATAACAGGTCAAAAGCGATATTGCAATGGTCGTCGATATGCTTAGATGCTAATAATTGATATTTTGCCATTGTTGTTATTTCAATTTTATCAGTTTAGGTATCCTTTGTCAACCGCGATATAGTTAAAGGATTCTAACGATACCACACACATCTAAATCGGCTCAGGCGTTTAGAAGTTATGGTGAGATAAAGAATCGTACATGCATTATTACATACATGAACCCTGAAAACATTACCTATACACTCCTTTTTTTGGGCAGTCGTGTAAAAATAAACATTCATTACAATAGTCAAATATAATGATGTTAAAACACAGAAATACATATATACAGGTACCATCCGTCCGGATTAGTTCGGACATGTCCGGACTTTTAGTCTCTAGTCCGGACTTTGTCCGGATCTTTAATTTGCCCGGATTTTTATATAATAGATGGAATATGAGTAATAAAACTACATAGGTATTAAGTTAAATGAAATGATACAATAGGTACCACTGTCAATAGCGTTTCGTTTTTAAATGTTACTAAGTGAGTAATGTTTCCATTTTTTGACTAAAAAGTCCGGACTTTTATCGAAATGTCAGGCTATTGTCAGGACTTTTCAAGTTCCTAAATGGTAACCCTACATAAAGGTGAATCAACCCGAAACAGGACACATGTAAACTTGATTTGTTTTACCAATATAAGCGAATTAAAGTTATTTTAAAGTAACTGTCTTAGTTTAATAAGGGTAGCGAGCATGTTGTTCTACGGCTTGCGGAATTACAAATGGCGTAACAGATCGACTTAAAAGGTAACTTGAAACTTGCAATGGCTTCCGAGAGGTAAATTACGCCGCTTCGTCTCAAGTAAGATGTTAGTTAATTAGATGACTTATTTGTTAGTAACAAACCGGCCAAGTGCGAGTCGGACTCATGCACGAAGGGTTTTTTTATTGGTTTACAAACTGGATGGTACAACAATAAAATTTTACAATTCAAAGCTTAAAAGTACGCTACATATCTGTACATCCTAAAACAGTAGACAGCATGCATGGGTTCCGTACCATTATCCATACAATATTAGACAATATACCAGTTGCCGTTATTAATATCGAGCAAAAAAGGGCAAAAATATCACGTTTGTTGTATGGGAGCCCCACTTGAATATTTGTTTTGTTCTGTTTTTAGTATTTGTTGTTATAGCAGCAACTGAAATACATCATCTGTGAAAATTTCAACTGTCTAGCTATCACGGTTCATGAGATTCAGCTTAGTGACAGACAGACAGGGGAGTCTTAGTAATAGGGTCCCGTTTTAACCCGTTGGGTACGGAACCCTAAAACTGAAGAAGAAATAGAGGTAAACGAGTGTTAGAACAAGGTTTAAAATGACGGATTGATTTTTTATGAATTAATTTTATGTACTTTCTGAAATAAATGCAACATATTCTCATTTACGATTTACTTTATAGTATATCGCAAAGTGTTAATAAAACTCCCAGTTGTTTCGGGAAAATGTTGTTCCTAGGGGAAATTCGCAAAAACTACAAACAATTTGCGAAACAACAAGTCAAGTACGCGTCGAATAAATTTCCAAGCTGTTGTGAATTATATTTCCTATTTCTACCGTTATTTTGTATCAACTCGAAACAAGACAAAAGGAGACTCTGAGGTGATTTTCGCACTTATATTTTAAACACCTATTGCAGTTTCCTTTGTTTTATTATTTTACTATGGGGCTCTATTCTGCTCGTTGAAAGCATATTGTTTTTCAAATGTTATCGTATTATCAACGTGACGATAACTCTTATTTACTAGACAATAATGGCGGCCAAGTTAAAAACAATACCATAACATGTCAAAAGCAATATTGTTTTAGTAAGTAGATTAGAGGCCCTAAGGCTTGACTTAAGCAAGACACATTAAATTATGAATAAACGCATCTTGACTGAGTTGCCCGACTCAAGACAACTAACATATTGAAAAATTAAAAAAAATGACACTTTTTTTTTACGTCAAGACTATCACACAGACCTTTGACCTTAGAAATCTCAATACTACAATCTCAAGACTGCAATCCTGAAGGCTCTGTTAAATAAATATTAGGGGACAATGTCACACTAAATATTGACCTAGTCCCAACTAAGCTCTAGGCTTGTACTATGGGTACACTATACCCTATGCTTGTACTAGACAACGACATAAATACTTATATAGAGAAAAACATGCATAAATACATAGAAAACATCCAAGACTCAGGAACCAATATTCGCGTTCACCACAGTCATCTTTCCTTACCTGGATTTGAACACAGGACCACTAGCTTCGTAGGCAGCTACAGAATAGGCCAGGCGTCAAATACCACACCACACTTCAGAAAAAAAACAACTTTATAAAATCAATAAGGCAAAGGCCCGATGCTCTGCCAAGCCACTCGACCGGACGGCATCACCAACTAACAGTTTCCCAGATTATATTAATGGGTGCGTTCTACGAGGAATTTCTGGAACGCGTCCGCTTATGGGAGTTTAAATGGCTGGCGTTCTTGCCAATGGACGCCACTTTGGCAGTAGAAATGTGTTTACAGATTTAGGAGTATGAAGATTAGAAATATGCTGATTTGTATCCTACGTATGTATGCATGTAAAGGCTTTATTGTACAAACAAAAGATATACATATACACATACATAAACTCAAGCTTTCGTTGCCAGAGCGGTGTAAGCAGAGCTACAGAATTACCTACGAGTCTAAAAACTTGTTGATAATTCTGTAACCACATTTTAAACAATAGGCTAAGATGTTTACCATTGTACCTATTAGTGACAGGTTCCAAGCCCATCGCCTAACAGTACTACTAGCATATAGTCCCTTAGTTAGACCCGTCATACACGGGGGGACATGGAGTGGCACTATTCTAACCCGGCAACCACTCGGGTAAAAAAAACCAAAAGATACAACAATTATAAGGGATGTACAAAGGCGAACTTATCCCTTTAAAGGAACTCTTCCAGTTAACATTTGAACGATTGAGAAATTATCAATGACAACAAATAGCCATTTACCTATAACACTAAAAGAAATTGGTATAAACATCAATAAATATATATTCATATATGCATACCTCTAGGAAAAAGTTTCAAGAACACGTATCAAGCCAGAACTTATTCTTTCTAGTTTTGAAGGAATCTACAGACTGAGACTGCCTAACTTCAGTAGATTATACGTAGGTAGGTGTACGTAGTAGGTAGTATTATAACAATATCCTATCTAGGGTGATGGAACCAGAAACGGACAAGGCACCTCCAAGAAACGGACACTTGATTCTTATTTTACAGACGATAAGGGTTATTCATTTGTTTTGCAACAATCAATTTAGGACCGTATGAAATTTGAATTAAGAGTGAAATGTCCATTACTGGTGCCTGTCAGTTAAAAGTGTCCATCATTGGCGTATTACCAACAACTCTAAAAACTTGTTGATAATTCTGTAACCACATTTTGCACAATAGGCTAAGCTGGTTACCAGCGTATTAGTGACAGGTTGCAAGCCCATCGCCTAACAGTACTACAAGCCTTAATCGCTAGCCTTAGCTATTAATTTCATAGTAAAAAGCAAACTAAACTTTGCTTATCAATATCAAATCTTTAATTATGAAACGTGTTGGATTAATCAATACTGCACACTGTTTACCTATAATTTGATTTAACCAACAAGTATCTCAAGCAATTAATCTCGCTTGAGATATCGACGAAAAGCCGATACGATTTCTATTAGTTTCTGTCGATTCTAGCCGAATTAATTCATGTTAATTTTAATGCAAATTGATTCATGAATTCCGGAGCTTAGGGTGTCGTGTTATCAATCATAGATCATAGATGTCGCTAGTTGGTTTGGTTAAAGCCGATTGGTTGTTAAAGGATGCTTGTGATTGGTCGGAAATGATTTTGACATATTGGTTTACTTTCCTAGGCTTATGTTTAACGGATCACTAGACATAGTAAAATATAACGCCAAAAAAACACCTTTTACTGCCGAAAATAGTAAATGATCACCAAAAACTAACCTAACCTAACCTAACCTAATTTGGTGATCGTTTAAATTTTGGTGCTCATTATATTTGTTGCCTTTATTAATTGACTAGCTTTTGCCCGCGACTCCGTCCGCGTAGAAGTCGTTTATCGCTGCTCCCTCGGGATCTGTCTAATTTTCCGGGATAAAAAGTAGCCTATGTCCTTCCCCGGGACTCAAGCTATCTCCATACCAAATTTCATCTAAATCAGTTCAGCGGTTTAAGCGTGAAGAGGTAACAGACAGACAGACACACTTTCACCTCACCTAAATAAAATACAGTTAATTTGTGTCATGAACCGATTTTTGATTATTTTGGTGATGGTCATTACAATCTCAAGACTGAATTTCTACTTGTAACATATTTTAATTTCAGCGCCAAGGTCTATTTGTTTCTTTTTTGCTCATTGGTTGACTGGTCGTTCCTTCAGTCTTTGCATCCGTCTTTTACCCCAATTTTGTGTATTGTGCAATAAAGTTTATTACATCAACTTTGACATATCTTGAGACTGGCATCTCCAGATCAGTTTATTATGACGGCCGGTCTATAGGTCTCAGACCCTACTTACTCAGGTGGCCTAAATACCTATGCCTTCTTCACGACATTATTTTCATATTAAATCCTCACTAATATCTGCAATTTCCTTCCAAACCCTAGATGCATTTGCGTCCCAATCAAGTGGGAACACAAACAGTTCACGTGAACATTGTTCTGCGCTCTAATCAACCCTGCACAAAAGCTTTGGCAGTCCGTCGTGTTTGCCACACAATGGCAGGCGGCAAAGAAAAGAGTTGGCGTTAACTGCTGGAATAGGGGGAGGGCTAAGAAATGTTGGTACAGTACCGTATTATAAGCTGACAATGGTTGTCAAGTTAGAGGCAGTAAAAAAGATCTGAATTAGGCATTTACAATCTCAAGACTGTAATCTCAAGACTGCAATCTCAAGACCAACTTTCTATTTTTATTACATCTTTCTCAGCGCCGGTTGAATGGTAGAGAATTACGTCCTTCGTTTATATCTATTTTGTGTATTGTGCAATAAATATCTTGAGACGGGCATCTCAAGTTCAGATTATTATGACGGCCGGTCTATAGACCAACCCTGCACAAAAGCTTTGGCAGTCCGTCGTGTTTGCCACGCAATGGCAGGCGGCAAAGAAAAGAGTTGGTGTGAGGAGGGCTAAGAAATGTTCGTACAGTCAAATAGATATCGATACAGCTTTAGCGACAAATATACGTATATGTACAATCTTGAGATTGTAATCTCAAGATTGTACCTCAAGATAGCAATCTCTAGACGTAATTTCTATTTATGTTACATCTTTCTCAGCACTAACTTTAAGTTGTTTCTGTTTGACCTATTAGTGGACTGGTAGATGATGAAATAAATAAGTAAATAATGCCGAAAAGCATGCAAGGTCATAAATATGCATAAATCAAGTGTCTTTTTAGGATTGTTTTTAACTTATTACATAATACAGCCATTTGATACAGATCCAGTACTTACCAAAGTTATAAAGTAGATTTTCCTTCGTTTTTATGTCTGACAATTAAATTGGAAAATTTACTCTGTTCCATTAGCAAATTTCTTTCTATGGTGAGAATTAGGATGTTAATATAATTCAATTGAAATGATTTAGTAGTTTTGTTTGCCTCTGTGAATCACTTTTATCAAATAAATCAATATATCCAGTAAAAGGTCTGTTTTCTGTTCGCTGTGCAGAGAATGGAGGAATATAGATACAAATACGGGTCTAGAAAGTTTCGTGCCCAGCGCCGAACAAAAAGGCACTTGGGCAAAGGGAAACTCGGAAGACTTGCTAATGATAATGAAGTCAATTCTTTTATTTTTAATTTAATTGGCTTGGATAGCATGGTTAATTAAGTTATAAAGTAAGATATAGTTATGTGAGACGCGGTTAGCATTGTGCCTTGGTTGGTAACCCGGCCCATAACGTGGTCCCAGGTTCGATCCCATGTGAGGGCAATTTTATTATTTTACAAAAAAAAAAACACAGACATTAATGAAAATAAATACAAAGGCGTTCTTTTAAGGGATTTATTCCAGTAAACCCTTGATATAAAGGTAAAAGAAGTACCCTAATAAAAAAACAGTCCTTAATAAAATATAACCAAATAAAGAGGACAACAATACACAGAACAAAGAGATTTAATATTATAGGTAATAGAGTGGGCATCGGAGACATTTTCGTAGAAAAACTTTGATCATAAGCATCATGAATGCCATCTATGACGGGCGTGTCAAAGTAGACTAAACGACGTACGACTTGTTACCTCGAGGTAACAAGTTTTGCATCACTTTTTTGTTCGCTATGCCCCGTCTATTAGTACTATACGTTTAATGTCTTTGACACAGAATAATACCAATATCACTGCCGCGAAGACACCAACTACTTGTTTATTGTTGTTTTCTGTTTTTACTTTTTTCTGTGTGTCTTGTGTGTGTAGTGAATAAATGTTTTTTACCTTTTACTTTTACTTTTACAATATCTCAATATCCCACATCCAACATTCAAATATTTTAATTACAAGCGGAGTATTGGTCCCTGTGTAGTGTTTAGGATTATTTATATTTTTATTTATACTCTGTCAGTGAACGATGATAAAGATAAATTTAATAAATCCCGCAATTTTTCTCATAATAAAAATACATCTTCAAACTTGAACTTATTAAAGGGTAGGGTAACCACGATTCGCAGACACAGCGCGGATTAAAGTTTGCTCTGAGCTGATTGCGCCGCCGTTGCGCTCTTTATTTGAACGATGCACTTCGCGGGCAGTAGGGTGACCGCACGTTGGGGACTAGAGGGATAAGTCTCAGGTATTTTGACAGCCCTCTACCTTAAAGTATCAATTGAAAATATATGAGTACTATTTGACAAAGGTATTTAAAAAAACTCTGGTTGTTATCACTAGACTCAAGTAAATTTAATGACTTTAAAATCTGAAAACGGTATCAATCACGGCATGTGATAATCCTAATAAAGCTACCTTTTTTAAAGGACTTGCATCTGGATTGCCCTTACCTTCAATGGACAGTCCATAAAGTAAATAACACTTTCTTGAATATATGGGAACAGTCGCTTACCTGAAACAAGAAAATAACATTATTTTATATCCTTTAACGACAAATAGAAAAACATATTTTACATTTTCTAATTTTCTGGTTTGCATACTACTTTTAGGCCCACAATCTCTAAAACGGATCATAACCGCAGCCAAATGTCAATTGGCTACGACTATGTGTCCTAATGTGCATAGGCAGCGGTAAATATTTTCCATCGGATATACCGCCCGGTAATTCGCCGATACTGGCAATAAAAAATTGTGGACTGTCCATGAACGTCCCAAATGATGGTCACCCTAAATAATAAGTATGTCCAGGTCGCATGGATGACGCAGCAAACAGAAGTAGTTCGACATCTTAGGAAACCCAACAAACACTTGAAATTTTATCCGAAGGATTATTGAGACTAGTTTCTCCCTCGGATGCGGTTGCCATTTATAAGGAAGGTTTCTTTTTATGGCAAGGAGAAGCATGGAATCTGAAAACATAGACATTGCAATCTCAAGACTGCAATCCCATGACTGCGTAGCTTACCAACCCTAAAGATTAATATGGAGTCTATGCTAAATATTTCACCGGTTGTCTTATCCCCATATTTCTAAAGACTACAATCTTAAGACTGCTATCCGAAGACTGCAAATGCGTTGCTGACCCTGAGGATTAAGATGGAATGCCTCTCTGCTAGATAACTATTTCACCGGTTGTCTTATGGCGAAAATCAATCACATCGACAGGTATTAAATGGTACTTTTCTGATTTCTGATTTACGAGATTTTTAATATAGTCGGTTACATTAGTCACGGCAAAAAATCACTAACACGAAAAAAGCGTGCAAATCGATTAACTTTATTGTAAATTTTAAATTAAAATAGAAAAATTAAAAGCAATGGTTATTTGGAAGTGATTGAAAACTTACATCCAACAGTATGTACAGTCAACCAATTTGATTCCTAGGCCACTATTGACTTTGTCAATGTGACGTTGTAAACCAAATCATAAGAAGTCTGTAACGTTTGGTTGTCAACGTCACTTTAACATAGTCCAAAGTGGCCTAGAAATCAAATTGGTTGACTGTACCTACAAGTTTTAAAGTAAATGATTAAATATTTAAAAAACAATCAACCATCCAGATCTTGACGAAATTAAAAAGGGAAACTGAGGTAAGTATTACACTCGTAATAAAATTGGTTGATAGTTGATGGAAAAGTCGAGTAACATAGAATACGCAATAAAAAAACAAACGAATTGATTGATTTAAAAAAAACGATTCCAATTAATTCTAAATACTAACTGAAGTTCAAGAAGGCCTTAACAAAGCGAACTAACTTAACCTTTCATTTGAAAACGTCGATTCGAAACACTAAAATGGTTGAAATACTGATTTTTATAGCAACCGAAGAGAATTAGTGATAACGTTGCAAGCTAACGCGGTGCACGTCGGCGTCATGCACTTATTAAATAACTTAAATCACGTGAAAATAGTTTGTATAATGCACTTGATGATATCAGTGCATTCTATCGGAGAAAAGGCGTATAAAGCCTGTAAAAACTACGGGCAAACTATGCTGGAGTGTCACAATGTCTTCTACCCCACTTCAAGAGTAAGAGTCCCAATAGACCTCCTTCTTTACCCTCACATGGTCCTCATTGGGTTTAGTGAACCGACATCCTCAAAAAGAAAGGAACCAGCTTGGAAATGTGGAGGCTCTATGATAAGTGAAAGATGGATCTTAACCGCAGCACATTGTGCTGAAGACCCAATAGATGGACCAGCCGCTACTCTTAGAATTGGAACAGCAACCTTCGAATTTGATGAAGTTGAAGAACTAGCACAAGAAAGACATATAGCTGAGATCGTTGTACATCCAGGTTATCATCCTCCTTCAAAATACAATGATATAGCGCTCATGAGAGCTGATATTGACTTCATTTTAAACAGAGATATTAGGATAGCCTGTCTACCTGTGACTGGTGACGTACCTAATCTGAAATTGACTGCTATTGGATTTGGGACAACTGAATCAGGAGCTGCCCATGGTAGTCAGACATTGATGAAAGTTGATGTTGATATAGTGGATAATTCCGTTTGCAATAAATCGATGAGATTCATGATAAGAAGAGGGATTCTGGCCAAGGGAGTTACTTCTCAACAACTCTGCGCAGGGGATTATCTTCATGGAGGGAAGGATACGTGTCAAGGAGATTCCGGTGGACCTCTGCAGTATATGCCGGATAGAGTGGACTGTGTGGCAACATTTCCTCTGCACACTGTGGTAGGAGTCACCAGTTTCGGGAGAGATTGCGGCAGGAAAATGGCACCTGGTGTATATACAAGGGTATGGAAATACCTGGAGTGGATAGAGGGCATTGTTTGGCCTGGTTACTTGATCTGAAAGGAATCAGTGAGTGAGAAGATGAAGGACTAAGGAATTGTGGTTTTAGTCGAAGTAAGAATACGGTTTTAAGATATTTTGTTTCGTAGGAACTTAAATACCTTTTGTAAATAGATTAATAAAGAACTGGTTATTAATAAGACGCTTAAATTACGAAATTTTCATGTTATTTCAAATTCCTCTGAAATAACACTTCATATTGTAAACGTGAACCCTTCCGCAATGGAATTCCCTACTGTACGGCTTATTTAATGATTCCCCACTAGGGTTCGCAAAAGGATAACAGCCTCACCTGAAACAAAAGGTTTCATGAATAACATTTTGTCAACCCTAAAACCTCTTGGGATCGCGTAATTTGATTCTCAAACAGGAACGGAATTACTATTCTGTATGGAAGACATCATTTTATAATATATAAATTAATACCTTACTTGGCTTATAAACAAGAGAACAACAGCGTAATTTTTTTATTATACCTCTTTATCTTTAATATCCGTTTCTTCCGTGACATTTTTCAAATGAAGTTCTAGTCTAGTCTTACATTTTCATGACAATATTTACCATTACAATATTATTAAGTACCGTCTCGTTAAACGACAAAAAAACAGAATTTCATCTCAAATTCCCTTCAAAATACTTAATCAAAGATCACAGAGAAACCCTAGCGGAGCCAGACAATATCAACGAACTTCGGCGAGAACTTTTTTTTAGCAAACCCATCTTTGGGACATTATGGAAAAATAAGCCATTAAAGTTAAGATTAAGTTTAAAAGTCATCTTAATACACAAAAAACACAATTTACAACTTACACGAAAATACGTAATATTCATTTAAACTTTGCCCGTCGGTTTAGGAGACGGATTTTGGGCAATTGATGTACACACAGCGGTAACTACTCAAGAGTCCTTGGCAATTTGAGAATATGGGTTTGCATAATTGGCGAAACCGGTAGGATGGAAATTGCACTTTCATTGTGTAGGCGTTTTTTAGCGTTTTTTTTACAATAAAAAATAAAAAAGTAATACGGAAGTTGGTTCTGTTAACCTCAGATCCGCTATCTTAAAAGTTTGGGAACCCATGATATTATAAAGAAATAGAGAAACACCGGACACCGGACAATGCCCAAAAGTAGGTAATTAGCGGGTAAGTATATACATATACATGTTTCCAAAAAAAAAACATTTATCCAGGAAGGTACTTAATGGTAATTAACGATAAACCTAAAACAAAATGACAATGCTAAATCAAAATTAAATGGCTGAAATAATAAAAAAAAAATTAACATGCTCCACCTGTTACCAATTTATTTCCATTCCTTCTTTGTTAATTTAATCCCTCAAACACCATTAGTATATTTAAAGGCTTTGGTCTTTTGTTTAATAAATATTTACATCTGAGCAAAGACAGGTTTTGAAATAGAAGTACGAGTATTACCTAATACAAAACGCTCACGTTTTTCCACATGTAGAATTGGTAGAGATTCTCGCTACTCTCCCTATTTATTCCAGTAGGAGGTCGATAAAGAAAAAAAATCCTATCCTATCTTAGTTGTAGGGTACCTACCCAAAGAATATTCTTTTCAAAATTTAAAGTCCATAGGTCCAGTGGTTTATGTTGTGCGTTATCTGGCAGTCTGTTATTCAATTAGGGAATAGATTTACCGCCTGTTTCACAATCGACAAGTAAAGCATATTTGACGGATAAATTTAGCCCTTTCTCTTTGTTACACTCGAAAATAGACAAGGAGAGAGCCAACTTTAAATGCCAGATAAATTTACTTGTCGATTGTGAAACAGGCCCTTATTCTACTATCCTCCTAATATTATAAATCCGAAAGGTTGTGTGTTTATTTCTTACTCCGTTACGCTGCAACGGCTGAACGGATTTAGGAATGGAGATAGCTTATACCTTGGATTAACACATAGGCTATTTTTCATCCGAGAAAATTTAAAAGTTCCCGAGAGAATAGTGATGGTCGAAATCTACGTGGATAATGTCGCGGGCAGGAAGTATGAATATAAAGGAAAGATAGAAGACCAAATCAAGCCACGTCTTGTCATATTCGTATAGCTTATATCAATAATATTTTATTATTTATGTTTTGTTTTCGAATAATTATGTGTGTGTAACCTTCCGTGGTTTCACCTGATGGTTCCAACGGCAGACCAGCGCTGACTTTAAAGCCAGCATTACGCTGAGTTGGGACCATTTCGCGGCTATTTTCTTCTTGTACGTTTTTATCTGTTCTTGTTTATGTTTGTCACGAATAAATAATTTTGTTTCTTTCTTTCTTTCTTCTTAATACGAACTTGTTTTTTCCTCGAGTTTAATATCCCTAAACAAGATCCCTTGGTCACTCTTAAATATGCCATGATTGGGCGCGGTGTCTGTACACTCATGGCGTCCCTCAAGTTAACAATCTAGTCCCCTTTTATCGGGGACAATTTTGGGACCATTTTTTATAATTGCCAATCTGCCCCGGGCTCCGTCCGAGGTCGGGACCGATTAAGAAATTTCGTATATAATTAGCTTTTAAAAAACTGGGAGTCTGGGAGTTGCAGAGCATGAAGTTTAAGGTTGGAAGGATTAATAAGGGAATTCAAGGAAGTTATAAACAAAGATTGAGTTAAGTAATTTAATTTGCTGTTTTTGATCAAAACACGTCACGGTAGCCTAGTTCGTAGTGACCCTACGAACCCTGACGAGAGCGGTTCCGGGTTTGAATCCCGGAAAAGGCAGATATTTATGTGATGAGCTGATTTGTGCCTGATTCGTGTACGTTTTCTATGTATTTAAGTATGTTTTTGTCCCTTTAGTACCGTTTGGTAACCAAAATTTCGTAACCAGATACAGAATCAAATTAAATTTAATGCTGGTTACGAAATTTTGGTTACCAAACTGTACTAAAGGACCTATATAGAGGTATATATATCAGTAAGTTTAACATTGTACCCATAGTACAAGCCTAGACCTTAGTTTGGGACTAGTTTGATTTGCGTGGTATTGTCAACTCATATTTATTTATTTCAAGTTCAAAATCAAAAGAGATGGCGTGCATTAGAAGAGACCTACACTTAGCATTGGGTGGCGACAGGTTGAAGAAGGGGAGAGGGAGAGATTCATTAATTTGTTATAAAACATAAAAGACTTATTTTATCATCGTCGAATGCCGCGTATTATATTGAGACATTAACTGATATTATTAAAATGATCTAGAAAAGGGAAGATAAAAGTAGGTAAATATTATTGCTGGGAAGTAAACAACAGCTTACGACGCGCTATCAAAGTCTCTAAAATACAAATCAAGGTTCTGTCTTCAAAATAATTTTATATATTATGGTTCAGTGTCTTCAAAGACGACATAACAATTAAAATGTTGTTGTTGTTTTCAATATAGTTACCATATTGCTTCAACAACGTTACGATAGCCAGTTCAAGCCCAAGCTTAAAATCCTTTATGTGAGTTTGAAAGCAATTTGTAATCTCACTGTTTTGAGCCCTCTAAGGGAAAGAGTCCATAATTTTTTAAATTTGAATTATACGAGAGATGAGTTACTATTAATTCACATTTATACTCATTAATAAGCTCAGTTTTATGTAACTAGTTAATGCAGTAGTTAATTTAATATCTCCACGGCTGACCACGGGTGAGCTCAAATTCAGTTAAGTTGTGCTCAGTTGTGATCAGTAAATAAATGGTTAAATGTATTGAAACTAATGAATTTGATTTGATTTGACGATACCCCTACGGCGTGATTGTATGTATGTATGTTTGTATGTTGAATTAAAAAAGAACTTCATAATCTACAAAAAAAAATTAGAAAGATATACAGAGCGAAAGTGAGTGGAAGGGTCGGAAGGGGCCGCCCTAGGCGTACTTTTTCGAATCAAATCGGAGAAATACTGGAAAAGGGCCGAATTTTAAGTACCCGAAACCGACGTGCGTGCATGACTCGATATATGAATGTGGAAGAAGCGAAAGAGATTTGTCATTTGTGATTTGTCGTAGCAGGTGGAAAGAAGTGGTCTCTGCCTACCCCTCTGGGATACAGGCGTGATTTAATGTATGTATGTATGTAGAAATTCAAATCATTATCACCAAAAAAAACGTAAAATTAAAGGTTGGGAATATTTTAAAGTATCTCTCCTATTTCTAGAACTAGAAATATGTAAGCGTTTCAGTAAAGGAATTAATCAGTACTTACTTTGTGCAAAAGTTTCAACATCTGAATAGAAGTTACCACAAGAATGTTGAAGTTCCGCGGTAAACAGATTCTTTGAACGTTGTTTTTTATTTTCAGTTCTTTGGTTCGTCTGTGGCTAAGTTTTAAAATCATTTAAAGATTTATGTTAAGAAGTTAACAAAATTGCTAGGATATTATACTTATTCTTTATTTTAAATCTTCTTTAAACTATGTATAATAGCTTAGTACACATAGGGAACTAAATTTTGTTATTATTCAAGCAGTATAAAGTACCTAAATGAATTGAATATGAATGATGGTTTTTTTTCTCATTTTATAATTTATGTACCCGAAACCGACGTGCCTGCATGACTCGATGTATGAATGTGGAAGAAGCGAAAGAGATTTGCCAGAATCGTAGCAGATGGAAAGAAGTGTTCTCTCTGCCCCTCTGGTAAAACAGGCGTGATTTAATGTAAGTAATTAGTTAAAAATAAAAAATATTTAAAAATTCGCAAGCCGCCAGTCCTTTTATAAAAATGCTGCCGTTTAAAGAGCGATCCCATTTCCATATTCATTATGAATTGGTTGAGCCATCAAAGCACAAAATAAAAACCTTCGGAGTTTATTAAAAGTCGGAAATAAACTAAAGCCGGTAATAAAGCAGACAGCTTTCACGTTTTTTTTACCAAGCGGCTAGCGGTTAGCTTATGAGGTTTTTTAAATTCGCTAAACCTGGACCTGTATCCTACTGAGTAAAACTTAATAGCTTTTGACATGTTATCGTATTGTCCAAACATCTTTCCTCGTCTATTACCTATTGTCTGCAATAGACCTCTTTTCCTTCACAATGCTAAGTACTTCCTCCTTCGTCTTTCTTTCTATACAGCTAATTTTTCCATCCGTACTTTCAGTGATCAAGACATAATAAATCCATAGTCATTCAAAGCATATCAAACATGGTCGAACGCAAATAAATGCTATTGATTACTTACCTTGATTACATTTTCACGTTTTGATTTAGGTTGTTAATTAATGAAAGAAATTCGATACGCAGACGGAATCATACCGACTCTATAACACGAGCAAAGCAAGGCTATATGACTTTGGCTAGAGAATATATCATATTTAGGGTCCGTCTGTGTGTCTGTCTTTCACCAGGCTGTATCTCATGAACCGTGATAGCTAGACAGTTGAAATTTTCACAGAAGATGTATTTATGTTGCCGCTATAATAAAAAATACTAAAAACAGAATAAAATAAATATTTTAGGGGGCTCCCATACAACAAACGTGACTTTTTCTGTTTTTTTGCTAATGTTGGTATAGGATAACGGTACGGAACCCTTCGTGCGCGAGTCCGACTCGCAGTTGGCCAGTTTTTTTGTAAGTACACGTTGAATACAGAATCAACGTCGTTTTAATGAGCAATCTTGCAACATTTTTAAATCTCTTCAAGCACAAAGTTTCCTTTGACAAGCCTCAACGCCCAATAAAGATAGAAAATTCCAAAGTGTCGAACAGTTTGAAATTAAACTTTTTCAATCATCCTTCGGATTGTCCGGGCAAATCCATTTTGTGAGGATTTTAAATGGATAGCCATTTTAAAAATAGGTTGCCTATCGAGTGCGGGGCTTGGATAGAGGTTAGGTATTTGCTACGTGTGTTTATGTCTTATGTAACACTAGAGGACGCCCGTGACTTCGTACGCGTAGAATTAGTTTCCCGCTACTCCCCCCATTTCTTCCCGTTGGGGGTCGATTTTAGGAAAATCCTTTCTTAGTGCTCACTTACATCATGAAAGGAACCCCTGTACCAAATTTCAAGTTTCTAGGTACAGTAGTTTCGGCTGTGCGTTGATATGTCAGTCAGTCAGTTTTGCCTTTTATATATATAGATAGATAGCAACCGTGAGTACAGGCGACCAAATAAGTACCTAGTTAACCTAGTCACTGCATGGTGGAAATAACAATGTCTTATTTCGCCATGATGGACTGAGATTATAAAATATCTGGGGACATAGATACATGCATACCTTCACGCCTGTCTCCCAATGGGGTAGGCAGAGACTATGGAACGCCAGGTGCACCGGTCCAAACATACAACTTTCGCTTCCTCTACATCCATCAATCTCTTTAAAAACTGTACAATAAAATGAATATTTGCGTGATAATCTATTTTGACCCGGCTTGAGGAAATATAGACAGTAAATATATACTCATAACATTATTACCATAATTTCAATGGTTAGCTGGAAGAAATCCCTTACAAGGATTAGTTCTCCTTTGTAATTGTTTGGAAATGCTGCCTGTGTTTTGTATTTGTTCTTTATATTAAATAGTAAAGAGTATAATACATACATACAACACACAAAAAACAGATATTAACAACATCTACCTTCTCAAGGCGTCCAATACGCCTCATATTACTTCTTGATACTGGAATATTTCGAAGAATTCTCCTCCATGCTTTTTCCAGAAACATTTTCCATCGCCATTTTTAAAATGAAGCTAGTTCTATCAAATCTCGGGAGCGTTTTTGCAACGTCTGAGGTAAAAGGGATTCTGTGACTTTAAACATTTCATTCTATTTTATTGTAAACGAAAATCTTAGATCTTATAATGTCCGTTTAAAGAAATCTACTTTTTAAACGGCAGCCATGTCTATATGTATAAAGTTTAAGCTTTCATTAGATACTAGAGGACGCCCGCGACTTCGTAAGCGTAGAATTAGTTTCCTCCCATTTCTTCGCGTTGGGGGTCGATTTTCGGAAAATCCTTTCTTAGTGCTCACTTACATCATGAAAGGAACCCCTGTACCAAATTTCAAGTTTCTAAGTACAGTAGTTTCGGCTGTGCGTTCATAAATAAGTCAGTCAGGTTTGCCTTTTAGAAACTTTCAGAATTTAAAAAAAAATCTAATATACATAAGTCAATTAATAAAAATGTCATGACAAACCTAAAATCCGTTAAATTAAATTATCAAATAAAATTCAAATCTGCTTACCCTTTCTCTAAGAAGAAACAGACAGGGCTCATGTTATTTTTAAACCGGGTTTACAAGACCCAGCTTAGCCCAACCAACGTTAACGTGACATGACTTTGAATCCTTACCCAGTATACCTATGTAGTTAGTTGTAGAGACAAACTTAAACCTAAATAATATGCAGAATACAGACCAGATTTAATTGCAGCATACTTAATTTCCATAATTGTTGGAGACAAACCAAGTTACTACCCTTCAAACTAACTCAATAACTTAATTCCTCATTAACACGTCACCGCCCATCAACGTTACCTGTATGAACTACGACGCACCGGGTGCGTCACGGGCCGTGAATGCATGCTATCCACTAATTAAGTTATCTAACTGTAACTGTAGTTAACTGTAATTAGAAATGGTAAATACGTCGCCTCCCAATTATATAGTTCACCTGTCGCACAATCATTAATGCAATTGTGACAAGGAGTAGAAAACATGGCGGAGATGAAGAGTGTTCTTGTCCCTTTGGGGTCTATTAGACCCCTAATTACTACCAATTAAAATTAAGAATTATGTTTGGGGACTATTGTTAAGAGTTTTAACTATTTAAATTAATATTTAGCAGATGATTAATGATCGTGTAGTCTTCCATGGCCTAATTGGCGAAATAAAACATAAGTTTTTGTTGTAAACGTAACGCAGAGAGATGCGCTGACCAGTGGCGTAAACTATAGGGTGGCAGCGCGGGCAAAATGCCACGGGCCCCCGGCCAGTGAGGGGCCCCAGGGCCGAAATTCCGTGAGCACAGGAGGAACCTTGTGTTTTTTTCATTTTTAGTAAAAGTGAAAGAAGGGCCCTATCCGACGAATTTGCCACGGGCCTTAGTTAGTATAGTTACGCCACTGGCGCTGACGTAACACAAACGAACGCATGAGAACTTACGTCAATCAATACACGTGAAACTCTTCTTTGACTCGTTGACTGACTGACTGACTAACCGACAACGCACCGCCTAAACCGCTGATCCTAGGGACTTGAAATTTGGAGGGAATATTCCTTGGGAGGATTTAATGAAATCAACCCCAAACCTGAAGAAATAGGATCCTTCACGCGTACGAAGTCGCATCCTCTAGGCCCTATTCCTTGAATTCTTCAGAAACCAGTTATGTAATCTCCGCAGTGTTCTCTGCCCCGTGTTTTGCGGCATTCACGAAATTAGCATATATTATTAGACCAAAGGCTTTGTTGTTCTAAGGTTTAACCAAACAGACTGTCAGGATGTTATACGAACCTGTTTCTAATGGGACAGAACGCGTGTCAAATACGAGTCAAGTGTATCAATCTTATTTGTAAATCAGCGGGCCTAGTATGATTGCGTTTAACGCGTGACAAAATGTGGATAAAGCATCTGTCACTCTCATACTTATATACGTGTCAGAAAGTGACAGATGTTTTATCCACATTTTGTCACGCGATAAACGCAGCCATATAAGGAACCCAGGCAATAATGATTAATATCACTAAGTAGGTAAGGCCAATAGGCACGCACATTTATGAATTTTAACGATTTGTTTATAGGTGTACTTAATCGTTATAATTATCCTTTTATATTTGTTATATGTATTATGCTTTAATTTATGATATTTTTAGTATTTGTTATTTTCTATAATATAAAATAAATTAAACGATACCTTACTCTATGGAATAGAAGAGTTGAAAAAAATCACTCTTGCTTCTGTGAGTTTAAATATATATATTTTTGAAAAAAAAGCTTTATTTGCTACGAACAGACAAATAGGGATAAAGCGAAACTAAAAGGATTTCTTCTTTGACTACGGAACCCTTATAAATAAATAATTATTATTTTAATATCAGGGACAATCTCACACAAATTGACCTAATCCCAAACTAAGCTCTAGGCTTGTACTATGGGCACTAGACAACGATATAAATACTTATATAAAGAAATAAATACTTAATTAATTACACAGTAAACATCCAAGACTTACAATTAAAAAATTCAAAATTCAAAATATTTATTTAGTAAATTGGCCAGATGAGGGCTCTTTTACACGTCGGTAATACGGAATGAAACGATATGAATGTAGGGACAAAATACCCATAATTGGCCATACCCGGGAATCGAACCCAGGACTGCTAGCTTCGTACCAACTAGGCTAAAGTCGTCGTCATAGCTATGCCTTTTTGTTTTGGACATTGGCATTAAATAGGCAATATTGCTCTAAACCGCGATAACGTGGCGTCGCACCGCGTAAGCTGTACAATTAAGCACACTCATTAAAACTATGATTATACGTTCCACTATAATATGGTAATCAATTTATGGTAGGGTTGTCACTAATAGAATAAATAAATATCGGGATCTATCTCACTGAAATTGATAACTACCCACAAATTCATCGTTTTATCTTATACTTTAACCTACCGCCTAGCAGCAATCGCATTGTTGTGTTGATACCTAGTTATTTATTGATTTGTTTATTTAATCATAATATCAACCAAAAAATCGTACAGACACTAAACACTAAATAAATACAAAAAAAAAAGATAATTCCGGACAATCCGTTAAAAATTCGTTTAATGTTATTAACCGTGAATCAAGAAAAAAATAAAAATATTCTTTAAGTATTTTTTTGTGTTTTTCTGTTCAGTGTCTATAATCCACCCACTTGCGAAAAAACAGGCACTTGCATTTCTCCCCATACAATTTACTTTAATCAAAATGTTCTTGACAAATTTTATTGCTAATTACAATTTACTTTAGATATTTAACTGCCGCACTCAGAGACGTCAATTAAATTTAACGCTTGTTTAGTGACGTGTTGTCTTATTATATTGCTATAGCAAAGAAAGTGACAGCAGCTACTTTAATCAAGCATTAAATTTAATTGACGTCTCTGAGTGCAGCAGTAAGTAACGTTTAAACTGATGTACAGTGAACCTCTGTTGAGAAAAGCCCTTATATTTTATAGCGATTTAACATACAAGTGCTGACGCATCCATACAAAGTTTTACAATTTTGTATGAACGCCAATCATTTTTTTTATAATAATTACCTAATTTTAAACCTTTGTTTATTAATTAACAATAAGCGTAACTAAAAATAAAATTGGTTAAGAACTTTTTGATTGGTGGTCAATATTGAAAAGTCATATTTGTAGGTAATTGTATGGGGGAAAACGCAAGCGCCCGTTTTTTTGCAAGGGGGTGCATTTATTAATACTTTGATATTGCTGTAACTGACAACCCTAGTTCAAATCCTTCTAATACTCTAACGCCATTGGTCGACGATACTTTAAGCGTGCCAGCGCTCGCGCATCGAATGTATTGTTTAGCGAAACGCCACCTTAATCACGAGGATCGGAGGTTTAGGGGCAGTTTCACTAACAATAGCCAGTATTGAATTACATTGCATCAATAGGTACGTAATATGGTTTCAATGTTCATTGCATCTGAAAAAAAAACACTTAGTGTTTAGTTGGTAGTGACTCAGCCTGTGAAGCTAGCTGTCCTGGGTTTGATTCCTGGTAAGGGTAAATATTTGTATACGTAATTTCCAAAAAAGCCAAATCAAGGTACTTGCTGAGCCTGTCCTTCTCGGCCTTCACAAGGTTCTCGTCATGCGAGATAGGGACGTAAGAAAATGTTATTTATTATTTAACCACGCAATATTTAGTTTACGTGACGGTTGCGTAATGCCAATTACGCAGAGTCGAGTACAATACTTTATCTACACACATATTATAAGTACTCTAAGATGGGTTCAGAAGCCGAAAGGCAAATGACAGCATTAACTGTGGTAGTAGGTGACAGCGATGACAGCTGTAACGTAATTTCATAACGTTATCGAATATTGTAAGGTAATGAGATCCAAATTTGGAACATCTTCCAAAATTAACAGCTGTCATCGCTGTCACCTACCACAGGTAATGCCGGTCATTGCCTACGGGTTTTGAACGGATAATAGAGGACTTATGAAATGTGTGTAGATAAATTAATTTTAACTATATTTTTCACATCAATATCTCTCCGCAAAACCATCGGATTGAGAGATAGAAGTAATCCATCGATATATTAAGGGATTACCTTTTACTGCGCATTATATTCGCACTGCCAATCGGAGCTGCTATTCAATTAAAATCATTGCAGTGTGGTGCACTGGCGAGCAAAGAAAAATGTCTACCATTTATTTATAATTTAAAAAGTAGTTTATATTGTTAAGTGTTAAATAATTTGATAAATGAAATGAGTGATATTTTGATTTTTTATTTCTAATTTTATGTTTGATTTAAATCCAGTGATGGTTACAGGGCAAATATTTTGTGTAGTTCAAAAGAACGAAGCAAACAAACATAAGGAAGAATACCCGCCCAACAGTCTTTTGTTCATCTATGGTTAACAAGTAAGTAGGTATAACTTTTTAAATGAGAGAGTTACTTACTTCAGAAATACTGAACGAATTTCGATGTAGCTTGTAGTGTTTTATTGCTAAGTCCAAATGGCCAATTTTTTTTAAGTCTTGGCGTTTTTCAAAGCGCCCCAAAAGATCCATAAATTACCTGTAGTAAATTATTGTGTTTTCTACGACTTTCAAAGTTAGGAGGCTTAATTAAATGTTGTAGTGGAAAATTTTAGGAGAAAGTGTACCTATAATTTAGGCGTTGTTAAAATTGTAGACGGGTACTTATTCTTGTCTAACCAGGTTAAGTTGTAACAAAAAACCTTTTAACGAAAGCTATTTTCTTGTGGTAAATTTTCTCTGGAGTAGCTTCAATTATAATAAAATTACTGTTTCTACCTTAAAAGGTAATTTTAGATGAGAATTTTGTTTAACGGCAAAGACATTGCGAGAGCACAAACCCTATAAAAACTCTTTTAGTTGTATAAATTAGAAATGTTTCTGATGCTGCATATCAAATAGTTTAAACGCTTCTTTTCAACTCAATAAGCCCACAGCTTTGAAACATTTGGCCGCATTTAAACATGCAGGTTTTATATGTGACAGATGTCGTCCGATAATCACAGAAATTAAAACCTCAAGAAGGTTATTATTTGCGAACTGCCATTGTTATTTTCGTGCATTATTATTTATTACACACGCTCACGCATAGATAAAACAACCTTTTTTTTTTACAGCAAAGAGAATGATAACGAGCACACATGCCTTCTGAGGCCCGTTTCACGAAGCTACAAGTTACAAATTACAAGCGGAAGTCTCTTTCTAACTCCTTTTGCTAGAAAGAGAGTTCCGCTTGTAATTTGTAACTTGTAGCTTCGTGAAACGGGGCGCTGGCGGTAAAAAGTTTCTGAGACACATAGAAATTTGAATTCTCAAGACTACAGTATCAAGACCGCAAACCTAAGACTACAAATGCATTGCCAACTCTGAGGACTATGATGGAATGGAAGACCGGAACATAGAAACACGGATACTACTGCTTAGTGGTCTAGATGTTGGCGGTGTGTTGGTAGCGATCTGGACAGACCCACCACTAAAATATATACTTAATCGACTTATAACTTTAACAGACTTAAGAAAAAGGAGATTTTTTATTAATTTTTAAACATAACTTTTTATCTTCTGAGCCGATTTTGATAAAAAATCTTTTTTTTTTTGGCACCCCGTTAATTTGTCCGCAACATCATCGATATTAAATCCGGTGTATCGTAATCCGGCGGTCGTGATGTCGCATCACTAATAGCGTCGTTTTGCACCGGTTTTACCGACTAGTGATGTGTCTGTTTGTTCGAATATTCAAATGAGTCCGAATGACCGTTTTAGTGTTCCGTCTGGTTTAAAATTCTAAGGCTTACTGAGTAAGCTTATAAAAAGCCGTCCGATTCAAACGGCCCGGTATTATTACTTTTTAGGATTCCGTCTGTCCGTCCGTTCGTCTGTCTGTCAGTGCTCAGTGGGCGGTATCTCATGAACCATAATACAGTAGTTAAACAGTTGAAATTTCATTCAGCGTATATTTCTAATGCTGATTGATTGATTGTTGATTTTTTCCGCAATCGTTAATTCCGCTTGGCAGAGCTCCTATTTCTGGGTAGTTTTGGCTCTCCGAGCCTGATATAAAACAAACCTAACCTAGCCTTCGTAAGACTCTGTTAAATTAGTTTTTTTTAGAAAAAGCAACTAATAAACTTACTGACTGCTGAAAAATCAACACAAAAAATTAATGAGACATTAAATGAAGCTATGAGAAAGATGCGACTCGGAATAAAGCTTTATGAAATAATTGCGTTCGCGGAACTACTAACAAATTCTACGATTATTTTGTGTTAGTGTAGATCCAACTTCAACTTTTCAGCGACAAAACCAGACCATAAATCAGACGCATGTGTGAGTGACGCACACGTAGATCGATGTATACAAACTGGGGCATGCGCCAGTTGCAACTAAGATATATGATTTCTGTGAATCGTAGCAACGTGCAGAATCTAGTGGTGGTCGGACATTGTGCAAGGTTCGTCCGAATCGCTAGACAATCATCCTTTAATCTGTCGCCAAGCAACAGTATTCGTATTGTAAGATTTACGAAATTTGTGATCGCTTGTTTTTTCATACTCGGAGGGTATCCATACGTGTATAGATATAGTACATTGTTGCAGAGGATAGAAAGTATGCGATTTTTGGATGAGTCATATAGAGGGCCGAAACGTAGTTAAGGCCCTCTAGTGTACGAGTCCATAAATTGCACTTTCTTTCTACCAAGGCAGACATAGTGCTTTTCACAACTACTGCGAGGAAATAAAATAAAAATTCATATTCAAAATTTTCAATTCACTTTCAATAGTGTTAGTCTATTGGCGTCGGTTTTTCAAAGGTAGTATAGAAGCTGTATCACCGCCAATTTTACCATAGATAACTTTTTTTAAAATCTGGACCCTTGTTCTCGTGGCACTCGAGATTAATAAACTAACATTCTAGATGAAGATGTCAACTCCATATACTATAAGGGTCATTCCCATATAAAATTGTATTTGTTTCGCCATATCCCCCGTGTAATTTCATCTCTAGTGGTTCGAGATAAGGGGCCAAGTTTGAATTACATTTAAAAAAAGCAGTGACAGTTTTTAGTCTGTGTATCTTTTAGCAAAAATACACCTAATATTTTACGACACAATATGGTGTGTTCTGATTGGTCGATTTCAATTTTTCATTTTAAGGAGCTTAGACATAAAAATTGATTGATTGATTTTCATTGGTTCTTAAAGTTGGACAACAATGTTCTCGACCAACCAGCAAACATGCCGACAAAAACATTCTTGGTGTGTCCTTATAAGTGACGTTTTGTGACCCCAAACAAGACCATCTATGGCCATATTTCCGAGCAGTGTTGTGAAAAAAAAAACTTATATTATACTGGGAATCAAACCCAGGAGCTTTAGCTTCCAAATGTCACAACCAACTAAACTAACTACACCGTAATTTTTTTACATAACAAAGCGAATACTGCTTCATATTGAAATCAGTCCAAAAAAGAACTCTCGAATATAAAAACTATTACGTAACAAACCAAAAGCAAAATTCTCATATTTCCTTTTTTTGCTCCATTACAAGATTGCGGAAGCACGCCCCGGGACTCAAACCCAAATACTTGGAGAACGAGGGTGCATATTTGTGGTGATTTCTAAGGAGCCAGGACCTCAAGGCATTTTGGGAAACCTTTTGGCATTTGCGAACGATTTCCATAAATTGTTTGTGTGTTTTTTGTTTGAAGTTAAAGAAGAATATAAAAATATACACGTTATAGTTACATTTTTTATTGAATCGACCGTAACAAGTAAACCCGAAAAAAACTCCATTAAACTTTATCCCAAACTCTCACATCGAGAAACATTCAATGAATCAACCGGCGCACTTGATTTATCTATACTTTGAACAAAACTACATCAATCACGGTACAGCAACTGGAATCCTAAGAAATCCTTAACCGGGCAGATCTGGCGTACATGTCGAGTCAAACCGGAATAGCCTGACCCTTTCACACCTTCCCAACCACCCCTGTAGCTCCTTTGTTTGGTTCTGATCGAAGGGGGGACGGAGTTCTATTTGAGTTGGGCGGTTGGTAGTGTAGCAACAAGATCGGAAGGTAATTGTGACCATGAATCAATCCTATCTCTAAATCTCCCTAACAATGCGCGATCAAACGTGTTTACTAAAACATCAACATCCATTGCTGTCTTTTGTAGTATCTATTTATTTTTTGGGTATTAAACGCAGTAATGTAAAAGGTACTTGAGGTGTTAGGTCGTGTTTTGGTGATGTTGTGGTACAGGCCCCTTAACGTTAGAAAAGCAATAGTTTAGGAAACTAATATAGGAAATTCCGGACAATTTTCTTATAGGCCTTATTGGTAGTAAAAGTGTCAGCGAATGCCTTTTGCCTCTGATATATTAGAAGTTATTGGAATAATATATTCTGATTATGTTATTGTTTCTTTTGCGGATAATATTAAGTTGAGTGAGACAGATTGCTTCGAATAATGGGGATCTATTCTATTCGATTAACCCATATAGCTTCTGTAATGTTGTCGTAAGTTTAATTCGGCCGTCATTATTGTCAAGAAAAGAAGAACTATGGTAACGATGACAATACGATAACATGTCTAAAGCATTATGGATTTAGTGATTAGAATAGTGCTCCTGACAAGTTGATATTAAGAATATTAGGAATAAATTCTGTTTTGCTAGAAAAATATAGGAACCAATCTTTCATGGCAAAAAAAATCTTGATTATTTTTATAGCTATTCAATTATTTTTTTCAACTCATTGTTGCATGAATCTACTTTTATTGAAGCTGTGAAAAAAAATCATGATTATTCCACAACATGAATCTTTTTAAAAAATAACCTTACATCAAACCAGCAGTAAAAATATCTTTTGTTAAGAAAATGTATTTTAAAAGGTGTCAGGAATAAGATATATGTCGTTTTCTCGCACCTTTGAAGCGAGTTCCATATTCACAAATGAAACGCTCGAACATATTTTTGCACTTTATATGTAAAATTTTACATTTTTATTGTGGACGACGCATATTGAGAGTGTTGTATTCTGATTTCAATGTGGTATACCTTACAAAAACATATATTGATACAAGTAAAAGTTTACTATTTTCAGCAGTAAAAAGTGTTTTTTAGTTTTTATTTAGTTTTAATTTTATTGTAGGTACTATTTAGCTTAGTTATAATTTTTGGTTTAATTTATCTTTTAATTTACCATAGTTTTAGTTTCAGTTCGTAATTTTTAATTTGTATTGTATTAACACTGAATAAACGTATTATTGTTATAGTAAAAATGCTAAACATACTTACAGTAGAACGTATGTATAATTGTCAAAATGCTATTTGAAATAAAACACTTACCTCGTCTGTTTATAATTGATTTCCTAAATAGTTTTTCCTGGCTCAAAACCAGTTGCTTACCTGAAACAAAAAAATATAAATACATTATAAATTCCAAACAATAAAATTAATATTTTTATAAACAACTAAAATACTTTTTTACACAGATAAAATTCACTATACAATGGCGACCCTATTTTTAGAGCTGAAAACTGTTTAATGGTCCAACCAATTTACATTAAACCTAGCTAAAACCATTCTGATTAAATTAGCTTTAAAAAAAACCGCATCCGAATCCGCCCATCCGTTTGGGACCTACTACACACGGACACAAACACAACACACACGGTTAACTTACACCTACATACATAAAGTTCGTTCGCTTAAATAGTTTCCATGCTTTTATGTGCACGCGCACAAAGCGGTGTCGGCGATTACTTCTTTCCACCTGCTACGATCATGACAAATCTCTTTCGCTTCTTCCACATTCATACATCGAGTCATGCACGCACGTCGGTTTCGGGTACTTAAGATTCGGCCCTTTACCAGTATTTCTCCAATTTCATTCGAAAAAGTACGCCTAGGGCGGCCCCTTCCGACCCTTCCACTCGCTCTGTACATCTCTTTCGTCAATCTTCTTTCATCCATCCCTACCAAATAACCGAACCATCGAAACATGCAATTTTCAATCTAACTTATACCTAACACTCTTTTTTTTCGGGGGTTAAAATTCATACAATCAAAGCCAATAAGTATTTAAGACGCTTTTTTAAAGTGCCATTTTATCTGGCAATAGAATTATATAAAACGGTTCATGTAACAATGCAGCATTTTTAGATTTCAGCAGACATTTTCTATCTGGCACAAACAGCGCCAAGCGCCAACCTTGTTAGGTGATTCCAAGTCCAATAAGGAAGTGTACCTACCCGTACTGCGCTTCGAGCACGGGCACTTGCAGACGACAAATCTTATCTAGACTTTAGACTACTAAAAGAAGCTACTACTATTCTACCAATATTCCTACACAGCACATTACATTGCGTGCCTTCTCTGTTACTTTCACCTGTTTTCTTTAATCTTTTGTATACTATGTGTGTCTTAATAATAATAATTTTGTTAATTTTGTACAAATAACTTTTATTGCGGTTTTTTCTTACTTTTTGTTTTGTTTTTGTTAGTTTAGTGTGTGTGTGCGCTATGCACAAAACAGAAAAAACAGTAGTGTCAAGTGGGCGTGTAACGTGTGGCATAGTTATGCGGAGTTCCGGTGGTTAGGTTAGTTTTGATAAAAGCTGTGGAAAATTAACAGTTTCATGCAAAAATTACGTTATGACTTGTGATAATTATGACCCATGACTAAAAATAATCATCAGAACAAAGCATCTAGACAAGATCCATAATTTTAGAAATCTGTATTCATAATATGAATGTAAATCCTACTTAATATTGTAAATGCGAAAGTTTGTGTGTTAGGCTAGACGGATTTGGATCAAATTTTTAATTGAGATAGTTTACACCCTGGATTAACACAGGCTACTTTTCATCCCGGAAAATTTACAAGTTCCCACGGGGAACATGGGATGACCGAATAACAAATTTGCGGGCAGAAGCTATCAAGCTAGTTTTAGTATAAATTTGAACACTGTACCCATTTTCTTCCCGGCCGATAAATACCTACATGGTTACAGTGTGTATGTATCCACTAATAGTGCAATCGAACGTTGAAAGCGCGATAAAATACGAACAACGAGAGCCCGTGGTGTAATGGTCATAAATAACTGGCGCATTACACGTCACGACTACGACACGACAAGAAAAAACGATAGTTCACTCAAAAAATGAGAGCAAACCAAGAGACATTTTCACTTAGTGGACAAAAAATTAATACACACAATAGTTATGATATGATATCTATCTATATATATAAAAGGCAAACCTGACTGACTTATGTATCAACGCACAGCCGAAACTACTGTACCTAGAAACTTGAAATTTGGTACCGGGGTTCCTTTCATGATGTAAGTCAGCACTAAGAAAGGATTTTCCGAAATTCTACCCCCAACGGGAAGAAATGGGGGCAGTAGCGGGGTACTAATTCTACGCGTACGAAGTCGCGGTCGTCCTCTAGTCAGTTACATCAACCAAAGCCGATAGTAATCACAGCAAGTGCTTTAGTGATTCATCTAACATCTTAGTTGATGCATCTATTGTATTGTTAGGCTCGGAAGCGACCAATTATTATTTTTAGTTTGTATGTGAGGATGATGTGGGAAGTTTGCCGCATGCAATCGGATCGCTTGGCTAGCACTGTCACTGTCTGCAAGAGCAACGTAGACGAGGCTAGCCTAAATGAAGATGGCGGGACAAGTTGGTAAAGAAGCAGCTGTAAAAGAACAGTCAACTGATCAAGGCAAGCCACCGCACGTCACGTGACCGCTTTAGTTATTCAAGTTTTTTTTTCTTTCACGGAGAAGGCAAGCAAGCACACAGCACCTGATAGTAAGTGGGATCTGAGAGCCATAGACATTGGCATTCTCAAGACTGCAATCTTAAGACTGCAAATGCGTTGCGAAGCTGAAGGAGGACGTAGTAAGGGGTAAGACCAATGTTTAGTAATTTCATACTAAAAAGGGCCGTGATTCTAGGTGGTAAAAACCATATTGTCTTCGTATTGTCAACGTGTTGATAGCTCTTATTTACTTGACAGTAATGGGTCGTTTGTCACCGTCGCCGTGTCGCGCATTTTAACTCATACATTAAAAGACTTCTCGTATCGTGATCGTCGGTTGTAAAACAGACCCGAGGTAGCACTACTTATGCTAGGTTTAAAAAGGTTTTCGGCACGAATCGCCAGTGAAATTAATGGGTGTTCTGTTATTCCAAATAGGCTCTTTATTTACCATTATTGATAATGTTCATGTGCACGTTAATAGAAAGTTTATTACTAAGTATATCTGCGGGCTTAGTATGGTTGCGTTAAAGTGGATAAAACATCCATCACTTTCTGACACGTACGACGTCCGTCAGTACGAGAGTGACGGATGCTTTATCCATATTTTGTCACGCGATAAATGCAGTCATATTAGTCCCCTGTACTTTTTTAACATGAGACGGGTATGTTTATGACTATAGTCGAGACAAAAAGGTCAGTCGACGAGGGAGCGAGCTAAGCTAACCCTAAAAGGTACCTATTAGCATTAATCATATAAACGAAGGTGTAAATCATACTATGGAAGGACACGGGTCGTAACCACCGGAAAATTTACTTTATTATTGGTTTTTCTGTTCGAAATTTCAATTTTACTTTGATTTTAATTTTAGTTTTTAGAAAAAAGTGTCTGTTGCGTACATACAACCAGACAGACCGACAGAATAAGGCGTGCAGATAGACAGACTGACGGGCAATGCAAAACTAAAGGGTTTCCTAGTTTGACTAGAGAACCCTAAAAAGGCTTAAAAGAAAATCAGTCCCTATCCAATTCCACTTTAAACTAGATCAAACCAGTCTGCTTAAACTTCCAACGGTTATTTTTAAATTTGGAAACTACATCGAACGCGAGCGCGACATTAAAGTTCGAAATTCAAATAGATATTACGGCAACAACCGCATCATTACTCTCCGGGAGTGCCGACGACGTTCCAACCGCAACATAAGGCTAACAGAGGGTTCACTGAAGCCAAACTACGCTACATCATGCCGACATGTGTACTAATTTAAGTATGGAAAGACCTTACTGTTGGTAAGTAATTTGTGGCCAAGATGGCTGCCTTGAAGAAAGATTGCAACGTAGCATATACAGCGGGTTCGTTTTAATACATTACGGGTTTGTGTTCAAGCTAATGTTGGAGCATTTTGTATGCATGGGATATTCTGTGGTTAGCTAGTTTGTGCAAAGATGCCTGCGCGCGAAATTTTATTCAGTGTTTACCCAAACTGCAGCGAACAATTGGGCGGGAGTTGGAATTTTCCGTTCAGTTTTCATACGTTCCAATTTTATTTGCGGCCAGTGCGTCGACTCAATTTAATTTTGTTTTTGAACGAATAAGCCTCGTTAGTTTTACACTTTTTATACAATATGTTTATGCGTAAAATGTAGAGCTGATAGTTTTTTAGTGTTTTCGTAATTTTCAGGGCAAGGTTTGCAAATTTTATAGTAAACATTTTTGTAGTAGTTTCTCGATATATAACCATACTTTTATTCATAAACACACAATAACAAAAGTATGCTTCAAATGATTTGTCCTTGTCTTTCATAGTGACATTTCAATTTGACTCAAATAGGTTTATTGTATGTTTTTGAACAAAGTGGTTGGTCACTTCCTGTATTTGAAAAAAAAATAGTCCTTTAACAACTAAAAAACTGCATCGCAATTTAAATTAATTCGTTTAACATCTGTATTTAATAATTACCAATTCATAATAAATTGTCAGCGTAATTGTATTATAATTGAAAATATTTTGCACTAATGTATCGGTCCACGTGCGGTGGAATGCAATTAGGAATGTCATCCGGTGAATTATTCTGTCGTTGAGTGGGCAGGGCGCCCGTCACACCGTTATGTACAATCCATACATTCCCGGTCGACCACTTCTAGGGTGATATTCGTTTGCGGGTTCGACGCGTAACGACCTGGGCGCTGTAGAATTAGCTAGCTGCAACGAACAAGCCAAAATTTTCTTAAGTGGACGACCGCGAATTTCCCGGACTGTATACTAGTCATTATAATTTTACTAGTTTTTTCCCGTGTATAGCACATTTTATATGAATCGAAGACGTGAAAACGGAACAAACAAATAAATACACTTTCACATTAATCATTATTAAATAACAATTCCCCGCGACTCCATCTGGGTAGAATTCCCTCAGGAACTGTCTAATTTTTCGGAATAAAAATTAGCCTATGCCCTTCCCTAAGGTTCAAGCTATCTCCATACAAATTTTTATTAAAATCGGTTAAGCGGTTTAGCTGTGAAAGCGTAACAAACGGACAGACAGACAGAGTTCCAAATACTTTTTATCCCAGGAAAAAAGTAAGTTCTCGAACCCGGCCAATAGATAGAATTTTAATAAGTTAAAACTAGAACTTAAATTCTAATAGCAATCAGTGTCAGTCATAAAGATTAATTCGCTCCTTAGTGAAGATTTTTTATACCCAAGTTTGAAAAATTAAGTAGTCTCTAAAATTGCCTCAGTACATGTACAGTCAACCAATTTGATTTCTAGGCCACTTTGGACTGTGTTAAAGTGACGTTGACAACCAAACGTTACAGACTTCTTATGATTTGGTTTATAACGTCACATTGACAAATTTAATAGTGGCCTAGGAATCAAATTGGTTGACTGTACGAGAGTGACGAATGCTTTATCCTCATTTTGTCACGCGACACTAGGCCCGCTGTTTAATTTTCACTTCAGAACAAGTTTCATCATCTGATGATGATGAAACTTCTTCTGAAGTGAAAATTCATCATCATTTCAGCCGAAAGACGTCCACTGCTGGAGATAGATAGGCCTCCAAGGCTTGCCACAAGACCCTAACATAATTTTGGTACATTGTATACGCTACGGTGCGACGGACAGCCTAATTTATAGCCGCCACATTAGTTCTATTTGATAATTAGGACGGTCCCCGCGGACCGCTCGCCATTTGATTACGATTGCGCCGATTAATGCATTTGCTGCATTAGATATACCAAATGGCGTTTTGATTTCAATAATATGATCAGCCTGTATATGTCTACTTAAAATAAATTTCGTGACGTGGAGGCTTAGTCATAAATAGGGTTCCGCTCACAGAACAGAAAAAACAGTAGAAGTGTCAAGTGGTTATGCTGAGTTCCGCGCCACCTACCTACCATACATTTGCCGCGATCGCTTATTTCGATATTTGGATTTTTCGATATTTCTAAAATAGGAAATAATTCCAGAAGCATGCCTTATGCCTATTTTGGAATGTAAAAACGATAGTCTCACCAGAAACATTTTCCATGGTGGCGTGTTGTTTTTATGATAGTTTGAGTATTGGCGACAACGGGTCTGATACTAAGCGAAGCTCATGAGCTTCCACTGTTTTTTCTATTCTGTGGTCTGCTGCTACACCATTTAAACGGAACCCCGAAAGAAAATAAACTGGCGAGAAAAGACAACGTAACTATAATAGTTATTTATGTAACTGGTACATAATGAAGCTCCTTAAGGTACGAGCGCCGAGGTTAGAGCGCGAGCTTGCGAGCGCTCTAATTATAGGCACGAGTACCTTAAGAGCTAATTATGTACCGTTGCATACATAACTTTTTCTACAAGCTTAGAATGATAATGACAAAAATAAACAATCGCTAACTTTTCCTTCACTCGATATTTCTGCTAACAAATTACTTGTTAGCAAAGTCATTTTCATTATTCCGATTGGCGTTAATAGTTTGTAAATTTTATTGCTAAATGTTTACAAATTTCATGCAGATTTATAAATAGTTAGGTACTAAAACAGTTCTGACAATTTATCATACAAGTTGGAATGGCAAACAAAACGCCATTTTGTTGATATCCATATTGAACGTAACCATGGTAACCAAATAACAAATCGATGGATATTACTCATCTATTTTTAGTAACTTAATAAAAATGTAATTCTAAACACATATTTAGTCTCAAAATTAATTTTATTTTTAATATACATAATTTTAATTGGTGTTAAATGTTTTTAACGGTTTATTATACAAATTATTAGTATGTCAAGTGTTAACTAAACGCCAAGACTGGTATCCGGAATGACCGTTACCATGGTAATAACAATGCTATAATAAATTATAGAACTGTTATTACCATGGCAACGCTCATTATAGAGTTGTTTTTACCCATCGGTTACCTTATAGGTGGTATTCTGACACCATTAACGATATCAATATTAGCGATTTATAGTACGCGAGTAGAAAAAAATAATTAAATAATATCAGCACAATGAGACCGTTTTTTACTCGAATGTTTTTTATAATAGTTAACCCGTAAAACGTTTCTAGCTACATTTTAAACTTTCTTTTACACTGGTCTGATCCCGTTTAGGTACAATGGAGTGTGTGAGAGGTATCGTTTGTTAGGGGTGTCGCGAAGGGGGGCGACTGTACGCTAGCATTTATAGGGTTGACACTTACAGGTTAGAGATAGGGTTGCCAACTTTTTTTTTGGAAAATAACGTACTTATATACCTGTCTGACGAGTACAAAAAAAGTATTTCCAAATAAAAAAAAGTAGGTATTCTTCAAATTATTTTTTTGTTTTCAAACATAATTTTTTGTGCTCACTGTAATGAAACTTCACGTACGTTCAAAAATTTCAAAGATGTCTTGATTCTGCGTTCCGGTCATCAATTTCGATCATCATCATTCCATAATCGATGCTTTTTTTTAATTCAAAAGTATAAAGTATAATGAAGCAAAATAACGTAGGATACGTTATTATAAAGTATAGTTGGCAACACTAGTTAGAGACCTAGACATTGCATTCTACACAGTCTCGGGGTACTAGATATCTGTCAAAATTTATGGACTGACACAGGTTAAACCTATACGATTTATTAGATTTCTGCAGTCGTTAAAGTTTGTGATATAATTGACTAGGCCTAATGGATCTACAATTTTTCAAAGCCGCGGTATTTTTGAGACGGGCGAGTAGCTATGGTGTCTAACAAGCCACTCAGCTTATTTTAAAGAATAATCGGTTACTATCCAAACCATTCAAGTCCTAGGCAGTGAAAGGAACAGCGCTATAGCATTTACATATATCCGTCCCGTTCACTGCTTTAAAATAAGCTATAAAACGTGTCAACGTATTTTTGTAACGAACTTTGCAAAGGTCCAGCTAGCAGCAGAAGTAAGTGCACAGTCGAAGAGCTCAAAATTATCTACACGCTCTTATTTTCTAGAATAGTGCATAGACAATTTTGATCTCTTAGACTGTCTATTTACTTCTGCTGCTGACTACTATTGGATCATCAAATTCTAATTGATTTTGTAACTCTTACTTTTAAGCGAATAACTTCTCTATCATCAACAATATGGATAACGATATGCAATCAAGATGAGCAAAGTCATATAGGGTCACGGAACCAGTAATGGACTAGGACCAATGATTGACACTTGATTCTTATTTTACAGAAGATAAGGGTTATTCATTTGTTTTGCAACAATCAATTTAGGGCCGTATGAAGAGTGAACTGTCCATTACCGGTGCCTGTGAGCTAAAAGTGTCCATCATTGGTGCCTAGATTTTTTAATAAATTTATTTCTCACGGTGACAACCCTAGCCGTGTCCGCTCTTGCGAGTTAGCACTTTTATACTGGGCTCAGCTTCCTTTCAGAGGATAGCTTAGATTTATTGTTTTTATACATTTCTGTTTCATAATATTTCTGTTTCACGGTTCGTTTGGTTTTAGGATTATGTTTTATTTATTTAACTGAAGCGACGGTTGGAGGAATGGAAATAGTTTTTAAGTAGGAAATAATTGGATTGCAATAACAGACTGGATTATTTAAGGACCCAGACTTTGAAAGTGGGTCCTAAAACGGTTTAGAACCCTGCCCCGCGATAGAACTATGTCACAGTGACGTTATGATTGAAGTCGTAAGAACGTTAAACAAATTGTTTTGTACAGTCACCCAATAAAAATGTTGAGCATACTTAGAACCTTGTCACTGTGAATGTCATTGTCATTGTCATGTGTGTCATTTGATGTTCTGTTTGAAGTTTACTATGACAACGCACTAAGTGCTTAACATTTTCGTTGGGGTACTGTATGTACCAGTACACTGTAAACCAAAATATCTTTTTTAACGTGACATTTAATTCGGTCTTCAATATCATCTTCAGTCTTCATTTAAAATCGTCGAGACCAATTTTAAAATGTTCTATAATATTTTTCTTAATTTTTAAATGGATGGAACCCTCGACTTCAAACCGGACTCGAACTTGAATGTTTGCAAAGCTTTAAATAATGAAAATCAAATAAAACTAACTAGAAGTATCTCGTAAATTAACAATGACACTATAAAGTTTCACAATCAATTCCAGTTAGTTAAACTAATTTTATTTCTAATTGTGAATGATTACAGAACAATGTCATAATAATTCATTTAAAACTAACACGACGTTTTAGGATTCGTTTTAATAATAAATTGAGTTGTAAAATGTTAAGTAATAATTTTAACGTCATTTTGTTACTTTCAATTATGAAGAGAATTTAAATTTAATGAATATCATTTGTTAGACAGTTTCTAAATTATTTCCATTAGTAAATTAACACTTACAAATAATTTACATTCATTTTCCGATATTCGCCCCTTAAACTTAACCCCTGACGAAAAAGAGAGAGTTATAAACTTATAATATAACTGTTATATGTAAAACGTATCTGTTATATGTTTGTGGCACCGTAGCTCGTAAACGGATGGACCGATTTTGATGCGATTTTTTTTTAAAAGATAGCTAGTTTAATTGGGATGGTTCTTAGCTAAGTTTCATGTAAATCGGTTGGGCCGTTTTTTAAGAGATATCAGCTTCGAAAGGGTCGCAATTATATCGGGGGTTTGCATGCATTAATTTTTTTCTTGTGTTTTTTGTTAGAATTTTGACGTATTTTTTTTTTCATATACGTCATATCCACAGCGAGATCACAAAAATATTTTATTTCGCGTAGTGGTTATTTTAATTAAAGCCGATTGCATTGGCTACACAATCCGGATATTGGAACTGAATCCCGGGCATAAAACCCGGATATGACCAGTAAGCCGGCTGCCGTACAACTGGTCAATGGTGAAACCATACAAAATTAGTACCTACTTTATTGTAGAGGCCGGAAAATAGGGGATTGCCTGACAAGGCAGTCAACAAGTCGAGGCATATATTAACCACATTGCAAAAAAAAAGGGCACTTATAATTTTTTCAAGTAGTTTGAACATACTGTAGCTAAATGATATTTTATGCTACAGTAATAAAACAAATATTATTTATATAATATCATTATTTTTCTTCGTAAACAATACTCTCTATATTCTGTAGCATAAAATCTCATTTAGTTGTACTATATTTAAAAAAACCGGACAAGGCGAGTCGGACTCGCCCACCGAGGGTTCCGCACATGACACGGTCAACTCAATTCAAAATTTGCACCGCCGCCGTTCCTAGCATAAAGACCCTGTTTTTCTGTGATTTAACCAAAAATGTACAGATTTCAGATGTTTTCCTATACTTGTAGTAAAAGACGGTGTTACTTGCCAAATTTCATAGTTCTAGGTCAATGGGAAATACCCTATACATTTTGATTCCCTCGAGAGTGTCGAAATACACGTTTTTTGCGACATAAACGGCCGTATCTTTTTTTACGTAAATGTAGAAGTTCGTTTTTTTCACAGCTTCAAGGGACTGTAGATTCGAGTATATGGTTTAAATATGAACTCGATACCTCCACGCGTTCCAGAGATAAAGGGTCTTGACACACAGACAGACGGACAACAAAGTGATCCTATAAGGGTTCCGTTTTTTTCCTTTTGAGGCACGGAACCCTAAAAAAGACGAATACAAATAGGTAAAGTCACCAGTGGCCAGCCAGAGACCTGTAGTCGGCTTCTGCCTATACTTTGTATAAGTGGGAAGAATAGGAAAGATATATTTCCCACTCTTCGCGCTCATATAAGGTCCACTACTGGTCTCTGGCTGACCACTGGTGACTTTACCCTACATCCTTCCCAAACATGTTAATGAGATTTTTTTTTGTAGTTTTGATTTGCAGATATTCGGACGACGAGTAACTTTAGGTATATTATGTTCTCAGAATGATTTGGTGTGTATGTTCGCCGGTCAACTCGCGGTCAGAATAACCAGCAAAATGGCGGATATAAATGTGTTACCAGGATCCAAGTATCTCGGGTATCGTTCAATTCCAGCTATGAAAGCTTTCGTATTTTTGCGGCTAGTCCTTGTTATTTGAAAAGATAAACAGCGTTGTTTGGGGAGTAAGCGGATCGGGAATGCCGTGTTCGATTAGTCTTTCTGCCGTAATAACAAAAATGGAGGTTAACCGCCTGTTTCACAATCGACAAGTAAAGAATATTTGACAGATAAATCTAGTCCTTTCTCTTTCTGACACTTGAAAATAGACAAGGAGAGAGCCAACTTTAAATGTCAGATAAAACTGGTCGATTGTCAAACAGGCCCTATACCCTATTGGTAACCATATAAAATTTAAAATGATTTGACTATTACATTGCAGTTGCTTTCTTTGTTATTACGGCAGCTTTAACATACAATATATACAGGATGATTTTTAATGTCACACATTTCTTTTTAATTTATTTTTTTTGACTGGAAGGGATCCCTTAAAAAGTTAAGTTTGCTAGTACAGTCAACCAATTTTAATCATAGGCCAGAATGACTGTGTCAAAGTGACGTAATGATTCAAATCGAAACAGACTTCTTAAGAATTGAATTTTTACATCACTGACAAAGTCACCAATAAATCTAAGTAGTTGAGTGTACTTTCCTATTTTGTAAAGATTGTGTTTGGATGAATTTTGTGTACTTATTGTATAATAAAGAGTTTATATACATACATATATATGGGAAGGTACTAAACCGTTTGTGGAATAATAAATAGCCTTAGTTTAATATTCTTTATAGCCTAAACTACCCATATAAAATTTTAACTGTCTTATTTGAAATCGTAAAAGGGATTCATCAAATAGGCCTTGAAAATGCAGTAGGTGTAAAATGGACATAAGAACAGAGCCTTCTCTCCGATCCGTTATTACCCCTATTGCAATCATATTGTTTACAACTTGGTCGCCTTTACTTTTGAAATAATAAGATCTATTATAATGTTAACCTAAAAAAAAACCTAAATGACACGGAAATATCAAAACGGGACTTACATTATGTTTGTGTTCTTGTGTGTTATTTTTGAAAGTTCGGAAAGTATACAGGGTGTATTTATTTATTTATATCATATTTCTTAGTCGGTCAAGTAATAACCGATTTAACCTGTCAATCATCCCTTTTATTTAGTTTTCTCTCTTTTCTCCTGCCAATTTACATTACCTCCATTGTTTCGAAAGGTATCCAAGATAGCAAAAGTCAACCTTTAGGGCTCGAACAATCCAAATCTACGGAAGACACTTCGTCGCTGCCATTTGACTGATTCAAACTTCCGTTGTAATAACTTTATTTATTAGCAAACTTAACCCGTAAAGTCTAAAATGGTTCTAATCAAGGATTTAACCGCTTTCTTTACTACGATCAACGGAGAAGTTATCTACATAACTTATTACTTTATTAAGGTATTAAATTGTATTTCAAATATTTGAATTAAGTAACAGATATTTTACAAAGTTGTAACCAAATGGACCCCGGTAGATGCGGATGCGGAGCAGACAAAGAGGAGATGGCCATATCAGCTCAGCCTATAAGTATTATCGAAAACTCGTTATAACTCACATATAATAACCGGCAAAACTTCAATAAAATATAAGCTACAAGAAACAAACAAAAACAATTAAACATCAAACCGTCACGTTTCCATACCCTGTCATGAGTAACTGAAGATTCTCCAACCTGGACCAACCCGTCAGTAACCAATAACCAGTTCGGACCCCCGTCAACAGCACGTGACCCATCTCGCTTATTGGAAAAAAACTAGCCACTTAAGGATAAATATTTTATCTGTGGAAACGTCCGTCTCAATTGACAAGGAGGTTTTTAGTGTTGCTGAGGAAATATGACGTGAGAAATGCTTAAGGTTATACAGAGTGTTCTGTTTTTAGAAGTCCACAGTGAACCTGTATACAGGGTGAGCAATACAAATGGTACAGGGAATTAGGGAAAAATATATGAGAGGAGTTGCTGGGTCGGATTCCTGGTGACCTTTGAGTAAGGACGCGAGTAGCCTAGTCGGTAGTAACCCTGACTACGAAGCTAGCGGTCCCTTAAAGGCAAAATATTTCTTTGATGAGTATTTATTTGTGAGCCATGAATATTTTCTATGTAGTTAAGTATCTATGTATTTTTCTGTTTCAATATGTTTATCGTTGCCTAACCCATAGTACAAGCCTTGAGCTTAGTTTGGGATTAGGTCAATTTGTGTGAAATTGTCTACTAATATTTGTTGATCCCCTGATATTTATGTCATCTTAGTCCTCAGGGTTGGCATTCCATTTGTTACCTTAAGATACTTTGTAGTCTTTTAAATCTTTATACATACATACATACAATCACGCCTCTTTCCCGTAGGGGTAGGCAGAGACCACCTCCTTCCACTTGCTACGATACAGACAAACTTCCCTCGCTTCCTTCTCACTCATAAGTCTCTTAATACATGTGCGTCGGTTTAGAATCTCCTGACCTGGCCCTTTCTTAATATGTCCCGATCTGATCGTGGAATTCACTATACTTACCATAAAAAAGTAGATACTTAATTATGTAAACATTTTTTTTTTAAATTATTATTCAACTAAGTTATTTGTTTCCGTTGTATTACACGAGAATAGCTTCTAATGGAGTAATAAAATGAGTAATTACGTTTCAAACGTAACTAACTATCCTTTACGATGAGCCGCGGAAACGAGTTTTATTTTATTGAGCATTAACTAACAAGTTACAAGAACAGATAGATTAACACATTTCTAATTAGTATATCCTACTAATATTATCATCATCATCCTCATATTATAAATGCGAAAGTTTGTGTGTTTGCCATACCATTTTTTTATAAATTGGTATACCCAAGTTTAGCCTGGATATAAGACTGTACCCGTATGATTTGTATGTCAGTAGGTTAAAAATTATTTTAATTAAAAAAGCGTTTGAATAAAAGATAAAAAAAAATATTTTCTCATAAAAAAGTGATGTTTTAATGTGTCCTTTTTATTTTTTGTTTTAAATGTGACTTTTTGTAATAGGTTATTTGACATTTTAAAATAACTAACTTACCAGTAATAGCCAAGTAAACGCCCGCCCAATCACAAAATAAGTCTATAAGTACCTATATAAATGTTTCCGAACCAATAAATGTCAAAACATTGTTAAAGTTCCAAGCCAGATTAAATCATAAAACAACAGTTTGAATATTAATGACTTTCTTAAACAAACAGTGGGTCACAGTATTTAGGTCAAGGTAATTCTGAAGAGATCGACTATTCAAATGAATGTCGCGAAATATTTTTTTTAATTTATTCTAGGAATTATTTATTGACACGATAAAAGTTTTACACAAATAAATCCACAAATGATTATTATTACCTAAAAAAATTTATTATTACAATAAACTTTACTACAATTTCCTAAGAGTATAAAAAAGGCTACAGTAAAAATACGGCCAAGTGCAAGTCGCCCACGAAGGGTTCCGTACCATTTATTTGTTGTTGAACTTTCTACTTATTACATGAGATACGGCCTGCCGACAGACGGACGGACAGATAGCAAAGGATTTGGCCCCTTTTGGATACGCAACTCCAAAAATTAGTTTAATGGTACCATTATTTAAATTTAGTGGCCAACCGAAAAAAATGTGGATCTAGGCAATTTGTTCGTCGAATAAATTATTCGGAGAGTAAAATAATTAAAATTTAATCGGTTTTTTATTTGTTATTCAGGATGGCTTGCTGATTAAAATTTCGTCGTCGAATCAAAAGCAAGTTATTGAAGAGAATTAAGTCTCCCTGTTTTATGTTACCTATAACTTTCTGTGTCCCTATTCCACTCGGTGAACCCATATTTTAACCCATGTTAACGTTTTGTCAACGTTACGATATCTCTTATTTACTTGACAGTAATGGCGGCCGAGTTAAAACAATACCATAACATGTCAAAGGCAATATCGTTTAACAAGTAGAATAAATGCCCTAAATCAAATACGTTCGATTCATTTTCTTTTGTATCAGTTAAGTTATTCGATGGTCAAAGGTAATAAATATTCCTAAGCGATATGTAAAACAAATCGATTACATCGAGCGGTAAATTGGTATAATCGAAACATTTCACTTAGCTATGCATTTTGTTAAACAAATTGTCATTAAACAAATTGTTAGTTTTATTGAAATATAATCGAAACGCGAAATAAACTCAGAACATTAGTAATAAAATTAAAAAAAAATACGTACAATATTGCAAATAATCGTTAATTACATAAAAATACTCAGAATTAGAGAAGTGGAGTTATATAAAATTGAAACCTAAATCAGGGCCATTATTCTTCTCGGTGAAACCATATCGCTTCTGACAAGTTAAACGTATTTCCAACGTTACGTTGACAGCTCTTATTTACTTGGCAGTAATGGCGGCCGAGTAAAATACCATAACGTCAAATGCAATATAGTTTTTCCCAGTAGTAAGGTCAGGTGGGGCAAATGCATCTACGGGGTAAGTGCATCAAACCAAGTATTTTTTTTGTGTGACTTGATTTCTTTTATTACTAAGCATCTTAAACCGTGATTTAATGTCATGATTTTATGTCATTTTTCGGTATTGCTAGAATACCTAATTAAATAAATCAAGTAAAGCAATCAAGCTTGCATAGGTACTAATATTTATTATTACTTCAAACCATACATAAACATTTCTTTACTAAACTTATGAATATGTGTAGCTACGGCCAATCAATATATATATGATTGGAATGATTATTAGTGGATTCCGGCTCCATCTTCGCATTCGAATGCTCTGATGTGTCTTCTCGTTCCCTTTACCCTGATGGAAACTGTTCTTATATTATCTTAAACCAAATATTGATATTAAAGTTTGATGCACTTACCCCGTAACCACACTTGCGTGGGGAAAGTGCATCAAACCAACAATATCTCCTAAAAATAAATGTGATTAAAAATATATATTAGGAGATATTGTCGGTTTGATGACCCTACCCCGTAGACGCACTTGCCCCACCTGACCTTATAATCTCTCTCTTTCCGCTTCGGTTTATGTAAGTTTTCTGAACATAAAACAGAATTTATTATAAGTACCTACATATAAACCTTCCGAGAAAGTTACTAATGGTGAAAACCGCATCAAAATTCGTAGCGGATATAAACAGACATACATTTTTTAATTCTATATGTAAAGATAAAGAAGCAAAATAAAGGCGGTACCCTGGAGAGCAATTTCGCCTACGACCTGATTGTGCAGTTTGACGAAGAATTGAGTTTTGCAAAAATAAATGATTTTTTATTATTATTTCTAATTATAACATGCCTCTTTTTGCATCAAGGGTCAAAAATATTTTACAAACACCAGCGCGGCTTTTAATGATCAATTAGAACGCTATCCCTTTAAAACAACTTGAGAAACTAGTAGCGAGCCGAACGCATTCCTCCAGTTTATTATTGCGACAAAAGTTCAAATAAAACTAGACAAGGCTGAAGAAAATTAAGTACTATTATTGACTTGTACTCTTCAAACACAATCAACAGCGGAAGGACGTCTCTTCATTCCGAAACTGATCCAAAACAACTTTATCACTAACATTACATTCCATTGCTGGTTTCCTTCACATTAAACGCTACGACTCTTAAAAATATTGAACTTAGCGCGCAATGGATTTTGTGATTGTATGAAAGGTTTTTTAAAGTTGGTGCGTGTATGTTAGTGGTGCAGGTGGGATCTAATAAGTGGAGGTGAGGGAACATTGTGTGAGAAAAATCCGAGTGACAATGCAGTGCATCGTCCGTTCTAAAGGAGCGGCGGATTCTGCCACGCGGCACAAAAATGGCGGCCATTTGGGACTTTATATACCTTATATACCTACAGGGTGTAGTGGATACGAGATGAACTTTATTTAGTTCCACGACTGATATATTTTTTCTTGTCAAAAAGAATTGTAGGTATGCCATTGACATGTTGTTTTCGAACTGCCTTTTACTTGCATGATTTGCTGATAATTTAAAATTGGATGGGAACCACACTCACTATACAAGACTTGCTTTTGACCACACTTTGGTGCATAATTTGGTCATCTGTATTCTCTAGTTAACTTTCCTATTTCCGATTAAAAAGTGCCCTATGTCTGCCTCCAAGCTTTACCTATATTTGTACCAAATTTCAAAATTTCACATGGATCGCATGGACAGGACAGCAAACAAACAATCCTGCGCATTTATCATATGAATTGGTAGGGTGATAATTAATTCTTTGGTTCTCCGCCGTTTGGCCGACATATGTTTGGCCGAATGTATCGTTTCCCAACCGTTTCATTTGCCAACCCGCTTTTTTTTCTGTAACTGTAAATATCTCAGAATTTCTATAAAATTAACCTCACCTAACTTATAGGGTTCTACAGGATGGTACTGAAATAAATCCAGTTACAGAAAAAAAAGGTTGAGAAACGATACATTCGGCCAACCATATTTCGACAAAACACTTACAATACAATTTTGAATCATAAAATTTCTAGATAGGTTTTATTTTTGAACCGCACAGCACTGTCCACCCACAGATAGCTTTATTTAATAAGTAGCTATAGTAACGAGCTTAGAGATAAAGCGTGGAGAATACGAGAAAACGGTAGATAAAGAATCGAGACGTTATTTCTTAGATTGTTAGAGAAACTAGAGTTTCAGATCCGACTACCCTTTAAGTTTAAACAATCATCATGTAGATTTAATTTTGCGACTATTACAAGTACCTATTATGTCAAGATACATTAACTAATTAGGTCGCTTTGAGTTTTCATCAGTCAATACCCAAATAGTGTTAGATTAGACCTTCTTATCTAACACGCAATAGCTAAAGTTTGCTCGAAATATGCTTTATCTTTATCTGCCATCATGACATTTGAATTTGACGGATAGGGACAATAATACTTTAATTAAAATAGGTTTATCGTGCGTTTATGAATATGGGGGATAGTGTTTTCAGTCCTCGCAGTCACGTCCCGCTACTTGTTAATTACAACACTAGCTGTTGCCCGCGACTCCGTCCGCGCAGAAAAATAAAACATAGCCTTTGTTCATCAGGGATAATGGAGGATTCTAATGGTGAAGGATTTTTTCAAATTGATCCAGTAGTTTCGGAGCCTAATCAATTCAAACACACAAACAAACAAACAATCAAATCTTTCCGCTTTATAATATTAGTGTAGATTGACACTACCGCGCAACGTTGCTAATTAAAAACACCCTGTATACGAGTATATGCATATATAGGATGTATTACATCGGGAAAATTGGACAGAGGTTTTGGAGAAGTATTTTAGAGCACTTGAAGTTCGCTTGAAATATGTCCCAAGAAAAAAGCTTAGCGCTATGTAAAATCAAGATAGGAAAGTTTTTTCACAAACCAACACTCTAATAATCCACGATACGAGCTTGTGAGAAAACGGTCAAGTATATGACACTTTGGCATTAGTAACTATTGCCCGCGAGTCCGTAGAAGTCGTGTATGGCTATGCCCTCGGGAACTGTCCTATTTTCCGGGATAAAAAGTATCCTATGTCATTCCCTAGGATACAATCCGTTCAACAGTTCACAAACAAACATACAAGCATAAGTATTTTTAATTGTTAAGTATCGTTTGTCTGGTAAGACACTGAAATTCGTTTCATGAACTACCAGTGCTTAAAACTAATCTAAACAGCCATACATAAAGAGCTGTGACACCCATGACTAGTGTCCTCGTGTGTCCCCCTCTAACTTAGGCAGTCCGATCAGGATGCACAACTAACTGCAAGTTGCAGCTTTACTGCACTGAATAAAGTGCAAAAGTTTGCGGCAAAGAATAAATATTTCATAGAATTAAAAACTTGGGGGAAAGTTGTGGAAAGCGAACATGTTCTTGCCTGTTTCACTGAAGCACTTTAACGTATTTTACTTTACGGGAAATTTAGTGGCGTGATGTCTTTAAAAATCTCTGCTTCCAAAAGTTAGCTGGTTGAAAGTGGCTTACTGCATTAAGTTTGCCGAAGTTGGCTTACTGCGTTAAGCTTGCCTTGATACACTAACCCCTTTATTCATAAAAGCACAATAAACCTGGTTCAGTTAAGTATTTTCTGTCACTTTCTGTCAAATTCTGTCATAATGACAGATAAGGACAGCGTATATTTCAAGCACACTAGCTATTGCGCGTTTATGAACAAGACAGTAAATATATCAGTTGGTGCAATGATTTTTTTTATTTATATTATTAGCTTAGTACTTACTGATTTACCATGCAATTTTATTAGGTAGGTCAGAACAAAGAAAAAAAAATCGATTAAAGTAAGATTACGTCGGCATTCCCCCATTCAAAAGTATTTATTCTAGTTCATTCATTTTTAAGTACTTTCTTACTTTAAACAAATAACCCTTTATATCACATACTCGTAGATTTGAGCAATAAATGTCTACCCCGCAAATTGAACTCGAACAAATCAAGTTCCCCGCTTTTATCGATATATATCAAAGAAGACACAAATAAGGATAAACCAATATTTGTCACGACATTATCGCTAATCATGTCAACGTCTTCCTGGATCGCTATATCCCTATATATAGTTATAGATCCCGCTATTGTCCATATAAAACGATAAATAGGTCAGCTGGAAAGAAAGGTGCCCTATTTAGTCGTAGATAATTTTCTGCACGATCTTTTTTATGGAATAAAAAGGGTTATTATTTGTACACACCCTGTGCGTGTCCTGTTTTTTAGATATCTCGTAGATGGTTTTTTTTTGTGCTAGTTTTTCTATTGCCACAAGACAATAAATAACATTTTTTTACTGTTCAAATCGAAAAACGTTGTTAATTTGAAGAGACAATTAAATTAACAACAAATAATCCGGTTAATACATGTGAAAAAGGCATTATGAATATACTTATAAGGCGATTGCAGGAGTCACGAGAATGTGTAGACTTACTTCACGTCGTCTAAACGGACCACGCCATATATACGTACCTGCAAAAGAAAACATCAGTTAATACAGGGTGAAACTAACAAGTGATAATTAACGCTAACGTTATCTTTACATCACTACATATGATAAAACAAAATCGCCGCGTCGTCTGTATGTTCTCTATATCCTTTTCTATCGGTGACCTAGCGTAGCAGTATAAAAGAAAAAAACACCCTATACCATATACGCCATTTTGATTACAATCGCCATGTTATTCGTATTAAAGTTGACAAGAAAGTCTTAAACGCCAGTTGCAGTATAACTATTTCGAGTTGGATGTCCGCAAATTGCCAGAAGTATGAAATATATTAAAAAATCGGCTCCTATAGGATACAATGGCATTTAAAGATACCCGTATATCAGCTAGATAAACGAGTATGCGACACGCGACTAAAGTATGCGGGATATTTTTATAGGGTTCCGTAGCCGTAGCTGGACACTTTAAAATTTCACAAAGTGTGTTTTAATGTGGGTTCTATAACAACAAATATTAAAAAAAAGTTTAAAACTGAATCGTTTAATACAAGAAACGTGTTTTTTTGGCGTTTTTAGAGTTGCGTACGTACAAGTTTTACAAACAAATGGTTGAAGCTACAGCTACAGTCTTTAAATTTTCACATTTTAAGCATCTTGTTGACCCAAAGCCGTACAATTGTCAAAAAATATTTAAAAATGTTTTAAGGGCGCTCGCATAAAGCTTGGAGGGCGCGAAAAAACCTTGACCTACCCCATCGAATTTATATAATATAATTTTTATTTAAAAAACTATCAAAGTACAAAGGAATGAGGAAGCACCTAATTTTTGTTTCGTAGAATCTTTTGACTCCCCACTGACCTATGAACATAAAATTTGGTGATAATGTTTTTACTATATTACGTATATTTTATTAACAAATACCAATACTTTGATAAATCAGAGAAGCAACAGAAGGGATTCGGGCGGGTATATTTGTTACGGAACCCTAAATGTACGAAGTCCAACACGCACTTGGCCGATTTTTTCTTGAAACTTAATATTGTACGGAACCTTTCATGTACGAGTCCGGCACGCACTTGGCCGGTTTTTTTGCTATTCAGGTCATTTCGTGACAGTGTCGGTTTTAAATAAAAATAACATGCGACGCCACGTTTGGTTTACGATACCATCGACGTTAATGACAGTGTTTTTGTTAATGTCATTCTTGATGACTCCTGTCAATTGGAAGTAGGTAAGTACAGTCATAACAAATAAATACACCACATATTTTAGTAATTGGTAATCATTATACCATCAATATAATAGATGTAATTATATATTGCAGAGGTAATATTGTCTAAACTCAAATGTAAGTTCGTCAACAAAAATACAGTAGTTAGCCTGTCAGTACGGACAATTTTTTTTTTTCTTGTCACCTTGTTATTTAAGGTAATTAGGAAAATAGTAAAATCATCCTGTACTTAATACAAGTATTAAATGTATTAAGTAACATAAAAATGTAATAAGTAACAAAATAACCGAATGGAATGAAAGAAAAACTTATTATTGTCATAAGTATTATGTAAAAAAGGTTACCTAATGATTCCCCGTAACGTATCGTATCGTTTAGCAGAATTTTCATTTCGTAGAAAGCTACTTTGTGCAAAAACCTTATTATTTTTTGGTGGTCACAGATCTAACCTAACCTAACCTAACCTACGTAACCCATGCTTAAAATAATCTGAAAACAATAAGGTTTCAGCAGAAATTGGCTTTCTCCTAAATGAAAATTCTGCGAGACGATACGTTTGCGTAATAATTGTCGGCGAATCATTATGTCACCTGTAAAAAATTATGACAATAGTGACAATTAGGGAATGCAAATAACCGGTTATAACCGATTTTAACCGGTTATTTTCATTTAAAAACGGTTATTAACCGGTTAAATTGCATTCCCTAGTGACAATTGAGCTTCTTGCGACGTTTCTTCTCAGCACTGGTCCCCTCTTGGGAACCGCTGGAAGATTTTTGACGTATAAAAGTGCCCGTGCGGCCTACTTAGGTACTAAATTGTTTATTTAGTAAGTAGTTTTTTCTTTTTAAAATAGAATCGTTAACAAGCATTATTGTTTTAAGCTTCTGCTTCTTCTTTTTCTATTCTCAGAAATATCTGATACATCTCTATTACTAGAGGGCATGTCAGATATTTCACAAACCAAACTTAACGTTCTAAATATTTATATCGTAACATGGCTAATAAATCTGTACATCCATCTCTAATCCCCAAATTCGTGTCAGCAAACTAAACTGTTATAAAAGTTTGATGGCGACGGTGGCCTCTTTAACCAGCTCTTACCATGAGCAATAAACAGCCAGCAAAGAAAGCCAAAGCACCTAACCATTGCGTGTTTTATATGACTCCTTAAGATTATGCTAATAGTTTTTACAACCTTGTGTCCACAGAACAGAAAAAACAGTAGAAGTGTCAAGTGGGCGTGTAACGTGTGGCATAGTTATGCGGAGTTCCGCGCAACCTACCATACATTTGCCGCGATCGCTTATTCAATATTTCGATATTTCTAAAATAGTAAATAAATCCAGAAGCATGCCTTATTGTGCTATTTTGGAGCGTAAAAACGATAGCCGCACCAAGAACATTTTCCATTATGGCGTGTTTTATGATAGTTTGAGTATTGGCGGACAACAGTGGCCCGTTTCACGAAGCTACAAGTTACAAATTACAAGCGGAGCTCCATTTCTAGCGCAAGGAGTTAGAAAGAGACTTCCGCTTGTAATTTGTAACTTGTAGCTTCGTAAAACGGGCCTCAGGTCTGATACTAAGCGAAGCTCATGCCGCTTCCACTGTTTTTTCTGTTCCGTGCTTGTGTCCAACCATCAAGTCATTAGAGACCCGTTACTCCACCGCGTTAAACCTAACAATAAACCCTCATATAACCTCGTGGCTATTAATCCTGCTGAGTTATGGCATGTAGGTTCGATCTCCGAGAATTAGCAATTTATATTGAGTAGTAATTAATGTTTTGACCAGATTAGGGATGCCAGGTGTCCGGTTATGTCCTGATTTTTACAGCTTCGGGCCTGTACGGCTTTTTTTAAGCTTTTCGACCTCAGTCTCATCTCCATCCCGTCAAAAGATTCTGAACGAAACGCACGAGAGACTCACGCGAATCTCGAAGAGGTTGCAGCCGTCACAGGGGGGCCCAATGTGATTTACTCTTTACATAGTATAAAACAAACGTCTGCCAAAGATCTGTCAAAGTACGCAACGGATTTTAATGCGGTTTTCATCAATAGATAGAGCGATTTAAGAGGAAGGTTTTGAATGTATAATAAATTCTGGTGTTATAGAAAACTCACATAAACGATAGCGAAGCGAGCGGGTCGTTATTAACATATAATTAAGAGTACGCCAAATGAGTAACAGTAATGAATACATACATAAATACTTTTTTTTTTAATCAGTATGTCAGGCTTTCAGGGCAGAATGTCCGGTAAAATGTCCGGCTTTCCTCATTTTGAACCTGGTAAACCTGGTAACCCTGGCTGGACACGATGGAGATTTATAATGTGATGGTTGCGGTTGTGACGTTGGTGTCGCTCTCACACACTACTTTAATGACAGCCATACATTAACAGTGCACTTGTGCAGTCAAGTCAAGATGTCCATGGTCTATCAGTCATTTATTCTCACGGAAATAAGTCATTTAAAAAAATACAGGGGACGGTATTTTAGTCCTAGTAGTTGACCTAGTCCCAAACTAAGCTCTAGGCTATGGGTACTAGACAACATCCAAGAATCAGGAACAAATACAAGCGCTTATAACACAAATTTATACCTGCCCTTACCGGGATTTGAACCCGGGACCGCTAGCTTCGTAAGGTCACTACTAACAAGGCTTGTTGTTGTGTGTCTTTTGTTTAAACTGTACAACAAAGAATAAGAAATAGCTATAAGAAATAGGTACACATCTTTTTTTAAACCGAGACATTGGAAATATAACGATGCCAATTTTACCTGTCACACCTTATCTAATATTGATGATTCAAAAAGCCAATGATATAAATGCAAAAAAGTAGGTACACCAACGCAAAATAAAAGGACAACCTCTCACAAATTGACCTAGTCTCAAACTAAGCTCTAGGCTTGTACTATAGGTACTAAACAACGATAAACATTCGTACATAGAAATACATACAAAACATCCAACAGTTTCCGAATTCGGGCGAAGTCGGCCAACTGCGCGGCGCTGCCTTTATGAATTGTTTTATGTAAAGAAACCCCTAAAAGGGTTCGGAACCCAAGCAATTTAATAAATTCAGCAGCAAATACGAAGAAGGCCATACGGAACTGACGGTCTGTGTATAAATAAGTCATTTGCCGCGATCAGTTGTATTGACTGGGAACAAAACGGAGTAAGGCTGGATACATACTGGTTTATCAGAAAGAAAGAAGAAAAAGAAAGAAAGAAATAATTATGTTTATTTTGAAATCTATCAAAAGGACCAAACAACTAACTATACAAAAGAGACAAAATACATGTGGCTGACGCTGACCTAATGCTAGATGATGTGAAATGGTTCCAGCTCAGCTTGTTGCCGGTGGTAGCCAGCACTGGTCTTCCGCAGGGATCATTTGGTGACCTCACGTCTATTATGATAAACATTATGGTTACAAAGGAAGATAAGAAATCAATCCTGACACCTATCAAAGAAGAATAATATATTCTTGGGTTTTGAGGTTACAATTTGTACATGTTACTGTTATAGCTCTCTTTAAGGAAAAAACAGTTATAATAGTATGAAGTCCATATGCGCCAATACTGCTTTGTATGCAGATAACACGTTCCCAAAATGTAAAATGTAAATGTAAGGCAGGTGGTCGAGGGCGCTAACGGAGTGGTGGCCGAAATTAGGTCACAGGTCAGTGGGCAGACCATCAGCTCGTTGGTCTGATGATATTTGACAGACAGTGGCGAAAGGATGGATGGCGTTAGCTCGAGACCGGGCAAAGTGGCGTGAAAATGAAGAGGCCTTTACCCTGCAGTGGGTGGATGTGGGCTGAAATGATGATCATTTTAGGTATGGTTTGGTTGGTTTGACTTTGAAAATAACATGAAGTTGATGATAGTTAGTTTTGTACACTCTAACTTCGCTTGGCAAGTTTCAAAATATGAACCTCAAAGATGCGTCAATTTTTAATGGCAAGGAGATAACAATCTCGTTCACAGGCCACCTGATGATAAGTGGAACCTGAGACTAGGACATTTACAAACTCAGGGACTACAATCTCAAAAATGTAATCCTAAGATAAGTCCTAGTCAAGATTCACTGCACTAAAACACACCTTTTTACGTTGTATATGAAACGTCACCAAAACTTAATGCACGCCCACGCACAGCTACAGTACCGGCAAATAATAAATCATCTTTGTATTTCTCATACTTACCTAGGCACAAATGTGACTCACCAAAATTGACAACAAGGACTAGTTGACTAGTTGCTATTATTCAATTCGTTAGCTGATTAAATAAGGTTCAAAATGGTATATAACAAATGTTTGTACATATCGTAGTTTAAAAAAGATTAGTATTTAAAAACCCATCGCTGACGTGTTCATACAAATCTCGTAAAAGTATGAACACGTCGGCAATGGTTTTTAAAATACTAAACTTTTTCATACTACGATATGTACAAACATTTGATATATACCATTTTGAACCTTATTTAATCAGCTAACGAATTGAATAATAGCAATACAATTGGTCAACTAGTTCTTGATTGGTTGTCAATTTCGGTGAGTCACATTTGTAGGTAATCGTATGAGATGTAAGTACAAAGATGATATATTATTTGCCGCTACTGTATCTCCTACAGTTCTACTACAGCTCTAATTTCCAAGGAATATAGCCTGGCAGTTCCCTTCCAGCTTCCCTGCAGTGTGTCCCCGTCCAACATTTCGCACGCTCCACGGCCCGATTTGCATAGAATTGTCACATAGTGACATTATTTACGCCCTTCCCTTGTTTTTCTGCGGCCCTGGTAAGCAGAATGAAACATAAACACCGCCATTAAGATTCTTCTGCGGTTTTGGTTTGAGAAAATAAGGAATACTGGTGGATGTTATAAAGTATGCTGACTTTAGAACAAAATCAAATTAAAACAGTTCGTACACGAACGTTGTGACCTGCTATAGGGACATTTTAAATAGCTTAATCAATAAAAACTGTTCGATTATATAAACGTACACTCCTGATTTTTTGCTTTGCTCTCTCAGAAATTGTCATCTGCTTTGCAATATATAGTACATATGTTTTTTTTTTCTTATGTTTTGTCGCCGTCGTGGTAGCGAACCTACCCTTGTCAAGTTAGTTTAAGTTTTAGTTGTAATTCCTGGTTGGAGACTGAAAACCAGCAGTGTTGCTGAGTCTCATGTCCATTTTGCCGCACTTACTATGTACATACATATTCTTTTATGTAAAACCAATTTTTTATCTTGTGTAACCTAATGTACTGTTTTGTGTTGGTAAATAAAAATTTCATTTATTATTTATTATTTATTTTTTTATTATTAAAGCAAGGCTTATGAACATTTTTGGTGCAGCATGTCTATTATATATCGGGATTTGTTTATCAAGTGAAAGAATAATTTCATCGATGGTGTTCATAAACCACTTATAAAAAGAGGAAATTTATAAATATTAATAATTATGGCTAGGACTGAAGCAGCAGAAGAAGAAGCAGCTTTAAAGCAATCAAACTTAAGTGAGAAGGAATCAACAAAGTCTCCATAATTCCACATACAGATGGAGCCAAGGAAATGTTCTATGCTGACCGGAAAGACGCTCCATCAACATGTCAGGCTAAACAACAGCAGAAGCAGGGCTGGAGAAAGCAACCTACCTCAACTAAGAAGAATAATATGATGTGCTTTGTACGTGGACAAGACAATCACCTAAGGTCAGAGTGTTCATAAAGAATGAACAAATAATGTGAACATACAACAATATCTAAATAAATAATTTAAATTGACCCTACTACTACATTTTACAATATTAAAACTGCAATCCCAACTTGGGATTCCCAAGGCTGCCAATGATTGCCGAACCTGAAGACTACGATGGAATCTGTGTGCGTCTATGCTTTACATTGTAAATTATAATCAAAATAAAAAGGCTTATGTTTAACGGATCACCAGGTATAGTAAAATATAACGCCAAAAAAACACTTTTTACTGCCGAAAATAGTAAATGATCATCAAAAACTAACCTAACCTAACCTAATTTGGTGATCGTTTACCAATTTTGGTGCTCATTATATTTGTTGCCAAAACTAAATACAAGCGCGACGAATTGAGAACCTTCGCCTTTTTGTGTTTTTTTTCAAGTCGGTTAAAGATATGAATCATTTCGGCCTTCCTTTAAAAACAAATCATTTTGCGATCCTTTTTTACCAGATCAAACAAAACACTTTGTGCATTAGAGTGTTAAAGGTAGTACATATGAAAAGAAAAATAGCAGGGCACGGGTGCCGATTCTCAGAAACTCCACTGACATTTTAACCTTCTTTGTTACTTAATCGAAAGGCCAAATGAGGGGGGGGATCTTCAAAGCTTCTCATAATAGATTGAGCAATGTCGTGGAAAATTAAACGGCGCCAATTCTCAAATAAGTGGAAAGATTCTTCCGATATCGACTCTGGGTCAAGCTTGGGTGTCGATCTTCAAATATTTGGTTGTTCTTGTCCTTCACTAGTGATAGAAGAGTGAGAGAGACGAAATGAATCGTGATTATAGGTCTATCGAAGGTGAAATCAAGTCGTTTTTTTATTAAGTCGTTACTTTTAACAGGGTTCTGTTTAACTTCCGTTAATGTGAAGGGTTATTTAAACTCAAAATATAATTAACACTAAAACTTGTTAATACAATGCAAATTAAAGTAACTATTTATGGCTGAGATTGTTGAAAAGTTTCACTTTAAAGCGCACTAACTTTTTTTTCTTACTTTATATTTTACCTATTATGTCGAACTTTTATGAATCACATTTTATTTTGTAATGTAAAATAATGAAATATCTATAATCATCATCATTTAAAACTGTAATAGTATAAAAATAAATGATCGCCTACCCCTACTCCAAAATTCAGCGAAATTTGGTCCTTCGAACCGAACTTTATAACCAATCAAACCGTCTGTCAAAAACCGTACACCAATAAACACTCAATGCCACCAAACCTTGTACATGTGTTTGACACTTTTTCGCGTCACCAGTATTGAACGTGATAGCAGAATTGGCACGAAATCTGTAAAACATTAAAATTAAAACGATATGGCTACCGGAAGCGCTACCAACCCCAGGATTTATGCTGAAACTCCTGCATAAATTGCAGCTTCCTGTTAAATGTATCCATTACACGTTGACACTTTTAAGGGGCGAGTTCCGTTGGCGCGTTTGGTAATAAACTGGGTTATTTTAATTGAATAATAGAAACCTCCACTTATATATTTAGGAAACTATAAATTATATATCAAGAATGAAGTGGGAATGGGGACAAATATCAAGGGACAATTTTAGACGAATTGACTTAGTTCCAAATTAAGCTTTAGGCTTGTATTGTCGCGGAATAAAAAGATTTATAAGAAGATCGAACTCTCCTAGGTCCCCTATTCATTGGTGCTAGCGTTGTAGGCATTTCTGTCTTAAAATAATGATAGACATATTATTTAGTTCCCATATGTAATGGCGAACAGGACCGCGGTAACAAGCTAGTATTACGTATATTAAGTAAGCGAGATTAACAAATAAAGCATACATCTTTTTTCCAAAATGGGTTAAAGTAACGACGAGGTCGTGGATGATACACACAACCCAGAAGAAAGCCTATTCACTGGTTGTCTTGTAGTCGCAGCGATTTGCCAGTCGCAATACTATCTATCTGTCCAACCGCACCTACGAGCCCGTACCCTAAGCACTCCGTGCCCTGGCGGCGCTCCAAGCCGCGGCACCGTGATGACGCGTCTCCTCTCGTTATCGGACTCCACAGCTTCGGGAGGACCGTTTTGGACCAAGCCGAGTTAGATAATCCATCTCAAGATTCTAAATGATCTCAGGGCCGTATTAAACTGATCTCAAGTGAGATGATCTGGCGGTCTCAAGACGCGTTTGAGATTATAATTTTCTAAGACCTGGGTTATTATTGTCTTAAGCAACTCACTTTTTAATTCGTTACCGAGTATTAATCGGCTCGAAGACAGTTAAGATAGAGTTAGGTACCTAACGCTGTCCGAGCTGCATTTTCTATCGCTTGCGACCAAATTAAAGACACGCACGAGCATGTTAAAATGCTCTGAAGAGACGAGGCTCGATGTCAAATTGAAAATTGATGCTTGAAAGAATCATCTACCCGATATTTTATTTTGAGATTACATACGTCGTCTATCTTCTACGTAGCGTCATTTCATAGGCTACAACTAACGAGGACCACCAGATACGCAGACCAGCTGATGGTGAGCAACGAGCCCGTACCCTAAGCACTCCATGCCCTGGCGTCGCTCTAAGCCGCGGCACCGTGATTTCGCGTCTTCTCTTGCTATCGGACTCCACAGCCTAGAGAGGACCGATCGGACCAAGCTGCATTTTATAATCCATCTCAAGATTCTGATGGATCTCAGGGCCTAAGGGCCATAATAATCCACTCATCTTGGCTGAGCTGAGATGCCCATCTCACAAGTTACGTCATACCATAGAGAAAGGTCATTTTTGACGTATGTTTGAGCTTTAAAAATTTTCGGGTGGACAATTAGCCTGTGTTAATCCAACCAGGGTATAAACTCCATCTCCATTCAAATTTATCCAATCCAAATTTCATCCTAATCCGTCTAGCCTTTGCAGCGTGAAGGATAACAAACTATCACACACACACACAAACAAACATTAATATTTATTAATTTAATCTTTAAGTACAAATGGCGGACCGCCTAATGGCATTCTCTACCAGTCGACGAAATAATCAATCATAATATTTATTTATAATATTAGTCGAATTAATACACTATGAAATCAAACTAAACAATGTCGCCCTAATATTATAATTGTATTCCCAAAGTTGAAATAACATTGTACTATATTGGCTGGCAATAACTTAGTTTAGTATCCATTACGTGAACGATCCCCCAAGAGTATCATTGACGAATATTATGTAACTTAAGTACGTGATATCAAGATAGTGCGACTTGAGGCAGTATTAATAAACTCATCTTAGCTGTGATGCCCGTCTCAAAATATATATAAGTAAACGTCAAGATATAGAAAGATGTCAATTTTGACGAATCTTGAAATGCTCGTCCCAAGATGCGTCGAAAATGACGATTTTCGAAACCAAGCTTTGAATCATACAATCACTTAATTTAGTCGAAACTCTGCTTCGCGCTAAAATTTCACAAGATTTACGACATCTCATAACACACATGATGATTTTTAAGGTATGCATAAAGTCATATTTTACCTACTTATTTATTTTACACTGCATAAAAATAAAAATAAAAATATATATATATAAAATGTAAACATAATGTCTGTTAATTTTTCTCATTTATCGTCAACTCTTCGTATGTTCGTATAGCTACATTTTATTGAAATCTAAACAGCAATGCATGTTATTTCTTACGTATGTTAAAGACATAATTTTAAGGGTTTAAATTCATTATTAGGAACAATATGGATACCAAAAGTTATCCGTGAAGGGTCCTAACAAATGAACCCACTAAGTTAAGATAACATCAAAAGACAATAACGAAACATAATTTATTATAGTCAGACAAAAACGTTGCGGCGAGGGCCTCAGTTAACTATGATACTCACGGTTCAGAAAGATTAAAGTACTTTAAAGTTGCAGTGTAAAAGAGCCAATAAGAGGAGATATTTAGTTGACAAAATAAATAATTAAAAAACAAAAAAACCGCCTTCAAAAACGCAAAAAATAACTTCTACTACTAGGTACTTAGTAGTAGGTACTTCAGTTCGACTAACCTAATAGGATAGGTACCTACTACTAAGTACCTAGTAGTAGAAGTTATTTTTTGCGTTTTTGAAGGCGGTTTTTTTGTTTTTTAAAACATTTATTTTATTTTACACTTTTTAGTGATCATAATAAGCTTATTTAGTCCCAGTTCTTAGTTGATATATGAAACTTTAAGACATTTCAAGCTCGCCGCAAGCAACGCCGCGGGAAAATCATAGTCATTTTAAAACAATTAAATGTGCTTCGTTGTAGTCGCTCAACTATCTTAATCGGGATATCTTATCGCCACCCTTGAAATCGGTACCGTTGAGGAGTTCCGGTGGCCATCTGTGGTCTTCATCATCAGTTCCGCTTCACCAAGTGACACTTTCTGAATGCAAATGCTACACTTGTTACTAAAAATACTAAAATCGCTATATGTTTGCATACAATATTTGAGGAGTTCTCTCAATTCCTCACTGATCCCTTCATCAGATTCAGATTTGCTGACAATGGGACCACCTCGGAAGTATACTCTATCAAACCAAAAAAGAATTTTTAAAATCGGTCCACAATTGACGGAGTAATCGGTGAACATACATAAAAAAAAAAAAAAAAAAACATACAGTGGAACGTATAACCTCCTCCTTTTTTGAAGTCGGTTAAAAATACTTATCTTATTAGTCATGTCAAACAAAGCTGATAGTAACGTAACTAAAGGCGGCTTAACATGCTGCAACGGGAATATACGTCAAACGCGAACTAGTTCAAATAATAATCTTAGTCTTCAGGGTTGGCAGTGCATTCGCAGTCTTAGGATTGCAGTTTTAAGATTGTAGTCTTGTAATCTTGTCTATGAGTCTCATATCCTACTAACCATCAGGGTGGCCTGTGTGCTTGTCAGCCTTTGCTATGCTATGCCATAAACCAAAAGTTGACATCTGACGTCTTCTTAGGCTCGTTTGGAATCAAGACTTCGTAATAACAATCGCATGTAAGAAGCATTCTTTTTTTTAAGTGTAATAATTATTAAGAGAAGAGGTAATGGATGTCATGCACTTATTGGTATAGCCACAACTGTAGAACTAAACAAAATTAACCCATAGAACCTCATGTCATATAGGTACATAAGTATTAAAATGTCAATGTTAGATCGAACCACTCGAGTACCAAATTCAAATAATCGTGTAGACGTACATAGTCTGCAGGTACAACTACGGGTTAAAAAGAAGGTTTAATTTTTTATCATGAATAAGAAGAACATTAATTTGAGTCAAACACCTGGTAAACCCAAACCTTTTAAAAGCAAAATATTTAATACATAAAACTACATTCTTTCTCTAATAAAATAATTTTCAAGCACACGATCGTACAAAACTTTTGATCATGAATCGTAGAATTAGACCTTTTTTGCTGAGCAAGTTTTATTGTTTTATTCTCAAGTATTAATAATTTCTAGAGGCACACAGCGAACACAAATTAAAACTTTTGAACAACCGTTTGAGAAAATAATTTAGCATAGTTTTCAAATTTAATATCTGGCTAAACTTAACTAATAATTGTTTTAATTTAAAACAATATCTAATGCTTAATTGTATTAGCATTTGTTGCTGGTTTGAATTTCTTTAAACAAAGCAGATTAAGTACTTTATTGACGTATTTTCTGTTTCAAACAAAAAACGTTTCTATATGCGATGGAATGCATAAACAATTATGTTTTTTATCGTCTACTAGCTTTTTTCCGTAACTCTGAATCATTTAGCGCTTTTCCGTCAGCAAAAAAAAAGCATATGACATAACGACAAATAGACAATTTTGGATTTTTTCCTTTATCGCTTTTCCGTATTTGTTGATTGACTAACTGCCGCACTCAGAGACGTCAATTAAATTTAATGCTTGTTTAGTGACGTATTATCTTATAGTCGTGTTTAAAAATAGCCGATTAATTATTTAAATTCCTGAATGGCGTCGCTAGGTTTGTACCGATGTAGTATTTAAAGTTAAAGAAATAAGTGTAATAAGTGTTTATCTACATCCATATCATAATTTCAATATAATATGTTCAGAAGCGATAAGCAAATGCCCTACATTATGTTACCTGTATCTGTGGTTGCACTGTAATGTTAACATTAAAGTATAACATGTCAATAAAGTATCGGTTATCGCTGTAGTTGAATCTTAATGTTCACTTTACAGTATAAGTGACCTGCACTTTAATGTGAACATTAAGATGCAGGGTAACGACGGATACAGGTTTCTCACATATTGTAGAAAACTTATGATATGTATGTAGATAAAGTTATGTATGCGACTGTACGCATAATTAGGCATTAAAACACTCGTGTTATCTTATTATGCACCAGTCACATAAATAACTATTATATGATCTGTCACAGGCATCATCTTAGATTAAAGGACTATGGTATAGGGACGATGCCACGGGCGGACCTGCTAGAGGGGGTGTTCTTTTTATTAGATTGGTTATTATTATTTATATCTTTTAATGTTTGACTAGCTTATTTTTATTTTTATTTAAATGCGTTTAGTTTTAATTTTTAATTTGTATATTTAACTTATACTAATAAAACCAATAGATAATCGCAAAACCTATGTGTCTGTATGTCCGTGTACAAACTAAGTAACGGCTGCCCCTCGTCACGCGTCAAGCGTAAACCGCGGAAGGGGTGTGCGGTGCCCAAAAATTGGTTTTCGGCCCGCTTGAGCGTTTTATTAATTGGTTGAGGGGGTTTTTACTACTGTAGGGCAGTAATGTTGGAATTATTCGTTAATTGATACCTATAAGAAATAAAATTATTGTGATAATAGGTAGTCGAGTCAATGTAGCGCCGAAAATGTTTTTTTTTTAATCTTTGTAAACGTTCGCTGACCAACAGTTATACGGGATTTAAAGGTTACAAAAGTAAGATATATAACTGAGGGAAATAATTTTATAACAGTAAATTTACGAGAAAAAATAACCATTCCTGACGTCACGTAACTAATTTTAAATTAACACATTTTAAGAAAAAATACGTCACATCCGCTAAGAATTTTCACTCTAAGAGGATTAAAAAAGTCATACATCATTTTTGTGTTTTACACAGCTGTTATTTTTTCAAAAGGCTTTTACCCAAAAGAACTCAATTCTATAGATGTTAGATATTGTAATCCTATATTACGTACCTGTCATCATTTCAAAACAACTCTCATATAAATCTTTCATTTCCAAGCATCTCGTGCTGAAACAGCATATTTCTACTTCTAAAAACGGAAATATAATATCCTTTCTCGAGAAAATCTTGTTTCATGCCAGGACGCACTGAAACTATACAATACTTAAAACACTTGAGAGCATTTCATATGTAATTCTCGTTTCGAAGAAATAATTAGCGAGATATATGTATATGTAGAATCTCGAAGTCTATTTGAGTCTTGAAAACTCTCTCCGTCTGTTGTGTCTCCGGTTTTTGCTAGGGTTGTCACTGACTATTTTAATTATTTTTTGTGGGTTGGGAGAGCGTATGAAATCTGTTGCAACGTTCTAGGTGACATGTGAAACACAATATGCAAATCTAATAAGATAAGGAATAAAGTATTGAAATCTAATTCAAATACGTGCATTTGAAAGCGTATTTCATCTCTGGTGATATTTTGGAAGAATAAGTTTTAAATCTACGACAAGAACACATGGGGTACTATAATTTTAACGCATATATGTTTTTTTTATAGAAAACTAGTTTAATCGGGATAGTTCTTAGCTAGATTTAATGAAAACCAGTTTAGACTTTTTGAGAGATATCAGCTCTCAAAGGAGTCGCCATTATATCGAAGGTTGTTATATTTTAGGAAGTTATGTAATATAAATTTATTCCTTTTTTAATTTACGATTAAGAGTTAGTTAAACATAAAACATATATAACAGACAACGTTCACAAGAAACTGATATCGTTACAATAAATTAACGTTTTTCTTTAAATTAAATCACAACTAACAAGGTGGCAACCCTAATCTTGGATGAAAACAGCTTTTTAATGAGATTCTCTCGTTTTTCTTCGACGATTGCTTGAGATTGGGCTTTTGCTACAAGTTTATTGGCGGAAATAAATTCCCGAGAACTAAGGCGGACTCGGTGCAGCCTTGTTTCTGTGGTCTATTAAACTGAGAAGGTTTCAAATCAAATCAAACCAAATCATCGTAGATTGTTCAACAAGAGACTAAAACCAGCCATAATGACACGAGATGTATAGCAGGCAAGGCTTCAAGAACAATATTTGTCACATTCACATCAGTACTTAACGTGTTTCGTTAGTCTTCAACAGTAGCATCATTTACCAGCGCTATAAGCCTAAATTTAAATATTACATACTACAAATAACATCCCTCCGTTACCTCTAAATCGTTTGCCTCCCATAGCATATTAAAAAAGAAATACATTAGCAATCTTAGGATTGCAGTCTTAACATCGTAGTCTTAAGAACCCAAAGTCCTATAGGTCTCACTTACCATCAGATGGCCTTTGTGCTCGTTTGCCTTCCCTTTGCCAATAAATAAATTTAGTAACCGAGCCATTGGTTGACGACCACTGGCCCTTATAATGGCATCATTACTATCAATCGGTCATATCAAAAATCAATCCATAGGCAGGGGTAGATAACCATTGAAGGGTTGACAGCCTCAATAAAGAACGGAAGATTATGGTGATGTAGGGCATATAGAGATCATCTTTATGGGATTTTCGTAGATTACTTTCCTACAGTCGGTAAAGAAAATGTATGAACAATTTTACGACTGTTTTCGCGCTTTTATTTTTCTTTAAGATTATTGCACCCCCTATATAAGCAGTACTGTTTTTTTTAAAAGGTGTTTTTTTTTGCATTTTGGTAAAAAATAAAGATTTATTCATGAATTAATAATTAAGCTTCAGAGGATAATTGTTCATCGGCTTGTTATTTATTAGTTACTAATTGTTTAAAAGTTTTCTAGTTGGAATAACAATACAGATGTTTTGATTAGCAAAGTTAAGTTTTTCATTGTTCTTAGGGTAAGTACAAATAAAAACTAAAAACATTTTTATTGCCTTCTTTCTATGGAATCGCAAGCTACATTAAAGAAAACACACCCAACGTCACCGTTTTACCACAAATTTCCAACATGAACTATTTTCACTCGGTTATAAAAGTCCAAGATCTCACCATTACCAACATTTACAAGCCCCCTACCAACAAATGGGACGAAGGTATGTCTGTCTTTCCACACCCAAGTCTTTATGCTGGAGATTTTAATAGCCACCACACCTCTTGGCGTTATAGCTCAAACGACCAAAACGGCATACAACTCTCACATTGGGCAGAATCAAATAACATCCATCTAATTTTTGATGCAAAAGACAAAGGCTCCTTTAGATCTGCCAGATGGCAAAAGGACTATAACCCGGACCTGACATTTGTTTCGCAGGATTCAGCCGGATTACCCCTACCAACAACCAGAAAAGTCCTGTCTAATTTTCCGAACAGCCAGCACCGACCCATTATGATGGAGATAGGATACCAAATCCCCATGGTCAACTCCATGCCGTTACCACGCTGGAATTTCCAAAAGGCCAACTGGATGGGTTTCCTAAAAGACATGGACGCCACAGTAAGGTGGATACCCCCAAGAGTGGAGAACTATTCCAGATTCACGCGCCTAATAACTAGGGCAGCCAAAAGACACGTGCCACGTGGCTTTAGGAAGACTTATGTCCCGTGTTGGAGTCCAGACAGCCAAGACCTCTACGAACGGTACAAACAATCAGGGGACCAAGAGATAGGACGAAACCTCTTACAGTCACTGGACGAGCAACGCAAGAATAAATGGGTAGCCACAGTCGAAAAAATGGATTTCAAAGTATCTAGCCGTAAAGCGTGGAAGGTACTCAATCGCCTGTCTGGTAGGACTGGACCTGTGAACAGTTGTGCTTCTCAAAGCCTGACTAATGCCATAGCTAACCGAATAATAGAAACATCGCAAGTTAAAGGAAACCGCTCAGATAACAAAGCTATTAACAGGAGTGCCAAGGAACTAAGGAAAACGCTGCCGATTGACGAAAACCTGTCAAAGCCATTCACAACTAATGAAGTAACTACCGCTGTTAAACAACTAGCAGTGGGCAAAGCCGCGGGAGAGGATGGTGTATATAATGAGTTCATCAAGAACCTGGGACCGAACTGCAAAAAATGGCTGGCTGCTTTCTTCTCTGATATTTTGGAAAGAAATAAACTGCCACCTGGTTTCAACAACTCTAAAATTATAGCAATTCTCAAACCAGAAAAACCACCAGACGATCCAAAAAGCTATAGACCAATTGCGCTCCTGAGTTCACTGTACAAGCTCCTGGAAAAACTGCTGTCAATCCGGATCACTGCTCTAATCGATAAAATCGTTCCAAATGAACAGGCAGGTTTTAGAAGCGGCCGCAATTGTGCAGACCAAGTTTTATCCCTAACCACCAATATAGAGACTGGCTTCCAAAAACAACTGAAAACCGTGGCTGTTTTTGTCGATTTATCAGCCGCCTACGACACAGTGTGGCGCCAAGGCCTTAACTACAAACTGATGAAAGCAGTCCCGTGTCGGAAAATTACAGCTCTGATAAACAATATGCTCAGTAAACGTGAATTCACTGTCCATCTCGGAGACAAGCGCAGTCGTGCCAGGAAACTCAATAACGGACTCCCCCAGGGATCAACACTGGCGCCACTGCTGTTTAACCTGTACACACACGATCTCCCCGAGACGTCATCCAGAAAGTTTGTTTACGCGGACGATATTGCTCTAACCCACCAACATAGCACGTTTAAAGAGTCAGAAAAACAACTCACAAATGACCTAGAGATGTTGCAAAAGTACCTTAAAAAATGGCGACTGGTCCCAAATGCCAGTAAAACTGAGGTGTCCACTTTCCACCTGAACAATAAACTTGCTTCGTACATCCCCGAAGTAATTTTCGACGGCAGAGTCCTTCAGTACAACCCACGCCCGAAGTACCTTGGAGTCACGCTGGACCGCTCCCGAACTTACGGCCCTCATCTCGAAAAGCTAAGTAAGAAATTGGGTACCCGCAACAACATCATGCATAAACTGACCGGTACCACTTGGGGAGCTGGGGCTGATGTCTTACGCACAACAGGGCTTAGTTTAGTTTACTCTGCTGGAGAGTACTGTGCGCCAGTGTGGCTGAATAGCGGTCACACGAACAGGATTGATGTGCAATTGCGCAAAACTATGCGATGCATCTCAGGCGCAATCAAATCCACTCCTATACAATGGCTACCAGCTCTAAGCCACATACCTCCGCCACATTTAAGAAGACAACAAGCCCTTCTGCATGAAAGCAACAAGATAGCCAGCAGACCAGAATTGCCGGTCTTCCACGAGTTCTCTTCTCCCCCGCGGCATCGTCTAAAATCTCGGCATCCTCCTTATCAGACAGCCCAGAACCTCCTTGCCTTTCAACCTACGATCAAAAATCAATGGAGCGAAGAGTGGAAGGCTAATCCGCCTATAGCCTCACTCTCAAGCTATGATCCAACCAGGAAACCTAACGGCTTTTCTGCCGCAAGAAGAGAATGGTGCCAGCTGAACAGACTGCGAACGGGGCACGGGCGAAGCGCCGATTATCTGTTCAAATGTGGATGGAGAGATTCACCGGCGTGTGACTGCGGTGCTCCCGTGCAGACTGTAGACCACATTATAAAGGATTGCCCTATCCGAAAATATGATGGAGACCCTCAAGATCTGTTCACCCTTACTGATAACGCGGCCCAATGGGTGAAGAATTTAGATATAAAACTGTAGTGCATGTGCTTGACTCGGCTTAATAAAGCCATACGATTAAATAAATAAATTGCCTTCTTTTCCAACAAAATAAAGTGACTTTATGCCATAAATAGAAAACAAATATTTTCTTTCACAGTATAGACTCGTCAACAAATATTGTTTCGTAAATTTCCAATTTTCTCACTATAAGTAACAAAAATCTAGCCTTGATTTTATTTATCATAGACTGTTTGTTTCAATTTCTTTATTTGTTACACAATTTCGCCAGACGTGTTCAAATTATAGGAAAAAAACGCGTAAGATTTATCGTTCTGAACTGCTCTAGCGCAAAAATTACGTTATTAATCTATGCGTGTTATAAGTACAAAATTTAAACATTGTGACTCTTTGGACACATTTGGAATGGAAGTGGAAACGATACGGGTGAGATAACGAACAAATAAAAAGTATTGAGTTGTAGTTTTTGTTTTTATGTTTTGCTGTTTGTGTGACCTGCCAGGGTGTCACCAAATGGTTCCTGCGGAAGACCAGCTCTGACCTTAACCAGTTACAAGCTGAGCAGCAACCATTTTGCTCAGTTTGGCACTAGTTTAGATATTTTTGTGTTCATGTTTGTGTTTAATAATTTCTTCTTTTATTCTTTCTTTCTTTCAATATTGTTATGAAACCAAAAGATGAAACGAAATCAAATGACACGCGGAAGCACCCTATAGGTATATCACTCACACCTACATACAGGCTGATCTAATAACACATCCTCTATACTCACCTCTGACTGTTTAATAGCTACTTTAGAAACTACAGGTTGATTAAATTCTGCCATGCCCGGCCTTATTTACAAGTTCACCCGCGCGCTGTAGCCTCAGTAATTTTTGGCTGAAAATTGAGGTATTGTTGTTTTAATTGCAATTTTCAGGTAAAAGCGAAGTTTACCGCAGTTTAAAGTTTATTTTGAGCCTTTGTTAACGAGTGTTTGATAGGTTTTTTGTAAAACTGGCATAGTGTTTGGAGCTTGACAATGAGCCAGCAACATATTTTTGTGGTTGAATAGTTTAATGCTGAATTGTTGAGTGGTTATTTTTCTGTAATTTATATCTTAGTTATTTACGAAGCGATTCGATTTTCGTAAGGGCAAATATTTGGGTGAAAAGCGCCAGCATTTGTTAGTGTCACATGTTTTCTATGTAATTAAGTATTAATATTTCCACATAAGTAAGTTCATCGTTGTCTAGTACCCATAGTACAGTCTGGAGCTTAATTTGGGACTAGCTCATTTAGTATAAGATTTTTCCTTCATATTTATTTGTTTAAAAGGGGTTACCTTTGTTTCGACGAAGTATTTTTACCAAATCTATCGTTTGCCAACCCGCTTTGTTTTCTGTAACCGTAAATATTTCAGGATTTTTAAAAAATTAACCTAACATAACCTATACGGTTCTACACGATAGTACTGAAATAAATCCTGAAATATTTATAATTATAGGAAAAAAAATGGGTTGGCAAATGAAAAGGTTGGGAAACGATACATTTGGCAAACATATTTCGGCCAAACGGCAGGCTCCCGTTTTAAAGAGACAATAAAGCTAATTTAATTCAAAACAAATAAAATAACTGGTAAAGATAACCTGTCTTTCACACAACTGATACTTGTAACATATTATACCTATAATATAACACATATCCCTGACATTAGTTGACAGGGGTTATTCGGTACGGCTTGATTCGAATCCCGGACCGCTGAGGCGTGAACGACTGAACATGTCACGGTATTGGGGATAAATCAGAACGCGCGTTGTACTGATAAACGGAATAAGCCATAACCATGTTGTTATTTACAGACGGGTAAGTATCATATATCATATATTTTTGCTTTCTTTTTTTTCTAAAAAGTATGCATTGAATATTTTAACGCAGGATTTGGACCACCCTGTTTAAGCATTAAATTAGTGATTTGAGCATATTTAAAAAAACCCGCAATGCCAATGGCTTTGTTTAAATACATTATATGTCAAAATAGCCATACTAAAAACATCTTGCAACTCATATTAAGATATTTTTAAACTTTCGCATACCTATACATACGAGTATTTAAACCAGGCAAATTACGGTAAAACTAACTACATAGATATTTTTTTATACACTTAAAAAAAGGTCCTTTAAGAAGACCTTGGAAAATATTTCTTTGCTAAAACTACTGTAACCAAGACAAAAAAATATTTTTCTAATAACAAAACCGGCCGATCAAGACAGGTACTTTATCGCGGCACAAGTGTATCTCTTTCGGCCGTAAGTCCGCCCCGGTAATTGGATACGGGCCGGAATGAGCGCGCCGGGCCTCTCTCTGATTGTTCTGGGCCTTTTTAATATCAACCACACGAGTTGCGACTGAGATGTCATACATACTGGAACTACAGGGTGTTGTTTTTTGTTCGTGCGGTGTAAGATGTTTTTACAGGGTGTATCTTTTCCTTTAAATTATCAACAAGCACCAGTGTTCAGATTAATAAAATAACTAGCTTAATTTTAGTGCTCAGCGTTGATAGCACATTTAAAGGCTTAGGATTGCAGTTTAAAAATTGTAGTTTTAAGTAAATATCTATGGGTTTCAGATACCACTTATCATCAGATCAGATGGTCTGAATGTACGTTTGCCTTTTCCATCCCATTAAGACCAAAGTGTCGGTCAAATTGAGCTAAGTTTCCTAAGAGCAAATAAGTATTTCCCCACTCCTTCACGCAATTGGAAGCCACTTCCATTACCCTATTTTCCTGTTTATAACAGTTTGCGGGCCATCGCGGGCTTTTATTGGCCGTGAGAGCCAGCTATCCTTGCAAACCAGCAATACCAACCTTACCCCGATACACATACAGCACATAACAACACCAGAGCGAGTATAGTGGCGTCTATGTTATTATCTTGGTTATGTATTCGGTCTGCGATTGGTTGGATTGGATTTGAGGTGTAGTTGGATTTCGTTATTGTTGCGCCTTGGAGTATCATAAAACGTAATTATGATCGTTAAAATGTCGAATTTCGCTTTAAAAATGTCCATGTTCTAAATATGTCATGAATGGCCATATAGCGTCCGGACTCATGGCAAATGAGCACTCCGACCACCTGATGGTGGACTCTGGAGTTTATAGATTGCAATCTTATGATAACTGTCTCAAGACTGCAATTGCGTTCAATCTGAGGACGTGGAATGGCTATATGCTAGCCATTTCACGGGTTGTCTTACCCCCATAGGAATACAACATTGCAAACATGTACATCGAGACCTTAAAGAAATGGGCTTTAATTTCTCTAAAAGTTCAACAAAAATATGTCATAGATGGGTCTGAGACCCGTTGACTTTTGCATTCTCAAAACCACAATATTAAGACTGCCATCCTGACTGCAAATACGTTGCCAACCCTGAGGACTAAGATGGAATGCCTCTATGCTAACAATTTCCCCGGTTGACTTGTCCCCACACCGGAACACAACAGTGCGAATGCTGCTTGGCGGTAGGTTAAAAGATAAGATGGAGGTAGCGATCTGAACGGACCCTGCACAAGGTCCTGTCACAACTGCAACTCTGACAACAAAATTCTGAGTTTTGACACATTTTCCTGCTGAACTACGCATGATATTTATATTATTATAATTGTGTCATATCATAAGCAATGTTTAAAAAACGACTGACTGTTGAGTTTCTTGCGGCGTTTCTTCTCAGCATTGGTCTCTTGCGAAGCGCTGGTAGATTATTTTCGTGTTAATGTGCTCGTGCGGCCTACTTACTGAATAAACATATTTAACTTTTTTATCTTCATCTTTTTAACTTTTCTTGAGTTGACAGTAACTTGCATCCTTGTTTGTCTTCCTTTCCTAACAACTATGTGCCCAACTAGATATGTGCTTATACATTTTTACACCTACCACTTCTGCTTATATCGCTTCCTACTCACCATCTTTTATAAATAAGGCAAACGATGCGGATAACGTTACGATAAACAACTACCACAGCATAAAAACACCTTCAATATCAAAAAAAAACAAAGAGCGATAACGAATAGTGAAAAGGTATTTCAAGTCACTTTTACAAATCCCAAAGGTTTAAAAATAAACACCCTGTATTTACAACACAAAAAACCCGACAATTGGCGAAGCTAAAACACAACTAAAACAAAAGCGAATTCAAAGTAAATAAAACAAAGCAGAAATCCCTATAACGCCATTACAGCGTTTACAGCGTTATAGTCTCAGAAGGATTTTCTTTCCATTTTCGGCATCATACGAGCAGTTAAACTGTATGTCATTTCCCGGTGACAATCTTCTCCCGACCCACATTCCGACAACATAACAAAAATACGTCCTTGAGCTTATGTCTGTACATTAGAGGGACATTAAGGACCTCGTACCAACATTCAGGTAATATCTTCTCTCAGGAACGCGACCAGAAAACAAAAACCTCACCCCAAACCGCACTTAAACGACGTCAAAGTTCAACATATACTGGCATTGTTAACGGCCAGAATACATAGAGCTCGCTTCTTGTTAGAATTAAGGAGGTTCGTGAAGATATGACAGCGTTAAACGGTCACGTTATAGTGGTTTGTGCGCGATTGTAAATACAGGGTGCTGTTTTGTGTAAGCACTTGCCGCGGCTAAAAATACGTCGTTTGCGAGAAAGATTTAAATTTACTGTTGTTTGTACGGCAAAACAGGGAAGTGGGATTGAATTTGCTGAATTTCGTTTTATAACAGTGGAAATAATAATTGTTGTTGTTTTGTTATACATCATGTTTATGGTATGCGCCTTATCTATGTATGTGACGTGTAACGTTACAACAAGCATGAAAGTATGTTACCAAGATCTTGCTATCGACAGTTTCTGAGGTAATAGCTAAAAAGTCTACATGCATGGGATTGCCACCAAAAGCTATAGTATCGACTAAATCTACCGTTTTGTTAGCGACTGCTCTATCAATTCAGTATTCAAAATATCCCCTATGTTTTCTTTTGACCAACTTACACTTCATTGACCGAAGTCGAGAAGTGCACTATCATGCTATAATGATGCCTCCGTGCAGTCGTATGGAGTATATTATTATAGAGTTTTGACATCACCATTTATCATATTGCTTTGCTAAAGAATTTTGAACAGAAACATAAATTTGAGCGAATATCGCCCAGGTCAGGTTAGTAGGATGATAGATATAAGCTGTTAATAAAATGACTTTGGGTAAAATATATTGAGAACCTGTCAGATTGAGTTCAATAGTCAACTATTTATTGCTTCTATGATGTGTGTACAATATAGATTATGTAGAGGTATAGAAGCTTTAGGTCCACATCTCATTAGCAAATACCTATGACAGGATCGCTTTGCGACTGCATCTCGATCTGGCTATATCGCTTTGTGCATATATCGCAATACGACCAGATCGCTTTGCGACTACATCTCAAAGAGACCGAGTTGCAAAATGACCACTTCGTTCAAATGCCCAAAGGGCAAATTGCCCAGGAATAGGAGCACCGCCATGCGGGGCTTCGTCGACATTGTTAAGACAAACATAAGATGAAAAAAACAATGTGGCCATTAAGCGACTCAGACATATTTAAGATTTGGTCGCAAATGCAAAGTGATCTGGTCGTATAGCGATCTGGTCGTATTTGCTACCTAGTTCTATCCTTTAACCTAGCAGTAGTATTCACATTGTGAAAAAAAAAACACCAGCGCATTGTTTGTATCAAGGTAGGCGTCAACTTTAAGTAGTCCCTAGTCACAGCTAAATGCATTCTACTGCAACAACCTTCAATATGGAGTACTAAAAAACTAACCTCCAGAGCAGCAAATTCCCGGCTTCAAATATTCCTTTGATATTTAAATCGGGAAGTAATGAAATGATCCCGCGGGAATTCCTTTACTCTTAGACATTTTAAGTTGCGAATTGATTTTACTTCAGGCGAGGATTTTTAAAAATCCCCCTGTAGCTTTCACGGTACTTGCTCGGCAATGTTCAGTGCCAGGCAATGAGGTTTCCATACAAACTTGACTTGAAAAGGAGCCATAGAAGCTGGCAAGCTAACTAAATCAGAAGATTGAATTTTGTTGAGAAACGCTGAATAATATTTGAAATGTTATTTCGAATAATACAATTTTATTTGAAGCTCAGTAGTGCAGTTGTAAATGGAATCTGGTTATCTATTCCACTTTGTTTTAGCCATCTTACTTCCATATTATACCAATAGTTTATAAAAATACTACTTTACTCGTCGTTTCGAACTCTAGATACTTAATAACCTATCTTAAAATTAACTTACTTAAGAAAATTCCAAGCTCCACTCCTTTTATGTTTTACGCCTGGTCTTACCTAAAACAAAAAAAAAAACAATTAGTTAATACAATGAATAATTTAAGAGGTTTGCTGCAAATTGTCATACAAAATGCCGTAAAGTATCTTCCCACCATTACCTTTTAAATTAATACGATACAATACAATATAATTATACAAATATCATCGAACATTACATACACTAACATCATGAAAAATTTAAAAGTACAAAAGAGACGTTACAAAGTGAGTCACATTACTGTATTTAAAACAAACTATTTTTTGCATGATTTCACAACAGTATTTTTTAAGCGCCTTCGCTTAAAGCATTGAGACAATTACTTATTTTTTTATTCAAATAAACATTAAATGAAATATTCTTCTTCAGGATCATGGCCACCCTACATACTCAAATCCTTACTCATATCGTGTTGATTTTCAAATAGGTTTTAACATGAAAATGTAAGGTGACCATAATTTTATTATTTATTAGGAAAACATAATATAATAATTTGATAAAATACTATACTTTAATTGTTTCAAAAACTAACTAAACTAATAGAATCTCAATCATTTACTGAGTGGGAAAATCAAGTTATACATATCATAGTTATACTCTTCAAGTAAACAAGTTAATTGATTTTGCCCCGTAGGTCAGGCTAAAGGTAAATGTATGAAAAAATATGTATCCAGGGTTCTGTACAAAGCGTGTCACATGCAAATGTGAGCGTGGCGCGGACATTAACGCCGACGTAGCGGGTTCCGTGCCGGCCGAGGCACAAGCGATAGCGAGAAGAGAAGGTGATTCTGTTAAACAACCCATTTAAAATATATACCTGTACAGTTTGAGAACCATTGACTTTTTCTATGACTTTCTAAAGTGGGGTAGGATGGTAAGAAATTAAGAATAATCTTACCCCGTCAAAATTTGTCGGTGTAAGATTGAAAAATACGAAAGATAGATAGAAAATCATACATAGGGTGGTTATAATTTAAGTAACAATCATACATATACACCCGCAATATCTTTCCTGTACAAGTAATTACAAAGCACGGGGTAAGATTAAAAAATATTTAATCGTTAAAAACTCCCACTGTCGAAAATCGCCATTAACACAGCACGTCAACACTGATGTACCGACTGGTACTGATTGAGGTCCGGGAAGCAGCAAAATGGCGGCCTTAATGAAGTTGCCAGGAAAAATATGCACGGGATTGTGTGATATGAGTGGTTTTTCATCTTGCCCCTACTAACCTTAGTTAAACATTAACTTCAATTTAATCAAAACACATTTTTTATTCAAACGGAATTGCATTCTTTATCTTGTACTTAATGTATACGCTTTCAGTAACACCACAGCCTCTAGGTTTCAATGGCCGTTCCGAATTTAAATTTCAAACGGCGCTGGCGCTTATTCTGTAAAATGCAAAGTGCCATCGACGCCTATCGTAGCTAACAAATCGACGGGGCTTAGAATTGAGCCTTGTGGAACTCCACGTTTTATTTTTCAAGTTTGAGAATTCTGTGATCGTGTTAGAGCTATGCATTTACTCTTTGTCTAGGCTAGATTTTAAAAGAAAAATACTACTGGTAATATGTTTACTAAATAGTATAAAGGATCCTTTAATAAATATTTTAGCTTTAGAAAGCTTCTGTGGTTTCCACAATTTGTTGATGTAAAAATTAGATGATTTTTTGAATGATGTATTTTTTAAACTCTTGAAGCAACAGTAAAATTTCATTACAGGTATAGGCAGTCTTACCACTAAATAGCAATCTCTTCCAGACAACCTTTAACCTTATAGTGTGCCTACTGTTTATACATCCGTAATCATTGGAGTAGCGATGTTTGTTTGACGGCACTCATGTGAAACGTATTAGTAAGTATAACGTTACCCAAATAAATCTTAGTTGGGGACGCGACCCTCTGACGGAGAGGGGCTGAGGGCTGGCAACAATCCGAAACAATTAGGGAACCTAGTGCTAGGGTTGTCACCAGTAAACGACTAAATAGGTTAAGTTTTACTTGATGACGGCGAAAGGGGGTTATGATTTTAGTTTTTTTTGAAATACATTTTCGCAAATAAGGGGTAAGGTTTAAGGGGTAAGGTTTTGTCGATGTTAATGTGGAAGAAGCGAAAGAGATTTGTCAGGATCGTAGCAGGTGGAAAGGAGTAGTCTCTGCCTACCCCTCTGGGAAACAGGCGTGATTTAATATATGTGTATGTATGTAAGAGTTTCTCATGTCATATCGTAAGCTATGTGGCGTCATGTAAAATCTTACGTGTGGGATATTATGTCTGGGTTCATGCTACGATTTTCAATGCACAGTTTTATGTTTTCGTAATTAGGATTTCATAATGTTTTTTTAGCTTCCAAATAAATACATGATATGATGATACATAAGGTTGTCTAGAAAATAAAATACGAAATATAAAAAAAAAACACTTATTAATAAAAACGACAGGAGCATACCTACACATATGTACACGTGTATTTTTAAGTGTATCCCAATTATTACCAAACTCTGCATTGAAAACGTTAAGCACCATATTTACCTTCAAACATACAAGAATTATATTACCTTTCCATTCGCATATGTTGATTACATTCCCCAAAATAATATTATACAATAAACAATCCCGCACGACAATTTGCGAACAGTGAGAGTTGAGTAAACACAATCTTGACACGATTTAACTCGACAAAGCCGAGTGGCAACCCTGGCCGTCCGTTTGAGACGAGTGTCGCTCCAGTTTGGTAACTTTGATAAGACGATAGGGTTGAACAAACATGTTGGTTAAGTTAGATTGGAACCCTAAATGCATGTTTTTTTATTGACCATTAGCTCCGCAATGAGATAGTCAAGGAAATTGATTGTGTACCGGTTTGTCATAATACGCGAAATAGCCGTGTTATCATTTCCCGGCTTGAATGCCACGATTAATGACACGTGGATATAGGTCATAATGGTAAACAATCAAATTCTTCGTCTATACAATTAAAAGTATGCGAGTTATTAAAAAATCCCAAATTCAAATATTACTAATAAAGAAAAAAATTCTCTTAAAAACAGCTCTTTTTCAATAGTCAATCGAGTGAAAGAAATCATACTGACTCGACGGGTAAAGTAGGAAGGTAAGCTAAAAAAGCACGCCCTTAATCCCCTTTGACGCCACGTTAGCCTAGTTGGTAGTGACCCTGCCTACGAAGCTAGCGGTCCCGGGTTCGATTCCCGGTATAGGCAAATATTTGTCTGATGAGCACGAGTATTTGTTTCTGTCTTGGATGTTTTCTATGTATTTAAGTATTTATTTCTCTATATTAGTATTTATATCGTTGTCCATTACCCATAGTACGAGCCTAGAGCTTAGTCACAGTATATAAATAAACCAGTAATGAAACTACGAACAAACGCTCGAAACGACGCACTCACACATACGCACGCCTCTACGAGACCGCTAAGAGGATTTGGCGGTGCTGTCAGTCGCGAGTGTCGCGTCGAGACGAATGGGCTCCTTCGCATTTTACGTTCGTTCTTTAGAAAGATGCCACAAAAGTATTCGTTACAAAATCGAAATCTGGGGATCTGTGTGGTCTCTGACAATGATTTCGTTGGCAGCATGAGAAAAAGTAGGCGCCATCTTGAACTTTTTAGTTATTCAACCGATTGCTTCCAAAATCGATATCTGGGGATGTGTATGGTCTCCGACAACTAATCTGTTGGCAGAATGAGAAAAAGTAGCCGCCATCTTGAACTTCTTAGTTATTCAACCGATTGCTTCCAAAATCGATATCTGGGGATGTGTATGGTCTCCGACAACTAATCTGTTGGCAGAATGAGAAAAAGTAACCGCCATCTTGAACTTCTTAGTTATTCAACCGATTGCTTCCAAAATCGATATCTGGTAATGTGTATGGTCTCCGACAACTAATCTGTTGGCAGAATGAGAAAAAGTAGCCGCCATCTTGAACTTTCTAGTTATTCTACCGATTGCTTCCAAAATCGATATCTGGGAATGTGTATGGTCTCCGACAACTAATCTGTTGGCAGAATGAGAAAAAGTAGCCGCCATCTTGAACTTCTTAGTTATTCTACCGATTGCTTCCAAAATCGATATCTGGGGATGTGTATGGTCTCCGACAACTAATCTGTTGGCAGAATGAGAAAAAGTAGCCGCCATCTTGAACTTCTTAGTTATTCAACCGATTACTTCCAAAATCGATATCTAGGGATGTGTATGGTCTCCGACAACTAATCTGTTGGCAGAATGAGAAAAAGTAGCCGCCATCTTGAACTTCTTAGTTATTCAACCGATTGCTTCCAAAATCGATATCTGGGGATGTGTATGGTCTCCGACAACTAATCTGTTGGCAGAATGAGAAAAAGTAACCGCCATCTTGAACTTCTTAGTTAATCAACCGATTGCTTCCAAAATCGATATCTGGGGATGTGTATGGTCTCCGACAACTATTCTGTTGGCAGAATGAGAAAAAGTAACCGCCATCTTGAACTTCTTAGTTAATCAACCGATTGCTTCCAAAATCGATATCTGGGGATGTGTATGGTCTCCGACAACTAATCTGTTGGCAGAATGAGAAAAAGTAGCCGCCATTTTGAAGTTTTTAGTTATTCTACCGATTGCTTCCAAAATCGATATCTGGGGATGTGTATGGTCTCCGACAACTAATCTGTTGGCAGAATGAGAAAAAGTAGCCGCCATCTTGAACTTCTTAGTTATTCTACCGATTGCTTCCAAAATCGATATCTGGGGATGTGTATGGTCTCCGACAACTAATCTGTTGGCAGAATGAGAAAAAGTAGCCGCCATCTTGAACTTCTTAGTTATTCTACCGATTGCTTCCAAAATCGATATCTGGGGATGTGTATGGTCTCCGACAACTAATCTGTTGGCAGAATGAGAAAAAGTAGCCGCCATCTTGAACTTCTTAGTTATTCAACCGATTACTTCCAAAATCGATATCTAGGGATGTGTATGGTCTCCGACAACTAATCTGTTGGCAGAATGAGAAAAAGTAGCCGCCATCTTGAACTTCTTAGTTATTCATCCGATTGCTTCCAAAATCGATATTTGGGGATGTGTACCTATGGTCGTTATCGGACATCACACAGATCTCCAGATATCGATTTTGGAAGCAATCGGTTGAATAACTAAGAAGTTCAAGATGGCGGCTACTTTTTCTCATTCTGCCAACAGATTAGTTGTCGGAGACCATACACATCCCCAGATATCGATTTTGGAAGCAATCGGTAGAATAACTAAGAAGTTCAAGATGGCGGCTACTTTTTCTCATTCTGCCAACAGATTAGTTGTCGGAGACCATACACATCCCCAGATATCGATTTTGGAAGCAATCGGTAGAATAACTAAGAAGTTCAAGATGGCGGCTACTTTTTCTCATTCTGCCAACAGATTAGTTGTCGGAGACCATACACATCCCCAGATATCGATTTTGGAAGCAATCGGTAGAATAACTAAGAAGTTCAAGATGGCGGCTACTTTTTCTCATTCTGCCAACAGATTAGTTGTCGGAGACCCTACACATTACCAGATATCGATTTTGGAAGCAATCGGTTGAATAACTAAGAAGTTCAACATGGCGGCTACTTTTTCTCATTCTGCCAACAGATTAGTTGTCGGAGACCCTACACATTACCAGATATCGATTTTGGAAGCAATCGGTTGAATAACTAAGAAGTTCAAGATGACGGCTACTTTTTCTCATTCTGCCAACAGATTAGTTGTCGGAGACCCTACACATTACCAGATATCGATTTTGGAAGCAATCGGTTGAATAACTAAGAAGTTCAACATGGCGGCTACTTTTTCTCATTCTGCCAACAGATTAGTTGTCGGAGACCCTACACATTACCAGATATCGATTTTGGAAGCAATCGGTTGAATAACTAAGAAGTTCAAGATGGCGGCTACTTTTTCTCATTCTGCCAACAGATTAGTTGTCGGAGACCATACACATCCCCAGATATCGATTTTGGAAGCAATCGGTTGAATAACTAAAAAGTTCAAGATGGCGGCTACTTTTTCTCATGCTGCCAACGAAATCATTGTCAGAGACCACACAGATCCCCAGATTTCGATTTTGGAAGGAATCAGTCGAATAATAAAAAAGTTCAAGGTGGCGGCTACTTTTTTCACTCTGCCAACAGATTCGCTATCGGAGACCACACACATCCCCAGATATCGATTTTGGAAGCAATCGGTTGAATAACTAAAAAATTAAAGATGGCGACTACTTTTTCTCAATCTGTCAACGGATTTGCTGTCGCAGATCACACATATCGATTTTGCATTAACTAGCTGAGATACAATAAACAAGAACTTTTTTCAATTTTACAAAATGTTAGTGGACAACCCTTACGCTCAATTGGAGCGTAGGTATTTATCTTGAAAAGTAGGCCTAGTTTCATTACTGGTTTATTTATATACTGTGGCTTAGTTTGGGACTATATAGGTCAATTAGTGTGAGATTGTCCTCCGATATCTTTTTCTTTTTATTGTGGTCAACTTCAACTGGCCGGTTAATATTTGGTGCGTCGAGTTCAACGATTTCAGAGGTTCCTTCAAATTCAAATGTACCTAATGAAATAACGTAAGCAGCACCCAAATCACGTCCTCTGGCACCTACGTACAGACAAACAAAACCTCTCGGTCGGCCGGGTTAGTGGCAATTTCCTCGGCCAGACGAGGGTAGGATTTGCGCTAATTGGGCTACGTGTTGCCCTCTGTATTGACAGGACGGCTCTTAAGATGCACTGCTTTATTGGCAAGAGAGTCTTAAGGCTTTTTAAGGCCGAGCCACACCGGACGCGTGACGTGCACGTGCGCGTTCGCTTTCCTCTGCGTTGTATAGTATAGTATGAATTCACATTACGACATGTCACTATACAACGCAGTGGAGAGCGAACGCGCACGTGCACGTGCACGTCACGCATGGGCCTTTATTGGTCGATAGCACGCATGCGTGTAGCAATCCATTGAGCCGGGATCTATTGCAGCGACGCAATGTATGATGAAAAGCGTTTCTTGCGGCGCTTCTTCTCCGCAATGATGGTCTTGTCCGAAGCGCTAGTAGATTCACTCTATATTACCGACGTGTAAAAGAGCCCTCATGTGGCCAATTTACCTACTGAATAAATATTTTGAATTTTGAATTTTGTATTTTGAATTTACTTCCGTTTTTTTTGTCAACTCGGTGTACAGCTCGGCGAACGAATTACTAACCGATTCTTGCCCGGTTGTTTTTACAATAATTAATATTTTTACATTACTGTCATTTAAGAGCTAACATAAGGTTCCAAATACGATAACATATCAAAAGCAATTAGGTTTTACTGAGTATAATAAAGCCCCTGAAATAGCTTTAATAAGTAAAGATAATACCTATTTCACTATTGCCAGCAAAAAATAAACGGGTGTAAAATGTTTATAAATTAAATACCGACAGTATCCTAGAACACGATCTTTCACCCAAAACAAATCGTTAAAAAAACAAATAATTAATATCGCTTTACAAAGAACAAAAACAATAACGCATTCAGTTAATAATGAGGAGAGCGTTGTAACAAAACACCTACTTAATACCTTCAATGAAAGAGAAACAGCAAAACACAAGTGAAAAAACGAGACGGGTATTTGTTTCGCGGTGTTATTTTTAAACGCGTCGGCGCGACGTAGACGGCGTTGAGTGAGACGGGGTGTTGTTGACGCGTGGTAGAAAGGGACGTGTAGATAATGATTCATTGGCTTTTATCTTGAACAAACACTTGTGCGCTCACGCAGCTTTGATTAATATGCGGCTGCCTCACTTGGTGGGTTCAGTATTTTAAGCGTGTTTGGATTGCTATTATAAATTAAACGTTGGTGTCAGGGAAAATATTTTAGTTTTGTTTAAAGTGGATTCAAGATTGGTATTTTACTTTGTTCTATAGGTATTTGGTTATTTTAATAATCCGCTTGCTTTAGTCCACGGATACCCCCGCGTTGATTAGGGACATTACCTACTCGGGTTCCTATCATCGTAGTTAAATGAAATTTAATCAAAAACGCAAAAAAAAAACAGCAGATTTTGTGTAATTTTCAAATAAATATAGGTACTGAAATAAATAAACAGTGATTTGATAAAGGAAACCTAAATATTTTTATTTTTTTGGGATATTAATAAAATTCAGAAATTTCTAATACAATAAAAAATACCGACCAGCAAGTGGTGACACAAAAAAGGCGACAAATTCAAAATATCACTAGCTGGTATAAAGAAAAGAAATGCATAGCGACTGAATAGGTACCTACTCATAATATGACAGCGTGTTTCATAGGTAAAATTGTTGCTATATGAAAAATCTGAGAAAATTACTTGCGTAACCACACCACGTTTTTTACGCTACAATTTACAATTTTACAAGTCTAAATTGGCAACATTGGTCGGTGTCAAATGGAAACTTGTAATCTTTAAATTTGTAATTTGTAGCTTTATAAAACAGGCCACTGGTCGGAGTCTTAGTACATTTTCTAAGGTTAATTTATACATGTATGAAAGAAAAAAAACCAACAAACAGGTACGTTTACATGCAATTTACTGCTGCTCGTTATTCATTATTAAAAAACATTTTATGTATTAAGTACTATGTGTCTAGTGCATTATCTGTTTTCTTATATCTGTTCAATATAAACGTACCTAACGCATTATGCAGGGTTTCTATTCGACATGGCAAAACAATATTGCCTTTGACTTGCTACGGAATTGTTTTTATTTGGCCGCCATTACTGTCAAGTAAATAAGAGCTATCAAAACGTTGACAATACGATATCATGTCAAAAGCGATACTGTTTTACAGAGTTGAATAGTGACCTAATGATATAACGTTATTTTTTTGGGATAGGTAGGTATATTACACTTCGACTTTAGTTTTAAACTAACAAACCGCCCCGGCTTTATACGGCTTTAATATCAAAGCACTCGTATGAAGATCTAAAACTTAAGAAGTTTATTCTACCATCGAATTACATAATGCATTTTTTTAACTTTTTTTTGCAATAATGAGTTTACTTTCTGAGACTAGCGTGTGAGCATACGCACCCGACGATTTTTGGCTGTAAATTGAAAAGTATTCAAAGTGCCCCAATCTTAAACCGCTGGACCTAGGAACTTCACATTTGGAGGGAATATGAGGGCCTTTGGTTACCCTATGGATAGGTGCACTAGGAAGGGGTGGATAACGGGAAATGAATTGTATGCATAAGTCACGAATGTTCTCTGTTGTGTAAGAAAAAAACAACATCGATGGCTTCCCGAAACGAATCTGAAGTCCGAACTAACAACATAAACTATCTTAAGGGCGAAAAACGATAAAATCTTACTCAAAACTTTCTTTTTTTGCTTCATTATAATTTCAATTCTATAATTTTGATTGTGAATTACTTAAATCTGTTATGTTATTCCTTATAGATCTTGTCAAGGTATGTATTTTAGGAAATGGAAAATACTAGGATATACCAAGTACCTAAGTATTAGGCATGACATTGAATGTAATCGTACCAGAGAACTTTAGTTTTTACGTAGGTAAAAATATTCAAATTCTATACATTACTAATGAAATATATTGCCAAGTTTAGACCAATTAAAACCATGAAACAACGTGCAAATAAAAATAAAAATAAGTTTAGAAGTTTAATATTATTATGCTCTCCTAACTCAATTAAAGAGCAGATTTTACAATCGAGAATCTTATAAGATATTATTATTACTTATTTAAAACAAATCAATCACTATCACTAAGTGGCACTTCCGAATCCACATCACCCTTCATGTGAACGCCACCCATCCTACTTATGAGATCGTCTAGAACCTCATCCACTCTCATATCAATCTGCAAAGTTTCCTTCTCCATTTCAGCTACTTTAGCATCATATTTCTGCAACTGACCGATAGTAATAGCATCACATATCTTTAGGAGACAAGGAGGCCTAAGTTTAGGAGCATTTAATTTTATTAGCTCAAATACATAATAAGCAAGACTCGTTTTCTCACAAGTAAAAGGCAACCGAAGCAAAGTGTGGCCATTACTTTGTAAAATAGTTTCGATTTTATCGATTCTGTCATTCTCAGTTGTATAGTTATCTATAAGCGTAAGCAGTTCGCACTTTGACATGTTTTCATCGTATGGCAAGTTGTTGCTGTCAAGCCATTTCATCATGTCTATTTTCATTGCGTACAGTGAAGGTTTTTCAACTAACGATCGGTGATGTTTCTCGTTTTTAATAACAACCACGCTATTCACAGGTAAGACTGGTAGAAGAACATTGATCATAAAATCTTCAAAGGTTGCACGTGTGAATCCCTCATAACCATATTTGTTGACCGTTCTTATAGCTTTCACGCCACTTCTAGAAACTGCATATATGTTTTTCATCAGGTAATTCTCGTTTATCTCTTGACTTGCTTGCGCTGCAGCCTTTTTCAAGCTTTTATACTTCGCCGAGTTATAATAAAGGAAATCTCTTGTCAAAACCGTTTCATCCACATAGACTATCTCTCTTTTCTCTTCGCGGTACCTCGCTATATCTCTCAAGTAATAGTACCTTTCAAAGGTGACTTGGGGTCTCTCGATAACAACAAAATACTTCCCTGCTTGTACCCATATATAACCCATGCTCGCTAAATACTTTCGAAATGTTCTTATATCTACGTAACGAGGTATTTTATCAAAAAGCGACTCGAAAAGCACAATTGTCGATGGTACTGCTTGTTTATTCACATAGAAATACATTAACCGGTCATGTATAACCGACCTGTCTATTTCTTTAATTTCCGTGGATTCGATATTGCTAATATCCTGATCAATAAATATCTTGCTGTGCAAGCCAGTGAAAGCAGTAGCCCGTTCTAATGTGCACCGCAGTCTGGTAGGTTTTTCTTGCTCCGTCTTCTGTAGTACTCTTTTGAGAAAACGCGCAGATTCAATGTTGCTCAAACAATTTTCTAATCCCCGATCTTGTTTCGAAGTTGATGGTTGCTCCGCCATTTTGTTTTACTGTCACGAAACTCAAAATTCTAAATTCAAACTAATAAGAAATAGCGTTCGTGCTGTGGTATCGGAAGCCGCCTGGCAACTGACGACGTGACGCGTCATTTCTAGACGGCATGCCGCGGCCAATGAGTAAGAAAGAGATAGCGGTATAATAACCGAGCGCACGAGTTGGCAACGTGCGACGGCGCGAAGCGAAGAGCGAACGCGGGCCGCCTCGCCCGGTTCCCGCCGAGCAAGTTGCACCTACGACTTAACGGACGTTTAAACGACGATTACCTTTTTGCAAAGATAAACGATTGTTTCAAATGAAAAGTGTTTTATGTTAACGCTTATTGATTACTTATTAAATGTTAAAAACCTTGAATAAAGTTGGTTTTTAAACAATGGACCACCATTTATGCTAACTAAACCAGTTAACATAACCTTATTATAGCTGAATGAATGAATGAATGAATGAATGATATTTATTGCTTGCTGGTTTAGTTGGCTTACTTTCATACCTACAAATACAAAATATTACTCACTCATTATTTTATTTGGTTATCTTTTAAGAACATAATTGTAAGTAAGTACCTATTTTACATTACTCCCAAAAAAAGTAACAGAAAATGGGTATAAATCAAAATAAATGTACATAAAGACGCTAAGTATTTAAATGTCACTTACATGAAGTCTAACTTACAATTTCGTTACAAAAATGTATGTGTTAGACGTTAATCGACAGTTTCGTTACGGTGACAAAACTCTCTTTAACTGGACATTTATTTTAGTTTATACCCTACACTCGTTTTCATGAAATATATCATAGAAAATAAGATCAGTAACGAATATTTCAACGAAATGGGACATAATAAACCAAATTGAAAAACAGGTTTGATAAAAGTTATAAAAAAAAAATTGTACCGTAATTACCGTATGGCACAAACCGCTCAAACTGTTGAGTAAGTATTAAAATATTCAAAACAAAAATGTAAAAAACCCATTATTTGGAAAGTAGTTTCTCTTCAAAAGAAGAAATTCATATTTATATTTAAAAAACCGGCCAAGTGCGAGTTGAGCTCGCGTGGAGAGTTCCGTACATACCTACGTATTTTTTTTTATAGAATTCTTATAGGTTTTCCTGTAATCTACAAGCAATGAACTATTTCTTTTTTAATTTCCTTTGTCCCAAAAATGACCCTTATTTAAAAAAAAATATTGTTTACTTTGCACATGTGTTTGGGTCATAGGATTACACCTTTCTACCAAATTTCACCTAATTTGGTCCAGTAGATTCGGAGCAATTTGGCTGTGACAGACGGATGGACAGACAGACAGACGCATGAGTGATTCTATAAGGGTTCCGTTTTTTTAATTTTTGGTACGGAACACTAAAAGTATTCAAAAAACATTTAAACGAAAGTGTTAAGCACTACTTTTACTAATATTAGAAACACCTACTTAATAATTTTATTTATTAAATTTTGAAGTCGAGATAAAAAAACTTTTGTTTTTTACTTTATTCTATTCTTATTTTATTCGAAATCAATTTAATATTTTTTTTTACAATAAATATCCCTTAAGCAAACTAACACAAAAATCACAATTAAGGAGGCAATTAAAGGTCAATTTCCTAAATCGGCCCTGCGGCAGATGTGTCAGTAGCCCGCCTTAAAGTCACGTCAGTAATCGCACTCATTTCGCGGCTTTTCAATGCGAAGGTGGCGTAAGCAGCGCGGGACGATGCACCCCTCCCGCTTCCCCGCTGGCGTCAGAACGGCGCGGCCCCGCGCACGACTCTCGCAGCTGTGAAGCGGCCATTTTGAATCGAACAGTCACCGCGGCCGCGTCGGAACGCGAACGTTTTGAATTTAGAAGTCATACGGTTCTGGCGAATATGGGAAGTGAGGGTAGGTAAGTGTATTTTAATGTGAAGTTATAGCTATTTGTGTAGATGTAGAAGTTTAATGATTTTACTGTGTGTGTCTGTCGCATGCACGGAATAGAAAAAACAGTGGAAGTGGCATGAGCTTCGTTTAGTATCAGACCTGTTGTCGCCAATACTCATACTATCATAAAAACAACACGCCACCGTGGAAAATGTTTTCGGTGCGGCTATCGTTTTTACATTCCAAAATAGCACAATAAGGAATGCTTCTGGATTTATTTCCTATTTTAGAAATATCGAAAAATCGCAATATCGAAATAAGCGATCGCGGCAAAAGTATGGTTGGTTATGCGGAACTCCGCATAACTATGCCACACGTTACACGCCCACTTGACACTTCTACTGTTTTTTCTGTTCTGTGGTCGCATGGCTTCAAAAATGGACGGATTTGATCGCGGTTTTTATTAAAGAAAGTTACTTTACTTATATGGGTTTTTAGCGAGGTTTTCTGTCAATCAATTGGGCCGTGGCTAGTGTTGCCAGGTCTAGTGTATCATAAATCGGGACTGCGCTAGAAAAAAATCGGGACTTGCGTTTTTAAATCGGTACAGTACAATTACAAAAAATCGCGCGAATGCAGCCCTCTTGTAATGCCAATTGTGACAGCGTTTTAGGCCTTCTCGATTGTTATAAATTAGTATCTTATATACCTATGATCACTGGTGATGTGCTGAAAATCGGGACAGTTGGCGTCCCGATCAAGGCCAAATCGAGACGTGTCCATGGATGTCTAAAAATCGGAACATCCGTAGAAATCGGGACGTCTACGTCTGGCAACACTAGCCGTGGCTGTTTGAAGAGATGTTACCTCTGAAACGTCTCGCCATTATTTCAAGGGTGTCAGCTATTAAATAGGTAGTAGGTAGTATAAATGTTATGCATGTTTTATTATATTTAATGTAAAATAATAGGACTTGTCAAGCATGCAAGCAAATGTATTTCCATTATTACTTAGTAATAATATACTTTTTAAGATGGGTTACTCCGGTCCGAATCCCCTTTAAGTGATATACTGGGGGATTTGTTTTTTTTCTTTTCTGTTCGGATCTCCCATGCAGAGCATGTTCTTGTCTTGTCCTCGGTATTTACTGAGGGATCCGATCGGAATTGTCTATAGAAACTTTTTTAAAGGGTGTTCCGAAAAACTCATTATTATAAATAGGTAGAAAATTGTCTCAAAAGTGAACGTTTTTTTTTGTTCCTTATTTACTGAGAAAATAAACAAATTTCTGCTAATGGCTAAAGAGCTTAAGCGCCACATGGTCTCTTTCAAATCATAGCTAGTGTTAGACTTAAAAAAAAAGCGGTTACAAACAAAATGACGTCATTCCGACCAAAGCGAGCGTAGCAAACACTGATAATATACGTTTTTCTTAGTAAATAAATAATAATTATAAAAAATGAAGGCATACTTTTGAGTCAAACCAGTATGTTTTTTTTAAAACACCTTTAATAAAAACCTGTTATCAATAGCCTGTTCAGTGAATTAGACTAGGATAAAATATTATTATAATCAAAAGGGGATCAGATTAGGGAATCAATCCAGCATAACCCTTCGAAGACATGATCCTAATAATCACTTCATGCATTATTTTCTATTCAATATTTTAACTTATTCTTACTATCTTCGAAATTTATTGTATAGATACAGACAGAAGTATCTTAATATTATTTGCATGTCTTTAATGATAAACAAGCTACTAGTACAGTCACCAGCAATAATATATTATCCAACAATGGACTCAAAAATATCTGACACGCTCTTATGCCTCTGATATAGAGATGTGTCAGATAATTTTAAGCCCATTGTTGGATAATATATTATTACTGGTGACTATACATGGTTAGATTAATTTAAAGTGTCACAAAATATTGTTGGTAATCAATGGTGGAGAAAATACAATATACACTTTATCAACATAACGATTTCGAACCAGAACAATATTTTACGTTCAAAACATTGCATTTAATATTTTATAACAGAAAATTTTTCCTTACAGCGATTGCAACATGGAGACAATACTCGTGACTCTGGAAAAGCTCGAACTGCAACTAACAAAATATAAAAAACTCGACTTACAGAAGAAAGTGGATATTATCGTCAACATTGTCAAAAAATGTAAGCACATCCGAGATGAAGTCTACGATAGTTTGGACAAGGTTGCTGAACTTACCGGCGTTCCAAGTAGTACACTATTACAAATACAGCACCTTGAAGACACTTCAAGGAAGTTCGATGACTGGTTAACAGAAAGAACGCCCGTAGGCAGTCATCAAATGTACCACAAAGTGAGCACATATTTACGGCACTGTTACACCCAAAAGTTTTCAATACCATCAAAAAAGTACATCAAAGATATATTCAAAGCAACTCACTTTGAAAATTACTTCACTTCCATTGAGCTCCCTGGTTTAAAAAAGTCTATTGTGGTCGAGAAACCTGAATTAGTAATGAAACGGCATCGGTATCTATACACAAAGCTGATGTGCGAAGAAGCAAAATCGAACATTGTCTACATAGAATCGACCAGTCTCTTTAACAAGAGCGGAAATCTGAGAGTGATAAAGTATTTCAATGAGAAGCGAAAATCTGGTTTCATTTTGGCAGTATCACCAAAAACAGGTTTTGTGGATTCTATTTTCTCCTGCGGTACTGATTCCAAGCATTTAACTAATTGGTTGGCAGAACACGTTCTTCCAAATCTACCTCCTGCAAGCGTGCTAGTTATTCAAGATAACTTAATGGGTAACAAAGTTGCTATTCCAACTATTAACGCTTCCAAAGAAGAGATGTCATTCTGGCTGCAAACTCACGACATCGCTCATGATCTAGACATGCATAAAGGAGAACTATATTTACTTGTAGAGAAGTACAAAAAAACGGTTTGCGAGGTGACTAAATTGGAGGAACTTGTAAGAGCCAGTGGTCATACTGTTTTATGTAGAGAAGAAGGCATGTTTGACTTCGACCTGCTAGAACCTTTCTGGAAGGATCTTATCAAAAAATTAAGGAAGAAACATAAAGGCGAAGTAAATTTGAGTAGGAATGCAATACCGTTCATAGCGGCGGAAGTCGCAAAGTCAATGGAAATTGAATATTGGAGAAAGCTAGAGAAGACAATTTTAAAAGCGGAAAAGGATTTGTACAAGTCTGATATGGAGATGGAAGAGGTGATCGATAAATTGATGACTATGACAAGCTCTGAGGGTTTGCCTGATGAGCTCGAGGAGACATTAGACAACCATTGTAGGGCAACTGAACAGGAATATATCTTTGCAGCGTTTTCTTAATAATCGATATTTCAACATACTAAAAACTATAATGGTGGAGGGAGATTCGTCTGCTCGTCATACGAGTAGGTCGAAAACCTCCACAACACCCTCCACTTCAGACTGCTCGTGACCACAGCTGTTAAATGTTTATTTTATTACGCGATCAAGTCCCGATGTTTAGTTTTTAGTATGTGTGTGAAAATCGTGTTAGTTTTTAGCAAATTGTAACATTGATTAATGCATATTACTTTACCCCCCTGTTTACTTCAATTTTTACAATGAGTTAAGTGTACTGTAACATTATTATAGTGATTTCGCCAATTAAATTGTAGGAAAAATAGTATGTAAATGTTTTTTTGTTTGTTATTATTACTTTTATACAAACACAAAATATTTTATCCTTTGAAGGCAAACTGATTTAAATTAACAAATATTAAAACCACCATCTTATTATTTAACCTACGGCCAAGCAACAGCGTTCGCATCGTTGTATTCCGGTGCGTACCCAGAGTAGGATTGCAGTCTTAAGATTGCAGTCTTGAGAATGCAAATGTGTATGGGTCACAGATCCCACTTACCATCAAGTGGCATGTGCTCGTTTGCCTTCTCCATGCCTTAAAAAAAGATCTTATGGCCTAAATAGGTAGGACTTTAATTGGACTAAAATTTCCGGCTCCAAGTATCAAAACCCGTATCAATGGACTGCAATCTAAAGAGTGCAGTCCTAAAACCGCAAATACGTTGCCACCCTGAGGACTAAGATGGAATGCCTCTATGCTAATAATTTCACCGGTTGTCTTATCCCCACACAGGAACACAACAATGCGAACACTGTTGCTTGGCAGTGGTTTAAAGGATAAGACGGTGGTAGCGATCCGAATGAACCTTGCACAAGATCCTACAACCACTAAAAAATATAGTAAGTAGACCTTATAAGTACAATCCATACCTACTAAATATTATAATGTGTAAGGAGCCCTATCCGTTAATTACATTTTAATGACTAAACTGCTGAACCGATTTCGATGAAATTTGGTGTCGAGTTTGAGCCCCGGGGAAGGACATACAATTTTATCCCAGAAAAATTAACAGTTCCTGAGGGAATGGCGATAACCAACGCAGACAAAGCCGCAGGCAACAGCTAGTAAGTAATACAGAATCCATAGACTTATCTCAATATATAGATGTACAAAGAAGCAGGTGTTCTATCGAATAATTATAGCCGCTACGGCGAAGCAATCATTCTGAATAGATCGCAAACGGCTCAAAGCAAAATAAACCTTAACGTTAAACCCATTAAGTTGATTATAACAATGCTCGGATTTTATCTGGAACGAGTTGGTTACGTGCCGTATGTCCTTGAACCGAGTACAGTCCGAGATAATAAGATAATGCGTTTTGTTATTAAGTTTATTATTAACTTGATAATTTTAATAAGTTTGCATCGGCTTATTAATTTCTGAAGCGTAAGGATAGGATTGAAATATTACCGTGGCTATAGTTTATTTTCTTTTTCGTCCTAGGTAAGTACTTATCTAAATGCTAAATCTAAGGCGTCCGTTGGATGGGTATATTATAGTACATTACTGCAGAGGCCGTGAAGTAAGGGATTGCTGGAATCCCTGTTCCGGCCGAGGATTGTATAGTGCTTTTCTCAAGCAATGTGAGGAAATATTAAAATTAAAATATCTACCAAGTAATCAACTAAAATTGTTTAATTTGCCGCTTTTTTATTTTTTAAACATGCCATGCCAACAAGCTATTCGGGCACCATGTTTAACTGCACATAAATACAGTACCTACCATAGATATATTTTTTTATATCCTAAGTATGGTTACAGAGTCTAGTGGTGGTTGGCAGTATGTAATTTTTCCTTTGTCAGTATAATGTTAGCAAATTTAAAAAGTTAGAGCAGCGGACAGTAATGATTTTTCTTAACATAAACAACAAACTTCATGTCTTCATTTCGTGATATTAACGCATACTTCCCGAGCATGTTTGAGGAAACCGTTTTTAGTGTTCTATTGTCCAATAGTAAACTTAGTATTAAATATTCTTTCGTCATTTACCTACCCCCCTTACTACTTAAGTACTACAGTTTCGGAAAAAAAGCTTTTACCCACATAATATTTTTGGGAAATGAAACAGTTTGGAAAACGTTTTTGTGGCAAACAAGGGTAATCCGATTATATGATCCTTCTTTAACAAAACCGTTACCATGGTTACCGCAAACCTATAAAACCATACCTATAATGACTGACAATGAACCTAATTTCCTGATTACACAACCTTCTAAGGCACATGGAATCTATAAAATTATAGTCTCTCAAACCCATAACACCATAAATAAGAACCACTTACCACCAAGCTGAAACATGCTCTATGACTGCGGCATTTGGTTCAAAGTTTAATAAACTAGCAAGGTAGTTAAGACGTTTTCGGGTAATAGGTGATTTTGTTTAGTAAATGCAAACGTGGGAATTGCTTGTAGCGGAATCCGATAGAAATCCATTATTTGCAAGAAAAGGTTTTGTATTGAACGAAATAATAATAGGGATCGATATTGATCGCAATTCAAGAGACTATATTAGGTATGTCCCACTTGTGGGCAATAAGGTACAGCCAAGGACATTAATTGTTATGCCACTTTGGAACCCTGTCGCATAATTAATTTTGGCGTAATTTCTTGCATGTGGTTTGACGCTGTCATTATGACATATGATAAAGACCCTGTTTTTTGTGATTTAATTAAAAATGTATAGTTTTCAAATTATTTCCCTAGGCTTGTTGTAGTATTTAAAACGGTATTACTTGCGAAACCTTATTTTTTACGTTAACTGGACTGTAGACCTGAGTATTGGTTTTAATTTCAACTCGATACCTTTACGCGTTCCCGAGATAAAGGGTCTTGACAGACAGACGGACGGACAACAAAGTGATCGTGATCCTATAAAGGTTTCGTTTTTTTTTTGAAGTACGGAACCCTAAAAACACGTCCTTTACTTGTATGTATGTATTCCATCTAGTTAAAGTAACCCAACAAAAATGATAAGCACTTTAGTGCACTGTCATAATAAACTTCAAACTGAACATCAAATGACAAGTATGACAATAACAATGGCAGTTACAATGACAAGGTTCTAAATATGCTCAACATTTTTATTGGGTGACTGTACTACGTCTAGAAGCGCACGTAGCAAACGTAGCAGGAAGGAAGTAAAGGATATGAGTCGTTCGCGAGACTTGTATGTATGAAAGCTATTTCCGCGGAAACTACGTAACGTAATGAATGCAGAGAATAGTTTTCAAGTTGGGTATAAAGGTTAAGTTGTTTATAGAAAATATTTGAAATTTCCTTTGGATTTTATTTTACTAGAGGACGCCCGCGACTTTGTACGCGTAGAATTCGTTTCCCGCTACTCCCCCCATTTCTTCCCGATGGGGGTCGATTTTCGGAAAATCCGTTCTTAGTGCTCACTTACGAGTACATCATGAAAGGAACCCCTGTACAAAATTTCAAGTTTCTAGGTACAGTAGTTTCGGCTGTGCGTTGATATTATATAAGTCAGTCAGGTTTGCCTTTTATATATATATAGAAGATAGATATTGTGACATAGGTTCTTATAAATACAGACAGACAGACAGACAGACGGACAGCGGAGTCTTAGTAATAGGGTCCGGTTTTTACCCTTTGGGTACGGAACCCTGAAAATTTAGCCTGCACTAGCTAGAGGGGCATGTTAACTGCTTTTTTGTCAATCTGTCATTCTATGCGAGACAGGCCTAGTGCGTAGACCAGAGCAAAAGTTTACCTACTTTTTTCTAGAATTCGTGTTGTTGGTAAATAAATAAACTTATTATTATTAATATTTATTATAACATCGTACAAAAACATTGCAGAAAAACAGTTCAGTTAAAAAAAAAAACCACCGGTACCTAAACAATAGGCGGTCTTATCGATGATTAGCGAACTCTTCGAGACAATTTCATCCTATATTAGAACTATTTGGTTTTACGTCTGTTTTAAAACTAACTCCGCCAGAAATAATGAAACTGGATGATTCGCAATAAATGTTTAAAATCCTCGGATTTCGCCGAATTTCAATTCAATGTGACTTGATAAAAACCAATTTGGTAAAAAATCACTTAAGCAAAAATTTAAGGATCAATCCAAAATCCAAAATCGAACAGTTAAATACAATTTCTCGCTCGACTTATCCGCCATATTGGATAGGTACCGCTATCTTATAACGACATAATTCTCGAATATTCTCCAAAAATCCCGAACGCTAACATAAAATGCAAGGTGAATTTAAAAATTCACAACTCCCAACCCAATTGAAACTCTAACATCATACCAATAAGATCGAAAAGATTGTTTTAAAAAATGCACCGAATTCTAGAAGCTTCGATTAGGATTCTTTAATCGAGTAAACGCCGTCTGCATTCCCAGCGCATTCAAATAAGCGCCTTATTATGAATGTAAGTCTACTCAATTTGCTTTGGCGCATAAAATCCCACCTCCAGTTTTTGCTTCCAACCGAGTTCGTAGTACTTCGAAGTCACAATTGAAAATAACCATTGAACTTATTTTTACCGTTCGAGCGGTTTTAGACTTTGAATTGGTTAAAATAAAGGTTATTCTTCATTTGGCTTGTTTCAAGATGTTATCCTTCAGGCTCGAGTAGGTTTAGGAAGTAGTTTAATTAACCAGCATGGGGTATCGGTTCGATTCCTGCTTGGACACAAGTTTCAATTTCCATGCGTTCCGCGATCACCGCAAAAGGCACGGGCTTGCTTAATTAGGTAGATGTTGATAATTTTCTCGTTTGTTTTCATTGTCGTTGTTTTAACTGTGCCTCGTTGAGAAGAAATTATGCGTCTTTTGGATTTGTTCCGACGAAGCTAACTTTCTGACGATACACAAAATATTCATAATCTTGCCTAAAGTTATCCAGTTCATTCATCATATCACCAGTCTGAAACTTCATACTAACTAAAGTATCAATAACATCATCTAATAATAAGTCATCCTTATACACTCTTCTCTCTTCTAACTTTAATCGCTCATTCATCTCTTTCCATTGATCCTCAGTACATGCATTTATTATATCTGATATTTCCTTAGCCATAATGTAGTCATTCGAATCCTTTTTGTCTTGAAAATGTTTTGATATATACTCCACTAAAGGTGCTGTCAAACTCAAATTTGGGAACCCTTTCTGGCGACGCAACACTTCATGACCAATCCCTTTCAAGAAGCTCTCCAGCTTCGTGTACCTTTCTTCTGTAAATCTCTCAACCAGAAGAATCAGTTCAGCTTTATGCATTTTCATATCATACGGAACATTGTTCGCTTCTAGCCATTTCCCTATAACACTTTTTGAACTCAGGCCATCAGGAGTTTTGCTTCGTGTATGCGTTTCCCAGTTGAGGTTTTCCTCTAAAACAACAACTGAATTTTTAGGGAGCAGCGGTAACAACAGATCAATAAACGCCATTAAATATTTTGAAGAGTTTAAGTAGGTATAAGTTAACGTATTGAGCAGCGTAGTTTCAGTTGCCATAACGAGATACCATTTTGCTGCCTGTGAATAAATAGGATCATTGAAATAGTTCCTCTCTTCCAAGTAAACAATGGTTCTCCCTTCGTCTCTAAAGTGCTGCAGTTTTTTTAAATACCGGTGCCTCTGTAGAACTCTCTTTGGATCTTCGATGATTATGCTTTTGTCGGTGCCAGGAACTGGAGCCCAAACAAAGCCAAGACCTTTAAGAGTAGGTGTTAGGTTCTCTTCCGAATACATTAGGGATTTAGCATCAATATCTCTCATTAGACTCTGCTTAGTTGGTATTTTCGACTTTTTAACGTAATTTTCCATTAGTATATCACGTACCTGCCTGTAAGTTATATCGACGTCTAAAAAGCCGTATACTTTATTTTTCTTCCAAACGTCTTCCCACGACGTACTGACGTATTTCTCTTTTTCGCTCGTCTTTTTTAAATCATTGTATAAATGTTCGTCTATACCAAGTAATTCAGGTGTAATTTCACTCATTTCTGTTTTTGTTTTTATTTTTTCTACGAGTTTTTGCGCCATGTGCATTTTCAGTCGTATGTCCACATGTCGCGCATATTTTTCCCTCATATCCACGTCACGAAGGGCCAGGTAATTGTCATGCATTGTTGTTACCTGCACAGAATATTTAATAAAATTACGCTAGTAATAATAATAATCGTACTCCAAATATGTTGGAACACTAAATCCATTAAACGAAAAAAAAACCAATCATCGGTTAAAATTCAAGGGCTCTAAATATGGCTGCGTTTATCGCGTGATAAAGTTTAGATAAGGCATCCGTCACCTTCTGACTCATAAATAAGAACGAGAGTGACGGATGCTTTATCGACATTTGACACGCGATATAAGCGCAGCTATACTAGGCCCGCAGCAAAGAAGTAGCGTTGAAAAAACACAACCGAATTTAGAATGTCCTTATTTAGAGTAGATTACATCATTACAATTTTATAAATCATCAAAAATCAAAATAAACTTTTTACATAATATATGTACTTACAGAAGTAGTGAATAATCCTTTCTCATGGTTTTTTGTCGGAAAAGTTCGCATTTATCGTGCTTTCTCAGTTGGCTTATTGATGGGTACTGAAGCTAATGACAAAGCAAGATAAATACGAACGTATCCGACCAAAAACTATGGGAAAGTACATCTACAAGTACATCTATACACACATAGCATTTAAACTTTTATTATAAGTGTTATAATAAACCTGACTGGGGCTGTATTCCAGTTTGTTTTACCACATCTTACACTTGCCCGTAAATACTGTCATTACATAATATGCAGGCAAAGTCAACCATCCCCTTCATACCACCCACAGGCTTTTTATCTATTTTTTTATCTATCTATCACACGCTTACTGGCATATTTTTTATGGCAAGGAGGTGGCACACTACACTAGCACTCAGCGGCCCGATTATGGTCGTGTTTATTGATGTGGATAACAGTGGATAAAACAACTGTCACTTTCTGACAAGTATGTAAGTGCGAGAGCGACGGATGCTTTATCCACCGCGATAAAGGCGACCATAATACCGGCCCTGGCCACCTGATGGTTTATGCCAGGTGCCATTCTTGAGCCGATGTCAACTGCATACATCTTGAGTGTCAGCAGAATGGAGCCTTTAACGAAATCATGGACTTGTACCTACACTGGACTGATTACTGCGATAAAAAAGTGTGACCGACAAGGAAACCATACTAGAGAATTGCATCTCGTTTTAATTAGGGTGACCAAGTACATCTGCGGATATCAGGATTTTTTTAAAAGTTATAATTGTGTCAATAGAGAATGTCAACCAGTTTAGATTTTTGGCTTATCGTATTCTTCATTAAAAACAAAAAAATGCTGTAAAAAAATCATTTCGATACGTCTAATAGTTTCCGAGATATTGAATTTTAAACTTCGTATGCGGCGCTCGAAACCCGGCGGCTAGCGCTCACGGATGATGACGTCATCGTTTGGCTGCGGTATGCGCCCTTATATGAATAAGTGAGTTTACAGGGCTTCTATCTTTTTAACCGTAATAAATAGACAGTTGAAATTTTCACAGAATACGTGTTATTATAGATTCTATCGATTAAATTTTTATAATGAACAATAAATCAAATCCCAAGAGGGGTCCCCATACAAAAACCATGAAAAAAACCATTTTTTTTTGCTTTTTTATATGGATTGTATTTCAATAATGGCTTCTTATTTTGATGCGATTTTAAGCTTAAGTTCTAGTCTAATTTTCATACTTTACGACTAAATAGAAATCTCAAGTAAAACTGCTACAAATAGGTGACAAAGCTGATTTTATCAACACGATGTTTTAAGCGGTCACCCATCCTGTTTTAGACTACGCTCGTAGTTGCTTAACTTTGGAAGTCGTAATTTTTTACGAATTCGTTTTGATGTGACTATGATAGTTATGGTTATCTATTGTTTTGTTTTACATACAGTTTAACCTGTTTAACTAAACTAACTGTCCGTTGCTGACCGGCTTTTCTGTTTGTAATGTTTGTCGAATAAGTTATTTAAATAAACATAGAATAATAATCAAGCACTTTTAATTTGTTCACCGTATTCTACATAAAAATACCAAAACATTAATGCAAAAAACCGGGCAACAGCCTGTCGAACCATGCTCAGTGTAGGGTTCCGAAGCCGTTACTACAAACAAATTAGACCTCGCGACAAACTTAACTTTGCCGTTGGAAAACTGTTATCCCCATACATCGATATAGGTCGCGGCTCGCGGTCAGTTTACCAACACCGCAAATAAGTTTTCGGCAGGTATAAACATTCAAACCGTTTAACTCAAGAGCCAATGAAGTCTACTTAGTCGTGATAGTTTTCCTTTGAAGATAGTTTTCAAATTTTTTATTTGTAGTTATGGCTGTAGTGGGGAGGGGACGACGACACTTGACTCTAACAAAAATTTGCGCTTTAAAGCTTTTCATAAACGGATACCTTAATTGAAATATTGTTTTCACAAACCCGCAATATTTTGGAAAGACCTATACAACGACACCCCACACTATGGGGTAGACGAGAAAAAAAAACTTCCCCACGTTACGTAAAAAAAATTTTTTTCATGATTTTAATTTTATTTAACTATGTTGGCGTGACTAATATGTATATTCATGCCAAATTACACGTTTCTAGTACTAAGAGTCTCTGAGCTAGGCTGCGGATAGACGGACACACGTCACACACACACACACACACACACACACGCACGCACGCACGCACGCACGCACGCACCCACGCACGCACGCACGCACGCACGCACACACACACACACACACACACACACACACACACACACACACACACACACACACACACACACACACACACACACACACACACACACACACACGGCTATCTAAGCTATCTTGCATACACGAAATAACAGTAATAAATAATGCTCAAAAACAGTTCAAAACTACCTACTTGCTACAGCGGCCGCTAATACCAACAACTAGCGAGAGAGAGAGAGAGAGAGAGAGAGAGGCGGTCTAGGTACCTAACGTATGGCGAGTGAGCCACTTGGCAGCGCCCGCCCGCGAAATTTGAAATCGATGAAATGAATAAGTACACAAAATATCAGAACTACTACCTAGGTCAATCATAAACTCATGTTTTATAGTTCATTATTTTATAGGGTACCTAGCGATATGAATTCTACATTAGACACGACATTTGTAAAGAAAGGGCTATCACCAAAGTTAAGTAAACACCGCTTAAACTTCGTGTAAGATTTTGTTGTTTGTTGTTTCACTACAGATTACTGTTTGGTCGTAAGTATGGAGTTTAGATTATTGTGTGACACCGAAATAAAAAGCTAATACAAATACAACCCGTACTTCGGCTTCCAAAGTTAAGCAACTACCTACTTACAAGCGTATTCTAAAACAGGATGAGTGACCGCTTAAAACATCCTGTTGATAAAATCAGTTTGGTGAAATATTTTTAGCAGTTTTACTTGAGATTGTTATTTAGTCGTAAACTATGAAAGTTCGACTGCAATTTAAGCTTAAAATAGCATCAAAATAATAAGCCATTATAAAAATATAATCCGTATAAAAATGCTAAAAAAACTGGTTATTTGTCATGTTTCTTGTATGGGGACCCCTCTTGGGATTTGATTTATTGTTCATTTTGTAATTTTAAACAATAGAGTTTATAATAACACGTAATCTGTGAAAATTTCAACTGGTTACTTATAACGGTTAAAAAAATATAGCCCTGTAAACTTACTCAATCATATAAGGGGCCGTACCGCAACGAAACCATGACGTCACTCCAGTAAGATGGCGCCCGCACCCTTTAATATTTTTGACCGTAATTTCATACGTTCGTAGAATCAAAACTACTGGGTCTATTTGAATGAAACAAAAAGTAGTATGTTTGTTTATTTATAAGCTTTACTCTTACAAAGTTTCAAGCGATTTGGCGTACCTACTGACATTCTTCATTTACATAAGTAAAAAATAATCTAAATTGTTAAATAAATATCGGCCAGAATGTTGATCAGCCCTAGCCTGCGAACCCTTGAATGTGATTTTATGAAACATATGTTAATTTATTTCTTACCACGACATATGGAACTGCATCATCAGTTAACCTAGCGAACTTAGAAGTGGTTTTAAAATGTTCCTTTTCAAAATGTCGGCTGCAAACAACTGGATTTTTACAGGTTATCTCACTGCCTATGGCTTCTATCCACTTGGCCTTTAATATTTCATCTTTTGGAAAGCTGAAATTAGTAATTATATTAATAAAACACGTAGCACTCGCGTCCTCAAATAGAAATCATTTGAGTTATGAACCTACCTACCTACTGAGAAGGTATTATTTAGGTTTAATACTTATATATGTATAAGTCCATGCATTCGAGTATACATTTTTCAAATTAATATTTACTACCAGTACACAAAACTTTTAAATGTCGAGAATTTGTATAGTGTTTAAGTACCAAATATAAATGCTCTGCCAACTTATCTATGAACATACTTACACCACCGGCACAAATCATAGCCACCCTAATAAGTTAGGCATAATGGTTTTCTAGTTTTATCGTAAAATAGAGCCAAATGGTCCTTACTTGTGAAATGATAGTCCACAGTCACCAAAGCTTTCACTTCTACAACCCTTCACACAACATATTTTCACCATTTTATTCAGCTTATTTTTTTAGTTGACAATCATTAAACAAATATTTGAAATATGTCTACGTTGGGGATACCAGGGGCCTGTTTTATAAAACTACAAATAACAATTTACAGGTTACAAGTTTCCATTTGACACAACCTCGACCAATGACGACCAGCCATTTGAGCAGTGATGCCAGTTTAGACCTGTATAATTGTTACTTGTAGCTTTATAAAACGTGCCCCAGACAAAATTTACAATTACTACTTGATTACCACAATATTTTATTCATTAACGTGTTTTAATAAGTAATGTTAAAATCTTAACCCCCTTACAAATAAACGTTGAGAAACGGTGCGATAGCTACAATGTTTTGTCCTTATCTGTCAAATCCAAATGTCACAATGACAGATAAGGACATAACATTGTATAGCTATACCACCGTTACTCAACGTTTATTAGTAAGGGAGTAAACATTTACAAATTAGGTAAAACATAAAATCTCTTATATAAATGTAGCTATTTAGTAGATATGCAGGTAATTATTTACAGTATTCTTTAATACCACTATGTCATTACCTTTTTTACATTGGCAACTTGTGTGAGTGGGACACCGTCCTCGGGTTGGTTGCTCTCGCTCATCCTCATCTCCTATCATCACATAATTGTAACTGTCTTGCTTTGTTATTACAAAGCAATGGTTCAATTTTGATTGGCTAGGAAAAGTTAGTAGTCAGTCCAGTGTAGGTACAAGTCCATGAACGAAATATTTACACTATCTATGGTATATGCCATGCCATAGCTAATTTTATAATCTGCGGCCATCAATTCAGACGTGATTCAGACGTTTAGACCATAGGTTTAGACATACCCTATAATCGATTCTCTTTGGGTTTTTGACAAGATGGCGTCGCTTTCTTAATTGTTTTTGATTTTTTGCATATTTTGTTGTTTAATGGATAGTAATGATGTATTAATATGCAGTAAATTAACATTCAAATGTGCAGTATAATGAAGAATTCAAGTTTGAACACGTATCGCCTTTGGAAGGATTGCTCCAAGAAAATCCCATCTGGTCTTCGTAAAGTTCTACCTACATCGCTTCACGGAGGCTAGAGGATCACCGAACAACGTCGAATTATGTTTTTTTTGATATGTATATGTAACTCCTAACCTTGACACTGGCAGAATTGTCCCAATGGATGGACAGAGGCCATTTAATAAAGAATTGAATTGAATTGAATTACCCTATAATCTGTGGTTTACTATTTTAATGTCAAAAACGAAAGTAGGTAACATTTTGATAATGCAATAAAGCAAGATATTTATTGATTGCATAAATAAATAAATAATAATAAATAATAACAATAATTGCAAACGCGGTTAAATGATAAATAATTATCTAGGAGTTAAATTTGGAAACAACATATTAGTTTTTCTACCTATTTTAGTTATTTCATCGCATACCTATGTGATTAAAATAGACTAAGATGTCGAAATTGCTTTGCCACAATATTTTAAAAAACTATGGGATTACTAGTATGTAACCAACATACTAGTATAAACTACAACCGAAGAGTAAATATCACTACTACGTTTCTATTCTATTAATGCATTGATATCTTTTTTATATAAATACTAAGTTAATTCAATAACATACCATTTTCAAACAACACAGACTAGTTATAATTTGAATAAAAACCATAAATAAATGAATAAGGCCTCACCTTAGTCTCACTATGGACGCGAAATAAGGATCACATGTATTAACAAACGCTGCGCAGCGTGATGACTAAAGATATAAAATGGCGGCGATACTCCGCGCGCACGGAGAGTCACGCGGGGGGATGTGCGGGGGACGGAGCGGGGAACGCGGGGTCACTGCTCACGGTCGGGTATTGTCTTTACGATGTGTGCGTGAGTGGCAGTGTGCGTGGCGCATGAAAGTAGGATCGTGTCCATTACTTGGTTCTAAAATAATTATACTGCGCTGCCAGTCCGAGACGAGATTTACATGTAGTATCTCTATTGTATCTCATTGGTTGGGTCCTTACGGATACACTTCGTCCCTATGGGATATTTTGTGTATTTGCCTGATATTAAATTTTATATATTAATTTGGATAGTATAAATATACGTAATATGATAAAATAATTCAAAATCAAATTAGAAATTGACAAAAAATACAATTTTTAGCCATTCAAAGTTTTTTGTCTATTTCTTTCTCACAAAATGATGTTTTGCGTGTAATTCATATGGTAGTCTTTGAGTAATATGACATCATATTACCTACTGTCGCTCTCTGTCTAAAAGCAAGTTTGAAACATTTATATCTTTTGTATTTTTAAAGATATTAAAAAACTATTTAATTCTATTCGGAAGGTAAAAAAACTTCAATTTAAATACTAATAAAAAATTAGGCAAATACCCTATTAACCCTCTTATAGCGCTTAATCCAATGCAGCCTCCAGCCCTTCCAGAAAGCGGATAGTGGAGTGCAATGGCAGTGCCTTGAAATCGTTTGGTTCTGGGCACAACCGAGGATTTTCATTCTTACGCCGGCGAGGGCATCACATTCACGCAATAAGTGTTTCATTGTTTCCACCTCTTCCCCGCACATTCTACAATATGTGTTATCATAAAGGCCTATCTTTGCTAGGAGATATCCAAATAGAAATAATAATTTTATTTTCAATACGACCGGGTTCGATTCGAACTATAAGTTTTTTTTTAATCTAGGTAGATAGGTATGCAGTTTTTCTTATCAATAAAATCGATGACATGGTTCCTAAGAACAGATCTTTGTATGTCTTATAGTTCCAGACATCACCCTGTATAAAAAAAAATGTTCCACCCTGTATAAATAAAAACTTCACAACTATACCCACAAAAAGAGGATAATACAAAGACAACCCCAATTCAGCGGCCAACCCGTTCTAGCGTTATATTCCCATACTTAATAACTCGGGACTAAGGGAGATTTATATCTCTAATATCCACAATATATAGCTCCGCTATTGCTTCGGTGGTTGACTGGCTTTATTGCCAAATAAGGGGCAATGCGTTTGACATATGGGTACCTAGTAAAAATTTAAATGCAAAAAATCGTCTGTCCATGTGTTAAGTTCGCGGGTAAACGGCTAGGTACCTGCCGCACTCAGAGACGTCAATTAAGTTTAATGCTTGATTAAAGTTGCTGCTGTCACTTTCTTTGCTACAGCAATAGAGTAAGATAACACGTCACTAAACAAGCATTAAATTTAATTGACGTCTCTGAGTGCGGCAGTAAATCAGTTATTGACATTTGATATACATAGATAACGTTTAAAGTTATTGTAAACGATAGTAGAAATGATAGTTATAATTATAATGTTTTAAAGCATTTTTTAACAGTCGTCCAACATGCTAAACTGAACTAGTTTATCTATATTTAGTATAGTATTCGTCTATTGTTTGCTACATTTTATGCCTCACTCGCCAAAAGTTCAACTGGAAGAGATCCCTTAAAGGGATAATTTCGCCTTTGTACTACTTTTATTTCTGAGATTTTAATATTTGTGTAATGTAATTGGATAAGTTCAGTCAATGACTTTAATTGTTATGCCACAATGGAACCCTGTCGCATAACGGTAATCATTAATTTTGGCGTAATTTCTTTCATGTGGTTTGACGCTGTCATTATGACAGGGTTCCATAGTGGTATAACAATAAATGGTATAAAGTCCATGGCTGTACGATAAAGTCTTTACATACATAGAAAAACACATTAGTGGAAAGTTTCAGTCTTATTCCCATCTGTCACTCCCAAAAGGTATTACTCCCACTTTCTCCAAATCCCATTTCGTCAACGTCCCGGCCGATAAGCATTTAAACCAAGTTGGTAAGTGCGTTACCCTGAGGTGAGGGTAGTCGCTAACTCAGTTAGGAAGTTTAGAAATTTGCCTCGACTGTTTTGGACGAAGTTTCGCGGAAGTGGGTTAAGGGAGTATTGTACAGCCAATATGTCGCTTGCAGTCGGGAATTAGGAGTCGGAGTTGCTTTTATACAGGTTGTTTTTTGAGTAAATACGATTTTAAATGACTGTTAAATAAGGTTAAATATATAAAGATGGATGATTTGAAAACTGCATTGGCGAATCATTTATCGTCATCATCATCATCATCATCATCATCATCATCATCATCCTAGCAATTATCCCAGCTAAGGCAAGGTTTGCTATCCTTATCGCTCTCCTCCACTTCGCTCTACCTTGGACATCGTCTTTGTTGAGCTCGCAGACAAAACAATATTGTTAGTAAATTCGAATTTTACTTTACTAATTTTAGTGATTTTAGGACCTTGTGCAGGGTCTATCCGGATCGCTACCACCAACTTATCAATTAAGCCACCGCGAAGCAGCAGTATTCGCATCGGTGTGTTCCAGTATGGTGATAAGGCAACCGGTGAAATTATTAGCATAGAGGCATTCCATCTTAGTCCTCAGGGTTGGCAACGCATTTGATATCTTAGCATTGTAGTCTTGAGAATTCAAATGTCTATGGGTGGCCTGCATGAGTGCTCGTGTGATTTCTCCTTGACTTACAAACAAAAGTTTTTATTTTATCGATGTTCCCCAAACATGCATGCAATTTTTAAAATATAAAGTAACCTATGCAACTCTCTAGCCATTTAAGTATACGCACAAATAGTCAAATCTTGGGTCAAATTAGGCTGGTCAGTGAGTTCAGCGACCATTCGTCAAGAAAACACCCTTGGTAACCGATCGACGCCTGTATAAGGAACCCTCACTACTAACACGCTAACAAGGTTCCGTCCAGCTGGGACCGCTAACTACTAACGCGTCTTATTATCCCGTGCGTGGTGGCGCTATGGGAGCTAGTTGTACTACCATATTACAGCTAAGAGAACTACTTGATAAAGCTATTGGTCTGTGGTTAAATTTCCGGCGAGTTCAATTATTTGTGTAATAAGCAAGAATATGTTTCGGAGTTTCATTTGATGTTTTCTATGTATTATGACTGTAGATTTGTCTATAATATGTTTATCATTGCCTAGTACCGATATTATAAGTTTACTGTTTACTTCGGGATTAGCTCTATCACTTCTTCGATAGCTCGTCGCACTAGTTATGGGATTTATTTTCCATGAACAAATAAATAATACTCGCACGTCAAGTTAGAGACACACACTTTAATAATAATGTACATCGGCAATATATCGGCATCGCCATTTTTTCTTATGCCATAGACAAAACATAGAGCGGGGCAGAGACCAATACACAATTTTTGACCCTCAGTACACTTTATAATACCAGTTGGTGACAAGCTCTATAATAAGATTGTCCTGTTTTTTTTTATCAATTATTGCTTAATAGAACACCCTTGGTAACCGATCGACGATCTATCGACGCCTGTATAAGGAACCCTCACTACTGCGCTAACAAGGTTCCGTCCAGCTGGGACCGCTAACTACTAACGCGTCTTATTATCCCGTGCGTGGTGGCGCTATGGGAGCTAGTTGTACAACCATATTACAGCTAAGAGAACAGAGGCGCTACTTCAACTTACTTGATAAAGCTATTCGTCTCTGGTTAAATTTCCGGCGAGTTCAAATATTTGTGTAATAAGCAAGAATATGTTTCGGAGTTTCATTTGATGTTTTCTATGTATTATGACTGTAGATTTGTCTATAGTATGTTTATCATTGCCTAGTACCGATATTATAAGTTTACTGTTTACTTCGGGATTAGCTCTATCACTTCTTCGATAGCTCGTCGCACTAGTTATGGGATTTATTTTCCATGAACAAATAAATAATACTGGCACGTCAAGTTAGAGACACACACTATAATAATAATGTACATCGGCAATATATCGGCATCGCCATTTTTTCTTATGCCATAGACAAAAAATAGAGCGGGGCAGAGACCAATACACAATTTTTGACCCTCAGTACACTTTATAATACCAGTTGGTGACAAGCTCTATAATAAGATTGTCCTGTTTTTTTATCCATTATTGCTTAAAAGAACACCCTTGGTAACCGATCGACGGTCTATCGACGCCTGTATAAGGAACCCTCACTACTGCGCTAACAAGGTTCCGTCCAGCTGGGACCGCTAACTACTAACGCGTCTTATTATCCCGTGCGTGGTGGCGCTATGGGAGCTAGTTGTACAACCATATTACAGCTAAGAGAACAGAGGCGCTACTTCAACTTACTTGATAAAGCTATTCGTCTCTGGTTAAATTTCCGGCGAGTTCAAATATTTGTGTAATAAGCAAGAATATGTTTCGGAGTTTCATTTGATGTTTTCTATGTATTATGACTGTAGATTTGTCTATAGTATGTTTATCATTGCCTAGTACCGATATTATAAGTTTACTGTTTACTTCGGGATTAGCTCTATCACTTCTTCGATAGCTCGTCGCACTAGTTATGGGATTTATTTTCCATGAACAAATAAATAATACTGGCACGTCAAGTTAGAGACACACACTATAATAATAATGTACATCGGCAATATATCGGCATCGCCATTTTTTCTTATGCCATAGACAAAAAATAGAGCGGGGCAGAGACCAATACACAATTTTTGACCCTCAGTACACTTTATAATACCAGTTGGTGACAAGCTCTATAATAAGATTGTCCTGTTTTTTTATCCATTATTGCTTAAAAGAACACCCTTGGTAACCGATCGACGGTCTATCGACGCCTGTATAAGGAACCCTCACTACTGCGCTAACAAGGTTCCGTCCAGCTGGGACCGCTAACTACTAACGCGTCTTATTATCCCGTGCGTGGTGGCGCTATGGGAGCTAGTTTTGCAACCATATTACAGCTAAGGGGACAATTGGGTCAATACAATCCTTAGTAAGTATTATAAATGATATTTTTTCTGTCGGCGCTGGTGGTGTGGGACAAGGTCGATCTGGAGATCACGGCGGCCATTAACGACTAAGCTAGACCACCTTAGATAATGGAAACCAACTCGTTTGAGATGCTGCGATGGGACAAGCTACATGTTTGATTTACGGCTTAAACAAATTGATGTGAAATTTGGTACAGGGATAGTTAGTCCAGCCAGAGGTAGGTACTTGTATAGGTATTGTGGACAGTTTCCGAATGGATAGCGATAAAAAATAAGGGTTCCTTTTGTACCATTTTGGTACGGAACCCTAAAAACAGCGCTAATAGAGACGCGGACGAAAATAAAAAACGTGTGCGTCTCGGGACGCCCGACAGAATTGATAACTTAAACTAATCTAAGTTGAACTATACCGCCCCGCTCTCAGGGTTGGTAACGCATTAGCGGTCTTAGGATTGCAGTCTAAAGATTGTACTTACCATTAGGTGGGCTCGTTTGCCTTCTCTATACAATAAAAAGATAACTTTAAAACGGGACCATTTTTATCTGCCGACGAAAAAAGAAGGGTGGGTGTTATTCTTCGATCAACAAGTTGATCGAAGGTGATATTGAAAATATTCTATTCTATTCTATGCTATCTCTAGATATGTAAAAAATGAGCCACTTTCTGCCACTTTAAGCTTCCGTCCTTGTATCTGGTGTTAATACAATATATTTTCGCCATTAAATAAGTTAATAGCACTTTTGCTGAAATATCGACCTGTTTTTAGTATAGGTAGGAACTTTTTTTAGCAACTTCCGTCAGGTATGATAATTTAGTGGATTCAAAAATACCTACATCAATTAACACTATGACCGTTTACAAAACATTTAGCCTGATATCGAATTATTGACTCACAATCATTCGAGATAATTGAGATGCATTAGGCATGAGAGGCTGAATGAGCTAAGATAATTCATATCGCGTATATTACACCGCAAAACCATTCTATTTGGACCCATAGACAGATACCAATTCTATGAAAACAAAGCTCTAATAAAACTGGAACATCAAATTAAATTCCAGTATACCTTGATCTACAATTTTTAACAGTTACTATGAGTTAAGAGGTCATAATATTCTGGTTAATTGTCATATAGAACACGATGGTTATCGGATTATAACCAGTGTATCTTGATCTGCAATTTTGTACAGTTACAATGGATTAAGAGGTCATATACTGGTGTTGCCAATCGATATTGATCTCGATTCTGTGACGATAGAGAATACATTGAATGCCCACTGGGCAATCGTTAGTGGCGATTACTGCGTCTTAGAGACGGCCTAGCATGGTGGCCATGTACCTAATTTAATCCATACTAATATTATAAATGTGGAAGTGTGTCTGTCTGTCTGTCTGTCTGTTACCTCTTCACGCTTAAACCGCTGAACCAATTTAGATGAAATTTGGTATGGAGATAGCTTGAGTCCCGGGGAAGGACATAGGCTACTTTTTATCCCGGAAAATTAAACAGATCCCGAGGGAGCAGCGATAAACGACTTCTTCGTGGACGGAGTCGCGGGCAAAAGCTAGTATTTTTATATTATTTAGCAATTATGTTCTAAGTAAAACCCCCAACCAATAGGAAAACCCCCGAAAGGCGACTCTTTCTTTCAGAAATGATATCTCGTAAAAAAAAAACCTCGCTTTTAACCATCCTGATTAAACCAACTTTATTTAAATAAATAAAAACCGTCCAAGTGCGAGTGGGACTCGCGCATGAAGGGTTCCATACCATTATCTATAAAAAATGTTAAATATTTATTTTATTTTATTAATTTTTAAAGTGAATATACAACTTCATATTCTGTGAATATTTCAGGCGTCTACTTGTTGCCGTTATTAATATCGAGCAAAAAACGGCAAAAAAAACACGTTTGTTGTGTGGGAGCCCCCTATATATTTTTTATTATTTTTTTAGTATTTGTTGTTATAGCGGCAACAGACATACATCATCTGTGAAAATTTTAACTGTCTAGCTATTACGGTTCATGAGATACAGCCTGGTGACAAACATACAGACAGACAGACGGACAGTGGAGTCTTCGTAATACGATCCCGTTTTTACCCTTTGGGTACGGACCCCTAAAAACCACGTCCAAATCTTATTATCCGTTTGACAGACGAACAAATACAAACATAATCACACGTTGAACTTATAACGCCTAATTTTTAAGTGGGATCTGTGAACCATAGACATTTGCATTCTCAAGACTACAATCTTAAGACTGCAATCCTAATACCGCAAATGCATTGCCAGCCCTGAGGACTAAGATGGAATGCCTCTATACTAGTCGTTACACTGGTTGTCTTTTCCCCACACCACATAACAATGCGAACACTGCTTGACAGTAGATTAAACTAACCAACCAAGCAACCAACCAACCAACCACCGACCGACCGACCGAATGCTGAGTTGGGACCGTTTCGCAACAATTTCTCTGTCTTGTTCTTTTTGTATCGACTTAATGTAATCTTGTATTATTATGAATAAATGTCTCTTTATCTTTATCTAAAAGAAAAAATCAGTATATGCCATAAAACTTGAATAAATAAATCATTCACTCAATCATTCATTCAAAATGTAATCATGCTAGGACATATGCTAAGGGAAGTAATTAAAGGGTCAGCCGTTATTAAAATTGATCAGCAAAAAAAATCAGCAATTAATTCATTTGGGCAGCATAAAAAGATTTGGGTGGCAATAAATAAAAATCGGGCTACAACTCTTTGTTCAGCAAACAATTTATAAACGGGTAACATTTTAAACAATTTCGATCAGCTTTTTTTGTCATTTGTCTGCCTAATAAACAGTCGAGCTGCAAAATAATTATTTGGGCAGCAAGATTTTACAATTGGTCAGCAGAGAAAACATGTCTGTAAGCAGTTTAATTAAGAGGTATGCATATTAAAATAATGGTCATCTATAATATAGAAGTGGATTGCGTTTAGTTTGAAAAGTCAGCAGTGTTTACAAGTTAAGTTTTGTCACACAATTTTCTATCACAATCACACCCTAGATTAACCAAAATTTGTATCATAAATATGAGGTAGGTTAGGTTAGGTACGTTTTTATATCAGGCCCGGAGGGCCAGAACAACCCAGAAATAGGAGATCCGCGTGAGCGGAGCTCCGTCGACTCTGTTAAATTTGTAAATTTGATGGTGGGTTTGGGATGTGTGTGTTGCCGGCACGGCAGTAAATTTGTTAATTACACCTTTGTGTACACAACTGTACCCAAAAGTGTATCTATTAGGAAACACTGCATTGGTATTTAAAAAGGGGATCTATAAGGAATAAAGGCGAACTTTTTTCAAGGGTGTATCTGCGAGGAAAGTGTGCCCTAGAAGAATAATTATATATAAATTGAATAATTTACAAAAAAAGAGAGTATATTTGAATGAACTTTGTAATAGTTGCGCCCATTTTGTTGATGACCAATTTGATTTTATTGCTTCCTTTTTTCTGCTGGACAAAATGAATTATTTTGCTTACCTTCTGATTGCTTACCAAAATTTAATTATCTGTGGGTCGTTCAATGCAGCTCAAATATTTAATTTGCTGACCAAAATAATTTAGAGCAGCCCAATATGTCATTAATTGCTGACAGATTTATAAATGTTTGCTAACCATAAGTTGCTTACCAACTAGCTATTTTGGCTGACCAAATACATATTTCTGTTCACCAAAATGAGAATATTTTGCTGACCGGTTAATTGATACCCATATGCTAATACCTACTTGTCTAGTTACCACTAACGAACCGACGACGTCTTGCCTAACGAAATGAACCAGCTGAGCGGGAACTGAACTGAATGGAACGACTGAATGGTTTCATTCGATTGAATGATTTGCTATTACTGGTTGATTATTCCACGACTATCTTAGTATTAGGTTAATTACAGTACAATTGCCTTCGGAGTATAGACAAATTTATTGTGTGTGTAAGTACCCAATTGTTTGAGCCATATTGTTTAGTGTAGAATAGTGTATATTCGGGAATGCAAATAACCGGTTATAAGCGCTTTCAAGCGGTTATTTTCATACAAAAACGGTTATTAACCGGTTAAATTGCATTCCCTAGTGTAGATATTTTTGGTGTCTCGGGAAGGTATATACAGGATGGAAAAAAACTATAGGCCCTGGAGAGGAACTACCTCAAATCCTTAAGATTATTTAACCTAAAGGAAACATTATTTTATTTTTTAAAAGAAACAAAGTAGCATTCAACGATTTTCTAAAATTCGGTTGTCTCGCTCGGGAGTCGAACCAGCTAAAAATTAAAAAAATAAACACTCGCTATTTTATTGTACTAGTCGACACAGTCGATGTTAAATATAAAATTTCCCAAAACATTAGGTCTTACACTCGTCTGTCGTACAGTCAACCAATTTGATTCCTAGACCACTATTGACTTTGTCAATGTGACGTTGTAAAACAAAACATAAGAAGTCTGTAACATTTGGTTGTCAACGTCACTTTAACATAGTCCAAAGTGGCCTAGAAATCAAATTGGTTGACTGTACAAGATATCCATAAAGTTCTGTATCAACATTACCTAGAACTGAAATAAAATTAACGTTTTTTTTATTTCTAAGATCATGTTTAATAGACAGATTTTATCCTGAACAATAATCCTATGGATTAACCTCCCCCCCCCCCTTTGACGGACGCTAAAAAGGAGTAATAGTTTTTATAAACATTTCAAACAGAAAGAAACTATCTTACTTACTCTATCTTTACCTATTTCTGGCAACCCTTTTCACTCAAAAAAAGAAGTAAAACAAGTAAATACAATAAACTTGAAGCCACGAAAAGCTGATAAGTCGGATCGTTTATTTCCGAACGCAATAGTCTGTGGCCTGAAGTGTATTATGAGCGCGCCAGAAACAGGTGATGTCAAAAACGAAACGCTCTTTGTCTTCTCAAATCTTTGTACACTGGAGGCCGCTGATAAGTAATGACTATTTTTTTTAAAAATGTTTTTCGAATTCAAATAAAAAAAAAAATATGAGCGCAAATATTTGTCCCTGTCTTGGATGTTTCCTATGTACCTATTTAAATATTGTATCCTACTAATATTATAAATGCGAAAATTTGTGAGTGTTAGTTTGTTACTCCTTCACGCTGCAACGGCTAGACGGATTTAGATGAAATTTGGAATGGGATAGCTTATACACTGGATTAACACATAGGCTACTACTATTTATCCCGGAAATTTAAAAAAAGCGATAACGACAACGGAATAACGATAATTGAAATTTACGCAGAAGAGGTCGCGGGCAGAAGCTAGTTTCTCTATATAAGCAAATTTATCGTTGTCTAGTACCCATAGTTCAAGCCTAGTGCTTAGTTTTGGACTAGGTCAATTTGTATGAGATTTTATTCGTCGTTGATGGCACATCACGCCAAAACGCAACAAACTGGCATAGACGCATTCCCTCTTAATCCTTAGATAAATAAACGGAGGAATAAACTTCTCCTCCGGCCCTTCAGCACTGGCTGGGGTAGTATCCGCGGGAGTTTTTAACTTCATTCACAACAAGGGGCATTGGTGTTTTTAGCCGGTGCGAGCCCGGCAGTACCTGGGCCCTCCATTCCCAGGTCTCCGGAAGGGATTTTCATCTCTGCCCCTTTTAAATGTAATTTTCAATATCCTGCTAACAAAAGCAAGGACTTAAGTCTTTGGCCATTCAGGCGATAACCCAAAAAAAAAATCCTTAGGGTTAACATTAAGATTGCAAACGTCCATGGGCCACCTTATCAGATGGCCTGTATGCTTGTTTGTCTTATCCTTGTCGTAAAAAAAAAACAATGTCGAATACAACGTATCTTATTTATGCTACTTAATTGTGTACCAACATTGGCCTAAAGTGTACAAATACAGCTGCGTACCAAAATTTACAATCACAGATACGGTCCGGATTTTATTTGAATAATTTAAGGAGGCATCGCACGCCCCGACGCGATCTTATCACTTAAATAGCGTACACACCCCCTTACTCGGTCGGCGCGGATGTGGTAAGAGGTATTAAAAAAATTGCTTATGTGAATAGAAAAATAAACACCAAATTATAAAAAAAAACCGGACAAGGCGAGTGGGATTCGCCCACCGAGGGTTCCGCACATGACACGGTCAACTCAATTCAAAATTTGCACCACCGCCGTTCCTTGCATAAATACCCTGTTTTTTTTGTGATTTAACTAAAAATGTACAGATTTCAGATTTTTTCCTATACTTGTAGTAAAAGACGGTGTTACTTGCCAAATTTCATAGTTCTGGGTCAATGGGAAATACCCTATACATTTAGATTCCCTCGAGAGTGTCGAAATACACGTTTTTGCGACATAAACGGCCGTATCTTTTTTTTACGTAAATGTAGAAGTTTGATTTTTTCACAGCATCAAGGGACTGTAGATTTGAGTATATGGTTTAAATTTCAACTCGATACCTTTACGGGTTCCCGAGATAAAGGGTCTTGACACACGGACAGACGGACAGACGGACAACAAAGTGATCTTATAAGGGTTCCGTTTTTACCTTTTGAGGTACGGAACTCTAAAAGTATTTAAAAACGATGATGCTTATTACTACCAAAAAGGTGGGTATTCTTTTTCGGGTGTATGTATCTATGTATTTATGGCTGAGTTTTTTTAATTCCTGCACAGCTTGCACAAGCTGCCCGCGACATATTTGTCGCTCGGATCTCCCTTTCTATCCATTCAGTAACGATAGAGATGCACTGCACGGCCCGGGTAGCACAAGTTGTATTTTCTCGCTTGTTGCTCAGTGCATCTGTATCGTTACTGAATAGATAGAAAGGGAGATCCGAGCGACAAACATATCGCGGGCAACTTGTGCTAGCCGTGCTGAGCGACAAGCGAGAAAATACAACTTGTGCTACCCGTGCAGAAGGCTCAACAATTGAAGAGCGGGATGTCGTTGAAATATACTTTACCAAAGCTACCTGTGATTCTCGCAACATTAATTTACCGATTCTTTATTAAGATAAATCGAATAGTCGGTATCAGACAATATAAAATTGCTATAAATTTATCTGTCTATACCTGAAGTAATGGAATGACAGGCCGACGAGGATACAGCTATCTGTTAGAATGAGAAAGTTATATACACAAGCTTCTGTATAATACGATGAATTGACAGGCGAAAATCTGTCAGTAGTGCCCATTATTCCCGTTTGGCATTACGCAATTTACGCAACGTAGTTTGGCAAATTGTTATATCATGTCATGTGTTTAATATCATTTAAAATCACTACATAGCATAAAACAAAATCGCCTCCCACTGTCTGTCTGTCCCTATGTATGCTTATATCTTTAAAACTACGCAACGGATTTTGATGCGGTTTTTTTAATAGATAAGATAGATAGATAGATAGATAGATAAAACGTTTATTTGATGCTTCAATCACACACATACAATTGTCATATTTGGTGGAAAATAACAATAATAGAGTGATTTAAGGGGAAGGTTTTTATTAATAATAAGTTCTGGATTTTGTACGGGTGTAACAGACAACTTACAAGCGAAGCGAGAACGGGTCGCTAGTTATTAAATAAATAAAAAAAAAATGCAAAACCTTCATGCCGCATCCACACACCTTTGTAACTCAGCTCCACGTCCAAATGTTGCCATACCAATAAAAATTCCCACCGAGGTGTTGTAGCAAATGCCGGTGTTTAAGCTGGCAACACCGCAATAAGGGGGTAGATGGTAGATAACGATTAATTCAGATATCAGGAAATAATTAAATATTGTTGACAAAAGGGTAGGAAATATTGCGCGCGTTAAATATATCAGATAACTTGTTATACGAATACTTTGTTATACGATAAATATTTTGGATCCAAGCGTGGCAGTGTTTTTTTATCTAGTCGTCTGATTTTACTTAATTGGCACTTGTCCCACCGCGGGCGATGAGCGGGAAGCGAGTACAGCCAGCGATCAACTATTAATATATGTGTCTCTTTTATTGACACGGGATCTATACTTTTGTTTCGCTAAACTAGTAGCGAGAGTCCTCGCCGGCAGTGTGAACAGCCAGCGATGAACTATAAATATATCTCTCTCTTTTCTTTACATCGGAGCGATTATCTTTTGTTCGTTTCTTGGGCGAGAAAATCGCCGATAGTTCATCGCTTACTCGCCGGCGGTGGGACAAGTGCCTAGATTGAAACTGTATTTTTGTACACGAATGATCGATAGTCGATCATCGATTAGTAATCGACGATGTTCGATCGATCATAAGTTGTTAGAGTAGATTGGTTGACTTAGATCGACGTTGGTCGATCCATACTTTAGAACGACGATCGATGGATCGAAGAATAAAAATACATATTTGAAATATGTTCATATGCCTAGGTAATGTAAAAAAACATTTTTAATTTGGTTGGTATGTGATTATTTCTTACTGTTGTTTAACCCTGTTATGATGTTGAAGAAATTCTTGAGACGTTTTGACTTACCTGAAAGAAAAGAAAGAAGATTAAAAAAGGTTCTAGGCTCTTAGATAAATATTAGGGATATGTAAATAAACCTGAGACCCTTTCCATATCCTAAGTCCTAAGCTTAAAATAACTTCAACCTAGCTTAATGTCGCGTCTTTTTATATCACAAAAATCTAACTGATAGTACTGAAAGTTTATAACTTATAACTAACTCGACAGACGAATTATTAAGCGTCGAGTTCAGAGCATACAAACAACACTTTAGGGCGTGCATTCTCAATCAGGTAACTTCTAACTTACTAACTTAGGTTGCACAAAAATTATAAAAAAACGGGCGAAGTGCGAGTCGGACTCGCGCACAAAGGGTTCCGTACCCTTATCTATACAACATTGGCAAAAAACAGCAAAGAAATCACGTTTCTTGTATATTTCCCCTTAAATATTTATTTTATTCTGTTTTAGTATTTGTTGTTATAGCAGCCACAGAAATGCATCTTCTGTAAAAATTCAACTGTCTAGCTAGCTATCACAGTTCATGAGTTACAGCCTGCTACCAGACAGACGGACGGACGGAAAGCGGAGTCTTAGTAATAGGGTCCCGTTTTTACCCTTTTGGTACGGAACCTTAAAAGAAATGGAAAAATCCTAGCTATATACAAAACAATCGTTTAAAACAGTATTCTAAGGTCCAAAACATGCCAAGACCTTAAATATTACTCCCCTTACTAATAAACGTTAAGTAACGGTGGTATAGCTATACAATGTTTTGTCCTTATCTGTCTAATTCAAATGTCACAATGACAGATAAGGACAAAACATTGTATAGCTATACCACCGTTACTCAACGTTTATTAGTAAGGGGGTACAAATATACAAACAACGTCCACTAACCAATTAACATAAAAATTAAATTGTATGACAAACGGCCGCAAAACGTCCACGCACGTTTTTAAACGCCGGTAATAGATTGTAAAGAGGCAATTTATATCGGGCCGTACACACCAGCCGCGGCAGCGCGACGGTGACTGAGACTAATGCGTTTCCTTGTATAGAGATTTATTTTTGGGGTTCCGCTTTAGTAAGAGTTATTTGAGCGGCGAAGTAAAACGATTCCTGAATGGGATTAATTTTATTTAGATTTTTAAAGATAAATAAGTCGACGGTAGAAAGGAGAAACCCTTTAAGCGACGTGATGGGCGAAATTGAGTTATTATATCGTTGGAATCGGCTTTTTTTTCTGCGTCTTTTGAGCCGGGTTACTATTTCGCCCATCATGTCGCTTAAAGGGTTTCTCCTTTCCACCGCCGAAACGATCATTTATGTACCTTGTCACTTTAACGTCGTGTTTGAAATGTTATACAAAATTGTGAAACGGTTGAAAGCGACAAGACATTTTTCAACAAAATCATCACGCAGAATTTTGTCGTCACATGAGTTTTATTTATTTACTAGCCTTACCGAACCTAACCTACGTAATTAATATTGAAGATATCCCGAAAAAATAATGGATTCAGCAGAAAATACCATTCGACGAAATTAATGATACAATCGATAAAGTGAAATTCGATACAACTATGTGTTACAATTGTATTGTATTATAGATACCTATATTTTATCTTAAAAAAAACAGAGTTCCCGCAAACCCCTGTCAGTCTAAATTAAGCCAAAGGAGATTCATGTCACTACAATTAACTGGCGATATAACCTTAACCTTCCCTCCCACTATTCACCCCTGACTCTAATTTAAGTGTAACTCCCCCCTAATTGGGGTGCATTAAGCCTGGACCATATAAACTGATTTATCTGCCGCTGAGGCATCAAAATGGCGGACGTAATTGCAAATGGCAGATTATGGGTTATGTTTTATTTGTATTTTAAGTCGTGCACTCAATTTGTTGAGGATTAGAAATTCACTATTTGATATTAAAAATGGATGATTTAGTGTGTGGGATGTACACATTAGGCCTAATTTAGGCACGATTTATATTTTATTTATGATAATTATTGCAATCCATACTTCTACACTAACCCCCTTACTAATAAAAGTTGAGTAACGGTGGTATAGCTATACAATGGTTTGACCTTATCTGTCAAATTCAAATGTCACAATGACAGAAGGACGCTTACACAACGTTTATTAGTAAGGGGGTAAGTGCACCTTGCATTTTGCTCCTTATTAAATTACGTGGTTTAACAGTATCACCGACGAGTTGTATTGTGTTGTACGTTACTTAAATACAATTTAAACTGACATGAGTCACTTTTGTAATTTTTCCTTATCTACTGCTCTAACGTCTGTGATAAAGGGCCCCACTGAAAATTAGCGTCGTGGCTCGCCTCGGCATAGTACTGAGTGGGTCCCTTATTGAACCAACGTACGGCACAGATGAAAATATATGTATATTTTTTTATTGTAAACCGTGTCGTTTTTGTGTCAGTAAATTTTCTTTCTTTCTTCTTTCTATAAACGGTGCGTAAATTACGGTGCGTACTATCACGAACGTTAATTTGTGACCCATATCAACAAAAATATGCTTGAAGTCGTCAATGTCATTAGAGATGTCAAGTCATTTGTAACTTTTAGGAAACTCAACCATGACTCAACCTTATTGTTGTAGAATGTCAGATTGACTTTGGACCTAAGGTGGGTACGAAATTAAAGTTCGCGACTGTACAATACAGTCCGTCAAAAATGACGCCATGTAATTACTATGACCCATTCTTTATTGACGCAACGTCACCGTATTTTACGCGTCGGTGTGGCCGATGCCTTATCCGTAATTAATTCGTAGTAACGTCACAACTCTTCATTAACAACATTTTTGCATCTTGTCCAACATCATTAGCTATGCCCCTACACTCCTAAGACTATGCGAATTATGTGGAATACCGTTGTAGAACATTTAAATAACCATTTGGCTCTGGGAGACATATCTACCATTACCAGATGACTCCGGTCGTAGCGTTCCGACTAGCTATCACCAAATTGAGCTCAGCCGCATTGCAGTGTAGTAATCACTTCAATAGAGCTTGAGTATTAAGAGCCACATAATATGATATTTCATCATGTTTCAGTCTCTGCGTTTGTTTTTATAGGTATATTTAATGCTTATAACTTATAAATTAAGGGACTAAAGGCTGTGTAGTGCTGGTAGGCGATGGGTTTGCAACCTGTCACTAATACACTGGATAATATCTTAGCCTGGTTGTGCAAAATATGGTCACAGAATTATCAACAAGTTTTTGGAGTTGTTGGTGAGTGTGGCTCTGCCTACCCCACTCTGGGAATGAAGGCGTGAGTTTATGTGTATTTAATGCTTATATTTATTTAAAGATAGTAGGGAATTTATATGGATTTTTTAAAACGCAATTTAACAAAATATGAAAATACCGTAATAGAGATCACAAAAAGTGAAATTAGAATTAAAATCGGCCAAGAAATACGGATGATACAAGCATTTTAAACTGCTAATTAGACCAGAGAGATTTAGATACGCCGTGTGATGTCATGTATAGGTATTACACGTCGGCCGTATACCTATACTCCATGTTAAATTCTGTTTTGCTAGAAAGAGATAGGCACAAAATCTTTAGGGTGGTAATATATAGTAATATAATAGTATATTTAATCTAATATAATAAATAGTACCTAGTACGGTCGACCAAGAAAGTGGTCTAACAGTTTTGACAAAAGTTTCTGTGAGATCTAATTATCGCTAAGGTTGACACTTGTCACTGTCATAATATTATTGCAAGGGAAAATCCAACTAGCTGTATCAAGACGTGCAAATGAACTTCAACCGTAGGGTGGTAGACCACATTTCTGGCCGACTGTACCAACTATTTAGCACTCTTTTTGATGCCACCAGCAAATTAATGTTTGCGAAATGTTATAAATAAAGAAAGACGCTTATTAACGTACATAAAAACAAATATGTAGAATGTACCAGTATGTAAGTACTTATGAATCTTATTGTGTGAAACAAAACGCATAAAAACATACAAAATACATACATCCGACCCTTAAACAGCCCTGCATATATCACTCATCGTGGACGACCCCCGCTCGGGCCGTTAAGCGTTTTTCTTTTCAATTTACTGCAGGCCCGTGTTGCTCCGAAATTCTCTAATTAATGGCGGACTATTACTTACCTCTTGTAAGAGCTGAGAGTGGGAAAAGAGTTGATAAATGGGGGATTAAGCGTTTTGAAATTTAGCGAAAAGTGTTTCTTTTACGTTGGGAATTTATTTCAGTGTATTGTAAAGATACATTCAACATTTTACACTTTCAACACAAATAACAAATTGATTATGACGTGTTATCGTTTTGTCGACGTTATAGCTCTGTATACTTGATAGTAATGGCGGCCGAGTTAAAAATAATAGGTAGACCAAAAGCAATTAGGTTTTACCGATTAGAATGGAGCCCAGATGAGGTGGAATCAAGAAGGGTGCTAAATGGCACTATATTGGGTATTGCCACGGAATAGAAAAAACAGTGGAAGTGCCATGAGCTTCGCTTCGTATCAGACCTCTTGTCGCCAATACTTACACTATCATAAAAACAACACGCCACCATAGAAAATATTTTTGGTGCGTCTATCGTTTTTACATTCCAAAATAGCACAATAAGGCGTGCTTCTGGATCTATTTCCTATTTTGGAAATATTATTCGCACAAGCGATCGCGGTATAACTGAGCTACGTTGCGCGGAACTCCGCATAACCATGCCACACGTGACACACCCACATCAAACTTCTACTGTTTTTTCTATTCTGTGGGCATTGCTGAAGAATGACTGAATAACCATTATAATTTGTTATCCGTTTCTGCAAGTTTTTTTATAATACGTTTGTTTTTTATGTGCTCAGTTCTAATCTTGAAAGGCAATTTTGAAACAGTTCTCGTTATTAGAATGAGCTGAAATTTGGAATACATATAATGGCCCGTCTACACGTCGGCGGATAATGGGCGTGCGTAAGGGACGGAGCAATACGTAAGAGTGATATGCAGGAATATGTTGCTCACTCTAAGGTGTAAATGCGTCCTTTACCCACGCCCATAATCCGCCGACGTGTAGAGGGGCCTACATATATGCAAATCCAGTGACAGTTCAATACTACGGCGCCGAAGAGCTGATCTGATGGAGTCGGAAGGTGGAAAGCAATACCTCCGCCGTACTTAATAACAAAATGGTTGATATTTTTTTTACAGAAATAGCCTATTTCTATGGCCAACAAGATCCTATCATAAGGTTCTGCTGTCCGTCCATCTGTCACAAGGCTGTATCAATGAAACCTAATCGCTTGACACTTGGAATTTTCACAGAGTGTTATGGCCGCTATAATATCAAATAATTAAAATAAAATATAGTTAAAAATTAAAGTGGTTAAACTTGTTCTATTTTGCCATTTTTTGTTCGATCTTAATATTGTATAGTGGTACGGAACCCTTCGTGTACTTGCCCTTTTTTATTTTTAATACATTAAACCACTATTGCCTTTTTAGGGTTCCGTACCCAAAGGGTAAAAACGGGACACTATTACTAAGACTCCGCTTTCCGTCTGTGTGTCTGTCACCAGGCTGTATCTCATGAACCGTGATAGCTAGACAGTTGAAATTTTCACAGATAATGTATTTTTGTTGCCGCTATAACAACAAATATTAAAAACAGAATAAAATAAATATTTAAGGGGGGCTCCGATACAACAAACGTGATTTTTTTGTTGTTTTTAGCTTATGTTGTATAGATAATGGTACGGAACCCTTCGTGCGCGAGTCCGACTCGCACTTGGCCGGTTTTTATTATTGTTAATACAAGGAATCTAATAAACAAAAATATATATTTGAAAGCAAACCAAAGAAAGCTCAAAATACTATACCTAATCACGTGTCATTTGATAATAAACCTTTTGTAATGACAAATGTATAACATTACGTGAAACAAACGGAATGAAACGTCTACAAATAAAATGTATTTGCCATGCCTCGTGTTTCTAAAAAGAATTTCAGCTTAGAGAGAAATTTATTTTCTCACTCACTACGATTTTACCAAATATGTTACATTTATTAAAATTTGTGTAGCGTTTTACTCGAAAATTGCTTATTCTCACTTTTGTTGGAAAAATAAGTTTTGTGGAGACTAGTTATTTTTTTACGGTTTGTTTATTTCTGTATAATTAAAGCGGTTAATTAAACTGAATGTTGAAAGTAAGGTATTCTAGTCGTGTTTTAATATTTTGGCAACGTTAACAGTTTTTACAAACCTAACCTATGTACGGTAATGTATAATATAAGTTTACAGTTGTATAAATTAAACTGTATTGAATGAAACTTGTCGCATTCTAAGTGTCGCATGTGTTAAATGTTTAAATTCAATTTACGAGATGTATTGGCACGGTGACCGATGGTTTTGTCAAACAATCGTAGAGTCGCCCCCAGGCTAAATATAATAAAAATAAACTTTAACATCAAGAATCTGCGTTTCCATCCTTTATAGTTTCTGACACTTATATAAGTAGAAGAGTGACGGATACTTTAGCCACATTTTGTCAAGCGAGAAACTCAACCAGGGGGGCTAGTATAGGCCCCCTGGGGGCTTAGTATACTACGCGAGATTTACTGTCATATTTTACGTCATTCCTATGAAAATAAGAAAATATGTCATAACGTCACACTTTAAGATGCTTAGTAATAAAAGGACTCAATTCACACAAAATACAATTTTATTTAAAACCTTAAATGTTACCCTTACGTTAGAATATGGAAGACATATTTGACACTAAATCGCGTTTGACGAGTTTTGACGTATTCTCCTCGCCTCGTATGCTAAGCCCACTGTTTGTAAGAAAAAACATTCATCCCGAGGCAATCAGTATTTAACCAAAACAAAATAATTAAAGCCTGTCTTAAACATAATGAACCCATTGTAACCCTTTTAAAAGCTTTTTCTAAACACAAATTGGAATATTGTAAAAATATTATTATAAAATATAATTAAAATAATAGCGCCCTTTATGCTGAGTATCTTTTGTGCCGCAGTTTATTACGGCGACGAGAAAGGTGGATAACTTGGATGTAGGAAGAATTGATACGGCGGAATCTAAAGGTTACAAGTAATAGACATGAGGTAGGTAAACTACTCTCATCAAAATCAACTTTTCAAACATAAACCTAATCAGTGATTTCTTAAATAAGTAGATTTCTTTTTAATAAAAAAATCAAGTTTTGTTAAAAAATATGTTTACTGATAGACATGTCTTACTTATTTAAATAAATTTAAAAGTGGGAACACAAGAAAAATCCAAATCACTTTTTCCTTACGCTATGTTATGCTGGAGCTATTTTAGATGAAATGCATAATTATTATTTTTATTTTTTGGTTAGGTTAGGTTTGATTTAAAAGCGATAAAAAATAAAGTCAATCAAAAGATTGCATTCGAAATTATGTAGTGTAACCTGTAAAAGTACGTTATACTTTTTAAACAAAAAATACGTTATTTTTAAATAAAATATTTTGCATACATACACAGAACAGCCAATGTTAACACTACTGTGAAACCACCAACGTGTTTCAGATCGATTCACCAGTTTCAATAAGAAAAAAAATGCTGTTATTGCTTTTCCAAACCCCAATAAAATACTTTAATCTAATAACGCATCTATAAACACTCACTGAAACCAGGGTAGTGATTCTTTCAAAAGCAAAGGTGAGCGAATGCAGGAGTGATAGCAAGCGGCGAGTTTAAGTAGTCCCTTCAAAGCCAACAAAACACATTTCAGCGCGTGTATTCAATTTCACAGCATGGCTTCTCGAACGTATAGGGCTGCCTAATTGAGAATGCACGCGCTAATATGTGTTTTGCTCGCTCTGACGGGACTACTTAAACTCGCCGCTTGGACTTCACTCCTGCATTCGCTCACCTTTGCTTTTGAGAGAATCTATAACCAGGAACCCCGATAACTAAACAAATCGGACCCGCTTTAGAGCTATTAGCACTAAACTAAAAACCACTATTCCCAAGACGCCGCCTCCAATTGACACCTTTCTTCTTTCTTGGCATTAGCGCCCTTTTTAATATCAATTCATGACAAGGGTGCTCCTCTAAGGGCTGACATTTCCGTGCCTCATTCTGCCCACTGGTGGGACAGTTTATAAAATAGCAGCTTGAAAAGGTTGGTAGGTCGTGGTTATTAGGTCAGGAACATTCTATACTAATCTATTAGGGGTAAGGTTTAACATGATTTTGGTTTCTGGTGATGGTGGTTCTGGTAGTTGCGTATTACTGTAATTTTAATGCGTGTCTTGTTGCACTGTGGTTGCAGGTTTTTGCAAAACAGAGGCCCAAGCCAAGATGCATTACGCTAACTAGCGTTTCTATTCGTTTCATTTTTAAACCTATCGCGTCACTGTTAAATAGATGACGTGATACGAAGAGTAACTTGATATATCAGTGACGGGATTGGTTTAAAAACGAAATGAATAAAAACGCTAGTTGCGTAGCGTAATGCATCTTGGCTAGAAACTCAGCTCAGTTAACATTAAACCTACCTAACTTTGCCAAATTTTTAAAACCTCGCGGGTTTCTTAAATTCGCCGTATAATAATTCATCCACGAAATGTTAAAGAGTATTAAGCTTCCAGTAAGTACATACTGCGATCATATAATCAGCGACCGGAAAACCTGTTCGTTTGCTTAAGCCGTTCGAATCGATATCCCCTTCATACGATAACCCAAACGTTTCGGTAAGCCTTTCATCTCAGCCAAGCTTAGCCGTTCATTACGATAGCCCGTTCAAGCCGGGTAACCCGATCCGTAACAACCGGTAACGGCTTACCGAATCAGATAGGTTTTCGAACTAACCGCTTATCGTTCGGGTTACGGTAACCCGTTCCATCTCCTCTTTTCTCGCACCGCACGCGACGTGGTATGTGTAAAAACTAAAATATCTTAACAGGTTCAATCAGCGCAACAAGGAGTAACCCGTTTGCGGCTTATTGATACCGGTAAGCGGTAAGCCGAATTAATTCAATCGAAGCGATAGCCTTTATAGCGGGTAAGCTGATTAGAGGGTTACCGACACAGGGGGGTTTTTAAAAACCAGCTTGATAAAAACCCGTTCAAAAACCCAGGTTACGGTAAGCGGGTCCGGTCCCTGGTGGTTTTTTCAGTGATAATACAATACTTACAAATTAAAAATTACGAACTTGGTACTTAGTTTTCCTACTTGACAACACTACAATGTCAAAGTCTCTCAATTCTCTCTCTGTTATTTTATAACAAAAGATCAATAATGGTCGGAGCATACAAAAGGTCTAACAGAACACTCTTTATCTATTATTGTGTCTTTCTTCACATTTATAATAAAAGTTGATGTTTGTTTTGCAGTGTGTTTTTGACAAATAAATGTTGTGAGTTCAGGTTTATAACACTAGCTTCTGCTCACGGCGGTCTGCGTTGACTAATCCACGGGAACAGTGTTTTTACCACAAAGGTAGTCTTTGTGTTAATTCAGGGTATAGCTATCCCCATTTAAAATTTAATCCAAATCCGTCCAGCCGTTTCAGTGCGAAGGAGTAACCAACATTCTAACTCACATATGTACAAACTTTCGCGTTTATAAAAATGAGTATGATTTTAAGTTAGTATTTATAAACATATTTTTCACTCACAAATGTTTTAATTGTAAGTACGTACTTTGTTTCAGAAAAAACTATTTTTTCAAGTAGAAACATTTTTGGCAAAAATCCTATTATTTTTTTGCATTCATCATAAATATGAATTGGATGAACCTTGAGATCACCCTGTATCACTTTACCATAGAGATTTAGCTATTATTAAAATGTAACGTGCGTTACGGCAGCGGGTCCGTTCGAGACAATATCTAGGTCTCTATTAACATTTTTTTCCGTCATCGCCTCTTGAGCCAGTAATGAATTATTCAGAGCGAGAGTCGAGGTTTTGTGTGACCTCCCGATCTGTGTGCGCGGCTGTAGCGGGCTCTTTAGGAACAATTGGTTCTAGTTTGAGCTGATGATGGAAGATTATGAGTGAGACAAGAGTACAATAAAAAAAAATATGAGTATTTGTAAGGTTGACTATATATGTTTTTTTTTCTTTGACATGGATCTTTACAGCTGCAGATTAAACAAAACTCAGAATTAAAATATTATCAGTACGTACTTAACAATCGCCTCAACAGTAATAAAAATAACTGTGATTCTGCAACAATGTTCCCTAGATATTGAATTATAATCAGGTTAACATAATTTATTCCAAATTTCAGCCCATTTCCATAGCGAAAAGTGGTTAAAAAATTATTTTGAACTCAACGCACAAACAAGCAAACATATGGAGTCCAATTAAAGCTTATAAAACCCTTCCTATACGGGGTTAACTAAGTAAGTACTATACTATATAAGTAAGAACTTAATGTTATAAGTAAAGCAAAATCATTCATGCAAAATATAAACCTTTTACACGTTTCTAGAGCGCGTTTTATGTATTACATCTTTAAATATAAATGATATGAAAAAGAACCAACAGTGGACAGCTAGCTCAACGCACTCGAAGGGTACCTACAGGGCGGTTTTTTCTGCGACAACAGCCTCAACCGACGCCTGAATACCGCAGATTCGATCCCAGCTATTTCCAAACATTTCATTGTTTTGCCATTGGCCCTCGTAGCTTTGGCTCTTAAAGATAGTTCACTGCGTGCGGTCGATTTAAAAGGAACTAAGTAGTATTTTATTGGGTCCTTGCCTATGAAATTGGCGTTATTTTTACGTGTTTTATTTCGGAATTTATTCATTTCAATTTTAACTTCCAAATTATTTTTTAATTTCATTAATACAGTATGTTACAAAGGTTTTAGATACAAATAATATGGTTCAATTTCTTACTTAGTGTTTAAAATTAAAGTGTGAACTCAACTCTTTTCATGTGCTGTGAGTTCAAGTGTTTCAAATACGCAGAGTTTTATGAAGCTAACAATTTTCAAGTAATTAAGATATGTATAATATACCTTAGAAGTGTCCAATATTCCTGATAGAATTTTGTTTGCTTTGCATTTGACGTTACTAAATAATCCGCAAAGTAAATGTATGAAAACCACCGTTTTCATAAAATTCTCCATTTAAAACGCCAATTTCATAGGTAAGGACCCAATAAAATACTAATTAGTTAATATTTAAATGATGAACATCCTTTATTACTCTTTGTCTTAAACATTGGAAGCTTCTTTCACGATATGGAGAAGGCAAACGAGCACACCTGAGGCTCTTAGGTTAGGTTAGAACTGTGAGCTATGTACATATGCTTCGCATGTCTTATGCGCAACCAGTTTATGCGTTTATACTGTATGACCATTATAAAGTATGCATATATTATTTTATGCGCATCAAATGTACGCCCATAACACAGTATTCACAAAAATGTATGGCTTAATACAGTTATGCATAAAGATGATTATGAGGACACTACGTATGCTTATAAAAAATATGACTTCAAACTTTATGCAACCCGATATGGACCCATTCTAATCATAAGCGACTGATCTATTTTATTCTGTGTCATTAACGTTCTAGAAAGTCTGATTATACTTTTAAATCCCAATTTCGTCAGCTCTCGCCCTTCGTTAGGGCTAGATTTGAACTGACGAATCCTAATTACTATTGGTATTGGGCTTTGGTACCTTGTCGCTTTAATGCCTTTGAAAGATTCGCGAAGGAGTTCAAACATGACGTTAAGGTGATAAAGTACTTTAAAGTGCAGCTAATAAGGCCGACCCAAATAAACAACAGAAAAATATTTACTATAGCTTTTGTCCGCGACTCCGTCTTCGTAGAAGTCGTTTATCGCTGCTCGCTGCTCCCTCGGGAACTGTCCTATGTCTTATTCCAGGACCTAACCTATTTGTGTGCCAAATTTCATCCTGATCCGATCAGTGGTATCAAATAAAATGAGGAAAAGAACATACAATTTATTTTTGACATGAAAAAACAAAGTCATGCTCTAAAAATTGGTGTCCATTTTTTTTTTTTATATTTAATACTATGAAATCTAATGTAGTGAAAAAGCCAAGTTCCCAAATACTTCCACCCCTATTTCAATATTTCATTTAAAACCATTGTTCAAAACAAATCAATCATTCTTTATTTTTCCTCGCGTCTTTAGAAAAAAAGTGTTTACTTAGGATTTACTTGATTTATGAAGCGAAAGCAATAATCGCAAAATAATTAATATTAATGGGTTTGTTTCTTTAGTGCAATGTAGAGAATGGAAATTAATTAGAAAAAGGCATTTCAATGCAAAGTAATTGATAATTAATGGCACGTGCATTGAATCCATTTGTTTGTTGCGTAAAAAAAATCCGATTTGGTAGCAACCCTGCCTTGAAGGTAGCGGTCCCGGGTTCAAATCCCGGTAATAGCAAATATTTTAGTGATAAGCACGAGTACTTGTTTCTGAGTCTTGGATGTTTTTTATGTATTTATGTATTTATGTCTTTATACATATAAGTCTTTATATGATTGTCTAGTACCCATAGCACAAGCCTAGAGCTTAGTTTGGGACTAGGTCAATTTGTGTGCCATTGTCCCCTGATATTTATTATTTATTCATATAAAAATCTCTTGAATATTATGAATTAACGATTAACTTGTAAATATTCATACTCAAAATGTTGACACAAATAATAAAAAAAATATTCAGCATTTCAAGTGAAAGACTTGATTTCCACGTTAAACTCCAACATAAACCACTTCAAATTACAGCAAAGTAACATTTATTCCCTTAGCTATTTCTACCAATAACAAAACACATTTTCATTTGCACACCAATTAACCAAATTAACGCTACTTTTAATCACATTCACCAAAAGTCGTCAAACACTCAAGTCGAGAGCTCTCGCAGTCCCCATAATTGCCCCCCTTGCCTCTTGGGTAACATTTCGAGAAAAAAATGTGAAATAATGCCGGTAACAATATTTTACGGGCTACGTAAAGAAGAGTAACAATTTCAGGAATATATTTACGAATTTAACGTTTCAGAGACGCGAGGCGACCCGGGTGCTTTACTAGTGTTTACTCGTGAGAAACTCGATCGCATTTCGGTTTTTTTCACATAATCAAAATTAGCGAGATATAAAACGTAAACGAGTAAGAATCTCACTATTGGTTTCCGATACAGAGGCCCTACTCTGAAAATCGAATTTCGAAGTTACGTTAGCTCCATCACTGTCACTCGTCATTCGAGCCTAAATCGAGAGAAGCGGATGTAGCTAAAGTAACTTCGAACTTCGATTTTCAAAGTAGGGCTTTTACCTTAGTCGAGATCTATTATGGTCGTGTTTATCGATGTGGATAAACGTAGATAAAAAATCTGTCACTCTCTGACCAGTACGCAAGAGCGAGAGTGACGGATGCTTTATCCACCGCGATAAAGGCGACCATAATACGGGTCCTGCACGGATAGCACGAGTTGTATTTTCTCGCATGTCGCTCAGTGCGTCTCTATCGTTACTGTCTAGATAGAAAGGGAGAAAAGTCGACGATACAGCGAGCTTACCTAGAAGGCTAAGGACTCATTTGATCGAATATATCATTTCATCAAATTTCATTCCATCAAAAGCTAATTTCTGTTTAAACCTTAATGTTTTTAGGTTATCTTAAGCATGGGTTACGTAGGTTAGGTTAGGCTAGACCTGTGACTGCGGGTGATAGCTCGGGGGGTATATCACCTGCAGTAAGAGGTCCTGAGCTGGAAGGCCCCTGCTGTGTTCCAGGGTGCCCTCAGCGGAGTAGGCGAGGAGCCTTGCAAAAGCCCCCGCCGTAAGGCGAGCCCAAAGGGCATCCGCTATTGCGGGGCTACGTTTTGGCGCTATAGCGGTCCCGTAGCCCCCTCCTAAAGCGATTGGCGCAACACCCGGGCGTTTTAGTCCGTGCAAGTCGGACATAACCCGTCCTGGCCCCGTCGGGGCGGGTATGCATAGACATTTCAAACGGGTCAAAAAAAAAGGTTAGACCTGTGACCACCAAAAATTATCTCCCGCACGTGTCGACGAAATGAAACATCGGCGAAGTAAAACATTATATGAATAGTGTCAGTGATTCAAGGGTAAACTTTTGAAGGACAGGAAGTGTACAGTCAACCAATTTGATTTGTAGGCCACTTTGGACTATGTTAAAGTGACGTTGACAACCAAAACGTAAGAGACTTCCTATTATTTGGTTTACAACGTCACGTTGACAAAGTCAATAGTGGCCTAGGAATCAAATTGGTTGACTGTACATGCACATACGATACATTTTGTCCCGGAAGTATTGTTTCTGAACAAGGAAAACATGAAAAACGAATGCTACGCGTACGAAGTCGCGGCTAATAGCTAGTAAAATATGTCCCCCCTCTTTTGGTCGGAGGTTTAAAAATACCACAAAAATTCAGCCAAATTCAATTTATAACATCCTCTAGAGCCGTGCCAAGAAAATCACTGAGTACCTAAGTACCTCGCACTTTTTACGAACCCAAAGTTAAATTACGCTCGAAATCTCAAAAGCAGAGTCAAGGCCAAGTTCTGAAGCCATAAAACCGACTAAGTAAATAATTAAACTGTTGGAAACTTCCAAAGTAAATAAATTAAAGTTAAGTGTCGCGAGTCTCGTGAGTAGTTTAGGTATTCGTATCAAATTTTCAGCGGGAACGTTATTTCCCTGAAGGATTCATTTTGCCGAGTTGAACCTGCAAACGTTGAATAATGAGGAAATTCAATGTTTGCCGCAGGAACGATAATGGAATTTTCGCGTTGTAGTTTTGCAATTTTTGGAACAAACTGGGTATATTTTAACACAGGGAATATAGCAGGGGCTTTGTCTGGAATTTCCTTGCGGAATTGAATAGGAACGTAGATACACCAGGACGAAGACAACAAGAGAGAAGATGGAGTATCTACCTATTACTGCCGTCTAGGAGAAAAAGGAAGGTATGAAAGTGAGTGGGAGGGTCGGAAGGGGTCGCCCTAGGAGTACTTTTTCGAATCAAATCGGAGGAATACTGAAGAAGGGCTGAATCTAAAGTACCCGAAACCGACGTGCGTGCATGACTCGATGTATGAATGTGGAAGAAGTGAAAGAGATTTGTCAGGATCGTAGCAGGTGGAAAGAAGTGGTCTCTGCCTACCCCTCTGGGAAACAGGCGTGATTTAATGTATGTATATCGGTATGAACTTAATACGCGTAGGTACTATTTCTTTTCATCTTGGTCGGCAGATAAGACTGTGGAATAGTAAGATTGTGTTGTATCTTCTATCAGAATACGCACATGTTGGAATCCAGTTCGTCAAGCTGTTCTAATTTGACAATCATTCAGATGAGGGTGTGGTCACTCTACCAGGAGTTCAGAACTTGTAAGGGTCTGCTCTGAACCGGCTGGCCTTACGGTCAAACAGAAGTTAATTGAAATGACATACATATTGGTTGTTGCATAGGATTTACAGAATACCAGCAATGCAGCAACAGCGAATGCTGAGTCGGTACGTACCTGAAACAAAAAAACAAAAATATATTACCTAGTTTTTACAATCAAAAAACAAAAATACCGAATAACATCCTTATAAGTATTTACTTATAGACGAACTGGAAGGTTGTGGTCTTTGCAATATAAAGCTAGAACTTTTGATTCAGAACAAAATTGATGCACACACGTCTGTTTTTTTTTAATAGCTGTAATTTGCTAATGAACAGACGGGCCACTTGATAGTAAGCAGTCACCGGCAAGTTGCTGAGTTGTTGTGTGAGATTGAATCTGTCTGTGAATAAAATATGCCTACCGTCGTGTGACTGCTTTTGCATAATATGGCAGCTGTATTATAAAACTGTGTGTGTCTTCCATACCAACATACATTGTTAAGCATAAAAGTACCTATATGCCCTAATTCAAACATAATTTGATATATTTTGTCATGAAAATTTATTCGGCACGCAATGTATCGGTAATAGCTTATACCTGGACACACAGGCTACTTTTCATCCCGTTCTTGAGTTCCCGAGGGAATAGCGATTATCGAAATCTACGCGGACGAAGTCGCGGGCAGAAGCAAGTAAAAATAAAAATGAAACCCCCCACGTATACACAACACGTGTGTAACACGTATATGTTCATATGTTGCGATTCGAAACTGAGCCGTGTCGGAATGGGCGGCCGGGGTGCACTAACAGTTATACCGAACGGGTAAAACTGCCGGATACTGCTCGTGCGGTGCACACGTGGGCATTCGGGTCATTTTTATATATTGTGACCGAAATTGTATGTACTAGAAAACGGGAACTTGCTCTCAAAATGAAGCTTAACTTATGGCTGATTTACATTGGTTTAGTAAAAGCATGCCAGTAGAAGTACATTGAAGAGTTGGTTTTCACGTTTGAGGCGAGAGCTATTGTAACGACGCAATGTACTTCTACTGGCATGCTTTTACTAAACCAATGTAAATCAGCCATTACTGTCTGGCCTGTTTCACAATCGACAAGTAAAGCATATTTGACAGATAAATTTAGCCCTTTCTCTTTCTGACACTTAAAAATAGACAAGGAGAGAGTCAACTTTAAACGGCAGATAAATTTACTGGTCGATTGTGAAACGGCCCTTACGGCCAAACCCTATATTCAAACCGCGGATAGATAAGGCTTACCAAAGGTTAAAATTTGACATTTGTCCATACAAAATGTGTCAAATTTTAATCCGAAGTAAGCCTATCTATCCGCGGTTTGAATATAGGGTTCGGCCATTAGAGTAGTGTCTGAAATGTCACGCATTGTCAGAGGCCATATCCAAGATTGCAAACGCTCCTAACATTTTTCTTTCCGTCACTCAAAATTTATGGGATGAAATTCTCATGCGTTGCGATAAACTACGTCAACTGTCATCTCAGCCATTACTGTCAAGTAAATAAGAGCTGTCAAAACGTTTACAATACCTACCATAACAAGTCAAAGACGATATGGTTTTTACCGACTAGAATCACGGCTCTGGGGCTCTACTTTGAAATCAGTAATTCGAAGTTCGGATCGCCCCGTCACTTTCTTGCGAATTAGTGACGCGTCGAGAGCAAAAGGGATAGCAATAGACGAAGTTCGAATTACGGATTTCAAAGTAGAGCCTCTGGTCTAGGTCATTCTACACTTCTACAGCAATAAGGTTGAGTTTCCAATTCTGCAAGGTTTTTTTTGTAGTTGTTTCTTAATTTACGTTCGTGATGGTATCAAATAAATAATACTAGTTAGTCACCAGTCACCACGCTAGGCAAGCCTATATCGTGGGGAGCAATTAACTTAACATAATTGTAATTGTCATCGGAACAATGCAGTTAAATAAGGGTAATTAATTGTTTTTGTCACATTAACCAATAATTTACAAATCCATTTCTATGTTAATCATGCAACTTTAGCACTGAAGGATTTTTTTTTATAAGACCCACCCTCGTTCCCCTACGGTTTCTTGTAAAAAGCATAATCGTCTTTGACCTGTTATGGTATGTCAAGTAAATAAAAACTATCAAAACGTTGACAATACGATAGTGGGTCAAAGACGATATGGTTTTACTAGATAGAATCTCGGCCCAGGTTGCCTGTGTGTTCGTTTGCATTTTCTATCACATTAAAAAAATCTAAATTAATAATGAATGAATTCAATTTTCCATCATTAATCAGCCGTGTGGTTGCGGCCTTAGAATAGTGCCACTCCATGTTTTCCCGTGGAAGTCGTAACTAAGGGAATAAAGGCTTGTAGTACTGTTAGGCGATGGGCTTGCAACCTGTCACTGATATACACTGGTAAACATCTTAGCCTGATTGTGCAAAATGTGGTTTCAGAATTAACAACAACTTTTTAGAGTTGTTGGTAATTCTGTAGTAACCTACCCCACTCTAGGAATGAAGGCGTAAGGTGAAGTCTTGTAATTGCAACTATCTGGTTATTGCAACTAACTTAAATAACTCCTTCTAGGATCACTGTTTTGAACAACGACAGGCGTGATATTGTATTGCTTACTACCTTAAGGTGAAGTCTTGTAATTGCAACTATCTGGTTATTGCAACTAACTTAAATAACTCCTTCTAGGATCACTGTTTTGAACAACGACAGGCGTGATATCGTTCCTCCTTACTAAGCAATACAATATCACGCCTGTCGTTGTTCAAAACAGTGATCCTAGAAGGAGTTATTTAAGTTAGTTGCAATAACCAGATAGTTGCAATTACAAGACTTCACCTTAAGGTATTTATGTAAAGAAAGTCAAAAGGTGCACTCTTTTTAGGCGCACGTATTGCACGCAGTTAAGGGTGCGCGGAGCATAACCGAGTAATTTTCGAAGACAACGGACCGTGCTCCTATACGCCTCGCGAACGCATCGGGGCCGCGTTTACTTGCCAACTTGAAAGGCGAGTAGCTTGACACGTACTTGACCAAGTTACTCGTAGGGCGGAGTCAAGGAAACGTTTATATACGGCTCTTGAACGCATTGAAACCTTGTCTTAACCAAATAGCTACTTCAAGTGGCGTTACTACGGGAGTTGCTAGGTATTAAATTATTTTATTTCTTTCTTTACATGTGTAATTGCGGAGTCAGATTAATATGTTTATGCTATCCTGCAGGACGTATTGTAGTTGTATTTTTACGCGTTTAGCCTATTTGGTAGTGATTGCCTACGAAGCTAACGCTCTCGAATTCGGTTGCCTGTAAGGGGAAATATTAGTGTGATGAGTAGAAATACTCGCAGTATAGTGGCCGAGTTCCTGAGTCTTCGATGTTTTCTATGTATTTAAATAAACGTTTCCCTATAGTACAAGCCTACACTTAGTTGCGGCTAGGTCAATTTGTGTGAGATTGTCCCGCAATAACATTTCCTGGTTTGTTTTGGGACTTGAAAGTACTAAGTTGCCCTTGGTCGATGGCAATAAATAAAGAAAAATTGCTCTTGGACGGATTGAAACCTTGTTTTCTTAGACAAGAAGCCACTTAAAACGCGAGTTAACTAGACATGTACTTGACGAAGTTGCCCTTAGGGCGGAGCCAGGCTAATAAAATTCATGCAATTCTATGGGACGTGTTATGTTCACAGTTTTTGACAACTTGAAAGGCAAGTAACTTGACATTGTACTTGACTAATTTGCCCTAAGTTCGGAGTCAAGGAAACATTTATACGCGACTCGACTTGAACGGCTTGAAACCTTGTTTTCTTAGCCACTTGAAATGCGAGTAACTTAACATGTGTTTGACTAAGCTGCCCTAAAGGAGTTAGGGGAACAGTATATTCAAGCAATAGCGGTGGGATGTATTATTTGCCGCATTGCTTTAGCCACTTGATAGGTAACGAAGTTGACATGTACTTGACTAAACTGTCCTACGAATGAGGGCGATTTTGTCAAGAGAACAAGACAGTGAGTGTAGCTTTCAAACACATTGAAGCTGCGTTTTTTAGCTAATATGCTAATTGCAAAATCGTGACTTTCATACTTTTAACATGGTAAGAATTTTGCGACAAATCTCAAATTAGGAACAAGTAAGTAGGCAATTTAGCACAAGTCTATCGGTGAACAAAGAAACTTATGACCATTAAGGTCAATGGAATCCAGCGTAGTTTAAAAATCATATAATTTAGCACTTAGCCATAGAATTAAGTTAAAGACAATTCATTAGCTTTCCAACGTATTTAATAGGCCTATGATCAAATACTTGCTTATCGTCATCCTCGATAGTATATTAAACGCAATAGCAAGTTTGTCTATATTGTTTAGTTTTCACGGCTGAATTCACGAATTGTAATAAAATTTCACTGAAAAATAAATTTGGTCGTTTCTAACAAGATTGTTATTATTTTGCATAGGCGTCTTGATTCCATACGAGCCTGACAAGACGTGTGATACATCAACTAAAATGTAAGTTAATTTACCAAAGAACTTGCTGCTGTTACTATAAGTTTTGGTTGATATAACTAATATCATCATTATTGTATTCATTTTATGTCAACTAAGAGAAAATCCCTCTTGGATGGCTCACATTTTTTTGAGTGTTGGAACAGAGATAGCTTGAGTTCCGTCAAAGGACACCTTTCATCCTGAAAAACTTGATAATTCCCATGGGAAAAAAGATGAATTCTATGCACACGAAGAATCTATAAATGTTGTAGAGCTTTTTGTTCAAGTGGACAGTACCCTAAAGGAAGCATTAAGGCGCAGCACTAAGAAAGCAATTTGGTTCACGCGAGATAAGTACTCGCCTTAATTACCCATACAAATGCTAGTTTTGTAACGTGGGGCCATTTATGTGTTGGTTTAATTCGTGGTTTGAATGGCTAAATACAAAACTGGATGAACTCAAACACGTATGCTAGCAATTTGTTATTTAATGAGGTAAGTTTATGGTTGGAATTGCTTTGTACTGTTTGTGAGTTATGGCGGTTTGGTTTTGGGAGTGTTTTAAGTAGGTGTGTATTGTGTGAGATATATGTATAAGTAACAATGGTTATGTTGTAAAAGTGACATTAAAATAATATATATACCATACATACATACAATTATTATTTACAATAAATTTTAGTGTAAATAACGGAATATTCCCACTTGTTACCATGTTTCTTACCACTGGTAACAATTGGCAGATTATTTTCCCATCAGAACCTCGTATTTCTAGTTAAGAATAAGCAAAAACGGCACATCTCAAATCTGTGCACGTGTCCACTCTACTCCATTAATTGTTCTATATCTGTAGTCTTAGACACAATCCATGGAGTTGCATTTTGCCATACAAATATATATTTACATCAAAAAAAGTTCGCCTTTGTACATAATTTTTCATAAAGTGTTTTTTTAAAACGATTTCTTTTTGCGTTATAGAGTTAACCTACTTACAATAATGACTTCTTTACTTCATACAAAATGAATGCAACAATATAACCTTCAACCCCAGTGTTTACTTAACGACAAAACGGAGAATTCCCACGAACACAATACCACAACTAATTACCATAATTTCTTATACATTTGACAGTTAATTTCGGTTTTGATTTGGCTACAACTGAGCATTCGGGTCATTATTATTTTATGCTAGGCTGATTTCTTGATGTTTTTTCAACTTTAACCTAAACGAAGTGGTCTTAAGGTTTAAATTTGGTTTGGAAGAACTAGGTCAAGAAATGTGAAAAGACAGGAAAATTAGGTAGTTTAAGTTATTATTAGGGTTGCTGCGTTCACGTTGACTGTAATGATTTTGATGTGATTTCACAATCATAATGACTTTTATAGTGAAGTTACAAAAAGCAAGCTTTAAAAAACTTGACTGTTGCTTAACAAATTTCAAACGCTATATTCTAAATGATCATTCAAAAATGATGAAAGAAACCTTAAGATCATTTTAAAATACCTCCTCAATGATACCCCACTTGTCATAGTTTGTCTAATTTATTTTTAACCCCCGACGCAAAAAAGAGGGGTGTTATAAATTTGACGTGTAAGTGTGTGTGTGTGTAGCTCTTAAACGGATGAACCGATTTGGATGCGGTTTTATTTATTTGACAGCAGGTTTTCTAGCTTTGGTTTTTATGTGTATTTTTTACAATATGGCGTCTGGTTACCGCCATATTGAATTTTGATTAAGTACTGTAGGTATCTTTAGTGACTCTTACAAAATTAAGACAAATCGATTGACATAAGAATAAGCAAATCGGTCCACGCGTTTAGTTTCTAGAACGCCACAAAGGAACAAACATACATACAAACATAATATAGGCTGATAAACACATTACCCTCCTACTCGGCAGTCGGGTAAAAACATTATGCATCACGAAATATGTTGTACAGTGTGTGACTTAGAAGGTGCTTAGGGTTTGTACTTTCTCCCTTACTCGCTCTTAATAAGACCGAGATGAGTATGAGAGTGAGTGAGAGACAAGTATAAAACTAAACAGGGCTTGGGAGCAGTTCGAAAAATACCGGTTAATTCAGAGGGGCTAGACAAGATGCATTACGCTAACCAGCGTTTCTATTCGTTTCGTTTGTAAACCAATCGCGTCACTGGTAGATCACGTGACTTTTCGTATCACGTCATCTACAAGTGACGCGATTGGTTTAAAAACGTAACGAATAGAAACGCTAGCTAGCGTAATGCGCCTTGTCTAGCCCCTCTGGTTCTTAACCAGGCTTTTCGTAAACGCTCACTTAAAGCGGAATCTATTCGCGAGCGTTATGATCGCTAGCGAGTACGGTAAAGTAAAGAAAAGTAAAAGTAAAAAACATTTATTGGTAACAAACAGACAACAAAATACTGACATCTAGACAAAAATATATCTGTTGTCACGAAATGGTTCCAACTCAGCGTTATCACAAAATAGATAGGTACAGAAGTCAATCTACATACAAAGTGCGCTCGAGCAACGCACACATAGACACTGCTCACGGACACGATATCTCGGACCGGTTGGGACCAGTGCGAGCGCGAGTGCCATCCGCTTGAGACACGCGTCTGTGAACTTTTTTGTGCAATAATGGAGCAACAAAAAAAAAGTTATTATAAGTTATAACTGTTCAGTGGACGGTTATTTAAGTTCGACATTAAACGGTGTAAGATCGATTTATATAATAGTCTCCTATTTTGAATCAGTCACATTACGTAAGATGAAAACATGTTTTTTTGTTTGTGTAGATATTGTGTTGTTTTTAGTGTCATTTGACAGGTTTAGGTCTAAAACGGATAGGACAATAGAAATTGTGTAACTAGGGTAATCCGTTAAGAAGTTATTAGGGATTTGCGATGGTCAAAATTGTAATAACATAACAATGACATTTAAATAAAAACATAAATATATATAATAACAATAAATCAAACAACTACATACCTACGAGTGCCACTACCATGATAGTTTTTTGTGAATAAGCCATAGTTGACAACCATAAATCTATTTTGTGGCGTTATGTTGGCGTTAAAAACCAGCGCTGGTCTTCCGTTGGTGGGTAATTGTAACTAATGGTAAGGGTAGGTATTTGGTATTTGATTCTTCGTGCAGGTCCGTCACGACTAAAATGACAAGGCTGACTTAACGTCAAGCTGAGCAAGTGAAACGCAACTTATGAGCTAGTTCATAGGGTAGAACGAGAAAACGACGGCGGTGCGAACGAATTAGCGAGCGAAATTAACAGTTATTTCGAGCAGGGACAGTTTTATTTCCGTCTTTGATCAGAACCGAAATTATATTGATTCTGTTCGAGCGGAATTGTAATGAAAATGCTCTATTTTAAATTTATGGCGTTTCTGACGAACTGGTTAAAAAAAAAGTTAATTAGGTTTCCTGCTGTTAAGAGCTATTATCGCTCTGTTAGTAACGGACTGTTCATGTCAGCTTAAAAAAAATCCTAGTTGGCATACCTACTTTGTTTAAAGTGAAACATTAAACGCTGAACACTATTACGTCCTACAAAACAGTTGCATTATCTTTCCATCCGGTAAAAATCTCAAGGCGTTGCCACACAGTCTCATTCCAAGTTTAAAGTCTGATTTAAGGGTGCTACACACGTGCGGCGTCCGCTATACAACATCACAGCGTGGTCACAGTATAATAATGAGTACTAGCGTACAGTATGGTCACTCTCTGCCTCCCGTCAAAAGTGCCGCCCACCCGCTCTCGGTTACCTCACAGTTACCGGCTGGCAAGGACGCGACGACGCGGTGCGCAGAGCCACGTAAAATATTTTTCACTTCTCATGCTCTTAAAATGTTACTTTAGTCTCTGCACATCGGGACTAAAACTCCGTATTAATCTCTATTTTTAGGTTGTGGAAATAACCTCAAAATGACAACCGCGCAAAAATATTTAAAAATAACGATTTAATTTCGTGAAACACGATTAATAGCTTAATTGATACTTCACTCCTGCATTCGCTCACCTTTGCTTATGAGAGAATCACTACCCTGTACACCTCGCGTTAAGTTTATAAAATGTTTAATTGAAAAAAACTTAGTTCATTGAGTCGTTATCGCAGTAAACTCACAATGGTCGCGCCATAGCCCGTATTGGCGCTTATACTTCATAGCAACTTACGCATTTTAAAGAAGATTCAAAAACTGGATCGACAAAAAAAATAAATTAATCATAGAATCTGTTCACAAAATTTCATGAGAATCGGTTAAGAATTGCGACCTGTAGAGGAGAACATCCGGACATACAAAAGCAAATTGGTCGAGTCAAAACATAGACCTTCGCTAACGCTTCGGTCAATAGTAATCTCAGAAAATAGAGTTAAAAATGTTTTTGTTTATAATTAATTACAAGCATACAAAATAATTCGACGCCGCTATTACAAGGTCATCTCATATTGCGTTCCCGATTCGCGAACGCACTAAATGGCGGCAACCCTAGCATGTCTTATGTCACGCACACAAGCATGGTACGCGTTCACGTACACGAGCTTAGACTGTGTGCGTAGCAACGCATTTGTTTCATACATTTTATCGCCATTGTCCGAGGTGTGGCGTGGTCGAGCGAGACAAATAGAGTTATTTATCTCACTTGTTAGCTGAGTGGTTCAAGTAATGAGAAAAAAGCGAACTAAGAAATTCCGAATAAGAAGTACCCCAATGCGGAACTAGGTTAAGCAGTGAAGAAAAGAAAATAATCAGTGGGCTTAGCATGCGAGGCGAGGAGAATACGTCAAACCTCGTCAAACGCGATTTAGTGTCAAATATGTCTATTCCATATTCTAACGTAAGGGTAAACATTTAAGGTTTTAAATAAAAGTATATTTTGTGTGAATTGAGTCCTTTTATTACTAAGCATCTTAAAGTGTGACGTTATGTCATATTTTCTTATTTTCATATGAATGACGTAAAATATGACAGTAAATCTCGCGTAGCATACTAAGCCCTCATGAGCACGAAAAAATCAAGATACCTGCAAAGGATACTTAAAACTGGTAAGCAACTTGAAATCTTCTGCTGCATCATAAAGTCTTATAAGGAGAGGAACATAATTAATGGTGAGCACCTACCCACAGCGCAGCCAGCCGATTTTGTGCGACTTCGCAGGACACTAGTGGCCTGTTTTATAAAGCTACAAACTACAATTTACAGGTTACAAGTTTCCATTTGACACAACCTCGACCAATTACGACCAGCTATATGAGCAGTGTTACCAGTTTAGACATGTAAAATTGTTACTTGTAGCTTTATAAAACGTGCCCCAGGACCTCTATTCGACAAGGTAAAAACCAAATCGTTTTTGACCTGTTATTGTCAACGTTTTAATAGCTCTTATTCACTTGACAGAAATGGCGGCCGAGTTAAAAACAATTCCATAACAGGTCAAATACGATTTGGATTTTACCGCCTAGAATAGAGGCGCAGGCGCAGGAACTCTTTTCGACTAGGCAATAACATATTGTTTTTAAGGTGTTATGATATTGTTTAAGTCGGCCGCCATTACTGTCAAGTAGATAACAGCTATCAAAACATGGACAAAACTGAAACACGTCAAAAACAATACGATTTTACCGTGTCGTTATGTCTTACAAGCAACGAAACTCAAACCAAATACAATAAAAAAAAAAACAAATCGCTTTCATCTTGCAACTTAATTATAAGATCTGTTAAAAATATAGCGTCCAGCCTGCGTTTTATCCGCGTTAAAAAAGGATTAATTGTGTGTTTCACTTTACACGAACAGCGAAATAATCGGATTCTACTCATTTGGGTTTAATTTTAATTTGCACGTAAATTCGTGTTGGGGTTGTTAAGGTTTTATTAACTTTAATGCAAATAATGATTTTCAATTGTGTTGTATAAATTAATAAATTATGTAACCGCGGAGCCGGATAATCCTTAATGATTTTAGTCATGCAAAAAGTAGGTTTGTTTGTTTGTTATGATTAAACTACTAAATCGTAATTGATAAAATTTAGAATGGACCAGTAGCCCTTGCCAAGATGCAATACGCTAACTATTGTTTCTATTCGTTTCGTTTTTAAACCAATCGCGTCACTGGTAGATCACGTGACTTTTCGTATCCCGTCATCTTCCAGTGACGCGATTGGTTTAAAAACGAAAAGAATAGAAACGCTAGTTAGCGTAGTACATCTTGGCATGGGCCTCTGGTAGGTGTTTTATAGTTTGAACCAGGGATGTTACGAATTCAGGGTGCGAATATGCGACTGGAAATGTTAAGGAATTACATTAACACCTGTATTCACAAACGTCACTATGAGGTCTCACAGTGCTCACGAACGCACAGGGCGGGTCAAATCATCTCATAAACAAAAGCTCGGTCAAAAAGGACCAATCACGAAGCTGTATTGAACGCAGTGCGTTTACTCAGTGAAGGATCCCTTAAGTATTGTTTGTGAATACGGGTGTAAAAATGACACGAGCATCTAGCAGCTAAGGTCAATCCTACACATTTTCGATAAGGACGGTTTCACCAGTCTCACCACGCATCTTGTCGATGACCACAGGTAAACCCAAAGTGAAATAGAGGTCCTGGACGAAGACAACACCTCGTCCAAAATTCATTCGCCATGTTAATCCATCCCGCGACTCCGTATGAGCACGCGACCCACTCGATAAAAAAAGCCCGGGACGAATGTGGGTCGGAACAACGCACACGTTTCAACAGTGGAAACAGACGCAGCAGGAGTAGACGCTATTAGCCTATCTATACTTACTCCCAGGGTAGTGATTCTGTCAAAAGCAAAGGTGAGCGAACGCAGGAGTGATGTCCAAGCGGCGAGTTTAAGTAGTCCCGTCAAAGCGAGCAAAACGCATTTCAGCGCGTGTATTCAATTCGGCAGCATGGCTTCTCGAACGTATAAGGCTGCCTAATTGAGAATGCACGCGCTAATATGTGTTTTGTTCGCTTTGAGGGGACTACTTAAACTCGCCGCTTGGACTTCACTCCAGCATTCGCTCACCTTTGCTTATGAGAGAATCACTACCGTTATTTCGCGGCACGTACTAATATTTTTAACATATATTATATGGTAACTTTTAAATTTTCCGGGATAAAGGCCTAATAGCCTATGTTTTAATCCAGTATATGTATAAGGTATCTCCATTCCAAATTTCATCCAGTTCCGTCCAGCCGTTGCTGCGTGAAAGAGCAAAAAACATCCATACATCCATACGTCCATACATAACTTTCGCGTTTATAATATTATAATACCTATAATAATAATAATACTATTAATTTGGTAGTGAATTGATTTATCAGCTCATTCTTACGCAGTGTGACTTATTCTTTAAGTAACATAATTCCCTATGTAGCTAAAAACCATCACTGATTATTAATAAATAATTTCATTTGATTTGATAATTTATAGCCCGGAGATAGAAAAAGGTGGCCACTTTATTTCTTCAGTTACTTACTCATAGTTCAATTGTTATTAAGTTGTCATATACGCTGTATATTATGTATTCATTTGTACATAGTTCGATTTCAAGACAATACTTTAGTTTATTACAAAACACAACAATATACCTAGGTAGGAATGAGGGCACCCCACCGGACGCTCGACAAAGTCTTAATTATGTTCTTTCTTCCTTTCTAAACAAAGCAAATTCACCTAAAAATGCAACACAACTTCCTTATCAATAAATACACACACATTTTCTTTTGACTATATCCGTAGATACTTAATTGGGAGAGACAAAAAAAAATAACTTACAGTTTTTACATTCCAATTCGAAAGAATAGGTAATTTTAAGAGATCAATTTCATTAGTTTTGTATTTGACCCAATAGTTTTGTTTTAAGTACCTAATAACTTTATTTACTAAACCAACATTTTGACATACTTATTTTTAATTTGGGTTGGCATTTTCTGATAAATTACAACAATTTAATGATGTCTAATGATAAAAACTGATTGTAATAGTGTATTAAAATATACTATTTCAAGCGGTTTTCGCCTAACCCTTAAGATACACCTAGGAGGTCTTCTAGCCAAAAACGAAAGTCAAACAAAGGTTAAATATACTTGTGTCGAAATATCCGAAATAGATAAATATTTCAAAGACTTAATAATGCAGAACGGCTTTAAAACCGTATTCCTCGAAATGGTTTTCGAATTAGAGTAATTGTAAAAATATGAACAATCCCAATTGTAAACCTACAACTAACTTCCTTTCCACAGCCCGCTGTAATTTTCTCCCTAACCACAACATGTCAAATACAGCCGCGGTCAAAGCTAACCGTTTGAAAAAAAAAAGAAATGTTATACACTATTTCCAGTATATCGAGCTAGTATCCGAAACAGCACAAATTCTTATTTATAACAGTTTATTCACCGAAAAGCCAAAAATACATTTTAGAATGTTTAGGTACCGTTATAAAACAAAAAATAAAAAAAAACCGGGCAGCATGTCCGTCGTACCATAACTCAGTAGACCATACAAAACCAAAAAGCTATCTCGAAAAGCAACAATCGTAAACGAATTTTCGATTTAAAGATTTTTTGTTTATTCTTAGACGTTTTTTTAGTTGGTATAAACACTTTAGTCGTCTGTATTTACCAATCAAGTCAACTAAGTCGTGACAGTTTTCCTTTTAAATTCGTTATGTGCTTTTAACATGTAGTTTAGTCTAAATTAAACAAACACAGTTAACCTTTCAAAAACAAAGGGATTTACTTGGACAGCGAACTCGTTAAACAAAACAGCGCAAAGAGAAAGAAAATCCAATTCAGCAAAATCATCCAATTTGATAGAACTGTACAATTAACTCGCGCTGACTGTACGTCCCTGGAATAGATCACTAACAGCGTTATGTGTCCGACTGTAGTCAAGTCACAGTGGAATGTTTAACAGTAACCATTTGACATGTTTTAAACACAACATTCACAAACAGCAATTATTAAAGAAATCTATAAGTTAAGGTGGGGTAAGTGCGTCTACAGGGCAAGTGCGCCAAACCAACAATACCTAACTCCTAAAAAAAAATACGGTTCATCGCACTTACCCCGTTGACGCTCTTGCCCCACCTTGGGGTAAGTGCGTCTACTGGGCGGGGGCGACGAACCATATATTTTTTACACGACTGACTGCCCAAAAAAACGAGTGTAATGTTTTCAGGGTTCATGTATGTTGCTATTTTTTATTCCACCATAACTTCTAAACGCCTGAGCCGATTTAAATGTGTGTGGTACCGTTAGAATCCTTTTACCATCCCAGGTGACATAGGATAAATAAACTGTTAAAATTGAAATAAAAACAATAGCAAAATGACAATTATTTATGTCAACAAAAAAAAGTCTTCTAATTATAACAATATAGGTATTATTCGAATGGTTTTAATGTGACCATCTCAAATATATACGAATATAGTAGCATTAATTAACGGGTTTAATAACATTCATAAAAAATGATAGGGTCACTACCAACTAGCTGCCGCACTCAGAGACGTCAATTGAATTTTATGCTTGATTAAAGTTGCTGCTGTCACTTTCTTTGCTACAGCAATAGATTAAGACAACACGTCACTAAACAAGCATTAAATTTAAATGACGTCTCTGAGTGCGGCAGTGGGCCACCGTGTCGTTCTTAAGTTAAAAGATAAGATCCGGACGGATCCTCCACACGGTCCTATTATACCACCACTTAAAATTCAGTTAAGTCTCTAACATGGAACCAAGCGCATACTGTTAGTAACAGACTGTGTCACCGGACTGCATTTTACATGAAAGTGCCTGGCGCAGGGAATTTTTACAGTGTCAAGTATACGATTCGATTTTGATCAAAGGAGACTAAAAATGGGAATATTTTGCATCGCTTCCTCTAAAACGGAGGCACGCCGGACGGCGGGTGCACAAAGGGAAACGCGGCGAACGCTTCAGGGCTCGGTATCGAGTTATTTGAGTCATGCCTTCGATTTTATGGTAATTTTGGTATTTTTTCTTTTTACAAGCTTACGAGGGTCGCGGAGCCACTTTCGATTTGTATGTAATTTTTTTAATTTATGGACTACTGGACTGAAATTTTTCAGTCAACCTATTCACCATATATTACTTACCATATTAAATTTGAAGGTCTTCTCCTATTCGGATCTCCAACTATAACAGTTCTTACTATAGGATATCAAACTACTTTACTATCTCCAACAAAAAAACACAAAATCTTAGAAACAACTTAGTCAAAGCCGGTTCGTTACATAAAACATGATTATAATATTATCACTGGGGTCGAACCCGTATACCGTCCGATTGGCAGGCCGCCAGAGCTCTGAGATACTTTCAACGGCGAAAAGGGGGAAATACATGTGCTGAAACTTGCTTTATTGGAAATAACTTTCAGCCAAGGGCTAGTTTTTAGAAAGTTAAAAAGAAAAAGATAGAAAATGGTTTTGAAAAAAAAAAAACTTTTCTATAGGGATACAATCTTTTTTTGTTTTTTAATATCAAGTCTTTATATTATACGGTCCTGATAAACGGACAAACAGACACACGGACGACGGACGGACAACTCAATTAGATATCCTATGCGTTTTCCGTTTTTACTTTTGAGATTCGAAAACCTAAAAACTCAAAATTGTAGATACTAATAGGGCTATGGCTTTCTAATAGTACCCATTCAATGGCCAACTTTGCAGGGTAGTGAACTCCTACCTTAAGTGTCGTGTTACGTTTGTCGTTTTTCAAACTAACTCGGTTACCGAGCAGGGACCCGACGGATTTATCTTCACCCTACTGTTGTGACGTGGAATACTCGTACCGTATAGGAGAACATACTGCGAACATTGCACTAACATAAACAAATCTAGGCTGAATATGAGTGGTCTAGAATGACTGTCAGTTTCTTACGGCGTTTATTCTCTGAAGTAGTCTTCTCTTGGCAAGCGCTGGTAGATTTTTGAAGTGTAAAAGTGCCTACTCACTGTATAAACAACTTTTTTTTTGTCAAATATTTTTGAAACTGGTATTTTCTGTGATAATGACTTTAATGTTTTACTAATGACAAACAAAGATCACTTCTTTATGTTTTTTTTTAAGTTGCTTATCGCCATTAATGAAAAAAAAAAACAAATAGTTGATGCCTATAAATTCCTTGGTAACTGTCCAATTTTCCATGATAAATACCCTATACATCCTTCATAGTTATAGTCATAGCATTTATTGCTAACCATAGTTGTCCAGATCTTAAAGTTGGTTACAGTACATTTAGATTCATATGGGCCCTGTTAGGGCGTAGAAATTTTAAATTCAAGTCAGCAATTACATTATTTTGTGTAAATATTTACGATCATGTTTTAAGTCTCATTTAACATTCTCGAAATACAGTTCTTATTCTAAAAAAGATGAGGATTTACATGATACTTCCGAAGTTATATAAAGGATGTCATATGGTTAAAATAGAAAATAGGTCAAAAAAAAAAAATCTTCCCCGGGGATCAAGGAATCCCCATACCAAATTTTATTAAAATCAGTTTAGCTGTGATCACGTTACATACCAACAAACAGTTACTTTCGTATTTATGTTAGTACGGATAAACTATTTCTTAACCAAAGCATAAATATTAAATTACAATTTTAATCTTAAAATGCTATATTAATCATAGAATCCATTTTCAAAGAACTTTAAAGCAATGAAAATTTTAATAAATCAGTAGGTACCTAGTCTACGTCAACAAAGTAATAAAGATCTATTAAAACAAACATTAAATTAGTCAGGTTTCAAAGTCTAGGTTTAACTTTAATTTCTAAAGATCTCGGAGGTCAAAGAGGTCACAGTTTTTTTTGTGTCTGGGAAATGATAGATGAGAGAATGTTGTGAGAAACGTCTGTTCCGAAATTGGTTTTTTAAGAAAAACTAATAAATTTCTTTCTTGTCTTTGTCGTAATTGAAAAGTTAATAATACAATTATAATGATTATAATACATAAATATGAAACTCGTATTATAATACAAATATAATACATAAATTAGAATAGTGCCACTCCATGTCTTCCCGTGGACGTATTAAGAGGCGACTAAGGGAATATAGGTTTGTTAGGCGATGGGCTTGCAACGTCACTATACGTTGGTAAAAATCTTAGCCTATTTGTGCAAAATGTGATTACTGAATTATCAACAAGATTTTAAAGTTGTAGGTAATTCTGTAGCTCTGCCTACCCCACTCTGGGATTACAGGCGTAAAGGTATGTATGTATGAAACTCGCACGATCTTCAGTCTTTTTATTAAAATCGATCTAAATTATTAAAGCACTTATCTTTTTTATGCTCATATGCAACACAAGTACGTTTAAATACAGCATAGCATAATATACAATAACAGCACAGAAAGTATACGTTGAGGCACAGTCAGAATAATAACCAAATCTAACTCTTTCGAATAAATAAAAATGCTAAGGTATGGTACAGTCAAGGACTTTAATTGTTATGCCAGTATGGAACCTTGCCGCACAACGACAATCATTAATTTTGGCGTAATTTGTTTCATGTGGTTTGACGCTGTCATTATGACAGGGTTCCATAGTGGCATAACAATTAAAGTACTTGACGGTATATCCATGAAAACTAACCAATTTCCCAGAACAAATAATCGGAATAGCATTAAAACTTTACAAAACCCATACATACATTCGCATTTTAAGAGGATTGTGAGGCTGAAAATTTCCATGCAAAATGCAATAACGTTTCTCTCTGGCACATTTTTGACGAACTCTTTTATGTTTTTTTATCTTTTATCTCCCCTTAAACCTAGTTTTTACGATTTTTGAATATGTTAATAAAAGTATTTCCTAGTGCGAAACAAATTCAAAAAACAAAAAAAAAAACGTACAGACCCAGTTTTTCATAATCACTACAACATAAGTTCGCCTTTTTACTTCTTTTTTTTAAATATTGCCTGTGTTTTGTATTTCTTTTTTATTCTTGTACAATAAAGAGTATACATACATACATACATACATACAAAGGTATTCAAAAATCGCAAAATCTGACCTGATTTAGAGTGTAAGACACGTTATCGCCCGGAGCAAAATTTGTATGGAAAATGTTTGACAGCCACGCGATTTAAGCGCCCGCTTCACAATCCTCTTAATGTTTTTTCACGACAATGACACTAAGCAATTTCCCGCCGCTACCGTAATATCATTTTCCCTTTAGTGTTGCCAGTGTCGCCACATAAACGCAATATTTATCGTCTGAGCCTCAAAGCTGGCAACGCAGCGGATATCGGCCTGTATCCTCAATAGACAGCCTTTGATCTCATCGTCAATTGCCTCATTATATAACATTTACAAGGACATTGAGTTTTATAACGATTTTACATGTTTTAAATACATATAAAATTAAATTCACTGCTATCAGATATCTGATTGACAGCTTCTTTAAAGACACAGGCCAGAAAAATAAATAAATAGGTAAATAGGTAGTAAATATATTTATATAAAAAAGTTGGATGTTGTAAGTAGAAACTGTTGACAATCCTGTGATACTCGTAACTTTTTTTTGGTTTCATTGAATAGATTCTAAGTATGTATTTGTTTAAGGGCTAATTTTTTAATCTCCAGATAACACCATCTGTCAGATAAATTGTAGCCTTGTCCTTTTCTTTGTCATAATAAAGATAAGGACAGAGCTACAATTTACCTGACAGATAGTGTTATCTGGAGATTGAAAAATCAGCCCTAAGAAGACTCCACAGTCATACCTACTAGTCAGAAAAGAGTGTAAAAGTCGCCGACAAACTACTAAGCTATCTCGCGAAGCTTTAGATTTTATAGTTAACTAGAGGACGCCCGCGACTTCGTACGCGTAGAATTAGTTTCCCGCTACTCCCCCCCATTTCTTCCCGTTGGGGGTCGATTTTCGGAAAATCCTTTCTTAGTGCTCACTTACATCATGAAAGGAACCCATGTACCAAATTTCAAGTTTCTAGGTACAGTAGTTTCGGCTGTGCGTTGATATGTCAGTCAGTCAGTTTTGCCTTTTATATATATAGATAGGGTATCGGTCTTTTTAAATAAATAGATAATTTGAAAGCCGATATTTTCAAAAAGGGAAAATCGTTTGCGAATAAGGATCATTTAATAAATATTTACCAAGTAATGCATTGAGCGCTGGATTGTCCCCGCAACTCCATCGGCGTAGGAGTCGATAGACGCGATTCCTCTGGGAAATGTCCCGTTTCCGGGATAAAAAGTATCGTATGTTCATATCCAAGAAATTTAATTAATTCTATGTAATCTGTACTTTTTTGAGGTTATAGAATAGAATAGAATAGAATAGAAAATTTTATTCAAAGCACACAGAAAAAAATTAATAGAAAAAAGTATAACGTAAAAGGAAGACATTAAGACGTTGAAAAGCATCCCTATCAGCATTGTGCCATTTGTGCTGCAATTTCGAAACAGTTATGGAGGTCAAACACCGAATACAATGTCATACATAGTATTATTTAAAACACAAACACATTTATTGCACAAAAATAAAAATGAAGATGACGTACAACAGCAAACTCATCCCTTTTAACCTTTTCGTGATAACCTCCAAAAAAAAACAAGGAAAAGTTATCAATGCAAGACTACTCAATATTTCCATCATTTCCATATAAAAATTACCCCGCACGCACCAAAAAACCGGCGAAACGCTTCCGAAAAGCTTATTTATATTTTAATAACCGCCATAACTCCAGTAAAATTAAACTCCCATTGTCCAGGGAGTACATATAATGCTCTAACAATCTTGCCGTCGACAATTTTGCGCTCCAGTGCCCGCAAATTAACTCTCCTATACAGCTATAATTATGTTTTGATGACTATGTTATACCAGTTTGATTAGCATTGTTAGAATGGGGTAAGGAGTGTCTTACCGTTAATTAACAGTGGTTATAGGTACGATTTAATTTGACATTTGTTTTATTTTTATCTGTGGTAACAATATGTATGGTTTTTGGTCGACAGGCTAGAAATTTCCCATTTTCTTGAGTCACTGCGCTCAACTACACGCCGGTTCTTTAGAAAGTTTCTGGCGAGAATTGAAATCTACTTCCTGTTGGGTTTTTTAAAAAGGTGTAATTAAATTTCTTCGAGACCGGCAACACATTGGTGACGCCTCCAGCGTTGCAAATGTCCATAGGCGGTGACCACTTCCCATCAGGTGGGCCGTCTGCTTGTTTGTCCGTCGACGACAATAAAAAAATATTGATACCCTACATACTTGGTATTTTTGCAAGCCAGGCTTTTGGGCTTATATGATGGCTGGCTGGAGCCCTACGCCGGGGCCTTGTATTATGATCGCCGGTGGATAAAGTATCCGTCATTCTCGCACTTACATACTGATCAGAAAGTGACAGATGTTTTATCCACGCTTATCCACATCGATATACACGATCATAACAGGCCGACAGGGCTTCTATTCATTGTTTTAGACTCCTTTGGTTTCACCCATCTTAAGACCTTCCAAATATTTATTTATTTATTTATTTAATTGCATTCCATTATGTCATTTAAAAAAATATATCATAATAAGTGATGTATAAAATAGCAATAAGTTACACTATGGGCCCTGTTGGGCACAACAATTCTAGAAGAGAGGAGGGCCCACATTATATTACATACTATAACTTCTCTTCAAGGCATGATTTAATATTATAATAATATTTGGCTATTAAAAACTATTTTAATATTTTAGTAAAACGTCCTTTATTATTTTCCTATTTAATTATTAATGGAAGATTATTATATATTTTATGGACATCACATGTGAAGCTTCGGATTGCATTTTAAGCGTTGTTAATGGCTGTACAAGTCTGTTTCCTCGGCGCGGGCGCAATGAATGTGTTGTTTGCAAGTCTTTTCTCATTCTGTAGAGATCTGGATATTGACGGACAAACTTGCATATATCCAAAATATAAATACACGGAAGGGTCAGTAATTTATGCTTCTGAAAGTGTAGTTTGCAACTACCAAGTACTATCAAGTCAATAAGAGCTGTAAATACAATATGATTACGATATCAAAGTAAGATGGACCAATGCAAACTAAAATAGAGACACTGTACGACAGACAATCGAACCGGTTTCAGAACAAATAGGTCAATTCGTTCTGTTCATTTTTTACAAACATCGCAACGCCATCTGATATTCGAAACCGGAACTATAGTCGAATTCGTAGCAGGGATGCCCGGGGGAAATCCACTGCTCTTTCATACGGCTCCAATCTATCTTGTGAAACAATATCAGGACGTCACCGGTGTATCGACGGTTTTAGGGGTTCGTGGGCAGAAGGGTTTTTCGAACTCGAGCTTAGAAAGGAAGAAATTTCCAAATTTACGGTTAGAAATGGTCACTGTTTACAGAAATTAGAATGAAGTATTTTTACGTAAAAAGGGTGAAATACAATGATCGAGAGCCTGCCGTTTGGCAAAAATATGTTTGCCAAATGTATCATTTCTCAACTTTTTCATTTACATATTTCACCGAAAAAAAGGTAACCCTTTTGGGTTACCTTTTTCAGACATCTTTTGAATTGACATTGCACTAAGGCTTAAATTAAAAAAAAAAATTTTTTTTTGACCCTGGACATATGTTATCCGTCTGAACTTGCCTATAGGACAATAAATCTGGCAAACTCAATGTAAAAAGTATTGCCCTTACTTATGAACGTGGAGTAACCATGGAGGAGCTAAGTCATGCTTATTTCTGTGTGTTTTATGTGTGTAGTGAAAAAAATTATTTTTCTTTCTTCTTTTTTTTTTTCTTTGTCCTTACCTGTCGTTCTCCAAGGTTATTCCACGTTTATAAGTAAGGGCCTATGGCTGTGACTCGATGACTTCACAATGACATGCTCAGTCAGTAAATTCAAAATGCCGAAGTGTAGTGCTTATATTGTTTACGGAACCTAGACTCCGTCTTCACGGTCACGCAAACTCTCTTGGCATTGCGTCTATATTTCATATCTCTATCGGTTTTATAGGAACGGTAAAGGTAAACGCGAGAAAGCAACAAAGCTGTGATTCGTATATCACGTGGAAAATCTATTCTATTCGTTCTATAGTTTTTTTATCAGAATAGAAGACGAGAAATATTTCACTTGCTTACAAAACCAAGTGTTTTGTTTTTCTAACATTTTACTTCTAGGTGTTTATTAATATTATATTTATTTAGGTATGTTTTTCGCTGCCAGCATTTACGGGACATTAGGCTTGATAGACTCAATATTATAGAGTTTCACTTGTCGATTATTTCATTTTATCCAATTTAATTTATTCGAACGCAATTTCATGCTGAAATAATGATTATATAGGTTAGGTTAGACATAGACTTGAGAAATGAAACAGATATTAAGATAAGTATCACGCTCTCATCAATATCATCGTATATTTTGAAATTCTCGATATATTGACGTATCAAACAAGAGCCCAACAGTGTGTTTTTTACTAAAACATTTTTTTGTCCTAATGAATATAATATTGACATGCATGCCATGAATGCCATGATATGAACAGTGTCCATATAAAATCCTCTATCACCCTTTAATTTCTTGGTGCCACAAACAAACATAATTAGTGAGTGCCATCACAGTACGGACAGCAAAACAAAGCGCGCCTATAAATCCGCAGCCGCCGACACCTTTTTGCCTGCGCTGCTGTCGGTACTGACTTATAGAGACGCCCGCCGCAGCTTTTGTTATTCATTATAGCATTGGATTACTAGTTTTATACTGGCGTGGAAAAACACCAAATTGTCAGTCTGTTTGTATGTTTGTTTGTTGGTAGTTAGTCTAGTGGCAGTGTCCTTGCCTTCGAATCTAGCTGACCTTCCCGAAAAGATCAAATCATTTTTTTGATGTCGTTTCTGAGTCGTCTATATTTCTCAATAAAAGTAGAGTAGAAGTACCCCCTACCCTTTACCTTTGTGGCCACTGTACCCTTGGCCACTTTAGGTCGAAATTAGTATTAAAATACCTACTGTAAAATTAAAAATAATATTCATAAATCTAATCTATAAAATTCTCGTGTCACAGTGTTTGTAACAAAACTCCTCTGAAATGGCTTGACCGATTCTTATGAAATTTTGTGGGTATATTCAGTAGGTCTGAGAATAGGACGTAAAGTATATTTCTTAAAGTTTGTATGAAAAAAAAATCATACCCGGGCGACGCCGGGCCCGGAAAACTAGTAAATAAATAATATTGGCGATATAAACGTAAACAGCAGTGTGGTTGCGTTTATTGCGTGACAAAATGTAGATAAAACATTCGTAACTTTCTGACACGTATATACGAGAGTGACGGATGCTATGCTTTATCCACATTTTGTCACGCGTTAAACGCAGCCATATTAGGCGCCCAGGAGTGAAAGCTATTAATAAAAATTAGAATGAGAACCCACTTGACTTTTTCGTTTCGATTTTGGTACTTAAAAAAAAAGATAAATATATAGGATTATCAAAATCACGTCAATATTTTACCGAGCGGCATAAGTTCATAACCGCATCGTACCGACCGCGCCAGTGCGAAATAGCTATGATTTACGCCGCTACCAATGAGCTTCGTTTCGCGTCGCTAAATTGCTATTGCTTTTTGCGGAATTAGCGCAGCAATGGATTAGTGCTGAGCTTGATTCTGATTGGCCGCTTATGTCCAACCAATTTAGAATACGTCATATATGCTAAACAAAATTGGAATGCGATTTCATAGGGTGACGGAACCAGTAATGGACAAGGAGCAATGATGGACAGCAATGATTCTTATTTTACAGAAGATAAGGGTTTTTCATTTGTTTTGCAACAATCAATTTAGGACCGCATGCAATTTGAATTAAGAGTGTGTCCATTACTAGTGCCTGTCAGCTAAAAGTGACCATCATTGGTGCCTTCACCCTAGAATGATTTTAGGAAGAGGATATCGTGCATGGTCCATCTGGACCGCTACCATCTCATCGTATAACCTACCACCAAGCAGTTATGTTTGCATTGTTGTGTTCCGGTGTGGAGATAAGAAAACCGGTGAAATTACTAGCATGGAGGCATTTTAGATCTCAGGGCTAGCAACACATTTGCGGCCTTAGGATTGAAGTCTTCAGATTGTAGTCTTGAGAATGCAAATGTCTATGGGTCCCAGATCTTACTTACCATCAGGTGGCCTGTGTGCTCGTTTGTCTTCTCCGTGCCATAGACATTTGCATTATCAAGACTATATTCTTAAGACTCCAAATAGCCAGCCCTGAGGACTAAGATGGAATGCTTCTATGCTAGTAATTTCACCGGTTGTCTTATCCCCACACCGGAACACAACAATGCGAACACTGCTGCTTGGCAGTAGGTTAAAAGCTAAGATGAGAGCCAAGTAGCAGTGTTTGCGTTGTTGTGTTCCGGTGTGGGGCTAAGACAACCGGCGAAATTACTAGCATAGTAGCATTCCATCTCAGTCCTAAAACCAACCTAAAAACTCAAAACATAACAACTATGAAAGTTTTAGAAAATGTATCTCTCCCGTGAAACTTCCACTTTGTTAAATCATAAACAGTGCAATTTCGTCCCAAAACACCTGTTTAAAGCTCGCAACAAAAAAGAACTTAGTATTCAGCTGAGCTTTTTTATTAACCCGTTATGAGAGGTAACAGGGCGTAACTGAAATCTGAATTTCACGGGACGCTGACCGAGAAATAGGCGGCCTTAAGCTCCGTCCACAGAAGTATACAGAGGGAGCACTTGGGTTTGAAAAACGCTGGGCTAAGTTCTAGTTTTATTTTCTACTGTAACACGAGTTTTCTGTAACATGGTACATCATAAATAAAAACCTTCCCTGAAAAGTTATCGAACTGGTGGTGAAAAACGCATCAAAATTAGTTCAGTAGTTTTTGAGATCATCGCGAACATACCGACATAGACGCAGCGTGGGACTTTGTTTTATAATAAAAATAATGGCAAAATGACAATTATTTAAGTCTTCTAATTATTACAATATAGGTATCATTTCAAAGGTCTTAATGTGACCATCTCAAATACATACCTACATCAAAAGTGCCTAAGGATATTTTTTATCCCTAGACAGTTTTGAACTTTTCAATATAGGCATATTACTACTGAGTCAAAACATCAAATTTGTCTAGGGATTTTGATGTGTATATACGAATACTAGAGGACGCCCGCGACTTCGTACGCGTGGCATTAGTTTCCCGCTACTCCCCCCATTTATTCCCGTTGGGGGTCGATTTTCGGAAAATCCTTTCTTAGTGCTCACTTACATCATGAAAGGAACCCCTGTACTAAATTTCAAGTTTCTAGGTACGGTAATTTCGGCTGTGCGTTGATATATAAGTCGGTCAGATTTGCCTTTTATATATATAGATGACTCAATCGTCATTAATTACCAGCTTGTTTAAGACTAGCTGTTGACCGCGACTCCGTCCACGCAGAAAAATAAAACATAGCCTTTGTTACTCAGGAATAATGTAGCATTCTAATGGTGAAAGAAGTTTTGAAATCGGTCCAATAGTTTTCGAGTCTGTTCGTTACGAAAATACAAATTTTATATATGTAGATGTGGTGGTGGCGGCTTTGATTTTATAACTGTACTTTGAAAGAATAATGCAGGGAATAGAGTTTAGATCCAAAATAGCACCAGTAGTTGTTTAAAGATTATTTGGCAAAGAAGCAAACAAGCACACATGCCAGCTGATGGTAAATGTGATCTGAAACCCATAGACATCAGCATTCTCAAGACTACAATCTTAAGACTGCAATCCGAAGACTGCAAATGCGTTGCCAGCCCTGAGGACTAATAGATGGAATGTCTCTAGGCTAGTAATTTCACCGGTTGTCTTCTCTCCACACCTAAACAAAACACTGACATTAAGAGCTACTTTAACGTCAACGATATGATTACGATGCAGAAGGGAGATGGACTGAAACAAAGTGGAGTAGAGGCTATACCTAGAACCAGATCGTCAATAGATTTGCCATGACGATATGCCTACCCTGCCTACGATTTTAGCGGTTCTGGGTTCGATTCCCGGTAAGGGCAAATATCTTTATGATATGTGCGTGAATTTGTTCCTGAGTCTTGAGAGTTTTCTATGTTTTTCTCTATATCATCATCATCATAAACTCACGCCTTCATTCCCAGAGTGGGGTAGGCAGAGCCACAGAGTCACCAACAACTCCAAAAACTTGTTGATAATTCTGTGACCACATTTTGCACAACCAGGCTAAGATGTTATCCAGTGTATTAGTGACAGGTTACAAATCCATCGCCTAACAGCACTACACAGCCTTTAGTCCCTTAGTCGTCTCTTACGACATCCACGGGAAGACATGGAGTGGCAACATTCTAAAACCGGCACCACAGGGCATTTTAACTTTAACTTTTTCTCTATATAAGTAAGTTTATCGTTGCCTTGTATTTATAGTACAAGGCTAGTTAATTTGGGGCTAGGTCAATTTCAGTGAGATTGACACCTGATATTATTATGCACGTTTAAAATACATATAGGTACTATCAAAGCCATCAAACAAAGTCTAAGTTCGAAAAAAGCGTTGTTCATTAAACTTAAGGCCTGTTTCACAATCGACGAGTAAATTTATCTGCCATTTAAAGTTCTAAGGCTTGTCTATTTTGAAGTGTAAGAAAGCGAATGGGCTAAATTTATCTGTTAAATATGTTTTACTTTTTGATTGTAAAACAGGCGGTTAGAGTAAAAAAAAACACATTACCGTATATTTGTTTACGCTGATAAGAAAAAAGGTTTTTTCAAATTAAGCGTTTTTTTTGCAAATAAGTAAATCTTCTCAAAACGTAATCTACAATTCTGGAGTTAAGGGGTTTAGGGTCCCGTAGGAGATTGTCACACTTTCTTGCTCGTAATGAGTGGCAGGTTGAATAAATATGCCTGGTGTATTTACTCTTGCGGAATGCAAGAGGTGTTGGAAGGGGATGGGAGACAAATATTAATTAAGGTGTTTTAAGGTGATATCTTGGGGTTTTTGGGTGTTTGGGAATTATTATTAACATATGTCTTTATTTGTTCCATGTGTTTTATATTAGGACTGTACAGGGTGGAAAATTCGAACGCCACATCTAGTTGCAGTATCTTAAATACGTTAAATAGCAAATTTTACACGAAGAAAACTTCACATTTTAGAAATTTAATTTTACCCTTCAATCAAGCCTAAGAAATACGATAAAAAATCGTCTTGTAGTTTATATAGCACAGATTTTTTTTTATAAAAACCAGTATGCATAGAATTCGGACCAGAAAGCGATAGTTTTTTGTTTTGATATTGTTTATCACTAACATAGGTATACTTTTTTTTACATAAACCCTGTAACCTTTATGGAATTGCAATAACTCTAACATACTCAACCCATTTTTGGAGCCCTTGTACAGTAACTAAAGTAAAATTAAATTTATAAATGTAACATTTAAACACAACAAAATAAAAAATAAAAACTGAACCTCCCCTTTACTAATAAATTTACAAAAACTACCGTATCAAGCTTCCCCAATCTCAACTAGAAAAAAAAACAAGAGGTATTTATCCAATCTTCAAAGAAAACAGCAAAGCTTTCGAATACGGAATCCTATTTCTAATTGAATGCCGGCCCCTTGATTTACTTTAATACGTTCTTAGCCTACTTCAGTTCCGAGAAAACTTAAAAAATAATCATGCCGGAGTAAGAAAATAAAGTTTTTTTTCCCTTTGTCACAACCTCTTCTGTCTGATTTGAAACCGCTTGTCACACCGAAAGGATTAACAGTAAGCAATAATAATATCAGTGGCCTGAAAAATTACAATTTACAGGGCCTCTATTCAACACGGTTTAAACCGTTTTGATAGCTTTTATTTACTTGACAATGGCGTCTGACGTCATAACAATACCATAACAGGTCAACTACGATATCGTTTTTACGTCAGGAATAGAGGCGCAGGTTACAAGTTTCCATTTGACACAACCTCGACCAATGACGACCAGCCATTTGAGCTGTGTTGCCAGTTTAGACCTGTAAAATTGTTACTTGTATACAGTATGTAAACTTACTAAAACCATTTGTTTGAATCCGGGCATGTATAGGCGATAAATAAGGTCTTCGTATATAAATTATTGAAATTCTAACGTTTTTTAGAATTTATAATTGTAATACAAAAAATATCATTTTAGTTATTCATGATTCAATAACATCCTGTATTATTTGTTTACAATTGTAACATTTGTCATCTGGTTGTCAGGTCAAGGCCAAGTTCAACATTTTCAATGTCAGTTAAAGTAAGGCTATGTGCACACTTCCGATTAAATACGACTTAGATTAGACCAAATGTGGCCGTTATTTGAACCAAGCGACGATGGTTGTTTCAAGTGAACGCTACGCATCAAAGCTGGATTTTGCCAGGCACGTCGCTTGATTATGTTCGAAGCTTGTACAATCCGCAGCCTCATTTCTTCCTCCGTTCTCGACACTTTTTTAAATACTAACTGTTTCACCCATCCCCAGAAGAAATAGTCTAGAGGTGTGGGGTTCAGCAAACGTACCATATCATACAACTTCCCGCTTTTCTAGTGCTGAAGCCAAGATTTTCTGTAAAATGGTTGTAGATCCTTTTTTCCGTTCTGACGTCAATACGAGGACGAGGCCCACCACTACTACTACTAGTATCCGGTACTAACCGGAACCGCTCCTTCATTGTCACGCAGTCTGGTAATCGCCCTTATAATTGACAATAAAGTGACACCAGTGAAATTTGAATGACATAAATCTGTCACGACGTAAACATTACACATAGGGTGATACTTTTAGGGTTAACCGACTTTGAAAAAGGTAAGTGTTTATAATTTTTAAACAATGATAAAATTAAAAATATTCGACCCGTACTAGCAAAACATGTGTTAAAACACTTAACTCGACTTGGCTATCAACTGGTTTAAAGAGATGGTTTTAGTTAGTTTACATACTGTATAAAACGTGCCCCAGTTAATAATTTTACAAAAACTACACACGGTCGCGTTTATTTACTTACCGTCGCGATGTGGATAATTTGTGGATAAAACATCTGTCACTTTTTAACTAGTATATAAGTGCGAGAGTGACGGATGCTTTATCCACCGCGATAAAGGTGACCATAATACCCAGGGTACTAGATGAGTATACTAAACAAAATTACAGCTTAGTAGCTTTCGTAAAATTATTTGTGTATATTTCAAACATACCAACAAAAAATACAAAATACGAAATATTTTATTACAGCGGGACGGTGTAACAGGCACCTCTCTCCCCTCAGCCAAATAAACAGTTCAGTGAAATCTCTTATCTACCCTTAAGATAATATCAGCTGTTAAAGACAGCGTTCTATCGAAAACAGTCCATCCCCTTTGTTTAGCTTTCATAATTTCAACGGTGGAAAATGTTTTGGTTATTTTTTTACGAGGATAAAAGATTTTTAAAGTAAATGTTTGAACAGTAATACCAAATAAGGCAATTGCAAAGAAAAGTATAAGCATTTTAAATTTAATGTGGTTAGCAATAGGGTATAGAATGGTTCGACTGCAACATTGCACTGACGTCTTTGGTTACGGCAGACATGACAAGCAATAATTTCACGAAAACAAACTCTTGTTTTTTTGTGCAAAAAATCTACCTACTTATATTATAAACTACTTGTTTTTGGTTTGGAATTAGCTGAACAACATATCATTTAAGTGCTAGGTTTCTCATGAACAAACCAACACAGGTACTTAAGTTATAGTACCTGGATGACCTAGGTTTTTCTCGGCTTTACTCGGTGTTTTTTTTGTAAGTTTTCTAAAAATGAAACTTAGCTAGATCGATTTATCGGCCCCGAAACCCCCTGCATACTAAAATTACACGAAAATCGTTGGAGCCGTTTCCGAGATTCAGATTATATACCTATATACCTATACGTATACAACAATTGCTCGTTTAAAGGTATAAGATAGATTTAATCTTTAAATTTTCAACTAATTTGATCTAGTAGATAACCACGAAAATAAAACATACTAAATTATAACTAGATCAACAATTTTGACGAACCCAAACAGGCAGCCATCTTGAAAACACCCTACCTGTTTTTGAAAGGCATTTCCCATCAAAATAATCACCTCCATATTTTCGACGACTTTCTTAGAAATTAACTGCAGGTGACACCCTGTAGATTACCCGCATTGCAGACAATGCAAAACAAAAACGATTAATTCAAGGGTTTCCAGATGTTTAAATCGGCACTTAGGGGGTTAACATCAAAAACAGAATTGACAAAGGTGGTTGTCATACACACTCCTAAAGTTTAAACAAAATGGGAAGATATATAAATACAATACAAGGACATTTTAAAGATAAAACTGGGAACGCTTTATCTTGGGTTTATTACTTACTGGGGGCGTAATATGGCTGCGTTTATCGCGTGACAAAATGTGGATAAAACATCCGTCACTTTCTGACACGTATATAACGTAATAAGTACGAGAGTGACGGATGCTTTACTTACTAGGCCCGCTGGTTTGTATGAATGCTGTCGTTGATTAAAATTGTTGATACGTACCTGAAACAACATAAACATTATTATTAAAACATGAAACTTAAGATACTAGATTTAAGAACTCGTTAAATATAGTAGACAAAATAGTTATGTATATATCAAGGATTTTGCTGCACATGATTGGGATTTACAAACACGCTGTAGTTAGAGAAGTATTTTTTTTGTAAACAAAATATTGCAACACTAGAGGACGCCCGCGACTTCGTACGCGTAGAATTAGTTTCCCGCTACTCCCCCCATTTCTTCCCGTTGGGGGTCGATTTTTGGAAAATCCTTTCTTAGTGCTCACTTACATCATGAAAGGAACCCCTGTACCAAATTTCAAGTTTCTAGGTACAGTAGTTTCGGCTGTGCGTTGATATATAAGTCAGTCAGGTTTGCCTTTTATATATATAGATAACACAATAGCAGTTGTCTTCCTCCCACGCTGACATCGGTCGCTGACGTCGGCCGAGCTTACTAATATATGGCAAATCTGCCGCGGACGTCAGCGTCGCTGTGCGGTGTCCCATAGAACATGGTGTATATTCGTACGCTCGACCGACGTCAGCGACCGATGTCAGCGTAGGAGGAAAACAAGCATTAAAATTGTTAAAGTCGGCTAAATTATTACGACGTGATGAAGCCGTTTCAAAACAAACAAACCCACAAAAAACGTCCCTACTATGACAACAATATATCCGTTCCAATTCAACAATCAGGTAGTTGATTATTTTAAACAGCTGGTTCTTGAACTCGACACACCAAATATAAGCCGACTAAGTTACGTTGTCCCGTCAGAGCTTGGATTTGAGGGCGTGCTTTCGCAGCTTCTTTACCCGTCGAGTGAGCTAGTTTTTCAGATAATAACACCTTACGCTTAAATGGGGGCACTTTAAACTTTATTTTTCTTCAGGTTGCTTGTGTATGAATTTCCCGTTTCCATATATTCTCGCTATGCATATACTTTTATTTATTTCGAAATTTTTCCCGAAATAATAAAATTTCACCTTAAAACCGCCAAAACATCCGCCATGAGTGACAATCCAAATGAAGTCTAATCCCAACCTAACAAAGGTGTGTAACCCACGAAATCCGGAATTCCATCCGTCACGTGGCGTGACGTCATAACGGCTCACCCAGTCAGAGCAACATAACAAATGGTTCTGCAAGACGAATGACTGAGGCGCCGAGGATAAGGTGCTTCCGGAGGGTCTGCATGCAAATCTTAACATGACTTATCTGTTTGTGCATTTATGCCTCATGTTTTGTCTATAAGACTGTTGAAACATTTTTTTAAATTAGACTTTGTTTTGCTATATGTGCTTGTATCATTAATGAAAAGCGCACCTTAAAAAGACGCAGTTATTTTTAAAGACTTAAGCTGCAAACGCACTGAGACCGGGGGCGGCGCGGTGCGGTATGTGCCCATACATAAAGCGGGCCAAAAGCGTGGCGGAGGCGTTTTTAGTTTGCGGCTTTAAATAGCACCTCCTGTCTCCATTATCATTACTAGCTTGCTGGTACTATTTACAAGTTTACAAGTGCCATCAGGACTTTAAATGTTGATCCACCATAGAACCTTGTCATAATGACAGCGTCAAGTGACGAGATAGGAATTACATAGGAATTAATCCTTGGTTTTATGCGACAAGATTCTAATATTTTTCATCAATTAAAGTCCGTGACCCTATCACAAGTGTATCACCAGAATTCAATTAATAATCAGATTTTTACGACGATTATCAGTAACCATTAAAATTGTTTTATTTTTACAATTCCGTGTCCATTTTGATATCCAAATACATATCGAAAGTAAGTAAATAAATCGTACAGTAAATAATAGAAAGAAGCAAGAGGGATTTAAGCTACAGTACGCGAATCTGAAAGCCACCTAGATTTATGTCTGTTTAGGTTTAGAGAACGTATTCGTCCTATATCTGTTCTGCCTGTAAAACAATTTACGACGGATTGGATTTTTCAGTTGACTGAATAACAATTTAACAATTGAGAACTATTTTTTATTCATGTAAGGTTATTCAAAAATCACTTCGAGTAGTACTGAATGCGCTTACTCGTACTGAACATTAGAATCTTTTTTAATTTTTCAAAATGTTTTTTCCTCTAGTAAATCATTATAATTTTGCCATTAAAGTTTTTTATCAACGTTGCAAAGAATTTACTAAAAATAACTTATTTAAATGCAAACTGAATGAAATCAATATTTATATACAAAAAACAAGAATATTTTTTTGCGGTCTATCTCTATTATTAATCAAACAATAAGATAATTAATAAAAAACAAATCCATTTATAGGTTTTAAAGTGAAAACTCACTCACTACCTTCCATTCAATTTTTATTACTTAGCGCTTGTTTTTTTGCCGTCGCTACTCTCTTTGCATTGAAGGCAGAAATCCGAGAAAAACCAAGTTTAACTCGCAATCTTATTTGATACAGAAAAAATGATATTATAAGTTACTGCCTTTCGCCACCGCGGGAGTGACTTAATATTGCATCTTTATAAACGATTTTTTTTAAGTAAATATATTGTTTTATTACGTAAAATGAATAAGGTATATGAGTACCATAGAGTTTTTTTACGCCATGGTGAATAGTCACCTGATTGCAAATGGAATCTGAGACCTCGATATTACAGTCTCAAGACTGCATTCCTAAGACTCCAAACGCGTTGCGACCCTGAGGACTAAGATGGTATGCCTCTATGCTAGTAATGTCACCGGTTGTTTTATCCCCACACCGGAACACAACAATGCGAACTTTTTGCTTCACGATATGTTAAATGATAAGATGTCGTTCGTTCGTTATTTAGTGATATCTTTCAGTTAAATCCGAAAAGACTTTAGTACTTATTTATTACCTTTTTTATCTTTTATCTTTTATCTTTTTTTATCATCTAAATCGGTTAAGCGGTTTAAGCGTGCAGAGGTAACAGACAGACGAACAGACAGACAGACAGACAGACAGACAGACACACTTTCACATTTATAATATTAGTATGGATATGGATTATGGCTAAACTAGATAAAACTCAATAAAATAAATATCCTTAGAATTACATCAATAATTCGTACACGAAAGTTATAATAAATCCTTTAAGACAAATGGTTCGTCAACAAACTCAAGGGGGTTATTCTGTGCCAAAGCATCGAATTGTCAAAAAATAACCATTGTATTCTGATCCCTACACGCGGACTAAAAGTTCCAATTCAGAGATCAAAATACCCTGGTAGCCTTTATAAAATATAACCAGCATAACTTGCTCTCTGATTTCGGACATACACCACGGACCTGCGGGTCGTGTTATAGTGGATTGATGCTGTTGATACAGAACACGACAGACTTTGAAGATAGTTATCACTCTTCCAACGCCTTCGCTGAGTTACGATAGTTTTAAAGTGTTTAGGGTTGCCATTTACTAGAATGATTTATTAAAATTAATTTTAGGGAAAAGAATAGTGGTCTTAAACGACTCCGTAGCTTATACAGAAATAATAAACATTTTAAAGAAACTGGTATCTGCTTTAAAAAGTCTGCTTAACTATCAACACAACTTTCTCCCATATTTTTTTAGGGTTTTTTGTTATATCACCAAAACGAAACATACATACATTTGGTGTGATTACCTACAAGTATAATGCAAGATCGACAGAAAAAAAAACAACAAGTTTAAACCTACGGAATCCTCGGTGCGCTAGTCCAAACTCTGAACCGGTTATATAGGTTAGGAAGACAGCACTTTGATAAATACTGTCACTGTTCAATCAGCAACATGTGTGGCGAAATAAAAGTAAATATGTTTTATTTTCACAAATGAAATGAAACAAATAGTAAAATAAAAAGAAACACAACAAGTCAACAAAACAAACTAAGAGGCATCTCTGTCAGTCAACCTTTCAGCAGTTCTTTGCGAAAAAAAAAAACAAAAATATACTAAAAAAATACACTTACCTAATAAATGTCGTAACTGTTTAAGTTATTATATTTTATTCTCATGTGTTTTTGGACCAGCAGTTTTATAATGATGTATATTATAAATCACAAGAATACATTACTTTAATATCCAACAACCCTAAACTAACCTTCGATATAAGTTTATCAAGCTATTCAGAATCTGAAAACTTGCAGAAACGTTTCAAAATATTACAGCTGACAAGAACTTTTTATTTTCCTTTCCTCTTTATCAATACAGAATAGGTGATTTTCAACATTATATAACGGTATCATTATCATGTCCTTTCATTCAACTATCCGTCTGTACGTCTGCCTGTTTTCAGGCGTATATCAGAGATTATTTACCGTCCTTTTTAGGGTTCCGTAGCCAAATGGCAAAAAACGGAACCCTTATAGATTCGTCATGTCTGTCCGTCCGTTCCTCTGTCCGTCCGTATGTCATAGCCACTTTTTTCCGTAACTATAAGAGCTATACTATGGAAACTTTGTAAGTAGATGTATTCAGTGAACCGCATTAAGATTTTCATACAAAAATAGAAAAAAAACAAAAAAATTTTGGGGTTCCCCATATTTAGAACTGAAACTCATTTTTTTTTTCATCAAACCCATACGTGTGGGATATCTATGGATAGGTCTTCAAAAATGATATTGAGGTTTCTAATATAATTTTTTTCTAAACTGAATAGTTTGCGCGAGAGCCGCTTCCAAAGTGGAAAAATGTGTGTCCCCCCCCCCCCCCGTAACTTCTAAAATAAGGGAATGATAAATGTAAAAATAATATATGATGTACATTACCATGCAAACTTCCACCGAAAATTGGTTTGAACGAGATCTAATAATTAGTTTTTTTAATAAGTTATAAATCGTAAACCGCATTTTATCTTTCATTCAATCAACTCCAAAAAGAAAAACATTTATTTAGATGTATAGTGGTACGGAACCCTACGTGCGCTCTTGGCCGGTTTTAACCCCTTACACAAAAAAGGGGTGTTATAAGTTTGACCGCTATGTGTGTGTGTGTCTGTCTGTGGCATCGTAGTTCACGAGTGAACCGATTTGGATGCGGTTTTTTATTAAACCAGGTTTTCTAGCGGTGGTTCTTAGCTAAGTTACATAAAAATCGGTTTGGCCGTTTAAGAGATATTAGCTCTGGAAGATATTTCTATTCATAATAAACAAACAAACATTAAAAAATAACCTATGAATCGAATTATATAAAGACATCAATTTAATTGCTCTCTTCAATAGAACAAACCAAAGTATCGTGTCTTTTTAATAGAAACAAGACATAAAAATTGATACCCTATATTTAACATTGCCATGGAACTTTGGACCCTTTTACAAAGGTATAAGGTCCCATCTAGAATAGTAAGGGTTCATAATCCCCACGAAATCAAAAGGACATAAAGCAATTTATCAGCTAAAGCAACTAAAACCCTTTCTAAATATGTATAAAGTAGCTTTTAGAAAAGGAGTGTTTCAAAAGATGTGCCCTTTTATACAACAGGGTGACATACAAGTTTCAATTGTTAAAAATGATAATTTTATAGCCCAAGATGGCCGAACATTAATATTCATTTAAGATACATTGAACTGTAATTGATCTTCGGCTTTAGTTTTGAAACTTTAGTTGTAGGTGCTTTAGTTAATGCGAGATATCACTTGTAATAGTCTATAATTGATATTCGAGACGACGACACGATAGTACCAAATTTCAAGTTTCTAGGTACAGTAGTTTCGGCTGCGCGTTGATATATAAGTCAGTAAGTCAGGTTTACCTTTTATATATATAGATGATATTCCACCTGAAACTTACATTTGAGTTACTCGTATCATTTTATTCATTAAATTAGCATTGATTCGCATAAGATTTTTGTGCATCCTGTAAAGTCTAGAAAATATTACAGGGCCTCTATTCAACTTAGTATAAAACCATTATTATCTTTGCCGTGTTATGATATTGTTTTTAACTCGGCCGCCATTACTGTCAAGTAAATAAGAGCTATCAAAGCGTTGACAATACGATGACAGGTCAAAGACGATATCTTTTTTACCGCGATCTCGACCCATTTATTAGGTACTTAAATAGCGACATCTTGTAGTTTTAAAACAATTTATAGAGAAATGTAACAGCTTTAAAAACCTCGCAAAACATATTATAGATAGGTGATTCACATATATTATCCTCAACTTATTCATAACATATAACACGGTCAGAAACAAAACTGAGCTGGCAGGGGGCGTACCGATCGTAATATATGACTTCCCTCCCCAACATATGTCGAAGATATATCGCGTGATGAAAATAACGGGACCTTTTGTGGATTAATGATTGCAAACTGGTTTTTTGATCATTTTTAACATTGCATTTTAAAGTAACGGTGTTCTTGTTAAAGATATACAGATTCGATGATGGACACGCATCGATTTTAAAATGAGTGAAGTAAAAATTGGGAGTGCGTTTAAATAGCGATGCTTCGCGTGCTGGTTTAGGCGTTTGTTTAGCACCATACGCATTTAACATCAATTTTTGTTTTGACATAATTCTTTGTTTCAGTTAAGTTTTCTATATAATCTAGCCCAATATCAAATGATTTTAGTACTAATCTGATAGTTGTATCATTATGAGCAACCAGACATCACATTTTTTTTAAAGTGCTGTGTTCGTCCGGTTCGCTGCTATTATCTTTAACCTAGAGCCAAGCATTAGTGTTTGCGTTGTTGAGTTCCGGTGTGTGGACAAGACAACCGATGAAATTAACATATAGACATTCCATCTTAGTCCTCAGGGTTGGTAACGCATTTGCAGTCTTAGAATTGCAATCTTAAGATAGTTCTTAAGAATGCATAGGTACTACGTCAACGGATCCCAAGTCCCACTTACGATCAAGTGGCCTGTGCGCTCCTTGCCGTAAAAAAATAAGCTCTCAAATATATCGTAAAGCTCCATATCAAAAGCCAGAAGCTCCGACTCAAGTCCAACAGCAAATACAACCAGAAAACATAAATATTGGTATCAAAAAGGGATTTCTGAATTTAATAACGCAGTGCAGGCTGCGCCGGAGAGATTGCAGCGCTAATGCCCCAAGTGGCCATTTCCAATTTCCAAAGGGGATTTTTAAACGGCGTTTTAGTTTTGGAAGTTAGCGGTGTTTTAGGTTTTAGAAGAAAAAATATGTGTTATGTCAAAAAAGCCTTTTTATTTTGATCTGTTTGGTTATTTTATTTCGGACACTTATTTTGGGTTTGAATCTGCCACCTTAATTTTTGTGTTAAGATATTGTAAAAATTAATTTGGCCTCATGATCCAATTTTTGTCCAAGTTGTTATACTTATTTGTCGAGTTTAATGTTGTGTGTTTTTGTGTTATTTTTTGTTGTTTACAACCATCAACATTGCTGGGATCATTTCATGTCATTCGAAATTAGGCCAGCCACATGTTTTTTGTGAAGTTAGTTGGTTTGTCCTTTTGTTAGATGACAGATTTTTTTTCTTTATTTCTTTCCCTTTCTTTCTTATAAAATGATACTATGCGATCAGCAAAAAAACAACGAACCATACATTTAAATACGGGGTTAAAAACATTATCCTCAATTTTTGTGCAGTTAGGTAACAAATATACAATTACTTATTGTCTCATTTCAAATAAAACACGTTATTCGACCGCTAAATAGACATCGCTACAAAATCCCCTTTTCCACACAAAATCATTGTAAACCAACAAATTTCCCAAACAAAACCCCTTAATTCCCACACCTGGTACTTTTTCCATTTCCGCGGTACAGTCGTTCGAAAAACAAATATTAGCAGTCATAAATTAACAGCGCCTCTGATTTGTGGAAGCTGTTTGCCCTTTTATATGAACTTTCGGCCGCGGCTTGGTGGGTAATTCTAAAACATTATAACATAGGAAGTTGTCCCTTTCTCTCTATAGTTTTTACGCAATAGAAAGACAGGGATAACGTAACTATTTACAAGAGGTTATGTCCTTTTTAAAACGGTTTATTGTCGATCTGTCGCCCAGTTGAGCGAAATCTTATATTATGCGAGTTTTAAACTACTTAATAGGGAATGTATGGATTTTTTAAATCGCATTTCTTAACAAAATATGAAAATACAATAAAATATATCAGCAAAAGTGAAATTAGAATTAAAATCGTCCAAGAAATAAGCATGATACAAGCATTTTAAACCTCTAATTAGACAGCGATAAGACAGAGACCCGATATGCACTGTGACGTCATGTAGGTCGGCTATATAAACTCCACGTTAAATTCTGTTTATACCTAGAAAGATATAGGATCAAATCTTGGTTGGCTTATGTCTTGGATATTTTTTATAGCTATTCAAAAATTGTTTTTCGCAACTGTTTGTTACATGAATCAGATTTAAATGAGCCTGTGAAAAAAAAGGCATGAATGTTCACTATAGCACGCCCTAAAATTATGTTCGTGCTATCTGACGGAACAACTTTTAAATCTACGATTAAATAATTCACCAGTCAAATTGTACAACAAGATGGTTTAGAAAATCACCAAGCTTCGATTTTGGAGCGAAAAGTCTAGCGAGATTTTCTCGAAATCCCTAGCGCTAAAATCGTTCTACTATGCTGCCTTCCTCGAAGATTAAACTAACCAGCATTGACCTCTAATTTCGAATAATTATGACACCATCATGTAGCAGAATATAATAGCTAGTAAGTAAATTCAGTGAATTTGCTGTTGCATGAACTTACAGGGTGTTATAATTGTTAATTATTAAATCGAATAGTGAGTCATTGAGATTAAGGTAATAGAACAGCCGTGGAACTTTCATTACGGCTGGGTAAAAAAAAGAAAGCAACACTCGCTGTGGCGTAATTTTTCGTTTCTCTACATAACATAATATTTTTACTTTAAACTAAAAAAAAATGACAGCATATAAATTTATCGCAAAACAAAGAAAAAAAGACATCTTTTAATTTTATTTCAATAAAGAGCTCTCTTTAAAATCAATAGCTTTAATTAACGATACTTCAAACGAGATAAACAATTTCGACTTGGTATGAGGAAAATCTAATTTTTACACGTTTTTTTACTTAAATATATAAAAATTCGTTATGTTACGCGAATGTAAAATATTGTTTGTATTTTTTCCGATAAAAAGCTATTTTGAACGGTAATGACAGCAGATGAACATCAAACGCTCTAAATTTTAGGTTATTGTGACGCGCATATGCGTCATAGGCGTTTGGAAAGGAGAACTAAGTTTCTAGTTAAAACGTCACTTAACTACAGCCTGTATAATTACCACTCCCAATGTCACATTAAAGCAAAACTAATTCTAAAACCTAAACATTAAAGCTTCTTATCTCAAAAACATACCTACTGTATTCTAAAACCAGTCAGGCGCGCACGCAACATCAAAAAGGTTAAATTATATTCATTCAAAGAAGAATAAATCTTATTGCAATATTGATAAGATTTCATTTCATTTACTTTAATAATTACGCTTAGAGTTCCGCAAAGGTATTATAGTAATATAAACCCTATGTGATACGAGTTAAAGTTGAATTTGCATTGATTTATAATAAAATGTAGGTCTTATTACGTGTTTCAAATTGCGTATTGACCTTTGCTCCTAGATTGCTATAGGCCGACTTAATGATGTACACTCCCTAGAATTTCTATATAATTAAATGGAAGAGGTACAATTTATGTTTTTAGGTAGTTGAAAATTAAAATAAATTACTGTGATTATAACATTATACGTTATTTATTATGAGATTGATTTGTTAGAGTTATTAGAGTCCACATCAATAAATAATTATGTTTTTTATTTTAAATTATTACACGGTTAGTCAAAATGTTTGAACACGCCATAATAGTAATGTTGTTTTTTTAATTTTGTAAATTTAATTCTTTGATTTTTGACACTACCTGTATACACAGTTGGCAACATAAATAAAACTAAGTAAAGCATTGTTTAATACTAAACACGGCTAATAAAAAACTAAATAATTTAAATATCGAACAATAAAAAAATCCACGCTAAAATAACGACAAACATTTGTTCTTAATTTAAAACAACAATATTTATTCAACCTCAAATTCCAATTTTAAATAATTCTTTATTAATAAGGGTTAACTCCAAATTTCCCTCTACTTAAAGCCCAGTCAAACTACACCTTAACTGCACTTTAAAGAGCGAGGCACAGTTAGCTGCTTTATAGTTATGATTGGCAATAACGCAGCTTAATGAAGAACCGTGACCGGGCTCGTGACGGGTTGGTAGGGCGGCGTGGCTTTGGGAAAACATGGGATATACGGATATCCATTTAATTTTTATGTATCTTTACTATGTTTTTTATTGTTATAGTAAGAAATAAGCTTTGTTATAAAAGCTTGTAAGGTAGACGTCCAAGTGCGCGACAATTTTTTTTAATTAGCTGCTTCGCGATTATGTTCACATTTATACATCTACACAAAAAAACATGTTTTGGGCGATGTGACCTTAACTTTTGTTAATTGGTTTATTTTTCATGTGATGACCATATCGAAATTTCTCATAATGTAACAAATTGGATTTTATGAGTAAATGTCAGGTGCTTTTGCTGGCAAATAAGTTCTTTATTCAAAAATTGGCGTGTAAAATATCAAAGCCAATGTTTTTTTCTCATAGCTAAAATAAAATGTGGTGGTGATAAAAGTAATGTTAATCTTACCTTATTTATCGCAATTCAAATTACGGGGCAAGTACTAGTACAGCGACGAGCACTGGGACGTCAACCGTAGTTTAATTAAGGTTTTAATCAAGAGTCAAAGTGGAAAAGCATATTTTTAACTACCTACGAAAAATTAGGGTATAAATTTAATGCGTATTTCTGTGTGGCTGTGCGCGGTTTTTTTTAAAGAAACCTTATTCAATCAGGATGGAGGCTGAAGCTAGTTCAACCGGGATGATTCTAGGTATTAAGTTATAGTATTTATATAAGAATAATGAATATTAACCTTTAACAACAGCATTATACAAATTTGACACCTAGACTAGTTTGGTAGTTTGGTTGGTACCAAAAATGATCATGGATTAGATGTTGACTTCCACATTGTTAGGCTAAATAAATATTAAAAGCAAGCTTTGCCAGCGACTCAGTCCAAAAGCCCGTTTTTTTTTAGGAAATAAAGTATCCTTATAAGAACAATCTGTATGCCTAATTTCTTCCAATTCCATTCAGCCGTTTACGCGTGATTGAAGCACAAACATCCAAAAACCCACATAATTTTCACATGTAAAGAAAAAGAAAAAAGTGTTTTGTGTTTTATTACTATGTAAATTCAAAAAATTCAAAATATTTATTCAGTAAATAGGCCACATGAGGGCTCTTTTACACGTCGGTAACATGAGTGAATCTACCAGCGCTTCGGACAAGACCATCATTGCGGAGAAGAAGCGCCGTAAGAAACTCCAGCAGAAGGTCATTTTTTCAATCATAATAACAAAATATTACTTAAAAGTAAGTTACATTAAGTAATAATAAGGTAATAAAGTAATAAACAATAAATTCTTAAAACTAACAAAAATAAAATTATTACAAATGTAAGGTCAATAAACCTTAAACTAATAATAAAGACTATGAGAACAACACGACGAGGTCTCTACTGTATAGAGAAAGAGTAGTCGATTTATTATTTCTACTACGAAGATCAAAAATGTTCCTACATTATTTTGACATTTTGGAATGTGTCTACATTGCGATACAATATCAAATATTTTTGAGATATTTTTGAACCTTAAACATTGTTCACGTGTGTAATATAAAAAAACTACAACTCTTCTATTCTTAGTACCTAATAATACACCTTTTTGTACCCTTTTCAAGTTAGGACCAGTCTCTCCGCAGCTCACAGCGCAGTCACAGCCTTAGCCTCTCTACAGAGCAGTACGTAGCACAAATAACCGGGAAAATTGCCGGCAACTAGTTCATTGTGCCACCGGCCCCTCGGGCAACTGGTTGCGGCAATAGCGGCGAGTGATTGGGGAAATCAGTTCATTATAAAACAAAGGGGTTTGTTTGGAATTAAAAGGATATTTGCGGACGATCAATGGAATGGATATTGTAGGTATTGACGATGCAGGGGTGTTATTATCTTAAAAAAACCGGCCAAGTGCGAGACGGACTCGCGCACGCAGGGTTCCGTACCATTATCTACACAACAATAGCCAAAAACGGCAAAATAACACGATAGTTGTATGGGAGCCCCCCTTAAATATTCATTTTATTCTGTTTTTAGTTTGTTGTCATAGCGGCAATAGAAATACATCTTCTGTGAAAATTTCAACTGTCTATCTATCACGGTTCGTGAGATACAGCCTGGTGACAGACAGACAGACGGACAGCGGAGTCTTAGTAATAGGGTCCCGTTTTTACCCTTTGGCTACGGAACCCTAAAAACGGCGTTCGGTCGGTCGAACGAGTGAACGAGTGAACGCGGCGCAGCTTATATAAACCGGCGAGTTTAAGTAGTCCCGTCAGAGCGTACAAAACACATTTTACGTGCATTCTCCATTAGGCAGCAGGGTTTCTGTGGAGCAATCGAACTTATAAGGCTGCCTAATTGAGAATGCACGCGCTATACTGTGATTTGTACTTAAATACTTAAACTTTGTAGACGACTTACAGACAAAAAGCAACCTTCGAACGCGTTTTCACCAAACATTAAGAATAGTTTTCCCTAAACACGTTACGATTCGATTTCCTTTCATAATAAATGGAATAAGGTCAAGTTCATTTAGGTCGGTCAAGGGAGCGACCCGGGGTCCCTTTACTTCCCGATAAGCGAAAATAAACTACATTTCCTCAGCAATATGGCACATTTTTGAAAATCATAAAGCGGTAGATATATTTTTTTGGTCTGGGTTGGTCATATGTCATCTTAATATGAAGGAAAATCGACATTGAAATAATAATTAAGGTAAAATATCACGTATAAGTATGTGATGTATTTTACAAAACAAAATTTAGGATTCTTCGACGAATTTAAAAGTGAGTGATACTAGACTCGAGCCTGACTTGACTGTCTACTAAACTCGATCGTGTACTAGACTCAATCGTCTACTCGCGTCGAGTATCTACTTGTGCTAATGTAAACGAGTCTTTATATTTACTTGTGTAATATGAACGAGCCTTTATTCATTGCGTTGAAAATCACATGAAATAATTTATATCACAAATAAGAGAAAGGTATTCGCTAATTTATTGTTTCGCAGAAGAACAATCGTAGGAGCTAGGCTGTAGTTCGGCGGGAGCGGAGCGGAAAGCGATTTTAGACTACGTGGATGCCGTAAGTACTGTGACGGTTGAAGACCTCCACGTTGCCCCTATACCCAATATTTAAAATAGGAACACTCTTGAAAATAACACATAGCTGTCATAGACTGGACCATACAAAACCTCATAAGATTTGGATGTTAATGTATTAACTGTCGCACCGACATCAATTTAATTTAATGCTTGATTAAAGTTGCTGCTGTCACTTTCTTTGATACAGCAATAGAATAAAAGAACACGTCACTAACAAGCATTAAATTTAATTGACGTCTCTGAGTTCGGCAGTAAGCAAACACAATTATATTTTAATACATAATAAATGAATTAACGTATTATCAAGTTTAATAAAATAATACCCCACTTGTTCCCATCATTACTCATAGCGTTAAAATCGAAACAAACGGACGGACTCAATAAAACTATAGAGAAACTATTTTATTGTAACAACCGTTAACGAAAGTAAGACTGCGAATAAGTATCAGCTTTTATTGTATTGTTCATTTAATCCTTTTCATATTTAATTGTGTGTTTGTTTGTCAAAGTTCAGTCATCTCATGAATGTCGTAACAATACTTACAAACATGATAATTTTACAAAGTAACAAACTCGCAGTTTACATTTAAGTGTTTGCCATGAACATGAACTACAGTCTGTGAGCACTTAGGTGTTTCGGGTTTGTACTTCTCTTTCACTCGGTCTTAATAAGAGCGTATGAGAGCAAGTGAGAGACAAGTACAAACCCGAAGCAATTTCTAAGAGCTAAGCTATCGCACTGTACAGTTTCACGGCCATTTCCACCATCTTGAAAGAGACACGTGACAGGTGATAATTCGGTATACATTGCCAAGTTAACACGCTGATACATTACTGGGTTTCAGGTAACCAAAATGTACACCAAAATTTCGACTGTCATCTATCATTGCCAAGATGGTAAAATACATACATCAATTCCTACAGTACTCAAAACATATTGTAATTTTTTACAAAAAATCTTAGTTATATAAAATACTTTTAAACGCTTCCCGCTCCTCCCAACACGTGGCCTTACGCACTGATTGACAAACACACAGACATTGTTAGTAGCTCTTATAATTAAGTACAGTCAGCCTCGTCTGCGGTTAACAGTCGTTAGAGAGAGCGAATAAAACGCAGACGAGTGTACGGCGTTAGATTTAGGTCGCTTTGTTACGTAAGCGCTTAAATAGGGTAGGGTTTTTCGTATAAGAGAAATATTTGCTTGCAAAGAAAAATGTAAGAAAATTGTTAAGTAAAGGCTTAGTTTTATTTTTATTTTACTCGACTAAAATTACACTTTATTAAGTCATTAAGCTTTCAGACGACGCAGCGCATTACAATTGGTAAGTGAGCCTGCCTTCGAAGCTAGCGGGCCAGGGTTCGATTCCCAGTTAGGGCAAATATTTGTGTGAAGGGCGCCAGTAAGTGTTTAGATGATTTCAGTGTATATATGTACGTAATTTTCTGTTTAGTATGTTTGTATGTATGTTTTTTTAGTTGTCATCATATGTGACTGTTTACCATTAAAATTTAAACCATTAATAAGGCCCCAGTTACGAGTATACAGTTATGCTACGTAAAATTGAAATACAGTTTCATGTTTGACACTTCCTAGGGAATCATTTAAAATAAAGTCATTTTTCGTGCAAAAACAACAGAATTTGACTTATATTATCTAGTACGTAAGGTTAAAATTCTAAATATAAATATATGTGTAATGTATATATCATGTAATTCATGTAAGTACTTTTTGCGTGAAGTTATTTTGTAAATATGTTCTTTGTTTTGTTTTCTGTCTTTCTTTTTCCGTGCACCACTTTTGTTAGTTTCTGTATGAGTATTTGGTTGACTGGTAGAGAATGCCATTAGGCATTAAGTCGGCCATTTCTCCTTTTTCTGTGCAATAAAGGTTAAATAAATAAATAAATAAAATATGTGGTCGCTAAATCGCCTCTATTTTTATATTGTCTTCTTATTAATTAATTGTAACAATAATTAACTAACGAATAACACTATTTATAAATGTTACTCTGAGCTTCATTACTCTATATAGGAATGTATCACTATGCAGAATGTAAATCGACTAACAAACGAACATATTAATCACTGACGAACCATTCGAATCACAAAGCAAGAATTTAGTCACAACACGACCAACATGACTGACTATTTAGTCATTAATCGTCAGCTGAATGTCTAAAACAAAGTCTAGATCTAGACAAATGAGGTCACAGGTTGAAATGTTCTAGAAATATATCTTTTATTTAATTTAACACTTCAAACAATCATTTATTCATAAACGTACATTAAACCTGTTTTAGTTACTGTTAAAGTATTCTTTGTCAGTTTCTGTCAAATTCAATTTTCACAATGACAGATAAGGCCAGAGCATAGTTACAGCAAACTTTAGCTATTGCACGTTTATGAATAAGAAAGTAAATATTTTCAAAGTAATATTAAAATGTCAAAGTGTGTTTGTGTGTTGGTTCTTGAATGCATTGAATCTAGGTTAGTACTTTATTTTATATGCAATAAGATCCATTTTGACTTGCCTACATCTTAACACGGATTCTCAAAGCTTTTTGCAAATTTCTCAAAAACGAAACAATAATAATTTACTTTAAAAAAAACTGGATTAATTCAGAGAAGGGAAATTTTGGCTACAAACCGAAAAGAACGTTACAAAAAATAATTGCTACAAGAAGTAATTTTCATTTTCAACCCCCCGTTTTCCAATTTCCTAGTATCTATTACATTACAAACAACGTGTGCAGTAGTCCAAACAAAAAAAAACATTTTTTGTAAATGCTTAAAAAAAAACATATTGTCCCAATCGGGATTGTTCATATTTTTACAATTACTCTAATTCGAAAACCATTTCGAGGAATAGGGTTTTAAAGCCGTTCTGCATAATTAAGTTTTTGAAATATTTATCTATTTCGCATATTTCGACAAAAGTATACTTATTTAACCTTTGTTTGACTTTCGTTTTCGGCTTGAAGCCCTCCTTGGTGTATCTAACGGGTTAGGCGAAAACCGCTTGAAATAGTATGTCTTAATACACTATTTCAATCACTTTTTATCATTAGATATCATTTAATTGTTGTAATTTATTAGAAAATGCCAACTCAAACTTAAAATAATCATGTCATCCATAAAACGTCTGCTTAATAAATAAAGAAATTTAAACAAAAATTTTGGGCGAAAAACAGAATGAATGAAATGGTCTCTTAAAATTACCCATTCTTTCGAATTAGAATGTAAAAGCCGTGAGTTATTTTTTTTGGTCTATCCCATACATATATTCTTACATTAAATCACGCCTGTTTCCCAGAGGGGTAGGCAGATACCACTTCTTTCCACCTGCTACGATCTTGACAAATCTCTTTCGCTATTATGAAAATAATCAAACATCCACTCCTAAAATTTCCATAACAGGCAAAACACGTCCCCGGATGTCCCGGATCATCCCGCTACATTCATAACAGCGTAAGCTATTGATCTCTGATCGACTTGCTAATCCCGCATTAGCATGTTTTAAATATGAGAGCGGCGGGCAACGTATTCAATATCGATTAATGTTATAACACGATTATTCGGTTGCCTTCTCCATGACAGAAATGGACCAGCTTATGCTCGCTACGTCCGCGAAGTCATTCGCTATTCCGATGAGAACTATCCAATTTTCCGGAATATAAAGTATACTTGTCGTTCCCCGGCACACTCTGTCTACATACCAAGTTTAAATTTGAATCGTTTCAGTAGCTTTGCGAGCAAGCGTAACAAACAAACAGACAGACAGAGTACTACCACATCTATAATATTATTATGAATGTAATAACTTCTGCCTGCGTCTTTGTCCATACATAGTCCACAATGTCCACCACTGGTGCCATCGCCCTAGCTTCGAACTTAGGTCCTTTCCATACTGACCGGTGTCGCAGAATTTTCGTTTCATAGAAAACTATTTTGGGCTGAACCCGTGTTGATTTCAGGTTATCTCTTATCTCTTATATATATAAAAGGCAAACCTGACTGACTTATATATCAACGCACAGCCGAAAGTACTGTACCTAGAAACTTGAAATTTGGTACAGGGGTTCCTTTCATGATGTAAGTGAGAACTAAGAAAGGATTTTCCGAAAATCGACCCCCAACGGGAAGAAATGGGGGGAGAAGCTGGGCTATTTCTACGCGTACGAAGTCGCGGGCGTCCTCTAGACTTAAATATGATTCACGTAGGTTAGGTTAGGTTAAACCTGTAACCATCACAAGATAACCTGAATCCAACACGGATCCAGCAGAACCCCCCTCTTTTAGCGTTGGTGGTAAAAGTAACCCTAATAAGATAACGGAACATATTTCAACCCAGCAACGTATGGAACTCTTGAAATTTTCAACACTTCAACTGCCACCGGACCGTGTGGCTGTACACGACGAGCCCGACTCGAGAGTCGAGTCTCGAGAACCCGATACGCCCTGGAGCGTTACGGGCACTGCCCGAGGATCTCCAACGTGTACAACTTTTGAATAGTACTTGAAACTTTTATTTTATTTGAGGGTTGGTATCATACTTTATGAAATTGGCAGTGAAATTAATATTAGGTTTTAGGCGGTAATAAGACTAAAATAAAAGGTGAATATAATACTTATGTACGTTGAAACCAGGATTTTCTGAAGTTGACAACTATATTTTGCTTTTTTCATCAAAATCTTTTGAGCCGTTTTCTATAATACAGTTACAATGAAATGTATAAATGTAGCTTGTTTAATACATAGTTTAGGATATGTTCATTAAATTATTTTAATATATAATGGAATTAAGGCACTGTCTTAGTTCCATCTTACTGACTTTAAACCTTCAAAGTCAGGGGTCAATAATGTCGTAGTAATAACCATTATGATTGGTTGGTTTTGGTGTATGGTTTTTCTTTTATACAATAAAGTGTTAACATACATACATTGTTATGAAATACCTAAACCTGTTAAAATTGTTTTCTAACAAAAATCAGAAAAAGCGTGCGCAAAGTCACATCAGGAAAAAAAGTCTTGAAGCAAAGTGTTGATAAATGAATCTTTTTCCCGTACATTTGCATTTAGAGATTCCAATGAACGAATGAATGAACGAATGAATGAACGAGTGAATGAGGAAGAGGGCTTTTTTGAAATGTTTAGATTAATGAACCTGAAGCCCTTCCAAGCTTCTAAGTTAAGAGCTTTTCGTTTTTTATAAGTTCCTTTGGTTAATTTGATTGAGGACATTTTCGCATAAATAAATCTAGATTGTTTTTACAGTGAATGAAAGCGAATTTATGAAAATTGAAATGCGGAAAAGGTGTCTTTAGGGTTGGCTTGGGTAGTGGAACTGTTAAAACGAATAACTAAAGTAAATTTGAAATACATCCCGTTTTGGCTTAAAATATTCTACTATCTTATAGATACTATTACGATTGTAATACAAAATAATAAAATTCAATGTTTTGTTTTCCAACATGTTACTCAACAAACATACCTATTTATGATTTGTCTTGTTGTAACAAACAGATTTGAAAAAAAAGCACCATGTATAACTACTGATTTTTATTTTGTTCTTTTACGTTAGTAATAAAATAAACCATCTAACATGAAATATTTTGTATTCATTTGCAAAGTATCTCTTTGTTGAGATTCACCAGAAAAATAACATTCACAAAAATCCTCTCCGCTCACAAAATTAACAAAAATATTTCCAACAGTTTCGCGAAACTGCAAGAAAGTGCACGTCGCACCAGAATGGCATAGGTAAAATAATTTCCACGTAAATTCTTCAAGACACGTGCGGTGCACAAGCTGTCTGCATACTTATCAACTTAGCATGTGGCGGTTGTTTTACGCTTAATTTGAAAGAGTTCTCCACGGAACCACGTACGTTTATTTACTGGGTTCGTTCGTCTTGGGTCTTTTGTTTAAATAATTAAATGGTTTTAGTGTTGAAAATCCTTGATAAGTGGTACATTGTTGCTTCAAAGGCTGTTATCTTATTGCATAGGTAAGTGATGCTTTAGGTTGTTTTAAACAAGTCTACTAAGAACAATGTTTATTTTGTATGTATGTATGTGTAAGCCTAGAGCAGTTTTTAAAGTCAACATTAGAAAGGGATTGAAGCTTTAGGTCCACATCTCGATGCGATCGCAAATACCACCAAATCGCTTTGCGACCAAATCTTAAAAAGTCCGAGTCGCTGTAACCACATTTTTCATCTTATGTCTGTCTTAGAAATGTCGACGGAGCCCCGCTTGGCGGGGCTCCTATTCCTGGGCAATGTGCCCTTCGGGCATTTGAAGTTACCTAACGAACCTAATCTATCTAGTAACGCAAACGAAGTGGACATTTTGCAACTGAGATGTAGTCGCAAAGGGATCTGGTCGTACATATTTGCTACCTAGTACTAACGAGTTGTGGACTTAAAGCTTCTATACCATTTAAACTACTACCTTTATCCGTCAAACAAGTTAAAGCGACAAGGTACAAAAGTGTGCAGTTTATATAGCCAACGGTACAGTCAGCGTCGTATAAGGTAACATTAAAAGTGCTCAAATACACCATACCATACAATTAATATGATGTACGGAACTATTTGAGCAGTTTAAATGTTACCTTATATATGATGCTGACTGTACTATCTGGTACCAAGCGGACTGTACTAGTTTCCTTCTATGGTTGAATTCGTGAAAAATGTCCTCGCATTGGTAACAAGTAAACAAGAGTGGAACAGTGATGGAGTCGATGTTGTATTAATAAAAAGAAATAAATATCTAAGTAAAATATCATACGAATTGACCTAGTCACAAACTAAGGCTTGTACTAGACAAAGATAAATATTACTTAGGAAAAATAGATACTTGAATACATTAAAAACATTCTAAACTCAAGAATAAATAATTCGGATTTTACAAATATTGGGACCGATAGGTGTTTGAAATCTAGGAAGGTCATAATCCTTTTGTGATAAAAATGTGTGGAAAACTGAAACGATTGTTTCTAAACATTAAAAAAACTTACACGAAAAAGAGCTTGCTTTAGAGCTGATAATTTGTGTAGCGCACCAGATTTTAATGAAATTTTGCTGAGAACCACCGCCAAATACAAACTGACAAATAATAAATTACATTGAAATCCACCCCATTCATGCCGTACGCATTGTCTGACTTAGCACTGTCCTTTTTTAATCAAGAGTTTAAAAATATTTTCGACTCCACCGTTTTTTGTTCCTCCTTTGTATGCAGACCGCAGGTGAAGCGAGTCGATGCCTGTCGTCGTTCCGCTGAGCTAATACAAGTGGTCTCGTTCTAGCATTTACCTCTTTTACGGTTAACACCTGGAGGGGTTATAGTTGCACTATAGTCTGTTCACAATCGAGTAATATAGCCGCCATTTTGAAAAAAATGATGTTATTTTGATTGGGTGCGGTTTGGTTAATCATTTATAGGTGTTCACGGAAGGTTAAGTGTGCAATACACTTAGATCCTACCCAAGTGACGCCAGGGCGGATCGCTAGTAAAACAATAAAATCGTGAGAGTAGTTATCCCCTGTATATTAACTTATTCAATTTTGTTCACCACTTGATCATCATTAAAATTATTATAAAACTAAGTCCCACTGCGTCTGTCTATCTGTATATTCGCGATGATCTCAAAAAGTACTGAACGTATTTTCATGCGATTTTCACCATCAGATAGGTAATTGTTTAAGTAAGGTTTCTATGTACTAACCGTTTGTTTCACAATCGACAAGTAAAGCATATCTGACAGATAAATTTAGCCCTTTCTTTTTCTTACACTTGAAAATAGACAAGGAGAGAGCCAATTTTATATGGCAGATAAATTTGTTCTTCGATTGTGAAACAGGCCCTCAGGGCTGATTTTTCAATCTCCAGCTGTCAGGTAAATTGTAGCTCTGTCCTTATCTTTATTATGACAAAGAAAAGGACATAAGAATAATAAATTCTGGTTTCTTTATGGGTGTTACAGATATTCACATAAACCGAAGAGAAGCAAGGGTAGGTCGTTAGTCTATAACTACGAGTATTATATGAATAAAACTACGAGTACTTTTACAGCTGATATCTCTTAAACGGCGCAACCAATTTTCATAAAACTTAATCCGGATTAAACTTGATTTGTTGATTTAAAAAATTGTGTCTGTCATACAAAGATAAATAGACACACAGATACACTTGAAATAAAAATCGAAGTTCGAAGTTTCGATAACTCCATCCCTTTCTCTGGATTTATTCTCGAGTGACGAGTGAAAGGGACTTCACACTCGAAGTTTAGAATTTACTGGATCATGGTAACCGTCCTGTCATCAATATTGCATCTAATGACGCTCTCAGCGGCCGCTCCTAGATTCACGATTATCATTAAACGCAATCATTCCTTTGTCCCGCTCCCACCATTATAGTCCTCGTGGTGTAATCATCAGTTATCCAATACCAATTTGTATAGTAAAACACTTAAAATGATGAAATTATAGCCAAGTCATGATAAGAATCATCGTTCGAATTACAGTGATTATTAAAATTGGAATTCATTCCAAAATTATAATCAATTTAAATAAACGTCCGATGTGATAAAGTTTATTAATCATTAATGTTGTTTATTTTCATTACAACAATGCATTCGTGCAGATACAAAAAAAAATGTGACTTCAAAAGTCTATTCCACAGAATATAATCACACCCATGGCAAATTTGATAAACACGTGCTCTTTGAATTGAAACAAAATGATGTAAACGCTACTAAGCAAAGCAACGAATCTGCCCTTCTAATTTTGAACCAATACGAAAATTTGCAACTTTGCCATGGATGTGACCTCAATTAAGTGTCGACAGTGAATCATAAGTTCATAAAATACTCAATATTAGACCACAAACCCAACACAAATTACAGTATAAAAGTATTCAATACATAATGCTATTAAACATAAGTTACTGCATATGCATGTGAAACTTTATATCATGTTTGACAATGCATGCCAATCTTTATTTTGTACAGCAACACCTCTTTCTCTTTCCATGGCAAAAAAGCGAGCCGCACCAAAAAAAGTTAGCTTTAAAATTTGAAATTTCGAACAAATAGTGTGCGTTCCATATGCGTATACTGCCTTTTTGCCTAGGTCGGCAGAATACATCGATACCTGTGCTTCGTGCCACACCTAAACGTCACGTAATTTTAAAATAGCTTTGATTAGATGCGGTCGTGATCATTTAACTCGTCTGCACTTAACAAAAGCATTGTTGTTTGTTAAATGTTACAATATTCATAAAATAATCGCGTATGTTTGAATAGGGTGAAGGTTTTGTTATTTAGAAGGTGTTACTTGAAGGCTTTTCGGCAGATTTTTAAGTGACATAGAAGCAGAGATATAACGAGAAGTCACTTTGATTATCAATCAAAGTTGTTGCATTAAATCATGCTTTTTTTTTCGTGCTTAGTAAATCCTATTTTTTGAACCATTTAAAATGAGAAGAATAGTACCTAACTAAAGAGGTACGTACAACGTAAGTTTTAAACAGTGAAAGTAGAAAAAAACGTATGATTTTTGTGAATGTTAAATTTATTTAAAGATACTTTTTTTTGGTGTTTGTAGAACCTCGTCCGGATTGATTGATTGGTTGATACCAGTTAAGCAGCAGGGTTCGCATTGTTGTGTTCCGGAGTGGAGATCAAACAACCGGTGAAAACAAGAACAGGGATCGCATCATAGACTTCCATCTTCTAATTATAAATGAGAAAGTTTGGATGTTTGTTACTCAATTACGCCAAAACGGCTTAACTGATATGAATGAAATTTGGCACAGAGATAAACTAGTCTGGAATAGCACATAAGCTACTTTTCATCCCAGAAAATTGGACATTTCGACTTCTAAGTGAACGGATAATATTCCTATGAGCCTCCAAGTCTACTTCCAATCAGTTAGGCTGTGTGCTTGTTTGCCTTCTCCGTCAAATAAATCTATAACCTTCTATTTGCCACCTCCAAACGGATTCTCAGATCTCAGCGATCGTTGAGATTCGCCACGCCCTCAAGTGTTGCAACGCTATCAAGAGCTTGACGAACTTTAAGCTTTTAAGCTCAAAGCTTACCTGCCATGTCGAATTAGTGAGGTCGAGTTATCCAAAACTATTTGAAATTTTGTTAATATTACACGAAATGTTAAAAAAGTGAATTAACGGATTTCGATGATATTTAGAAAGGATATAATTTGACTACGGTTTGGGATTACGGTTCTTTTTATCCCGGTTGTGATAAACCCTGAGCGAACGAACTCGCTGGCGATTCTGGCAAAAGGCTAGTTTATGTAGTGCTAGCGACCCGCCCTCGCTTCGCTTCGGTTTATGTAACACCCATACATCCAAAAACCTTCCTCTTGTACCACTCTATCTATTCATGAAAACTGCATTAAAATCCATTGCGTAGTTTAAAAGATCTAGAAGCGTACAGACAGCGGGAGCTACCTACTGTGTTTTATACTAAAAAAAAATAGGAACGTAAACATAAACCCCCTTACTAATAAACGTTGAGTAACGGTGCTATAGCTATATAATGTTTTGTCCTTATCTGTCAAATCCAAATGTCACAATGACAGATAAGGACAAAACATTGTATAGCTATACCACCGTTACTCAACGTTTATTAGTAAGGGGGAAAGATTATTATTAAAGAGAAAGGCGTACTTTTTCGAATCAAATCGGAGAAATACTGGAAAAGGGCCGAATTTTAAGTACCCGAAACCGACGTGCGTGCATGACTCGATGTATGAATGTGGAAGAAGCGAAAGGGATTTGTCAAGATCGTAGCAGGTGGAAAGAAGTGGTCTCTGCCTACCCCTCTAAGAAACAGGCGTGATTTAATGTATGTATGTATGTATAAAGAAAGAAGGAAGATATACAAAGCAGAAAAAAAATTAAGAACAACTTTTAAGTTAGTACTTCGTCACTTTCTTCAGTCTAATTTCGAAAGAATCTATACTCGTCCCTTTCTTCTGTTTCGCGTATTCAGTTTAAAAATGGTCACGTCTCGAAGCAAACAACGTATTCTCTAAACCACATTTCACGGGTAAAATTATTCATAGAACACTGCCAACTTCGTCTGCCAAGGCTCTTCACACCCCAATACACACGAGGAAGGAGCGCACTTTTCACTCCACAAATTATGGCCGCCTTGTTTGTGGATTGAAGATTTGGTGCTGGGTGCTAGGAGCACTTTTGACGTTTATATACAGGGCGAATGCTGGGTCGTGTAGCAAGAAAACAAACTTAAACCCACTACAATAACGTAATACTTAGATTTAAAAACGTTAGGACAGTAAAGTTACTTTGTTTTTAGGGTTCCGTACCCAAAGGGCAAAAACGGGACCCTATTACTAAGACTCCGCTGTCCGTCTGTCTTTCTGCCTGTCACCAGGCTGTATCTCACGAACCGTGATAGCTAGACAGTTGAAATTTTCACAAAAGATGTATTTCTGTTGCCGCTATAACAACAAACACTAAAAACAGAGTCAATTTTTTTTTAAGGGGCTCCCATATAATAATCGTGTTTTTTTTTGCCGTTTTTTGCTAATGTTGTATAGATAACGGTACGGAACCCTTCGTGCGCGAGTCCGACTCGCACTTGGCCGGTTTTTTATTTAACTAAACATTCAATCAAATATTTTTATTCACGATCATGGCCACCCTACATGAACTTCTTACTGGTCTGATCACTTGATTTTCAAATAGGTTTTAACATCAAATGATAGGTGACCATAATTTTAGTACCTATCAATTAAGGAAACTAATATTTTAACCAAATTCAAAACTTTTATTGTTTTAAAAAACCACTATTTTCATAGAATGCCAGTCATTGAGAAAATTAAGTTAGGATCACGACGGCAGTCACCCTGTATATTTTCTGTAAAAAAATGATTGAAATTATTTGTGGTTGTAGCACAGGAAAGCTGTCAGTACAGAAGTTGTCAACATTGAGGACGCCATTTTGAGAAGTTCATTCCTGTTTGGATTGCGTTCGAATAGTGACAAGTTTCAAATAAAAATGTTTTGAACTCCTGAAAGCTTGTTTACATTCTTTATCTCGTCTCGTTGACCTTAGTTTAGGGGTCTCCATTTTAACTGACTTTTTATCCATTAAATAATTTTTTTATTTTACTTAATATTTATATCAATTATTAAACAAAGAAAAAACCAAATGATAGTTTTATTCTAATAACCATACAAATCACAAAACCGACCATACCTAGGTATTAACACATCGACTTGAAAAAAAAAACCCATGTAAGTACCTCACAAACTAACGTAGGGGAGGACTCCCAACTTGAGCCCTTCAATAACGACTGATCAGACCTCTTGGAGGACCCTCGAGCTGAGGGTACCGTGTCAAATGAAACACATGTAGCCGAGTCAAGATGTCTGCAGGGGACCTAAGAGGTTTTAGTGAGGGTTTTCCGGTGATTATGGCGCAGGTTTGCGTTTTGGATGAAGGGGTTGGTAGTTTTTTTTGTAGCATTGATGGAAATTTTGTATGTACAAAAAGCTATAGAAATTGAAACTGAATTTGAATTTTTGCATGTTTTTTTTTTGGGACAAAGTAAAGCTGGGCATTCACGGACACGCCGTTTGTCTCGGCGACAGATGGAGAGTATACAACTGGATGGGTGTAATATTTTGACCACATTCACGGGCGCGCCACGCCACGCCTCAACGGTGCAGCATCACGGAGAAGACTGAGTAGAAAATGGCAGCATTGGCAGCTGGAAAACGCATTCACGACGACGCCCTTGGCTTGGCGCGAAGGCGTGGCGCGTTCCAACGTTGAACTCCGACATTCACGATAGTTCCATTCGGCTTGCGCGTTGGCGCGTCGCGCTGGCTTTCCGTCCATTTGGAAATCCAACGAACCGCGTCAAGTACTTTTAAACGCTACAGTTTAGACATTCATCGATCGTTTTGGCGCGGCGCTGCTCTATTCGGCTTGTTGGAGCGGTCGTGAATGCCCAGCTTAAGAAAAATACACTTTCCGAAAAGAAAAAAGAACGCGAACGAAAGTATGTGATCTTGAATTATTTGGTTAAAGATTTTTCTACACTTATTTATAGATATTTTTTTTGATCCTACTTACGAATCCGATTTTAACCACTTCTGTGTGTTTTCTTACCTGAAATAAAAAAGAAACAATTAGATTTACACTTGATAAAATAGCAAATAAAAAAATATCACCACAATTTTTTACATACTATAAAACATAATATGTATGTAGTCATGTACGCTTATATCTTTCAAACTACGCAACGGATTTTAATGCGGTTTTCATCAATAGATAAAGTGATTCAAGAGAAAGGTTCATATGTTTAATAAATTATGGATTACGGGTGTTACAGAAAACTCACAAAAACCGAAGCGAAGAGAGGGCGGGTCGCTAGTTAAAAAAATTAAGTTTAAAATGTATTGTTTTCGAGTATAAAGTATCAGTAAGGCCCTACAAAAAAGTCGCTTATATTTTGTACAGTCGAGTTCATAAATATGTATACACTTTAGTAGGTATCTTGTCTATTTAATGTCATGTTTAAACTGCCATATACGAATTGTCCTAGCGATTAAAGCGACAAGGTACTAAAGTGTACATAATATACTTATGTGTGCATGTACAAGAGCGTGATCAGTGATCAATGATAAATAGACACGGAACCCAAACCCCTTGGCGTATAAACCGCTCGTTAAACCCTCGTGCCTGCGGTACCCTAACCGTTTCAATTCTATAAATAAGCAAGCATCAGTATCAATCGCGCTCTGATCGTAATCCTAGCGGTTGCTGGTCGAATTGCTAAGCGCCATTTTGGGTCCGAGCGGTACAAGATGGCGCCTGGGGCGCACGAAAAGCGGAACTACAGTTTTTTTTTTTAAATAGAGGTTGTCATCATGAGATACTTCTTTATTGAATGCAAAAATTTATCGTCTCTATGTATTAAATTATCAAGTAATACTAGGGCCAATGTGGATCGGTGTTTTTTAACTTATTCATAAACGCACAATAATCGTACTATAACTGGTAGAGAAGAAAGAGCTACGATAAAATAAAAGAACCGATATACATACAAGCAAAATATGTATATGTATTTACATCGTTGTCTAGTACTCATCATAGTACAAGCCTAGAGCTTAGTTTGGGATTTGTACTATTACTTATTTAATTTGATTTGGTTGTGATAATAAAAACATTACCATGTAAACTATATTAAAGCGAAAAAAATTCGTCAGCCTTAGACAGGATTCGAACCTACTTCTCCTCTGGCTCTCCGGGCCGATGCAGGCGCATTACCAATTATGCCACCAAGACTCTACTTAAGATCCACGAAATTAGTAATCGCCTGCTTTTCATACTCGGAGGGTATGGTGACGCCATCTATAAGACCGACGATTTTTTTTCGCTTTAATATAGTTTAGAATTTTGTAAACAGACGTTTCTGTTAAATTTAAAAAACATTACCATGTGTTCTAGTCTCGCTATAACATTTCAGACACTAATTAGAAATTAAAACAATCAGTAAACATCGGAACTGAAGTAAAACTATTTATTGGCGTACCCACTACGCCTCCCACGTTACCCCAAACGGGCAGTTAACCCTCAGTTTGGGGTCATCGGGACCCCACAAACTAGCGTTTTTATATGGCCCACCTGATGGCCGAATTAACGCGGCATTTGAGCCGAAACCCCGCTGTTTGTATAAAATTATTGGCCAATTTTGTGGGGAAACGGGCAACTTAGTAAGCGAATTGTTTATATTTATCTACACTGTACGCGTTTTGGGAGAAAATGTGGCAAAAATGGCGAGTTAAAAATGATTGAAAATCAATGTCATACTGCCGCACTCAGACGTCAATTGTTTTTTTTTCCTTAATTAATGGTTTTCACTCCTTGTTTGTTTCGCCAAACAAGGTGTATTTCGCCAGTATCGAGTTTTAGACAATCGCCATATCACACGCGAGGACAATTGTTCGGTTAAAGATATTTACTCTGGTGGACTACACAGAAGCACATGGGGTTAGCTCCACGCGCTTCTGTCAAGTCCCTCAATTGTATTTAATGCTTGATTAAAGTTGCTGTCACTTTCTTTGCTACAGCAGTATAAAAAGACAACACGTCACTAAACAAGAATTAAATTTAATTGACGTCTCTAAATGCGGCAGTAAGTAGGGGGACGGACAAGGACCAATGATGGACACTTGATTCTTATTTTACAGAGAATAAGGGTTATTCGTTTGTTTTGCAACAATCAATTTAGGACCGTATGAAATTTGGCTGACAGGTATTCGATTTGCATTACACGGCCAAATTAGAAAATTGGGTAAGCGGCTCAACTATCCCGGTTCGCGACTGTACAATACCCGCCTTCAAAAGCCGTTATGTGCCATATTTTTTTAATATTCCTAAGGAATACACAAATAGAACTTTATTTCTTTATTCGAACGACAAACGTACACAAAAATAACATTTAATCAACAGGCGACATAAAGATGTACAAAAGTACAGAGTCGGACAAATCCCGTATTTACGTAAACCGGACTTTACAAATAAACAGGAAAAAAATAAGAATTCTGCAACTTTCCCCCCCAAATTAGGGGACTTAACGGAAGTTCGCTGACAATTCAATCTACGCATGCTAATTTATTTCCCGGGGAATACGGGAATTCCGGGATTACGGGAATTTCGCCGGGAATAATGGCGCGAGTGGATTTGTGAGCTCGTGTTAATAGGTTTAAACTGTGATGTATTTCTAAAATTACATCACGCCAAAACTTAAAAAAAAAAGTCTAATTCAATTTTAGAAGTTCCGAATTAAATTGGCGATTAGTTAATACATCTAATTTCTGACTTTAAAATAAGATGCTTTAAATGTTTTCAAAATCTTAACATCTCTTTTATATTTATAACGTAATCATTTATCCAGCAAAGCTTTTTCACATATAAAGGTCACGTACAAACTGAAACTAAAATTAACTATTTCCACTCGTGGCCATCAAAGGTTTCCAGCAATTATTTCCAGCGTCCCTTTGACTTGCTTTTCTATATTTAAAAATTCTAAATAGAAACTTAAATTCCTAACAAATTTTGCCACCACTGCTCATTTAAAAAAAAAAACTTGGCATAGTGTTGAATCTGATACAAAAATGCAAGGACCTAAAATAATAAAGGACCGAGCACAGTCTGTAAACACGTTACAACGGAAGCCAAAGGATTGTCAGCGTTTTCAAGAGCAGATCGAGTCCAGATAAAAGACTAATCAGATCCCCCTACCCCACTTGACGGGGAGCTAGGATTCTAGAAGATTATTTTTGTGGAAGTGTTAAGAGAAAATGGTTAGGTTAGGTTAGGAAGTACATGATTCTGAGGATCTGGCCACACCCTCCCGGAGTCGTTGGCATCGAGGAGCCACAGCCCAATACGCTTGTTAGTGCTCGCGTGGCACCTCCCAGAAGGACGCAGATAGTTTACCGCTGGGTTTTTAGTGGGTATCCGGCCGCTCTCGGTTGGGACTTACCACATTAAGCATCTCAGAAATTTCAACTTTATCAACATTAATAAAACAACAAGATTCGCTTAGCTAGAATTGCGGTAAGAATAGCTTAATTAATAGCTTATTTATTTATTTGTTAAGGACATCAAAAACACAATACAGAAAATATGAAACCGATAACAACAAATAGCAAACAAAGATTAAAAACTAAAAACAGCTGACCGTGCTCATGCAAACCACAAGTCAAGTAATAAAATAAACTTGAGTAAACTAACAGTAACAATAGTATTCCAAAAAGCCAAGCTTGTATGTACGTGTGTGCGTGTATTATAAAGGATTAATTTCAAAGGATTACTATTCAACATTAGTTTTTCCTCGAATGCAATGTCCGTTTTAGCGATATTAGATCCATGGCGCATGGACAGGGGTCGCGAAATAAAATTCCCTTAACTTCGTCGAATAAATCACCGAGGAACAAGTTATAATGAAGGAGCGAGACGGAAGATTAATGATATTTTGTCTCCGTCGCGGGAAAGTTTTATAATAAGAATTGTAAAGCGAGTCTCCTTAATGAATGGATGCAGATGTCGATGTTAGGGAGATACAGTTTTGATGAGTTAGGCATTTTGAGTTTTAATGAAAGTGGTAATCAAAGTTTAATTAAGGGCATATAGAAGTAGAATATACGTATATTTTATTATTTTAAATTGAAAATTTAACTTTTACCACAGTATTATGTTATAAGTGAGTACTTAAGTAGGTACTCAAATTATTATTTTTATTTTGCGAAAGCAATCCGTGTCTTCTTGTCATCTCTGACAATACGTAGCTATTAAATGAAATACTGAATAAAAACATTTGAAAGCAAATAAGATATTAAAAGGTCCTATTTTAACCATAAAATTTAGTATAATCAACTTATTTGTTTTTTCGGTGTAGATATAGTTACCTAAAAAAAACAAAAAAGGTCATAAAAGTCAAAAACGAATAACTGTCGAAAAATATTAAAAACAAAACAGTATGCATCGAGACCTACCAAAATGATTGGGTGCCTGGAAGAAATCATTATTTAGCCATAACCGCCTGTTGACTTATTATGTAACAATGTTCAAAACGAACTTTTTTTATTGTATTGTATTATTAATGATAATAGAGTATGCCAATTACAATATCTTCGTCTATACATACATACACACATAAAGGCAAGTCTCTTTTAGGTTAACAAAACCCAACTTATATCTACGTATGCCTATCGCGAACAGCTATAAAAAAATAACTTGATGGAGTTAACAACAATTCGCTTGTAGAATATTTTTATGTCGCCGAAGCATAAACTTTTATGGCAGCGTTAGAGGAGATGGCATGGCAGCTATTTTAAAACTTTATAGCGCTTGTTTGTAAATTGTAAGCTTTTTTTATGTAGGGTTCTGTACACACTGCCTAAGGAAGGGAAATTATTGTATGGATTGTATGGATTTGTTCGTCGAGGCTAAATGGGAGTAGAGTTACCATTAAGGAATTTGAAAAGTCCTGACAAAAAGCCTGACATTTCGATAAAAGTCCGGACTTTTTAGTCCCAAAATGGAATCGTTACTCACTTAGTTACAGTGGTATGGTAGGCATGTAGCAGTTAATAAAGATAGGCTTAAGTATTTGATACTAGTAATAAGTACAAGGTTTTATTACTCATATTCCACATAATGAAAAAAAATTGACAAATTAAAGAGCTGGACAAAGTCCGAACTAGAGTCTTAAAGTCCGGACATGTCCGGACTAATCCGGACGGATGGTAACCCTAAACGGGAGGCCTGATTTTGATAAACCAGGTCAACATTTGAAAAAAAAACAGCTATGATTATATCAGATTCGTTCAAACGGTAACTTATGCATACTTTATAGGTATTTAAAGGATCTAGGTCGTCTTAACCTGTAACCCTGTAGACAATGTACATAGAGGCAAAATGCTGCAGTGAAAGAAATTTTGGTTTGAATGATGAAAAATATATTGTACTAATGTACAATATCATCGCATCGTCATAAAAAACCGAATACGATTTAAATACACATTCTAACATTCTTCCGCAAATGCGGAACCCTAAAAATCTGATTGCGCACTCAAGCCGGCTCGGATTTTTTTAAATTTTGGGGGTTACCCTCACTCATAATAAGGGGAAAATTGCTACATTAGCCGGGAATGAATAATTTTGGGCCGCCATGTTTTGCGCGAGAATTTAAATATAAATATGAATTTTCAAGTATAATCATGATAAAATTACACTCAAATATACACGAAGAAAATCTTAAATTGACCTAGTCTCAAATTAAGCTCTAGACTTGTTTTATAGTTACTAGACAACGATAAACATACTTAAGTATGTACAGTCAACCAATTTGATTTCTAGGCCACTTTGGACTATGTTAAAGTGACGTTGACAACCAAACGTTACAGACTTCTTATGATTTCGTTTACAACGTCACATTGACAAAGTCCATAGTGGCCTAGGAATCAAATTGGTTGACTGTACCTAATAGAGAAATAAATAAATACTTAAACCAATAAAAAAACATGTAAAACTGAGATGGTACGTTTAGGGAATGCAAATAACCGGTTATAACTGGTTTTAACCGGTTATTTCCATACAAAAACGGTTAATAACCGGTTTAATTGCATTCCCTAGGTACGTTCCTGTATTCAAAATCGTGGATAGAGTAGTGACGTCTCGTTAAAATTTGTCACATTTTGTATGTAGCAAATGTCAAATTTTAAAGAGACGTCACAACTCTATCCACTGTTTTGAATATAAGAACGAACCAAGAGATACTCACTCATCACCATCACACAAATATTTACCCTTAACTGGAATCGAACCCAGGACCGCTAGCTCCGTTAGGCAAGGTCACTACTAAAACTACGCTATATGTGTCATTTTAAGTATGGTAATTTCAATTTCAGCGTTACGATAGCTCTTATTTACTTGACAGTAATAGCGGCTATGTTACGAACAATACAATAACATACAAAAGCAATATGGTTTTAAAGAGGAGAATATTTGTTGTTGCTGTTTTACAAAAAATAAAACTGGGAATCATTCTAATACCTATTACTTTTTACCCTGCGGCAAAGCCCAAAAGCAGTGTTATGTGTTTGACCTGTATATATGTCCGACTCTATGTCCCCTCGTAACTACTAAACGGCTAAACCGATTTTAATAAATTATACATGGTTAGATTCGTCTTAACGACTAGAGTGACGTAGTCATGGCTATATTAAAATTATTTAAATGTGAATTTGGCGAAATAAAAAATATATACATGATAAGTAATATAACTTTGTTGACATTATCCAAACCACAGTCAGGATTTTTTTAAAGCTTGATTTTCGTTACACTTATAACTTGTTTTCCTACAGTTATTAACTCGACCGCCATTACCTACAATAAAGTAAATAAGAGCTGTCACAAGCAATAAGGTTTTACCGAGATGAACAAAGACGGAAATAGACAGAAATAAGTACTGGAACAAAATGTTCCATCACAAATACAGACATATACAGGATGCTTCAAAAAATCACAAAACAAAAAATAGCACCAATTCTAATTTTCAAAACCCTCATCCAACTGTCAGTTTTAAATGAGGGCAATTTTTCCATAGATAAGTAGGGGGTGAATTTGACCCACCCGCGACGCGCTAAGATTGCCCGCGTCAGAGACAGTGTTAAATCGCCCGGTTATTTAGACCTCCCGCCATTAACCCTTTCCGTGGCTAGCATGAATACTTACATGTGAAGAAAAGTAAAAAAGGACAATTGTAGGGTAGAAGTACCGTTTGTGGCCACTGTATTTTTTGGCTATTTAAGGTCGAAATGAGCATCAAAAACACTGTAAAATTAAAAATAATATTCATAAATAGTTAAGACTAATGATTAATTTAAAGAAAATTAAAAAGTGTAATTTTATAATGCTTTAGATATTAGGTTAAATTTAGAGTGGCCAAAAACGGTGTTAAGATGGTCAAAACCGGTACTTCTACCCTACCTAAGGTAAAAGCACCTAATATGGACAATGCTCCAGTGATGAAAGTTTACATTTTTTTAATGAAATTATTGCAATACCGAACATTTCATTCTAATAGTGGTAATCCCGCATAATTTAATCTAATCTAACTGTAACGCTAAAAGCATTATCAATCTCGGAAGCTTATATTTATGGGATTGTTAATAACTGGAGCACTGTCCATAATAGGAGCTTTTACCTTACATGAAATTGATTTAGACAGTAAACTCTAAAGCTTGTGCTACGTCATACACACACGAATATTTGAACTCAACGGGGAACCAACCTGGCACTGCTTGCTTTAGAGGCCAGAAGCCAAAAGTGTTATAATCACATAATCTATATATATAAAAGGCAAACCTGACTGACTTATATATCAACGCACAGCCGAAACTACTGTACCTAGAAACTTGGTGGCGTGTTGTTTTTATGATAGCGTGAGTATTGACGACAATAGGTCTAACACTAAGCGAAGCTCATGCCACTTCCACTGTTTTTTCTATTCCGTGGCTTTAACCCATGCTAGCCTGCCAACACCCCACATCTCTTAGGAATGTGATAAGGGATTAATTAAGTTTTCAGTTCCTCAGACGTGGCTCTTGAAGTGTTATTCACGGCAAAGGGTTCTTGAAGTGTTGAAGTGAACATGACGTGGCCTTGTATGTTCATTATTAAGGTGACCTTGTATAATAGTAACACTTTGATCTTAAATTTTCTTGTATAAAATATGTCCAAATAGAAACAGTCGTTCATGGTGTTATCACACGATGGTATATTTTATCATGACGACACATACCGACACACATTTGACATACCGATATAACGAAAACATTTGATAAATATCAGCCAAGTGAAATATCACCGACAAATTGTGTTGACATTAACACCTACAATCAAAGCTTAACGCTTCCATCCATCCATACATTCCATCCATTTCCATCCATCCATACATTCCATCCATTTCCATCCATCCATTCCATTTTAAGCCAAGCGATACATGGTGTTCCAAGATATAATAAATGATAGCAAAGGAGAGCATTTTTTGTCACCGAACAGAATATGTATTTAACAAATCACTCACGTTTTTTATTTGTTTAAAGACTCGCGAACTCACACTTTTCATTCAATTCAAGTATTACAACTAGACTATTCTTTCAGATTTAAACACCCAAAAAAACATCTAAAAACTAAAATCGCAGGCAGGCAGTCAGCCGTCTACTGCTTTTTTTTAGTAATCTATCAGATAATATGGATGTGATACATCCTAGTTAAAAAACATACAGGGTGCAACCAATAAATTACGACAATCACATAAATCGTTTTTTAACAGAAAAAAACCGGTAAAAAATAGTGAATATGCAATTCATTCGTAGCCCATTCGTTTAAGTTAGCGGGACTATAATTAAATTAACTGAGTGAATGGAAATAAGCCAGTCATTCGTTCATTGTCCTGACGGTCCTGTTAGATTTTTCATTCGCTGATAACTTTTTTATGCTTGTTGTTTTTGTAAATGAAAACACATGCATTTAGCCCGAATGCATGACTTGATATTGGCAACTATATTTGTAAAATATTCATGTTAAATACTTTTCAACTTTTCAATACGATCGTTCGTTTTTTTTTAAATATCCAGTGACCATACGAGGGTACAAATAACCATACATACATACATACAAATATAAATACAACCCTGCTTCTTCAGCAGGACGCAAACATTGATGATGTACTGTACTGTTGCAAAAAATATAAACATTTTCTTGAAAGAATAATTAAACACAGTTGTATCGTACAAGTTAACAATTGTACCTTATATAAGTACTTCATTTATGAATAAAAATACAGCAATTAGTTCATGACAAATAAACAACAAAGTCATTTTAATTCGTTTCGCAAAAACTGGTCGGCCCCTTCGACTAATTAGTTAGAATGAGGTAGAAAATTCACAAATTACACATATTAATCCATTTGTATGTTTGAAATGTTACAGTCATATTAACATGGGTGACATCTGTCACCCTGTTTGACACGTAACTGTAGGACTTATGAACCCGGAGGGGACTAGCGGTAACCCTACGTGACCAAGTACCAGTAGAACAGTTATTTGTTTTTGATTTTGTAGTTAATGTATTCATATCATCAATAATCCACATAAGTGTGTTTGTTTGTACGTTCCGTCTTCTCAGTTCAACGACTCGTCTATTTATTAAGAAAGAAAGAAAAAAAGAGAAATCATGTATTGGTGATAAACAGAAAAAGAAAAAGGAACTCTGAAATGTAACTTTTTCCTTTCTCTCCATAGTAACTTTGTTCTGCTATTTCTCAATCAGATTCTGCCCTATAGGTCTAGTAGAGGACGCCCGCGACTTCTTGCACGTGTAATTAGTTTCCTGCTACCTCCCTATTGCTATTTTAACCCCTTAGGAGATCAATTTCCAAAAATCCCTTCATAGTGTAACCCTTAAATAACCCTTAAATGTCCAGCGGTTTCGGTTGTGCATTAATCGAAATCAGCTAGTCAGTTTCTTCTTTCATATATTTATATAGAGAAACGAAGATTGTCTTGTTAGTAACTGATAGTACAGTCGGCCATATAAGTAGCTGCACACTTTTGTACCTTGTCGCATTAACGCTTTTGAAAGATTTGTGGAGTAGTTCAAACATGACGTTACAGTGACAAAGCACTTACACATGTCATGTAAATCTGTAATTCCTTCAGCGTAATTTTGAGACACAAATAGGGCGACCAAAGATAGTCATCCAACGTATTAAATAATTTGTAACACTGGGCAGATGTCGAGTTAAAATATGCCTCAGGCGTTGATCTTATCTCCCATACAACGTAGATGGAGCCGCGGTCCATACATCACGGGAAACAGGAATTTCCCATCTGAGGGGAAATTCCCGCGCCTACTGAGCGGTCTATTTAGATAAGGGACTGTTTATATGTTGCAATATATCGTGTTTCTTGGGATGTTAAATGTTTGCCAACCCCTGAACCCCTGAAAGGGTTATTATGTTAAGGTCTGTTTTTGATATGGTTTTAGTGAGAAGTCAGGCGTAAATATGAGATACAAAAGTAATATTTACTTTTTGTTGATATTTATAGACTAGACTGTAATATAAGGTATAATGTAACCTGACAACTTTGCTACCACTCTGACTTACCATACCATTGGCATGTTGAGAATCAGACGTTTTTGATTGATCATCATGAAATTTCAAGTAGTTTAAGAACGAAGCAATTTGAAATTTTAGGCGTTATGGGCCTAAGTTAATTTGAGATTTAGGCCAATTATTAAGGCATTACGAAATTCAATCGTAACAAAACAAAATTGATGATGCAGTTAAGACTGTTTAGCGTGCCTTCGAAGTGTCTAGGACCAGGTTTGATTCTCCTGTGAAGGCAAATAGTTGTGATGAAATGAGCTAAAATTGTTCCTGAGTTAAATATTTTTTATTATTATTTATTTTAGTGTTAGCAATATCATCACTTCGGCTTTTAACAAGTTCAAAGTCACACCTTAAAGATGAAGGTCAGTAATAACATTCAAGGGCACATGAAAAACCTTTAATTAAAATATAACCAGAGTTAAGAGTTAGATAAAATAGTATATTTTAAAATGTTTCTCACAATAACAAAGCGGTTAATTCACCCCAAAAGGGTAAGGTTATTCTTCCTCGGGGATGTATAATTAAGGGGTAAATGATAATTAAATTAAAACATTTCATCGTTAATTACTTTGCATACTAGAAGTTTTGTTTTAAGTGTTCTTTAAAGATTCCTGCCGTAATACCAAATTAACAAAGCAAGCTTTAAAATACCCAACTGTTACTCTAACCAGCTTTAAATCGTAAATGATCATTCAAAACGAAAAATGATCAAAGAAACCTAAAGATTAATTGTATACTTACCTAGTACGTCGACTGTTTTTTTGTATTGGTTGCCGCCATATTGAATTTTAATTACTGTCATATCTTTAGTGACACTCACAAGATTAAGACAAATCGATTGACATAAGAATTATCAAAATCGGGCCACGCGTTTAGTTTCTAAAGCGCCAGAAAGGAACAAACATACATACAAATATAGACTGATAAACACATTATCCCCTCCTTCGACAGTCGGATAAAAAGACGGCTAACAGCATAGTAGCCAACGGACTCTAATCTCTATTGATAAAGACATTATACTTAAAATGCTTATACTACCTTCACAGTACCTTCTTTGGTATTATGACAGATAATTCATTTTACAATATTCATTTTTAATTTCATTTATTTCCGTTTTTTTTGCGGTTATGTTATCCTACTCCTTTGCTAAGAAAAACAGTGTTCGTAATGTTGTGTTCTGGTGTGGGGCAGACAACCGGTGAAATAACTAGCACAGAGGCATTCCATCTCAGTCCCCAGGATTGGTAACGCAATTGCGGTCTCAGGATTGCAGTCTTAGGATGGTAGTCCTGAGAATGCGAAAGTCTATGGGTCTGTCAGCTCGTTCACCTTCCAGACGCCATAAAGAAAGGAAACAATAATGAACAAAAATGTAGCAAAAAACTTTAGCAATTTAACCCTTTCCCAGCGAACCCTAAATGCATTTCGGCCTTCATATCCCATCACGGAACCCATCTCAAAACAAACAGTTTAAGTTAAACTTAATCCTAAGGATAAATGATTGCTCCTGACAAGTTAGTAACTTAGAAGATAAGTTACTTAAACTTAGCGTGTACTTAGATGGGGTGCTTCATATTTGGTTAAAATTATAAAACGAGTAGGTGTAAGTAAATTGATTTTTTTTTCTACTCGCATACTATAAACCGCTAATGTTGATATCGTTAATGGTATCATAATACCATCTATTGCGTAATAACCGTAAAAACAATTCTATAATGACCGTTACCATGGTAATAGCAGTTCTATAATAATTAATTGTTTACTTTTTACTTAGCTATTGTGCATTTTTGAAGTTTCTTAATCACACCACGCGAGACAATTTTTTGTTCGTGTATTTTTCGTTCCTGTCAAAACGGAGGAAGTTTTTAGAGATGGCAGGACCTTGTGCAGGGTCGACCCGGATCACTACCGCCATCTTATCCTTTAACCTACCGCCAAGCAGAATTCGCATTGTTGTGTTCCGGTGTGCCATAAGACAACCGGTGAAATCCGTGGGGGAAATAATTATCATATCATAAAGGCATTCTATCTTAGTCCTCACGGTTGGGAACGTAATTGTGGTCTTAGGATTGCAGTCTTAAGATTGTAGTATTGAGAATGCACTATGGGTTACAGATCTCACATACAAAAGGTGGCCAATGCGCTCGTTTGCCTCCATGACGTAAAAAAGTTAAACACACACACACACACACACACACACACACACACACACACACACACACACACACACACACACACACACACACACATACACACATACATGCATACATACAATATACATAGGTACTACTTTATATTTATTTATTTATTGATTTATTTATTTATTGGTAGGAAATCCAACAGTTACAAATACAACATATGAAACAAGTATAGGAAACAAAAACCCAATTTAAGGATTTCACATATAGAGACTGAGTAGCAAATTTAAAGTTTAGTACAAACTTCAAAGGTACACGCACTGACACAAAACACTGGCACAAATAAAAGCTAAAATTAAAACTACAGCTAAGTACCAGCCAGAGGTAGATCCCCAAAAGGTTCACTTCCCTATGGTAAATAAAACATGCTCAAACAACACAGTCATTTCGCTGTCAAACTTCGCCTCACGGAAGAGATTCTACAATTGAATATTACCAGCAAATTCCATTAAAAAACACAACCCTTCTTGGTCGCGTAAAAAGACAACACGAGGCTAATGCGTGTTATTCTCAAAGCCCTCGATGACATGTCGAGCGATAAAAGTCGAGTGCCGTTTACGACGGTCGACACGAACGTGTCACCCGCTGATGTTCATTTGGATTGCTCGTTGTCACAATTGGAGCCTCTTAAGGATTCTGGTTCTCAAAGTTTGATTTTTATTAGGTTAGTAGCTTTTGCCTGCGAGCACGTCCGCGCGGGAGATTTAATTTCTAGGAATAAAATCTAGCCTATGTTCTCTGGCTAATCACTCTAATCAGATATCTCTGTGCCAAAAATCATTTTAATCCGTTGTTCCGTTGATGCTTTTGCATTTACACCATTGGTATGGATAGAGACAATTGAGGTTTTTTTTAACGTTCTAAAGCAACAATTGCTCTTATTTTAACGGTCATGAGGTCACATGCTATTGCTATGACGGAAAATCACTTAAATTGTGGTGATTTGCTTGACTAAATCAATTGTTTTTCTATTTTAGAAACTTGAACTTTAGTCAAATACGAGGAAGTTGCATAATGGGATTTCGAAATTGACATGAATGATAAAAGTTTGGTTATAATTTCAATTTAACTCAACGACAGCCTCTTTTATGCAATCCCCATCAGTTTCACAAAACAATTTATAATCGAAACTGAACTTCACACCGTTTTCGTTTAAAATCGGAAACGAACAACGGCACCATTTAAAAGTTTGAGCGCCCCTGGCCGCGACTGTCAAGCGGCCACCGCGTGCCGTGATTGGCTAGAATTGACCGGGCTCAACTAATCGACAGGGCTCGACAACCCTTGGTCTTGTTTTACAATGTCACAAACGCAGGACAAAAAGTTGATTGCTTCCGAACAGTACAGTAAAATGGAACAGTATTTTTCTTTTTCTACACACATGGAATTGTTAGGTTTATAAACACGTTTTCAATGCAATTGCATTGCAATGCAATTGCATTGCAATGCAATGACGTAACATATCTAATACGTGGCTTTAGTGGTAATGCTAAAAAAATATATTATTCATTATGTTCGTAATTTAATTAGCTTTTTGGTAAATTACATACGATGCCTATCTACATACCGACCTACCTACATGAACAATTGGAACGGGACATTATAAATATTTATCAAGTCTAGCTGCTGCGCAATATCATCCGCGTAAATTTGGACCATCGTTATTCCCTCGGGAACTTTTAAATTTTCCGGGATGAAAAGTAGCCTATGTATTAATCCAGGCATAAGCTATACATACACACACAGTTTCGCATTTATAATAAGTACGATTGTGGGATGTTTTGTGCTTGCCCCAGAGCCGATTATTTTTTTGATAAGTTATTATATTTTCTGTATTTTTTTTCTTGGACAGACGGACGGGCGGACAAACACGCGAGTCCTATTGAGGGATCCCCTAAAACACATTACTTTAGCTTTTTAAAGTTCGCAATATTGAAACCGTGTCCAAACGCACAGTTTATTACTTATATTACTATTAAAAGCTATTAATAATCCGATAATTATCAAAGCTAACAGTATAATTAATTCGTACGAAACAACCTGCGGCCATAGAGGTATATGTTTAAAGCAGAAACACGTTAACTCTAATTTTATGTCATAACATAACATGAAACATTTATTAGACGGGATATGATATATTAGTGAAATTGAATGCGTGTTGGTTGGTTGGCATATCGTATGTGTATCGATAAATAAATGTTACGTTATATCTGTTGGGTTGACATACAGGGTGTTCGGCAGAAGGTTCGACAAACTTCAGGGACTAACTCTGTAGGTCATACTCATCAACTTTTATTATGGGACCAACATCCAAAAAAATCAGATTTTCCATACAAACTTTGAGAGCTATACTGCCGAAATGTATGGAACAGCGGTTTTTTTTTCGCGATTTTGATGTTGGTCCCATAATAAAAGTTGATGAGTATGACCTACAGAGCTAGTCCCTAAAGTTTGTCCAACCTTCTGCCGAACACCCTGTATATTACGCATTACTTGTCAGCAAGAACTTCAACGATGATACTATGGTTGATACGCCAGCGCGCAAAACTATTTTTTTTTATGGCATGGACAATGTGAACGAGCACACAGACCACCTGATGGTAAATGACATCTGTGACGAAACTACAATCTTAAGACTGCAATCCCAAGACCCAACCCTGAGGACTAAGATGAAATGCCTTCTATACTAGTAATTTCATCGTTTGTCTTATTCCCACACCGGAACTTCCAAAACACGACAAATGTACATTGGTTTTTAAATGTGTAAGGTACTAACTAGTACCCATAGGTTTCATTCACGGGTGATTCTTCGAGAGTTTCAACCGCCTCAATTTTCGGGACACATTTTTGTAGAAGTGGCTGCAGATTCCGATTTCGTTTCTGGTTAGGTATCTAAGTTTACCGGACATGTAACAAATATCCGAAAACGGCATCAAAATATACCCAATTCTTTAAAAATATGTCCAAGTAAATGAGGCGGTTGAAACGCTCAAAGAGTCACCCTCAACTTCATCATCATGTCAGCCGGAAGACGTCCACTGCTGGACATAGGCCTCCCCCAAGGTCTGCACAAGGACCGACTCCTGCGCCGCTTGCATCGATCGGTTCCCCGCATCCATATCCATAGTTAAATACTAATATTTCTTCATTATATGATGGATGATATGATATGACATCTACAATATATAAAATATGCCACCAACAGTAGATAAACTTTGTGATATTGTGCTTTTTGCTGATGATACTTCATTAATTTTCAAGGTAGATAGAAAGTCCGTAGACTACAGTATGATAAACGCCATACTAGTTAAAGTACTTAATTGGTTTACTAGTAACAATTTACTACTAAATGCTAAGAAAACTAAATGTGTTAGGTTCGCTTTGCCTAATGTTAAACCGGTAGATTCTAGTATTTTTATAAATGACGAGTGTCTGCAAATGGTAGATAAGGCAGTTTTTCTAGGCATAACAATAGATAAAAATTTGCAATGGGGTCCCCATATAGCTGTACTGGCAGGTAAACTAAGTTCGGCAGCTTATGCCGTTAGGAAAATTAGACAGCTAACTAATGTTGAAACAGCTCGCTTAGTTTATTATAGTTATTTCCATAGTGTCATGTCGTACGGTATTCTGGTTTGGGGTAAGGCAGCTGAAATACAAACTATATTTGTTTTACAAAAAAGGGCCATTCGTTCTATTTATAACTTAAATTCTCGTGACTCCTTAAGAGAACTATTTAAAGAAATTAATATCTTAACTGTAGCATCTCAATTTATTTATGAGAATATTATTTATGTTATTAAAAATTTAGATTCTTTCACCAAAAATTCTGATATACATAATTTAAATACAAGAAATAAAAATAAAATTGCTATTAGAAAATTTCGCGTACGTAAAGTATATAAATCATTTGTTGGTCAATGCATTCATTTCTATAATAAATTACCTGACGTAGTTTTAAAGTTACCCTTTTCAGCACTTAAAAATTACTTGAAAAAGTCGTTAATGTCTAAAGCGTATTATAGGGTCGAGGATTATCTAGCAGACAAAAATGCATGGCCTAAACTCGAAAATTAGTCAATAATAATTTGTTCAAATGTAAAACCTTTATCTTGTCTAGGGGACACTGTTGATGTAGGAAAACATGTCGAAACTTTGTTTATTATTAATTTTTTTGTTTTTGCCTTTTTCTCCGTCTATATCTCTCCTAATATTTTTGCCATGTTTTCCTGCTGATCTACGCATGATATTTGATATTATATTTAAATTAATATTTATAGCTTTATATAATACTAGACTAAGTTGTATCATTGTAATAGGAAATATGGTTAAAAAAATGACTGACTGCTGAGTTTCTTGCGGCGTTTCTTCTCGGCAGTGGTCTCCTCTTGGGAAGCGCTGGTAGACTCCTGACGTGTAAAGGTGCCCGTGCGGCCTACTTACTGAATAAATGACTTTTATCTTCTTTTTTTTTTTTTATGATATACGTCTATGACTTATTCAGCCTTCAAAACGCATCGCAAAATGGCACCATCAACAATTGTTCCTTAATTACTAATTATAACATTATCGACTTATTTTATGTTCGGTTAATTAACAGAGATAAGTTAATTAAGCTATAAAATGTTCGATTCGTTTGCTCGTAACATAATATTAATGATTTTTATGACATTAATCGGAGAATTATTCGCATACCGCAATTAAATTGCCTCGTAACCTTTTTTTAAAACAAATTTATCTTTCATATCATGTTTTTAATTTTTTAGTAAGGATTTAGTACAACAAGATATCTAACCTTGTTGAACAATCAAGTAAAAACAACAAATTAGGTTTTTACTTGATTCAAATTATGGAACAAATGGATATGGTATTTTTAGGGATTCGTATAAAAAATGAAAAAAAAACGACTATCTGTCTGTCCGTCCGTCTGTCACAGCCAATTTGCTTCAATTCTACTGGACCAAATCAGGTGAAATTTGGTAGGATGATGTAATCCTAAGACCCAAACACAGATGTGCAAAGTAAATTAATATTTTTTTTAAATAAGGAATATTTACAGGAAAACCTATAAAATTCTATAAAAAAAATAAAAAACAAATACGTATGTTCGGAACCCTCTCCACGTGAGTTCAACTCGCCCTTGGCCGGTTTTTTTTTTAATCTTAGCAAAGAACCAGACTTTAAACAAACGTAATTTGGTTCTACAATAGAATAGGCCCTATAGGATATAATATAGTGGTTTACAAACGCAAGGAATGCCCTTGGCCTTTTCGTCTAGACCGGATATTATAATACTCGAAGCAAAAAAGGTTTCCTAATACCTAAGTAACTATTTAATAGGTACAAGAAAACCACCGATATAAATTTCTCATAAACGGCCCAACCATTTTTCATGAAACCATCGCGTTTTAAACAAACTTTATTCCAAAAGAAAAAACACGATCAAATTAAGAGGCACCAGGATTCCACAAACTTTATAACACTAGTTTGCTTGTGTTCGAGGTTAAAGAACGCTACAACCACATTTAGACATAGTATAACATAGTATTAGACGACGCGCTAGCCTAGTTGGTAGTGACCCTGCCTACGAAGCTAGCGGTCCTGGGTTCAAATCCCGGTCAGGGCAGATATTTGTGTGATGAGCACGAGTATTTGTTTCTGAGTCTTGGATGTTTTCTATGTATTTAAGTATTTATTTCTCTTTATAAGTATTTATATCGTTGTCTAGTACCCATAGTACAAGCCTAGAGCTTAGTTTGGGACTAGGTCAATTTGTGTGAGATCGTCCCTTGATATTTATTTATTTATTTATTTACATTGTGATATTCTTTGTTGTATGCAACTAAAATATATTTAAAACATGGAGGCCAAAAACAAAACAAAGACTACTTTATTTTATGCCCTGCTAAGTGACAAAGAAATTATGCGAGAAAACATCCGACTGCGAACTAGTGATGTGGCGGCTATGTTGTCGATATCGATAAAGTGACTCGATTTTGTATAATTAATATCTATGTGTATACTTCCAACCAAAGGTAAGTGTTTAAAATTACTCCGCAATTACGGTATTTCAGTGAAACATTTTAATAGGTTCTCAGGAACATTGAAAGAGTTTCAACCTCGAAAAGCCACTCCATCTTAATTTACCAAAGGCATTTCCAAGATTAAAAAACACCAAATAAAACCCAATTAAACCGTCACCTCGAAACAAAATAACTCCTTTATTTGCTTCTTCAAATTACTTCGCCGTGAAAATTTACGCAAAAACGACTTAATTTCGTTAAGTGGCAAAAACAAAGTTTTTCGCTTTAATGAGAACGCCACAATGATTCATGAGACAATCATCATTAATCATTCATTTTTTGCGATGACGATTCGTGATTTTTATTCAGCTATGTGAATTTAAAAGTCTGATGGAACTGAATCATTCTCGTTTCTTGGTGGTTTGATGATGTGTCAACGTAACAATGTCAATGGCGAAAAAAAAACAACGTGAAATAGCAAAGTCCGCCGTGCTCCATAAAATTGGAAACACAAAAAACAAAAGGGAACACTAACGAATCTCAATTAAGCATAAAAAGTAACTCCGACTTTTTGTTTGTTTCATTTACTTCTTGTTTCACTACGACCTCGTTAATTGATTATTTCAATGCGTTAGAAAGTTAAGTAAAATGATTTTAAAAACTTATTATTAATGTTGCTGAAATTCGCGTTACTTTGTACTCTAATATATTTTTATATTTGAACACATTATGTTAATTACTGAAACCTTTTAAATATTTACAAGCAATAGGTAAAAAATCTTAAAAAAATTCAACATCAACGTCCAGTGATCCTGTCTAGTGAAGAAAAATTCCATTTATTAAAAAGGATTTTTATTTTGAAGTAAAACCTTTTCAAACAATTTTTACATTTAATAACGGTATACTTTGTGCTCCAGCGTCTTTAGACAGTACCTTAGATACTAGATACCTTAGATAACTACTTAAAACCATATTTTCATTAAAAAATATGATTTTCCCGTCAGTCCAAATGCTTATCTGACTCAAATCCAATAACACCCAAACAAACGAAACTAGCGCCATCTCATGTCACCTTTATTAATATAGCTCCACGATCCATCATATATGATGTATGTCTTCTAGATTAAGCATATAAAGAAAGAAATAACGCATTATGTGATATATTATGATAGGAGGACGAGTCATAATTTTTTAGTACTTCTATCAAGGTTAGGAAAGCGTCGTAAAAGAAGATTTATTTCGGCACATATAAGGTTAAACGGATTTATTGTGTTCTTAGGTTCAAATGGGTATTATATTAAGGTATCAGCACCCACATTAGCAAAAAGGTGAAAATCAGAAGAAAGATTACAGTTCTTTCACGATAATACAACTTTATTGAAATTCGAGTTGTATATAATCGAGTTGAAAGTCAAAATTCTTACCGATTTTAAGTTTTTTAATAAGGTTTTCTTACTTCCACCAAAACGTTATTTCGGCTCAGGCCTGAAATATGCGTTTTCCTAAAATGTATTTTTATCAAAATGTCTGCATTTTCACAATGTTGGCACGTCTTTTGCATAATGTCAGCTTCCCAAAATGTCAGCTTCTTATAATGTCTGTCTCCAAGAATGTCAGTTTTCATATAATGTTCGCTTTTCAGGAAGAGCTTATTCTCAAAATGTCTTCAACCTCAAAATATCTGCCTTCTTACAATTTTTGCATTCCAGAAATGTCTTATTCCCAAAATGTCTGCAATCATGAACGCCATATTTACACCTATAGGTATCTTTATTATTTTAAAGCAAAATTTTTATAATTTGCGTCGTTGGCGGGTAAAGGGTTTGGTACAGTCAGCGTCAAAAGTAACTGATCACTTCAAGCTACTTTTGTACTTTATCGCATTAACAATCTTGTTTGACATTGCTTATGTGACAGTAAAGCGACAAGGTAATTAAGTGATCAGTTTCTTTTGACGCTGATTGTACAAAATAACTACGAATATAAAACGATATAATTATAATTGAGTCCTAAGTAGAACAGAATTTTTCAAACATTATATTTTTCGATTGCATTTACCATCTCAACCCAAAATTGACCAAAAGTTTGTATAATTAATTTTCCTGTCAACATTTTACGTAATGCTGATGGTTGCTGCCTTGGAAAATTTAGAACTTTGATTTGAAATAAAGCAGACATTATAGGAAAACAAACATAACAAGACGAAAGCCTATATAAAGAAGTGAACATAACGGAAAAGCAAAACTTATGGTAATGCTATTATTATAGGAATGTAAACATTGTGAATAGACGACTTTCTGAGACTGTACACATTTTAAATAGCAGTCATTTTGAGAAAACTGACAAAATAGAAATGCTAACATTGTGAGAACGCAGACGTTTTGAGAATTGTACATTTTAGGAAAACGCATATTTCAGGCCTGAGCCGTTATTTCTTTGGTCGTCTAAGTATTATTACCAATTCAAGATACCTACTTTTATTTCATCATGTATTGCAGTTGTGTACATAAAAAGATATCAATTGGATACTTTTTATTGTATGTTAAATAGAATGTTTAAAAAGAAAACAGTTTGCAAAAATAGCCGTTGTTAAAAATGTACCAAAATGACATTGCTAGCATTTACAGCGCCTCGTAAATCAAAATAAATACAACCATACTGACATTTTAAAACATTTATCCTTTTATCGATAAATTATTTCCCATCACCAGCGAGCCACTATGCTAATATAGTCGATTTGCATAAAACAAATCTGTGCCGACCAATTATAGTTATTTATAATTAATTGAAGCACGGGAGGTCTTGCCTGCGGTGATCAAATATATTATTTAATTTAATACGTCGAAATAAATCGCAATTTAAAAGAAATATAACGATGTAACGGAAGAAGGAAAGATATCAAAAAGAAACGAAAATGTTTTAATGTTAAATAAGGTCAGTAATATATAGTTATTGATTTTTGACTGTATATACAGGGTGTTAGGCAGAAGGTTGGACAAATTTCAGGGACTAACTCTGTAGGTCATACTCATCAACTTTTATTATGGGACCGACATCCAAATCGCGAAAAAAAAAACAGCTGTTAAATATAAACTTTGAGAACTAAACAGCCGAAATGTATGGAACAGCAATTTTTTTTCGCGATTTGGATATTGGTCCCGTAATAAAAGTTGATGAGTATGACCTACAGAATTAGTCCCTGAAGTTTTTCCAACCTTCTACCTAACACCCTGTATGTATGTTTATTTGTAGTTAGTTAATCGTACTAAGATTTTTCGAGACTATGACTGGTGAAAGTAATTTTTTGTCTTTCTCTGTTGTCCAATTTTGAAATGCCGCACTTTGAAAAGAAAGGAAATATAAAATAATTGTGTTTTTACTCACATTACTTAGTATCATTCTAAAATGTTAGTTTTTAATTAACCAAGTAGCTATTACAATGAACATCATTTTTAGTCTAAGAAAAAAGAAAACAACAACTTTAGAATAATACAAAGTATACAAAAGTGCATGCTAAGTGTATTCCAATCTCGAATGTAATCTTAACAGATAACTATAAAAGATATAGTTAAAAGATAAAACAGTGATACGCTAAAAGAAAATAAACGGAGTGAATAGTGCAGAGATGCCGTAAAAACGGAAACTTTTATTATTTTGAAATTGAAATAAATGGTTTGGTTATGGTGGACGGAATGTTACATTCTAGTTAAAATGTCAGGGGGCAGGGGCCGTATTCTACGTTGTTTCTACATTAGTCTACACTACACATATTGGCATTGTCTTTTTACTCGGTCGCCATTACGGTCAAGTAAATAAAGCTCTTATTTACGTAACGATGAAAATACGATAACGGGTCCATATTGGAACCCCTAATCGTCATTTGTCCTAATGCATCGTTTGTCCGAATTTTGTTTTATCCTAAAGCATTTCCACCTGAATTTTAAAACTTTTCAGGTTTGTTATAATACAACCCTAACCTAACCGCAGGTATTTATGGAAAGCTTAAAAGTGGTCTGATTCAGCCAAAAAGCAGTTTAGGACAATTATTAATTCAACAAACGAAGCGTTAGGACGGTTTTTGGAAAACCGAAGGTAACATGTCAGAAGCAATAGTTTTACTGCGTAGAATAGGGAACCGAATTTAACGACTAAGTGCTCGTGCAAATTGGATCGACCTCAATTTTAAGCAAATAAGGGCTATCACTGGTAACTGTGGTTCATATTTATATTCTAGGCAGTTTATATTTCTACCTTATTGAGTCCTTTGGCAAAAAAAAACGTTCCACTCCGCCGCTTTCAAAGCCCCGTGGCATTACCCTTTAACACAGTGCATTATCTCGCTTCGTTATCGCTATCGCTTGCAGTGGGAACACGCTTATCGACTGATAGCGAAGATATTGTGATTGCGTTCCCTTGTTCGCGGCTCGCAGCCGGTTTTTAATCGCGAAGGTGGAAATGTAGTAAATAAATGAGTTGGTTAATTATACGATTTGTTTTGATTGTAAAATAAAAAAAATATTTCGAATGCAAATTTTATTTTATAGTTGATTAACCTTTAGTTAGTACAGGGTGTCCTGTATTTAGAGTTCCTCAATCAACCTGAGACGATCCTTTGCCCTATCAGGCAGGGCCGAGAATGTAGGCGGTAAAAACCATACCGTCATTAACCTGTGACAGTATTGTCGTTTTGATAGCTTTTATTTACAGTAATGGCGGCTAAGTTATAAATAATAAATAAATATCAGGGGGCAATTTCACACAATGTGACCTAGTCACTAGATAAGCTCGAGGCTTGTACATTCAGCTTCATATTATAAGGTAACATTTAAAGTCCTCAACTAGTTCGGTACACCATACAATTAATATGGTGTACCGAACTATTTGAACACTTTAAATGTTACCTTATAATATGAAGCTTACTGTACTATGGGTACTTATATATACTTAGTCAACGATAAATATACTTATGTAGGTAAATAAATACTTAAATATTTAGAAAACATCCAAGACTCAGAAACAAATATTCGCGCTCATCACAGAAATACCTGCCCCTACCGGGATTTGAACCCAGGACTGCTAGCTTTGTCGGCGCAGGGTCACTATCAACTAGGCTAATGCGTCGTCAACATGTTTATGTTATCGTATTGTCAACATAACTGTAGCTCTTATTTACTTGACAGTAATGGCGGCCGATAAAACCTCTAAGGATAAAACATCAAAGGTTAGATTTTGCTTCTCTCAGAAATAAATATTCGCGCTCATCACAGAAATATCTGCCCTTACCGGGATTTGAACCCAGGACCGCTAGCTTCGTAGGCAGGGTCACTACCAACTAGGCCATTGAGTCGTCGAATTTATTATTATATTTAGAGATAGTATAGCTCTATTCATATTTAATACTAATCTCAAGAGCAGAACAGAATTTACTTTCAGGTTAAATGACACGTATTTTTATTGGGAATTGATAACATCTCTCATATCATTATCATTGGGCTATATGTCTGTCTGTACATTTTTTCGAGAGGCATTTACGTAAGAACTCTAAATAGATAGGGTTTCGACTTGTACATTGGCGTAAAAAATCGCGTCTACATTGTAATGAAAATCTTCTTCTTTTTTACCTGTTTTTAAGGGTTCCGTACCCAAAGGGTAAAAACGGGACCCTATTACTAAGACTCCGCTGTCTGTCTGTCTGTCTGTCACCAGGCTGTATCTCATGAACCGTGATAGCTAGACAATTCAAATTTTCACAGAAGATGTATTTCTGTTGCCGCTATAACAACAAATAATAAAAACAGAATAAAATAAATATTTAAGTGGGGCTCCCATACAACATACATGTTTTTTTTGCCATTTTGTTGCTCGATAATGGTACGGAACACTTCGTGCGCGAGTTCGAATCGCACTTGGCCGGTTTCCTTTACATATTTAGTATTAAACAAAGTCGCTTTCAGCATCTGTCTGTCTGTATATCCACTAAGTTCTCCTAAACTACACAACGGATTTTGATGCGGTTTTCACCATGTGTTAGATAATTTTTTAATGAAGGTTAATCCATATCCATCCATACGAATATTATAAATGTGAAAGTGTGTCTGTCTGTCTGTTACCTCTTCACGCTTAAACAGCTGAACCGATTTAGATGAAATTTGGTATGGAGATAGCTTGAGTCCCGGGGAAGGACATAGGCTACTTTTTATCCCGGAAATCAGACAGATCCCGTGGGAGCAGCGATAAACGACTTCTACGCGGACGGAGTCGCGGGCAAAACCTATGTATAATAAATTCTGGTTTATGTATGGGAGTTAAGGAAAACTCATAAACCAAAGCGTAGCGAGGGCGGGCAAATATTAGTGAACACTCTCATACAAATTTACCCAATTCCAAAGTCAGCTCAATGCTTGTATTATGGGTACTTAGGCAACGATAAAATTCATTTTAGTCGTAAGATTGCCATCTTGAGATTGAAAATGTATATTGGCTTCAAACTCCACTTAGCATCAGGTGACATGTGTGTTCGTTTACCTTCACCAAGTAAATAAAAACTTGTGTATATAGATAAATACACACTTAAATGCCTACATGAAAACATCCAAGATCCAAAAACAAATAATCAATACAATACAATACAATACAATACAAATACTCTTTATTGAACACCAGAAAACAAAACACGGAACAGTACATTTGAATAACATATACGTATACAACAGGCGGTCTTACCGCTAAATAGCGATCTCTTCCAGACAACCTTGGACAGAGAAATAATAAGGCAAAAAAACATCATCTTGTGTTCATTACACAAATATTTACCCATACCGAGATTCGAACCCGGGACCACTAGCTTCGTAGGCAAGGTCACTAACTGTATCTTCTTTATTCTGTAAGTAAGTTACGTAAACAAAAGCAAACCATGATTATGGGACACGTAATCAAAGGGCACTTTCAAACTATTACGTAAGCACTAGAGGGGGATGTTTGTTTAGTTTTAATGACTAACGGCCAAACCCTATATTCAATCCGCGGACAGATAAGGCTTACTTCAGGTTAAAATTTGACACTTGCCCATACAAAATGTGTCAAATTTTAATCCGAAGTATAAGCCTATCTGTCCGCGGTTTGAATATAGGGTTCGGCCATTAACGGCGGGTTCTGTAAGGTGATTACGTCAGCAAACGATCCACTGACGGTGTAAGGCTGTTATACACTATATGCCACGCGACCCGACAAGACGCGATGCGTGTGAGTCGAATTGAATTGTATTATTTTCTATAACCACGGTCGATTCTAGACGGTAAAAACCATATCGTCTTTAACTTGTCAACGTTTAGATAGCTCTTATTTACTTAACAGTAATGGCGGCAGATTTTTCTATGAATATAAGTATTTATTTGTCTGTTTAAGTATGTTTATCATAATCCCTAACAACGTTTGTCCTAACACATCGTTTGTCCGAATTTTCATTTGCCCTAAACTGGTTTATAGATGAGTCAGGCAACTTTTTAAGTTTTCCAATTATATCTGCGGTTTGGTCAGGTTAGGGTTGTATTATAAATAACACTAAAAAGTTATAAAACTTAAGCGGAAATGGCTTTAGGATAAAAGAAAATTCGGACAAGCGATGCATTAGGACAAATGACGATTAGGGATTACTTTATGTTTATCGTGGTCTAGTATGAGCCTAGAGGTTAGTTTGAAACTAGGTAACTTTGCGTGAGATTAACCCAGTTTTTTTTTACCTTGTTCACTTCTTATTTCTCTCACTGGGCGTTTTCCACCGCCACTGCATCAGATATAGTCGGGTGCTAAATTAAATTCCAACGTACACACACAATAGGCATCCTGATTTCTTTTCGCCCCTCGCAGAATTTCTAATAAAATCCGCCAGGGGGCGCGGGGGGCGGTTAAGTATCTGAAGTCGAGAGGATATAAATTAGGCGGAAAGTATAGGGAAAAAACTAGGCGAAAACAAATGTAAATTAGTTGTGGAACTTCGGAAGTTGTACGAAATGGTTTTAACCACGTGAAAAGTTAATTTTCTGCTTTAGGGAATGCTTCAGCGGACAATTTCAGACAAATTGATCTAGTCACTAAGCTATAGGCTTGTGCTATGGGTGCTAGACACGGAATAGAAAAAACAGTGGAAGTGGCATGAGCTTCGCTTAGTATCAGAGGGGCTGGACAAGATGCACTACGCTAACTATCGTTTCTAATCGTTTCGTTTTTAAACCAATCACGTCACTGGTAGATCACGTGACTTTTCGTATCACGTCATCTACAAGGGACGCGATTGGTTTAAAAACGTAACGAATAGAAACGCTGGTTAGCGTAATGCATCTTGTCGAGCCCCTCAGACCTGTTGTCGCCAATACTCAAACTATCATATAAACAACACGCCACCATGGAAAATGTTTCTGGTGCGGCTATCGTTTTTACATACCGAAATAGCAAAATAAGGCATGCTTCTGGATTTATTTCCTATTTTAGAAATATCGAAATATTGAAATATCTAAATAAGCGATCGCGGCAAAAGTATGGTAGGCTGCGGAGCTCCGCATAACTATGCCACACGTTACACGCCCACTTGACACTTCTACTGTTTTTCCTGTTCTGTGGTGCTAGACAACGATAAACATAATTATATAGAGTTTTTACGAGTTATAATTAGTTTTAGGAGTTATAATTTGTTGGTGGTCACAGGTGTAACCTAACCTAACCTACGTAAACCATACTAACAACAATAAGGTTTCAGCAGAAATTAGCTGTCGATGAAATGAAAATTCGATGAAACAACGCATTCGTGAAATGAGTGTCGGTGATTCAAGGAGCACCCTATATAGAGAAATACATACATACACAGAAAACATAACCAAGGGTCAGTAATTTTTTTTCTCGTTAATCAAGAATACTCGCACTCGTCACAAATATTGTCCATATCGGGAATCGAACCCGGATGTTCTAGCTTCGTAGATTAAGATTTAGTTTTTTTAAGTTAAGGTTTATACCTTAACTGCTTATTATTCGGTTTTATTTAACCATTATTGGTTAAATTAAACCGGATAAGAGTCGGACTTGGACACGAAAGGTTCCGTACCATTATTGTATGGGGGCCTTTACTACGTTTTTATTATTATTTGCTAATAGAGCGGCAATAGTATTAATCACTTCTTGAAAATTTCATTACTCTAACTAGGGTGAGTCGTGACCAATAATGGACACTGGATTCTTATGATACAGAAGATAAGGGTTATTCCTTTGTTTTGCGACAATCAATTTATAACCTTGTGATCTTTGTATTCAGAGTTAAGTGTCCATTATTGGCGCCTTTAGTTATAGGTAAAGTGTCCAACATTGGTGCCGTCACTTTATTACAGTTTAAGAGATAGGTACATTTGTAACGATAACATACAACTGTTCAGACCGGGCACAAAACACGCTAAAAACGTCATATTTCTTGTATGGAGACACCTTTTAATTGAAAATTTTCATTTATTTTTATTATTGATAGTTATAACAGTAATAGAACTACACACTCAAGCTTCGAGCTATATTACGGTTCGTGAGATACACCCGGCTGACAGACATTCAGACAGACGGACAGCGGAGGCTTAGTAATAGGGTTCTGTTGACACTCGTTACGGACGGTTACGGAACCCTAAAAATATCTATCCTGATTAGAAACGTTAAACTCTAATCGCACGGTAGTTTTCCGCAGTCAAAGTAACCCCTAATTTACTAATAGGGGGGTACGTTTAAATTCACAAGCCAGGTAACACAGCCAGGTGGAATCAACGATGCGCGCCGCGTCTGCTCATCACCTCGCTCATTTGATAGCGTTATACATCACGTACTTCCTTAGGGGAGGACACACGGATAGCGAGTTTGTCACGCAAGAGCGGTTTAGACTGTAATTAACTTTAGAAACCGTCAATTTTGTCGAAAAGTGAGAAAATCGTCGGATTGTTAAGTTTTTTTATATTGGTTCGAGTGGTGACCCAAACAAAATGGGGGCAAATTTAAAGTATTACTAGCTGGTATTAAAAAATGCATAGCGACTGGATAGGTACTCATAATGTGACAGCTTATTTCATAGGTAAAATTGTTGCCATGCAAAGAATTAGAAAAAAATGCTTGTGTCACGATTCGCTGTTAAGACTCTATCTACCATTGCAAGAATATTTATTTTTAAATTGTAATATACATTGTCATGATTAAATATTATTAAACAGGGCTCTGGAAGACGATATAGCGGAGCTTTGATTTGATATTGGTTGGTAGATTGGTAGATGGTAGCTCTTATTAACATGACAGTAAAGTACTAAACAGAAAACAGACAGACACCTTTTTTTCTATATTTTTTCATGGCATGGGAAAAGCGAACGAGCACACAAACCACCTGATGGTAAGCGGGATCTGTGACCATAGACATTTGCAGTCTCGAGACTACAATCTCAAGACTGCAATCCTAAGACTGCAAATGCGTTGCCAACCCTGAGGCTTAAGGTGGAATGCTATGCTAGTAAATTCACCGGTTGTCGTATCCCCACACCGGAACACAATGCGAACACTGCTGCTTCGCGGCAGGTTAAAAAATACGGTGGTCCGAGGGAATAGCGATAAACGACATTTTTCGCGGACAAAACCGCAGGTAAAAGGCAAATTGAAATTGAAGAAATTAAATTTCAAGTAACGTACATTTCCAAACTAAACTTCCTTTTGAACGCCAAAGACGGCTCTGGGCGTCAATTGAAAGTCGTGCCACTTACGCCACGACGGCTACAGACGTCAAAAGTTCAAGATTAAAAAAGACTTTGTTTCGTATCAATTAAGTTGTAATTTGCATAGCATAGCAAACACGTTTGGCGTGTGAGTGAAATATTTTGTATTCGATGTAAGGCGTTCAAAATGTTCGTATGCTCCCAAATATCGGGGAGACAGGGGGCAAACGGAACACTTGATAAATAGCTAGGCGTTATAACAATATCGCGTTACAGCATCGGCAGCGGGCGGAAGGTTTTTCAATGGAGACAAATTCACCCGCCCTGGCTCGGGGTCTGTTTCAGTCAAGTGATGTCATTTGTTCGATTGATAACAAATTGAGATTATAGAGAAAAAAAGGAAAGCTTTTGCGTTTGTTTCGGCTTTAAGTTTCAACTGCTTGCGGTGAATAATTAAAGGAAAAAATGAATGTTTTTAAACCAAAAAACCGCTTTCAAAACGTAGGAAATCACACCATTGCCGGGTTGAACGGACATAGAACCTAGAATTAAGTATTGAAGGTGTAAGTAAAGAAGGTGGCTGGAAGAAAAAAAATAGTTAATCAGTAAAGTGGTCGTCGAAAGTAGAATAAAAAGTATATTTTTTGAAAATAAACCATTTTTTTATAAAAGTATTTCAAGGAATTTTTACCTGTTGACAAAAGTGGTACCTACTTTAGTCAGGTAACGTGAGAATTGCATTTAAGTTTAAGGAATAGAGCAAAATAATAGGTCCCGGCGTCACTGCAATATCTCGAAGATTTACTACTTAAATAAAAATATAAACCCTTTAAGTAACTCCATTTCTCAATAAGCCACTTATTCTCGTGTCAAAGGCTAAAAGACTTACGGCAAACTCTCTAGGCTCAGTCTGGTCAGTGCATCCAATCGCGGTTTATCGTCCGCTACATTGCTTTTAAGTGCTTGCAATCGCTTTTATAGCACTTGTTGATCATTGACGAAATATTGGCTCGACGACACTTTATGACAGGCGGCCCATGATTTACGTAATTATATTACGAAGCGGCAATATTCATAAATTATGTTTAATCAAATTCGAGAAAGAGCATCTCGACATAATATAAAAAAAATATGATTCGATTCTAACACGGGATTCTAATTTAGAAGATGGGTATGTTAACTCTATCTATCTGTAACAAGTAAATTATGCCGAATGATAGATTAATTTAAATATCGTAGCGAAATCTAGCAGAAGACTTTTCTTCTTATAGAAAATTAACTCAATTACTCAAATATTAAAAAAATAAAACAAGAAGTATCAACATTTTGCGGAATATTAATGCGGAATAAAATATTCAAATAAATCGCTTCTCAATAAACCTCTCGAAAAACTGTCTCATTTGAAATAATACGAACGGAATTGCAATAAATAATAATATTCAACCGTTAACAATTGTATACTAATAAGCAATAACTTCCCATATTAAAACAACATTAGTCGCCTTTGACACACGACACGACCAGCATAACATGAACTCGCATTTACTATCAAGAATCCCCTGCCGCTTCAAGTTAATAATAAAAAGGAGAGGGGGAGGAGGTCGTGATAGACCGGTCGTTTTTCTACACAATGCGTACGCCCCCATATAATATATGGGGAGAATTTTATTTAATATCGTGTTATTGATTTATTGCTCGAGTGAACGCCGTGCCATATTGCCTGAGTTTCCCCTTTAGCTCCGGTTCGCGTGTTTTGCTAAATTGTTGTTATTTTTCATACGGATCAGATAGGTCGATTTTGTTTTGTAAAAAATAGGGTGTTTTAGATAATATATGTCAGTAAGTTGTGGCGTCGAGTTCTCTTTTACATCTTGTAAAATACACACAGGTTACCTGATGGTAAGTGGGATCGTGAGACTACAATCTTAAGACCGCAAATGCGTTGACAACCCTGAGGACTAAGATGTAACTTTAGGGCTGATTTTTCAATCCCCAGATAAAGCCCGGAAGGTAAATTTTAGCTCCGTCCTTTTCTTCCATATGACTTCAGAAAAGGATAGTAATACATTTAACTGACGGATAGTTTCATCTGGGGATTGAAAAATCAGCCCTTATGCTAGTATTTTCCCCGGTTGTCTTATCCCCACACCGGAACACAACAATGCGAATGCTGCTTGGTGGTAGGTTACAGAATAAGATGGTGGTAGGGATCCGGACGGGATGGACCCTGCACAAGGCCCTACCACCACTAAATTCACCATTTTGGGACTGCATTATTCCTCTTTTCTTTGTTGTTGCTTGTCACAAATAAATGTTTTTAGGGTTCCGTACCTCAAAAGGAAAAAAACGGAACCCTTATAGGATCACTTTGTTGTCCGTCTGTCCGTCTGTCCATGTGTCAAGACCCTTTATCTCGGGAACGCGTAGAGGTATCGAGTTGAAATTTAAACCATACACTCAAATCTACAGTCCCTTGAAGCTGTGAAAAAATCAAACTTCTACTTTTACGTAAAAAAAAGATACGGCCGTTTATGTCGCAAAAAACGTGTATTTCGACACTCTCGAGGGAATCAAAATGTATAGGGTATTTCCCATTGACCTAGAACTATGAAATTTGGCAAGTAACACCGTCTTTTACTACAAGTATAGGAAAAAATCTGAAATCTGTGTATTTTTAGTTAAATTACAAAAAAAACAGGGTCTTTATGCAAGGAACGGCGGCGGTGCAAATTTTGAATTGAGTTGACCGTGTCATGTGCGGAACCCTAGGTAGGCGAGTCCGACTCGCCTTGTCCAGTTTTTTCACTAAAATACTCCTAGCTCCATATACAAGAACCCCTTAGGGTCTCCCCAGACCTATCGACGCGGAATCGGCTTGAGCCGGTAAGAAAAAGTTTTATATCCCTGCAATAAGAGTGAAAATGACGTCGCTCCGTTCGCAACGCCGAATCGAGCCGAGCCGAGCCGAACGACGCCTTGTTCACTTTTACTGCACGGACATGAAACTTTTTCTTACCGGCTCACGCCGATTCCGCGTCGATAGGTCTGCGAAGAACCTTACGGTGAAATTCCGTCTGTTTGTCTGTCTGTTTAATGATAAACAAATGCAAAAGCTTTAAATTAATTTACAGTCTTAAACTTTACCTAACGCAAAGTTATCACAACCTATTCAAAATTACTTCCTATTACCAAAAGGGTTAAGAAATAACCATTCCCCATCAAAACCCATAGTATTTAAACAGCAGAATTTTGTATAAGCCTTTTGTAGCTGGAGGCTTTACTTTACACTTAATTTATATTACATTCAATTAATTGTTAATTGAAAATTGTTTGGCGAAGGAAGCGGGAGTCAGTGAGGTGCCACTTTGAGTCTGTAACTGAGGCTGTATTCTAATCGGCAAAAACATCTTGCTATTGACATGATATTGTATTCTCAACGTTTTAATAGCTCTTATTTACTTGACAGTAATGGCGGCCGAGTAAAAAACAATACGATAAGTTTACAATATATATATATATTTACTGAGTAGTTTATTTAGAAGTCTTGGTAACCTGTTTTTGTTATAAGTAAATCAATACATTACAATATTAAATACAATATAATATCGTATAGGTAAAAAAAACCGGTCAAGTGCGAGCCGCACTTGCGCACCGAGGGTTCTGTATCGCCGCACAGTAGGTATGACATTACGATTTGAATGGTATGTATTTACCAAATTAAAATACGCTGAAGCAAAACCTTTCCTGCATGAGGAGTCCCCTTTATTTTTTAAGTTTTTAGTGTAAAATATGTAATAATATAAAACAACCCTCTATCTCTTAAGGTTCAAAATCTACAGCTCTTCAAAGGTACGACGGACTTAGTAATGGGGTTCCGTTTGATACCCTTTGGGTACGGAACCCTAGAAAGAAATGGGTTGCGTATTAAAACCAACATAAGTGGATAAAATCGCGCGATAATTGCGTCCCCTTCTTTCATAGCTGATATCTCCTAAACGGCTCAACCGATTTTCATGAAACTTAGCTAAGAACCATCCTGATTAAACTAGCTGTCTTTTAAAAAAACCCCGTCCATATTGGTCTATCCGTTTTTGAGCTACGACGCCACAAACAGACGCAGATACACAAATACACACATTAATCTTCAAACACCCCTCTTTATACGTCACGGGGCCTAAGATGGCTGCGTTTATCGCGTGACAAAATGTGGATAAAACATCCGTCACTTTCTGACACGTATCTTTTCTTTTAAGTACGAGAGTGACGGATGCTTTATCTACATTTTGGCACACGAAAAACGCAACCATGCAAGGCCCGCAGGGGTTTAAACAGAAGACATTCTAGGAATCCGTGAATAGTTAGGTAGATTGTAAACCTTAATTCTCCAGACTTGTGTATGTTTAAACCTTAATACATACGCTATAAATGTTTATATAATGCTGGCTGATGCTGGGTAGAACATACCTGAAACAACAAAAAAAAAATACATAAGTTTTTTTTTATTAACACTTTGCGTCGGTAAACTTACGCTTAGCTCAATTGGGGCTCTATTCTACTCCGACTAAACCATATTGCTTTCGACGTGTTATCGTATGGTCAACGTTGTGATAGCTCTTATTTACTTGACAGTAATGGCGGCCGAGTGAAAAACATTACCATAGCATGTCAAAAGCATTATTTTATCGATTACCATATTTTAGAACAGAGAAACTTTGTTTTTCTCAAGTACAAAAACTGTCTACTCGTTGCCAGATTCTGCTTTAATTTCCCTCAATCACCCAAATGTTAGATGGAAACGATCCCTTAAAGGGATAAGTTCGCCTTTGTATATTCCTATTCTGTAAATATTGTATTTTAACTTCTGTGTTTTTGTAGAATAAAGAGTATAATTTACATACGCGTAAATTTTATATCATCCCTCTTATTACTACGGGGGTTAAAAAAAATCCCACCAGTGATTTTCCTTATCCATTTTACAAAAATGAGAATAAAGCTTAATGTATTTCAGGAAAGCCCGTCAATTAATGTCGTTTTGCTAAACAAAGATTTCCAATATCGCGCGGAATAAAGTCAGGTATATTTTATTATTCATAGAATTTCGCATAGGCTGAAAACAAAACGCCAAGTGCTAAAGTAAGGGTGGGGTTAAGGACGAAGCGGATAGCAACGAGCTTGCTTTTGTTCATAATTACTGGGCCGGTATTCTAGGCGCTAAAAACCATATCGTCTTTGATCTGTTATCGTATTGTCAACGTTTTGATAGCTCTTATTTCCTTGACAGTAATGACGGCTGACGTCAAAACAATACCGTAACAGGTCAAATACGATATGGTTATTACCGTCGGGAATAGAGGCCCAGTAATAACAATTTCTAGGTAATAATTGATTTAGGCAACATAAATTAAATAACTCAGCATTAAAAAAAAACAAAATACTATACAGTATTAAAACATATTTTACTACATATTACAGAGGCTAACAATAAGGCTATAAGCCAGTTAAGCTATGTAAACTATGAAAATCACTAGGTAAGCTAGCCGTATAGGCAATATTTCCCTATTCCATGTATCACACAGATACAAACAAAGGGGCAGACAAATCTTAGCTCTCAGCCTCAGAGAGTCAGTGTCCTAGTGGGTTGACTTGTAATCGTAAGGTACCGAGTTCGAACCCTCGCGGTCACCATGCACCAATGAATATTTCTAACTTTATTACATTACCCGATGCTCATACGGTGAAGTAAAAACATCGTGAGGAAACCTGCACATTCGAACAGCTGAGTGTGTAAGAGGTGCACAAAAGATCCTAAAGGGTCGAAGTGTATCCGAAAGGCCCCATAGATAAGATAAGATAAGCTCAGCCTCGTTTCACACTTACATACTTAGGTATATTATCGAACAGGAACTGAATACGGGTAGTAGTAAGAGGTTAAGGAGAGTGGTAACACATACCAATGTTAGTGTGCCATCACGGGCCTGTTTTATAAAGCTACAAATTACAATTTACATGTTACCAGTTTCCATTTGACACAACCTCGACCAATGACGACCAGCCATTTGAGCAGTGTTGCCAGTTTAGACCTGTAAAATTGTTACTTGTAGCTTTATAAAACGTGCCCCAGGAAGCCAGGTTTATCCTTTGCCATAAAAAGACATCGAAATCCAAATCCGCTTTCCGCTCCTTTATAAAACACGCCCTTAACCTCCAATTCACCTTACCAACTCCATCCCGCTATTCCCGACGGGACTCGTGAAAACCTAACATTTCTTCACGCATATGATTTTTTGTTGTTTTTGCCGACCGTTCCCCCTTTATACTTGATACTATATGGTACAGTCGAGGACAAAGATACGTGTACACTTTCGCACCTTATTTTAATGGAGTAAGGTAGAAAAGTGTATACATATATTTTGTACCCGAGTGTATGAAGATGGGAGATTTCAATATACAGGTTGATTTTAAAATGGTGACCACAACTTACAGTACGATAGCTCTTAGAAGGTGTTTCGGTTTCGTACTTGTTTGTCACTTGCTCTCACATGCTCTTATTAAGAGCGAGTGAGAGAGAAGTACAAACCCGAAGCACCTTCTAAGTGCTCACAGGCTGTACTTTAAGTTAATGACTTCCAACTCATAATTAATTATTGCTTTATTAATCATTAGCTTCTACTCGCTTCGTCTGCGTTGATTTCGAGTATAGTTATTCCCTCGGGTTTTTTTTCTGCATAATAACTATACTATGTCCTATTCCAGAGCCTAACTATGTGTGCCAAGTTTCATCCCGATTGGTTCAGTGATTGAAGCTTAATTGAGAAACAAACATCCAAACTTTCTCATCTATAACGTTAGTAAGAAGTAAGATTAAGGGCTAGAATAACCACGCTAAATAAAAATGTATACCTTTGTCTATACTCCATTCCTTTAGTAATTAACTAATGTAAACAAACCCAACCACGTGGCTTTGTTACACAGCCACTCAATTCTGTTTGGTCGAACTCTGACTCAGTGTTCTGGTTCTATTGACTGATGACCAACATCGCGTAGTTTTATGTTTACAATAGAACCTATCAGTAGCCTAGTTTTTAACTAGGTCAATTTGTGTAAAATTCCGAAATATTTATTAAATATTCACTTCCACAGTTTCCCCTGTTCCTTTTACGTCTCAAACATCGCCGAAAGTGTTTTTCCTCGCAGAATCATCGCCGAGTAAATAGAAGGTAACGCATCAGTGTGTGCAGAGAGCTCGGGCAAATGTTTGTTCAAATGTTTGTTCGGCGTAGTGTCGCAAACACTCGGGCTTTTCGGCTCGATTTGGTATTTTAATGTACAGGTTGATAATGTGACCCAGTTTTGCATCTTGTTTTATTTTGAATGTGAAAATTTCGAGGGAAATTTACAGTCTTTACTGAAACCAATTTTGTTTATGACTTCAATTCATATTGGTAAAAAAACTAACTCTGATGAAAGTGATGAATCTATATTTATTAGAGTTTAGAATTTGAATTATGAAGAAGAATCTTATTGTAAGTATTTTAGGGCCGTATAATAAACTGAGAGAGAGAGAGAGAGAGAGAGACAGAGAGAGATGCCCAATTTTTTTTTTCTTGACTTCAAAAGTTGACTATTTTGAAAGAAAGGGAAGAAATACAGGTGTCAAATCAACTCTACTGTGATTGATAGTCTCGTACGTAAGCGTTACGTTAAATAATGTAACTGGCAAAATAATACCAGTTTTTCTCATTAAAGCGTTTTAACTACAGTTTCTCTCTTCAAAACAAACACAATATCCAAGAATCAACGAACTATCATGCAACACCAATACTTTTTATCTAAGCAGCAATATCGCTGACCATCCGAATTTAATAACAACGGCTATGAGGAAGCGAACTTCGCCGAAGTAATATAATTTGGTAACCTACAGGGATCATAGAGAAGTTGTTCGTAACTCGTGAAGAGATCAGCCACGTACGAAAAACTAACGGGCATGATAACGACATAGTTATAACGTTATAAGTAACGAATTAAGATGACTTAATCTGGGTGAAGATGCTTATTTGCTTTTGCGCGTCACAATCTACAAGCTCTTCCCAATAGGACACCACTGATGAGATAAAGCGCTGCGAGAAAGTCAACAATGAAGGAAGAAAAAAATAATTAATAGCTAACAAGAGTGTTGAACTGGTGGGACATCCTGTATAACATGGTGGCTTGATAAAGAACAGCAGCGGGCCTAGTATGATTGCGTTTATCGCGTGACAAAATGTGGATAAAGCATCCGTCACTGTCGTACTTATAATAATTAACAAGTGTCAGAAGGACTTGACAGAAGCGTGTGGAGCTAACCCCATGTGCTTCTGTTTAGTCCACCAGAGTAAATCTCTTTAACCGAACAATTGTCCTCGCGTGTGATATCCATGGACTTGTTTCTCTAATAAGTCCATGGCGATTGTCTAAAACTCGATACTGGCGAAATACACCTTGTTAAAACAAGGAGAGAAAGCCATTAATTAAGAAAAAAAAAAAAACGTGTCTGAAAGTGACGGATATTTTATTCACAGCCATATTAGGCCCCCAGCATAGAAGGAAAGATATAGAAAGGTAAAGGAATAGAAGGGAAGCGAGCTAAGTAGACTTGATTGGGTTACTAATATACAGGCGGCTAAAGTGTTTATACCTGATAAAAATCATTTAAGACAGCACCAAATAACTTTAAATAGAAGATTAGTTCATACTTGTACTTTTTTGAGATAGTTTTCTGTGTTGGTAGTAACGGTTTCGGAACCCTACATTAAGCATGGTTCAACATGCCCGGTTTTTTAAACTTAAACAAATTTTAAATAGACCACAAATACCTGTAATCTAATATATAAAATTCTCGTGTCACAGTGTTTGTAACCAAACTCCTCCGAAACGGCTCGACCGACTCTTATGATATTTTGTATGTATATTCAGTAGGTCTGAGAATAGGTCGTAAACTATTTTTCATAAGGTTTTTATGAAAAAAAAAAACACCCGGGCGACGCCGGGCGCGGACAGCTATCTCTTCTAATATATAAAATTCTCGTGTCACAGTGTTTGTAACCAAACTCCTCCGAAACGGCTCGACCGATTCTTATGAAATTTTGTGCGTATATTCAGTAGGTCTGAGAATAGGTCGTAAACTATTTTTCATAAGGTCTGTATGAAAAAAAAAATACAACGGGCGACGCCGGGCGCGGACAGCTATCTCTTCTAATATATAAAATTCTCGTGTCACAGTGTTTGTAACCAAACTCCTCCGAAACGGCTCGACCGATTCTTATGAAATTTTGTGCGTATATTCAGTAGGTCTGAGAATAGGTCGTAAACTATTTTTCATAAGGTCTGTATGAAAAAAAAAATACACCCTGGCGACGCCGGGCGCGGACAGCTAGTAGACTTTAAAAAAATACGTTTGATCCCATTCCAACAGTGAACCGCTTTGATTACACCTTGAAACTAAGCAAAACATAGTTTTCAACTGTAACATAACATAGCCTACCGCACAGGACTAGCCCCAGGGGATCAACACGGTGCTTCCCTTGTTAACTTAATTGGAACCTGGAATATGTTTTAATAAGGTGTAATGTTACGCATTAATTAATTATTTGATATGCATGTCATGTAATTACTTACGAGCTCTTAAATCCTGCCAAGTAGGGAATGCAATTTAACCGGTTATTAACCGTTTTTGTATGAAAATAACCTGTTAAAACCGGTTAAAACTGGTTATTAGCATTCCCTACTGCCAAGCTATAGGCAGTTATAGCTCTTATTTATATTATTAATCGAAGTTTGAAGTTACGTTAGCTTCATCCCTGTCACTTGTAATTCGAGAATAAATCGAGAGAAAGGGTTGGAGCTAACTTCGATTTTCATTAGGGCCTCTGTTCTCTTTTGCTGCATAGAACAATGCCTATTATTGCCTAACGCACTCGCAATCGTAATCGCCTTCAAAGTGGAACAATTGTTTTCAATTTATAAGCAGACTCGCCTTCGGACTGTCAAAATAAAAACGATTGCGAGTACGTTAGTCAATAAACCTGCAGGTTCGCTCCTACAATCTTACTTATCCTTTAACCTACTACCAGGCAACAGTGTTCGCATTGTTGTGTTCCGGTGTAAGGATAAAAAAAAAACAGACCACGTGCTGGGCCTACATAATGTACTGGGTCTAGGTTGATGGTAAAAACGATATCGTCTTCGACCTGTGATGGCATTGTTTTTGACTCGGCCGCCATTACTGTCAAGTAAATAAGAGCTATCAAAACGTTGACAATACGATAACAGGTCAATGACGATATGGTTATCGCCTAGGCACTGGCCCTGTTAATATATATTTTTTATTTATTCTTATAAGATCAGCTTAGCAACGAGGCTATACCGACTAGGACATAAATAAGCAACTTACTTGTAGGTATAATATCGCCGCCCGTCAGATCCTACTAATTTATAGCCTGTCTCGACTTTCCTCTCATTAATTATTATATTATTTCAACCCTTATTAAATCTGCTCTAAAATGTTGCTAACTAACGAATATTTGATAAATAAATGAAAAATAACCTATTTTTCACTCAGCTAGGCTTTTTTTTAGTGACAACATAGATTACCAAGAATTTGCCGGTGGTAGGACGTTGTGCAGGGGCCGTCCGGATCGCTACCACCATTTTATCCGCTAACCTACCGCCAAACAGCAGTGTTCGCATTGTTGTATACCGGTTTCGGGATAAGACAGCCGGTGAAACGACTAGCATAGAGAAATTCCATCTTAGTCCTCAGGCCTCAGGGTTGGCAACGCATTTGCAGTCTTAAAAAAAACACAAAAGAAAAACAAATACAAAGGTGAACTTATGTCTTGAAGGGATTTCTTCCAGATAACCAATTCAAGACAAGATGCGTCACGCAAACGTATTTTTTTTCAGAATCTGTCAAAATGTATGGAATCCGCAAAGCGCTTGGCGAGGTTGTCCGGCAGCTTTATTATACAATTGTTATATAATATAAAAGGACAGATATCTGAAAATCTGTTAGATAATTGTAGCAAAGGCTTGAAAAATTAGCCTCGAATTATATATTTTTAATCTATCAGTTACTCTGTCAATTAAGTGCCTTGAAATAGTTCAAGTAGTTTATAATGCATTTTGGCCGCCATTTTGTTTCGTTAGGTGTCTCATATTTCAAATAGCTTTTACCACTAACATGCTTTTCATGTTTTTTACTTTTTTAGCCGTAGCTGATGTCATTTCCATACTTTATGGTTACTTAAAGCTAAAATGTTTATGCAAGTCTGGGTTTTAAATAGAAAACATTGGATAGCTCTAGCAAAACCAAAAACATACCGGTCAAAATCATAACCCTCCTTTTTGCTTCGCCGTCGTCGGGTAATTAAAACTCATGCTCATTGGCATTGGTATTTTTTAAAACTTAAATTATATGAATCGATAACAATAGGGGCGTCAGCTGGAAGAGATCCCAGTAAGGGATAAGTTCGCCTATGTTACGTAGTTATATTTTTGTGCAATGAAGAGTAATACATATCTACATACAATACAAAAAATCTTTTGAAGTGTGGTAGAGTTTAAATCTTTATCTTACCTAGAATAAAATAAAGTTGCATTAAACGTCTGTCTGTCTGTATGTCCGCTAGCTCCTCCTAAACCATGAAACGGATTTTGATGCGGTTTTCACCATACGTTAGATATTTTTTCACTGAAGGTTCTTATGCATAGTAAATTCTAGATTATTTACGGGTGTTACAGAAAACTTACAAAAACTGAAGCGAAGCGAGGGCAAGTCACTAAATATTAATAAATAATTTATTAAACAAAACGTTGACGATTAAAATGTAATTAAAACCCCCGTCTATTTAAAGCAAGTATGTACTTTTGTACTTTAAAGCTCCATTAACAACTTTTAAACTGAAGATTTTTAAACTCGCTGTAAACTATGTTTAGCGGGAGTTACTTTTACTACTAGTAAATTTAACTAAGTAAGCACCCGTTTGGAGTTTAGTAATAGTGGGTTTAAAATGGTTAACTCCATTTAAAACCAGCAAACATGGTGCATCGTTTCAGGGCTCCATGTTGAAATGACACGATACAAAAAATAGGTACAGCCAAGAACTTATATTTGGGACCCATCTTAGGTCCAAAGTCAATCTGACATTCTACATCAATAAGATTGAGTTTCCTGTAAGTTACAAATGATTTGACATCTCTAATGACATTGACGACTTCAAGCCTATTTTTTTTTAAATAGGTCTTAAATTAAGTATCAGAAAAAAAACAAAAATGTTTCCTTAGTGGCGATTTTTAATAAGTCAAAATGTTTGAAAAAGGCATGAGTTAAATAATTGTCTTTAATTTTTTTCTGGGTACTTAACTATATCGGTTAGTTTTTTTATTTACTGGCATTTGATCGCGACTAGTTCATCTTTCCTTCGGGATATAAATAGTAGGTATAATTATATGTTTATATCCAAGATAAAAACCTTAGAGATTGATGAATGTAGAGAAAGCGAAGGTTGTATGTTTAGGCCGGTGCACCTGGCGTTCCATAGTCTCTGCCTACCCCATTGGGAGACAGGCGTGAAGGTATGTATGTGTATCTGTAAAAAAATCTTATTTATAAAGGTAAGGGTTGGCAACACAATCTCGAGATTCAAGTCTCGACATTACTTATTTCTCGGGTTTCAGATCCTTCTTACCATACGATTTTTATTGATGACGAGTCGTGTATAAAAACGATTAGCAACTATATCGCAATTGAATCGCTACAAAGTCGCCGTGTTACCATAACTCTCAAAATTTCATCATAAACATTATTTTTCAAACCCCGGCACCCAAACTGCGTAGAACCCAATAAAACTGATGAATTCCGCTATAAATTCATTTTCGACAAATGTTATGGACGCTTCCCAATAAATAGTTGGGTCATTCATAGGAATTAAGATCGACCCCATATCTCATCCGGAACATTTTACTTATGGTGGGTAGTTGTAAATTCTCTTTTATATGACCCTTTAACGTTAATCTAATTTAGATACTATTCCTTTAAAACACGGTTCGAATTCGCTTGCTTGGAATTTATAATGGTGTTTCTAATGCTATTCAAATTTCTTCCTTTTTAGTTACAAAGTAAGGTTTCGTTTAAGTTATTGGGTGAAGTTATAAATTAAGATTTAAGCTTATAGGAAAGGAGTGATTTCGTTTTCTTTCAGATATTGACGGATGCTTCGAAGTTTGTATGGAATGGTTTATGCATGGCCTTAATCCGCGGTAGCTTTTGAATTTATAATTAACTTTGTATTTTGAAACTTTTCACGTCTTCTACTTTTACCACGTAAGTAACTTATATATTTTATTTTCTTACTGTTGTATGGTTGTATGACTTATTTGTGTTAGCTCAATATACGAGTAAAAGCAAGTAATTTCTCTTATGTAAGACAACTAGGGGTCCCGTGTTCGATTCACGGTAAGGGTATAAATATTTAAGATAAACACAAATATCTTGTTCCTGAATTATGATGTTTATCATGTATTTATCTAACAGCCGCACTCAGAGACGTCAATTAAATTAATGCTTGATTAAAGTTGCTGCTGTCACTTTCTTTGTTATAGCAACAGAATAAGACAGCACGACATTAGAAACAAGCATTAAATTTAATAATATAGTTAGTATTTATTTTGTATATTAAGGTATGTACGAGTATATCATCGTCTGGTACCTACCATTTAAAATTATCACGGTGACGGAACCAGTAATGGACAAGGACCAATGATGGACACTTGATTCTTATTTTACAGAAGATAAGGGTTATTCATTTGTTTTGCAACAATCAATTTAGGACCGTATGACATTTGAATTAAGAGTTAAGTGTCCATTACTGGTGCCAGTCAGCTAAAACTGTCCAACACTGGTACCGACACATTTATATTAATTTATTAAAATGACTATAATAAACAGATATTCATAATTTTCGCTTAAATTTTGTTCCTTGTCATCAAAAGAAATTACCAAGAGGGAACTGGGCAAATCACGGCCATAATTATTAATACGCGATCAGGAGCGTTTCGCCCCTGCCTTCCTAATTACTCGGCGACAAAGGAAAGCAAATGGCTCGAAAAATTACTATTGTACCGGCTGCCGGCTATTCTGCGCTTCGAAGGGTTATTTTGTCACGATCTATCTATAATACGCGAGTAGATCGATATTCGATCGCCATTTTGATAGCTTAATGCTACATTTCACATTCAGGCTTTTTAAAACATAAAACATTCACTGTTTTTTAAAACATTTAAAACCAGTTAACTTCATTTTAAACGGAAGCTAAAGTCGTTTTTTACAATCGATTGTTTGATAGAATTCAGTGCTATAATCAATAATCTCAATTGTGATATCATTTTATAATATTCATTAAACAGGCAAATTTTAAAGAACGCAGCACTAGGTTTTATACATTTTTTTACACTGTGCGATGTCAAACTTGCCCTAAGAAAAACTAAGATTCTTAAACTTTAAATTTGACTTGGAAAATTTTAAAAACTGCTAATTGTACAAAAAAAAACGGACAAATGAGTATTCAGAAAACTAGGTACCGTAAAACGGGGTGAGTAGGGATAAAGGGGTGAGTAGGGACACAACCTAAAATGAAGCATATGTTACTAATTATAAGACTGAATTTATTTCCAATATACGTAACGTTATTGTCCATTTAATACTTGTTCTAATTTGTAACAAGTTATGACTTATTTTAGGTTGTGTCCCTACTCACCGCTTAATCCCTACTCACCCCGTTTTACGGTACGAAGGTGAAGGGGACTGACATGAGCAAAACCTAGCTATAACAAAATACCAAATATTTTATTATTGTATCTTCAATACAATTTTATCACCAGCACAATTGATATACCACTAATTGTAATACACCTAACCATAACATATCGGTTACACAAGCGAGTGAAAGGAGAGGTCAGGGATCGAACCCGCGACCCCGCGATCACTCAGCGTCCGCAGGGTTCCGCGCGCATGCGTACGTAACATGGTTACGGTGTCAATTACTATTTCATAATAGTAATAGTAGTATTATAATTTTATGTGGTCGTCTTGAACCGTCTTATACACACACTAGAGGACGCCCGCGACTTCGTACGCGTAGAATTAGTTTCCCGCTACTCCCCCCATTTCTTCCCGTTAGTGCTCACTTACATCATGAAAGGAACTCCTGTACCAAATTTCAAGTTTCTAGGTACAGTAGTTTCAGCTGTGCGTTGATATATAAGTCAGTAAGTCAGGTTTGCCTTTTATATATGTACTAGCTGTCCGCGCCCGGCGTCGCCCGAATGTAATTTTTTTTTTTCATACAATCCTTATGAAAAATAGTTTACGACCTATTCTCAGACCTACTGAATACACACACAAAATTTCATAAGAATCAGTCGAGCCGTTTCGGAGGAGTTTGGTTACAAACACTGTGACACGAGAATTTTATATATTAGAAGATATATATAAGATAAGTAGGTGTTTTTTTTCCTTCTTGTTCCTCTATCTTTCTCGTAAGATTTTTGGCATGTTTTTCTGCTGAACTACGCATGTTATTTGATATTGTATTTAATTTAATATTTATAGCTTTATATAATGCTGGAGTAGTACCATTGTAATATAAAATGTGTTTAAAAAATTACAGGCAGCGCAGGGTCATTTGATTCGAGCGTTTCAACCGCCTCACTTTTGTGGACATATATTTGAAGAATTAAGAGTATGTTTTGATGCCGTTTTTGGATATTTGTGAGATGTCCGGTAAACTTAGACAAACAATTTGACCTATTCCCAAACTAAGCTCTAGGCTTAGACAACGTTAAACATACTTACATAGAGAAATACATACTTAAATACATAGAAAACATCCAAGACTCAGAAACAAATACTCGCGCTCATCACACAAATACTTGCCCATACCGGGAATCGAACACGGGACCGCTAGCTTCGTAGGCAGGCTCACTACCAACTAGACTAATATATAAAGTACTACCTTTTGCCCGTGACTCCGTCCGCGTAGAAGTCGTTTATCGCCGCTCCCTCGGGATCTGTCTAATTTTCCGGGATAAAAAGTAGCTTATGTCCTTCCCCGGGACTGAAGCTATCTCCATACCAAATTTCATCTAAATCGGTTCAGCGGTTTAAGCGTGAAGAGGTAACAGACAGACAGACAGACACACACACTTTCACATTTATAATATTAGTATGGATTTTTAAAGGCGAACTTATCCCTACAATCCCTTGACAAGCTATGAACTAAAGTAATCGACGTTTAATTAAATACGGAACCATTTTAATAAAATCTGAAAACCATCTTGAAAATTAATTGCACGTCTGAAAGCCTCCTTGAACAATCACCTGATTATATAAAATGTTTATGACAGCGAATTCTTGCCGGTTGTCCGGGCTTGTGTGTTAATCTGTCAATCTGTCCGAACTGTGTAACGTGCGACTAGCTTTTGCAATGTGTAATTTGTTTAATGTTCGGTAAGTTGTAATTTATTATGAGAGTTTTTTAAGCAAGTATTAATTAAATAAATTAATACTTCTTTTAATTGATTGATTAATTAACTAGCTATTTGTAACGAAAATGCTGGATGTTTTGTATGTAACTAAGTATTTATTTGTCTTGTAATATATCATATATCTATATCTTTCTGAGCTAGGTAAATTTGTATATGTTGTGCACTGTTTTTTTTAGTTTTTAAGAAAAGCTGCTAAGGTAAGAAGTCGAAAAAAGCAATGTCCTCGAATTTCAGTTTTATGTTATTAGTTTATTACAGTTGACCTCCAGATTTTGAATTTTATAACAAAATGGATCCCCGGTATCTCTATCTTCGTCTAACCTTAACCAATCTCTTCAAAAGTTGCGTCATGGCCCCGTCTCTCTCTATTCGCCGACTTCCCACGAGCGCTTGCGAAACGTTCGGGTCACTGCGATTTGTCCCGCGTACGCGCAAACCGATCAGATAGAAGCATTAGCAAAGGTTATCTCAAAATCATGGAATTTTAATGCTTTTAGTATTGTTATAGATTTACTGATTGACCAAGAGTTGGGTTTCGATTTGATTTAAATTCTGATATTACAATATAATTTTTAAATGTTTTTTTTAATCCGAGAACAAATAATATTTTACGCCAAATATCATCTAAATACTATTTTAAATCCAATCGGCCATTGAACTCGAACTATTCCAACATACACTATAAAATTGATTTATCTGTCCATCGCTATTCATCATACGAACGTCCGTAAAATGTCTTCGAAAATCAAATCCGAAATTGACTTCAAATGCACCGCAATGTGGCACATGAATTTAAAACAACAAACCATCGGTCCGTTAAATCTTCGAATTTCAAATCTCGGAACCGTAAAATCGGAAACGTCAGCACAAATCTAGTGCTGGCAAACTCTCGCCGGCCAGATTTTTATTGCTATCTGTGTGTATTCGAATTCAGAACACGTAGCGATCCTCAAATCGGAATCGGCGGCATTCGGAACGCACCCGGGGCGTTCTTTTTTCCAAATTTGAAATTTGAACTCCGTTCCTGACGGCCATGATTTATCGCACGGGCGTGCGTATGTGGTAATTTGGTTTAAAAAGTTAAGGCGATGTGTGTTTATGTAACGACATAGTAATTATGTATAATAGGACTGCTTCAACGTGGTAATTGCTAAAATTAGAACTTCTCTTCACAACTTTTCTTCTTCTTCTTCTTAAGTTCATATTGTTTGACAGCGCCAAAAAATTAAATAAGTATGGAAGATTCAATTATATTTACACCACTTTGAAAAAAAAAATACAGCTCCGAAAGCTTATATATTTCTTACTCACTGAAATGAGCATTCAGTTATGCAAACAATAACAATATTATTAATTGATGAGAAATCAGATTTTACTAAAGATTCCTACATTATTTTAACAATACCAGCCAGCATAGCTCTTTTTGAAACATATATTCGTGTCATACAATGACGCAATTAATTTAGTTACGCGTGTATGTAACCTGACTCACCCTTAAATGCAACCTTTCTAAAACAAAAGGACGGATATACAATTCATCAACTAGTGCAAAACCAACCTTCTGCAGTAAGTACTTAGGGACGCAGTTACGAGAAAAGCTCTATAACAATTACGTTTTGTTACTACGGAGAGCAGAATACCAACCTTCAGAAAAAGTCATAATGCATTTAATGAGTCCTTCGTTCTTTTTATTATTTTAAAATGGCTGTCAGTAAAAAGTTTATGGTGTGGCCAGAAACAAAAACTGTACGCCGTGCCTTTTAAATTTGCAGGTGGCAACAAAAAATGTCTACGATGATATGACGTCTCATTTAGCGTTTTTGTGTGATGCTATTTTTTATTCACTAATTTTATACTTTTGGGTCTGCTTTTTTGCCTTAGGTAGTAAAATAATCAGTTGGTATATATTTTTTTTAAAGTGATAAATTATAAATAATGGTGAATTAGGGTAGGTTTTGGCCATCTTTACACCGTTTTTGGCCACTGTACATTTTAACTAATATCTTAAACATTATGAAAATACAAACATACTTTTATATTTTGTCTTTAAATTAATCTTCAGGCTTATATTATTTTTAATTTTACAGTATTTTTGATGCTCATTTCAATCTTAAATGGCCAAAAGGGTGCAGTGGCCACAAACGGTACTTCTACCCTACGTAGATAGTTTATTTTAAGTAGTGGCTTATCGTGAAATGATAAAAACTGTGATGTTTTTTTTAATGTTTTTAATGAGAACAGGCACTTGCAGAAAAGTTTAGTCTTTAATTATACTTCAAGTGATTCATGTTTAATGGTCACACTTGATGACTAATCTATCATCTATTGTCTATGCCAATGCATTTGCAAGTCAATGAGCGACCTTGCCGTTTCACTTGTACCATAGACTCGTCTATTGTTCTTTTAAAAGCGTTGCGTAAATTAGTCTATGGTCTTGGTGAATTGTAAAGGTCGATGCATAGTTTATTAATGATTTAGATAAGTTGTCAATGTCGTGTTCAAAATAATGGAAATTATGGTTGATTTATTTTCGCCATCTGAGATATAGCACTTGACAGTTCAGAGGCCCTTGCCAAGACGCATTACTCTAACTAGCGTTTCTATTCGTTTCGTTTTTAAACCAATCGCGTCACTGGCAGATCACGTGACTTTTCGTATCACATCACCTACCAGTGACACGATTGGTTTAAAAACGAAACGAATAGAAACTAGTGTCCGACCGAAACACGATTTTTAGCCGAAACCGAAACCGAAACCGAATATTCGGTTTTTTTCTGATTTCGGCCGAAACCGAAACCGAAACCGAAATTTTTGAAGACTTATGAAATTATTCAAAATTACTGTACAAATCGTAAGGAAAAGGTTATTGCAAGGATTTCTTATATGAGAACAGCTACTGTTTTAGTTAAACAAAATAAAAAACGTTTATTTTTAATGAAAATAGATATAATTAGAGGTAAACTATGAAATTTTAAACCAAATAATTTATTTTCTGTTTACCAACCCTAGCATAACTATGACTAACCTACAATTCTGTCAATAGGTAATGCTATTTATAACGTTATAAGTTAAGTTATTCAGTTGTTATTTAAAATAACATACCTACCTTCATATGTAAGGGATAGTAATAGGGTTAATAAGGTATTATTTAAATTATTTTACTGCAGTTATCAAGACTTTACTAATTCGCGGCATAGGTATTATATTATTCAAAACAAACAACCTATTCTTATCACGTCTAAACTAAATTCACAATCCTAATATCAAACGTATCGTTCATTAATCACAGCATAAAATGCAGTAACAGATTCTAAAAAATAAATAATAATTTAATAAATAAACAACACTCATCATATTTTCTCGCGCGCCACGTGGTTCACAAACAAACGTCACAAACGGGATGAATATGAATACTGTCGGTGGTCCCGGCTGGGACGGCCGCCGATACGTTACCTATAGGTACCTACCCGGCCAAGCGCGCCCGAATTAAGCCGAGCGCTCCCGATGCGAGAGCCGCGAGAGGCCGCGAAGCAATTTCGGCCCGGCCGAAGGTTTCGGCCGGATTCTGGCCGAAACCGAAACTGCGGCCGAAATCACTTTTTTGGCCGAAATTGGCCGAAACCGAAACCGAAACCGAAACTTCGGTCGGACACTAATAGAAACGCTAGTTAGCGTAATGCATCTTGGCAAGGGCCTCAGCTCACAAATTAATGCCGCAATGACTGTAAAATTACAAATGTTTGATGAATTAAATGATGGATTTATGCAAAGGGTTTTGACAACTAAGAAAGCTGCGAGTAGTGGTATATTATAATGTTATTAAACCTCTTGTTTTGAAATAGAAAACAGGCAACTCTTATTCCAGAATTGTCAATCCCGGGACAGGAAAATGCCAGCGGAATACGTTTTTACATACAAACATCCACATAAACAGTTCCCGTTGGACCCTAAACTCGTTAATCACGTGGTTTATTTGTCCGTCCGTCCGTCCGAAGGCCAGATTGAATACTATTGACTTCAACAATGGCTTGTAAGTGGGCGTTGAAGACGCTAGGTGCGCGTACACTGCTAAACACCGATTATGATGTTTATATTATTAAGTTAAATGCTATTTTAGGGAAAATGCGGTCTCGGAGATATTTGAATAAAGTATAGCTGTTGCCCAGCAAGGGTTTTGAGGCCAAATAAAGCACGAAAGGGACAGCTGCAGCTCAATAATAATTTAAAAAAAACATGGGACGGTCACAGACTAAGCTCTTGGCTTTACCTATATTATGGGTACCAGACAACGACCAATATATATACTCATACAGAGAAATACACACTTCAATACATAGAAAACATCCAAGACTCAGGAACAAATACTCGCGCTCATCACACAAATGTTTACTTATACCGGGAATCGACCCCGGGACCGCTAGCTTCGTAGACAGGGTCACTATCAAACCAACTAGTAATCTAGTTGGTAGTGTAAGTAACATCACTGAAAAAAAAATTGGTCGTTTCTAACAAGATTGTGATTATTGTGCATAGGCGTCTTGATTCCATACGAGCCTAACAAGACGTTTGATACATCAACTACGATGTAAGTTCATTTACTAAAGAACTTGCTGCTGTTACTATAAGTTTTGGTTGATATAACTAATATCATAATTATTGTATTCAGTCTATGTCACCTAAGAGAAAATCCCTCTTGATTGGCTCACATTTTTTTGAGTGTTCTTTTCAGCTAACGCTGTCTTTTCAGTTATATGCTTTTCCCTCTGTTTAAATCTTTAAAATTTATAACGAAAATGTACAAGATCAAAAACGAATCAATTACTCATTTACAGACATCAGGGCAATTTTACACGTAACTGACAGCGTAACACAGATTTGCGATTCCATGCCATATAAAAATGGGATCCAAGAGGACATAAAACTTACACACAAAATCAAACTGGCAGCGATTGCCAACTTCTAAGTTTTTAATTTTCTCAAAACCCTGCCACCGGTTTCATAATGAACCCTATATCGAAATCGCCTTAGCTATATCCGAGAACACTGCAGTGTACTCAGTCCGTGTTGACACGAATCAGAAAACATTTCATCGATTCATATTTCGTAAGCCGGCTTACGCAAAGAGGGCCATTGTATGGTAAATAATAGGTACTACATACCTTTACTGACTTAGACTTATGGCCTATCAATGGTGGTTTATACTTCGAGTTTATAGCAAGAAGAAATGGGATTTGCTGCAAAAAGGCTTTAATAGATAAATACCCTAGTATTCCTAGCGTTAGCTAAATTACTAACTTTGAAGAAAATGTTGAGAAACATACAAAAAAAATCCATACAAAATGTTGCTGAGAAAACAAATTAAATCAATGTTGTAATTTATATTGAAATGAACCATTATTGCATATTGATCTCAAACACTTATACTACTACTATTTTTCGCTTTAATATAGTTTAACACTTATACACTTAATGAAACAATTCTACATAACATAAACAAGCCTAACTAAATCGTTCAATGCCACTAAACTCGATATTGGGTCAATTCAATACCATAAAGAAATCAGGGGCCCTGGCATTGTAAAGCTGCTAAAGTACAGCGCCGAAACCCCGCTCGCATGCATCCGTGTGAACATTAATTTCCAGCAGCACAAAGGGCCGTCAGTGACTAATCCACAGGGAATTGGCCAGGATTCGTCCGTCACTGGTTTACATGGGGACCCGGAATTACACGAAAGGGTAATCAGAGGTATGGTCAGTGGGATGCTAAAGGGGCTTCTATTGCTTGATTAATTAGACTAAGTCGATAGTTATAGATCCTATAATTAAGAGCTGCTTACTCTCTAGAGGAATGTTTCCAGTTATATAATTTCCTCTTAATATAAATACCAAAACCTACAGAAAATACATTCAAATACCGAACACGTTTTACCAATATCATATAACTTCCCAAATACCCCACCGACGCAGATGTATATTGCCTACTAGAGTACACTATATCACTCCAATACAGGTGACAAAATTGCTTGCATCCACTGACATTATTGTGGCTGCCTCGCCGCATATTAAATTTCTCGGCAAGGCACTACGCTTAATAACATGTTTAAACTTAGCTTATGACAAAGTAACGTCAAGTACAATATACTGGCTAGTCTTGAACGATGTAGTTGGAAAAGTGTTTTGAGGTAACATTGTTCTTGGAGGACTAGGAAGTCCTGGTGTTAGGATATGAAAAATGATGATTATTTTTGGAGTACAAAATATATGTCTATTTCGAGTTTATATGTTTGTATCATCATCATAATATCACGGCAGAGAAGTCTGCAGGGTATTTGACTTCACAAATACATATCTCCGCCATGATTGGTCTTTTATTTCTCGCATCCAAAGGCTTTCTGGATTTCTTCTTTTAAGTTTCATCCAAATACACGAAGCAAACACATAGAGCTCTGTTTTTAGCAATACGGGGTGCAAGATCGCTAAAAATTCTACAAAAGTTTTGTTTTAGCCTTTGACACAAGAGCAATCGTATCTAAAAGTGAATTTAGCGCATATTTACACATTTAGTTTAGTTAGTTTTGTTAATTGGTCTATCCTCTTTCATTGTCCTTTCTCATTCTACTCCAAGGTTTATCTCTATTGATGCAATCATGTCTTCTAATTGTTTATGTGCAAGAATTAACATACTTACATTGTATAAATCAATTAATGAAATGGGTCACCGATTTCCAAACTTAAAATAAAAACGATGAATCAAAAGACTTTCCCGAACTTTCAAGTTGTATAACGGATCTATCTACTAACACAATACAAGTAGTGACTAACAGACAATTACACGAACATCTATTAGCATGTACGCGACTTGAATTACAAATGAGCAGCGACCGCAAGGAATTGCCAATGACTAAGTTTTAAGGTTTCGAGCGATCCGTCTACAGAATGATTCATTGACGAAAGAATTTTCCTTAAAAAAACTGTGATGCGTTGATATCTTGAAATGCATTCTTGAATTTAAAAGGCGTTTCGGAAAATATAAAGACTACGTTTCTTATAAGGACACCTTTTTCCATAACACCCGTATTCACAAACAATACTTAAGGGATCCTTCACTGTGTAAACGCACTGCGTTCAATATAGCTTTGTGATTGGTCCTTTTTGACCGACCTTTTGTTTATAAGACGATTTGAACCACCCTGTGCGTTCGTGAGCACTGTGAGACCTCATAGTGACGTTTGTGAATACGGGTGTAAGAATAAAGGCCTGTAGTGGAGTTAGGCGATGGGTTTGCAACCTGTCACTATGTCACTAATACACTGGTAAACATCTTAGCCTGATTGTGCAAAATGTGGTTACAGAATTATCAACAAGTTTTAAGAGTTGTTGGTAAGTATTTCTGTAGCTCTGCCTACCCCACTCTGGGAATGCAGGCGTGAGTTTATGTATGTATGTATAGTTTGAAGTTGCTTGCGTATGTCGTTAGTATTGATTTATTTTAATACCAAACTAGGCTGCGCCTGCATCTTGGGGTCCACGAAGTCGGTTGACATATTGCATAGAGAAATCATTAACTATTCAAATCTGCATGGAAATTTCTTCTAGTATTTATTGCAAACAGACAGACTGAAATAATCGTGTTTTAAAATACGCAGTGTTAGAATTATTAGACGTACACTTATTTCTTCAGATGCGTATCGTGTTTTTAGGGTTGGATTTATATCACTTTACATTCGAGGTTTTAAATATTTGTGTTAATGAAGGTTACACGAGTCAAGATAGTGGGCACGGGGTCGTCATGTAAACAAATTGACTGTATTTTAACCGTTTTCAAACTCTCGTTTCAAAGATAAAATCACACAAAATGACTTAGTGGATTCAAAACCCATTTGCAAATTTATCAAAACACGTGCTTATTCAGAGAACTGAATACAAACGGGAATTTTCTAAAGTCACTTATCGCTTTCCGATTTCCAATCGCTATCCATTTTGCACTGAGAACTTATCATAAAAAGTAGAGCTTAAAAATAATTCAGTGGATATCACGAGACGAAGTTTAGGTTATTTAGCACTAGCCTCGGCCCGTGACTTGCCGCGTTGACTCTAAAGCGGTGATGCTTATCGAAATAAAAGGTAGTCTATGTGTTAATTTAGTGTATAAACTAACTCCACTCCAATCCAAATTTCATCTATATTGGTTTAGCTGTTTTGGCGTGAAGGAGTGTCAAACATTGACATTGACATTGACATAAGCACTCGACGCGACCTTCTGGACTTACTAATGTCAATCTTTTTCATTTTCGAGAGCGATAACGTTTGCTGAATGCATCTAGTCTAGGCTATTAAGGTGTAATTCTCCTAAAAACGGCTTTTTGTCGATCGGCCTATCGAGTTAGCTTCAGGCTATCTAAATGAAATCGCACGCCCTAAATTGTTGTTTGTACGCTATGACGGGTCACCATATACTGGCAGGTTGATAATTCGTCCGTCGAGTTGAGACGTGGCTGTTTCTGCATATGAGAAAGAAAAGGAAAGCGATAACTTTAAAGGTTGACTTCCATGGGTAGCGGCTGATGCGACAGACGCGTGCGGCTGACGTGCGCGACTGTCGCGCGCGTCTCGCGACAGTAGTAAACACTATGAAAACGTATGGCACCGCTTCCGTAGTAAGCGGCTCAGCCGCGCACGGCCATCGAAATATAATAAGTATGGAAGAGTAATCGACGCTCAAAATCTGCCCCACTGAGTTAGTGCCGGCGGGGGTGGAGCTATTAATGAGTGCCGAACTGTCTATCAGTCGACTTTCTGACGTAGTGTCAAACAGTTGTTTACAATCACAAAAGAAAAAATCGATATTAATGATTACCGGATTTAAATGACGCTGCAACCATGCCAAGTTGCATTGTAAATTGGTGCAGGAACCACACAGATGCAAAACAAAGCGATATTTATTTTCATTAGTAAGTTATTGAATTTTTAATATTCCATACCAAAAACTCATGGCCGATGTTATGCAATATATCTTTGAAAAATGTGAATTACAAGCAACTACTTCGAATGAATAGGAAATTAAATTTTATGTTATCTTTACTATCGTTAGTTTATGTACATAATAAAAAAACCGAAATATGACCTTTTTAAGTTTTCCAAAAAATGAAGAACGTTGTCTGGCTTGGGTGGATACAGTTCGTCGCGAATTGCGAAAAGAGAATTGGATGCCTAGCAAACATTGCAGGATTTGCAGCATCCATTTTGATGAATCGGATTATGTCATCTCAAAAACTGGAAAACATTTTTTAAAAGTCACAGCGTTCCCAAATTGTACTGTACGTTGTCAACATTTATTTACAATAATTTAATTAATATTTAAATGAATATCAGACGTCGAGTGGTCTATTTTCAAGTGTAAGAAAGAGAAAGGGCTAAATTTATCTGTCAAATACGCTTTACTTGTCGATTGTGAAACAGGCGGTTAATATAAATTATACTCTATTGTATATGATCTAACTTAAGAGTTGGCTTCACATCTCTAACTGTAGAATAGAAACAGTGCCAATTGGATTATTTGTGATATTTTCGTCTTACTACTCGTATAAAGTTAATTTTCGTCATGTTTTTTCGGCAGCATCAAATAGGCTGTACCATCCAAAGCGACTATATACCTATATATAGGTATTATACTGTCACGTATCCATATGCCTATAAGAATAAAAAAAGGGTTGCAATATATTTGGCACTTTAGATGCTAAAGACTATTTGACGCTGACTACTCTTACAACATAATATCTTCTGATATACTATTTTACAACTTTATAATAGTGTAACACAAGTAAGTATGTTAAATGATTCAAGGGGAACAATCATTCAATCATATAAAAAAATATTAATAAAATTCGTTATTCAATTACTGTGTTGTTTTTGTATTAAACCATCCACGTCAAATGTTGAAAGACATGGCCGCGTTCAAATAACCCTTATGAAAAAAAATATTGACAAATGGAAATCTTGTGTCAGAGAGCTTGTAACCAATGGCAGATTTTTGTCTTTCAAACGGTATAAAACCTTACTAAAATTACTGTCTACTCAAACGTTATACCAGCATCTAACATAAATGACTTCATACCTTAACTCAATTAATATTTAGTTGATTATTGAAACCACTCGGTACATAAGATCTTTTGATTTCAAAAAGTGGGCGTTTTGGAGCGGATTTATCAGTCGTTTTTGTTAGACGTTACTCTTCCATACTTATTATATTTCGATGCGCACGGCTTGCAGATTCGTCAGCCGTTAACCACGGAAGCGGTGCCATACGTTTTCATAGTGTTTACTACTGTCGCGAGACGCGCGCGACAGTCGCGCACGTCAGCCGCACGCGTCTGTCGCATCAGCCGCTACCCATGGAAGTCAACCTTTACGGTCTAATAATCCTACCAATATTATAAATGCGAAAGTTTGGATGTTTGTTACTTAATCTCCCCAGAACGGCTAAACAGATCTGAATGAAATTTGGCACAAAGATAGATTATAGTCTGGAATAGCACATAGACTACTTTTTATTTTAGTTAATTTATAGGGAATATGATTCGGGCACAAAAGCAAGTTTTATATAAGGATTAGAAACCGGCCGTTGGAGAATTTTAACCGCATCATGGTTAGTTACTTGTTTAGTTACAGTTTAAACTAATTAATTCACAAAACATCCCAGTTTAATTACGCTACCAAAATGGCCGCCACCAACATCGGATGAAATGCAAATCGCCCAAAGACGTTTATTCGGAGAGCATTTACAAATGCAATGCAATGCAGCTTGAGGCGTTCTTGCATTTATTATCACTGATTAACATAAATATATTAGAGTATTATCAGATAGAGAGAAACCGCGACAAGGCGTGATAAAAAAGAGCTCTGAAGGTCTTTATGCACTTTTAAAACAAACCAAGTACCTGTCTGTGACAGGGATAGAGCTATAGGAGTCATATATCGCTGTCCTTTTCACTCCATAGATTTTTTCAGGTTTTGACAGCTCATAATATATGCACTACGATAAGTAGCGTTTCTATTCGTTTAGAAACAGCCAAGATGCACTACGCTTAGTGCAAGGGCCTCTGAAGTGAAAACGCTCTCATTCGATTTTGAGTAAAGATTCGTGACGACTTCGTTAGTTCTTATGAGTAATACCTTTACTTTGCACGCGTTTGTCCATTTGCCAAGGGAATGTCTATCATAAATGAAACGGCAAACATGTCTGTTAGTATAAACCCGAGAATTAACGCAAAGCAATATTTAGCGTACATTTTGCGGGTGTACGCGAATTGCTCTTGTACTCGTACATAATCTATTGTACATTTCTAGGAATTGGTAGCATGTGTGAAAGAAAACATGTCGTATGGGACTAAGGCTACAGAATGTAAAAATTGGTGGCTTTTAAATAGGACAATAAAATTGTTACTTAATTTAAATACCTTCACGCCTTCCTTCCCAGAGTAGGGTAGGTTTAGCTACAGAATTACCAACAACTCTAAAAACTTGTTAATTCTGTAACCTCATTTTGCACAATTAGGCTAAGATGTTTATTAGTGACAGGTTGCAAGCCCATCGCCTAACAGTACTACAAGCCTTTATTCCCTTAGTCGCCTCTTACGACTTCCACGGGAAGACATAGAGTGGTACTATTCTAAGCCGGCAACCACACGGCTATGTTACTTATTTTAGAAACGATAAATAAAGTAAATAAATAAATATCAGTGACAATCTTACACTCTGCCTAGTCCCGAACTAAGCTCTTAACTTGTAGGCACTATGGGTGGATACTTTTAAACAAATAGAGAGCATCTTAGCCTGATTGTACAAAATGTGGTTACAGAAATCAACAAGTTTTTGGAGTTGTTGGTAAGTCTGTAGCTCTGCCTACCCCACTCTGGGAATGAAGGTGTGAGTTTATGTATGTATAGAGAGCATCAAAACGAAGGACAAATACTCGCGCTTATCACATAAATATTTCCCCTACTGGGAATTGAACCCGAGACCGCTAACGTCGTAGGCAAGGTCACTGACAGTTGTCTAAACGTATCCTTAAATCCTCATTGTCTTCAAAAAGGAAGCCTAACTGCCGCACTCAGAGACGTAAATTAAATTTAACGCTTGTTTAGTGACGTGCTGTCTTATTCTATTGCTATAGCAAAGAAAGTGACAGCAGCTACTTTAATCAAGCATTAAATTTAATTGACATCTCTGATTGCGGCAGTAAAAGACCTCAGTTTGGTACTAGGTTATTTTGTGTGAGATTGTCTTCTTATATTTAAAAAGATTCTCCTAAAGCGATTGTCAACTGTTTATATATACGCTTACACAAAACACAAAATCTTAGTCATGGGTCAGAATTGAGAAACAAACTTTTTACTTTACCACAGTCGAAAAAGAAAACAAGTATGACTTCACGAACTGACGTGACATACGAAAACGAATGTCAATCTAGATCGAGCGGAGTGACATTTTTCTCTGGCACTTTCGAATCTCACGACATGTGACACCGCTGTAGTCGCGCTGACAGGCAGTTAGGAAGTGTCAGTCTGAAATGTCAAGTGTATATTGCTGGAATTAGTTGACCAGTTGCTGATATAATAAAACACTAGGTTTTTGGGGTAATTTGTACGCTTTTTCGTTGTTTTTCATACAGATAACTACCGACCAGCCCTAGCTTCGCTTAGGATATGTGAGTTTTCTGTAAAACACATGCATAAACCAGAATGAATTATACACGAAAACCTGCCTCTTGAATCACTCTATCTATTGATGAAAACCGCATTAGAATCCGTTGCGTAGTTTAAAAGATCTAAGCGTACTATCACGAACGTTAACTTGTGACCCATTTCAAGAAAAATATGCTTGAAATCGTCAATGTTAGAGATGTTGATGATTAGAGATGTCAAGTCATTTGTCATTATTAATTAGGAAACTCAACCTTATTGTTGTAGAATGTCAGATTGACTTTGGACCTAAGGTGGGTACCAAATTAAAGTTCGCGACTGTACATATAGCCCTCTATATGACTACAGACGGTGGGAAGCGACTTTGTTTTATACTACGTATGTAAATAAGTGCTATAACTCTTATTCAATAAGAAACAAATCAGTAAAGCTTTCTATTAAAAGAAATAACATAGTTATAGTACTTAAACAGCTAATATAAAATACCGTTAAGACTCTTTTACTGCTTTTGGCGTGGATATAAACACTTCACTTCTCCTGATTGAAATGTAAAATTTAATTGCTTCCGACTACCCTATTGTGGATAGCTGCTATGTAAAATTCAACAACGTGGATAACAGAGAGCTGTCAGATTTCATTTTAAAATAATCTCCATATTTAACGAAATATTGACTTTTAAATCCAACGAATTTGGAATTCGTTTCGTATCCGTTTTTGACGATCTTATTAATTCATTCTGACGGTAAAAATGGCGACAAAAAAGCGTCTAGCCGTTAGGTTATTGCCGTTTATATTTTTTAATAATTTATTTGGTTGCTTTTTGGCCTGTCAGAGGCATTTACGGACATGGCTTGTTTTTTTACACGGCAAACCTCCTTCAATTTGAATAATAATTTGGTTACTGTTTGGAACTTGAATTGTTGCGATGCTGATCGTTTTATTAAATTAAACGAGTTTTAATATTTGTATAATAATCACGAATGAAGTGCAGCATGAAATGGTAACAACAAATAAGTCATTTTACTCTGTGCATAAAACATTTTCGTTTTGTGACATTATTTAAAAATATTATGCCCTAGAACTATTTGTAAACTATGTGTTAAAATTCAGTTGCTTTGGTAAGTAGTTGCGTTACATCAGTGGCCTGTTTTATAAAGCTACAAATTACACAGGTTAGAAGTTTCCATTTGACACAACCTCGACCAATGACGCCCAGCCATTTGGCGGTGTTGCCAGTTTAGACCTGTAAAATTGTAACTTGTAGATTTATAAATCGTGCCCCAGGCATCAGGTGGGCTTCAAAGCTGATGTCTAGTCAAATTAACTCTGTAGATGTCAAGGAACTTGGCCCGCACACTTCCGGACAAGTATGCAAAAGCGTGATGCGAGGCGTCGGAAATTTCGGAAATAGTGTGACATGGTGAATTTGATGTGTTAAATTGTAGATAAGTCAAAGAATATAAATAATTTTATAAAACTACTGCAAAATATTACTTAGTCTATTTTACAGAGGCGTACGATCATGTACGTTTTGGGTTCCGTTACAAAAAAAACTGCTTGAAATCAAATGATGCCAAATTAAATCTGAAGTGTGTCTACATAAAAATCTAAAAATAAAAACACTTCCACGTCGACTAGATAAAATGTGATTCATAATTACAATCGCGCCTCATTTTGACCAACAATTATAGCTGGATATTCGTACGCGCGTGTGCGGCTGTAGGGAGGTCGCGGTAAAGCGATTATATTTCATAAAAACTATAGAAATAAAGAAGAATAAAACATCCATTTGGTTTTAGTGGTGGAAGTCTGCCGCTTTAACTTGCCACCAAACAGCAGTGTTCGCATTCTTTGGTTCTATACGGGGGTAAGACAACTGAAAATCTACTAGCATAGAGCAATTCCTTTAAAATTTTCAGGATTGTCAACACACTTGTAGTCTTGAGATTATCATCGTAAGATTGTAAATGTCTATGGGATTCATAGTCCACTTACCATCAGGTAGCTTATTTGCTCGTTTGCCTTTTCCCTTTTGAGAAAAAAAGTAGGTAGGTATTACCATACCAAAGTTACCCCAAACTCCAATAAATACCCATCTTTAAAGGCTTACTTCTCTTAAATATGAAACACTGGTACTAAAACAAACTCTACATGAATGCAATATTGCAACTATCCTCAAAAATTTAAATAATTCACTTCAGGAATCCCTGTTAACGTGTCTATCTCAACATCTACTCAAAGATGACACCGTCCAACTACGGCGTTTACGAAGTTTGCTCAACTATGCGCAAGTTACGTTTACGCTCACAATCTGGCAAACTGTAGCTATCTTCGTGAACGCGACGAGAGGTGACACTGTTGACAGAGTGACATCGTGAGACTTAATTTAAGAATGTGCCAAAATGGCGGAATTAAAATATATTAAAATATAAACATTAAAATAATTTTTGAAGGGGTGGAGGCTGCACTGGATTAAGCGCATAAAGAGGGGTAATTACGCAAAAGATCCCATAGGGTCCCGTAGGGTAGGGGGGTAGGGTAGGTTCGAAGTGTATCCGTAAGGACCCCACAAATAAGATAAGATAAGATAAGCCTGGTCCAACATGCTCTAAACATATTTTTTTAACCATCGCATCTATTCCTCTATAGTCTTTGCTCGCTGCACTGAGGGTAAACTAGTCGAATGCAACAAACTTTTTGTCCCCATATTTGTTGCTCCTACGTGCCTCTATTAGTTTGTACGTTTGTCGGTACGTCCATTGTTTAAAACGCTTCCGTTATGTTGAGCTCAAATTTGGAACCGGTGTTTGTGTTTCGAACAATATTCTGCGAATTTCCGTTGTTCTGCTAATTTGTTGTATGGCACGTGCGTTAGGTATTGCTTAAACGTTTGGCTTTTACTAACCGTTAACTATAGTGAAAGAACAATATGGAGTCAATTTTGACACCTGTCATTCTATTATAAATTTATTTATTATTTATTTATTTATTAACACATTACACTATCATTACAGGACACCCTAATGCGATAGTATACCAACATAGTTTAAACCGACTCACTGCCCAAACCTCACTCAACTATAACCAACTCAAACTGAATTATAACCTCAAACCCAAAATGTAATGAAAAATCTATATTTGTGTTTGTTTGCTCGTTTTTTATGCGCTGCTATACCGTTCATGCAATTGCGATGAAAAATGGGGAAGTAAATAGTTAAGTAAAATAGTCAGTTTCTAAGGGAATAGCGATAAACGACTCCTACGCGGACGAAATCGCATGAAACTGCTAGTATATTATAAATTGTACTGCGATGATCGGTGTCAGGATTGACTTCATATCTTTTTTTTGATATATGTGAAATATTAATTTTAAATTCACAATTATACCTACTCTAATACACAGTTTAAATCGGTTGGGAGTGAAAGAGAAGCAGAGAGATAATTCCTATGAGTAAATGTCAAAATTTTGTAAGTTTGCACGACCTCAGTTTTGAGAAAAGTTTCGTTCGCAATTGCGTCGTTTCTTACATGTTTAAAGACAATGTATACGGGCCATAGAGTCTTGCAAAATTCGAGAACAAAATTTTGTATACCTTGCAGTATTATAAACATGTTGTGCTTTGTGTTTTCAAGCATAATACCCTAAACTTACTTCATCCACTAACTAACCTTCCTATCCCTTTTAATATTTCAACGAACCAACCTTCCATCACACATCGCAATTCAAACCTTCCCACTCCGTCATAGGCTTGAATTCGCTTTGACAGTGCCAACTAAGGCATGTCCACATGAGTCGGCATTTTTCTTCCACGATACGGGCACAATTAATTAAAGTTTGAATAGGGAACGTGCCTTATCTATACCAGCATGTGTGGACGCGGCTTAACGTGTGTTTGAAAAATCTAGATACATGAATTATGCATATTTTTAGGGGTTTGAGGCACTTAATAATCTGAAAATTCATAGGAGGGTGAAATTGGAAAGTAAATTTATAAAAATATTTTTGTTTCATCCAAATAGGTTTTTTAAAGAAAATATATGTAATCTATATCAGAAAGCAAAGCATAATTAACTGAAAATAGATAATTAATAGCTTAACGATTATATTTAGCTTCAAAACTACTGACCTAATTTTGGCTACAAAACAGCACCGAGCGCTAGTTCAGTTGCATCACATAATACGCCGGTTGCTAACTAACCGCTGGCTCAAAATATACATTATATACGTGAGCTGAAAGCCGATGAATTTAGTAACTAATCAGTAATTGCAATCATAATCCTACTGCTGATGACTTACTGACAATGCCTACACAGTATCTATACATATAAAAATTATACGTATGACTGACAGGGAACCTACAGCCTAAACCGCTGGAGCTAGCGATTTGAAATTTGGGGGGAATATTCCTCAGGTACCTTACGGGCGCACTAACAAAGGATTTTTGGAAAATCAACCCCCAGCAGGAAGAAACAGGGGGAATAGCGGGAAATTAGTAATACGCGTATGAATACGCGTTTTGCCAACCCAATGTTTTATAAATTTTTCAGGATTTATTTTAGTACCATCGTGTAGAATATAGGTTAGGTTAGTTTTTATAAAATCCTGAAATATTTACGGTTACAGAAAACAAAGCGGGTTGGCAAATGAAACGATTGGGAAACGATACATTCGGCAAACATATTTTGCCACAGCAAAGGCAACCGGTATTTGCTATTCTTGGAGCATTATGCCCTTGCAAACGCAAAATAAATGATCACCCTTCAAGTAAAACCTTATTCCTATCACAAACACATGTATGTCAAAACAATATATCCACCGATGCAGATTAAGTGATAACACCGGAGTAGATTTCAACATGGCCGACAATGCCGTTGCGTAATACTAAACAATTCGTAACATTGAGCTTCGGAGTCATCACGATTCGGAGAGGTATTCTGCAACTTGTGTTGAATAAAAAAACTGTGACAGACAGACGGACACAAGAGTGATCTTACAAGTATTTCTTGTTTTACTTTTAAGAAACAGAATAGGTACCAAAACAAAAAACCACATTTTTTCAATTTAATTATGCTGTTTATTAATATTACTCGGTTAATCCTGTGACTTAGTCCGCGTAAAAAGGGAAGAAAAGTAGCATATGTGTTAATCCTGGGTATAAGCTATCTCCATTTCAAGTTTCATGGAAATCCATCGAGCCGTTGCAGCGTGAAGGAATGACAAACAAACATATGAATAGTAAGATAGTAAAAGAAACAACATTATTGCAAAAGTTTCAAGTGCAATGAGAATCCATCTCTAAAAATATTATAAATGTAACAGTTTGTGTAGATAGAGGTCTAGATGTTTGTGTTTTTATCACTAAACAGCTTTGGATGAAATTTGGCAAAAATGCTTTGAATGACACAGGATATTATTTATCCAAGAAAAATTTATAGTTTCCTAGGGAACAGCGATTGACAACGTATAGGGCAAAGTTTATTTCCTTTATAATTTATTTATAAATAAATCGACATTCTTTTTAAAAAATCACACCACTAAAGATAATAACCGTTTTATTACTTTATCTCCGCTTAAACTTAAACTTCCAGCAAAAACGCCACAAACTAATAACGAGTGAAAGAGAATAAACAAAAAAAAAAAGCCACTAAAAACCGCTTTTTCAACGTGGCTTGCACAATTTTATGACTGCAATGAGAGTTGAAATGAGAATGACTGGCTGAATAGCTTTTACGGGAAACGAAATAAACCTCATAAAAAAACGATTGAAGCGAAAACAGTACCCTACCATGAGTTACAATTACCGTACTCGCTAGCCTAGCCCCAGCCTAGCTAGGCTAGCGTATTTATGGGAAAGGAACAACAAAGTGTTTAGATTTAAGATTTTTATAACTAGATTTTATTATTAGATTTACTAAAACATCTTTTAGTACTCGTCGATTGAAATCTGTGTATTAAGATTTCATAGAGAATGCTACAACGTCACTCTTTTCATCGTTGTATATTCTATGTTACTTCCGAAACAACCGAAATAACCATTTCGATACGCTCTAGACAACCGAATAAAAATTGAAAATAGAACTTCGCATTTCAATAATATGTGTCCTTGTTTAAGGAGACTCGATCCGATACAAAATTGCCAATCTATGGCGTTTCGGAACGTAGTAGCTTCGCGACATCTATCAAAAATCTACTTGAACATGCTGCTGTATCCAGAGCATTAAAAAAAAACTACGCTTTGTGATTGGCTGTTATTTAGTTAGCCAATCACAGCACAGTACTGCAACATTACGGACGCCAGTGGTGTGATAGTACTTACGATATTTCGTTTTCTTATATACTCGTATTAATGACTTAAATGATTAATTTTAATGAACTCGTACAAAAAGTATTGTTCACAATAGTGTCATAATCAAGCTTTTTAATCTCGTACTCAGCAAGCTTCGTGGCCTAAACACGGTACTCGACTTAAAAGCTCTCTGTTATAACACGATTGTGAAAAAAATACTATTTAGCATATTAAGCACCCGCTAGATAGTAAGTTTGCACGGTGTGAGGGACGGACTGAAAACCAGCGCTGTGAGAGTGCGATCCAGCCGGAGCGCGCCTCCAGCAAACGCTGAGTTCGATCCTTTGCCACATATTTGATTTTTTGTTCTGTGTTAGCTTTATTTCATACTTTATATACTCTAAAGTCGATTAGTTAAGTTAAGAGATGCATGTTTTTATGTGTACTATTTTTTGTGTGGCAATAAACTTATTTCTATTTCTATTAGCGAGTCGAATGCTCTGTCCCTCGCACTCTATAAGAATACTTCGAGGCCTGTGAGGGACAGAGCATTCGACTCGCTATAGAGTACGGTAATTGTAACTCATTGGTACAGAGCATGAGAAAAGGGTTTTGTCGTGCGGTTTAATAGGTGGCAAATTAAGAGAGTTTAAAATTAAAAAATGTTTTTTTGGTGTCCCGTTGTTTGTTTAACGTAGATAAAATGTGCATTTAAATTAAACTTGTGTTGAACTTTTGATTAGATTTAATATGTTTATACAGGGTGTAATGCAAGTCGAGTGCCAAATGAGAAGGGGGGGTAGCTAGGGTCACTTGCAACACGTTTTGGGCCAATTAACACTCATCCTGCCCACGGTGATTTTTTAATAATTTTTTTAAATAAAATCTCGGTATCTTCCAAAAGTTTACCATTTTGTTTACCTATCTTTTTTTTTAAATGTGACAGCACAAAAGTATTTGTATTTTTTTAATCTCTAATGTATGCGTATTCTAATGAAATGTTATTTTTATTCATATAGTTAACTAATAAAAAAATATTAGCCGACAAAGTGTGAAGGACAGAAAATAAAAATCGTCAAGGTTAACTTTAGGGCACAATTTAAAAAAAAGTAGACGCTCCTCAGATCTCCGAACATCATAAAAACTTCTCCAGTTCCTGACCATTCTTACGGTATACCACATGTCTAGAATCACGTTCAGTTTTTCGGCAAAATATCGTTTCAATCTAAAATGGTGGGTTACATTACCTAGTACTTCTTTGAAACTACCTACTTGAAAGTAAGGTTTGATAAATGAATTGAGACTATTTTTTTACTAATAATAAAAAAACATAAAATAGTCATCAAAAATTATTAAAAACCTAACAATATTATTCATTTATTTCAATAACTAAGTATACGATAGGTACGCAAGTTACGACTAGGTAACCGTCTACCAGAGGGGCTAGACTGCACTACGCTAACTATCGTTTCTAATCGCTTCGTTTTTAAACCAATCACGTCACTGGTAGATCACGTGACTTTTCGTATCACGTCATCTACAAGTGATGCGATTGGTTTAAAAACGTAACAAATAGAAACGCTGGTTAGCGTAATGCATCTTGCCTAGCCCCTCAGGATACAATTGTTTCTAATTGCTGGTAAATTCTTCTTGCTTCTCGGGCCACACAATAGCTCTGCCGTAAGCCACTAAAATATCAGCGTATTCTTCTTCTTCTTGCTGTATGTAACCATGTCAATAAATGTCGATAACAACAATAAAATTAAAATAATTCTTATCTCTGTTTAGTTAAATGTTTCCCCGCGCAAATAACTTTTTAATTTTCATTTTTATTAAGTGTATTTTTCAATTACATAGGTAGTTTACCATGCAATAAAGTAAAAAAAAAAACGTTATTTTTGGTCGTAACTTGCGTACCTATCGTATACTTAGTTATTGAAATAAATGAATACTATTGTTAGGTTTTTAATAATTTTTGATGACTATTTTATGTTTTTTTATTATTAGTAAAAAAATAGTCTCAATTCATTTATCAAACCTTACTTTCAAGTAGGTAGTTTCAAAGAAGTACTAGGTAATGTAACCCACCATTTTAGATTGAAACGATATTTTGCCGAAAAAATGAACGTGATTCTAGACATGTGGTATACCGTAAGAATGGTCAGGAACTGGAGAAGTTTTTATGATGTTCGGAGATCTGAGGAGCGTCTACTTTTTTTTTAATTGTGCCCTAAAGTTAACCTTGACGATTTTTATTTTCTGTCCTTCACCGGCTAATATTTTTTTATTAGTTTACTATATGAATAAAAATAACATTTCATTAGAATACGCATACATTAGAGATTAAAAAAATACAAATACTTTTGTGCTGACACATTAAAAAAAAAAGATAGGTAAACAAAATGGTCAACTTGTGGAAGATACCGAGATTTTATTTAAAAAAAATATTAAAAAAACACCGTGGGCAGGATGAGTGTTAATTGGCCCAAAACGTGTTGCAAGTGACCCTAGCTACCCACCCTTTTCATTTGGCACTCGACTTGCATTACACCCTGTATAATTCTGATGATTAATTGGATTTTTTGTGTGAATCAAAAAATGTAAGTAAAATTCTGATTAACCCCCTAAATATAACACAGGATGAAAGATGTTTATTCAGAAATTAAGCCCCACGGGCACTTTAACACGTTATGAAACGGGGGAAAAGGGGGTAAAAGTATTTTTTTTTTAATTCAATCACTGGACTGGCTTTTACCCCACGCCCTAATTACTGAATTCCTGTTCCCTCGGGATTTGTTCTGATTATTTTAGATAAAACTTCTATTTGTCCGTATCTACTAACTATCTCTACCGAATTTTACATCAATCGGTTTAGGCGTCATACCGTAAAACAAAACAAACACACTTCCACAACAACAACATTAATAAAAATATCCCACGCCAAAAAAAACACCTTTTCATTTTATTTGTCAAACATTGACAAAACTCGCAGAATGGCCCCAATGACAAATAGTCACGACTGACGGACGGACAGCGACAGCGACACGACTGATTAACGACTCGGTTTAGGCGTTTTGAGCGCGATGCAAACTAACTGATAACTGGTTTGACGTTGGTATTGGTTTCAAGGTGTTCGGGCGGTGCAATCATTTGTTAAGTGAGGCTGAGATAAGTGGCGGGATTACGTAGGAGCGTAGGTTTGATTCCCATGTGAATCATACGGTTGTCATTCGCGATCCATAATATCGTTTGTCCTAATAGTCATTTGTCCTAATTAATCGTTTGTCCTAAACTGGTTTTCAGACAACTTTTTAAGCTTTCCAAAAATACCTGCGGTTAGGTTAGGTTAGAGTTATGTTATAACAACACTAAAAAGATTTAAACTCAGGCGGAAATAGCTTTTAGGGCAAACGATGAATTAGGACAAATGAAGATTAGAACAAAATATATTATGGATTCCGTTATAGACCCGAATCATACTCGTGCCGTGTGAAGTTAATCTTACTTATTAAATTTTTTATTGGTGAAAAACCAAGCATCAGTGTTTGCATTGTTGTGTTCTGGTGTGCCCTACAGGGGTTCATAATGATCTCATAACTTGTGAGTTAATTTTAGTGCCTCCTGACTTTATGGAATGCAATAAATAATTAAGTATTGAGTATTGAGTGTTGGGATAAGACAACTAGTGAAATTAGTAGCATAGAGCCATTCCGTCTTGGTCGATCCTGATCGGATCTACATGAAAGGAACAGAGATAGATTATAGTGTGGAGCACATAGGCTACTGTAAATCCCGGGAAATTGGACAGTTCCCGAGCGAATAGCGATATACCACTTCCCCACGGACGAAGTCGCGGGCAAAAGCTAGTTATTAAAACGGGTTACAGGACACATCTTGATTTTACTCAATCATCAAGTGCTACAATACAATAAAAAACACTTTATTTAAACACCACATACACCAAGTAGCAGAAATACAGGAAAATTAAATAAAAACTACATAGTGAGTCAACAGGCGGTCTTATCGCTAAATAGCGATCTCTTCCAGACAACCTTACAAAGAAGAGATGGTGCTACATTGTTTTTTTGTTTTTGACAATCTCACACAAATTGACCTAGTCCCAAACTAAGCTCTAGGCTTGTACTATGGGTACTAGACAACGATATAAATACTTATATAGAGAAATATATACTTAAATACATAGAAAACATCCAAGACTCAGAATCAAATACTCGTGCTCATCACACAAATATCTACCCTTAGCGGGATTTGAACCCAGGTCGTTAGCTTCGTAGGCAGGGTCACTACCAACTAGGCTAGCGCGTCGTCACTACTACTACTACTGTAAATCCCGGGAAATTGGACAGTTCCCGAGCGAATAGCGATAAACCACTTCCCCACGGACGAAGTCGCGGGCAAAAGCTAGTTATTAAAACGGGTTACGGGACACATCTTGATTTTACTCAATCATCGCCAAAGGGCAAGCGACACTAAGGGCCGATTTCACCAATGAAACTAAACGCCATCAAATTGTTAAACTCGGTTTAAGACGCTAAAATGACCGTTTTCGTATGAATCTGACGTTTACTAACCAGTGTTAGGAATTGATCGCGTATAATTTAATTGGTGAAATCGGTGTTAAGTTCTACATACATACGTACATACGTACATACACGCCTGTAATCCCAGAGTGGGATAGGCAGAGCTACAGAATTACATACAACTATAAAAACTTGTTGATAATTCACTAACCACATTTTGCACAAATATGAGGCTAAGATGTTTACCAGCGTGTTAGTGACAAGTTCTTTATAAGTTTATTTACGATATAATTAATAAAATAAAAGTGTGTGCGTGTCCATTGTTTCCCGAACAAGATTATCGCATTAGGTGATCCGGTGAGAGGCTTGCCGTCATTAATCTCCATCTTGCCGGACCGCGGCGTGGGACAAGCCTGGAGAGTTGGCGGGCCAGTTTGAAATCACAGTTTTTTATCCACAGTTTCATAAAAGCCATTCGTTCATTCAATCAGCCTGTATCCACTTATTGTTGGGTTTTAGCCTCTTCCTTATCGCGCCAATCGTATTCATTGTCTCGCCGAAATGAAAAAGACAGACAACAGACAGACAGACTAACATAGGAGTCTGTAAACTTTACCCACTGATTCATAAAGGCACAATAAACCTATTTTAGTCAAAGTGTTCTATGTCCCTTTCTGTCAAATTCAAATATCATTACGACAGATAAGGACGGAGTATATTTCAAGCATACTCTAGATAAGGTTAGTGTGCGGCAGCTAAGGTTAGTTTTAACGTTCTGTGAGAAAATTAGAGAAACACTTTACAAAATCCCATTATTATTATGTTACTTGTACTGTAATTACTATTGTAGACCCGTTAGCGTCTGAGCATCGGGGCATTAAATCATTTTATCGGACCCTCTCTACGCTTTACAATAGTTCCTTCGCCGTCTAACAGTTAGTGACTTGAGCCACACTAAAAAATCAGAATCTCAGTACAAATGATGACAAGCAATAACCAACGCGGTTTTGCCTTTAAAAATTACGGCTAACGATCTCTCTGAATAATTATGGTACTGCGGCCGACCGTGCTTTCTGCGTGTTATGTAAGCGGAAATATAACGTTATTCAACAAGGGCGTAAAATTTGCAGTTCACACGGTATGTTCTACTAAATTTATCATTTAGATTTTCGTAAATTTAAATATAAAGGCTTCTAACCCAACTGCGGCGAAGCCCAAAAGGGTTATGAGTTTGAACTGTAATTAACTGTATATATGTATGTACGCTACTACGTAATGGCTCGCGATTTTGATAAATAATACGTCATTCGATTAGTCTTAATGGTGCGAGTGTCACTGAGTACAAAAAATTATTAAAACATCAAAATGTCGGATTATTTCCGTTTCAATATTTTTAACTTATATCGACGATAATACCAAAAAATGCAGTCAGATTTTTAAAGCTTGCTTTTTAATATTATTTTTATGGGCGCCTGTCGTATCGCATAACGTTTTCTGTCCTAAAAATCTCTGGCCGAGAATGTTTGGCATACTGTTGAATGGCATACTACTCGTTTCTCCTAATAATTTTTGCGCATACTCATTTAACGTCCTAAAGCAAGTTTGTCCTAATATTGATAACCCTAAAGTCTAATTACCTAAAGCATAATATTCCTAACATGAATTGTCCTATTAAATGTTTTGCCTATTATTAAACTGGCTACAATTACAGCACCTAAACTAAACTATGGTAGGCGTGAAGTCAGAATTGTTACGTATTCTACCTTCAGGCAGGTCAGATTTCGGTTAGGTTAGGTACGACGACGAGCGAAGCGAGGAGGAGTGTTAGGTAGAACTGTGACCCTAACGAGCGAGCGAAACGCCAGAACCAACAAGTTAGACAATATGACATGACAATGTAGTCAAAACAATTGTAGCACATTAAATATTAGGAATATTACAATTATGCACCTCAATCATTCGACAGTTGAATCTTAGCCACATCAAACGATAGGACAAATAATATTTAGGACAAACGATAATAGGAACAACAATTTCGGACAATCAAAAATATGCAGAACAAAGTGTATGCCATACGTTATTAGGACAAAAGACGTTATGCGACACAACGATAGGACTAATAATTGTATGCCAATCGATATAGACCCTATTTTTATACTTAGTCCAATTCAGTGGTGGAAAGTGTAGTCGAGGTATGAAAAGGTTCGTCACTTTTCGACTCTATTTCAATGATGTACAGTCGCGAACTTTAATTTGGTACCCACCTTAGGTCCAAAGTCAAACCCACATTCTACAACAATAAGGTTGAGTTTCCTAAAAGTTACAAATGACTTGAAATCTAATGACATTGACGACTTCAAGCATATTTTTCTTGAAATGGGTCACAAATTAACGTTCGTGATAGTACAGCACCCGAGTGTTCGCATTGTGTAGTCAAGTCTCCTTGAAGGAATCCAGTTCGTCAAGCTTTTCTAATTTGACAATCATGATGAGATGAGGGTGTCAAGTCATCCTATTACCAGGAGTTCAAAACCTGTAAGGGTCTGCTCCGAACTGTCTGGCCTTTCGGTCAAACAGATTGTTAATTGAAAATAATACAACCGGAGAAATGGCTAGCATAAAGGGCAACGCATTTCCAGTCTCAGGATTGCAATCTTAAGATTGCAAATAAATGTAATAGGGTGTCAGATCCCACTTACTATCAGGTCGCTTGTGTGCTCGTTTGCCTTATCCATCCAAAATAACGTCATGTTAAATGAGCTTAGCGGAGAAAATAATTTATGAAAACTGTAAAACCTTCTAAAATAAGAAAAAATAGATATTTCATAATGACAATGGCTTATTCCGAGCAAATATAATTTATATGCGAATTTCACGCATATTTTCAATATTTCCCATATATATAAATACCCTACAATGTCCCACGGTGCGTGATTCATACACCGACTCATACAAAAGAATGCAGTTAAATGGTAACCAATTTATATTGATGAATGGGGGACTTATTGACGCTTGAGTCAATCAATATTGATGATGATCATTGTTTTCTTTGAGACATTTAAGGTAGTCTTTGGTTTCTAACAATAGACATGACCAATATTATTTAGAATTATTCGTTTTTTTTTTATGACAAGGAGAATGCACTCGGGCACACAGGCCACCTGATGGTAAGTGGGATCCATAGACATGAATTCTCAAGACTACAATCCTAAGACTCGAAATGCGTTGCCAACCCTGAGGACTAAGATGGAATGCCTCTATGCTAGTAATCTCACCGGTTGTCTTATCGACACCGGAACATAACAATGCGAACACTGCTGCTTAAAATTATTTTTTGATTATTGATTATTTATGTTAACATGTACACTTAACATTTTAAAAGGCATTAAAATAACCAACTGTTTGAGGTATTAATAAAAGATTATATTTATCAACTAATGAGCTTACCAAATGCGTTTACAGAAAATTCTTAAACTTCGAACTCCGAGCACAAAATAACGTACCTGTAACAAAAAATACACAATTTATTACAATATAATGCTACAACGTATTATGTAAGTATCATGTAAGCTATACGTAATGCAAATTTATCATTTTATGATCGTTTTTCAGTTATATTTGTAACATACCCGGTGACTTCAAATTGATAAAACAAATTCCTAAGTCAATGCATTTTTTTTTATTTATTCCATTTTTTTTTGGCTTAATGCGACCCCGCCTCTATATTAAAATTAGCTCTCGGCGAATGTTATTCCGAATCAATACGACATGGGGGTCTTTTCAAAACGAGCCGACTTTTTACTTTTAAAGGCCGGCAGCGCACTTGCGATTTCTCTAGTGTTGCGGGTTTATGGGTCGGGATTAGGGAATGCAATTTAACCGGTTATTAACCGTTTTTGTATGAAAATAACCGGTTAAAACCAGTTATAACCGGTTATTTGCATTCCCTAGTCGGGATGATCACTCGCTTGCTCGTCTGCCTACTTTTTCATATAAAATAAAAAAGCCATGTATGTGAGGAGAGGACTATATAAAAGATAAACTATTTTATTATAATTCAGCACATAAATTGAATATCATTTTAAGTTAAATTACGGTCTGAAAAAGACCCGTAATTCTCTGTCATCATGACTGAATTAAATTACCGATGAAGTTTCGTATAAATTTTTAAATATGACGCAGTGACCTAGATTTAAAAGGGGATGCTGACTACGAAATAATGCATATGGAAACTGCGGTATGTTTAAACCAACAGAATATTTCGCTGTTGAATCGGCCAAAAGGAAATATTTATTTAAATTGGCGAAAGGCAGAAAATTATATCAAAGGCGGTTGTGAATTTAAAAAATCGGTCATTTTACAACCTTGTATTTACATTATCATGTTTTTTATTTGTTTAAATTTCAGTATGTTAAATATATCTTGCAAGTCAACAATCAATTTTCATTATGTGGAATTGACTGAAAGTTGGAATACATACTTAATGTAAGCCTGATGAATGAAATATAATTATGCATTTGGCAGACTTAAAGGTATTCGCATTCTCTACCAGTCAACCACATGGTTAACAGAGACAGTGCAATGACCCTAATAAGACTGCGTTTATCGCGTGACAAAGTTTGGATAAGGCATCCGTCACCTTCTGACACGTAAATAAGTACGAGAGTGACGGATGCTTTATCCACATTTGACGCACGATATAGACGTTGCTATACTAGGTGCAGAGGTGCATTATCGACACGTTGGTCTAGTTGGTTAGTGACTGTCCTGAGTTCAAATCCCGGTAAGGGCAGATATTTGTGTAATAAGCGAGAATATTTATTCCTTTATATGTATTTAAGTATGTATTTCTCTATGTAAGTAAGTTTATCGTTGTCTATTACCCATAGTAAGAGCCAATAGCTTGATTTGGGACTAAGCAAGCCTTTTTCCCTTAGTCGCCTCTTACGACATCCACGGGAAGACATGGAGTGGCACTATTCTTACCCGGCAACCACACGAGTAATCCATACTTAATATTATAAATATGAAAGTGTGTCTGTCTGTCTGTCTGTCTGTCTGTTACCTCTTCACGCTTAAACCGCTGAACCGATTTAGATGAAATTTGATATGGAGATAGTTTGAGTCCCGGGGAAGGACATAGGCTACTTTTTATCCCGGAAAATTAGACAGATCCCGAGGGAGCGGCGATAAACGACTTCTAAGCGGACGGAGTCGCGGGCAAAAGCTAGTAACAGTATAATTTCTTCTTAGGAACACATAAAGAGGAAAGTATTTAATTTGTATAACACTAGTGGCTTTTATTAAAGTAAAATATAACCTACACTAGGCAGGAATAATGTAGATGCCTATTAGTAAAATAAGTTTCAAATCGTTTAGGCAGTTTCATAGATATATAGACAAACACACACGTTTTTATACGTAATATTAGTAGGTAATTATAGATGTATTGATCACTTCAGTTCTATCATGAATATCATAATAACATTTAATTATTTCATACTCCCTCCTAAACTATACCTACCCCCCATAAAGTTTGAAACCATTTTACCACCACTATTAATAGTAAATAAAATCACACCCTCACACCGCGTCGTAACAGTAAAACAGTTCATAAAACTAAGCAAGCGTAAATGTTTTACAACAAGACGGCGGTGCCAATAAACCTAATTATAAATGTATAAAACGATGCCCAGAATGCTGCAATAGCGATTAATAGGGGCCGCCTGTTACACCGCGCTGTAACGTGACAATAAAAACAATAAAAAATCGTCATCTTTCTTTAAGTATAAAGAACTGATTCTGAATATAATTCATTGATAGATTTGGGATACGCTAATTCGAAAACCATTTGGAGAAATAAATTTAATAGCCTTTTTCACTAATTATATACATGACATATAAATTAAATTATTTAAATAAAACTACTTGGGCAAACACATAATTGCCTGCTCTTTTACAGTGTCGATGTATTATTTTAAACGCTGGCTTTGTAACCAATCAGACGCTAGATAGTCATATCAATATTTATTGTTTAAAATATAGACAAACAATTCCATTAAGTACCAGAAATAAATATGACTCATAATTTCGTAGATGAATACAATTAAATGAACAAGACAGCGTACTTTGACCGATTACTTGGCCAAGGGGCAGAATCGATCGCCGTCAGAGATGGCTATCTTATTATAAATATTGCGCATGCGAAGAGGTTTGATAGTGAGTCATGGCGAGATTCAAGGAACTAAGATCCTGAGAATAATTCTACCAGTAGGTGTGATTGTAGACAATGATACAGAAATAGATCTAGTCCCAAACTAAGCTCTAGGCTTGTACTATGAGTACTAGACAACGATAAACATACTAATAAATAAATAAATATTATGTAAGTAGATACATATTTAATATTTAATAAAAGTTAAAACTAAACTTATTTAAATTCAAATAAAAACTAAGCTACTCAAATATTAAAGACGTAAATAATTATCACCGCTATAAAAAGAACACCCCCTCTATCAGGTTCGCTCGCGGCATGGTCCCTAAGACACTGGCTGCGTTACCTCTCTGGATAGCTAGCCCAATCCTTTGGGAGAAATAAGCACCAGCTCTAGGATCTCCGGAGGTGTCTATGAGCCGGGATGACAGGGCCTTAATAAAGCTTTTCATATCAGCTGACCAAGGTCCCTGTACTTATTTATTCAATATACATTGAAGAAGATACGATCTTGTAGATTTCCGGTTTATACTGTCATAAACACACACTCATAACACCCTCTCATGAGGCTGTAAAATTTTACATAAATCTAAAAAGTTCAAGAGTCTAACTTGGTATTATTTAACAAATTGTTATTTAAATTCCAATGCAATGTCAACAAAAATAAAAAATCAAACGCAATGTTGAAAAAATATATATCGACATATTTATTTTTAAACACGTTTATCGACATAACGTTACGTTGTGCAACAAATCCACAAAAAGTTTACGATGGCCGTTTCCGCCCTCAATCGTAAAAGCTACTCAACGGAATGTTTCACGAAACCTTCCCGATGTTTACTTTTTTTCGAAGATCTAAGATCCGTCTGAGCGTTTGCGGTTTTTTTACGTAGGTTTTGCAACGTTTGATGTTGTATATTTACTTTCATTAGAAATACTTAGTGGTAATGTTTTTTGCTTGATTTAATTTATTATTAAACATGGTTATGGTGGTAACTTGTGTTTTCCGGAAATCGGAACATGTCTCACAGTTGTTTTTTACAAGAACCACGTGTAAGTTGAGTCAGAAGTCAAAAATCATTGTAGCACAGTTTTTTTACCTTTGATAACTTTGCCGTTGAAATCTCTTAACCGACTAGGAAGGAAACCAAAAAAAAATGAAGAAAGAAATACTTTGCGAAACTGCCTCTAGACCCAAATTAAATAACAAATAAAAATTTGCCCTTCTTATTCGCAGTTGCAATATAATTTTGAATTCTAAGGGCTGATTTTTTAATCCCCAGATAAAACTATCCGTCAGGTAAATGTATTACTTACTATCCTTTTTGGAAGTCATATGAAAGCAAAGGACAGACCTTAAATTTACCTTCCGGATAGCTTTATCTGGGGATTGAAAAATCAGCCCTAAACCTGATAATATAAAATATCTGATAGGTAATTCAAGTGTAAACATAACACGAGTTTTTTTTTATTGTTTCAAAGCGAGATAGAAGAGCATATCTTTTATCTAGCACTAGAGGACGCCCGTGACTTCGTACGCGTAGAATTAGTTTCCCGCTACTCCCCCCATTTCTTCCCGATGGGGGTCGATTTTCGGAAAATCCTTTCTTAGTGCTCACTTACATCATGAAAGTAACCCCTGTACCAAATTTCAAGTTTCTAGGAACAGTAGTTTCGGCTGTGCGTTGATATATAAGTCAGTCAGTTTTGCCTATACTAGAGGACGCCCGCGACTTCGTACGCGTTGATTTAGTTTCCCGCTACTCCCCCCATTTCTTCCAGTTGGGGGTCGATTTTCGGAAAATCCTTTCTTAGGATCTTTCTTCTTTCTTAATCCAAATTTCAAGTTTCTAGGAACAGTAGTTTCGGCTGTGCGTTGATATATTTATAAGTCAGTCAGGTTTGCCTTTTATATATATAGATAGATTTGACTAAAAATAAACATTTAAACATCCTTAAGAGCATGTAGTATAATCGTTCCTAATATAATATTGAACGTTTCACAAGGCTTAACTTCGATCCGCCAGAGGGTAGTTAAAAGTTTCCAGAATCAAACGGTCGTTCAATGCCACGAACTAGAAAGTACAAGTAATTCATGTAGGCCAGGCGTGTCACTGGCGGAGAACGTATTCCCATATTCAGCGCTAAAGGACTCCATATCGTGTCAATTGTGTATGGAAATAATCTAGGTTGGCATTGAAGGGTTAACAAGCTGGTTATGTAAGTTTGTATTAGGAATGGGATTCCGGCTAAATAATTCTATGTAGCCAAACTAATTGGTTTATTAATAATATACTTTATTAATTCGGAAGTTATCTCATACTAGATTAGATTGTGCTACGATGATTTGTTTTACTTACCGCCTTATTAATAAATTCACAAGAAACCTATTTTAGTTAAAGTATTTGTCCCTATTGTCAAATAAAATGTCATAATGACAGATAAGGACAGAGCATATTTCAAGCACACTTTAGCTACTGACCCGATTAATATTAACTACTTATGTTCTCTACTTTGTTATTATTAGATCTTTTTCTGAAAATTGAAAAAATTACTACCGCCCTTGGTAGCCGCCTTCTTTGGTAGGACGGCAGCAGAGGCCTACTAAAGGTTATAAAGCACGCTATTTTTGATACATTGCGTCGCTGCACTATCACTCGGCTCAAAAATATTAAAACAACCCGTCAATGGATTGCTACATCGACCAATAAAACTGAGCCTTAAAGATCTCCCGTTTCTGATAAAATTGAGCGTATATCCAGGTCAACCCGATCCAGGTTATTTATATCGAAATAAAAATCATGTGCTGATTCCTCCGTGATCTTATTACGTGCAAACGCGTGTAAAATTGCGGGGGGATTGCCTCACGAGGCTTCGATGTACGCGGACGCCGTTACACCGAAGCGTAACAATCAGTATCAGTATAATTTGTTTGCAAGAACATGTCATACGCAATTATGTATAAATTTGGTCTTTATGTTTGGTGTTTAACATCTGGTATGAATTAATGTTTTATCAAATCAGATAATTTTAAATCATATCACCAAATGTTACGATTGCCACGAATTGGCTTTTTTAAACTGGTTGAAATGTAAGTAAATAACTATACTTAACGCTAGTTCTTCGTTATTGTTTTTTATTAGTACCATCGCTATTTAAAAATGAAGAAATTTTTATCATTGTCTATTAAAAATACAAGCTCGGAGCTTGGTCTGGACTTAGGTCAATGTATGCGACATATACCTAGTTAATTTATTTGATACTAGCTGGTTTTCGCGACTCCGTCCGAGTTTAAACCTTTCATCGCTATTCCCTTGTAAACTGTCCGGGAAGAAAACCCGGTGTCCCTCTCCGGGCTTCAAGCAATCTTGATAGCAAATTGTATTAAAATCGCTTCAGTGGTTAAGATATGAAAGCGTAACAAACAAACAAGCAGGGTTACTTTTACACTTATATTATCATCATCAGCATCATCAGCATCATCAGCATCATCATCATCATCATCATCATCATCATAATTATCATCATCATCATCGTCATAATTTCAGCCGAAAGGCATCCACTGGTTTAACCCGACGAATGTATGAAGCATGAAGAAGACTACACGAAGAAGAGAAAAGAAGTTTACGAAGCATCACTGAGTTTCGCGTTTATTCTGAGTCCTGCACCGCTTGCAACCATCCGTTTCCCGCAACGTCAGGCACGTCATCGTTCACCATGTTGGAGGTCCACCAACGCTGCGTCGTGCGGTACGCGGACGCCACTTGAAAATCCAATATGGATTTATGGTATCGATGTCCACCTCGGTGTGACAGACGGCCAACTTAATGCGTTTTATTATGTGTGAACGAAAATTTGATACCACGCTCGCGTGTCACGCCTCACGGCGAGAACGATTTACGTGCAAACGCGAAATAGCCAATCGAATTTTCAATTACGCACTCTTCACTTGGACCGTTTACGCGAAAATCGGTTCCAGGCGTTTCTTATTAGTTTATTTACTTCATAGGATATGGTAATTTTGGGGTGAATTATTTAAGACTGTGGAAATGGAAAAGACATCTCAAAGTTCTTGAACACAAAGCACACTGAATAAAAAGAAACAGAGAGGCACTGCAAGTGTAACGTGTGTGTCTGTATGTGGCATCGTATCTCCTAAACGGATGAACCGATTTGGACGTGTTTTTTTTTTATTAGAGAGCTAATTTAACTGTGGTGTTATACAGCTATGTTTGATGAAAATCGGTTAAGCCGTTTAAGAGATATGAACTCTGAAAGTAGGGTTGAAATTACACAAAAAAAATATTTGGACGTTTCTAACAAGATTGTGCTTGTTGTGCATAAGCGTCTTGATTCTATACGAGCCTAACATGACGTTAAGGGGCTTCTAAACGGGCCATATTTTCACTGCAATATGTGGCCGGCAACTATTGGTGACCCTCTCTTACTGGTATGTCAGAGAAAGACACCAATAGTTGCCGGCCACATATTGCAGTGAAAATATGGCCCGTTTAGAAGCCCCTTTAAATACATAAACTAAGTAAGTTGAATCACTAAGGGCCTGTTTCACAATCGTCAAGTAAAGCATATCTGACACATAAATTTAGCCCTTTCCTTTTCTTACACTCGAACATAGACAAGGAGAGAGCTAACTTTAACTGGCACATAAATTTACTAGTCGATTGTGAAACAGGCCCTAAAGAACGTGCTGTTGTTACTATCAGCTTTGGTTGATATCACTAATATCATAAATCATAACTCTTGTAGGTATTCATGTTTTGTCAACTAAGACAAAATCTCTCTTGGTTGGCTCTAATTTTTACACACAGCCTTAACTATTGAACCTGGCTAGGGGTTGAAATTTGGACAGGATATTCCTGGGTACCCAGGAGGCCATTTTTGGAAAATCGAGGTCAAACGGGAAGAAATACACAAAATAAATTAATTCTACGAGTACAAAGTTGCAGGCATTCTGTGTATAGAAATCAACAACAAAATATCGTAGAAGAAATCACTCATATCTTGCACAAAAACATTATTATACTCATTATCACGGAATAGAAAAAACAGTGGAAGTGGCATGAGCTTCGCTTAGTATCAGACCTGTTGTCGCCAATACCAACTCAAACTATCATAAAAACAACACGCCGCCACCATGGAAAATGTTTTTGGTGCGGCTATCGTTTTTACATTCCAAAATAGCACAATAAGGCATGCTTCTGGATTTATTTCCTATTTTAGAAATATCGAAATAAGCGATCGCGGCAAAAGTATGGTAGGTTATGCGGAACTCCGCATAACTATGCCACACGTTACACGCTCACTTGACACTTCTACTGTTTTTTCTGTTCTGTGCTCATTATCGACCATTCGCGCTCTTACGATCGTCCACGATCGTCCACGACTGTCCACGATCGTGCTAAGACGCGGATAAAAAACGATTCGCATGCTAGATCTATAAACGCATGTCGCTGACCTATTTATAGCCCATTGGTCAGCCATTGTGATTTTTACGGCACAAACAAGAAATGTATTCAACAGGAAATTTGTATACGAGAAATAAAATAAATTTGCCGTAAAACTAGACTTGAATGGGGATGAAATGTTCAAAACAAGTGAGTTTCGTTAACTTTGACTTATCCGTATTTTTGTATAATCCGATGTTAGTAAAAAATACACATACAGACAAAAAAGTACTTAGCCGAGTCTGTTAGTATTTTTAAGATCGAAAACTTAGATTTTCATTAGGACCCTATATCTATATTATTGATGTATATCAAAACTTACCTAAGACCCGCCCCGATTAAAAAAGTAAAATACTTATTTAAAAAAACGCAGTATTTAACCCCCAGTGTAAAAAAGGGTGCCTATGTATATCTCTGCCATTGTGTCTATATCTGTGTGTATATCGGTGGATGGACCGATCCAGATGCGTTTTTTTTTTAAACAAGAATTTAACCCTAAGTGCCTATGTATGCACCCCTTTTTTACACTAGGGGTTAAATACTTATTTAAAAAAAAACGCGTCTGGATCGGTCTATCCACCGATAGACACACAAATATTGTTACATAGGCACCCCTTTTTTACGCTGGAGGTTAAATAAATCAATAAAAACGAACTATGTACTAGGATATTATAACTCTCCCACAGTCACTTCACTTAAATACAAAAGGGAATTCTAAAGCGAAAATGACTTCATTTCTAAAGTGGTAACTAGCAGTCATATTGATCGGACAGGAAGCCTTTGACACAGTTTCCAATAGAAATGGAGTAGGTTTCAAGCGCTAGAAACGTAAAAGGATGTCCAAAAAACTGTGTAACAATCATGGAAATAGGACGCTGGATGCGCCAGGAAACTTTAAACTATAAGGACGTTTAGCAAACGTATTATATTGCTAAGTTGCGTAGTTTTAGTTCAATTTTGAACAAATGCTGAGGCGCTTCTCTTGCCTGCAAACTAATGATTTATCATCATCATGTGAGCCGAAAGATGTCCACTGCTGGACATAGGCCTCCCCAAGGTTTGCTACAAGGACCGGCTCCTGCGCCGCTTGTATCAATCGGTTTTCCGCAAATTTAGCCACGTCGTCGGTCCACCTTGTTTGAGGCCTATCCAAGCTACGTCTTCCGGTACGCGGAATGATTCATAATAACTAATATTTTTTTATACAATCAATAACAGTTTCATACTGTCAAATTCGTCAAATTTTGCCATACAAATTTCAATTATCGTCTCGCGCCGCCTCGTCCCGCCTCGCCGGTGGAAAAGCACCTTTATATGAGTGCTATCTAATCAGAGATATACGGTCCGATCAAAAGTAGCCATAATAAGAAATGAATTTGAAATTCCGGACTGTCATTGCCATACATAAATTCTAACCCCATTTTTCTATAGTTAATGCTCAACGCAAGTAGTTTTTTACAACTCCAGTTCATATAATGTCTGACTTTTAAATCCGCAATACAAATATACAAATGTCTCTAAAAACAAAAATCATCCAGTAACTTTAACTCCTACAAAGTTATCCCAAAATTTTAAGTCCGGGTAACTGCTAGTCCGATCCCTTTTACACTAAGCTCTTGACAAATCGAGTAAAAGAGTCAGAGCTACCGAAATGTTAGTAGTAACCCCGATCGCCGGGTGGCCATGCGTGAAGCTAGCGGGCCTCTATATCATTCCCTGTGTGACCAAGCGCTAAATTAGCTCAGTTTAGGGTTACCAGCCTTTAGAAACTAGATGGAGAATATAAGAAACTGATAAGTTGACGTAAAGCAGTCGATTCCATATTTTTTTTATTTGCGTGTGTTACGCAAGTCACCTTAAAGAGGTGATTTTGTGTAATGTTTTTGTTCGTCTGTCTTTTTTTAATTATTTATATTTGTTATGATATCTATTCTATGACGCCGAGTCAAAAGCATTTTTTCTAACATGTGTACGTTGCAGAACATTTCCAGAAGTTTGGAAATCTTCTCAAGAAATGATTGAAAAAGTTGTCGTAAACATTTAAGGGCATTGAGAATGTTTTGTGTCCATACAAAAATTAAGAAAATTCTTGGAACATACTAACTTTTTATTAAGAACTGAGGACGCCCGCGACTTCGTACGCGTAGAATTAGTTTTCCGCTACTCCCCCCATTTCTTCCCATTGGGGGTCGATTTTCGGAAAATCCTTCCTTAGTGCTCACTTACATCATGAAAGGACCAAAAGTTACCAAATTTCAAGTTTCTAGGTACAGTAGTTTCGGCTGTGCGTTGATACATCAGTCAGTCAGTTAAGCCTTTTATATATATAGATTATTTTTTCAGTACAGTGTCAAACAAGACCTAGACCTGTGACTGCATGCGAGATGTTATTTTTAGGCATAGGTAGGCACCGTAGGAAGTTTTGTCAGAGGAGGCTAAAAAGATAGGACAGATAGACAGACGGACGTCGTATACGCTGAATAATATTGTCCCAATGGCACCCTAACCAGAATAAACAAAATAATTACTTTAAAAAAAAAGGAAAAAAATAGAAAAGATTTTTTAGGAATACTTAAAATCTTACTTATCCAATATCCTGCTAACTAAAGCAAGGACTTATTAAGTCTTTGGCCCTTCAGGCAACAACCAGAAGAAAAAAAACTTACCTTTTTTGTAATGAGACAACGTTATGTTTAAGGTAAGATAGACTTACCAATACATTATTGTTGCTCAAACCTTCAGTTAAAAAAATACTGAAGCTAGTAAGCTGAACTTCAGCAAAAAAGCCGACAAAATATACTTTCCTGGCAACCCTAGCTTAGTCTCAATAAGATTTCTTGTATCACAACCGTTTATGGCAACACAGGGTATTATTTAGAGCCAAACGGATTTAGACCTCTTGTAGGATTTAGATAAAGTCAAGAATGGATTGTCACTTTTATTCCTATTTATCGTCAGCCACTTTGTAAAAATATGAGTTACTGCCGCAACTTTTTGTATAGTTCTCGGTTATCTCAAAATGGGTGGAATACTTTTGATGTGGTTTTCACTCAGACCAGTTTATAGTTAGGTTTAAATAAATAAATAAAAAATGTACTTGGTACAGTCAACAGCATTAATAAGTGATCATTTATGTACCTTGTCAGTTTAACGTCGTGTTTGAAATGTTATACAATATTGTGAAACGATTGAAAGCGATAAGGTACATAAATGATCACTTATTTATGCTGTTGACTGTACACTGAAACAGGAAAACAGATTTGGATGAAATTAGGATTGAAAACAGTCTTTATCCTGTATTGACACAGCGTTTTAATATCCCGGAAGATTTGGTAGTTACTAAATCATTTAAAAAAAAACAGTAACTCTTACCCGAGGTTTTGTCCGCGTAGATTTCGACTAACGTTATTTCTTTGGGAACTTTTAAATTTTCCGGGATAAAAATAAGCCTGTGACCACGGTATACCTAAGTTATCTCCGTTACAAATTTCATATAAATCCGTCCAGCCGATGCAACGTGAACGAGTAACTAACAAACTAACACACAAACTTTCGCATTTATAATATTAGTAGGATTTATATGTACACTTTATCTTTTTCATCTTAATTGTTTCGTTTATCTTTTTGACATTAAAGTGTGTACTTCTCTCTCACTCGCTCTCAAAAAGAGCGTATTAGAACAAGTTAGAGACAAGTACAAACCCGAAGCACCTGCTAAAAGCTATTACACTGTACAAATTTTAGCCGTGCAAAGTCACGGCAGATCACTAGTTAGCACCTAGTAAAATAACATCTATCCAACATGAATGAGCCATTAGTTCCTGTCTTCAAACACATCAAATTGTGGGAAACTGTGGCGTATAATAGCTCTGTCACAAAGTTTGGTTAGCACTAAGTTTCGCCACGTACATTGTTGGGAACATTCTGCTCCAAGGCGAAGCAAAACTCATGTTTCTGTGTGTATCGCTTTGGCAAGGTCGCAAATGGTTGTAGGACCTTGTGCAGGACAGACCTGCAAAGACCTCTGAGATGCAACAGATCGGGCGATCAGGGCCTCTATTCAACTCAGTAAAAACAATATGGTTTTTGTCCTGTTATCGTATTGTCAACGTTTTGATAGCTCTTATTTTCTTGACAGTAATGACGGCTGACGTCATAACAATATCTTAACAGGTAAACTACGATATCGTTTGTACCGTCTAGAATAGAGACGCTGTTGTACCTTTATCATGAGTTACAATTACCGTACTCGCTAGCGAGTCGAATGCTCTGTCCCTTGCACTCTAGCATCATCATCTTCCTTCATCATGTCAGCCAAAAGACGTCGCACTCTATAAGGTGACTCTAATACTATAAGGGACAGAGCATTCGACTCGCTAGCGGATACGGTTATTGTAACTCATGCTAAGGGTACAGAACCGCTACCTTCTGGGCGCGAACTATCTAAACCATCGACATGAGAAGTTAGGTCAGTCCAGAACGATTCCTCTTCTCATCTTTAACCTTCCTCAAAGCAGCATTCGCATTGTTATTCCTGTGTGGGGATAGCACAACCGGTGGAATTATTAGCATAGAGGCATTCCATCTTAGTCCTCAGGGTTGGCAACGCATTGCAGCCCAAGGACCGGCTTGTGTCCCAATGCTGGGCAAATGCCTCCCCTCTGTCTCGCCAGAGGTGGGGATGGAGATTTTGTTTCTGATCTTCATCGGTTTAAAACCTAAGCAGAAGTTTTTTTAATGGCACACGAGCACTCCGACCACCTTAAGCTAGCCCTCCCAGATGGGCTACAGACCGCAACCGCAGGCGACACTGCGGCTGGCTGTGTCGAGGTGGCTGTGGCTGCAGGCCGCAGTGTTGCCTTACTCGGAATCAATTTCATAGAGCTTCATAGAAACCATTGGTGCTGTTGAAGTTTGCGATCTGCAGCCCATCTCGGAAGTCTAGCTTCGTGGTAATGGGTTCCGAAACATTGAAATTTTAAAGACCAAAATCTCAAGACTGCAATTCTAATGGCCGTATTAATAAACTCATCTCAACTGTAATGCTCGTCTCGAGATGCGTCAAAAATGACAGTGTTCTATGGCTTGACGTTTACTTTGACGTATCTTGTGACGAACATCTCAGCCGAGATGAGTTTATTAATACGGCCTTCAGACTTAAAACTAAGTCTAACTATGACTGAGACTTTATTTTTATTATAATCTTACTTATTTACGATGCTATAGTAAAACAAACGTAACATTCTTACAAATACCTAACATTTTATCTCTTTTAACACCTTAAACCGAAAAAAAATCTTCTTCACTGTAAATAAAAAATGACTACCTTTTAAAATGACACCAAACTCCCCTTTACCTAAAACGGAGAATCCATCTCCAAACAATCACCTTATATCCGAAGCTCCTTCCCCCAATTGAGACTTTAAGGAGATGTTTTAAGATTGATATAGGCAAGAAGTTGCATGTGAGTTGGTGCATTTTGGGTGCATCGGGAGGCTGTCTGGGAGTACAATGGTGAGGGTCCTTATGAAGTCACTTCCAGGAGCTAGCTCCTGAGTGGGGCGTAAGTAATAAGATAAAGCGATTTCTCGTCTCTAGGAAATGTTGAATGAAAAAACCGCGTTTTTTTACGTGTTATTGCATATGTTTTTGTAATAAATTGATCTCTAAATTCCGATTGGCTAAAATTGAACCACATAATATGTAAACCCGATGACAATGCAATATTATGGTATCTAAGAGCTGATCTGATGATGGAGTCGGAGGGTGGCGACAGGATCTCCGCTATTCTTAACGTAGACCCACCGTGTTAGGACTCAATAGTTTGTTCTTGATAAGCAGATAAAGATTTTGCAAAAACAAAGTACAGTCAAGCCAGCAACAAAAGCTTGTCCCAAAAATGAAATTTTTGACAGAACCTTATTTTTTAGAAAACCTCTGCCTTCTTGTCATCTCCACCACACCCCCAAAGGGTGAACCGTTGCCTATTCCTTACATTAATAGTACACGAAAACAGTTTCTTTTTCAGTGACAGTGACGTGACGAATTGTCAAACTTCCAGAGTACGTGATGAATACTTGAATGGAGTATAGGGTGAAGACGACGTGCCGTGTAATATCAAAGAAGGCTGGTAACTGCAATGTAGTAGTCGAAGCATTATATACTCTATTGGGAACCACATTAAGTTTAAAATGCTTATACAATTACTATATAGTTACGGCTTCCTTTGGTATAACAGCAGCTAGGTAAATAACGAGCGAAAATCACGGGTTTTTTTTTGCATTGGCATGAAGAAATAAGTGATGCGGAAAAATAAATATTGGATTGGGATAGCATGAACTAGTTAAAGATTATATACGTTTAAAACTGAATACTAAGTAAATATCGGGGACGTTTATTTGCTCATCAATGTTGATCAATTGCTGTTCAGCAAATGTTTGTAAAAACAGCTCAAATGAAATCATGACGCTTATAAACAACAATCACAGTGAAAACGCATTTTTTTTTGTCTTTCGAAGAGAAAATAACTAGCGTCGCTTTTTCTGAAGCGCTGGTAGATTTTTCGACGAGTTTAAGTGCCCGTGCGGCCTACTTAGGTACTATTCAGTTTAGACGACGTGGTAGCATAGCCGGTAGTGACCCTGCCTACGAAGCTAGCGGTCCCGGGTTCGATTCCCGACATGGGCAAATATTTGCTTGATGAGCGCGAGTATTGTTAAGTCTTGGATGTTTTATATTTAAGTATTTATTCCTCTAAGTATTTATATCGTTGTCTAGTATCCATAGTACAAGCCTAGAGCTTAGTTTGGCACTAGGTCAATGTGTGTGAGTTGTCCCTCATTTTTACTTTTTTTATAACTAACGAAAACATCAAACCCAAATTGAATTCACAGTTCAAAAATAAAAAACCCACCACAAACCCATAAAAGCCATAAACGCGGCCGTCAAATTTCCCCACCCACATAAATTTGAAAGGGTAACCGAATCTCGTTTTGCCACCGAAAATTTCGTAATATTTTCTATATTTCTCGGGCGATCGTAAATTTCAGTTTCGCCGAAAACCATAACTATATCCGAACCTCGTTTCGGTTATATAATGATGATGACCAGAAATATCCGGCCGTAGATTTAACTCGAATTGCGTATATTTTTTAAAACGGAGCATTTTATTGGGTTTATGATCATTTAAGACTCCGGCAAACCAAACGCGTGGCAGCAGCAGCGCGTAGCGTCGCGTGGCGTCAGGGAGTTGTAAAACAACAAAACAAATGAAACCCCGGCACACCGAGACGCGCGTCTGCGGCGCGTGTGCAGCGCGCGTTTGGTGTGCCGGAGCCTTTAGTGTTCGCGCTGTTGTGTTTCAGCGTGGTATCTGCCAAAGAAGGGTATGCATGACAGCATGGCTTCTGTCGATAAGATCCAACGTACACGGCTGCCTAATGGATAATGCACGCGCTAAAATGTGTTTTGTTCGCTCTGACGGGACTACTTAAACTCGCCGCTGCAACATTCACTCGTTCGTCCGCCCGACCGCCGTTTTTGAGAGATTCACAACCCAGCTTTCTCTTTATCACAATTCACCCCGTATTATCCTATTTTTCAAAACCATCTCGCTCTACCCATTAGTCTAGTTTCGGCCGCAGTTGGCCACGAGCCAATACCGGTTTAATTGATTCAGATCCACGCCAAATTTGCGGGGAGTTTGTTTTGTATCGGTTGTTTTACGGTTTTCCGGTAAAAGTTGTGGATAGTCTTGAAAGTTAAACACTTTCAATTAAAAAGTTAATCGTTAGTTTTATTTTAACAAAATGGCTTTAGCGCTAACTAAAAACCGGACCCGCGCACCGAGCGTTCCGTACCGTCTAACAGTAGGATTTAGTGTCATACAAATACACAGACGACACGACAGACATACGTCAGTGTGGTACAAATGGTAAATCGTCCAATTGAAATTATACGTCAGTTCAGAAAAATGACCATTTGAAATACAATAAAAAGTATAATTTTCCATCCTGAATAACGTCTAAAATGCAATCATTCCCCATGGTAAAATTGTCCAATATGATATTGGTCGAAAAAAATATGTCTTTTTGTTTTTACGTACACTCAGAAATATGACCAATTGTAAATACGTCCTACCTGAAATATGTAAAATTTATATAATATTTATATTGTCTTAATTCATATTAGACTACATTCGCTTGTGCGTATATATATCATTTTGCTCATAATTTATAATGGACAAAATTCCAGTCGTACTTAATTAATTTACAACAAAATCTGGTTATAAATAATTTTCAGCACAAATACATTTTGACTAAATTCACTTTGGATACTATTACATTTGACCCAACTTCAAAATGGTTACCTATTTCACGTGGACGATTTTCCATTTGTACCTAATTAATGACACTAAATCAACAGTAGATATTATTATATTCCGAATTTCGAATCGAATTAGCGTGATCGAATTAGCGTGATCTTTAGGCGATTAGGCGTGATCAGCGTAAGCAGGGTTTAAGGGGTGAGTAGGGACACAACCTAAAATAAGTCACAACTTGTAACAAATAACAACAACTATTAAAGGACAATGACGTTACGTGTATTGGAAATGATTTCAGTCTTATAATTATTAACATATGCGTCATTTTAGGTTGTGTCCCTTCTCACCCCTTAATCCCTACTCACCCCGTTTTACGCTACTCGCGCTCATCACACAAATATTTGCCCACACTGGGAATCGAACCTGGGATCGCTGGCTTCGTAGTAGGGTCACTACCAACGAAGTCAACGCGTCCTCACTGAGCTCTTAGTGTATCCTAGAGCACCTAAAGCTTGAGTTAAGATAAAATAAATACATCCAAAAACAGCCGTCTATTAGTTTACCTAAAACAATTAATAATTTTCGCTAACGGAAAATTTACTCACCTTTGATGAACCTGAATTTTCAACCAACCACCGGAAGGGAATTCCCAACAATAATCGGGAAAATTGCATTTTACAGAATAGCTTGCCGGCTTGTTAATAGCATTTTCGTATTAGAGGCTTTTTAAACCAACTACTGGTTCTCGATGGATACTCGAACAGAAGTGTAGAAACTCGCTTGAAAGTATACAGTTCATTTCAGTACTGTTCTTTTGAAAAGACGTAGAAGAACGGCTTAGGTACTAATGCCAAAAAAGACATCATTAAATACATAGATAAAAGGTTTATTTGTGCACTACAAATCACAAATATAATTGACGTTAAAAAAATAAGCATAAAGACACAAATTACACATAAGTTGCCAAAAGAATGCGTGCGTTGCAGAGCAATAGGACAATTTCTCAGCGCTTAGCGCGTTTTGAGTGAAACACTGGGAGGTATTCTGCCACAACCCCTAGGAACGACAGAGCAAGGGTACAAGGATGTGTGCGACTGTTGTGTGATTACTATTGTGTGATGTTCTTAGGTTCCAGGAATAATCCCAACGCGGATCCAATTAGGGTTTAGACTTTATACACATAAATTAATTTGCTTTGCAGATGTGCAGTGCAGTTTAGGTTTCTGTGCAGTCTTAAATTGAAGGCTTAGCTTATATACTCGTAGTTAATTAATTGCATTATAATTAACGCAATATAAAGTTCAGTTCAAATGATGGATTAATATACAGCTTACTTGCAGCGTTTTTGTATGACCTATGCATGACATATCCGCGACTGTCTGTTGTTTTGGACGCTTACTCGTTCAAAAATAACGCAACAGATTTTATAGCAGTTTTCATTGTTTTTTATCGAATTCTGTTCACCACGTTGTAAAAATAAACAAGCGAAGCGAAGGCGGATCGCTGTTATAAATCAATTCGTTAAATTTTAAGCGATACACGTCCTAGATTTAGCGAAAAGAAAAGAAACCAATAGTAACACCGCTGTTCATTGTATACACTAGTGCCGATATTAATTTTAGTTGGCTCACAACGCTGATCGGTTTATTGAGTATCTGTAACAACCTGTAATACAGTTTTATGGGAAAATTATTATTTGGGAAAGTTATTCTAGACACGTTAGGAGATAAATTTTGATATGGCTATTATGAGGGGTTGTAGACGGTCAATGTAAATAAATATCAAGGGACAATGTTACACCAATTGACGTAGTTCCAAACTAAGCTCTATTGTACTATGGGCACTAGACAACGATATAAATACTTGTACAGAGAAATATATAATTAAATACATAGAAAACATCCATAACTAAGGAACAAATATTCGCGCTCATCACACAAATATCTGCTCTTACCGGGATTTGAACCCAGGACCGCTAGCTTCGAAGGCAGGGTCACTACAAACTAGGCCAGCGCGTCGTCAATATCTTAAAAATAAGTGACATCGACCGCCGGCTTCAAGGATTGTAAACCTTAAAGCTACAGTAGTACGGCGCCCAATAAAAGGTCATTGTACGAAATTCTTCGTCATCAGCGTCCGTACTACGTAAGGCATATAAAGCCGAATTATGAGCCATCTAAATCTGACAAGTTTCAGACAGTGTATCCCTTGTACTGACTGGAACTTGACAAGTTTTAAGAGCTTGTCACAAGGCCTTATGGATCAAAATGGACTAGCAAATTTTAACCATAACCATACGTATGCACGAACAAATGGGCTTTATATACTTGTGAAAAAACAAGTTTATTAATGGCATGGAGAAGGCCACGTGATGGTAAGTGGACCCTAAAGCCCACAGCAATCTTAAGATTACAGTCTTACAATAAAAATCACAAGACTTCAAATATGTTACCAACTCTAAAGATTTATATGAAACGTCTCTATGTTAGTTATTTCACCGGCTGTCCTACCTCCGAACCGGAACACAACATTGCGAACACTTTATTTTTCGGCATTTTAATGCGTAAAATGGTGACAGCGATCCGAACGCACCCTGCACAAGGTCCTATCACCACTTTATTTTCTTTCTTTTCTTTCTTTCTTTGTTTCACTAAGGTTGCGATCATCTTTACGTATACATGTATATTTCACATACATATACAAACGCAAACCTGGAGTAATTTAGCTGTACAATAAGTCCTCCCCTCTTCAACATAGATATATGCCCGTATAAGCGTGCCCCAACCCTCCTAGGCTCATTGTGTGATAATACTCCGTCTAGACACGCTTAAACAGCTATTAAAGCGCTAAAAGCTGAGCTATATTGCCGTTTTATCACCGAGTTTACGTAAATATGCGAGATTGAAAAATAGGTGCAAGTAAACCTTATTAAATTGAAGATTTTTATAAGTAGGTACAGACATTTTTGAACGCAATTTGAATACTGTACTTATAGAAAGGTTGTTATTTTAGTAAAACTTGATTGAACATTGGCCTTTTTTAAACGTTATAAATTTAAAAAAAACGTTTATTTAAAATAACTGGGGCTCATAGTTAGGTTAGTACACAATAAATAACATACAATCATACACAATAAAAATAAATTTGATTAAAATCAGACAAATTTCGTATTGTTAAAGTTATAGCTTATAATGCACTAGACGCTTTGTCAGGTAAAACATTACGATAACATGGCAAACGCTATATGATTTACCGATTGGAATAGAGGCCCAGAGCTAGTGATGGATACTTTTAGCTGAAATACAATAATAATGGTATTTAACTTTAATTTGAAAGAGTTATAATTTGGATTTTTTTGATTATTGCAAACTGAGTAACCATTATTTTCTCTAGAATAAGGATCAAGTTTCCAACATTGTTCGTTATCCAAAGCCCGAATTTATTTATTTATTTATTATTTATTTTAACTAAAAAGTACCTTGAAAATAAAAGCTCGGCTTTTGTATTATCAAAACTATATCCAAGATTTTGTATTTTATTTTGTTATGTGTATATAAAAGACAACATATTAAAAAGCTCTCATAGTTTATAAGTACACAAGACCTTTCATAAAGCACTGTCATACACCTAAAGCTTTTTTCTTGTTAGTAATACATCCCTAGCTGTCACACTAAATAAACGTGCAAAAGCTTCGAATAACCGCCGGAAAGCTCCGGCCAAATGAAAGCCTCCTTTGGCTACAAAACGAAGTGCTTCCGCCTTTTTAGGGTTCCGTTAAGGATATATTCAGGTGTTTGATTTATGCAAAAACTTAATAAATACAGAATATTATTGAAATATGTCAAAATGAGCTTTTTATGATAATGTCAAGATGGAAATAACAGTGTCAAGCAAGCATAAGCCTAAATGTCATGCTTTGACACTATCCAATTTCCAACTCTTTACAGTTTCTGTTTAAGTAAAAATGGTAAGTAGTAAAACAGGCTAATAACCCAACGTCATATTTATAAAGGTACTTACCTTACTTAGCCGATTCGATAGGTTTAGGGAGACCCTTATTGTTAGTAGCTTCTTCATTTTAGTTAACCATTTATACACCCATTTTTTTACTTAGTAAATGTTGTTATTAGTAAACTTTAAATATCATTAGTCATTTACGACGCGACACTGTAATCGAAGTGCGCGCAAACTATTTTCATCTCATATTATTCGCGTGGAAAACATAAAGCCATCTCTTTTGATTGTTTTTATGCAGAGAGATGTCTTTTTTAAATAATGTTTTTCCTTAACATTCTCAAACAACGGAACCCTCCAAAAATCCCACTCGCTCCACCGATAAAAACTCTTTAAATGACACAGCACACCAAGCCATAAGCGTGCGGTTTTTTCGAATGCAAACTTTCGCAATCAACTGTCGCCGTTGCCGTGAAAAATAATGCGCGTTTTGTTGTGCATCGATTTGAAAGTAGTTTGGTATTAAAAATGGCAAATGTTTCTTTACAGAACTTTGCCTGATGGAAAATGGAATTTTTATATTAAAATAATGAAAATAAAAGCGTCTGGTAATTGTCTGGTAGCAGTTTTTTTTACGGTACCTGATGCTAAGTGGGATCTAAGCTCTTATTTATATTTGCCATCACACGACTACAATCTTAAGACTGCCTATGATTTGCCATCCCTAAGGACTAAGATGGAATGCCTCTAAACAACAAAATTTAGACATGTTGAGTTCCAGATCGGAATGAAAATAAAATACAAAATAGAAAATATTTTCATCATTTACGATGTTTTTACCCGTGAGGGGATTTTAACATATTATGCATCTGTTTATAATTTCACATATTAGGTCTTGAACTAATTAAATGAGTTGCCATACGACTCGCAAGAATTATAATGGTGCGTCATTCTAGGACCTATAATTATTTTACTACGTCACGCCTTAAGTTAAAAACTATTTACTCCAAATAATTTAAAACAAAAGCACTTAGTCGTAAGTCATTCGAGTAAACAAACGTTGCGCGTTGGTGCGTTCTTACGTTGACCTGAAAAATTCAGTCATTTCACGCCACCTACACGCATCTAAAAGGACAAAGAAGTTCTGCACCTCTAATGACTTACGATGTTTTGTAATGCACACCATATTCAAAGGTGCAACGCACACAATTCCAAAAAGTCGTATGTGTACAGCAAGTTGGTTGACTTACTGTGTTTTTCAAGGGGTTAATTCATAGGTGTTGTCAAAGGTTGCGTCGTCAAAAGTGTGCATACAATGCGCTCGGAGGTGCTTTTCGCTAATGAAGGTGGGATACAGTAGACAGTGGAGAAACAATATGTTAACCTGGGGCATTATTCTACTCTGTAAAGCCATGTTGCTAGTGACATCCTTAATAATATTGTAAACGCGAAATTTTGTATGTATGGATGTTTGTTACTCATTCACTCTGTAACGGCTGGACGGATTTGAATGAAATTTGGAATGGAGATAGCTTCTACACTGGATTAACACATAGGCTACTTTTTATCCCGTAAAATTTAAAAGTACCCGAGGGAGTAACGATAATCGAAATCTACGCGGACGAAGTCGCGGGCAGAAGCTATTGTTATCATATAGTCAAAGTTATGACAGCTCTTTTTTGGGTTACTAATGTCTTGCACAAAATTTATTCGCACATTTTCGTTTCGCATAGCAACCATTCGCACAATCATCATTTCGCACAATTGCTTTTTGCCTAAATTTCTTGGCACACTATCATTTCGCACAATTTTCTTTCGCAGAATAATACATTGGCATAACGTTGATTAGAATAATGGTCCTATGGTAGAACAATTGTTTCGCCGAATTTTGTATGGCATACTATGTAGTTGGCATAACGTTATAAAGCAGAATAATATTTTACTAGGTACTTCATCCTTGATTGTACCCCTAATTTGCTCCAATTGCAATGCGGTCCTGGCGCTTCGCCGGCCGCTGCCGCGGCACGCTCGCTACGCTCGCTCGGCTCGCGCGCTGTTATTGTAGAACTTCTAACCTAACCCAACCTATTTTACTGGTAGCGGTTCGTTACTCATTATTATGCTATGTTACAGTTATGCCATAATAAATTCGGCGGAAGGTATATTCTACTACATAAAATTCTGCGAAATGAAAGTCGGCGATATTAGTATTCTGCTATTCAAAATTGTGCCAAATGATTGTTATGCGTTATGACAGTTATGCTAAGTATACTATTATGCTAAAGTATCATTCGGCTAAAAATGTTTCTGCGATAACTGTTATGCGAAATGTATTTCGGACAATCGATATTATGCCAGATGAAGGGAATCCCTCTTTTTTACGTGACAGTAATGACGGCCGAGTTTATGGAAATGAATGAAACGATATTTAAACAAGTGCCATGCCATTTAATTCTTCTAAACTTTATTAACGATGGTAAATTACGTAACTGAATAGGAAATGGTTTCTTCTAACAAGACGTGATTGTTGTGAAAAAACATCGTAATTGAGGAGCCTAACAAGATGTTAGGTAATTCACAAAATATTGCTAAGTTCTTACTATCTGCTTTTGTTGTAACTTGACATTACTTATATCATGGAATGTCTTGGTTAGCTCTTACTTTTCGTTTGACACTAGTCTTTCGTTTTTTACTGGGGGTCCTAGTGAAAAAGGGTACAAGTCGACTTAACTCGTAATAAAAAAGGGTATATGTATATACATGAACTGAGTATTATAGACTTAAACCCTTTTTCATTTGGTCTTCGGAAGACTTATACCCTTTTTCACTAGGCTTTTATCCTACAGGTTTTTGAATGTCTGTATCCCAGACTAATAAAACGAGTATAACAACACACAAGTAGTCAAAGTCTCTATTATACTTGGTAAAACCACATTGCTGTTGACATGTTATCGTATTATACACGTTACAATAGCTCTTATTTATGTAGTTAAAAACAATATCATAACATGTCACAAGCGTTATCGTTTTACCGACTAGAATAGAGCCGAACGTATAGATTTAAAGCTTGATTTTTTACTAAAATATAAAAAAAATACGTTATAATAACCATTTTGACTCTGTGTGCTGTTTTCACACATGTACAATCAGATCAGAAGGTGTTTGCATTTGGGGAATTGGAATGTTCAGAGCTTGTTTCTGTTGTCCCCGACTGTACACCGGACGTGTAATAACGACGTATGTGTAGTTCGGGCCTTTTGTACATAAACCTTTGTTTTACGAAAATCTGGGGTAATATCGTATCATAAAATCGTGAAACAAATAATTGTGTAAATTCCTCTCAGTTTGTTTAAACAGTGTGTGTGTCTGTCTGTGATTTTTCTCAAGCAGTAGTGAACTGTCATAACATTTTGAATTAAGGTTGCATTAGTGTTGCATATTTTTTGTATATAAAAGTTACCGACTGACTCTTTTGGGTAGTTTTTGCTTTCAAAACGGAATAACGGAAAGTTTCTCAATTCAAACTATTTTTAAGGGAAATATGGAACAAAAAACAAATAAAACCCCAAAAATCCGTTAGCAATGGAACATAATGCTCTAAAAAAAGAAATGTAATCAAGTTCGAACCACGGTTTTTTTAAATATCTATTAATACATCTTATCTTTTAAATCGACGACATTATTTCTTAAAACATATTTCCTATACAGATTTTTCTTTACGTTAGACGTTATAAACTTCGTCTAGTGAAATACAATTTGACATACAACAATAATTATGGGCCTCAACGTCATATCAAGTAACTATCATCTCCAGAACCTTTTCAATCAACTCCCATACAGCTAAAATTGAACCCACCGGACCATGTAACACCTCATACACGAGGCATTGTATGGAAAACTTAATTATTGACACAATACAGGGTCCAGGACTATTGACGGATAAATAGGATGCCCACGGGAGCACAGCAAAGGGTTCCGTGTTGGAAAGGGTGCAATCTAATTTCACAAAAAAGGGTATCTTAAACCCCTGGGTGGACACATGGACGTGAGGGATAACAAGTATTAGTATTAAATACATAAATAGGCATTAAGGGACAATGTTATACAAATTAACCTTCTCCCATACCTGCATGTATGTAAACACTTTGAACAAACAGAAAAAAAACAAAAACATAGGGTATGTTAAAACGGACGGATGACACAGATGTTAACGGCCATATGATGTAGACGGCAATAAACATACATACGATATACGTAGAAAAAAAAAACAAATCCTAATTATGCAACTTGATTCCATAAGAGCGTAACAAGACGTTAGATACATAAACTAAGATGTTAGTTGAATCGCTAAAGAACTTAGTGTAGTTGCTTTGATGACATAACTAAAATTATCGATAAAGTGAAATTTTATTTTGGTGGGCTTTAAATTTTTTGAGTGCACCTTTTGACATTTCCCAGGATCTAACTTGCCATAAAAAACTGTTTGCGACATTCAACTTACTAACTTAATATTTTTAGTTCTCTATCGCATAAGCACGTATGTTCGAACCTATAGACGCGGCGCGGCGAAGCGTGTCTCATCCCGCTGAATGCCATCCATTTGAGCTTCAGAAAAACCACCGGCCACCGGCTTTTCTTTCAATGTGGCCGAATTCTATTGGGGATATAATGCCGCAGGATTTACTTTGAACTGGAGTAAATTGGCAATTTATTCATATTTTTCTGGTGTTAGAATGACGGATTGGGTGATGTAACTTTATTTCTGTGATTTTATTTTCTTGTTGTTATGGATACCACAGACTATGACAGTGGGTTTTCAGTAACTTAGTTTAGACCAAGTCAAAACGCGTTAAGTTCCGATATGGCAATTTCATTGTTCAAAACGTTAAATTTCATGGAAAAACGACGTAACAGAACTAGAAAATTATACCCGTTGCATTGTAAGACCCCTATTGTGCAATGAAAAATGAGAAAGAAATAGTTTTCCTGTAACTGCTCGCTTCACTGCGTATAAAAGAAGATTAACGACAAAGAAAAAATCTTTTTTCTTTACTTTAAGACGATTTCTTAGTTTTATATCAGAAATGTAGTTAAACTAGATGGTTTTAATAAACAGGACACGGCTTTTTCTTCAAATGTAATACTGTGTTTTTACATCAGGCATTTGAAGTATTTTTTTAAGAACAATAAAAAAAAATACAGCCCGCATCTTATTATATTAAAGTAACAGTGCCTACTCGTGGAATGTAATAGAATGTCAATATTGTCATGGTGTATGTCACGGAGCAATGAAAGTAATTTGACGAGAAGAGATTTAAATATGAATGTGGAGTTGGAAGGCCATAGTGGAAGGGGGAGACCTAAAAAAAGTTGTATGGAATGTGTGAACAACGATATGACAAATAGGGAAGTGAATACTGAGATGACGACAGTTACGAATGTTTGGAAGAAAAAGACCTCAAATGATTGAGATAAGGGATAAGGTTATGATGATACAGTTTCGTTAAATATTAAGCCCTTATAAAACCCTATCGCAGAAAGCCAATAATTAATTTTGACGTAACTTCTTTCTCGTTACTTGATGCTGTCACTGTGACAGGGATCTGTTGCGCAACAATTAAAGTGGTTCTCCTATTGAATCCCTAATCGTCATTTGTCCTAATGCATCGTTTGTCCGAATTTTCGTTTATCCTAAAGCCATTTCCGCTTAATTTTTTTAACTTTTTAGTGTTGTTATAATACAACCCTAACCTAACTGAACCGCAGATATAATTGGAATACTTAAAAAGTTGCCTGACTCATCTGAAAACCAGTTTAGGGCAAATGAAAATTCGGACAAACGATGTGTTAGGATAAACGTTGTTAGGGATTCCAAGGGACACCCAATTAAAGTATACAAATGCGAGGCCAAAGCTATTCAGTTTTAACTGGTTAAGTTATTAATTACGTCCAACGTGATAGTGACCGCCAGCTACTGTGCATTCCAGTAGCTAAATCATTCAGTAACTGCAGCACTATATCATACGGTTAAATTATGTAGGAAGCAATATAGTTACTTGCTAGTAACTGAGGGAATTAATTGCTTTGGAATACTCTACTGGCTTGTGGAACACATTTAAATTAACAAGGAAAGATACCTTTATTTTGATATATGTTAGAGAGTAGTCTAAAATAACAGAAATGTATTTTTTTTAGCTGCTCAATTGCAACCTGTTGGGAGAAATTGACCCCCAAAGTACTGAAAAGTTACTAAACCCTCTAACTTCTATAGATAATAAAAAATATTGTATTTTCCTACTTCTTTTAGATCATAAGTGAGCACTGCACATGTATGGTTTATCGGCTAAAACTCATATTTAAAAAAAAAAACCAAAGAAAGTGTATCTTCGACGAGAAGTATATTATGACTTAAAATAAACCAAATCGGAGCCGGACAGTTGGGTACCTTTCCTTGTAAGATAGACTTAAGCTAAAATGAAGTGGTCGACGATTTGTGTGTCCATTTGTCTGTAGAGCCCGAATAAACCAATAAAAGCCACTCAAAAGAAGCGGTGGCCGTCCCTATCGCTACCTATCTTAACCGGGTGTCCCTCCGGAATTCCTAACAACGTTTGTCCTAACACATCGTTTGTCCGAATTTTCATTTGTCCTAAACTGGTTTTAAGCGGAGTCAGGTAACTTTTTAAGTTTTCCAATTATATCTGCGGTTCGGTTAGGTTAGGGTTGTATTATGAAGTAAACTAAACAGAATTGGCAGCAAAGTTTTTTTTTTATTGTTGTAACCACGTGTTATATTAAAAGTAGGTACCTACCTAATTCCCCAGGATAATATTTGTTTCTATTTGTATGGATGTTTCCGGTTTTGAAATTGTCTAATAACTAGTACACGCCTAGAACCTTGTTGGGACTAGGTCAATCTGTGTAAAATTGAACAGAAAATAATAATTGGTCGCTTATAACAAGATTGTGATTGTTGTGCATAAGCGTCTTGATTCCATACGAGCCTGACAAGACGTTAGATACATCAACTAAGACGTTAGATACATCCACTAAGATGTTAATTGAATCACTAAAGAAATAGCTGTTGTTACTCTTAGATTTGGTTGATATAACTATTGTAGTCATTTTTTGTCAACTAAGACAAAATCTCTCTTTGCTGGCTCTCATTTTTTTGAGTGTGTTTCTAATGTTTATTTATTAGGCCCACTCCCACAGTTGGGCATAGGTTCCATTTCTACCAATCTTCCCAGTTGCAATTTAACCTAACTAATTCCTAATAAATTAAACCAACTGCATACACCAAATTATATCGTATTTCGGCTAACTATGAATATTAACTGTAATCAAGCTTTATCAGTAATTACCTAAGGTAAAGCGAAACCCCGTCTAGGTTTACCTAACAACTAGAATAAATTACCCCATTTGATATACCGACCATTGTTCTCGAGTAGAACTAAATTAAACTGTGTATTATTCCTGCTATCCTGGTAGCCGACGTGGAGGAAGGATGTGAAGATATGCGGAAAGTGGGGCTTTTTCAACCCCCAGGAAAAAAAGAGGGGTGTTTAAGTTTCACGTGTATATATGTGTATGTAGATATTTGTGTATCTGTTTGTTTGCCTCAGGCATTTTAGCTCCCAAACGGAATGACCGATGTGGACGCGATTTTATTTAGAATGTAGTTTATATCATTATTTTTTAATCTGGTTTTTCGCATATAAAAAACCTATTTTCATTATGGTGGGTAATTTTTATCTCGTGGTATGTTTTATAAATCATGGCATCGCGGCTTATCACAATGCTTCTATGTAAAGAAGAAGACATATACATGTAAACATAGACCTTATGGTTGGCGGCATAGAGGCTTATTTTTTTTGAGTCGAAACATGCATATTGGTATTTATAGTCTGTGCCAATTGAAATTGGCTAAGTTGTAAACACAACCAAACGAACCAATTTACCATTATTACTCGATAATCACGTGCTTTTAAAGATCATGTGAGGTCTTAGCAATGATTTATACACTTGCCCCCTTACTAATAAACGTTGAGTAACGGTGGTATAGCTATACAATGTTTTGTCCTTATCTGTCATTGTGACATTTGGATTTGACAGATAAGGATAAAACATTGTATAGCTATACCACCTTTACTCAACGTTTATTAGTAAGGGGGTTGATCTTTACTATCACATTAAGTTTAAGAATAAATAACTATTAATTATACGTTATTTTAAATAAAAACACGCTTGATGAATATTTGAGGTTATGTGTCAAACAGTACTAATTGTTTACGTCTTTGGCAATTTCAATTGCCACAGACTATATGAGTTTGACTGTTCGTAAATTAAGAAGTAAGCCACGTCACAGTATTTAAAAAACGCGTTTGCTCATTTACAATAACTAACTAATTCTGGTTTAAACTGGCAAAACCAACTCTTTTATCTCCTCCCTAATCCCACCAATATGCAACCAAACACAACGAACAGAACGCACGACGAGCAATTTTTAATAAACAATTAAAAATTCTGCGGGGTTGGGCCGACGAGCAAAAGTTGGGATGTAAACAGCGATTGTCAACAGCGGCAGCGAGGGGTTAGCGGGACGCATTGGACGGGAGAGTGACGAGCAATTAACACTTGCAATGGTTATTCTATTCAATATTTAGTACATGTTTTTATTGGCACCTGATATGGTAAATGGGCTCTTTTTTAGGGCTTATAAGGGTTAGGGTTTATAACTTTGATGTCCGTGTGTCTGTCCGTCTTTCTTTTTCATTTTGTTTTTCTGAAATGGCTTAAAAATGCGAAAGGCAAATTAATAACCAAACAATGCCATATCAGTCGCCGCGCGAGCGCTGTGAGGTGAGCGCGTGTGTGAGGGTTTCTCTCGCTGCGAATATGTCGTCGGTGTCAAAGTTAGTGAAGTGCGCGTCGTGCAACATTGTAATTAATGAAGTTTTGTCTTTTATACAAAACAAGTTAACTGTTATGGACAATAGCAGCCTGATAAATATTTGTAGTACTGGGTTTTCTGAAGAAGATGTGAACCAGGCGAAGATTTTGCTGTTTGATTCTTTGGGTTGCAGTGATAGATGCATATCGAGGCGAAAAAAGAAGATGGAACGCGATATAGATGATATTATCGTATTATTGAAAAACACGAGTACAGATAAAATTCCTATCTTTGTTGCGAAGGAGCTGCACAAGTTACCACCGGTGAATTTTGAAAATGTGGACGTAACACGTTTGTTAAAAGATATAGTCTCACTACAATCTGAGATACGAGAAATTAAAGTTAAGTATGCTACAAGTGAGCAACTAGATCTGTTTAAAAATGAAATTCTGCTACATAATAAAACCATGGAGTCGTCTAGAAGTCATGAACCATACCTCAACATAAATACTAGACGGGGTGCCTATTTATATGATAGCGGTCCCATCGGTTTAACTTTAAATGACACGACGGTTAATGAGTCAGCGGTAAACATCTCCGAACGTGACGTCATTGCCCCAGTAGCGCCATCTGACCCGATGCCTGCGCTCGCTTGCACATCTGAGCCGCCGCGCCTACCTATCTCGGTCGCACGCGTGGCCGAACGGCTACCTGCGCCCGAGCAGCTGATAGATAAGGAACCGGCTCCGCTTGTTTACAATGCGGACGTTGATGCCCAAGATTTAGAACGGGAACTAAGTAATATTAACTTAGAATATAGATCAATTATTACAAATGTAAGCGAAAATAAGAAGTCCTTCTCGGAAATTATGCGAGAAAAAGGTGAATGGAAAAATAACAAACAGGATGACGATGGTTATACGCAGGTACAAAGACGTCGTATGAAAAATAAAAACAAGTTTATAGGAAACAAGGGGAGTGGTACGACGGCGACGAACGCGAAGTTTAGAGCGGCTGACGTTAAAGTGCCGCTCTTTATATCTAATGTGGATAAGGGCGTATCTGAGAATGATATAGTTGAATATATTTTGGAAAAAACACAAGAGAGAGTTTCACTCTCAAGGATTGAGATGAAGAGAGATAAAGGATATAACTCATATAAAGTGTATGTTAGTAGGACAAAGCTACCAGTGTTTTTGAATAATGGCTTATGGCCGAGTGATATATGTTTTAGACGATTTGTGGTGTTTAAGGAAAAGAATGACAGTAGTCAAACAAGTGGGCCCTAATGTTTAATTATTAAAATGGCAGACACAACTATTTGTAAAATGATAACTTTTAATTGTAGGTCCCTAAAGCGGTCAATTGACGGAATTCGGGTCATGTGTCAAAGTGCGGATGTAGTACTTCTACAAGAAACGTGGTTATATCCATTTGATTTGCCTCTTCTTGGAACCGTTGACAATGAATTCGGGTGGACGGGCAAATCAGCAGTGGATTTGTCAACCGGTCTTCTTAAGGGTAGGCCGTATGGGGGGGTGGCCATTTTGTGGAGAAAAACGGCTTTCCAGTCGGTGACAGTTGTGGACTGTGCGAGTGATAGGATAGCTATGGTTAAAATTACAACGGCGGACAAGTCATTTCTCGTGTGTTCGGTATACATGCCTACGGATGCCTTAGAGAACATTCCATTGTTTACAGAGTGTATGGGTGTGTTGTCCTCGGCAATTGTGGATCATAGTGATGTGCAGGCAGTCTACATGCTAGGGGATTTTAATGCACATATTAATGAGCCGTTTTACCGTGAGATGATTGACTTTTGCTCCGAACAACAGTGGATTTGTGCAGATGTTGAAAAAAATGGTTTAGACTCTCAAACATACACTTATATTAGTGATGTGCATAGGTGTAGGAGGTGGCTGGACCACTGCATTGTTACAAAAAGTGCGTGGAATACCATTCGTAATATATCCGTTATGTACGATGTTTATTGGTCTGACCATTTCCCCATGATTGTTGAATGTGATATTACGGTGTTAAGAGATGTCAACCCTGTGGAAAATAACTATATTACTAAAGGAATTGTATGGGGTGAACGAAAGCCCGAACAAATAGATAAATATCAGGAGCTTTGTAATAATAGCCTAAGAAACATCGATTTTCCGGAAGCACTTAGAGTTTGCTGTGATAATATGTGCTGTAATCGAGACCATTTTAAAATTATTGATGATATTTATCATAACATTGTCACCTCCCTTTCAGTAGCTTCTGTAGCGACATGTAAATGTAACAAGCGTAGGAGAGGCGGATATATTGTAGGATGGAATAAATTTGTTGCCGAAGCACACAGGGAGGCCAGGTTGCAGTTTCAAGTTTGGGTGCTGGCAGGTAAACACAAAAGTGGTAAGTTGTTTGAGCAAATGCTAAATGCTAAAAAGATAATTAAAATGGATAAGCTGGCTCTGGCCCATAATAACAAAAGATTTAAGGATTTTTGGAAAGGTACAAGAAGCTTGAATGTGAAGCCTGGCCTACCTGTGAGTATGGAGGGTAAAACTGAACAGGGAGAGATTGCCGAACTGTTTAAAGAACATTTCGTTGTGAAATCTCTGTTGGGGACGCGGTGTACTCCTGAGGTGATCGATGAGGGGACCACGACGGCTGGGCGAGATACCTACTTTACTGCGAAAGTAATCCGGATGGTCATTAAAAAAATGCAGAGAGGTAAATCGCCCGGTCACGATGGTCTCAGCATCGAGCACTTCAGGTATGCGGGTGCTCACCTGCCTCGAGTTATGGCAATGTTCTATAATTTTTGCTTGGGTCACTCATACCTTCCGGAGGCTCTTATGAGGACGATTGTTGTGCCGGTGGTTAAAGACAAGACAGGTGACCTGGCTAATAGGACAAACTATCGGCCTATTTCACTTGCCACCACTGCCGCTAAAATATTTGACAGTATGCTTGACGGGGTTCTAGAAAAGCATCTGAGGATACATGACGCTCAGTTTGGGTTCAGACCCGGTTTGTCGACAGAAAGTGCGATACTCTGCCTCAAGCATACTGTCAAGTATTACACGAACAGAAAAACCCCAGTTTATGCCTGCTTTCTCGATTTATCGAAAGCTTTTGACCGAGTGGACTACGAACTGCTATGGCGTAAGCTGGGGGAGACTGGTTTGCCGCTTGAATATGTGGCTGTCTTGAGGCACTGGTACAACAATCAGACCAATCAGGTTAGGTGGGCAAACGCGCTGTCTGGTGAGTACAGGCTGGAATGCGGGGTTAGGCAGGGAGGGATCACGTCTCCAAGGCTGTTTAACATATATGTTAATAAGCTGATAGAAGGGCTTAGCAGCATGCATGCTGGCTGCTATGTAGGGAGCACCTGTATCAACAATATAAGCTACGCTGATGATATGGTGCTGCTCGGCCCTTCTGTCGGCGCAATTGAACAACTGCTGGCTGCTTGCGAAGCTTATGCCCGAGAACATGGGCTAGTGTATAACCCCACTAAAAGTGAGGTTATGGTTTTTACGGCGGGCAAAATAAAGCCATACTATGTGCCTCCAATCAGTTTGAGCGGTAGTCAGCTGTTGGTCGTGGACAAGGTCAAATACCTGGGACACATAATAACGAGCGATCTGAAAGATGATCTTGATATTGAGAGGGAGCGCAGGGCGCTAGCGGTTCGTAGTAATATGCTTGCTCGCAGGTTTGCTCGATGTTCAAATGAAGTTAAAATAACGCTTTTTAAAGCCTATACGCAATCTTTTTACTCAAGCAGCCTGTGGGTTGGGTATACAAAGCGAGCCTATGGCGCCCTGCGCGTCCAATACAATAATGCGTTTAGAATGCTGTTGGGGCTGCCGAGGAGGTGTAGTGCATCGGGCATGTTCGCCCAAGCCCGTGTAGAAGGGTTTCAGGCGATCATGCGCAAGAAGATAGCATCACTCTTAGGCAGAGTGAGGGCAAGCGACAACAGCATTCTAAATGCGATAGCGGGAAGATTTGATTGCCCAATCCTATGTTTTTGGATTGAACAGATTAAGGGCGTAGCCCAATTTATTATTTAAAAAAAATGTTTAGTTTACTAATTTAGTTTTTAAGTCAATTGTTACTAACACACTATGGATCTCGGTCTGAAATAAAGAATTTTTATTTTTATTTTATTTTTATTTATATCACTGTTGTGGTTTTTTAGCAAGCACAGAAATAAATCACATTAACTGCAGCACTCAGTGACCTCAATTAAATTTAATGCTTAATTAAAGTAGCTGCTGTCACTTTCTTTGCTATAACAATAGAATAAGACAACACGTCACTAAACAAGCATTGAATTTAATTGACGTCTCTGAGTGCGGCAGTAAGTGTTTAGTATTAATAAAATTTGCCTAACCTCGTAGTTTCCTCAATCGTAGTCAGGTTAACTGGAAGAGATCCCTTAAAGGGATAAGTTCATCATTGTATATACATGGTATCTACGTACTTACTTGTGATTGGTGGCAATAAAGAGTTTGTATACATACATATTAATCACAACGCATGTATTGCATAGGAAAAGACGAAACCGCTTCTTACTAAAAAGAATAGCAGGTATTGTGTGACTTCTAAAAGAAAACAGCATCATAGCAGCATTAGGGCACTTTTTGTGGTATGGAGGAAACGAGCACAAAGGCCACAAGTGACCCGTTTCACGAAGCTACAAGTTACAAATTAGAAGCGGAAGTCTCTTTCTATCAAAAGGAGTTAGAAAGAGAGTTCCGCTTGAAATTTGTAACTTGTAGCTTCGTGAAACGGGCCACAGACGGTAAGTAAGATCTGTGACCTGTTGAAATCTCAAGACCACAATCCCAAAACTGCAACAAGTTACCAACTCTAAGATAGTAATGCCTCAATGGTAGGAACTATGTGAAGGTTAGGAAAAAGCAGATAAGGGCTCCCTCACATTTAGCGTTTTTCGAACGTCGATGTCTCATTAACGCCCGCGCTGCGTCGACGCAACGTTCTCGCAGCGCCGACGCGACGCAGTGGCGTTTTTCGAACGCAATAACGCGTTCTCGCAGCGTCGACGCTGCGCGGGCGTTAATGAGACGTCGACGTTCGAAAAACGCTAAATGTGATGAGCCCTAAGCGTTGCCGGCAGTGAAAGCTAACGAAGCCAAAATTCATTTTTTTTTAAATTAAATCTCGGTGTTGTTCATTCTTGCTGCGTGTGTGTCTCACAACGAATAACGTTTTGAACAAAACAAATCCCTTAAACGATGGCGCGACTTCCATTAATGAATCATCTAATTACAGTCGGTTTAATCTTCGACGATTTAATAAACGACCAGATTTCGAACGACCAAAATTATATTACAAAGTTGTATTCATTATAAACCTTGTGTGAGTTTTACTAACAATAACGTTCGTTAAATAGCCTCGACATAATTTCGATCCCTTCTTTCAGAGTTGATATCTCTTAAACGGCTCAACCGATTTTCATGAAACTTAACCAAGAACCACCGCAGTTAAACTAGCTTTCTTATAAAAAGAAGAACGTCCAAATCGGTTCCTCCGTTTGGGAGTTTCGATGCTATAGTCGAATACAAACACACCTGTTTTTGGTTTAAATATCTATATGTATATATAAAAGGCAAACCTGACTGACTTATATATCAACGCCACTACTGCACTTAGAAACTTGAAATTTGGTACAGGGGTTCCTTTCATTATGTAAGTGAGCACTAAGAAAGAATTTTCCGAAAATCTACCCCCAACGGATAGAAATGGGGGGAGTAGCGGAAAACTAATTCTACGCGTACGAAGTCGCGGGCGTCCTCTAGTCTTCTATAATTTAAATGTAATCTTAAAAACTGAGTATTTACACAGTTGGAAAGTTGTTGTGAAACGGTCCCAACTCTGCATGTACCGCTGTTAAGCCAGCGCTGGTCGTCCGTTGCATTGTCATACATTCCGTGCTATTCCTATATTGTTTTCTTTTACCATTTGGATTGTTATGGTTATTGTTTTTATTATACGTTGTTATAGAGGCAAAATAAATACACACAGAAAATTCCAACTACCTCTTACGGTTTATGAAAACAATACAGAATCTGACAGACAGACGGACGGACAGCGGAGGCTTAGTACTAGAGTCCCTTTGGAACCTTTTGGCTACGGAACCCTAAAAAGCAGCCCTTGTTATACGAGTGATATCGCGATCTTTGTCACAGTTCTCTGAATCCTTCTAAAAGTTTACTTTGTGCAAAACCAGAATTTTCTCAAGTTACTAATCAAATCCAATTCAACTCGAGACTTTAGCACGAATAGCTGAAGGAAACCAAATTCAAATCGAGGTAATTATACAAATTAACTGTATTTATCAACTGTCTAGAGACAGGGGTCAAATTGACAATTGAATTAACGGAAACGAAGCCGTTAAATTTGGTTTCAACTTTCTTAATTACTTGGCCCTTTTAGAAGTATACAATTCTGTCGATGATCAGGTTTGTAGAAAATAGACATGTGCCGTGGGTTAATTTTTGAAATGAATCGTATGCTTTGGAACGTCACAATCGAACGTTGTTTTCGAATGATATTGTCGAGAGTACGATTTTTCAAAATCGCTTAGCTAAATAATAATTAACCAAAAACAAATAGCATTAATTTTCTACAACAGTTAAATAATAATAATAATAGTAATAATCAAGGGACGATCTCACGCAAATTGACCTAGTCCCAAACTAGCTCTAGGCTTGTATTAGACACCGATATATAAATACTTAATCGTTTATAGAGTATACTTAAAATAAATACATAGAAAACATCCATGACTCAGAAAACAAATACTCGTGCTCATCACACAAATCTTTGCCCTTACCGGGAAACGAACCTGGGACCGCTAGCTTCGTAGGCAGGGTCACTACCAACTAGGCTAGGTCATCATCATGGCTAACGGAATTAGTCGCTTAACCTTAGGTCTCTCTATTTTCCTTGGAGCAAAAATCGATTGTAATTTTTAAGTCTTCAGTAGTTACGTATTGACAAATATGAACTTTCTCATTTGTAATATAAGGATATATATCTATAAATACTAAGGCTCTATTCTATCTAGGTTCCCTAGAGCTAACAGATCAAAGTTTAAAAGGCAATGCGCGAAATGCAACTAAGTAATAGCCAATGGCACGAAGCAGCTCCCTAAGAAGTTGCACTAGTTTGTAAACTAGAAGAGAAAAATACAGCGGATTATAAAAAAAATATGCTCAATTATACAGAAAAAAAACCTGGTACTACCTATTTTTTTTGTCTATGTTGTCATTTTTGATAAAAGAGTAAGTAAGTATTTTTCAATAACAATAGACAAAGATGGTGCTTTGGATACGAGTATGACTTTTTAAAACAAGAAAAAAAATTACATATAAAGGTCCAAATTGTTGCACTGAGCTTACCTAAACTAAGCAACTAGCATATTGGTTAAAAGCAAAGGAAACTAGTTCAAAGTAAACAAATTCATAAATAAGACTAAAATAAGAATGACTTTAAAAAATATACAGGAGGACTCATGGTTTAATGTAAACATTTCGGTACCAGAGTACGTATTAAACTTTTTATTATGTCTCTTATGTTTAGCAGTTACCAACACTTCAATAAACTCTTAAAAGTCCTGGCTAACGTGGAAATCAAACCAGGTACTAATTTTATTAATATTCCGTGTGGTGCCGGGTTTAGAATGTTGCCACTCCATGTCTTCCATTGGATGTCGTAAGAGACGACTAAGGGACTTAAGGCTGTGTAGTGCTGTTAGGCGATGGGTTTGCAACCTGTCACTAATACACTGGATAACATCTTAGCCTGGTTGTGCAAAATGTGGTCACAGAATTATCAACAAGTTTTTGAAGTTGTTGGTGAGTTTGTGGCTCTGCCTACCCCACTCTGGGAATGAAGGCGTGAGTTTATGTATGTATGTATGTAACAAAAGAAACAAACAATAAAACAATCCCCGCAAACACATTGACACCCATGTGTCCCTACTGTGACTTTCACCCCTCGTTCCCAGTTCGAAATTGGAATCAGTTTCAGCGGCAGATGTGTCGCGACAACTTCGGACGAGTTCGGCCGACTTCGGACAACTTCGCGACACTGGCTTGAAAAACTCGACGCGACGGAGACGTGTGCGCAAGTGGAGGGTTCCGTTAACTTTATACGGATAAATATTAAATTTTGTGCAGAATAATGGAGTTTTTTTAATTATTTATACAAATTCATATGTTTGAGCTTAAAGTGAAAGGTAAGATATAAAGACGAAGATATACAAAGATCCAGTGAGTAGGACGCATGAGCACCTTTATACGGCAAAATCTACTAGCGCTTGCCTTAATATTAAGACAAATTTTACAATTGTAAGTTCTATAAGTGGTAGCCAACAAAAACAAACTTTAATTATTAAAGTAGGTACTTTTAACAACCTTTTTGAACTCGCAATCCTCTTTCAAGTGAAAATATGTGGCTTCCTTCAGGTCCGAAATACGAGCAGTGTAGTATAAAGTAGACTGTGGAACCGTGTTCCTACAATACAATCCTTGCTTTCTTTTTTACCTACCTAGCTGTTATGACCTCCGAGTGACCCTGCGGTTTGCGACCCACAGATTGAAAACTTTATATACCTACACATACATACATACCTTTACGCCTGGAATCCCAGAGTGGAGTACAGAATTACATACAACATAAAAAACTGTTTTCCAATCGTACCAGATTATATTTCTAACTGAATCTAAAACCCTTTTCACAAGGAACCCTAAGAACAGCGCCCGAAGCGCTTAAGAGTTGGCTCGTTACGGTTTATTCATATTGCTTAGTTTTATTGTTGTTTTTGTTGGCAATATGCAATATTAAAAATGTTTACCAAAACAGTAAAAGTTTGGATCTAGTGTTAATTTGATAAATTGTCTTTTGTTCACGGGTTTAAATCGATTTTGTTGTGAAAAAGTCGGTGGTTTGGTTGCTTAGATGTTGACGTAACGTAATTATTGAAATTCAAAAAATCAACCAAATTATGTGTATTGTCAAGAACTACTTTTAATGTACCTATGAACTTTCTTAGGCTAGATTTCGTCCTACGCTGATGTCGGTCGCTGACGTCGGTCAAGCGTAGGTACGAATATACACCATGGTCTATTGGCTATCTAAGGTATCTACTAAATGTTGGTAATTACAACCTAAGCATACTGACAGGGATTTTGACTGGAAACTGTCCACTCAACAGACATCTGACGGTAATAGGAGTCAAGCAGGATCCTCGATGCCCACACTGTGGCAAAGACGAAACAAGTCAACACGTCCTGGGACCCAATTCTCGTGACTTCGAGATGATTTTTCATGCGATATATGTCGAAAAAACGTATGCAGTTGACAGTTGATCTCGCATGAAAAATCATCTCGAAGTCACGAGAATTGGGTCCCTGGCCGAGTGTGAAATGTACTCGTCACTGAGTCATCGCACATTCGGGGAGGACGCACTATCAGCAGAGACACTTAAAAGCATTAACTTACAGGACGTACTGTTGTTCTGTAGGAGAACAAGAAGATGGGATCAGTGCTGGATGGGAGCGCCGCCGAGCCGGTAACCTGAGGCTTGATCAAGGGGAACAGGGCGGAATGAATGGAGAGCCACTCGACCGCCCGTCTGCCTCAGCCGCGTCCCCACTCATCATCATCATCATCATGTTCTATTGGCCCCTCTACACGTTGGCGGGTCATGGGCCAACGTAAGGGACGGAGCAATACGTAAGAGTGAGATGCAAGAATATGTCGCTCACTCTAAGGTGTAAATGCGTCCCTAACGTGAGTCCATGATCCGCCAACGTGAAGAGGGGCCATATGATACCGCACAGCGACGCTGACGTCGACCGACGTCAGCGACCGATGTCAGCGTAGGTGGAAATCAAGAATTAATATTGACAGCAGTAAAATAATGCAATGGTAAACTGGAAGAGATGCCTTAAAGGGATAAGTTTACATTTGTACATACATTTTGTGATTCTGTCTACTTTGTTGTTGGTTATTTTCCCGTTTGTACAATAAAGTATTTTACATACATACATACATACAATGATTTATTTATTTGTTGGAAGGAATAGTAATAACAGCATTGTTTTACTTCTGTCAATATTATAAATACGTATTCAGAAACTTCATGGTTGTGCAATGTGTATCGCTTTTCATATGTTATTCATTTGGTTTAAATACTTCATACACTTATTCCTTTTACACCGTTGATCCAACCATAAACAACCACTCTTTCCAGTTTAAACGTGCTATTACTGTTATTGCAGCTTAATCCCCAATAAAACCTCTTTAAACAAAAATTAAACAGCGTTCCATTTTCGAACGAAAATAGTTTCGCGCCCGCGCCCGTACTACGCATGTAGCTGGCAGCACATAATAATGGCGGCTTGCATTTCGCGCGCTTTTCTGTTTTATTGGTCCTGCGAGCCGGATTTATTACTTCACTATAATGTCTAGCCATAAACACTTGAAATCCGATCTAAATTACACTTTAAGGTTCATTTTAGTAATGAAAATAGCTTGATTAATATTGTAGGACTGTGTTGTTTGTAAATATGAGTGATTGAGGAATGGGGAATTGAACGATTATGCGTGGAAAACTTAGTGAGAATACACAGTTATAGTGCTGCGTTTTTTTAATTACTTACTGCCATCTAGCGATTGTTTGCCATTTTGAGTACTTGTGTGTCGAAGGCACTGACCAAAACCTTTTGTATGAGTCTTACATACATACATACATACCTTTACGTCTGTAATCCCAAAGTGGGGTAGGAAGATCTACAGAATTACCTACAACTTTAAAAACTTGTTGATAATTCAGTGACCACAAAAAAAACTAATTAAAGTAATTAATTAATAAGCTAATGAAAAATAAGGAATTAACTATATTAAGCATTTACAACTAAGGGTACAAACAAAATTAAATAAAAGGGGATAAAAAGCGACTTTCTTTTACACTGATAAAGGATGCCACAGCGAGAGTCAAAGAATAAAACGAATTAATTAACGCTATATACATTCTATTATTTATGAAATAAATGTTTCTAGATGAAATCATTAGCCATTTTATTTTACTAGTGATTAATTTGATTAAAAACCAATTAGATAAAAGTCTAATATATTTAAGTGCTCAAAGAATCATATTGAAATTAAATACCCATTTATTATTAATCTAGAAATTAGAAATGAGTAAGGAGGCACTTAAGTAATTCATAACATATTAATAAAAAGTTAAGAAGATTGTTGTTTTTCGAGATACTTTTTTTGTTTATGTTAACGGCGTCTGAACCCTACACTGAGCCCGGTTTTTTATCTAGATTTAGGTCTCCTTTTCTGGGTAGTAAACAAGCCAAGTCACTTCAAAAAATAACGCAACTCAATAACAACATCGTATCGTATGTTTTTCAATAAACCAACATAAACAACCCTAAAGATCCACAGATATATCACAGCTTAGTACAATGAAATAAATTTCAATCTACCGCCAGAAGGATTGTGGTCTGCGAGTCTTCGACCCTCGTGCATTTAGGACCCGGGATTGATGGGACCCATGCGTCCACGTCACGGGGACAGGGTTGAAACACGTGTGCTGTTGCTATCGGTATTGCTATGAGAGTTTTTTTCCATTGTTGGTGACCCAGCTGATGGAAAGTGGTTACCGAGGCTTTTGTATGTATTTGTATACTCTTTATTGTACAAGAATAAAACAGAAATACAAAATACGAGTACATGCAGTAAAAACACAACATCATTAAATGTTGTTGTTGTTGTTATTGTTCATTAAATGGACAATAGATTGTTAAAATACATACATTAGGAACACTAAAAGCGCTACGCATTTATTAGACGGGTTGGCGGGGCGTTTTTTATTAAGACGTTGTGACATAATCATTTTGATGGTAGACACAAGTGATAACAAAAAACACCACTTAATAAAAAAAATTTGCGAAATGATCCAAATCATTGTAGTACTTATTATATGTGACGGAGAGGAAAATTCATATGGCTTTATTTCGCCTATACAATTCAACTTCAAATCAGTGCTGTAGGTAATTTTGGAGAAATAGGTAAGACGTAAATGCTACCTCAATCAAATATTTCATGAACTAAATTATTTTTCTTTATCATCCCGTAAGATCTCGTCACATCAATAACCTTAGCAAGCAATGATGCTGACTTAAACCACGCCGTTCTAGCCGAGCAAGTCATCAATCAATCAATTCGCGCCACTGCCTGTCCTGTACAAATCTCATCCGTTTTCCCGAACGTTTGCCAAATATCGTGACACCAAAGAAATAAAGTGTAACGAAATTAATAAAAATAAATGTTTATTCAATGGTTTTACACGTCTCACTGAGACGAAGCGCCGCAAGAAAGTCAACATTCAGTCATTCTCTAATATAAATTATTTATGAGAGTGATAATATTTAACCTGGCGTTATTATGCGTAGTTGAGCAAAAAATCTCCAAAATATGATCCGTTGTTGTAATTTTTTACTTGAGTAAAAGGTACCAAAAAAACTCTTAAGTGGATCTGAGCCTAAATATTGTTTAAGTGTTTATTGGCATTAACCTTAGGCTTAATTTCCTCTTACGCTGACATCGGTCGCTGACGTCATTCGAGCGTACGAATATACACCATGTTCTATGGGACACCGCACAGCGACGCTGACGTCCGAGGCAGATTTGCCATGTATTCGTACGCTCGACCGACGTCAGCGACCGATGTCAGCGTAGGAGGGAGGCCTTACTCCTCAGAGTTGGCAGCAGCAGACTTAGGAATGCAATCTTGAGAATGCACATGTCTATGGGTCTCAGAACCCACTTAACATCAGGTTGCCTGTGTGTGTGCTATTTTGCCTTGTCATCAAAAAAGAATTCAAATGACAAATTGCCGTATTTGTCGTTGTTTAATAAAGAATAACTAAATTCTACGCGTGTAAAGTAACGAGCAAGACCTAGTGTATCACAATTTCGATGGCGAGACGAACTCCATGGAAGTCATGCATGGCTTTTATGATGGATCGACCGGAAGTGACTAAAAACATGGCGCAGCGGACATTTGTTAACCCAGAAATCCGGCCAATCTATTATACTTAATCAAACACAGAATATGTATGATGTTCTGAAATTCTTAAATATTAAGAATAAATTACCTATACTAAGGTTTGTGTTTCTACTTCTATCCATAATTATTACAACAAATAAAACCATAAATCGTTAAAATCGAATAGAAATTTAAACTGTTAAAAGGCTTATAGTAATAAAAATATGAATTGAATTCCGGTTGACATTAAAAAAAAAAGTATACTTAAAAGAGTTTTTACCTACGAAATTCTCATGGCAATGAATCTATGTCAATAGCCATAGTAATAACGATACGTAATAACATCAACATCCATTGTATCCAAAAAAGAATAGTTCGCCACAGAAGTCGATTACTAGTCGACGTAGACATATGGAATACTATACAATCGACACGTTTCGACGAGTTGAAGAATAGGAGCCCGTAATTAAGGGAATTGTTTTATCGACACCCTGTATAAGAGAAATGGAGTCAAATTTATTGCGCCTATAGCTCTTACAGAAAAACGTGTTATTGCTGGAATTGCAATGCAGTGCCAGATGGGTGACTCGCAATCAATTCCTGTATTTTTATGTAAATTAATCATATAGTTTTATAGTGTGTCCCTGAGGAAGACCTAAGACGAGGTGGAATGACGATCTAGACTTATTACTTACTTACAGATTATTCGGAATATTCACAGGACTTTGCCCAACAACAATGGGACATACAAAACGGCTTGAAGAATAACCTAACCAACAAAAAGTTGGAAAACCCCCGACATTGACATTTCAAAGTTCAATACTTATATAAAATGTCTAAGAACCACCGCTAGAAAACCCGCTTTCAAATAAAAAAAACCGCATCCAAATCGGTTCATCCGTTTAAGAGCTACGGTGCCACAGACAGACACACACACACACACACACTTACACGTCAAACTTATAACACCCCTCTTTTTTGCGTCGGGGGTTAAAAACAGTTTCATTGCGATGTTTAAAAGTGTAAGTTGTAATGAATACTGCTGTAAGACTGAATGTGTTTTGATATATTCTCGCTAACATTATAGGATAAGGACACTACAGAAAAAATAAAAATGTAAGAACATCCAGTCTACTGGCAAAAAACAGACATGGATGGTTCGTGTGAATATCTACATGACATAATCATGCCCTGAAAATATTTACCTCCTTAATGAGCAGACGGAATAAAAAAGCAACATTCCAAATTTAAACAAATGAATAATTTTAACTGTTTTATGAAATCTTTAAATACAGATTTTCTTAATTCGTCAATTATTAGTCATCGGTCTTTTATGATCAGCCTGTATAGTGATTAGGAATTTTCATTCTTTTTATACTTTATTGAACTACGTAGGTATACTAACGGCAGGGTTATTGCCTAATAGCTTTCTATACCATAACCAGTAAGTATACCAAACCAAAAAACGTTTGGCGCAAAAAAACCCTTTGATAAGTATGTTATGGTATTGTTTTTAACTCGAATAAAAGCTATTGTAACGTTGACTATACGATATCATGTCAAAAGTAATATGGCTTTACCGAGTATAACACAGCCCCCTGTATGTTTGTATGTACCTTATTCTCCAACACCAGTTAAAGTCATGTTTTCGTTACCGAGTCGGCTCCATCAAAGTTGCGGGTGATGTAGCGCGCATTAGGTGCCGTAACTCGAATTTGAATGAGACAAATGTCGCAGGGCGACGAGGGTGTGGAGCCTTGGAGGGAGCGGGTTCGAAATACTACAGTAAAATTGGCAAAAGATGTTCATGGCTGCAGTCAAATGGCCAAAAGATGTTCATGGCTGCAGTCAAATGGCCAAAATTCTACTGCACAATAGCCAATAGTCAAAAATGACATCTTAACCACAGGATGAGACAAATGACCAAGATTCTAGTGAAAAATAGCCAATAGTCAAAGGTGTCACCTTTACCACAATATGAGGAAGTCAGAAGAAGTTCTTGTCTGCAGTTAAATGGCCAACAGTCAGTAAGTCATATTGTTGACGTTATGAGGCAGTGAAAGATGTCGTGTCTACTACTGCACAATGGATATCAAATCCATATGTCATCTTGATGACAAGATGAGGAAGTCGGAAGATGTTCATATCTTTAGTTAAATGGCTAACAGTCAAATAATAGCCAAAGGGTGTTCATGTCTGCAGTCAAATGGCCAATTCTTATTGTTTTCGTCATGAGGTAGCCTGAAAGATGTCGTAACGTGTCTACTGCACAATGGGTATCAGTCTAAATGTAATCTTGATGATAAGATTAGGAAGTCAAAACATGTTCATGTCTGCGGTTAAATGGCCAACAGTCAAATAAATCAAATTCTTAACGTCATGAGGCAGCTGAAAGATGTCATGTCTACTGCAAAAGTTAGACCTGGTTTAAACATAGATTCCTCTTCGCTTCCCGCACATTCTAAAGCCTCAACATTACAAGCAGGTCGCCGAATACTTGTTTGTCCCCGCTCGCTCGCTGAAACCAATTTGTCAATTTCACAGCTTGCTATGTCGAAGATATAATTTAGGGATTAAAAAGTTTGTCATGTCTCTAAGATTTATCAACGTCATCTTAAATAAGTGGTAGGTTCAGAATAAATTGGCCTGTTTGATTTCCTTTCCCGTTTTTTTTGCTCCACTTCAAGAAATTTCCACAACATAATACCAACAAACAATATGAAATTTCAACGTACTGGACACTCTCGGTTACGCCATACAACGTAACTCCAAACGAGTTAAGTCGGGTGATTCAAACTTATTCATACATCCGAAAAGTTCAAGCCAATGGTGTGGTGTGATGTTAAAAGGCAATACGCCAGATTTTACCTATTTACGTATACTGTCTGTGATTTAAAAATGAATGCTAGTATTTAGGAAAAATCTGCTATTTTTACGATGCCTAATCATAAGCGATCATTTAAGATAATTTGTCTCTCTGTTTGTCTAGTTTTTCTTAAAAAACTAATTTAAATAAAAAAGTAAGGATTAAAAATAGAAACCTTTACTTACATTTTCATATATATTCCATTTTTATATCCTGCAGGGCTCAGAAGATATGAATACAGACAATACTGCCATACCGAAACGAAGACAGGGCGGACCGCTAGTAGGTACATCATATTACTTTCACTTGTCGATATCGCAACGATAAAGTATCGTAAATAAAAGTTTTCTAAAACAATCTAGCTTAGAATAAAGTGGAATTAACACGATGGCATCAAGCCAAAACTAAAATCGTGTTCATACTATCTAATTTCGTCTCAAGACAAAGTAAAGACCAAGCACTCCTTAAAGCGCCTTAACTACAGATATCTTTGAATTAAGTACTCTTTTCTCAAGTTAAAACTTACCAATTTATCCCAACTTCACTAGCGATAAAAACCTATACAATTGAAACTGAAAACAAACATGAAAGAGATGATATCGCATCGCAGAAGCACAATAACTATCCTTCTAACTAAAAAAAGGTCACATATGCAAGTTAATAGCTAAGGCACTTCAAACCATTCGGAGTTGTACATAAGGTCGTGTACACAAAAAGGTCTTAACTACAGATGCGTCGTTTTTGATAAGAAAATAGGAATAAAACTGGGACGCTAGCTGAAAGTTGCACTCGGTTCGGATGCATTCAAAAGCAAGTAGCAACACTTATGGACTGACTCGATAGCGTGTCCGTTTTGTATGCAAATAAGGATGCTGGCATTGAATAAACTATACAAAGTTAGCTTTGTTGAGGATATGAGAAGTAATTACTGAAAGACGTAAACACAAATACTACCCTTATTGTTATGTAAGCTTTACTTTAACATAGTATATGTTTATCTAACTACTAGCGACCCGCCCTCGCTTCGTTTCGGTTTATGTGAGTTTTCTGTAACATCCGTACGATAAACCAATTTATCATACATTAAAACCTTCCTATTGAATCACTCTGTCTATTGCTGAAAACTGCATTAAAATCCGTTAAGTAAGTAGTTTAAAACATCTAAGCGCACACACAGCGGCAGCGACTTTGTTTTATACTATGTAAAGAAAAGATGTAGTAAGTATGTAATTTACTAGTAGAAGCAAAAATATAAAAAAGACGTAACTTATTTTAAGACATTTAAGAAAACACAAACCAAACTTTTATGTAGGTAATAATAAATTCATAGCCAAAATAATGTAGCATTTTTGTCGCTGGTTTTGGAATTTTTACTGTTAAATTTTAATCACTGTTTACACTTTTTTTTTTTACCAAAAACAACCTAACATAAAAACATATTAAACTTATTTTAAATGCAATGTTACCCAAAACTTTTTTTTTAAACCGTAAAGCGAATAGCGGTCAATATCAATAAAATTTAGCCTAACTAACCGTGCATGATTAGCAATAATTAGAAAAAACTGCAGTTATTTTTTATTGGCCCACTAACCGTTCAAATATTAGTAGGAACAACAAAATTTAGAGAGTAATACTTTTGTAATCACCACAATTTGAGATGGCCCATTCTACTGTGCAATTACTGCGAGACGCCCATATTTTTAATTTACTACGGTAAAAATATCTAGTTAGAAAGGTTGGAAGAAAAATGATTTGGACGCTGTACCATACAAATAGAAACGAAATTGTATTTATTTAACGGTAAAGAAGATATTTTATATGTTACTGCATGAGTACAAATGACAAAAGAATCTCTGATCAAAGGGAAGTAAAAACATAAAAAGTAAGAATAATTAGTTAAACAATTTTAAGGTCATTTGTTTTAAATTGTAACTAAAAAGATACGTTATAATAAAAGGTAGTTTAATTAAAGCAACAAAAAACGATTGTAAGCTATTGATGATTTTTTTATAACCTCGTCCTGCACAATGTTCCTTAGTAAGAAAATTGATTTAAATAGGACGTTCTGATCGGTAATTCAAATTATTCATACAATAACGTCCTTCATAGAGGACATTGAAAAGAGGCCCTACTTTGAAAATCAAATCCATCCCTTTCTCTTGATTGAGTGTCGAATGACGAGAGACAGGGATGGAGCAAACGTCGAATTTCGATTTTTCAAAGTAGGACCTCAGGAATAGGAAATTGCTTAAAAATGCTTAAGCAGGACGACGTGCTTATGAGATTTTTGAAAGGCAAAAACTTCTTAAAATCATTCGCGTAACCAGGCGGGTGACACTCCGCGCTTAGTGCCTACAAAATTTGCGGCCGCCTCCAGGATGTTAATCAGTTGAGTGTCATGCGCGCGCTCGTCTTGACGCGCGCCGCCGTACGCTGCCAAAGTACCTAATTCCGGTTTTTGTTTCATATGGCTAGGTACTCGAAATGGCAGCATTTCTCTTTGCCTCTCGTTTATTAGGTATTAATGTCGTCGCGTGTCGCATGTTTGTATTGTAAACGCCAAAAAATGTTAAACAGAAAATACCTACCAAGAAGATAAGTTAGCTAAGTTTCCAAGACGTTCACGTTATGTTCAACATTTTTCTCGACGTTACATCTTGCAAAATGTTAATTATTACTTAAAATAGGTAGTTTATTATTTCAGTAAGTACGTCTGTCATACGTACAGTCGAGTTCATAAATATGTATACACTTTAGTACCTTGTCACTTTAATAATTGTGACAATTTATATAGGTATGGCAGTTTAAACATGACATTAAACAGACAAGGTACTAAAGTGTATACATAATTTATGAACTTGACTGTACCTACCTAAGAAAGAGAAATCTAACTGATTGAATTAGACAGACCAACAGTTGCATAAACAAATACAAATGCGAAAGATAGGTATAAAGAAAAAAGTCCTGTTTGTGTACCAATTACAGGTGTGCACAGTCGGGGATTATGAAACTAAAAACTAGGCACATATCACATTACAGAAAAATGACAAAGAAAATATAAAAATAGAATTAACAAATATTTTGAAGTTTAAAACAGTATAATACTACGATAAAACTAGTCTACATCTACTGGATAGAAAGGGAGATCCGAGCAAACAACAAACAAGTCGCGGACAATATTTGGCATTTACTATTTTTTCTCGTCATTTAACTTAAGCGAATTACATAAGAAAACTACAGTTAATAATAAATTCATTCTTTTTTCTCACAACTGCCACAGAACAAACGTAACTGCCGGCCCTGCGAAGTGGGCGGAGTCAGTAAAGCTCATGACGGGCGAAATAATACAGACTCTCGCGGCGCAGATTTAAGGTGCATTTTGCCTCGTTAGGAGCGCCCCCACTATCGATCGCAGAAATGTAACCAAGGTCACTTCCATGCCGTGCACTTATATTATTATTGTTAACGCGTTCTGAGTAGGTTTAAATTCGATTGTTTGCTGTCACAGAGTGTCGCTTCTGTACTTGTACTATTACTTATTCTGTGGCGTAACGCGTATCTCCCTGTCTATCTGTGACGGAGGTTTTTAAAAGTTTAATTAATGTATTTGTAGGGTATCATTTAAAAGCACACAGATTTCAAAATTATTCAAAAGGTATTCTTGGTCAAACGCTTGAAAACGTTAAAATATAAACATTATTAACCGACTTCTATTAACGTACAGTAATGAGTAAAAAGAAAATAAAAGAAAAAGACAAAGTTGACGTCGAGTCGTATCACGCCCTAAAGGAAAAGGTTCTAGAAAGAGAGTGATGGAAATAGCTCCAATGACAAGAGCCTAGCTCTTAAATTTAAGAAACAATTCAAAACAATTCATTCATTCATTCATTTGACAATTCTTTTAGACATATGATGTTATTTTTATTATTTTTAACTAATTACTTTTACTTACCTAATTATAATCAACATTTTGTGCACTTTTAATGAATTGTTTTAATCTATTTTGACTTGTAATATTTTACAATATTATCAATAAATGAGTATGAGAACGAGTATGAGTATGAAGAATGAGTAAATAAAAATTTATACATATTTCTATGGAAGCCCGTTCTGGGTATAATGAACCAACCAATACAAATTGGATTGAGAGAAAGTCCGTGAGAACTTTATACTCTCCCTTTCTATTTGTTTATGTTTCTATTGGGTTTGAAATATAATTGCAATTTCTGGAACTAACTGTTCAGGGCTTGAAAAATGATTAGTGTTGGTATAGGAGGGGATTGTTTTCTGAGTAGTTATTTTTATTTGAGGAGTGGTGATTGGAAAACAACCTTTTTATTATGATTGGTTTTTGTTGTGTCAGGAAATGGCATTGTTAAATAAAATCTAACTGTTACCTAACTTACGAGTGGTTAAAAACCAAGTATGTTGTTTTGTTTTCTATTTAAGAATGTTTGATGTTGTTTTTGTTGTAGGTAAATATATGAAATATTGTGTCCTAATATTTGTTTATTAAATTACGATAGTTATTAATATTCTTTTTTTCTTCCAGGCCAAAACGGAGCGATGGTTCGAAGAAATACAGGTTCAAAAGTCCGAAAAATATAGAACTTTCTGTGAAATAAATTAACTCACGATATACATAATTTACCTACTATAAATATAATACTAGTAAATTTTCCTTGATGTTATTTAAAGTGTAAACTGTTAATTTATTTAAAACAAATCTTTTTAGGGTTCCGTACCAAAATGGTACAAAAGGAACCCTTATGGTGAGACTTCGTTGTCTGTCTGTCTGTCTGTCTGTCTGTCTGTATGTCACAGCAGGTTTTCTCAGCAACTACAAATGCTATCAACTTGAAATTTGGCATAGTTTTACAACTTGCTTGCCCGCATCTATTTGTAGTAAAAGAAATATGAAATTAATTTTATTAATAATTGAAAAGGGGTCTAGAATGGGGGGTTCAAAAATGAAAGTGGTTCGATTATAGCAAATGGGGTGTCATATGAAAGGTCTTAATCTGCACATAACAAAACAATTTTTTTGAAAATTTTCTGTGATGTACTTTTTGATTTATAGCCAAAAATGTACAAAAAATGACCGCCCCCCCCCCTTATCTCCGAAGTTTATTAATCAAAAATTCTGAAAAAAATCCTGACGTATAGATAATTACTTATATTTTCTGGGAAAAATAAAATAAAGTGTTCATTATTTACAGTTTTTGAGAAATAACAAAAAAACTAAGAAAATCTGTATTAAAATTTAGGCTAGTCAAAATCTACCTTATTGCCTAGAAAATAAAGCTTATAACAAAATGGGTATTTTCTTTAGCGGTTACCAAGCATATTATCTTCAATACGGAACCCTCGGTGCGCGAGTCTGACTCGCACTTGACCGGTTTTTTTTTTAAACGATGTGTGATTCCTGTTTCCTACACCTCAAAACAAAAAACAAATCTTACTCATCCGGCTGTCATGGCTGCTTAAGATCCTGTCATACCCATCCACTCCTGCGCATGTCAATGACTCACGCGCTTCGTTTATTTTCTACGAAACTCTCAGTGCCAAGAGACCCAATATCGTGTCGAATGTGTACCAAAGTATAAGTGGCTGGCATTCAAAGTTTTATCATATTCTATGCCCACGACACGATTTGCGTATTCAAATTACGTATAATTCTTAGTTAGTGGCGTTGCTGTACGTGTAAACAATAACAGCCCTTTTTTAAACAAACATTCTAATAGCTTTGTTTACGTGGCGACTGACAAACTGCAGAGATAAAATAGTAAGATAGTAGTTGTTGGGTAAGATTTGGGTTCCGTACAAAATAAATAATCTGAATAGGGTCACCTAAAAAAAATCTGCAAAAATAAACTTGTAACAGTAATATGGCTGCAATGGTCGAAATATTTAGTGTGAAATTCCGATCTTAAGAGTCTTAATTAGTCTTAATTAGAGTCTTATTAGAATTAGAATGTATTAATCAATTAAATATAAAGACTCATTTGTGGGCAGAAGGGGTATTTCACAAAAAGCCAGACTGGCTGTTCACAATGGAGTGCTGGCCCCTACTCTGATGTATGGTAGTGAAGGTTGGGTGTGGCAAGATAAGCATGAAAGTCGTATAAATGCAGTTGAAATGCGCTCTTTGCGTAGTATGTGTGGTGTGAAACTGACTGATAGAGTAAGGAATGAAAAAGTCAGAGAGAAATGTGGTCTAAAAGAAGATGTAGTGACTAAGATTGAAAAGGGCATGCTTCGATGGTTCGGTCATTTGGAAAGGATGGATGAAAGAAGATTGACGAAAGAGATATACAGAGCGAAAGTGAGTGGAAGGGTCGGAAGGGGCCGCCCTAGGCGTACTTTTTCGAATCAAATCGGAGAAATACTGGAAAAGGGCCGAATTTTAAGTACCCGAAACCGACGTGCGTGCATGACTCGATGTATGAATGTGGAAGAAGCGAAAGAGATTTGTCAAGATCGTAGCAGGTGGAAAGAAGTGGTCTCTGCCTACCCCTCTGGGAAACAGGCGTGATTTAATGTATGTATGTATGTATGTAAATATAAAGACTATGTATGTATAAACACAGTGCTTGGAATTTAACTCTTTGAGAGTAGTAAATATTTGTTTATAAAGAAATTACGATAGCTAATGTCAGATTTAAAAAAACATCTTTTAAATAATAAATAGCATTCAAAATCTTTCATAACAATTGTAATCCTTTAAAACAAACTAAAGTCTGAATAAAGGCATTTCAAAGCACAAGTAATCATTCTTAATTTGGTCGTGTTTTGCATTTCCTCGCGTCACTTTTGACATTTATGTCTTAGTTTAACAAGCTTAGATTAAGATTTATTCCAGTGTCTTAATAATCTGTCTGAATGTTTAAGCATAAACATGTCAATTATATCGTGTCTGTCACAAACTCGCTAGTAAGGGATTAATTTTAGTTTCATTGCTTCCTTTTTGCAGTGTATCTTTCTCAAAGCTTTTCAGTAAGGAGTCATGTATTGTGTTTTTTAATGTGCGTCAACTTATTAAGCACCTTAAAAAAATAGGCAGGCTAAGCAATTATGATTGCTTCCAACAACAGGGCAAAAAAAGCCAAGTCTCTCCTGAGGAATGCCACATGTCCAAAAACGCAAAATTGCATAGGTAGGTGTTATTGAGTAGGTACATTGTAGGTGTAGGTAATTTTTTGCTTTAAATGCGAGGAACCATTTTTTTTTCTGTATTTAGGCTTGATTACCGACCGACGTCAGCGACCGATGTCAGCGTAAGAGAAAATCAAGTCTTAACGTTTAGCATAAAAACAAATATTGTATAATTATATCAGGCAAACGATCAAACACTCTTTTTAAGTCAATTTCTTCTTACTGGGTTAGGTTAGAACTGTGATCACATTAGTAGTAATCAACTGTTTTGCATTTCGTTGTTATGCATGATAATTATTATATCGTTGATTTATTATAGAGATCGAAATTATGTAATTTGTGTTATGCAAAATGAATTACTACTTTAGTTTTTATGCAAATCAGTGCACTCATTTCGATCACCGATTACAAAATAGATATTCAATCTTCCCAAGGAACCCTAATCCATAGCAATTAGTACCAGCCCGCTATATATCACTCGGGGTTTCAACAACCGCGTTTACTACTTCCGGTGCCTTGTAATTGTTAAACACTTCACGGAGATATTTATACTTTATTTAGAGAATAGGTAAAACAGGATCGATACATGCAACGTTGAGGGCCAAGCAGTAGTGTTTAGGTTGTTGTGCTTTGTGGTAAAGGTATGATTTCGATATTGGCCACTGGTAGGTTAAGTTACAGAATACTATGTAAAACCTGCTACAAAAAATAACCTACTTTAAACCCATTTACAGTATCTTTTAAATAATTTTATCTAAACTCAAGCCAAATAAAATCATACATTTAATTTCCATAAGATTCGAGAGAATCTGCATAACTGTACCAAGTTCCCGGCTGAGTTTCACTTGAAAGCCCAATTTGCGCATACATTACCCGCTTATTTAGTAATGCAGCTAACGCTGCTCTAAGAAAGCGAGCGTTGTATAATGAATGTTTAATTTATCCGTATTTGCAGGTGTTAGATATTGTAAATTGTCATACACACTGCTAGGAAATTAACAAAACATGGAATGTGTTATAAAATTTCAACAACCGACGTTATAAAAAAAACCCGGCCAAGTGCGAGTCAAACTTGCGCTCGAAGGGTTCCGTACCATTATCTATAAAGTATTAGCCAAAAACGACAAAAAAATCACGTTTGTTGTATGAGAGCCCGCCTTAAATATTTATTCTATTCTATTTTTTGTATTTGATGTTACAGCGGCAACAGAAATACACCATCTGTGAAAATTTCAACTGTCTAGCTATCACGGTTCATGAGATACAACCTGGTGACAGACAGACGGACGGACAGCGGAGTCTTAGTAATAGGGTCCTGTTTTTACCCTCTGGGTACGGAACCCTGAAATGTTGTTTGCTAAACTTACAACCCGTATGCAACTTACAATCGCTGCACCGTTGTACCGGAATAGTGAACGTTCAATTTGAATAACTACGGAATTATGCGACGGCCTCTTAACGCATTGTTTCTTTTAGCTATTCACCCGGCTTTTACGGTCAAAAGGGAATTTCAAGAGCTTCAGGTATGAATTTGAAGCGTAATACACTCAGGAGCAAAAAAAAACGGATCCGAGTGCGTTTTTCATACTAAAGAGGCTATTTCGAAGCCTTGGTTCCTCGCCAGGGGATGCTTTTAGTGAAATCTGATGATGGATCCCGATCCCGAGCATCGATACATGACTTCCATAGTGCCTAGGATGCCCAACTGATTGAATCTGCGGCTAACGCCGGAATTGTGAATGTTCAGAAAAAGATCTAAAATGGCAATAAATTGTAAGGAAATCTAAATGCTGACCCAAACTCTCTCGCTGTGGTGTTAACTGATTATGCGATCAGTTAATATCTTAAGAACTTGTGACCTCCTCTATTGAACCTCGGAGTATCCGCCATTAGACTCACTCAAAACAACCCCTGGCAAGGAACCAAGGCTTCGGACTAGCCTCGTTTGTATGAAAAACGGACTCTAGTAGGAGCATTCCATGAAAACGGTAACTTAATTTTATTTTTAATTCACCTTTGTCTCGTGTTTCGCTAACATTTTCGAAAATATCACCTGTTTCAGACTAGGTCGATTTGCTGTCGCTTACGTGACGTTTGGTTTACACCTAGTTTCTTTACGAACTTAGACATAATGTCAAAAGTAGTTGATGAGTTTTTTTAAGTACACATTTAGCTTCGATATTTTATTATTAACAAATGACGGAACCTCAAATGAAAGGAGTACGAGAGCTGTAAAGTCTTAAAATCGAGTACGAATGTCGATTACATAACCATGGAATGCTCCAGTACTGAGTATGAGCTACAGAGTTAGTCCCTGAAGTTTGTCCAACCTTCTGCCTAACACCCTTTAGGTATATGTATCTATTTCAATTTGTAATGTTTATGTGCTGTTGGTACCTATGTCAAATAAATAAATTAATTAATAAAATGCCGAATCTGCTGAAAACCTGGATTTTCGACAAAATATGCCAATCAAAATCTGAATTTTTAAATGTTTCTCCAATTTATTTAGTATCTAAGTACTTAAAAATAATATGATCAGTGTTTGATATAATCTAACCCCAATGCATAAACGCATAAATAATAGATAAATACAAATTATATTTTAAGCACATTTTAACTAATTGCGTGTTTATGAATATCAAGGTTAAAGTTAATTAACAATTATTAACAATTGTAGAGTTGTGAAAACTTCATCCATACTCGCTAATACAACACAAATATCGTACGAATAATTTTAACCTTAATGACACGAAAATTACCAACTCCGACAATTCATTAGCTTTAAAAAATCTTTTCCTTAATCAAAGTTTTATCAACGTAATACCTACTCCCGGGACTTTAGGAAAAAATCCGCTGACTAATACTGGTCATCAGTCTTGTGAAAAACTCCTTACAGACGGTCTTCAGGGCAGGGATGTCACTGCCCTGACAGAGGTAGGGTGAAAGGACGCTTAATGACTACTAAATCAGTAATGTTGTCAATGTTACCATGGTTATAAATGAGGATGTTTGTTTGTTTGTGGTTGTTACACGGAAAGTTGGGAAAGTAGAGTAACAGGTTACTTTATATAGGTAAATTAGTAAAATTTCATGAGAACAGAATACATTCAAGTTTTATTTATTAATTTCACGGCTAAACCGCTGGACTGATTTCTATGAAATTTGATATGGAGATAGCTTAAACCACGAGAAAGAACTTAGGGTATTATTTAGCCGCGATAAACGACTTCTACACGGACAGAGTCGAGGGCAACAGCTAGTCTATATCATAATCGTCGGTGATACATCAATATCGCGTAACGAACAAATTCAAAAAGCAGCAAAATGTGCCTTACTGCTTTACTTGCTAAGGTGTATTATGCACCTTATTCAATTTGTTAGTTACGCGATATTGGAATATCACCGACGATATGTCGTGATGAAAAAAACAGGTGACAATCTCACATAATAGTCCCAAACTAAGCTCTAGGCTTGTACTATGGGAACTAGACAACGATCAACATACTTTTATAGAGAAATACATACTTAAATACATAGAAAACATCCAAGACTCAGAAACAAATACTCGCGCACATCGCCAAATATCTGCCCTTACCGGGATTTGAACCCGGGACCGGTAGCTTTGTAGGCACGTCCACTACCAAGCTAACGTGTCGACAAATAGTGAGATAACCATAGAGAAAAAGCTAACAAGGGCCTGTTTTTGTAAAACTAAACCAGAATACTCAAGTTCGATTCTAACTAACACAGCCCACAATCAAACACATTTAATAAACATAAAAAATAAACCACCAAAATAAAATAAAAAAATACTCAGTGCGGAAAAAAGAACATTTTTATCTAGCAAACATAATCAAATCAGCCGATCTAAATAAACTCCCGCGGTACCCTAAAAAGTTACCTCACTGACAAAGGGCCACCTGAACTCCATAATTACGGAGTTCTTTAATTAATAACGAGTGTTCAAGTTGATCTATCGCGAACTTTCGGAACTCCTTAATGACAAGACTCAAAAATGTACAGTAATTAAACGTCAGGCCTTTCCATGCCTTTCCTTGTTCTTTTAATCGGTCGGGTTACCTTTCGAGCCAGTTTTAAATTTAGCAATTGGAACTTTTTGCATGGTTTTAATTTTGAACGTATCGTCGTATGGTACATATGATATGACCTTTTGATTATTTATGGATTTAGTTTAACTTTTTTATAGCAAGTAGAAAGCCATAGACAATTCGCATTCTCAAGACAACAATCCTACGACTGCAAATGCGTTGCCAACACTATAGACTGTCTCTATGCTAGTAATTTCACCGGTTGTCTGCCACACCGGAACACAACAATGCGAATACTGCTTGGCGGTAGGTTAAAGGTTAACATAGTGGTAGCGATCCGGACCCTGCACAAACTTAACGAACTACATAACTACCCCATTACTTAAAACGAATCGTTTGTTTATTAAACAACGATAGATGGCGTCACCATACTCCGAGTATGAAAAAAGCAAGCGATTACTAATTTCGTGGATCTTAAGTAGGTAGGTAGGTAGGTAGGTAGGTAGGTATTGGTGGCATAATTGGTAATGCGCCTGCATCGGCCCGGAGAGCCAGAGGAGATGTAGGTTCGAATCCTGCCTAAGACCGAAGATTTTTTTTCGCTTTAATATAGTTTATTAAAACGAATGTTAATAAATTAAAATGCATCAAAAACCTCTGCACAGCATCGAAAAAATAAACAATCCTACCTACTGCGCCAAGTATGCGATGTTGCGCAAAATATTTCACGGGGAAAATTAATTAACACGAAATACGAAATGCATCTTTAATTTATTTTATTATTAAATGATCTGAAAAAATAATGTGGTATTTTCAAACTCTGGTATTTTATCATCATCATCATAGCATCCTGAAAAAGACCATAGCTGGACATAGAGAAGTATGTAATAGCTAAAAAGGGCACCAACCTCCATCTTCCGGTATATTAAGCAGCTTCTTAGCGCCCGGACTCGGCCCGCGCACTGCCGACAGGGCCCTTTGCAGGGTCTCGCTCATCTGCTTTCCTCCAACACATTGGCCCAACGCCAGCACCAACACAAAACACTTCACTACACCTTTCACTCTCACTCTGCACCAGCTTGAGTCTTGCTTGCCCATCTCGGCCCAACCTTGGCCAAATGTTTGACGGCATGAGCTAGAGGCTCATGTTAGGTAGGGCATCTGTGGAAGAAGAAAATGTGGTTATAATACGGTTTTGAGAGGTTTGGTTTTGGTGACCTATAAAGCCCTACAATAGTTAGTACAGTTTTTTTCTCGTCAAACAATTGAAGAAGTGTGGCTCATACATAATTTCCAAAAATCAAATTTTATTTGTTGCAGAATTTCTATTCACATTTTTTCCCAATCTTAATTTTTCACTGGCTAGTTTTTCCCTGACGCATTTTTTTCATTCCAGGAATTAATTTGCTAGTGTCGACGGAGCTCTGCTGTCGCGGAACTCCTATTTCTGTGCGGTATGGCCCTTCGGGCCCGCTGCAAAACGAACATAACCTAAACCTACCTTCCTTTTTCGACCTAATTATAAGAGGGACAAATTGTAAATGCGAGAAATTCGGATAGGAAATTATGCGATTGGGAAATAATAACATCGGGAACAAATGGGAATGGAAATTCTACAACCAATAAAGTTAGATTTTCGGAAGTTATGGGCAACACTCGCACAGGCCAGGGGTACAAACAACTAATTCACTGTCGTACAGTGAAAATTCTTTTAAAACCGCGTTTAGCCGAGGACATGTCATAGCGCTAGGGAAACATCGTGAAGGGAATTTGATTTAATAGTTATACGAGCGAGGAAGAAATTACTTCTGGAATTTCCTCGACACGGACGAATGTATTTGAGTATCGAAGTTTTGAGTTGGGTAACCAATCATTTTATCGAATTTCATTTTAACGAACGCTATTTTCTACTGAAACTATCATGTTTTCAGAATATCCTAAACACGAATTATGTAGGTTAGGTTAGGTTAGACTTAATGAGTACCAAAAAAAAACCCATGAGTGTTTCTTTTTTACTGGTTTCCTAAGAAATATTTTCTTCGAAAGAAAGTACAAACCTAGTTGTTCATAATATCTACAACATATTCAAAACTCGTAAAAATCGGACTTGGTTTCGAACGAGATACGGTACCGCATTTTGTATGGAAATTTTCAACCTCACAATCATATTATAAATGCAATCCCAATTCTAAAGACCTAGAAGACCACTGTGCATTTGTAACCGACTACAAAAAAGGAGAAGGTTCTCAATTCGTTTAAAGATATTTGTTTTTAAAATCAAACAACAATTCAATATCAAATATTTGGTAACCATCATCTAACAATTGCAATGTTTATAATTGGAAGTCAAATCTTGCAACAGATCTGAAGATTCAATACAGAGCAAAAAGCAAAAAAAACTCCGATATTTCCAACAGTGACAGTAACGAGATGGCTTCTGCCGAAGACTTTTTTCAAGCCGCAATTCTATCGAACTCTGCCAATTAGATCGACTGTATTTACATCTACAAGTCTGTTGCAATGGGTGTAATTTAATTTAATTTTCTCAAAAATGTCCGGAAATGTTGACATTACTATACTATCTACATATTGAGACGCGAAGTAGGTACATAGTTTACTGACAGTTCTCGTTAAGAGAATAATAAAAATCTAAATCTACGCGGACGAAGTCACGGGCAGAAGCTAGCAAACAATATATATTTGTAACCATTCGACCATATCGGTTTAATTTCCAACATATTGGAAGAAATGGCAGGTCAAAAAAATCTTTGGATTTTTAAAGTTAAATATCTAATAGACGGGCTACAAACATTTTTATCGACTGACATGACACGCACGAATAATGATGCGTCATATGTCCAGAGAGCATATCAGTTTATTGATTTAAATATGATGGGAAAGTTAATATTGTCATAAGTTATTATTATTTAAATATTGACTCTAAATAAATGTTTTCTAACCCATAATTATTATCATCAACATTATGGACGATACCAAGGAGCTATACAGGGTGTCCCATAATTGACACGTAACCCTGACACCGGAGATAGCCCACCCCTAGACCTACCAAACCAGCCTTAATAGCCCATAATGTTTTTTATTTTTTAAATTTTATCTTCACTTTTGGTGATCTCTTTTACGGTTTTGTTATTATTTTGTTAAGAAATGCGATTCAAAAATCTATGCATTATCATATTGTAAGGTGGTACTACAGAACCCTTCGTATTCGAGCCTGACTCGCACCTGGCCAGATTTTTGTCTCCATTCATTTAGTACCTATAAAATCGTAGTAAAAAACCCACGTTTTTCTTGTTCATCAAACTAAAATAAAGACAGTATCGCTCAGACTTTCCTCAAAAGATTTTTAACGTGTTTAAGGAGCCATTCGCAAAAAATAAAAGAGATAATTAAATCTAGAGTAAATCATCAAAGGCATTAATATTCTTCCGACAAAATTGTTTGCGAGACAAAATTAATTACAACGAGCAAAGACTACGTATATAATATAACCAGCGGGAAATCTGGGAATTGTAAGGAATAAGTATGTTATTTAATTAATAATAGATTGACTTGACTGCAGTGGCCATGATTTAGGGAAATAGTTGAAGACTAGATAAAAAAAGAGTTCTATAGGCAATATTGTATTAGTCATTCAATCATACGGCTAATTTTTTCAACAAGTTTTTAAAGTTGTAGGTTATTCTGTAGCTAAGCCCACCCCACTCTGGGATTACAGGCGTGAAGGTTTGTATGTATGTAAAACACCTATTCTTGAAATTTCCCCATTAATGAATCTGTTGGTTTGTTAGTTCTATCTTCACGTTTTAACACCTCAACTTGAAGCGAAAAGTACTGAGATCAGTTATAAAACGTAAGCCTTTTTTAACTTCAAAAGGTGAACCTTGGTATCGTAAATTCCTAACCCTTGTTTTGGTAGTTATGTGAGTTTTCTGTAACACCCTCTCTCTATCTAAGGATAAAAACCAAATTAAAAAAAAAAAATACTTTCTTCTGGAGTTTCTTGCGGTGCTTCTTCTCCGCGATGATGATCTTGTCCGAAGTAGTTCACTCAATGTTACCGACGTGTCACCTATTTACGTCATGTGGCCTATTTACTGAATAAATATTTTGAATTTTGTTTTTTTTTTGTATTGCCTAGTTTTAAAGATCTAAGCGTACATACAGAGGGACAGACGGCGGGAAGCAACTTTATTTTATACTATGTAGATGTAAGATTCCCCTTAATTAGTCGAACGTGGGTATTTTCAACTGACACATGCAACGTTAAAACAGCTTAGAAAATGATAGAAAAATATTCGTAGAATCCGGTGGCGCGCCGCGCTAACTAAATATTATTTCTAGATAAGTATTGCCGGGAAACCTTTGTTCTGTGACTGGGGTGGCCATGATTACAGAACATGTAGGACATTTGGGCTCGGAAACCGGAAAACACCGGTTTACGAACCGGTTAATTGAAAAACCGGATTTTTAACAAAAAAAAACCGATAATCAAAATTATATAGAGATAGAGCGACGCATGCTAACTCTTTTACACACTAGCTCCGATTTTATTGATTGTACACGTTATACGTCACTCGAATTCGACTGCGTAGCTGGATGGGTGGATCATTCTTCCGTGTGAGTCTGAACTTAACCAGTTAGTACAGGTTTATACCAGTTTTTCATTTTCGTTATCCTATTTACCGGTAACCTATAAAAAACGATTTGTGTAAGGTTCACCCCTAATATTTATATATTATATATCATCTATGTCAGCGCCTCCAGCGTCAGTTACGGCAACTAATTCTGATAGAGCAATCATCGTGCTATCGAAGTAACTCAGTCCGTTATTACATATGCCTGCCAACTTCATCCCAATGCACTTCAGTTCCCAGGCATATCACTCGCCTAAGGCCTTAACATGACTGACACAAGGATAACTTATCCCTAAGTTTGCTTCTATTTAACTAGTGACATAAGAAAGGGATGCATTGAGAGTAAGGTTAATCTTGAGGCAGTTATGTTAGGGTCGAGGGATGGAGATCTCTTTATTGCTTAGTTTTCCTACATTGGAGATATGACCATAAAAATAAAGCAATTTTAATGAATTCAATAACTATACGATGCAGTCTCATACTTTGTAACTGACATCAAATAAAAGTAATAATAAATAAGAAGAGAAGATTTGTATAATAAAAAAAGTACAAAACGTCAACATTACAATGAAAGATTAAATAATCGCGAGATAAGATTGTAATTTATTTTGATTATGGATATGTTACAATTACAGGGCCTGTTATTCTACTGGTTAAAACCATATTGCCTTTGACTTGTTATCTTATTCTCAACGTTACGATAGCTCTTATTTACTAGACAGTAATGGCGGCCGAGTTAAAAACCATACCATAGCATGGCAAAGGCATTATGATTTTACCTAGCAGAATAGAGAGCCTGGTATTACAATTTGTCCGACATCTTTTTTTTAAATACCGGTCATATTAAAACGGACACTAAACGCAAAGCAAATAGTGAAATGCAATGATAACCGGTTTTACCTAATTTTTAACCGATAGTCAAAATACCGGTTTATAAATAGACGTTATAGACTCAGTAATCAATCCGACTTCAACCGCTTACCACACCAGACTGTGATATCAGATAACGTATTCTACCCCTCACTCTAGCATGTTTGCAGGTTTTAAACAGCTCAGAAAACAGCTGCTTTATTTCACACTTCAAACACTGCTTATGAAATGTTGACGTCTTCCAGTTCAGGGTTTGCATTTGCAATTGTTGTACAATTTCTACTATAGGTTTCCATTTTTTCTTTTATCCTAATCGTGTAATTAAATTTATGAGACCTATTTCCAACAATGAACTTATTTGAATTGCCATAATGATCTTAGTTATCTGCAGACCGATAAAGCGTTATTATTAATGTGCTAATTGGATTCTAAAAAAGTATTTTTTTATAAAACTTTGGAATACGTGAAGACAATGACTATTAAAAATCTGACGAATACATGATCTGGGTAACAGGATCTTCGCTACGTTAGCAATCTTCCAAATTTGAACTCGTAAGTTTTTAGATAGTCAGCAACAAATGCATGTTGAAATATATTTTTTATGACACCGGATTGTAAGCAGCCCATAAAATATGTTAATAGAGAATTAGTATTAAAAGACGACTAGTCCCTCTTTTTTTTAAATCATGGTCACCCCCTCGCAAAAAGTTTAGCTCAAAGGGGCAATTTCTAGTTCATTTCATTCCGAACAAAACGTCTTTGCAGTTGTTTTAATATTTTACTCTTTGAATATGTAATTCTGAGCAATCCCATTACAGAAGTTCTTTGTAGAAGAAATTGCTTGAAATAATGATTTGGCTCTTGTTAGAACTAAGTTTTTCATACGGCTTTTATTCTGCACGACGATTTGTTACAGTACGAATTGAACAATAGGCGTTTAGTAATTGAAATATCGGATTAAAGTGAACTATTAAAGGTGGCAGATGGATGTATGCGGCGCAGGGCCGGTCCTTGAGGCAAACCTTGTAACAAACAGTTAAAAAACATTTTCTGAATAGCTATAAAAATAGCAAAACGGAATTTTACATGGAGATTATGGCGGACCTGTTACATGACGTCACAGTGCATATCGGGTCTCTCTTTCTAATCGCTGTCTAATTAGCAGTTAAAAATCCTTGTAACATCCGTATTTTTTGCCCGATTTATATTTTAACTAGAGGACGCCCGCGACTTCGTAAGCGTAGAATTAGTTTCCCGCTACTCCCCCCATTTCTTCCCGTTGGGGGTCGATTTTAGGAAAATCCTTTCTTAGTGCTCACTTCCATCATGAAAGGAACCCCTGTACCAAATTTCAAGTTTCTAGGTACAGTAGTTTCGGCTGTGCGTTGATATATAAGTCAGTCAGTTTTTCCTTTTATATATATAGATTTGACTTTCGGTGATTTCTTTTACTGTATTTTCATATTTGGTTGAGAAATCCTAGTTGTATTTTTACCATAAACTGAACGACTATCGTGTCGTAATCGGATCGTGTAAAGCAGCTCAAGTTAAACACTCCATTCATTTGGTACTGATAACCTTGTGTTGACAAACCATACCAACAACGGCAGGGTTTAATTTGTGATTCCACGAATCCATACAGCACTATTCAATTACATTCTAGTTAAGTCAATACTAGCTTTATAGTAGGGGAGCCCACGACACTAAACCTAGTTCGATAAGACTATCGGATGATATATATGTATATATATTTACTCACGTCATTAATGGGGGAACACGAAATGGCAATACTGCAATGCGAGAAACCTGGCAAAGCTTTTTTTTAGTTATAAGTCCGATTTATAAATGCAGCAGTGGTTTTTCTTACACAGAAATTGATGATCTTTCAGATGAGCTTTGGTTTTTTGAGGAGATCGATTATATTAGATACTTAAGTACGAGGTGTCGCTTATCAATCTTATCATGCTGCTTCCACTGGGCCAAGCAAATACATTGCATGTAATTATTAACCAGTGTATATTTATTATAAACGCATAACAATTTTAAGAAATACGCCACAATACTCAGGTCTACTGGGTCTACATCTCCAAAATGACCATAACCAAAACAAATGTTTTTCAAATAAAGCATAACTCACAAAGCACACGGTGTCTATCTGACATCCGTTTTCAAATCGAGTAAACACTGGCATGCAAGAATGCTGAACGTACCAAAAAAAACAAAATCCATCCGGAACGGCAATCCAAAAACAACACAACACTCTTTTAAATTAAAACACACGCGAAACCACTGTTAATGAATTTAAATCATTTAAAAATCGAACGTGAATCACCACGCATCACGTCCGAGCGCGAAACCAAAGCAAACTAACCTAAAAGATTCTAAAAGCTGCGTTCCGAACATAAAATTTGACCGCCAATAAACGCTCATGCATCGAAGAAACCCGTGAGTTCGAAATTTAAAATGACTGCAGCCGGGCAATCAAAAATCAATCCGATTTCAATCTTATATCGTTTGTCTAGAGGTCCTTTACAAGTTTGACAACTGAATGATAAAATTGTAAATGTGCCTAGTAGAAACGGAACGCATCCTTTGCATTGTATTTTCTACCTGCGCTTGGTCCCTTTTTTTCTCGACGGCCAGCCACGTGTAGGCCCCTTTTACAAGCTTAAGTATGCACTTGTAAAATAGAGGGGTGTTGTAATACTTTTGACATAGAGTTCATAATCAATAAATTTAAAGGTAATCAGTAAGTGGTTTATTAATCGCAAACTATCAAAGATGGCCCCACTTTTCCGCGGTGTAGGAATCAATCAAGTACAGTTGGAATTCCTATAAATTCTCGGTATTAAAAACAACTGCTCAAGCAATCGTGTTGCATACACGTTCTTTTCTGAGAATTGCATCAACGTATGCAGTTATTGAAACGGGCAAAGGTATTCCAACGGTAAGAAAGATTGTAAAATATAAATTAATTGTCATTTTGCTGATTAACATAACTTTGCCGATTAAAATTTCTGGAAATCTTGAAATAATTGCTTCATAAAAAGAATTGCCGGTAAGGATTCAATTCGATTAACCTAACGGTGTAAAGAGGGAGATGACATCTGTATTGCTATGTTCTTCAAGATGAGACAGTAACAACTTTAAAAGCGTTAGAAATATTTGTTAGACTCCGACAAGGTGGCCGTATCTTGTGGCTAGACCAACAAGATGAATCTAACTGCCGCACTCAGAGACATCAATTAAACTTAATGCTTGTCTTATTCTATTGCTGTAGCGAAGAAAGTGACAGCACCAACTTTAATCAAGCATTAAATTAAATTGACGTCTCTAAGTGCGGCAGTAAATGTCGATCTTGTATGGTATAGTTTATATTAGTATATTTACTTGTCTATGTAATGTATTTTGTTAACGTAGTTTTTTTCTTTTTCTCGGATGCATGTGCTAATTGTTATTTTGTTTTATTTTGTTAATTGTCTATCCTCTTGCATTCCTTACTTATTCAACACCAAGTTTAACTGGAAGAGATCCCATATGGGGTAAGTTCGCCTATGTACATTGTCTCTATATCGATGCAAATACGTCTTGTAATATTTTATGTGCAAGAGTAACCATACATAGTGGACAATTTCTACTAGTTTGTAACTGCATCCCATTGAACAAAACTTATATAATTACAGTTATCACAAACATTGCGCATGTCCAGTTAAATCCGGTTTAATCCGAGACGAAGTTGAGTTATGTTTGCAACTGTGTAAGTTGTGGTTCGAAGTTAGCGAGACATGGTTGCAACTGTTGCATTATTCGGCGACATGCGCGACAAACGTGTCGACGAGCTCAGAGAATAGTGTATAACGACATTGACGACAAAGTTAGAATAGTTAGTTCGATTTCCGTTATGGGCAAATATGTCTTCAATGAGCGGTGGTATTTGTTTTTTTTATGTGAAAAAGGAGGCAGACGAGCAAGCGAGTCACCTGATGGTAAGTGACCATCGCGACCCATAAACACCCGCAGCACCAGAGGAATCGCAGGTGCGCGTGCGCTGCCGGCCTTTGAGAAAAGAGAAGGCTCGTTTTTTGAAGGCCCCCAAGTCGTATAGGTTCCACATGGATAAGGTGCGTGGCAAGAAGGCGCTCGAGAATCGCACGGTAAAAGACACAGAGTAGCAACATCGCTGCATTAGCAGTGGATCCAGATTTTTGAGAAGCCCCTGTTTGTTGACACATCGTGCAGCTCTGTTCTGAATGCGTTCAAGTGGAAGAAGTTGATATCGTGCTCCAGCCCAAATATGGGAGCAGTATTCCATGTGTGGGATTTGTTCCTGAGATCTGAGAGACGACTAACAAGCACACAGGCCACTTAATGGTAAGTTGACTTCAAAGCCCGTGGATTTCCAATCTCACGATAATAAAGTAATATGGTCTTACCCAGCAGAATACAGCCCCTGTAGTTATTCCGTTTAAACAACTATTGCATTGTTAAGTAAAATGTCTAAATAATCTATCAATCAATCTTCCGGGGCGCCAGTTACACCGTATAACTTTTCAATTTACATTTGCATCGTAAGTGAGTGAGTGAGTGAATGAATGAGTGAGTAGGTGAGAGTCGCTCGAAAATGCAACTTCTTAATCCGCTTCACGGTTCAGACGAGCTCGGGCGTGCGTTATACGGATACGAATCTAATTAAATTAATAATGTTATTTAAACCCATACGAATATTCATACGGGGTGAACACCATAATATCCCTATAAATAAGTTATTGATTTCTTATATAGTTTTTGATTCAATCGGTGTGGTGCCGGGTTTAGAATGTTGCCACTCCATGTCTTCCCGTGGATGTCGTAAGAGACTAAGGGACTAAAGGCTGTGTAGCGCTGTTGCAACCTGTCACTAACACACTGGATATCATCTTAGCCTGGTTGTGCAAAATGTGGTCACAGAATTATCAACAAGTTTTTGGAGTCATTGGTGAGTCTGTGGCTCTGCCTACCCCATTCTGGAAATGAAGGCGTGAGTTTATGTTATGTGTTATGTTTACTATCGATACCATAAATATGCCCAAAAACATAGTTGGCCATGTTAATGGAGTTTATTTAGGTATGTATAAACGTAATGATTAAATTGAGAATAAAAAGACCACCATTTACAACTTATTTTTTTAAGTTATGTTATGTCACATGATTCAAAGTAGAAATTCTTCACTTTGTTAAAATTGTGAAGTTAATTGAAAGTTAATTACTTAGAGATAAATAAGAACAAAAATCTAAAAGATATTTATATATTTAGTAAATAAATTGCTTTAGCCAAAATCTTTGGCAAATCTCATAATAAGATTCGTTAATAATGCTCGATATTATAATCTATTGTTCACACAGCAAATAATGTGAATCAGGCTTCTAAACGAAGTATTTCCAAACCACGATGTTACGGCCTAATATAACGTATAAAGAGGTCAAGGAGCTAGCAGAGAGGAGAGAAGATTGGAAATGAAATTACTCCACCGACAAGAGCAAAGCTCTTAAATTAATAGAGAGAGAGAGAGAGAGAGAGAGAGAAACAGAGAGAGTGAGAAGTTGTAATGACCAGAGTCCACTAAAAAACAGATATTCAACACCTTAAAACATTTTGATACTTACCTTAAATTATAACCACTTAAACACTTGTTTCAATACTTTTTCATAACGTTACGCTACGGTGTGAGAGCCACCCTGGAGTAAATTGCACGGTTTCAGCGGTGTAAACGACTTGGTAAATTATAAAGTCTTTCAGACGTGCATTACAAGCTCGTGGAATATTCCTAGTTTAAAGAAGCTTGTGGAAAGGCCTTTGAAAAGTATGTTCCACACCAAACACTACTATTTGCTTATAAAAACTAAATTTTTACACAAGATCGTAAAGATTCTATATTTTTTGTTCAATTCTTCAATTTTTCAACTATATCTATGTAAAATAACTAATCTATAGATAAAATGGCGTCTCCTTCTCTCAGAGCTGATATCTCTTAAACGGCTTAACCGATTTCCATGTAACCTAGTTAAAAACCAAATCGGCTAAACGAGCTTTCTTTAAAAAAAAAACTGCATCCAAATCGGTCCATCCGTTTGGGCTACACATACACAGATACACAGACAAACAGACACACTCATACAGACAAAGACCCTCTTTTTGTTGGGGGTAACAACATTACAAAAAACGTTCAATTTTTTTGTGCTATGTTTAAAAAGTCTCAAGGCTTATTGAAAATCTTAATTCAAATCTATAAGAGGGATAAAAAAACACACAGACAAGATAACTTTCTAACAAAAAGGTGGTAAAATACGACAATCCGTGATCATTGTTTTAATTTAAAATAAGAACAACCACAGACTCTTTATCTATATATATAAAAGGCAAAACTGACTGACTTATATGTCAAGGCACGGCCGAAACTACTGTACCTAGAAACTTGAAATTTGGTACAGGAGCACTAAGAAAGGATTTTCCGAAAATCGACCCGGAGTAGCGGGAAACTAATTCTACGCGTACGAAGTCGCGGGCGTCCTCTAGTCCTGTATACAAAGTCAGCATGACGTATAACATTCTTAATAGCAACAGAAACAAGTATTTATGACAAATTAAAGCTCAACTAACTGTGACATGCACTAAACTTCGCTAATGAGTTTCGGACTAGCAAATTACATCATAAAAGTTAGTATTAGCCCGCGTTGGGAGTTGGTCTAAAAACAGATAGGTACACTACCAACTACAAAGCATGGTCTTAATTTATAGTTAAGTTTGTCGCCTATATAAAGCTAAGCTGATTTCAAGTTAATTTGGAATGAAATAAAAGTGCTTTTTCAACATTACAAAAATTTGCCATGTTTAATATATGGACCATAGTTATTTTTAATCTGCGCTTTTCCTGAGTATTGGTTTTTTTCTAGGTTTTCGTAGTCAACAAGCAAACCTTATAGTTTCGACATGTTCGTCTGCGAAAAAGTCGGGTTTAACAATAAAATGATTAATTGTTTTTTTTTCACGGAATTTTCCTTAGCGACAATTAGTATGAGTAATCTTTCCGATAGACGAACAACTTTCTATAATAAAAGATATAAATGCACCTTTTAAAGTTTGACTTTTGGGTACCTATTATTTTATCGAAACACTTTTCATCGAACGTATCATTACGCAGAATTTTCATTTCATCGAAAGGCATTTCTCACCGCATGCGTATTTTTTTTTTGATTTAGACCATTCTAACCAAACCTAACCTACGTAATGTTTAAGATATCCTGAAAACATCTTGGTTTCAGCAGAAACTACCGTTCGACAAAATGAAATTCGATGAAATGATACAATCGAGGAAGTGAAATTCGCTAAAATGATGGGTCACCTTGACTTTTATATGAAAAACGCATGGGTGCTCAATACCTTTGGCCAAGGCTCTACTATCCACATTTTGTCATGCGATAAACGCAGCCACATTAGGCCCACAGGTGAACATGAATAGCTGAGTTATATCGCTTTAAGTGGACGCCTGCCACAAAGTGTAGCCTAAAAGCCGGTCCACCTAGACTGCGACAGACAAATTAGATAACACTGACGCAGACAAAAGCTACTGGAAATGCCAGACTTTAGGCGTTTGCAGAAGCCAAAACCGCACACTCTATTTCAATTTGTTTTGGCCAATCTTATATTTCAGAGAAGCCAAAATACAATTACTAAAAATCTGAAAAATATCTTAAGATATATATTCATCATCATAAACTCACGCCTTCATTCCCAGAGTAGGGTAGGCAGAGCCACAGACTCACCAACAACTCCAAAAACTTGTTGATAATTCTGTGACCACATTTTGCACAACCAGGCTAAGATGTTATCCAGTGTATTAGTGACAGGTTGCAAACCCATCGCCTAATAGCACTACACAGCCTTTAGTCCCTTAGTCGTCTCTTACGACATCCACGGGAAGACATGGAGTGGCAACATTCTAAACCCGGCACCACACGGCATATCGGCGGTATATTTTAAATTAACATATTTTATTACGAATTTTATAGGAAAACTATCAAGACTAAGTAGATTTGATAGGTTCCTGAGATTCAGAGGCTCTAGTGTATTTTTACATACACAAAAATGTCTCTATCGCGTTTGCGTTTCTCGTATAAATAACATGGTCACTTACGGGATCGAGACGGTTTGCCAACTTACAGTCGAGATACAGGCGACTAAAGTGTTTATCTATATATATAAAAGGCAAAACTGACTGACTTATATGTCAACGCACAGCCGAAACTACTGTAGGGTGATAGAACCAGTAATGAACAAGGACCAATGATGGACACTTGATTCTTATGGTACAGAAGATAAGGGTTATTCATTTATTTTGAGACAATCAATTTGTAACCTTATGATATTTGAATTATGAGTTAAGTGTCCATTATTGGTGCTTTTAGCTAAAAGTGTCCATCATTGGTGGCGTCACCCTACCTAGAAACTTGAAATTTGGTGCAGGGGTTCCTTTCATGATGTAAGTGAGCACTAAGAAAGGAATTTCCGAAAATCGACCCGGAGTAGCGGGAAACTAATTCTACGCGTACGAAGTTGCGGGCATCCTCTAGTACCTAATAAAATCATCTAAAACAGCACCAAATAGCTTTTAATAGAGAATTAGTTCATAACTTGTTGTTTTTTGAGATAGTTGTTGTATAGTAACGGCTTAAGAACTCTACACTGAGCATGGCAGACATATTTTTGGCCGGTTTTTTTTTTATTGAGTTAGAGCGAGCGGAGATGTCGGTAGGGAACGTCCTAGACGGACGTACGTCGATCAGGTTCGCGATGTTCTGAATAAGGGCCAAATCAAAAGCACCCGAAACCGACGCACGTGCATGAAGAGATTGGTGAATGTCTTACACGCTCACCTGTTTTTAATGTGCAGGTCACCAAACTATGAATTTCCTTTAAGGTGTCAGTTGGTAGCTGACTGCACGTAGCAGAAGCAGACGACGTGTCGTCGCGACACTACTGGTTTCTATGTATTTCTATGAAATTCCCTCCGCAGCTAGCGACACGAAGCTGCGACGCGTCTCCATAGAAATACATAGAAACCACAGCAGCAGACGACGTGTCGTCGCGACACTACTGGTTTCTATGTATTTCTATGAAATTCCCTCCGCAGCTAGCGACACGAAGCTGCGACGCGTCTCCATAGAAATACATAGAAACCACAGCAGCAGACGACGTGTCGTCGCGACACTACTGGTTTCTATGTATTTCTATGAAATTCCCTCCGTAGCTAGCGACACGAAGCTGCGACGCGTCTCCATAGAAATACATAGAAACCACAGCAGCAGACGACGTGTCGTCGCGACACTACTGGTTTCTATGTATTTCTATGAAATTCCCTCCGTAGCTAGCGACACGAAGCTAGCGAAGCGTCCCCATAGAAATATGTACATAGAAACCACAGCAGCAGACGACGTGACGACACGTTGTCCGCTGCTGCTGCGTGCAGTCGGCTACCAACTGACACCTTTAAGTACCTTAAGAGGAAGAATCGGGTTAATGTATTTATACACTTTATTGTGCTTAAAACAATAGGATATGCTTCGACCCCTATAGGATCTTTTATGCAATTACCCTCTTACACATTCAAGCTGTCACAGGCACAATAACAATGTGAAAAATATTGTAATTTTATTCTTATCGACAAAAGCGGAGACGCTTCCATCTCTCTAAGTCCCGCCACGTCCGTGCCGCACTAATGAATCTACACTCGTATAACTGAATCGCAAATTCGACCAGTTAGCAATATTCGCCAATTATAATAGACTCAACTTTTACAGTTCTGATTCACTTTAAACCTAGCGTTTAGTGGGAAAAGCGTTAGGTGGAATAACTTTTAGTAGTTATCGTTAGGACAGTACGAGTACGTTGCAGAACATTTCCAGATTTTCGGAAATTTTCTCAAGAATATACCTATTGAGAATTTAAACAGTTGAGAGAATGAAGAATATTTACTTTATAGCACAAAATAAAACGTTTAGATTCACTTCGTCCACATTCCCATTTCGTTCAGATTCCTAAATCGTCAGCAATCCCATTTCGTCCACAGTCAATTCCCAATTCGTCCACTTCCTATTTTGACAAAATTCCCATTTCGTCCATATTCCCATTTTGTTCACATTCCCACTTCGTCCACTTCCTATTTTGTCAACATTCCCATTTCGTCCATATTGAAGCTGTGAAAAAAGTCTAAATTCTATTGAAATTTGTATTTGTATTTTAATGGGAATGTTGACTAAGTGGGAATGTGAACGAAGTAGGAATGTGAACGAAATGGGAATGAGGACGAAGTGAGAAAAGGACAAAATGGGAATATGGATGAAATGGGAATGTTGACGAACTGGGATTGTGGACGAAGAAGGAACGTGAACGAATTGGGAATGCGGACGAAGTGAATCTAAACGAAAATAACATTGCGTACAAAACCCCGACTTAATGCTACAACCATTTAATACCAGTCAACCTACATCTTTAGCGAAAAATCAAAACATGCATCAACACTTTTAGCTTCGCCCTGTTAAATTATGTTAATTTTATGCACGCTAGACACCCCAACAGTGGGCAGGGCACCGTTTAATCCCACCAGCCCCCCGATTGCTCAACAAACAGCCGTAATGAGCCCTGTCGGGGAACCGAACGGAACACACACGATCTGCATTTTACATAGGAATGCCATTAATTCGGCGTGTAGAAGCGCGTTTAGCAGTTGAATTGTTGGCTTACAGTTATATGTTAATATATATATTGTACATATATAGTATAAAATAGACATTAGTTTGGGATGCCACTTGCGTGGACACCCTTGCGCCGTCACACCTTCCCGGAACAAGTACTAGGGCTGGTATCGCGGCAGAATCAGCGGAGACCCTCAAAAGGCGCAAATACAGTCAACTTGATAGAAGTCACATATTTGAGGCTTTTGGGGTCGAAACTTTAGGACCGTGGGGACCAGGGACACATCGTATTTTTAAAGATGTGTCAAAGATGTGTTTTATATCTTAGGCTTAAGACACATCAAACAAAATACAGTTATCTCTTATTAAAGCCATTTTTTATGTATCTGTATGTCTGTATGTTTGTCTGAACCTGGCATCGTAGCTTCCAAACATTTTTTTTTTAAAGAAAGCTACTTTAATCGGCATTGTTTCATTACAATCGGTTGAGCCATTTAAGAGATATCAGCTCTGAAAGAACTGATCGCCACTATGTCAGGGATTTGTGTCATTTAAAACATGCTATATCAGTACGGTCACAGACTTTAATTGATGAACCAGTATAGAACTTCGTCGCATAATACCTACGATTAAATCTTATGTAATTTCTATCTCGTCACTTGACGCTGTCATTATGACAAGGTTCTATGGTGGATCAACATTTAAAGTACGTTGAAGGTACGTACGGAATTGAGTATTTTTTATGAGCAAGCAAAGCCGCAGCAAGTCTAGTATTTTACCTAAAAAAAACCCCGCTAAACATAACCAAAACTCCCCACCAACCCTAACACAGTCCATATTAAAAACTCCCCAAACTTATGCCTATGTCCGACTTTCCCCCATATTCCTATAATTAATTCGTCCCACGCGACAACGGTCCTTCTGAATATTTAGCAGTCCACAGCTGGGCGTTGGGACGGAACCCGTTTTCATATTATGATACACTGTTTCCTTCGGGTGACAGCTTGTTGACATGTGAAAAAAAAATTGGAGAACTTGTATGGTAAGTCAGACTGAGTGAGTTGTTTAAGCTTTACTTTACTTTACATAAAATAAAAAAATAAAGGTTTTGCCAAGAAAATTACATTTATACAAGGAAACATAATAAATGCGTGTGCGCACCAGCTTACACACACACTTTTGTGATTTAGTTTTAGTTATGTGTGCGCACATGTAATAAAAGTTCGTATGTTTTCCCTTGCTAAACAAAGGGTTTTACCTATTTAGAGAGTAAAGTTCTCTACGATTAGAATCAATGTAAGAATTGTTTTTAAACCATAAGAAATAAATACACACACATAAACTCACGCCTTCATTCCCAGAGCGGGGTAGGCAGAGCCATAGACTCACCAACAACTCCAAAAACTTGTTGATAATTCTGTGACCACATTTTGCACAACCGGGCTGACGTTATCCAGTGTATTAGTGACAGGTTGCAAACCCATCGCCTAACAGCACTACACAGCCTTTAGTCCCTTAGTCGTCTCTTACGACATCCACGGGAAGACATGGAGTGGCAACATTCTAAACCCGGCACCACACAGACAAAGACAAACAAATAATAAGTCTCTCAATTAATATTGCGACGCGAAACGCAAATATTTAGGAATAGATCACCAACTTTAAAAAAACATTTTTTTAAATTTAAATATTTTTACTACAAAACAATGTCACTATTAAAGATGTATTTAGATAAATAAATAAAATAAATGAATATCAGGGGACAATGTCACACCAATTGACCTAGTCCCAAACTAAGCTCTAGGCTTGTACTATGGGTACTAGACAACGATAAACATACTTATATAGATAAATATATACTTAAATACATAGAAAACATCCATGACTCAGAAACAAATATTAGCGTTCATCACACAAATATCTGCCCTTACCGGGATTTGAACCCAGGACCGCTAGCTTCGTAGGCAGGGTCACTACCAACTAGGCCAGCGCGTCGTCATTAACGTCGGATTTAACGTTATTTTCCTTTAGGCTCCCACCGAGACAATGAGAACACTGCTGCCCACAGACAAGGGTAGACGGTAATGGTGGTACTACCACCAGACGTGAAAGTACTACCACCTAACACTATAATTAATAATCAATGAATCACAGTTAGGGCCTGTCGTTTGATCAGTACTTAAACTAAGTAATTGTTAAAAACCTAATGGTTAAATCTCAAGGAAATGTATCAAATTTTCGATTCCTTTTTCGAATTTTAATAATTAGTTGAGTTAACTAATGATCAAAAAACGGGCCCTTAACCCTTGATAAGGCAGAGGCTCGTTACCCACATTACAATAAGCTGAAATTAAACTTTACTACCTACATTTTATGATACTATTTTAATTGTATTTTAGCTTAAATATAACATCATCTATTATTACTCTTTAGCGACTTGCGATTCCATGACTGTATTTCATTTAGGGAATGCAATTTAACCGTTTTTGTATCAAAATAACCGGTTAAAACCGGTTAAAACCGGTTATTTGCCTTCCCTAATTTTATTTTGGTCTAGTATTTATACTTAACGGGGCCTTAATAAGCTAACGAAACCGCAAAACCCAGACCCACCCAAAACACGAGTTAACTATTAACTACTTGAATATTTTAACTCCCAAACACTAAACTACTAAACTGAATTAACTAAACTCGATTATTTCGAACAAAAGCGCACCGCCAGCTACCTAAGGGCGCAGTTTCAAGGAGCGAGTTCAAACTCGCCAGTTAACTTGTACTTGCTACTTGCTACCTATGTTGGAAGAGGCTGTAAATTTACAAGCCAGTTTACACGGATCAAGAGGCTACTGGAATCGGGAAATCCGATATAAGTTAAGACAGTAAAGCACCTAAAGTCTATCCGTTGTAATAATCAACGCACGATAGCTAAAGTGTGCTTAAAATATACTTTGGACTTGTCTTTCATGGTGACATTTGAATTTGACAGAAAGTGATAAAGCTACTGTAATTAAAATTGGTTTATTGCCCGTTTATGAATACGGAGTTTGCCGTAAAAGCGTAAAAAACAGACAGACTAACAGATAAAGTTACTTTCAAGCAAACTTAAAATATAAGTGATCAAATTCAGTTTTTTCTAGATAATTGGGTGCACGGCCACACCGAGCCAAGTTCATGATTGTATCAGTTAATAGTTTTTATAGAGCTAAAATTAAACTTGGCCTGTTTTAAATTATAATGTACTTTCTGAATTTATGTAAGATTAGTTTGTACCCATGACTTCGTCCGCATAGAATTCAATTTTATTATTTTTATTCATAGGAAAACTTAAAAAAATCCGGAATGAAAAGTAGCCTCTGTGTTAATCCAGGGTGTAAGCTATCTCTGTTTTCATACAAATCCGTTTAGCCGTTGCAGCGTGAAAGATTAACAAAAACACACTAACTTTCTCATTTTCGTAGGCTTTGCGGCCCATAGACCTTGGCAATCTTAAGCGAATCGGTGAAACTGCAAAACCGTGAAGTAACACTTTAAACAACGAGCAAAATGCACCTTTTTATTAGGTATGTAAGGTTTATTTTGTTTCAAAATAAATTTGTTAGTTACGCAATTTAGCAGTTTCACCCACGAATTGCGTTGAGGAATTACTATTTCCTATATCTATATGCAATAGAAGCCTTTGACTCTTTCTACATACTGTTCCTACCGTATAACCCCAAAAAAAAAATTGTGGCCAAAACCAGGGAAGTAGGTAGGTACCTATAGGAAAGCAAGATTATGGCCAAAACCCCTTCTTTTGTAGTATGAAAGAAGAAAAATCGTTCATAACAAGGGGCATTGGTGTTTTTAGCCGGTGCGAGCCCGGCAGTACCTGGGCCCTCCATTCCCAGGTCTCCGGAAGGGATTTTCGTCTCTGCCCCTTTCAAATGTAATTTTCAATATCCTGCTAACAAAAGCAAGGACTTAAGACTTTGGCCCTTCAGGTGACAACCCACAAAAAAAAAGTATGAAAGAAGGGTCTTTCCTGCTGAAGGAAGGGAGTTTTAGCTATAATATTGCAGTCTTAAGAATTTAGTTTTGAGATTGTAAAATTTATATGGGTCTCAAATTCCACTTACAATCAGGTGGCATAAGCCCTCGTTGGACTTCTCCATGCAAAAAATAATTAAAAACCCCTAAATAACTCCCACACAAGTCAAGTCATACACCACAAAAGTTACATACATATAAAGTTATTTGACTATAATGTCTAATCTGCGTGGTATTGGGGATAAAACGGGTTCAAAACTTCTTAAGCACATGTTACGCAAATCCTCATAACTGCAAAACTGTGCTGTTTAAAAAAGAACCATGTTTCAACCACGCAAAGTTCAATTTGCAATAATATAGTTGGTATTTATGATGTTTTGTGTAAAGATAGTCGATTTGTAACACCAAAAGTTTAGAAGCTACGTTGTTGAACCTGAAGAGAACCTTCTGTGGTTTGTTTAAGGGTGCTATTGCTGTTGGATAAGGTCATCAATTGAAGTCAGTTTGGTTTTGGTTTGTTGCGTCATATCTTATTGGAGATAGCGTCAACTAATTATTTAGGGGAAGTTGTATGGGAAACTGGTGATACAGAATAATTGATATTTGTCGAATCATTTGTTAATATATTTATTATTATATGAAATTTCAGGGGACCATCTTTTGCAGTTAAGGACTTAATTGAGACATGAGATGTATCGTTAACTTTCTCGCATTGTGTAGGGTCAATTCATACAATCAAATGGTTAATTTTCATTACACAAAAAAAAAGATTTTAAATTGAGTCCTTAATTAACTACATTCAACATTTTTCAAATTCGCCCACAAATTTCGGCGACTCACAATATTTTTAACTAAAGCCCAGCTTCAGATGGACTGGCCTAACCTACCATTTTCAAAAAAGGTTTTTTTTGCCGTTTTGAATGCAATTATTTGGAACCCTACAAAGTGACAAATAAAAATACATTCAACTTTCATACATACATAAAAATCACTACTTACTCTTATCACGCAAATATTTGGCCTTACCGAAGATTGCCGACCGCTATTTCCAAAAGCTGGGCCAAATTATAATACTAAATGTAATGTGTCTCTACCGAAGCCTGATTCAAATTTTTTTCAACGTATTTTTATTTCTGTCGTTTTGTAAAAACGGTAAAACATACAAGCGTTAAATTTGGTACGATTATAGTATAAACCCTGAAGAAAAACAATAAACACTGAAAAATGGTCAAGTGTGAGCTGGGCACGAGCTGATTCGATACGAAATCGGAATATAATAATACCTACTGTGCAGCTGTACGGAACCCTCGATGCGCTAGTCCAGCTCGCACTTGACCGGTTTTTTTTTAATTTATACTATGATTCAAATCCCCCCTATGCCGCTAGTTTGGCCCGTCGGCTGTCACCCCCAGCCGCTCGCCACATTTGGCACAGTCCCAGATCTCATCTCCTACCCCGCCATGCTATTTAGATTTTATCGTAACTCCGTTGGAATTAAATTTAGTGGGATAGGACGCGAACGAAATATTTAGTTATGTTGACTAAATGCATATAAAAGCCTATAGGGTATAAGAGATAAGTGGCGACCACTAACTGCCGCACTCAGAGACGTTAATTTTTAATGCTTGTTTAGTGACGTGCTGTCTTATTCTATTGCTGGAAAGAAAGTAACAGCAGCTACTTTAACCAAGCATTAAATTTAATTGACGTCTCTGAGTGCGGCAGTTAGTGCGGCAGGAAGTAATCGGATGACCTAAGGCCCGTTTATCAAAAGCTTGCATAGTTCGTTCGTTCAAATAGTGTGCCTTGCAACCCTTTGAAGTCGCCGACACCGCTTTGTGCGCGCCGCGGCGGCTTCTTTGTACTAATAGGGAATATGCATGGACTTTTAAATCGCATTAGTCAACAAAACATAAAAATACCGCAAAAGACATCACCAAAAGTGAAATTAAAATTAAAATCGGTCAAGAAATACTGATGATACAAGAACTTTAAACTGCTAATTAGACAGAGAGATCCGAAGTGCATCGGTGACGTCATTGTGCAGTTCGGCCATATAAACTCCACGTAAAATTCTGTTTTGCTAGAAAGAGAACAAATCTTTGTTATTTTTATAGCTATTCAAAAAATGATTTTTGTCACCTGTTTGTTACATGAATCAGCGTTTATTGAAGCTGTACAAAAACATGCACATATTCCCTATTGTGGCGGCACAACAAAGCATGCAAACTATTTGAACGAACGAACTATAACTGATTAGGCTTGTTTCAGATGGTGTTTAGTCATCTTACCAGCGGGCCGATTATGGTCGTGTTTATCGACGTAGATAAGCGATCCGTCACTTTCTGACCAGTATGTTAGTGCGAGAGTGACGGAAGCTTTATCCACCGCGATAAAAGCGACCATAATACGGGCCCAGGAGTTCAAAGCCTGTAAGGGTCTGCTACAAACTGACTGGCTATACGGCCAAACAGATGTTAATTGAATAATACAACTTACAAGTGAAAGTCTCGTTTTAATACACATTGTTGGAAAGAGATAACCGCTTGAAATACAACTTACAAGCGTTTTATAAACGGACCCTACTCTATTTGTGTAGGTCCTTAAGTAAATGCAAACAATCTTTCACCATCCACTATCGTAACCTTTAACCCACCGCCAAGCAGCAGTGTTTACATTGTGTTCCGGTGTGTGGATACGACAACCGGTGAAATTACTAGCATAGAGGCATTCCATCTTAGGCCTCAGGGTTGGCAACGCATTTGCAGTCTCAGGATTGCAGTCTTAAGATTGTAGTCTTGAGAATGTAAATGTCTATGGATCACAGATCCCACTTACCATCAGGTGGCTTGTGTGCTCGTTTTCCTTCTCCATCCATGATCTACCCCAGGGTTGTATAATGAACTGTCAGATCATGCAAAATTTCTAAAAGTCTGAGGTTATTGACTCCTATGACTGGAGCTTGGCAGGTTTTCTAATAAAGTACTAGTAGGCTATACCATAGACCGGATATGATATCGTGTTTATATTTTTCGTACAGTGCAACCATTTTCTTAATAGCGATCGGCAATCTTCGTTTTTCTACGACACACGAGTGACACGTATACTGTCAGAACAGTTGCGAGTGCAAGCGTGATAGCGACAGCCAGCCGAAACCTATTAAGAAGCCGAGAAGCTGGGAATACTGTACTTTCAAAACCAGAAATTCTATGCAGTAAAGCTATCCCCTTCACTCTCAGGATCTTGGCAAGTTTTAACATTGTCTCTGATCTCTTCAAACAATCCCACAGACGTAAGTTACAACACAACCCCCCAAGTATCGTGCACTTATCACAGTTCCAACATCGGCATCTTAATAGCTTTCGGCTTGTCAACGACTGGCGCAGTGCCAAGTGTGCCAAGAGGAGCCATTAGTACGTGTAATGGGCTAGCGTTTTAACTTCGAAGAATGGCATACAAGCAGGGTTACCATAGATAAAAGTCCGGACTTTTTAGTCACAAAATGGAAACATTACTCACTTAGTTACAGTGGTATGATAGGCAATCTAATTCAAAATAAAACCGGACAAATTAAAAAGCCGGACAAAGTCCGGACATGTCCGGACTAATCCGGACGGATGGTAGCCCTAGATACAAGACTCTTACCTACTAGCTTCTGCCCGCGACTTCGTCTGCGTCAATTTAAACTATCGTTATTCCCTTGGGAACTCTTAAATAGTTGTGGTGGTAGAACCTAAATGCAGGGTCCGTCCGAATTGCTATCACCATCTTGTTCATTAACCTACTGCCAAGCAGCAGCGTTCGCCTTGGTGTGTTCCGGTGTGGTATGTTTTGAATTATTTTTATGAAATCGGTCCAAAAATAATTTACTGATATGTTTATTAACATATTCACAAAAATAATTCATAATAGACTCGTTCAAATTTGAGATACCTACAGGGGGTTTCAATGGGCAATATTTTTACTATTGCTGTAACAAAATGTCGGTTAAGTATGCGGTAAAACGGCAAATTTTAATTCATCATCATCATCATCATCATCATCATCATCATCATCGTCGTCGTCGTCGTCGTGGTCGTCGTCGTCGTCATCATCATCATCATCATCATCATCATCATCGTCATCGTCATCGTCATCGTCATCATCATCATCATCATCATCATCATCATCATCATCATCATCATCATCATCATCATCATCATCATCATCATCATCATCATCATCATCATCATCATCATATCAACAGACAGTCGTCTATAGCTAGGGATAACCCTTTCCAAAGGATCTCTACGATATTTTTTAAATAGGGAAATGACAGTTGACACACGGCGACATTTTGCTGCGATTTAGTAGCGATACGGTCGCGATGTTGTTGCTGGCTGTATAAACTCGCACACGTACTTCACAGCTTCGATACAGCCGTGATACGTCCACCCTCCCTCCACTCTTCCTATCGCCGATGTCGCCCAAACAGCCGTGCATTAATAGCGAGGCTGAATTAATTCTTAGAGTCGCGCGGTTGCATCAATGCTGAATTCAAGCAACGCGAAGTCATCGCGATAGTCGCGCGTTTGTATCGATACAATGCGACTGTTTCTCGCTACGCGTCGCTTCTGTCGCGCGTTGCACGCGACCGGCCACATGTCGCGATCGCGTGTTCAACGCTACAAAAAATCTCCGTGTTCCAACTTCCTTCCTCAAAACCTCGACTGCCAATACCTTCTACGAGCGCTAGGGGTTTAGATTAGGTTGACAGAAAGGGACAGAGCTGTGTAACTGCTATAGCTCTGTCCCTTTCTCCCAACTTAAAGTGTAGTTCTTTAGTATGTCATGGTAGCATCCCCTGAACTTAACAAAAGTACACACGTTTAATATAAACAATAATTTGCGTGCGTCCCGAGCCAAATTCGGCTGGCGGCCGGCCAACCCGGCCGCGGTCGGACAGAACTAGGTGGTTAGGCCTAAATTAGTAAATGGGGTAACTTCATATGCGGGATACGCGGATTAGACTAACTATGTTTTAATTGTACTGTCAATTTAGTAATCACTGCGGTATGGTCTAGACGTAATGCACAACGATATGTGACTGAGGTGTCCTTCGGAATCCCTGACAACACACATCGTTCGTCCGAATTATTCGTTGTCATTAATTGACTTTAAGCTGAGTCAGATAACTTTCTATGTTTTCCAAAAATACCTGCGCTTAGGGTTGTATTATAACACAGTAAAAAAAAAACAGGCGGAAATGGCTTTAAGATAAACGAAAATTCGGACAAACGATGCATTAGGACAAATGACGATTAGGGATTCCAACATACCACCACCCAATGAGATTGACATAAGCGGCCGACGCAATATATCGTCAGTTTACGTCAAGTTTTGACAGTTTTCGGAAATCGCTACCTTATGCATCTCGTCTAGACTCCTAGAGCCTCTACTTTGCCTTTATTTTTGTCATGATAAGGCACACACTCCATCTGATAGTAAGTGGGATCTGAATTCATTTGAGACCTATAGACATTCACGTTTACATAAGACTGCTACCCTAAGACAGGAAAATCGTTGGCTATCATGAGGACCAAGGTAAAATGCCTCTATGATAGTTATTTCATTGGTTGTCTTATCCCAACACGAAACACACCTCATTTCTTATTTATGAATCAGGGACAAAATAAAAGACAATGTTACACGAATTTACCTGGTCCAGCCTGGTCCCAAATTAAGCACTTAACTTGTACAGTTACCAGCAATAATATATTATCCAACATTATTTGCAAAAATATCTGAAACGTCATAATTACTAGAGGTATATTATATAAGAGCGTGTCAGTTATTTTTGCGCCCAATGTTGGATATTATTTATGTACCTATGAAAAGGGACCTTATTGTCGATGGCGCTTACGCCGCACTGCGTCACGCGACGTTGTATTTATATCGGAGCATCGTTAATAATGGCGGAAGCGCCATCGACTTTTATTGCTCGTGACTGTATTTACTTATATAGAGAAATACTTAGAAAACATCCAAGATTCGGGAACAAATCGCGCTCAAAACACAATTATTTTCTCTTATGGAACCGAACCTAGGACCTCCAGCTTGACAGGCACTTTACTATGAACTAGGTTAAACCACGTCGTCATAAAGCTAACATTGTATTATCCCCTCTTGCTTTGATATTGTAATAAAGAAGCTGCGTGTCAAAAAGGAATTAATTCAAAATCAATATCAAATTCCACCTCAAGTTTATTAAATTTATTTTTAATTGCCCGCATGTCATCGAACTTCATAAAACAACGTTTAACAAATTGCCATTAATCCCCGCAATAAGTGCAACACGACAACAGAGTGCATTAATTGCACCGACCGCACTTTATCATTTTGCTGTTAATTTGTTTTTAAAAGTATCACGAACGCTACTGCTGCTGTTGAGGGTATTCCGAGTTGGAACGTCGAGTTTGACACATGGAATTATTTTGGAATTTAAAATTCAAATTCAAATTCAAAACATATATTTGACTAAAAACACACTACAACACAACAGACATGGTAAAAAAAAAAGAAACAAGGTTGAAGCAGAAATTGAATCGTTGCATTGTATTGTGAAGTCGAATAGGACTCAGCTCAGCATGTGCTGCAGCTGCACGGGTAGCACAAGTTGTATTTTCTCGCTTGTCGCTCAGTGCGTCTCTATCGTTACTGACTAGATAGAAAGGGAGATCCGAGCGATAAACAAGTCGCGGGCAACTTGTGCTAGCCGCACTGGAGCCACAGCTACGATAAAATACAATATCCATAAAGTAAAAACAAGGTAAAGCGAACTCTTTAAGTGTTAGTTATAAAATAGGTGGTTTCACAGGGAAGTAGGGCGATCTATTGCACAGTTATCTACAAGTAACCCAATACGCATAGTGCAGTCGGTAAATATACTTATATTATAGCATAGCGGGGCTCCTATTTCTGGGCAATTTGCCCTTCGGGCATTTGAAGATACCTAAAGAAACTAACCTACTTAATAACGCAAACATCATTTGTCGTTTTGCAACTCGGGCTTTTTGAGAAGTAGTCGCAAAGCGATCTGGCCGTATTGCGATTCAGGCACAAAGCGATATAGCCAGATCGAGATGTAGTCACAAAGCGATCTGATCGTATTTGCTACTTAGTACCTACTAACGAGATCTGAAACTAAAGCTTCTATACCATATTTTTTACCTAAACCTTGATTTTGCTGGTTAATCCCACTAATATAAATGCGAAAGTTTGTGTGTTTGTTTGTTACTCCTTCACACGGCTAGACTAGAGAGAGATAAGGATGAAATTTAAAATTGAGGTAGCTTATATCCTGGATTAACACGTACAAAAACTGAAAGTTTCCGAGGAGAAAACGATAATCGAAATCTACGCAGACGAAGTCGCGGGCAGAAGCTATCACAAATATGAACATTGCAATATAGTAAATAGAGTCATCCATATTTTGTCAACTTTCATGTACCTATCTGATATGATCTGTTTTTTTTTTAATTGCAAATTAAATAAATATTACAGACTAACAGTTCCTAACAAGAACCACCCGCGCCGCGGGTAGTAAGAGCCTCGCAACACGAGCAAAGGTGGAAGATTGATTACGCTTTACTTAGAAAAACGAGGTGTAGCGGCGTGTGGAAGGGCTTTATGTTACAGTTTTTTACGTAGTTTGTGGTACAATGATGGAGGGGCCAGTGTCAACGAAGTAAAGATACAAAAATAGCCTAGCGACTTCGCACGTGTACAATATTGATGTTTTACACCTAATCAAATAATTAAACCTAATAGAAAAATACCGATAGGTATCGCTGTAAGTGTGCCCATAATATTTATTTATTTATTTATTTATTTATAGGGAAACAAACAGCTTAAAATTAAAATACATGATAAAAATACTTTACTTAATACATGAGCCTAAACAGTTTCCACAAATGAAAACAAACAAAACTAAATTAAATTAAAGTATTTAAAAAAAAGACATTATACCTCCATTCTAATTATGACGGAGAAAAACACAAAAAAAAACAGCTTTCAAACACATTGATATGTGAGATTATTGAACTGATTACTGATTATTTGAGGAGTTTACTTGATTTCTCCAAGATCCCATCAGATCCTGACGTGTTGAAAATGGGACCAACTGTCAACTTTCAAACAAAAAAAAATGTTTCAAATCGGTCAAGTACTCTTTGAGTAATCGGGGAACATACATTAAAAAAACCCCGACGAATTGAGAACCTCATTTTTGAAGTCGGTTAAAAATAGGTTTATCGTACGTTTATGAATAAGAGGTTAGTCTTTAAAAAGAATGAAGCTTCTAGAGAATAAAAAATACCTATCCTGAGTTCCTAAATAAGATTCAGATAATACCCAATTTATCCAAAATTCTACATAAAATACTAACCAGAACCGAACTCCCTGATTTAAGCAGATCCAATATGGCGGACGAATCCGAATGCATTTGCATATTTTGTTGCAACACAGGGCAGGCATTTGGAGTAAATGAACTTGTGTACCAGATGCAACGAATAGGTGTAAGTATATTATATCTATATATATAAAAGACAAAACTGACTGAGTTATAATATATCAACGCACAGCCGAAACTACTTTACCTAGAAACTTGAAATTTGGTACAGGGGTTCCTTTCATGATGTAAGTGAGCACTAAGAAAGGATTTTCCGAAAATCGAACCCCAACGGGAAGAAGTAGGGGGAGTAGCGGGAAACTAATTCTACGCGTACGAAGTCGCGGGCGTCCTCTAGTATATATATATATATTCCAAATGTGCACATTAGGCTCATGGTAAGCTTAATATTAAACTGAATCTTTCGGTTTAACTTAATTAAGTATAAGTACCTAACAAGCTGTTTATTATTAAAATTAATCAAGGTATTTACATTTTAATTAATTTAATACATAGTTTTTAATAAAAGCTAGTTGGTGTTTTATGTAGTCGCCAGTAGCTTTAGCGTTTTTATACAAACGAAGTCCCATAGAAATTGCAATGTTAAGACTGAACCGATTTAGATGGAATTTAGCACACATGTAGTACACATCCAAGAATAGAACACATGATATATTTTTTCTGGAAAATAGCTTATAGTTCCTAAGAGACAAACGATTAACGAGTTCTAAGCAGAATCATGATCAAAGGCTAATTTTATCTTAATCTGTTTAGCAGTTAATGCGTTATTGAATGAAAAGCATTCTTTAACTGTGCCTAGAAAAGAAACTTAAAAAAATAATTCAATGCGTAGGCAAAAATATATAGCCTTAATTAAACCAACGTTAAAAAACATAAAAAGCTGCACGTCACCACATCAGGCCGGACAGTCAGACAGACAGACGTCCTTGTCAATTAAACGACTGAGTTATTATTCCGTTGCACGCGAGGTTCGATTCCCGGCCGTGTATGTAAATGTAGTTGAATTATTCATTTTGATTCTTTTCTTGTTTTTTGTCTGTTGAGCATCGGTCGGTTTGATACAACTTAACATGTTTTTTTTGAGAATACAGGTAAGTGAACAAAATAATGTATTCTCAACACTGTTCGGAAATATGTATATTTTAGGTCTGGTTTGGGGACAGAAAACATCACTTTTATGACAGGCCCTTTTCATACATAACTATTAGAGCTCTGATAATAACACCCCCCCCCCCTTCCCCTCCCCCTAATATCTAAAACCTGCTTTCAAATAAAAACACGCACCCAAATCGGTTCATCAGTTCAAGACCTACGGTGCCACTGTCAGACACACACACACACATAGCGGTGAAACTTATGACACCCTTCTTTTTGGGTTGGGGCTTAAAATAATAATATGCTTGGTCGATTTTACTTGCTTTTACTCTTGCTAATTTGCAAAAAAAAATTGCCGAAAAAATCTATTGTTCTACCTAATCCTTGCCAGTCTGGTTTGAATTTATCCAAATCGTCCCGCCATCTTCTTGATCTGCCCCTACTGCGACTGCCGTATATAAATAATAAATAAAAACAAATGTTTTTTAATTTTACCAGAAAGGACTGTACGTAATTCAAATTATATTAAAGCGAAAAAATTTCGTCGTTTGTTAATAAAAAACAACGATAGATGGCGTCAGCATACCCTCCGAGTTTGAAAAAGTAAGCGATCACTAATTTCGTGGATCTTAAGTAGGGTCTTGGTGGCATAATTGGTAATGCGCCTGCTTTGGCCCGGATTGCCAGAGGAGATGTAGGTTCGAATCCTGCCTAAGACCGACGAATTTTTTTCGCTTTAATATAAAAACAAATGTGTTAACTTTTCCTAGTACTTAAAAAAAACACTATGTTTGCCTATGCTGAAATTATAATTTATGGACTCGTACCCTAGAAGGCTTCAAGGTTGAGGCCCTCTATTATGACTCGTCCATAAATCGCGTACTTTCTACTCCCGGCAACAATGTACAATGCCGCCCGTGAATTTATTAAATTCTTTAGCGATATGGTCGAATAGGTCTGTACTAGGCTTATGCTATGGATTCTGGACAGCGAAATGTAAAAATACTTACATACAAACCTCATTATTATCATTAAAATTAAGAACTATTGTCGGTGGAAAAAATGCCCCTTTTTTCTGCCAGATTTTTCACCTCCTGATACTTCACAACTTTGGCCTTCCGTCTTATTTGTCTAAAGAAAATTAGCCTAGTTCTTCCTCTTCCAAACAAGCATCAACACCTTCATACAAAGTTAAATACATAAAAAACCGGCCAAGTGCGAGTCGGAATCGCACACGGCGGCTTCCGTACTAGAGTCTGACCAGCGAATCGTGTCACAAATAAAAGGCGTCAAATTCAAAATAATCACTACCTGGTAACACGAAATGCATAGCGACTGGATAGGTACTCATAATTTGACAGCTTGTTTCATACGTAAAATTGTTGCCACATCAAGAATTAAAAAAAATATGCGATTCGCTGGTCAGACTCTATTCTTGTATTATTTTTTACTGTTATTGTGGAAAAAGTATTGATCAAGTTTTGAAAATATGTCTCTATACTGTAAGGTTCATCACTATAGATATCATAGTCTTAAGCAATGGCATGATGTAAATACTCCTTTATATCAGTAGTTGAATATATTCATAACTAACAACACTGTATTTGAGATGGATTATATTTAAGATCTGTAAACACTGATTTGAGAAATGTCAGATTTCATATATGTAACGAAATGATGGGAACAAATGTATTTAAAAAGAGATAATTAAAAACCAATAATCAGATAAAAGTGTTTTGTTCGATAAATAATCCAATAATAATAAGAAGAGTTTTCATCTCAGAAGTGAGATTAGTAAACAAGCCCACAAAAATACCTGACATTACGGCGGTGAGAAGTGTTAGTTACCTATTCTTTACGAGATGAGAGTGTAACGAACACAACAATGATGAGCATCACAGGAGCTGAAGTGAGCCAAGAACATCCCGTTCAAAACAATAAATAAGGGAACGGCAACGCAAGTGTGAACGTCACGAGAAGGAAGCACGGGAGCGAAATGTTCGTCGTGAGGCGACGCTTGTTAAGCACGAGTGAGGATGATCGAAGGAGCCGTTTGCATACAAGACACAACTATGATAGATGTGAACCGCTCCAGCAAGGACATCAAATAAGCGCAAATAAATTAACAAATCGAGAGACGGAACACGGGACATGACACCAAGTATTGCGGGTACGATATTACATTATCCAAAGGAACCAAGTATGGCTGGTATGATATTACAGTGAATAAATATATTTTCTTTCTTTTCATAAACGAAATCGGAGCCGGAGTTGTTGTTGTCATCGAGCGCATCCGGTGAGTCGGAGTATGGAGCGCAGAGACAGCAAGAGAAGTCGAGGGCGCCGCAACCTTCGCCACGAGCACGGCGCGCGCAGCGGGGAGTCGTCCCAGAGCAGTGGCAACAGTAGGAGTCAGCGCTGCAGCACGAGTCAGCACTGCAGCAGGACTCAGCACTGCAGCCGTGACCGTGAGCGTCGCGGCGGTATTGTCGAGCGCAGCGCGCGCAGCGTTGTCGGCGCGTCACAGAGCAGAAATGGTATGCAGATGTCGCGAAATGAATCAGTGAGTGGAAATGATTTCCAAGGTAAAGATAATCAATTATTTTTGGTGAAACTGATCAAATCTTTGCATAGTAACAGATCTCAAGGTAATAAATTTCCTATGTTAGGTAATTGTATAACAGAGTTTGACCCGATGGTTTAGGGACCGACTGTACACATGTGGCTTGATAAAGTAGACGAGTGCGCCAAGTTGTACTGTAACTGGGGCAACGATCAGATCATCCAGTGCATTACCAAAGTTAACAGGTGTGGCAAAGACATGGTATCAGGCCCTTCCTACAATGTCCTCTACGTGGCCCCAATGGAAATGTAAATAATTGTATCATTCCCTAACAGTGATGATTACAAGGAATTATTAACTGAGATATTAAGTAAGCGTGATAAGTTCGTGATTCATTAGAACTATATTATTATGAAAAATTAATTTGCTAAATAGATGCGATATACATGGTAAACGAGCAGTAAGATCAATCATCTTATATGGAATCGATGATCGGTCTGTAAGATTAGGTGCTTAGGCAGTTAAATGTCAAGAACCAGAACAAGTTTTAGAATATATTTACTTAACAATAAAACAACAGTCGCAAGAATTTGAAAAAACAAGACATAACTTTGAATCTTCAGCCAAGTGGCTTAATAAAATGAATGTCACAAGTTAAAACTTAATCCTACATTTAATGATTCAGAACCGCAGTCTGAACTCGTTATTGTCTGTTAATTTGAATAAGTCGGGTCATTTCAGTTTCAAATTTATAAAAGGAAAGATTTTGAAGTGTAACATTTATCATAGGCTAGGGCTATCAACAGGTTGTCCTAAGTTACCTTCTGTAATCTCAGATAAAATCAAAAGTCCTCCAGAAAAGGTTGTTCCACCTGTAGACGTCAATGGGGACAATGACAATAAATACTTATTGGAGTTAAAACTAAAAGTAAATCATGTGCTTACATTTACTACCCATGACAATGCCCATGTGCTATGGGTAGTCAATGCACGTTAATAATAAGGCGCAGCGAAGCAGTTAAAATAGGTATGAATTGGTCAACAACAGGTCACCTTCCAGTTATGAGAAATAATATTGTCTTGCCTGTAGGATCAACCAGTATTGAGTTTTCTGAATAAATAAAAAAAACCTACTACCTAATATCGTAAATGCGAAAGTTTGAGTGTGTGTGTGTTTGTGTGTTAATTTGTTGCTTCTTCACGCTGCAACGCGCTGGTTTTGTGGATTTGGATAAGAATTAGGATGGACATAAGTTATAACCTGGAGTAATTCATAACACATAAGGGTTTTCATCCCGGAAAAATATAAAAAAAAACTTATGGGAATTATGATAATCGAATTATGCGCGGGCGAGGACGCGGACAGAAGCTAGTACAAAATATAATGGAAACAGTAAACGTTTTAATCGTTGATATACACGGATTAGGTGGATTGTTAGTAAAATTTTTTTAGTTCAAAATTTTAATTCAAATTTATGATGAATTAATTACTCGTGTTTTAAATACTAATTATCGTTTGTATGTAATTATTTTAGAGCTTTATGGAGATGACTCAATTTTAAATTTGAATGTGAGTGAACACCTTAGCAACGATGAGATACGAGAAATCAAGCAACTATTGATGAAACATGAGAATTGTTTTTTTTCCAGAAGTCTCAAAGATTTAGGCGTTACAAATTTGATACAAATGGAGATAGAATTCACTGATAACTTGATAAGCAATTATTTTTATTTTTATTTTGATACCGGTGCGATCTTTTGAGGAAAGTTTAAGTAGATTAGAGGGAGTCTAACTGTTGAGCGAGGCAGGGCTCACAATTAAACTAAAGAAATGACATTTTTTCTGTAAGCGGTTGGATTTCTTACGTTTTTATGTAAGTGCTGAAGGCGTAGGGCATGATTCGCGAAAAACCTTCAATACCACAATATTTTCATGACGTGAGACGTTTCATAGGATTAGTTAGTTTCTTTCGTAGATTCGTTAAAGATTTCGCCTTAATTGCTCAACCTTTAACGGATCTCTTGAAATTAAAATTCGAGTGGAAATAGACAGATGATCATACAACAGCTTTTAATACTTTAAAACAAAAAAATGTTATACGACCAATATTAGCTAAGAATACAATACAATGGAATAGAAAAACGTTTATTCGACAAACACATCAACACAGGGGTACATCATAGAAAAGATACAACGATGTAAAGGCCAAGGTTGGTGGTTGAGATCCATTCTCTCGAGTTGGAGACCCTTTCGGCTGTAGCATCCTTAAGCCATTTTAGGGTGTATCTTTTCATTCATTCATTCATTCAAAATTATGACTGACTGATGTAATGTGTTACGAACTACGCTAACAAGAAGAGACTTGATTCCGCGAATTTTCGTACGACTGTGGAATCGAGTAAGTACAGGCATGGGTCGCGTATGGCAGACGTAGACGCACTTAGTCGTGGTCCTGTAACTGGGCCAACTGCTGAAAACCAAACACAATATTGACGTGTTGCATGTTGATGTTAAGGATTGGATCATAACCGTGCAAGGTAATGACGAATAATTAAGGTGTATTAGTCTAATTATCATGATCAGGATACCAGATTGATGGCTGAACACGTAAGTGGAGATGATTTGATGATGTTGAGATCAGATGCCAAAGAAAAGATTGTTATGCAACAAGAGTGTTCTTAAGAAGGATTTCGATAAGTACAGGCAGGTAGGAAAGTCATACAGTGTCGGAAATCTTGTTCGGGTAGAATGAACTGTTTATGACAAAGATCATTCTGGTCAATAAAAAGTTATTTTCCAAATTTTATGGGCCGTACAGAAGTATAAAGATATTGCCAAACAATGGATTTTTAGTTGAAGACACTCCCTTAACTAAGAAAGGTAGCGAAAAGTATGAAAATGTAGTAGCACTAGACAAAGTACATCCATGACTTAGTTTTAAGGGTTACTCCAGTGATAATAGCGATAAAAGCGAAAATTGAGACGACAGCAGTGACGACTTTAAGTAAAATTTGTGCATATGTGATGTGAATACCTACTATTGAGTTGTATTGGAATATATAGCTAAATACGTCTAGATGAATGTTTATGTATCATTATAAGTTAGTTATGAGCTGTCAGTGTCGATTTGAATGGTGTTGTAACGATATTGCATAGATGATCGGGATGATCAGTGCAGCTTTGAATGATGTCGTATAAGAATATATTGTAGCTAAATACGTCTAGATGAATGTTTATGTATCATTATAAGTTAGTTATGAGCTGTCAGTGTAGATTTGAATGGTGTTGTAACGATATTGCATAGATGATCGGGATGATCAGTGCAGCTATGAATGATGTCGTATAAGAATATATTGTAGCTAAATACGTCTAGATGAATGTTTATGTATCATTATAAGTTGGTTACGAGCGGTCAGTGTCGATTTGAATGGTGTTGTAACGATATTGCATAGATGATCGGTATGATCAGTGCAGCTTTGAATGATGTCGTATTTAATATCGCACAAATGATCGTAGATTATAATGAACTTTGTAGAAAATAATTGTGATGAGGCTATGAGCGATCAGTGCAAAAAAGAGAGATATTGAGCAATCATTATCGCACAGATGGTCGTAGATTGTAGCAGACTGTGCAAGATCCTAGAGATATTGTTTGACTTTGTGGAATAAGAATACTGAGCATAGGCTGAGCAGTCAGTGCAGATATGTCAGAAGTTGATATAGCATAGATGGCTGTAGATTATAGCGGACTGTGCAAGATAGCAAATAGGGTTGAATTATCCACAAATGTCTAATAAAACGAATTGGACCATAGGTCATAGGCAGATATATCCGGAGTTGATATACTTAGCATAGATGGCTGTAGGTTATAGCAGACTGCAAGATAGCAAAAAGGGTTGAATTATTCACAAATGAATAAAACGAATTGGAGCTTAGGCTATGAGCAGTCAGTGCACATATATCAGAAGTTGATATAGCATAGATGACTGTAGATTATAGCAAACTGCGCAAGGTAGCTAATAAGGTTAAATAAATAAATAGTAAATAAATTATCCACAAATGTCTAATAAAACGTGTACTATATTAACAATTGGAGCTTAGGCTATGAGCAGTCAGTGCAGATATGTCAGAAGTTGATATAGCATAGATGGCTGTAGATTATAGCAAACTGCGCAAGGTAGCTAATAAGATTAAAAAAATAAATTATGCACGAATTTCTAAGAAAACGTGTATTATATTAACAATTGGAGTAAAGGCTATGAGCAGTCAGTGCAGATATGTCAGAAGTTATCTATATATATAAAAGGCAAAACTGACTGACTGACATATCAACGCACAGCCGAAACTACTGTACCTAGAAACTTGAAATTTGTTACAGGGGTTCCTTTCATGATGTAAGCGAGCACGAAGAAAGGATTTTCCGAAAATCGACCCCCAACGGGAAGAAATGGGGGGAGTAGCGGGAAACTAATTCTACGTGTACGAAGTCGCGGGCGTCCTCTAGTATAGCATAGATCGCTGTAGATTGTAGCAGACTGCGCAAGATCCTAGAGCTATTGTTTTATTCATAATTAGTCGTAGATTATAACAGACTGTGCAAGATCCTAGAATTATTGTTTTATTAATAATTAGTCGTAAATTGTAGCAGACTGTGCAAGATTCTAGAATTACTTTTTTTTTAAATGCAATATGTTGATTTGTTATTAATATTATTATTATAAATGTTTTTGTTGTAATGGGAGGACCCATTTTGCTAAGGATGGCCGAGTTGTAAGGTTCATCACTATAGATATCATAGTCTTAAGCAATGGCATGATGTAAATACTCCTTTATATCAGTAGTTGAATATATTCATAACTAACAACACTGTATTTGAGATGGATTATATTTAAGATCTGTAAACACTGATTTGAGAAATGTCAGATTTCATATATGTAACGAAATGATGGGAACAAATGTATTTAAAAAGAGATAATTAAAAACCAATAATCAGATAAAAGTGTTTTGTTCGATAAATAATCCAATAATAATAAGAAGAGTTTTCAATACGGTTCGAGAGATACAGCGTTTGTAAGATCGAGCAAAAAACGCCGAAAAAAACTTACTTACTTTTTTATTTGTAGGTATTATTTTTTGGTTATAGCGGTTTAACCCCTCTTTTTTCGTTAGGGGTTTAAATCAAGGACAGATGTTTTAACTCTGTAAATACATAAATTAGCTCAATTACAGACCTAGGCATGTCTTGAGTAATTTCACGTATCTGTCTTGCCTCATCAGATAAAGCGGGATCCCTATAATTACTCCCAATCAATGCTTTCCATACAAACGTCCATCCATTACTCATTCATGGATCAACAACTGCTTTGTTAATTTAAATTAACATATGTGTCATTAAATTCCATTCAAAATTATACCTTAATCTACTGCGAATAAGGTTGAATTTAGATTAGAAAATAAGCACTTCTGTCTTTATTTCTGAATAAAGCTAAATTTTGTCGTCTATAATAAAACATACTAAGTACAGAGAAATGCTAAGCTTAATATAAACTTTAAATTAATGAGCTTTAAGTGTGATTTAGGTTGAACATTTAATAGATGATGTAGCATGTATATGGTTGATGCATTATCCATTAGCTATTCAAATTTCAATCAAATTGTTGGAACACAGCTTTTAGATTGGTCAATGCGTTTTTATATCAAAGGGTGATTGGGTATTTAATTATTAAACATATAAAGCAAAGCTGTTGCGCGATTAAGTACCATTTAAACTTTTTCTTAAACTTGCACAACACTATAAGTACACCCTATATAATAATGCACCCTAGACTACATCCTATATATAAAAGACTATCTCTTACCTAGGTACATGATGTGAATTAAATAAAATCTCACTAAAACGCATACGTTGCTTATATGAAATCAAGACTTTAATTTAACAATAACAAAGCAATCATTTTTTTACGAGATATTTCTAATTGCGCAGCAAGAAATAAAAACCGAACTACGAAAAAATACTGAACTGCACAACAAATAAACTAAACGCTTTTGATGAACATTTAGTTTTTTTCCTGTGCAGATCAGGATTTTTAGGATGTTAGGTAGGCAGGTGATTTTATTTGATGCGCGTTTTAATTTAACCCTTTTTATAAACGGTAAAAGTCCTTGAGGTCTGGAATATAATATTATTATATAGGGTATTTTTTTACCGTGCCAGAATATAGTTTTTACTGACCAATGTGTTAATTAATTTGGGAGTTATTAAGGTTTTAGTACTCGTTAAGAACGCTACCTTAGGCTCCCTTGGTAGAAAATAGCTATAATTTGTGATGAGAAATCATTAATATATAATTAATACTTTAATAACCTCAAAACTAATTTACACATTCAAAATTCCAAAGTATATTCTGGACCAGTATAAAGGGGGCTTTCTTGTGTCGTATTTACGTCAAGTTTTGGGGCACCCTGTATAATGTGAATAGGCACAGCCGCGGCAAAGCTTCAAGTGGTATTTTAGTGACACATTTACCGACAGCGGTTTTCGTGTCGGTTTCCTAAAGGTTTGAACTATTCTGCGGTTTAACCTCGTATCCATTTACATTTTGATTAAAATTGATTGTCAATATTAAACTAGCTTTTGCCCGTGACTCCGCGTAGAAGTTGGTTATCGCTGCTCCCTCGGGAACTGTACAATTTTCTGGGATAAAAACTATCCTGTCATATTCCAGGATCTAACCTATATGTGTGCCAAATTTCATCCCAATCCGTTCAGTGGTTGAAGCGTGATTGAGTAACAAACATTCAAACAAGTAAGATATTAAAATAATTTTACATAAATTCACCTACTTATTTTCATACCAAACTCAAGGCTTGTATAATGGGCACTAGAGTATGACATACCTAAAAGAATTAAGTATTTCTATTAGGTATTTCTCTATAACAGTCTTGAATGTTGTCTATGTCTTATATAGGGTGAGCAAGAAATTTGCATTTTTACAAGCTTTTTACTCTTGCTAATTTGCAAAACTGGCTCACCCTGTAGTATAAACCTGGAGCTTAGTTTGGGACTAAATCAATTTGTGGAAGCTCACCTGATATTTATATATTTCGTTTATCAAGGCAGCTATTATCGCCTTAAGGTTCAAATTCGTCGAGCAAGGGACAATATTTCAAGCCGCTCTTCACTTCAAGTTGTTGTTATAAGGGTCTGTTTACACTAAGTTATTAGATGTGTCAACGTGAAGGTAGGACGCGAAGATAAATGGTGGTGTAAAGTGGCCCTATTATAGAATAGATTACTGTTGCCAATATACAGAGTGTCCTAGAAGTCTGCTTGACAATTTACATGAGTAAAAGCTCATTATAATATTTATAAATCCTACTAATATTATAAATGCGAAAGATTGTGTTTATTTGTTACTTCTTCACGCTGCAACGGCTGGACAGATTTGGATGAAATTTGTAATGGAGATAGCTTTTATCCTGGATTAACACATAGGCTTCTTTTCATCCCGGAAAATTAAAAAGTTCCCGAGGCAATATCGATAATCGAGGTCTACGCGGATGAACTCGCGGGAAGAAGTTAGTAACTAATAAATACATAGATATTACCTCCGACTTGATTACGACTGCTTCTTTCAGCAAGAAAACATACATTTTTTAAACATGTTTTATCAGCTGCTTTCATAAGACTAAGTAAAATGTTTATATACAGCCATCCCCATGAAAAGACAGACATTACTATTATACTCTCCGTGTCATAAACTACACAGATTCATATAAACAGATGATTCACTGCACTCTCAGCATGAATCAAAGACTTCTTAGTACTTATCCCGTTTAATTTTCAAGTGTTACCCAGAAACCAGAGTTAAGACTTTTGCGAACTCTTGAAATATTTTTTAACACTTGAAAGATTATTTTTACAATTATATTATACTAGAGGACGCCCGCGACTTCGTACGCATAGAATTAGTTTCCCGCTATTCCCCCATTTCTTCCCGTTGGGGGTCGATTTTCGGAAAATCCTTTACTGGTTTCCTGCTCATCTTCGTTAATGGCGCGAGTGCCTTAGCTGTCAGAATGAGTCATTAAAAGGTAAAAAGTATAGCTAGCTATAGTGACGCAACTGTAGTAATCTGTGGACCACACACATTCGCGTTAAACGGACATCAGGGTGTTTGTGGCCTCTTTACGACAACTAACATCCGCTTAAGTTATACTACGAGCTGTAACGTGTTAACGGCCAATTTATATTAACGTAACTTGTAATTTAAAAATTCATTAATAGAGTACAAAATGAAATTTTGGATCATGCTGTATTTTAATTGTCAGGGAAAAAAAATGTTTATGATTTTTATTTTATGTTATGCGACCGCCTATATAGTCAGATGACTAAAGGTGGTAGGAACTCCGGTGGATGCAGATGCAGGCCGCATTGGATCGTTTTAGCTGGAAATCGAAGAGCGAAGCTTACGAGTACCTAGGTATATTCAACAGTTAGCTAGGACGACTGCGGGCTGAAATAATGATGATGTTTATTATGTTTTTTGGTTTGAAAAAGGATGAAAGACCTAATTAATATTCACGAAAATTAAATATTAAAATAGGTAGATATCTAAAATACCTTATTCATAGTTTTTTCTAAGACGAACTCATAATTTTGTTAGCAGTAGGTACTATGAATTATTGTCATATTATTTATATACAGGTTGATTTTTTATCACATCATGCAAAACCATTGTTGCGAAAAACGCAGAAGGTAATTAATATGAAGTAAAATTAATAAAAAAATAAAAGACAAAAGTGTTATTAAAGTTTTAACGAGTTATTAAATCCAAACGATGTATTTTCAATCATAAATCCACATTTCCTTTAACATCCGTTGGTGAGACAATCGCTGGCACGCGTTTAGCTAAATCACACGTTATTACCATAGCAATAAGTCTTGTATTACCATAAATCTGTCAACGTGTTTAATAAGGCGTCGCCGGTGGAAAGCGCAGTTTGAATGTCTAGTTCGATGTCCTGAAAGAGACGGTTTAGGTTTATTTCTTATTCGTTTTTTTGGTACAAGTTTTTTTTTTTTCTTTCCTCAATCGTACAGTTTCCTCAATCATGGTCAGGTTAACTGAAAGAGATCCCTTATAGGGTTAAGTTAGCCATTGTACATGTTATTGTTAGGTTTATGTTCGAATTTGTAATTGTTTATTTTTGTGCAATAAAGAGTTTACATACATACATACCTACATAAGGTCAATGTGGCTAATTCCGTCTACGGGGCTATGCCGTCATGTACACGCCTGCGTTGAATCTAAGCACAGTACGCCGCTGCCGACTCAGTCTATAAAGCAGCAGGGCTTTCTAGTTCAAACTAAGAAACACAGATAGCGCTGTACAATCTACGAAGAAAAATATCTGCTTTCGAACTTCAGTTGTGTTCCGAAGTCGAAACTGGAGTGTAGTGATATGCAGTTTTACCAAAGATAAATATAAAACAGTTAGATTTCTAACTATATTTGTGTGCTTATTACAATGTTTAAGATATTTCTAAAACTATCTGCCTGTTTATTGTGCGTAAAAGTCCGCTGGTTTTAAGTAATTCACCGTGTTAAATTAGGAACCTCAAAATGACGAAGTGGGAAACTCCGTACATAATAAAAGGGGCTAAGCCATCATATGCCGGTATTTCCCGATTCCAGATGTTGTCAACCATGTTTTTAGTGTGGTAATTTTTAAGAATCTTTTTATAAGCAACAATTTATAATAGCTGATTATTTTTCTTTAAATGATAAATAATAATTCTAGAATGTATTAAAAGTTGTAATAATCACGAAAATAGTACTAAATTCTCATATTTATTAAATGTATTTATTAGTAAGTAAGAAAGTACTTATTTTATTTTCTTTCGGCAAATTAATATCATCTCTGTAAAATGAGCGATAATTGAAAAACGATTATAAAAGATGTTACCTACCTTACATTTTAGCCCAGTGTTAAACAAAATCTCTTCCTAATTGTTGTAGGATTCGTAAATATATTTGTTTTATAACTTTAACATAAACAATTTTGAAGTTATTTAAGAAAATACGCAAAAATCGACCATCCCTCCCTTATCTCTGAAAGTACTGGCCCCAATATGGTCAATTTTCGCCTATTTTCTTAAATAACATAAAAAACTGTTTACTTATGTTAAAGACAAATATATTTGAGATGCTCACAACAAGCCCTTTCATTTGACTTGTCACACAATAAGGATTGGGAAACTTTTTTTTGATTTCCTAATTTATCCCCCAAAAGTAGCCCCCAAGTTTGAACAAATTCAGTTATTTATGTTACGCGTCCGTCTTTGAGTCACCGACTTACATAATTGTACCAAATTTCAACTCGATCGCTCCAGTAGTTCTGGAGCAAATCTGCTGTGACAGACAGACTAGCAGACAGGTATATGGTGTGGAGACGGAACCTCTCCACGCGAGTCGAACTCTCTTATTACTTTTTAAATCAAACTGTTAATTACAAACTGACTTTTATTTTAGAGTTAAATGAAAAGTCTGCGGATGGTATCTATGTCAGACAGACGACAATAATGATAAATGCATAGTCATAGAGACAATTCATTCTATTAATTATCGTGGTAGGAATTGAATTGTTATGTCAATGAAAACTGTCCAGTGTGTTGATCGACCCGTTAACGATGGCTCGGGCTAATTATTTCTATTAAATTAGTCAAAGCCATGACGACCAATTTAAGTACTTCAGTACACTGTAAGTATAGTGCATTAAGCCACAGTTGATAAAAAATATAGAAAAAATATATAATGAGAAAATCTTAAAAAGGTTGAGCTCATCTGATTGCCAAATCATGCCGGAATAACCCCAAAAAAATATTTTTGCCGATAACTTTTATTGTGAATCTTATTTTCAAGGTTTGAAAGCACATATTTGATTGAAATCTGCGTGTCTTTATTTTCCACTAACATAGACTTGAAAAATCTTCGTTATACTAGGGAAACATCTTTTAAGACGGAATAGCCCCATTTTTTTGGGAAATTCCGTCTACCTGACTGTTTTTAAAAAAACATTTATAATAAATTATGCAAGTTAGATACAATGAATTTCATAATTTACCTTGAAAGCCAAGTCAATTGTTAGCCAACTACATGCGCGCCATGGGTAAATAGTATAAATAAAACGCCTCAAATTTTCAACCAAAGTTGAACTAGCTCAAAAATATGACGGAATTAGCCACATTGACCTTACATACAATTCTTTAATTACAAATACTTTCTTCTAAATTTGCCTTCTCTAATTTATTGATTATAAAGCGTTAACACAAATTAATTTTAAAACCAATACTTTATATTATAGTCCTGCGTGATACTGCACCGAACGATAGGTTGATATTAAACACGCTTTTTAATGCAAATTTTACAAAAGACAAGAAAAAACCGCCACTAAATAAATAACTAAAATAGAAAAAACATACATTTAAACCATACTCCGCTTCACCACGCTGAAATACTATGGTTTCACCGAGCGCGTATTTCACATCGGTATGACAGATGGCTTTCGCCTCGCTACGCTTGTTCCACGTGAGCCGACTAACTGTAATGAACTACATGCAGTCATTATGACACTTTACGAGATTTGATAGTGCTTATATTGTACACTAGAGGGCGCTTAAAACTAAATACGCGTGAAATTTCGTTTAAGGTATGCTTCCTTAGTACACTTTAAAATTACAAATATATAACATTATAGTATGTTGTTAGTCAGTTAGTGTCCTAAAAGGCCAATCTGACAGGTCTCAACGTAGAGCAAAATATAACCTTAATATGTGTTTGAGGTTATATTTTGTATCGAGTAAAGAATAGATTGTAAAGTGCTTACATACATACATTTTAAGACAAATACTTATTCAAGAGCTCCATAATTTAAGGCACCGATAAGTATAAGTACAAAAAAAAAAAGTTTAGCTGATTTTCTTTTCTCTTGTCATTACCAGTAGTACATATGACCAGTTAAAAAAACCTATCATTGGATAAAAAAAACAAAAAAAAACATACCCTACCATAATTTCACCACGCTGCAACACTATAGGGTTTCACCGGGCGCGTATTTCACATCGGTATGACAGATGGCTTCCGCCTCGCTCGGCTTGTTCCACGTGAGCCGACTAACTGTAATGAACTACATCCAGTCATTATGACACTTTATGAGCTTTCTATTATAGTACTGGGGTATGTGAGTCCGCTGTTGGGGTTAGAATGCTTACTAATGTTATAAATGCAGGTGTGTTTGTTTGTTCTTTCCTTCGCGGTTCAATGCTTTAAAGGCGTCGTGTTTGACACTTATACTTACTGGCGTTGAAACAACTTTTTGACACCCTGTATAGAGACTATATACGAGTATTAAGTAGGGTAGAAGTATCGTTTGTGGCCACACAATTAGTTTCTCGCTACTCCCCCCATTTCTTCGTGTTGGGGGTCGATTTTCGGAAAATCCTTTCTTAGTGCCCACTTACATCATGAAAGGAACCCCTGTACCAAATTTCAAGTTTCTAGGTACAGTAGTTTCGGCTGTGCGTTGATATATAAGTCAGTCAGGTTTGCCTTTTATATATATAGATAATTGACATACCTATAGGAGGTTACAAAAACACAATATGACACTCCCGAAAAACATTTCCCCATCTCTTACATAGTTAGGTAAGAATCAAACATAAGCAATTTTCAATTTTGCCAGAACTTTATAAACTTCTATTTGTTTTCTTAACCGGCAATTACGTTTAAACACATTTGCGTTTAACTGCACAAATAGAAAAACCGGGAGATCATTATTTTAAGAAACTAGGGCGCATGCGTAATTCACATGTGTTTTAAAAAAAAACACGAGCCGTAAGTAATTTAATTTTATACTTTATCACAGATAGCCAAAGTCGAAATTGACTTGAGTAATTGGTAGGACTAACGTTCTTTTATTTTAATGGATATAGTGGTGTGATGCAAGTTAATTGAATTAAGTCCATCTTGATTTATACTATTTTAAAGTCTTTGATTAAGCATTACGATTTAAATTTGCATGTATTATTAGAAGTTACGTTCTTTTAATATGGTAGTGTGGTTTCTGGAACGAAAGTTTATGAGCTACGGTTGAAATAAACATTTTGATTGTAGCTATTAATTGTTGTGGTGAACTGTTTGTAATAAAAAACTCAAGGTCTTTAAAATATTGATACTTAGGTTTTGTTTTAGTTTTTTTTTCTAATAAATAAATAAATAACAGACAATTTTCCAGGCTACTGACTGGTCGTCAAAATTTTGGACACTTCTCGCTTGATTAAAAAAATAAAATAATTGATGTCATTTTACTGATTAGATAACGTACTTTCGATATCAGTTTTTTTTTTAAATCTTTAATTGTTACGGTATAATCGCCTGGACACACTTAACGATTGCACCCTGTATATATAAACAAAGTTGGGTTACACCATTTATAACTCAAGAATGGCTGGACCGATTTTATGATCTTTGATTTTGTGCGTGCATGACTCGATGTATGAATGTGGAAGAAGCGAAAGAGATTTGTCAGGATCGTAGCAGGTGGAAAGAAGTGGTCTCTGCCTACCCCTCTGGGAAACAGTCGTGATTTAATGTATGTATGTATGTATGATTTGTTGGATTTGTCTCTGTCTCAAATAGCAGAATAACTATTAAAACATTAGAAAAAAAACCGGTCAAGTGCGAGTCGGACTCGCGCACCGAGGGTTCCGTATTGAAGATAATATGCTTGGTACCTAACCGCAAAAGAAAATACTCATTTTGTTATAAGCTTTATTTTCCAGGCAATAAGGTCGATTTTGACTAGCCTAAATTTTAATACAGATTTTCTTAGTTTTTTTGTTATTTCTCAAAAACTGTAAATAATGAACACTTTATTTTATTTTTCCCAGAAAATATAAGTAATTATCTATAGGTCAGGATTTTTTTCAGAATTTTTGATTATTAAACTTCGGAGATAAGGGGGGGGGGGGCGGTCATTTTTTGTACATTTTTGGCTATAAATCAAAAAGAACATAACAGAATTTTTTCAAATGTGCAGATTAAGACCTTTCATATGACACCCTATTTGCTATAATCGAACCACTTTCATTTTTGAACCTCCCATTCTAGACCCCTTTTCAATTATTAATAAAGCAAACAAGTTGCATTATACAACTATGCCAAATTTCAAGTTGATAGCATTTGTAGTTGCTGAGAAAACCTGCTGTGACGTACAGACAGACAGACAACGAAGTCTCACCATAAGGGTTCCTTTTGTACCAATTTGGTACGGAACCCTAAAAACGATAAATACATTCTGAGGCGGTACTAAGTTCGCCGGGTAGGCGAGTAATATTGTAAACGAGCAAGTTTGAATGTTTGTTATTCAGTCACGTTTCAACCACTGAAAGGATCGGGATGAAACTTGGCACACATATATAGGTCCTGGAATAAGACATAGGACGGTTCCCGAGGGAGCAGCGATAAACGACTTCTACGCGGACGGAGTCGTGGGCAAAAGCTACATAATAAAGCCTCTATTATCCCGTAACGATGATGTCGATGATTACGAAAGCTTCATCAGCGAAACGCAGCGATGATGATTGCATCAATTGTGCTTCGGAACACCGAGCTTTCGGAAACGGTATTTGCGGTTTAAGTTTTCACAATAACTTTTCACAGCTTAGAAATACAGCGGGAGCTTTTTTAATAAAAGCGTTTTTGTTGTTTTTTTTTATGTATTGACCATTTTATTACTGACAAATCGTATATCTTATGATAATGTTCGCAGAATGCACAGAACAGAAAAAACAGTAGAAGTGTCAAGTGGGCGTGGAACGTGTGGCATGGTTATGCGGAGTTCTGCGCAACCTACCATCTTGCTACTTACTTTTGCTGCGATCGCTTATTTCGATATTTCGATATTTCTAAAATAGGAAATAAATCCAGGAGCATGTCTTATTTGTGCTATTTTGGAATGTCAAAACGATAGCCGCACCAAAAACATTTTCCATGGTGGCGTGTTGTTTTTATGATAGTTTGAGTATTGGCGACAACAGGTCTTATACTAAGCGAAGCTCATGCCACTTCCACTGTTTTTTCTATTCCGTGGGAGAATGCAACCCGGTTTCTTTATTTAATGCTCTTTAGCCCTTTAAAATTCTGATGCAAAACCATGACACACCTATCACACTTTTTTTAGGTCTTATACTAAAACATAGATGCATGTTACTCTATAGCAAATAAGCCAAAGCTTCTTTTGGCTTCTCCACTGTCGTTCAGGTGATTAAGTTAAACCTTAAGCTTGAGAGCTTGAGATTATTAACGGGAGAGTTAAAGTTATCCTGTGAGAGTATATGAACAATATTGAAGGACGTGCATTTTCAATTAAGTAACTTTATTCGTCGATGAGCCCGCTCGTATGACTTCGCTCACTCGATCTACCGTACGATAGAGAACCGTACTTCTTTGGAACATCCTCTTCCATTATACAGGGTGACTGCGGGGTTGTGACCTCAACTAAATTTTCCCAACTCAGTAAATAATTGATATTCTATTAGTATAGTGGTTTTTGAAACAATTAAAGTTTAACATTTTATTGAAATAATATTATTTTACTAGAGTTATGTTCACCTTATATTTTCATATTAAAACCTACTTGGAAATCAACTGATCTACAATTACTTAATGATTGAGTATGTAGGATGGCTATGATCCTGAAAAAAAAAGATTTCATTTAATGTTTATTTTTATTTAAATAAAAAAAAAGTAATTGTCTTAATGCTTTAAAATCTAAAACATTATATTCCTAATCGTGTAGTGAGTAATAATTTACTTTGTTGCTACATGAACCCGCAGTCGCCCGTATAATGGAGGACAAGAAGAGCGTTTTTTTTTCCAGTGGCTCCTCTGAAACCTACTCTATATTCAACACGTTCCGCACGACGCAGATATTATTCCGAACTAGGCCAAACTGATCCGACCGCCGGTTATGCACTACTTTGATGCATTCGCATTGCGTTGAACTGCACTGAACTTAGTATGCATTTGTTAATGCAATCCAATCCCCAAAGCCCGCTAAGGTTTGTTTCGAAATGTGAATTTCCTCGGGACAACAAGGGTGTTTATTTTTGTTAAATGTTTGCTAAACTCGATAAATTGTATTTTGATCAAAATATTTGCTATATCCGAAATAAGCGTTAAATAAACTTAGTTTAATTAAAACAGATATTATTGAAATTATACGTTAAATTCAATGAATAATTAACGATGTTACAGCCAGAAAGCCGTAACAGCTACTAATATGATAATTAACATCAATTGTACTAGGTAGCTTTAATCAAAAAAAGTTAATGTACGCTATTTATGACGTGAATAAGAAAAAAGATAAAGCAACAAACAATATCTAAAAGACAACGCAACACTAAACATATAAAAGCTGATATTGAATTACTTAAACAAAATAAAATTAGAAACTATAAAACTTTTCAATCGCCCTCTATAAAACGCTTGACAGTGTACCGACCGAAGCACATAAAGTAAGCGTCTAGGCGACGTACACTGTAGTGCATTTAAATTATCGATCACGAAGGTAGACAAAGGGGGCAGTCAGTAAAGAATCTTGAACGATCCTGCGTCATGCACACGCTTTGATGCTGTGTAGGGGTGGGACAAGTCAAGAAATATCGATAATAATACTATTTTATTTCTTGGTCGCATGAGGCAAAAATAAATAGCATAACAATTGATAAAAGGGAGACAGTTTTTTTGTTTTCTTTACTACAGTTAAAAAGACAAGGGGCCTAAATATCTGTATTTTTGGTTACTTACGAGTAAATCCATGCAAACATGCTAAATGATTATTCATGCATCAGAAAATAACCAATTTGAAATCGCAAACATGAAATTGTCTTATGATTTCTACTTTAACTTATTTCTAGTAGTCTAGCGCCTTCTAAAGTTAAGTCTATATTTTAGTAAACTGTAAATGAACCTTAATACTACGCTATTTATAAACTAAAGACTTTCAGACGTTGACATTGTTACATCTATATTTAATTACAATTATACGGCTTGTAAGTCATTAGACGGCACACCTATTTGGAAACTCCAAACCAAACAATAAAATACACCAAACAAAGCCTTTGACATCAATGGAGCAGTTCGGGGAAATTCAAATTGACTGATTTCGCAAAGCTTAGCTTAATTATGAGGTTGATAATTAAACGGCCGTAGAGCTGGTATAAACCCTCGACTAATTATATCGATACAATTATTTCTTTTCATCCCTAGTCCCGGGTAAAATAAGAACGCCACCGCAACAGGCGGTCTTTTTGTTCTAAACCCGGTTTAAGCGATCTAAGCTAAAATAATGTGTTTTTAACTTATGCAGTTTTAAATAAGGGTTAACATTGTTGCAAAAGCTTACACTTTTTACAGGTAGGAAAATACACTTTACAAGTAGTTTTGTATAAACACGCTAGGACTAATAATAAAAAATCTTAGTAGACTTTAAATAAGACAATATTTTGGGTTAGCATTCAAATTTGACAGTCTAAAATCCACCTTTAAACATCTTAACATTTGACCACGTTTTTTATAATCACAGCTACAATAAAATTAAGTACAAATAACTAAAACCTGCAATATCCAAATGAGACACAAACGAAGAGTAATTACCTACACTAATTACCCAAAACGAAACGTAACAGGTGGGCATTTGTACCAAATTATCGGTACATTTAGGAAATTTGAAACAATTTATCGATGCTAGTGTTGTGGTCATCGGTTATGGGATGATGTAAATGTTCCAAGTTAATAAATTTTCGGTTATTAATTCGTGGAAAATCGGATACTAGGTTATAGATGGTATGACTACAGGGTGTTCCAAAACAAGTAATGAAATAAGCTTGGATTATTATTATACATTCTTAAAGAAAATTTGTGCGTTGAACAATAATAAAAAATCTTATATAATCAAACGCAAAGCTGAAGCGATCTATATATAGATTATTGGCTTCAGTGGTTAAGTATTACTTTCTTTTATATTAAGTACTCGAGGAAGCCCGCGACTTCGCGTAGAATTAGTTTCCCGCTTCACCTCCCATTTCTTCCCGCTAGGGGTCGATTTTCAGAAAATCTTTTCTTAGTGCACCCCTAGACCTCATAAGGAACCTACGTGCCAAATTTGGAATCTCTAGACCGAGCGGTTACGCCTGTGCATGCCTGTGTGTTGATATGTCAGTCAGACACTCAGGTTCTTCTTAGATAGAAAGGGCATAAGCGTCAATTAAACAAGGTGAAAATTGGTGTCTGTTTGTCTACTAAATAAAAGCATTACCACGTTTTTGATCTGAAGGTGACATTTAAAAAGGGCTATTAGAAGAAACGATGGGGATGTATTAAGAAAGGGCCAGGTCAGGAGACTCTAAACCAACGCACATGTATGAAGAGACTAATAAGTGTGGAGGAAGCGAGGGAAGTTTGTCTGGATCGTAGCAAGTGGAAGGAAGTGGTCACTCCCTACGGGAAAGAGGCGTGATTGTATGTATGTATGTATGTATATAATAGAAGAAAGATAGCGCCATCTGCCGTCAAGTTGAATTCCTCATACTTCAAGTATTTAAAAGATTAATAATAATCCTCGTATGATATTGGGATATAAAGTATTCAATGTCCATTTCCCATTTCCGTAATAACAGACTACATACACCAATTCATTGAAATCTAAAATGCTCTTTGATCGGGAAAACGGAATAAACTAACAGTTTTGCATTTATATTACGATGAAAACTATTCTATATCTATGTCAAGGTCATAATCCAGTTAAGAATCATTAAACTTGCATAACTGTTCCCAGTTTCAAACTAAACGTAACAATTACGAGGAACTGAGATCGCTTTGCAAGATTTGTTTCTAACCACTTACATGTTACAAGTGTAGTTTACAAGTTAGGGTCTTTACATGCATTCGGAATGCAAGCCGTCAGCAAAATTGTAGTTTGATCGTGGCAGTAGAGCATAACTGCACTGTAGCAAAACGGTTGTCTTGCCACTTATATGCAGAATATCTATCTATATATATAAAAGGCAAACCTGACTGACTTATATATCAACGCACAGCTGAAACTACTGTACCTAGAAACTTGAAATTTGGTACAGGGGTTCCTTTCATGATGTAAGTGAGCACTAAGAAAGGATTTTCCGAAAATCGACCCCCAACGGGAAGAAACGGGGGAGTAGCGGGACACTTATTCTACGCGAACGAAGTCGCGGGCGTCCTCTAGTATGAAGATAACCCTTATTGTTATTATTAATTCACCTTTGTCCTTTTTAAAGAACCGATGTATTTTTTAGAGTTTTTCTATGGCATAGAGAAGGCAACCCAACACACAGACCAGCTGATTGTAAGTGAAATCCGAGACCCACAGACATTGCATTCTCAAGACCGCAATCTTAAGATTACAATCCCAAGATCCTACCACCACTAAAATAAACTTGTACATGATAATGGTTTTACTTTATTCCAAACAAATAATTAATTAGCGAGGCAAAGCCAAACTTAAAAAGTAAAAGTTGAACACTGCATAAAACTAAAAACCTACCCATACATAGTAACTTAAACCAGATGAATTTCTAAAACACAGGATGTGGCCAAACAGAGAGGTAAGAAAATATTCAACACGTCGGCCACAAACCAAAATCTAACTCAGGTATTTTCCGCCGACCTAAAAGCTAGAATTTAATCACCGCGCCCGTTAAAAAACGCGTTAGTCAAACAGCAGCGCGAACGCGAATATGCAGAGTGGCTGCTGCATTTGATGCTCTACCCGGCCGTGGTGCACACCGAGCCTTTTAGGATCCATTTCATTATAACACCGTTAAAAACTCATCAACTAAAAACTTTTACATAACAGGCTATAGGAGCGATGAATGTCCAAATCCTTGCCGACCTGGAGGTTTCCCGCATTTTATTCTAACAAGAAGCTAGCGTTGCGATTGTCATGCAAGCGTGTGAATTTGAAGTTTATAACTAACTAACTAACACCCACACTACCAACAAAAAAATAAGGGCACCTTTTGTATACAAATGACGACTGACTGACTGACTTTCAAAACATCAATTCTTTGCAAACAAACCAGCTTTAATGGCCGTTAAAATACAAATAATCATTACATTACGCTGCGGTGTAACAACGCTCCAGTCCACTTTAATATTCATGCTCAGCTTATCCCCCGAATGGAACACGCTGTATATCAGCTTCAGCTTGCAGACGCGTTAAGCTGCATATGCGACGCCCCGACCAGCGCGAAACTCGCGAGGTTTAAAAATGGCGACTCATAAGACACAACATAACCGGAAAAAACAATTCTACGTATTAAAGTGATATAGAACATCCTGTATGTGAGCAAACGTAGTTGAAATTTTCATTGTAAGAATTGTACAGTGGTTATGTGAATGTCAAATAAGGCGCGGGCCAGACAGAAGAGACGTAAGACGCGGAGGCGTTGGTTTTAATGAATTTTCAACCAAAATGTATAGAAGCTAAAGACTACTATTATACATACGGAGATAGAAGGACGCGTACAGATTAATTAGAAGAAGAAAAAATACATTTATTTTGAAAACAAATGAATAAACTTTACTAACTAAATTAACAAATATAATATGCATAGATTTTTCAAATCACATTTCTTAACAAAATATGAAAATACCGTAAAAGAGATCACCAAAGGGGAAATTAAAATTAAAATCGGCCAAGAAATACGGATGATACAAAAAAAAACTGCTAATTACACAGCGATTAGATAGAGATCTGCTACGCCGTGTGACGTTATGTTACACGTCGGCCATATAAACTATACATGTTTAATTCTGTTTTGCTAGAAATAGATAGGAACAAATGTTTGTTGACTTATATCTTGGTTATTTTTATAGCTATGCAAAAAATGATTTTGCTCAACTTTTTGTCACATGAATCAGCTTCTATTCAAGCTCTGAAAAAAGGCACGAATATCCCTATTAGTCTAAATTGTCTAAGGTCTGTTTGATGGTGATCGCCACCATTCACCATCAGGTGGCCTGCGGGCTCGCTGGACTTCCTCGCGCTGTATGAAAGTGTCATATTACCACTATAGGACTAAAGCGCTAAATAGACTAGCAAATATGCAGAAATTATTTGCTGTCTTACTTTAACTTCAGTTCTAGAGCAAGAAGCACAATTTTGCTGTCTTTTTCTAACTTGGAAGTTAGAGGAGGATAGCAATCAACTTCTGCAATTTTTTTGGCCAGTCTAGTTTATTAGTTTGGTCTCTCTTAAGAGTATACGAAGTGATATCGAATTAGGCATGAATGAGGACTAAAAAGACTTTGATATATAATTTTTTAATTATGAAAATTTAATGCATGACAGCGCGACATATACAGGATGTCTTTTTAATAATAATATGAACAAAATCAATTCCAATCGATAAATATTTTGCGGTGCCAAAAATATCGTTAGTGATATCGTTTTGATATTTTTGAACATAGGTTCTGAATATTTAATTCTTTGCTTTTTGCGAACGGTATCAATGAAGTAATAATACCATATTTTTTTGGTTCAGTCCTCTTTCGATTTTAACCGAACCTACGACCCCACATTCGCCAGCCCTAATCGCTTTACAATAGACATAATAAACCCCAAAAACTATTGAACGTCAAATTTTATGATAAGGGTACAAATAACGGAGAAAAAAAAACCCAAACCTAATCACAAAGCAATAGAACATATTTTATTTGTGAAACTTTTTTTTTACGTTATTGATTTTTGAATGGTAGCAGATGTTCAACTTACCGACGAAATTAGATACTGATGAATTGATGATATATTATTGGTTGTAAATACCTGAAACAACAATAGATTATTAGTATTAGAAATAAGAGACAAAAAACTAAAAACAATAGATGTGATAGAAAGACGATTGAAATTTAACCATTTCAGATAGACGGGCACCTATTATTTTATTAACCCCCGACGCAAAAAAGAGGGGTGTTATAAGTTTGACGTGTAAGTGTGTGTGTGTGTCTGTCTGTGGCACCGTAGCTCTTAAACGGTTGAACAGAATTGGATGCGGTTTTTTTATTTGAAAGCAGGTTTTCTAGCGGTGGTTCTTAGACATTTTATATCGAAATCGGTTCAGCCGTTTTTGAAGTATTGAACTTTGAAATGTCAATGTCGGGGGTTTTCCAACTTTTTGTTGGTTAGGATATTGAAAGACCTCTTTCAACGATTATTAAATACTAATATATATTATTACATACATACAAACATTAAATCACGCCTGTTTCCCAGAGGGGTAAGCAGAGACCACTTCTTTCCACCTGCTACGATCCTGACAAATCTCTTTCGCTTCTTCTACATTCATACATCGAGTCATGCACGCACGTCGGTTTCGGGTACTTAAGATTCGTCCCTATTCCAGTAGTTCTCCGATTTGATTCGAAAAAGTCTAGGCGGCCCCTTCCGACCCTTCCACTCATACTGTATATTTCTTTCGTCAATCTTCTTTCATCCATCCTTTCCAAATGACCGAACCATCGAAGCATGCCCTTTTCAATCTTAGTCACTACATCTTCTATCTTCTATATACATGAAATTATGGGTTATCCATATATACACACATTTTTTTACCCATTGACCATAGGGCATTATTAACAAAAAAAACTGAATACCAGTTTCATTACATTTCACGAATTTACATAGTATTTTTACAATCGTATGTGGTCATTTAAAGTATCAGGTTTTATAATTTCTCTATAAAAGGTTAAAATATATATTCCAAAATGTTTCACCTAGATATATTTTAATATAATTAAAAAACAACATGCCTGTAAGTTAAGTAGGTATTTATTGATAGGTACCTAAGTAATGAAATTATAAATTGCAATCACATTTTCGTTATACATTCATAAAGATAATAACGTTTTACACAGCGCTGGCTTATTACTGACTAACTTAAAATAGACTAAGTAAAACAGAGGGCTTATTGCCTAACGCACTCGCAATCGCAACCGGCTTCAAAGTGGAGCAATTGTTTTCATTTTGTATGCAGAGAAGCCTTCGATTTTCAAAATGAAAACGATCGTGATTGCGAGTGCGTTAGACAATAAGCCCTCGACGAAGTGAACTTATAAAATAAATAAAAATCTAGCTGAAGAAGCCATCGATATTTAAAAGGTATCACAAAATGCGCAAGTAAAAACAAAATGGAGGTCCAAATAGAGTTTTCAGCCATAGAAAAGCGACAGTAAAATGAAAATAAAAACGGTACAGTTCTCTTGAACTATGTCAGCAAAAGTGATCCCTAGCGCCGTTTTCAATTAAGCTTGGCGACTGTACTCGCGTGTTTTTGCTCGATGACATAAAAAGATATGGTCCTCTATCATTAGGGTACCGTAGTTTTTTTCTGTGACTCGGTTCGTGTGTGAATATCAAAGATCTAAAATTTCTTCATGTCACTAATTAAGTAGGAAAAGAGTAAAACAAAAAACCGGGCAAGAACATGTCGGACCATGCTCAGTGTAGGGTTCCGAAGACGGTACTACACAAAAAAAGTGCACCAGCAAAAGAGCGTGTCTTCATGGCACTTACGTCCTTTTGTTGAGAAGGGCAGTTTTTCGACAGTAACTCAAAAACGGTATATCCGATCAAATTGAAAATAATTTTCGTTGAAATTATTAGAGGTAATTAAGCGTTATCCTTGTGATTTTTTTCATATTTTTTAGACATACGGTTTAAAAAGATGAAGGGAAACAATTTAAGCTTTTTATGGACAAAATCTTGTTATGCTTTTAATTTTTTCGAGTGCCATAACACCACAATTCTCTTCGAATATTTTCAGCAGCAAGTACAGTCAGATGGAAAAATTGCATAATTGCTTTTCGGACAAAAGGAATTTTATCCGATGGTCGGCAAATGAAATCGTTTGTAGTTTCAGCTAGCGAAGGCCTTTGATTTTTCGATTTTAGGTCATGTTTAAATTAACTGTCAGAGAAAACCGTTTATTTTTCACTTAGTTGAGTTTTTGCTAGTCTGATATTTACGAGTTATCATTTAAGCTTCTGAATTGAAAACAATTAATTTGACCTTTTAGTACCCTGTCACAGTAATTAATCTATATATATAAAAGGCAAACCTGACTGACTTATATATCAACGCACAGCCGAAACTACCTACTGTACCTAGAAACTTGAAATTTGGTACAGGGGCTCCCTTCATGATGTAAGTGAGCACTAAGAAAGGATTTTCCGAAAATCGACCCCCAACGGGAACAAATAGGGGAAGTAGCGGGGAACTAATTCTACGCGTACGAAGTCGCGGGCGTCGTCAAGTATACTATATTCAAAATACTCTAACTTTAATACGTCTTTAATACATACCTAACTGCGACAATGTACTATAGCCAAGATATCGGCCGCGATACATCAAGTAACAAAATGAATATAATTAAACCTTCTTTATTTTTCATTAACAGAAACAAAAATGAACCACACCCCCGTGATCAGAATCGTGCGAACTATTACCCCGCCAAATATGTTGAAAGGTTTTTTATCTACACTCATATCATAAGTCCTCTATAATACGGTCAGAATCCGTAGACAATGACCAGCATTACAAGATACAATTTTACTATGATATGTTTTCTTACCTGTAGCTGTAATGAAAAGTTAAAATTACGATACAACTTTTGATAAAGTAATGTTGTTCAAATTTGGAACATCTTCCAAAACCAACACAATTCAAACAGGGGGCCAATTCTAGTATCAATTAAACGTCGACTCGGTATATTTTAAGTAAAGTGTTGTACGCCATTTTGATTTCGAATGACATTAGAATAGGGACTTTGTTAGTTTGTCTATGATTAAAAAAAAAACATTCATATTCGTGAAACAGGTTAGCTTTGCCGCCATTTGTTAGTTTTGCCGCCTACTGAACGCATCTTAGAGTACTTATAATATGTGTGTAGATAAAGTAATGTATGCAACTGTACATAATTAGGCCTTAAAACACTCGTGTGATCTTATTATGAAACTCGCCTTCAGCTCGTTTCATAAAACCACACTCGTATTTTAAGAACCCTCTTTATGAATCAGTTACATAAAAGACTATAAGACACCCTGTATATTCCTGAAAAGATCATTCGCACTGCTAGATCAAAACAGTATCAACTCAAAATTCTAGCTAGTTTTGTTTCAAGTTCATAGAAGTTGATTTTAAAATACAGTTGTATTTTGAGTTACTACTGTTTTGATCTTCAACTTCTATACATTACATACGTCATACAAAAAAATAACCTGGGTTTTTCTACTAGGTAAAACCATATTGCCTTTAACGTGTTTTCGTATCGTCAACGTTTTGATAGCTCTTATTTACTTGACAGTAATGGCGGCCGATACTGATTTAAAACAATAACTGATTTACCCAGCGGAATAGAGTTCAATCAATCATCAATCAATCATGAACTCACGCCTTCATTCCCAGAAGTAGGCAGAGCCACAGACTCACCAACAACTCCAAAAACTTGTTGATAATTCTGTGACCACACTTTGCACACCCAGGCTAAGATGTTATCCAGTGTATTAGTGACAGGTTGCAAACCCATCGCCTAACAGCACTACACAGCCTTTAGTCCCTTAGTCGTCTCTTACGACATCCACGGGGAGACATGGAGTGGCAACATTCTAAACCCGGCACCACACGGCACGGAATAAAGTTCCTGATGCTATAACGTAGCTTAACACGAAAATACCTTTGAAAAATACCTCTAAGTTAAAGAAAAAAATGCCGTAGGTATTTCATTTGTAATACAAGCAACGATTATTGCATTTTAAAGCGTATGCATATAATAAGTAAGTCCACATTTCAACGACTTGACAGCGACGCCTGACAAATCCTCTGAGCAGTTCTTGAACGATGACATACGCCCGATGCGTGCACAGGAGCCGGGTGATAACATAGTGCGGGAAAGAGCGATTTTAGAACATATTGCGCTAGCGGAATTAGGAGCGGGTTAGCAAAGGCGATCGGTTTAAGGATCGATGGGAGGAAACTAAATTTAAAGACAATCTCACCAATATTTATTTTATCCAAAACTAAGCTCTATGCAGTGGTATTGGTACTATACTCATTATCATTTTAACTTTAGAACTAGGTTCTTGCCGGTGGAGTAATTGACAGTTTTTTCTGTTCTCTTTTTCACCTTTACGGTTGCTTTTATCGCGTGACAAACTGTGGATAAAGCATCCGTCACTCTCGTACTTACATCCGTGTCAAAAAAAGACGGATGTTTTATCCACATTTTGTCATGCGATAAACGCAGCCATATAAGGCCCCCTGATACTATCGAGGCAACGATAAACATACCAATATAAAGAAATACATAGAAAACGTCAAGACTTAACAAATACTTGGGCTTATAATACAAATATTTGCCCATGCCAGGAATCGAACTCAGGTTGTCACTACGAACTAGGCTAATCGTAAATCCTTGCACTGAAAGAGTTAAATGTCTCAAAGATTAAGGCATTTTTTAAATCTATTCCTGTGCTTCTATCATCTAAAAATAACATCAGATCAGTATCAGCGTTGATCCTTAGATCTGTTGTAGGTTTTAGTAGTTAGGTTTTTTTCTCGAATGTATGTACTATTTGTTATTTTGTTAATTCGTCTATCCTCATGAATTGTAAGTAAGTAAGTAAGTAAACTCATTACTGCACAAAAAGAAATCAACACTTACATGAATATGAACTATATAAAAAGGCGAACTTATCCCTTTAAGTGATCTCCTAGCTAACCTTGTCTTTGCCGTTTTTACTCCAAGGTTGACTAGATTACATTATCTACGGCACCAGTTACAACAGCACGTTATATCCACCTTTTGTAGTCCTATCCACTTCACAACCCGCTCCGCTATCCGCTCCGCTCCCCGCTCCTCCTCCCACTAACCCCCCATCCCCCCATTTGGTACTCCTAGCACGCTCTGCCCTAACCAAGATGCTTATAACTCGTGAGTAAGACGTCCATGACGTCAGTAACCTCGCGACGGTGTTTGGTTAAATATGAGGGTAGGAGGAAGTCTCCAATGTGAGCAATCGGTGGGAGTTATTGGTAATTTTCTGTTAATGGTAACATTACGGTCAAGGGGGGGACATTTAGACAAAAAAGGTCATTTGCATTTTAAAAAAACCGTTTATTATATCCTCTTCTTAATATTTACTATGAATTCAGCAGTCGATAATCTTCAATTCGACTTGAAATATTGTCAAAACTATGCTAAGAAATTACTTTTTTTTGATTTTGTAAGATCATAAATTAATGACAGCCATAGTAATAAGTACAGTATAAAACTTTTTCTTTACAAAAACAGAAATTCGAGCATTTTTCCGTTTACCCGGCAACTTGACGTTTGATGATAGCTGTTAAACCACCAGACCACCGTTAACATATTTTTTTATATCATTAAGAAGGCAAATATGATCTGAAACCCACAGACAATGCATTCTCAAGACTACAATCTTGAGACTGCAATCCTAAGCGTCTGTTACGCTTTCACACATAAACCGCTAATGCAATAAATAAAAAAGGGTATAGAGCTGGTGACTTTTATCTCGTAAAATTGGGACAGTTCTCAAAGACATAGAGCTAATAAAATGTAGGCGAAGTCGCCGTCAACCACTAGTATGTTATTATGAACCAATCAACTAATTATATGTACAGTCTGTGAGCACTTAGAAGATGCTTCGGGTTTGTACTCCTTTCTCACTCGCTCTTAATAGGAGCGTATGAGAGCGAGTGAGCCTTAGTTATGAAATTTCGCGTAACGCATCTTTATTTTTGTTTTTATTTTTATTTTTTATTTTTATTTTTGTTTGGTTTTTCTGCCTTTAAAGGTATCTTTAGTCTTTTTTAAACTAATGTCACGGCGCATTTTCAAGTAATTAATATTATATTGCTCGGTTAGTATATGTAATATTTAACTGTGGTAACTTTACTGGTTGATGTATAATCTAAGATTTTTATTGTTTTAGCCATATTGTACCGTTTGTACCCTAATAAACATTAAAACAATTAAAACAAGTACAAACCCGAAGCACCTTCTAAAGGCTATCGCACTGTAAGTAACTTCTCAGTTCCTCCGTCCTTCATATCAGAAACTGTATCATCTATCTCATCTATCTCAATGACGATACTTTACCCCTGGGGGGTATTCTCGAACGTAGTAGAAACCTGAGGCACTACTTTGAAATCCGTAATTCGAACTTCGTCTATTGCTATCCCTTTTGCTCTCGACGCGTCACTAATTCGCAAGCAAGTGGCGGGGCGATCCGAAGTTTGAATTACTGATTTCAAAGTAGAGCCCCAGAGTAACATTTCAGTGTACATGGCGCAGCTTATATGAAACCCAGTGATGTATCAGTGTTAAATTTGCAATGTATATCGAATTGTCACCTGTCACCAGTCATTGTCAAAATGGTAAAATACAGGGCTAGTTTGTATTCTACATGCCATAAGAAAGTGTGACGGATTCCTTACCCTTACCTTCACCTAATGGTTCCAACGGAAGACCAGCGCTGGCTTAAATACCAGCATTACGTTGAGTTAGCACCATTGCGTAACTACATACTTTCTTCTTGTGCGTATTGTTTGTCACGACTAAATGTTTTTCTTTCTTTCTTTCTTACCCCCTCTTTTTTAGTTGCGGGTTAAGAAACAGGGGGTACCACGACATACAAAAGCAGTTCAGTTTAGGATGAGAGAAAAGGACATAGTTAAAGCTTTAGGATGTCATGGTAGCGTTGGTAACCCCAGGGGCCTGTTTTATAAAGCTACAAATTACAATTTACAGGTTACAAGTTTCCATTTGACACAACCTCGACCAATAACGACCAGCCATTTGAGCAGTGTTGCCAGTTTAGACCTGTAAAATTGTAGCTTGTAGCTTTATAAAACGTGCCCCTGCACTCGTTTCGACCGTCGTGATAAAGAATAGCCCCCTGCGTGACATTAGTATGCAACGCTGGAGGCGCCATCATTAGTTCCATCGAAAAATGAGCCAACATGACTCGGAAGTTCGATATTGTTTTGTTTGCGGAGGATTCGGTAGATGGCGTGTTAATTAGGAGGCTTTCAATCAATCAATTGATAGATATTCTTTTTTTAGGGTTCCGTACCTCAAAAGGAAAAACACGGAACCCTTATAAGATCACTTTTTAGGGTTCCGTACCTCAAAAGGAAAAAAACGGAACCCTTATAAGATCACTTTGTTGTCCGTCTGTCCGTGTGTCAAGACCCTTTATCTCGGGAACGTGTAAAGGTATCGAGTTATTGAAATTTAAACCATATACTCAAATCTACAGTCCCTTGAAGCTGTGAAAAAATGAAACTTCTACATTTACGTAAAAAAAAGATACGGCCGTTTATGTCGCAAAAAACGTGTATTTCGACACTCTCGAGGGAATCAAAATGTATAGGGTATTTATTTCCCATTGACCTACAACTATGAAATTTGGCAAGTAACACCATCTTTTACTACAAGTATAGGAAAAAATCTGAAATCTGTACATTTTCAGTTAAATCACAAAAAAACAACGGCGGTGCAAATTTTGAATTGAGTTGACCGTGTCATGTGCGGAACCCTCGGTAGGCGAGTCCGACTCGCCTTGTCCGGTTTTTTATGTCTTTGTTAAGGCAAAAGTACAATAGGGCCACCTGATAGTAAGTGGGATCTGTGATCTATAGACGTTTTCATTCTCAAGACTATGATCTTAAGACTGCAATAGTAAGACCGCAGATGCGTTGCCAACCCTAAGGATTGAGATGGAATGGAATGCCTCTATGCTAGTATTTTTTCTTAATTTTTTTTCAAGAGCCACAAGGCCACCCGGCTTAGGGGTCTCGTGATCGTAAGGTGCCGAGTTCGAACCCCCGCGGCCACCATGTACCAATGAGTTTTTCTAACTCATGTGCATTAACCGATGTTCTTACGGTGAAGGAAAAACATCGTGAGGAAACCTGCACATTCGAACAGCTGAGTATGTAAGAGGGTAATCGCACAAAAGATCCTAAAGGGTCGAAGTGTATCCGAAACGGCCCATCTGTAAGATAAGATAAGATGCTAGTAATTTTACAGGAATTTAGTTTTTTCCGTCCTCTTTAACTATCCTATTATTATAAAGGCATACAATTCTATCCGAAACAATTGTTTTTTTTCAATAAATCCTATCGGGTTTTTAGATATCTGTAACAGGATTACAGATAAACGGCCCAACGGGTTTCGATTTAGTTTCTGAATACGAAGCCAAAACTAAATCGGACTTTTAGATAAAATGTAGCCTCCTTTTTAGAGATTCAAATTATTTAGGCTATTAAATTACACAGACTTCAGTGTGAAAATGGATACAATTTTTTCACCTCAGCACTTCAAAAAGGCAGGGGCGCGTTTTATAAAGCTACAAGTTACAATTTTACAGGACTAAACTGGCAACACTGCTCAAATGGCTGGTCGTCATTGGTCGAGGTTGTGTCAAATGGAAACTTGTAACCTGTAAATTGTAATTTGTAGCTTTATAAAACAGGCCCCAGGTTTTGCTGTTTAAAGACAGTGAACCAAATTCGATTTTGCTGCGAGCGTGAGACAAAGTATTTTAATTATTTTTCTCAATATACATGGGGTGGTAGTGGTTGTGGGTGGTGGGCTGGGTGGTAAATATACATGAGGTTTAATTTTTACCATGTTATATTTTTTTACCTTTACGTTCTCGCTGCTGAGGTGAAAAGTTGTAAGTGTAATACGAGATTAAAATCGTTTGCGTTTCATGTCTTTGCATCCCTCGCTGCGCTCAGTCGTAAAACTGCCCTCGTTCTTCAAACAGCACAGTGAGTTGAAAGGTTAAGGTTAAGGTTGGGTCCGGTAAGTGTTAAATGCAGAAAAAAAGATCGCAAAGTAGATAACAGACGGCCAAATCATATTTACTGAACTATACATAACCTAACCAACAAAAAGTTGGAAAACCCCCGACATTGACATTTCAAAGTTCAATACTTACTTACTCCGTTTAAGAGCTACGGTGCCACAGACAGACACAGACACACACACACACACACACACACACACACACACACACACACACACACACACACACTTACACGTCAAACTTATAACACCCCTCTTTTTTGCGTCGGGGGTTAAAAAATAATCAAATAATCAAATTCCAACAATATTTTACATACATACATGCATACATACACTGACGCCTTCATTCCCAGAGGGGTAGGCAGACGTACAGAATCACCAACAACTCTAAAAACTTGTTTTAATGTTGTATAATTCTGTAACGACATTTTGCATAATATTTTACCTTCAATATTTCCACACCGTCTTAATCCGTCTTATAAGAAAAGTATAAAACTTACTTGCAAATATCTTCCCAAAACAAAACAAATAAAATCGCTTCAAAGGTATCGAATATCGCGTCGTTACAGCCGTCCAATTTGGCCTGAGAAATGAAGACGTCGTAATAAAAAACATTTATGTTTGTAATAATGGGCCTGGGAGAGGTGAGCGCCAAGTTTGTAAGGTTGAGTACAGTTCATGGTTGAGTTGTTGTGGATGTTATCGATGGATTTCTGTGAGCCGCAGATATAGAAGACAAAAGTATTTAATATTTTATTTATTTGATCTATTTTGCACAAAAATAAAAATTTCAGTACAAAAGGTGAACATGCCTAATGGCATTCTCTACCAGTTGTATTATAGCAGTACAGCAGCAGTATAGTAGCAGTAGTAGCAGTATAGTTGAGAATCTTAATACACGTAGAAGTTTGATTTTTTTACAGCTTCAAGGGAATGTAGACCGGAGTATATGGTTTTAATATCAACTTGATACCTTCACGCGTTCCCGAGATAAAGGGTCTTGACAGACAGACAGACGGACAGACGGACAACAAAAAGATCTTATAAGGGTTCCGTTTTTTCCTTTTGAGATACGGAACCTTAAAAACGGTAACGAGCTAAGATTTCATGATTTGTCGTATAACATTATGCTAACGTACTTAGATTAGAAAATATGATTAAATGTATTGTGAAACCACTTTTATCACTTCTTGCACAAATATTTAGTTAATTTGTACAAAAAAATATGTTTTACGTAAGTACTGAAAATTGTCCGCCACGATTAGGTATTTTTAGCCATAGTCATGCATGACGTTTTTTTTAAGACTGTTACAGCGATATAAAAGTTATGTCAATTAAGCCTCTATGACAAAAAAAGTGGTATGCAACGGGTTCCCTAATTTTATTTCATCATCTTTTTGCCCAAAATATTCACAAAATCTTAAACGATAACATACTATGTAGAACTACAGTAGTATCGATCCGACAAGTTTAATTTACACTCAATCTCTGATATCTCCTTAATTAGTAAGACACTGATATAATCAGTCGTATTATTAAAACCCAAAAACCATTTTGCAAACATCTGCATTATGAATTTATTACACAAATTGAATACATGATCAGATCAATTAAGTTAACGATCTTTACTGAAAACTCACGTTAAACGTTTTTTCCCTCTATTTTTTTTTAATTTTTTTTTGTACAAGAACTTGACTTTATTGCATTTTTTAACTTGGAAAGTATCTTACCATTGACACAGCGATAACTGAGCCGTATTGAGTTACACGCCATAAATAACTTAAGATCTTGGCCGTTTAACTTCGTGTAAATAAAATCGATAAATTATTGATTATGGTCGCTACACGAGGTATTCTGTTTAATGTATTTTGAATACAATTTAAGCGGCGATTTTTTATGTCTTATTTATTTTAACGATGTAGTTTATGTAAAAGCTGAAAGCGGATAGTTTAATGGATTAATCAGAGGACCTAGTCATTTATACATACATGTACAGTCGATTAGTACCTTGTCACTTTAATCGCTGTGACTATTCAGCTATGGCAGTTTAAACATGATATTAAATAGGCAAGGTACTAAAGTGTACAGTCACCAGCAATAATATAATTATACAACATCGGGCGCAAAAATATCTGACACGTCTTTATTACTAAAGGTATAAGAGCGTGTCAGATATTTTTGCGCCCAATGTTGGGTAATATATAATTGCTGGTGACTGTACACATATTTATGAACTCGACTGTACGGCGAAAGCACAAACCTTATTGTCTAAGGCATAAGTACATATTTATTACTAACTGGACCTTGTATTGAACAAATGACAATTTATTCAAATAAAACAATAGGATTCAATTACAAGTTAAAACTAAACTTATTTAAATTAAAATAAAAACTAAGCTACTCAAATATTAAAGACGTAAATAATAATCACCACTATAAAAAGAACACCCCCTCTAGCAGGTCCGCTCGCGGCATGGTCCCTATGACACTGGCTGCGTTACCTCTCTGGATAGCTAGCCCAATCCTTTGGGAGAGGTAAGCACCAGCTCTAGGATCTCCGGAGGTGTCTATGAGCCGGGAGGACAGGGCCTTAATAAAGCTTTTCATATCATAAAATGATTAAAGGATCATATGAGGAATTCTAGTAACTTCTTATTCTTATTTCTTGAATGGAAGGAGAACATTCTTAATGCTCTCAAATGTTTTCGAGATTTTTCTAAGTATTTCCTTGAGGAGATTTATTAACATTTGAAAATTTTACTTAAGTACACACATGTTCAAACAGACTGCTGAATAATAAATTCCTTTTGATTGATCGCATCACTTTGACATACTTCAATGGTGGGTTGATGGGCAAGAAATCAATTTGTTTAAATTTACCTATAGTCTCTACGTAAGCTGTGACAAACGGACATACATACTTATTGTTCATATTATTTAACTGCGGAACCCTCAAACCCATTCAGAAGCTTAACATCTCACCACTGAACTCTTCTATAAAAATAACGTCCGATACAAAAAAAGGCAAATTCGCACCTCAAAATATTCAGCTCAATATAAATATTTTACATATAACTTTTTAACTTATCCTATATCATTCAGATATAGTCACAAAAGCAACCTTAAGTTTAAACATTTAGGGTTTAAAAATCGAAACGGTAGTTTTGTATACGAGGTTGCGAAATTTGGTAAGATATAGGCAGCCTATTACGCACCTCTAGCGATTCAGGGGTTCCGATCACGACCAATATTTCCCAGAAAATATCAAATATCATCGGTGTATTGGGAAGAAACTATCAGATTACTTTTGCGGGGCTACTATTGGCTCTAGAAAGCTGTTAACGTTTAGGCGAGTATTACGTGAGATTAGAGTACACGTTGAACTTTTATGAACTTTGCACGTAATTGGAAAATACATATAGACGTTGAAAGAGATGACAATTCGTTATATATAATCAAGTTCAATTAGGGAGAGATATATAATAAAGAGCGGTTTCTACAACAAACACTGCAAAATATAAACAATTTGTTTGTTAATTTGTTAAGTTTATGCTCAACTTTTAATTTTTCTTAATCTCTCAATGGTTATCTGGAAGATGTCCCTTAAAGGGACAAGTTCGTCTTTGTTCATTATTTTGTTTAAATCTTCATTGTATTGTTTTTTTCTTGTTTTGTACAATGTAGTGTTTACATACATACATACATACCTACAAATTAAAGCATTACGGCATTTTTAAATTTTCCTGTATGAAAAGTAGCATGTGTTAATCCAGTGAATAAACTATCTCCATTTAAAATTTCATCCAATTCCGTCCAGCCGTTGCAGCGTGAAAGAATAACAAACATCCATACATACAAACTTTCGCGTTAATAATATTAGTAAGGATTATTAAAATGTTACCATTTAAGTTATGGCACTCCATTTCTTATTATTAATTAATATTGTAAAGACTTAAAACATTGTGACAGTCAGGTGCCAAAAAAACAGACTAAATAATCTCGAACACATCTCACTCAACTACAACTCGTGGTACAATCACATGTAAATCGCAGCATTACCGGCTAAAACTCGCGATCCGTGCGCGATCGAGTTATGGGCCGCGAGTGGATTATCCTCGAGAACCCGAGGTTGAACCGCAGGTTGCGATTGGGGTTAGGTCCGATCGCAATGCATCTTTTGGAAATATTAAGCTTTAAGATTTTAAAAAAAATGTGGAAGGCACTAAACAATCAGTCAGAGGCTCTTCTACTGGGTAAAATATTTCTTTTGACATATTATTGTATTGTTTTGAACTTGGCCGCCATTACTGTCCAGTAAATAGGAGCTATCATAACGCGTTGACAATATGATATGTCACAATCAATACGGCTTTACCGAGTAAAATAGAGCCTATGGTATTAACTGTTTTTATACTACCAGTATGATTTATTTCGACATTGTCGTGCATTTTTTTGTTAAATTAAAGATCCAGAACTGAGGGGCTATTGTCTAACACACTCGCAATCGCAACCGGCTTCAAAGTGGAGCAATTGTTTTCATTTTGTATGCAGACAAGCCTTCGATTTTCAAAATGAAAACGATCGGGATTGCGAGTGCGTTAGACAATTAAGACCTCGGGTTTAACTTACTGCTTGATTCACCTTTGACAAGTCAAGCATATTTGACAGATAAATTTAGCCCTTTCTCTTTCTTACACATAAAGATACAGAAGGAGAGAGCCAACTTTAAACGGCAGATAAAACTCGTCGATTGTGGAACAGGCACTGAGAGATAGTGTTAAAAAACTTATTCACACCGTTAATTAAAAAAAAACCGGGCAAGAGCATGTCGGATCATGCTCAGTGTAGGGTTCCGAAGCCATTACTACACAAAAACCATCTCAAAAAACAAGTATAAACTAATTCTCCATTTAAAGTTATTTGGTGCTGTCTTAGATGATTTTAAGTAGGTATAAATAATTTAGTCGCCTGTATCTCGGGAACCAATCACGTCTACTTAATTGACCGTCTGAGTTTGAGTCAATCCGCGGACAGACAGTCGGACAGACAGACGGACGGACAGACGGACATGGCGAAACTATAAAAGTTCCTTGTTGGTTACAAGTGTTACAACCCTAATAAAAAAACAGGGCTAAAAGTCATTGATGTATTTCACCACTGAAATTTCCTTGAAAGCTCCCAAAGACTAAAATATTGACTCAAATTCGCATTCCAAAGCTAGTTTTATCAAAAAAAACCTATTCGAAATATTAAAAGGTAAAAAGGTAACAAAAATACATCTCTAAAAATACTTTTAATATTCACCTAACGTTTCACAACATAATACTTCTAAGAACTCAAAAAGATATTCCCGGGGAAAAAAAGGTTTAATATCGTACTGTATGTTATTCCCACAATCCGGGAACTTTTGATCCCTAGTAAGCCTTTACGGGGCATATACGACTGTATTAAGGGAAGATTCATTCGGGATGTGCATGAACCGGTTTTTATAAAAATTTGGTACATGTACCGAATACATTTTCAATTACCTACCTTCAATTGAATTTTAGATTTATTTCAAAAAACTATTAACTACTGTATATATACATACACATACATTATATTTTTATAAAATAGTGACTTTATTTAAATTTATTTCGACAACCCGGATTACAAATTGACTTAGTCCCAAACTAAGTTCAAAGACTTCTATATACAATATAATACTTTAGGCATAAATATTCGTACTCATTACCAATTAAGGGAATCGAACTTCAAACCTCAAGCTTTCCAGGAAGGGTTACGTAACAACTAGGATAACCGCTTTATCATCGTTTAATTTTTTACTCTGATTTTAAAATGCACAAAGCACAGTAAAATATAAAATCATCTATTTTATATTTTACTGTGCTTTTTTCGTTATTCCACTAATATTATAAATGCGAAACTTTGTGTTTGTGTTACTTTGTTACTCCTTTAAGCAGCAACGGCTGGACGGATTTGGATTTATACCGGGAAATTTAAAAGTTTCCGAGGGAATAACGATAATATAAATCTACGGGGACGAAGTCGCAAGCAGAAGCTAATCTTATAATAAATGTCATCTCCAATTTATACAGTGAAGTACACAGCAACCTGCAAAGTCAAATATTGCATGCTTTAATTCTCTAGTAAAATGCACTAATTGCAGTAGCAATCGAATCGTATTAAAGTACGGTACGGTATTACTTACTTACTTACTTGCTTACTTACTTGACTTACTTACTATATTAACTAATTATATTCAAGATTACTAGAATATTTTCAACGAGAGTTCGTAGTTAATAAGTCCAGCGCCGTCCACTTTATCGGTATTCCCTCGGAAAATATTTTATTTTCCGAAATATAATATACCCTAGGTTTGTCTCCGGGCTATAAACTATTACTGTACCAAATTTCACATTGATCAGTTGAGGCGTTGAACTGTGAAGACGGAAAAAAAAGATTATCAAACTAACACAAACTTTAAGTTAATCGCGGTTTAATATTACGATGAATTTTGTTTTCAGAACATTTGAAGATAAAATGAAACTTAATAAAAAATCATCTCAATTTAAAAACCGGTACAAGTACCACTTGCAAAAAATCGGTACATGTATAATTCGCTAATTTCCCCTCCCTAAGCAAAGATATCCCGCGAACGTTTTGAAGGGGAAAAATAAGTATGTAATGCGAGAAGGTGAATAAATATGTAAATATGGGAGATATCCGTAATACGATTATATCCGAGCAGACACGTGGCTATTGCATACGGAATAATAATAAAAACTTCGAAATTAATGAAATCATAGGAAATGGATTGTTCAATAAGCAAAATGATGAAGTCTGGTAAAAAAAGGGGATGTTGAAAGGTGGAACTTCAATAGCAGCAATTGGGTGTAAAGTGGAGTATTCTAATTGTTACAGTTATTGTACGAGTATTAACTAAGTAAGTACAAGAACTATATAGTTATAATTAAACAAGTTGCTAAAATCTTGGTATTTTTTTTTAGTGTTGATTTTTTATATGGCGAATACATTGCGAGATACTCAATTTGTTTACGTTTTGTGTATATACCTACTATTTAGAAAGGTGGATGTTACGTTATTGTCTCACGCTTAAAAAGCTAAGTAGAAATATATATTTTTTTTATCAACAGAGACAAGTAGTCTTATGCTACATGGTTTTCTGAAAAAAATATCATTTTCGAGAAAAGATTTATTTCTGCTTAAGATTTAGATTTATTGCAAGTGAATAAACGCCACATTAATACAGTATGATTACGACATATAGAAAGCGAAACTAAGGGCCATAAAAAAATTACAATATAGTTGGTCATGAGGCGCGTCCATTAATTAGGTAAGTGAGGCGTTCAGGCGGGCAGGGGGTCGAGCCGAATCTCATCAAAACTTTTTATCGCAAAAAAACCGAGTAAAATTGCAAAAAAATAATAAATACAACGCACTTACACAAGAAACAAACGTTTCTAAGTCTCGAGTGAGATTGGGGGATGGGGAAGGGGCTTGTTTCAAATGTCACAAAATCTCACCAGGGGGGAGATCAAAAATCGCCAAAATCGCCTCACGCAATTACTGGACGCCATAGACATTCTAAGACATCTATAAATTTTGTAACACACAACCTCAAAGGTACTAAACAGACAGGTGGAATGAACTAGCCGCAGTTTGGGGCGGGAGCCGCAGTCGGCCGGACACGGCCGCACAGTCCAATGAATTACAAAGTCCGATTGTCAACAGAGACGACGCACTCTGGAATGCACACTACGGGGACGTCCTAAATCCAGCACCACTACTGCTGGTTATCACTAGATGGCGTTTATATCAAAAGAACCTGCTCTGTAAGTGAAAAACTAGCGACTTCAGAAGGTTTTAGTGGTAACGCCACGCCGCGTACTAAATGACAAAATTAATGGTTACATAACAATAGTGACTTAACATGCAATATGCAGTAAAGTGGGAAGCCGACGGATGCAAATATCATGAAACCGACAGGCGTGAAAATACTTGTGGAAGGCCTTTGTCAAACCACAAGACAAGTAGAACCTTAATAAATGGAGTATGTATATAGTTACTGAATTATTTAGCCTGCACGAAACAAGTCACTACCGACTGCTTTCAAGTGAAAAACTATCGAGTTTAAGGTGACTTCACAAGGTACATATCAGTGTTAACGCCACACAAATCAAACGGAAATGCAATACGACCGCGGTAATGCGACGTGCGCGTCGCCACGTCTGGGAGTACCTTATGGAAACATTTGGAAAATATGAAGAGTTGTTACAGTTCGTGAGACCAACAAAGGTAGGTATTTCAAATTTAAAAATATGGAGTTGAATTCGGAGTTACAGTTATAGTTACTGCTAACAAAATGTATTCGTATACGGTAAAAACCTTGTCGCAATGACGTTTGACGACGCGTTGGCCTAGTTGGTATAGTAAGCCTGCCTACGAAGCTTGCGGTCCTAGGTTCAAATCCCGGAAAGGGCAGATGTTTGTGTGATGAGCGCGAATGTTTGTTCATGAGTCAGTCATTGATGTTTTCTATGTATTTAAGCATATGTTTCTCTATATGTATAAGTATTTATATCGTGGTCTAGGATCCATAGTACAAGCAATACAAAAAATAATAATTTAAATACCTCATTTTTTCTACGGAAGCATGAAAAAACGAACGTACTTACCCGAATCCATACTAATATTATAAATATGAAAGTAACTTTGTCTGTCTGTTTGTTACGCTTTCACGGTTAAACGGCTAAACCGATTCCGCCGTTTGTTATGGAGATAACTCGAACCCCGAGGAAGTACAGTCACCCAATAAAAATGTTGAGCATACTTAGAACCTTGTCATTGTGACTGTCATTATTATTGTCATACTTGTCATTTGATTTTCAGTTTGAAGTTCATTATAACAGTGCACTAAAGTGCTTAACATTTTCGTTGGGGTACTGTACACATATAGAACTTTTTTCCCGTGGGTAGTAGTGATAGACGCAAGAAGCCGTAAGCGACAGCTAGTGTCATTATAAATTGTAAATTACAACACAGAGAACGTAACAATAGCAGACACCTTATGCAACAAAAACCTTTAGCTTCTAATAATGTCATCAATACAAAAACCCCATAAATACTCAGACAAAGAATTACCAACAAAAGGTATGAAAAGTAACCTGAGTCACCTGTATTATTAGAAAGAGCCATACTGACTTATACTGCAATAAGGATATTGCAACCGTCAAGAGGAATATTCTTAATATAAACTGCCGGGTATACTACTCCTTGATTTAAGTATAACTTAACAATGGAACAATGACGCCTCTTTCCTGTAGGGGTAGGCAAAGACCACCTCCTTCCACTTGCTATGATCCAGACAAACTTCCCTCGCTTCCTCCGCACTTATAAGTTTCTTCATACACGTGCGTCGGTTTAGAGTCTCCTGACCTGGCACTTTCTTATTTGACCCAATGACTTTGTACAATAATTGAGAAAAACAGTAAACAACGAAACGTGTCAGGCCTAGAAGCGCTACAACAAGTCTAAAGTGCTCCAAATTAGCCATCTAGAGAGGTGGAATTTTTAAATTGAGCTTTTAAGAGCTTCGGTGGCCTAGGGGTCGACTCTTGATCGTAAGGTACCGTGTTCCAACCCCCACGGCCACCAAGTGAAGGAAAAACGTAGTGAGGAAACCTGCACATTCGAACAGCTGAGTGTGTAAGAGGGTAATGCACAAAAGATAAAAGGGTCGAAGTGTATCCGAAAGGGGCCCATCTGTAAGATAAGATAAGGTAAGATAAATTGGGTCATCGGAGCGAAAGCGGTAGTAAATTATAATATCTTGAAGATTTCATACTCGAACTCATACAAAAAAAAACACTCAAAAAACTACTAGGACTAAAATTTACAACGGTATTTAAGCAAGTGAGTCGGGCGTTTTTTAAAAAAAGTGCACGTTGCAAAGGACTAAATTCAACAACGGTATTTTTTCCATTACGTCATGACAATTTACCTCCTGTAGCAAATGCAACCGTTTTACTAACGAGTGAGGATTAAAACTGCTTCGGTTATTGAATGTGGGATACCGTCTATTCGCGTATGACGGCCGTACATGAAGGCATGACTAATTGTCGTGACGCAAGGGAAAATTTACCATGATTGAATTTAGTCCTATACTCCGTGCATTTTTTTTTAAAAAAGCCCGTCTCACTTGGAACACAACATTCATAGTAACAACAGATAGAGTGGAAGAAGCGAAAGAGATTTGTCAAGATCGTAGCAGGTGGAAAGAAGTGGTCTCTGCCTACCCCTCTGGGAAACAGGCGTGATTTAATGTATGTATGTATGTATGTATGTATGTAAGAAAATGTTATTTTATGTAGTATCTGCACCCTTCAAACAATTTACCCGTCAATATTACTCGTACATATCACATACTCTTGGAAACCCAACCCCGCCCTTACGGAAGCCTGTCAGGTGCGTAATGTTACGCCGATATCATCCGGCTCATTACATAATGACGTACATACACACATCAAGCTATTGAGTACTATTATGGTTTACCAATTCTGGTAGGTTTCACCCTAAGGTGAAAAGGTATACCTTTAAATTCTAACTTTTGTGCAGGGGCTCTGTTCCAATTGGTAAAAACTTATTGCTTTTGACATGCTATCGTATTGTTTTTAACTATATTAATAAGATAAATAGGGAATATTGAACCACACATACATTGTACATAAGTACTGGGCCTCTATTCAAGAAGGTAAAAACAATATCGTTTTTGATCTGTTATCGTATTGTCACCGTTTTGATAGCTCTTATTTACTTGACATTAATGGCGTCTGACGTCATAACAATACCATAACAGGTCAACTACGATATCGTTTTTAGCGCAGGGAATAGAGGACTAGATCAAAAGCATGCAGTTCTTAGGCAGTGGGTAATTTTGTTTCTAAGGTTTATTTCCTTGTTTTCTTTGTTTATGGATCATTTGGGTTAGTGTTTTAATAAACTCCTTACCTTTCATCTATCTTTCATATATCTAAGCAATGGTTTATGTCTGCCATTCCTTTAAATTCTAACAACGATGCTGATCCAAGCATTTCCTTGAGTTATGACCAGCTCGATTACTATGATGTTAAATAATTTTACCTGAAACAAAAAAAAAACAAGTACAAAACTAAGTTCAAAATTATAACATAAATTATATAAACAATTATACATAGGTACAGTCAAACGTAGAACCTTCTCTTCTCTGAAGTCGGTTTAAAATAAATATCGGGATACAATCTCTCACAAATTGACCTAGTCCTAAACTAAGCTCTAAACTTGTACTAGGTACTAAAAACGATAAATATACTTATTTATAAATAGAGATATGAACAGGGTTGTTATTCTCTCAAAAACGCGGTCGAACGAACGAACGAGTGAATGTTGCAGCGGCGAGTTTAAGTGTGTTTTGTTCGCTCTGACGGGACTACTTAAACTCGCCGCTGCGACATTCACTCGCTCGTTCGTCCGACCGCGTACTTGAGAAAATCACACCCCAGAAAACATCCCAGATAGGAACAAACACTTACGTTCATCACACAAATATTTTCCCTTACCGGGATTAAAACTCGGGACCGCTAGCTTCGTAAGCACGGTACCAGACTATCAACTAAGCTACAGTGTCGGTAAAAAATACAAATAAATCCTTAGCATTATCTTCAAATGATTCTAGTCTTAACTAAACAAATCAACTTCCGTATGACCTCCATCTTACTCAATAGGCCTTCAGAATCAAAACAACAAATGAACCAAGCTAATAGGGTTAATATTAACCCCCCCAGCCTTTCTCCCCGGTCATCCTATCCACGTAAACAACCCCCAGAAAATCAAGTGATCGGAAACGGGAAGATATGCAAACTGGCGGAATATACGAACCAGTAAACAAGTCCGGGCGTCGGCGAATTTTGCGAAAAAACTTCTCGAAAGATTCGGAAAAACGCGATACCTTGTTGATGGTCTGGTTGTGTGTTACACCGTTGCGAATTTTTGAGTTAAAATTGATTAAATACAACGAATATAAGGATTCACAAATGTTTATCATTTCGACAAAGTTTATCATTTTACAAACTATCATTTCGCAGAACAAACTCTTTATTCCTGTCATGTTTCCGCAAAAGGAACAACGCCAATGACTGCTATAACTGTCCCTCTAATTGCCAGATAATTAGGAGGTGATGACAGTTAGTAATCCGGTCTCATAAAGGTGTTCCTTGGAGATGTACACCAAGATCCACTTAACATCCTTAATTAAACACGATGCAACATTTTAGCGTACTCTGCACTTTACGCACGCAGGTACAAGATAAATATCGGCTTGCATCTTTGGAAGTGACTTTTGTATGGGCTGGCTCGCGAATTAATTCAAACAAAGAGTAGACACGTTTCACCTACCTATACCCTGTTTTGTTAGAAAGAGCGCTTTCTGTACTCATACTAACTACTTATATAACTAGCGACCCGCCCTCGTTTCGCTTCGGTTTTTGTGAGTTTTCTGTATCACCCATATAATTTATTTTAAATAAAAACCTACCTCTGGAATCACTCTATCTATTCATGAAATCGCATTTAAATCCCTTGCGTAGTTTGAAAGATCTAAGCGTACATACAAGGAACAGACAGCGGAAAGAGACTGTTATATATTATTTAAAGTGATTACGCTACGGTGTGACCAGCATCCAATACTCTCGACTTCTTAATCTCGACGCGACCATCGTATCAGGAATCGATTAACGACTTGCGAAATTCACGGTTCCAAATTTACTGGACGGATCGACTATAAATTAAAAGATTCGATCGAAATTCGACGATGAATCGATTGCGAGTAATTTTGTAATTATATAGTATGGTTAGTATGGTAATGAGGTTTGATGCGCGGTGATGTCGGTAATAGTTACAATTTTGGAGATTGTTATCGTTTTTTTTTTAATTTTAGCTTCTTATATGGTTTGGATGATGTTAATAAACTGACCAACCGGTCGGGCTCGCACACGGAGGGTTCCGTATCACTCTAAAACATTAAGATCAAGCAGAAAACGCCGAAATAAACAAGAATGTTGTGTGGGAGGGACTTCTTTTTTTACTTTTTTATTTTTATTCTGTTATATCAACCACTGTTAGCCTCTAGAATAGGTACATTTTGCCCTGCTCTGAATAAAGTGGTTCTGTTTTTTTACCACACCTTAACTCAAAAGTTTCCTTTTATTTGGAAATGTTAAAATCGTGTTACAATTGACAAAAATTTACAAAAACTGAAAGATACGAAAGTTTTTTTAAGTGTTTAACAATGATCCGGAGGAATTTTTAACTGGAAAACTTGAGATTTTCCAAACCACTTCATCCATACAACCTTAAAAAAAACTAGAACCACCATTCAATGCAAACCCAACACCTCTTTTCCTCGTATAGTACGAATTCCACGGGCTATATCGCTTTCCTTATATCCAGTGCCCGCCTTCGTTATTCTCATATAAAACCGACTCCTCATGGAGTCGTCGGCCCTGGGCCACAGTAAATGTCTTTTATACTTGTACAATGAATGGGTTTACGTCGAGCGAGCGATGGCGCGATTCGTAGCGCTAATATAACGTTAAAATTACCAAAGACACCTTGAGACACAGCGAGATTACACAGATATATCACTAGCTATTGTTAATTATCTCATATACCTCGGGGCTGCGCTTCTAAGTCTTAAAACATTTTGCATGTTTCATTTAATTACCTGCGAACGTTTAGCATAAAAAGAATGGTATAATTTTATCAGGCATAGGTACGATCAAATAACATAACACTTGTTTTCATGTATCACTAGCTTCTGTCCGCCACTTCGTCCCCTTATAGAATTCGATTATCGTTATTCCTTTTATATTTTTAAACTTATCATTAAACTAGCGACCCGCCCTCGCTACGCTTCGGTTTGTTTGAGTTTTTTGTATCACCCGTACAATAAACCAGCATTTTTTATACATAAAAACCTCCCTCTTGAATCATTCTATTAAAAAAAACCGCATCAAAAGTTTTAAAGATCTAACACATAGGGACACATAGGGACAGACAGACAGCGGGAAGCGACTATGTTGTATACTATGTATTGAATTGATGATTTTTAAAATGGTTTAATTGCGATCGCCGCTTAAATCAACTTCAGCAACAAATACAAATCATATCACGTTCATATCGTTATAATAATAATAATAATAATATAATAATAATAAATTTTATTTAACAGGCATGACACCGTTATTATAGAAAATGTAAAATAACCCAAGCTTATAAGTTTATAACGTGTATTGTCAGGCCAATTTCAATTCAAAATGGCCGCCATATTTCCAGCATGGAACTTATTAACCTTTTGGTACCCGGTGGCTCGTCAAAAAGTTCTTGAATTCTGTCTTAAGACACTAATGATTGTTTTGTTTTTTCGCTATATGTATCGACTTTCGTTCTGTGACACAGCCGTTATTTCTCAGTCTGTGGCTTTTCCTTTACTACTGCACTAAACATTTGATGGGGTGACTTTAACGGGAAGGTAGAAGTCCTAACAGCTTGCCATAGCGTTTCTTTACGAGACCTTTCTTACACACTTTAACACAATGGCATAGGACTTAAATTTGAATGGCCTAAGTGTCAAGTTCGAAAGACGTAGGCAAGGAAGATATTTAATTACATGAGAATATCGTATGAATGTTTTAGGCTATTAAAGAAATAACTGTTTCGTAACGGTACATTAAAGGTCTAATGTTACACTAATGTTTGTATACTGATTAAAGTGTGCAGTGCCTGGTACCGGAAAACCTTAGAAAAACTGATCCAATTTTGAGTTTGTATTTTTTATGTATTATTAAAGATAAAGATGCCGACGACTTCGTCCGCGTAGAATATACTCGTACACCCGCTTTATTCACATTCCGAAAAATTATTATAAATATGGTGACGGCACCAATGATGGACACTTTTATTTGACAGGCACCAGTAATGAACACTTCACTCTTAATTCAAATTTCATACGGTCCTAAATTAATTGTTCCAAAATAAATGAATAACCCTTATCTTTTGTAAAATAAGAATCAAGTGTCCATCATTGGTCCTTGTCCATTACTGGTTCGGTCACCCTATGATTATTTTTCTTGTTGAGGTATGAGCGAGAGTGAGTGGAGATGTCGGTAGGAGAGGCATAGACATACATACATACAGTGATCAGATTCGCGATGTGCTGAATAAGGGCCATATAAAAAGCACCCGAAACCGAAGTACGTGCATGAAGAGATTGATGAATGTAGAGGAAGCGAAAGTTGTATGTTTAGACCGGTGCACCTGGCGTTCCATAGTCTCTGCCTACCCCATTGGGAGACAGGCGTGAAGGTATGTATGTATGTCTTATAATTAGTCCAATGCAGAATGAGCCCTGGGACATGAAACGTCAAAAGCAATATATTACCGACTCGAAAACAGCACCTGTAGTTAAATTTAAAAAATAATACAAGAATTTCCCTGAAAAGCGCGGTGCAAACATTTAGATCAAATGATACGGTATTAAAAGCTTTATTTTATTTTCTGGTACGGACAGGAATTCCCGCGGGTAGTGGAGGTAAATAAATCGTCTGTTTGCCGCGCGTTTATTGCTGAGTTGCATCCTAGTGCAGCTGGGTGCAGTACGGCAGCGTTTGGAACCTGTGGGTCGCGATAATTATCCGGATATCAATACAAAATGGATCCGGATTGCAAACTCTAGTCGCGACCCTGGGGGCGCTAAGTATTGAAACAAAATTTCACTGCGGCGTATGAGTTTTATATTAGAAAATAAATACATTTCCGTTAATTCAATGAACATACCACACGTTCGCACATCACCTCTCTCGCTTTCTCTCATCTACCACCGTCTTGATGATAGATGTGAAACATGTCGCTCCGAGATAATTAAATCTTTTACCATCTTACTCAAAATCTTTTATTCAATTCAAGTCAAAGATTTTTATTCTTCAATTTAGTCATTATTAACGGCCTTTACACGTAAAGTTCGGACCGCGGGAAACGCCACGCGCCGTTCCAATCTTCGTTCCGAACCGTACATTTTTTACTATTTTACTATTACAGTTGCATTTACACGTACGGTTCGGAACGAAGATTGGAACGGCACTTGGCGTTTCCCGCGGTCAGACCTTTACGTGTAAAGGCCGCTAATATAATGCACCTATGAATATCAATAATAGGCAAACGTAGGTAGTGTAGGACGCCCTAGGGCGTCTGAGTTCAGACAAGGTGGAGCGACGATCTTCGCGAGGTGGCATGGCAAGAGCTGGATGAGAGTACCCACGAATCGTGCTCGTTGGCGTGCAATGGGAGAGGCCTATGTCCAGCAGTGGACTAATATAGGCTGATGATGATGATGATGATGATGATGATGATGATGATGATGATGATGATGATGATGATGATGATGAATTAATACCTCTGCCCCGACAAGCACCCGCGCAAGAAACGTACGGTTACTTATCATAACTGCGAAAGTTTGGATGTTTGTTACTCGATCACGCCAGAACGGCTGACCGGATTTGGGTAAAATTTGGCACAGAGATAGATTATAGTCTGGAGTAGCACATAGGCTACTTTTTATCCCGGCAGATTGTTGAGTTCCCTTCTTCATCAGCGTGTATTCGCCCACCGTTGGGTTGGTTGAGTTCCCTAGGGAATAGCAATCAACGACTTTGCAGACGGAGTCGCGCGCATGAGCTAGTAGACTACAGATTACAAGATATTGTAACTTAGTTAATCTACTGCACTGTGGACGAAATGAAAGATGTAGTGACTAAGATTGCAAAGGGCATGCTTCGATGGTTCGGTTATTTGGAAAGGATGGATGAAAGAAGATTGACGAAAGAGATATACAGAGCGAAAGTGAGTGGAAGGGTCGAAAGGTGCCGCCCTAGGCGTACTTTTTCGAATCATATCGGAGAAATACTGAAAAATGGCCGAAACTTAAGTATCCGAACCGGACTTGAATGCATGACTCGATATAAATGTGGAAGGAGCGAATGATCTGTCAGGATCGTAGCAGGTGGAAAGAAGTGGTCTTTGCCTCTGGGAAACAGGCGTGATTTAATGTATGTATGTAAAATCTATAGAAAAATGCCAAGTTAGCTCAACGATAAACGACTTCGACGCGGACTTAGTTGGTCAGAAATAATATCAGAAATAGACACATAGACACCTGGCTCATAGACACCTCTGGAGATCCTAGAGCTGGTGCTTACCTCTCCCAAAGGATTGGGCTAGCTATCCAGAGAGGTAACGCAGCCAGTGTCATATGGACCATGCCGCGAGCGGACCTGCTAGAGGGGGTCTTCTTTTTATTATAGTAGTGATTATTATTTACGTCTTTAATATTTGAGTAGCTTAGTTTTAATTTTAATTTAAATAAGTTTAGTTTTAACTTTTAATTGTATTATATTAAATGTATTACTTATATCAGAAATAACAAGACCCCTACTGTTCCAACCAACACTGTGATTTCATTGTGATTTTTAAACGAGACTACCTCAATGGAGGACGGAAATTTGTTTTCAATAAACTAGGACGGCGTTTCCACCGATATCACTCGTTTATTCCGGTTTCACAACAAACCGCGGCAATAGCCTGACTGTGCCTTTTTAGTTATCTTTGGATAAACATACACATAATACTAAGTCGTTATAATGTCTTCCTTTACCCAACTGAACATTACCCACAAGAAGCAATCCTTTTTTATATTAACTGAGTTCAAAAAAGGGGAAGGTAGGTTTTTTTGTGTATGTTCACCGATTACTCCGTCAATTGTGGACCGATTTTAAAAATTATTTTTTGGTTTGATAGAATATACTTCCGAGGTGGTCCCATTGTCACCAAATCTGAATCTGATGAGGGAATCAGTGAGGAATTGAGGGAACTCCTCAAATATTGTAGGCAAACATATAGCGATTTAATTATTTTTTGTAACAAGTCTAGCATTTGCATTCAGAAAGTATCACTTGGTGAAGTGGAACTGATCATGAAGACCACAGATGGCCACCGGAACTCCTCAACGGTACCTATTTCAAGGGTGGCGATAAGATATCTCGATTAAGATAGTTGAGCGACTACAACGAAGAATATTTACTGGTTGAAATATGACTAAGTATGAATTTCCCGCGGCGTTGCTTGCGGCGAGCGTGAAATAACTTAAAGTTTCATATCAACTAAGAAGTGGGACAACGTAACAGCGTACCTATTATGATCACTAAAAAGTATAAAATAAAATAAATGTTTTAAAAAACAAAAAACCGAAGATACCTAATAGGTTAGTCCAACTGTTGTCGGCTTTTTATTTTGATCTATATAAATGAATGTATGCATGCTGTGTGCATGACGAGATTGATGAATGTAGAGGAAGCGAAAGTTGTATGTTTGGACCGGTGCACCTGGCGTTCTATGGTCTCTGCCTACCGCATTGGGAGACAGGCGTGAAGGTAAGGTATATATTTATGTATGTAAATGAATGTATGTTGGTGTCTGTCGGTTTACACTTCCATGGCTAAACTGCTGAACTGATTTCGATGAAATGGGCAATATGAAGGCATAGCTTTTGCCCCGGGGAAGGACATAAGTTGACATAAGATACTTTTGATCTCGAAATATTGAATAGTTCCGGATGAGAGCGATAACTGATTACTACACGGACGAAGTCACGAGCAACAGTCAGTACAGACCGACAGTGTTTCATGGCTTGCCTTTTCGTTCCACTCAATTTTTTTACCTAGGCTTAGGCCTATAAAAGGCCTTTGTAGGTCCTTGTTTTTCTCCTATGGCCTGTGATTTATGTTTCACTTTTATTCTTGTACAATAAAGAGTATAAATACATAAATACATCCATACATACATACAATACGGGATTTACATTTTTCGAAAATAAAAGAATTGAATCACAAACTAAATTTTGAAAAATGATTAGACTTCCAGAGAAGATATCCTTAGAACTCGCGGTTGAAGATCAACTTAAGGAACTAAAACTTACGCCATCAAAATTGATTCAAGCTTTAATCTGTAGGTATACGAAAAAACGTTCTTAAAAAATAATCTGTCATATAAACATTTTCAATTAAAACCATTGTTATCTTTTTCAAAGAGAATCTAAAATAAAAATAGGTGAGCTTAACCCCGGATTTGCCTGAGGCGCACAAAACTGTTTGCCCCTGTCTCTAACAATAGCGCAATTACTTGCAAAGGGGTTCTGTACAGCTTAAAAATAAAAACAGAAAGAACACTTGCTAAAATAACTGCTGAAACTTATTTATTTGTCTTATTTAATATATCAATAGTTAGAGTTCGACCAGCGAGTGGTGACAAGCATTTTTCTCAAATTCTTCATATGGCAACAATTTTACTTATGAAACAAGCTGTCACATTATGAGTACCTATCCAGTCGCTATGCTTGTTGTGTTACCAGCTAGTGATATTTTGAATTTGCCGCGTTTTTAGGGTTCCGTAGCCAAAGGGTAAAAACGGGACCCTGTTACTTATACTCCGCTGTCCGCCTGTCCGTCTGTCTGTCTGTCCGTCTGTCCGTCACCAGGCTATCTCGTGAATCGTGATAGCTAGACACTTGAAATTTTAACAGATGATGTATTTCTTAACAACAAATACTAAAAACAGAATCAAAAATATTTATGGGTCCCATACAACAAACGTGATTTTTTGCCGTTTTTGGCAAATTTTGTATAGATAATGGTACGGAACCCTTCGTCCGCGAGTCCGACTCGCGTTTAGCCGTTTTTTTTTGTGTCACCACTCGGCTGGTCGCACTCTATTCTATACATATACATCTCTATAAAAGAAGCAACAGACTGATCGATCAACGCACAGCCGAAACCGTTGGACCTAAGGACTTCAAATTTGGAGGAAATATTTCTTGGATATCCTAGTGGTGCACTAAGAGATTTTTGGAAATTCATCCTTAAATGGGTTAAAATAGGGGGAGTAGCGGGAAGCTAACTCTACACGTACGAAGTCGCGGGCATCCTCTAGCTAATACAAAGAAAACAATGTAGATTCAGCAACAACTCGCGCTTATCACACAAATATATTTGCCCTTAGGCCGGCATTACACCTGTAGGTTATTGCTGTAAGTTTTGAGACGCAACTATGGGTAAGAGTGAGTGGCAAATATTTGCATCTCTCTCTTGCATATAGCTTTGTTTCAAAAATTACAGGAAAGTGATACAAGGACCCCTAGCTTCGTAGCCAGGGTCACAACCAACAGGCTAACCGCGTCGTAATAAACGTGCTTGGTTTTCCGTTGAAACAATAGGCTATTAAAGACTCATTGCTCTTTCGCTAATTAACAAAGTAGTAAATCAATGCATGTATACTGTTGTGACCTTACCATTCCGGAAATATAAACATAAATACTAAGAACATTTATGACTATTAAGGGCTGATTTTTCAATCCCCAGATAAAGCTATCCGGAAGGTAAATTTTAGCTCTGTCCTTTTCTTTCATATAAGTTCAGAAAAGGATAGTAATACATTTAACTGACGGATAGTTTTATCTGGGGATTGAAAAATCAGCCCTAAGGATGATTTTCACCAAACGGCCCGCAACGGAACGGAAATAATTTTATAGTCTTTAAACGATATTAAATCATGTTTACAGTATTTAAAGTCTATATTATCAAGCCGCGCACAGCAACTTGACCGCGGCGTCTTCCGCGACACGCGATCGTATCCGAAAGTATGCTGCGACGCGCGATCGGCTCCGTCGTAAATAGACAATAATAATTTTAATAGAGGCGATCGGCTGTCGCCGCATCCGTCCGTATCCTTTCCGATCCGATGCGATGCGATCCGTTTGGTGGAAATCATCCGTTAGAAGCCACATCCGCGATCTGGATCTCAATAACCATAACGCCTTTGTATCTGTTCTTTAACTGGGTTAAAATAGTTCCACTGAACAAGTTTTTTCATCTGATGAAGAAAGTAAATTCACCTAATTGTGAGACATGTGGAACGTCTGAGGATGTGTATCACTTGTTAGTGGAATGTGTCCGGACTCAAACCAAGAGGGAAGGATTACTTACTCAACTCAATTTGAATATATTGAACATCGGACTGTTTCAGTCCATTTTGGCAGAACCAACGACAGATGCTGAAAAATCAGTTTATAGATTTTTGAACAAGTAGTCCTTCCACCTTCCTTTCCTTTTTTTTCTGAATGATAACTATTTGTATTTTATTTTTGTATAGCGTTGTCCATCAGGGCTGCCACGAACAAGATTGATCAAACCCTAAGGGGGTTTGATCAATCTTGATCGTGGTCTTAAAGATTGTATATAAATAAAAAAAATCTGTTCTTTGGATATATAAGCTTGGTCATATTTCCTTGAGACTGGTAAACGTGAAAACACGACTGGAAAAAAATCATCGATAGTTTTATATTTCAAAAATGACACCTTTTTAGCATATTTTTGGTTGAATAGTTGTGTTCTTATAACTTCTTAATCCTGGTAAACCATTTTTTAAATATATGTTCTAGTTTTAAAGTAAACAGCAATTATTTGAATTTGACCCGGCAATGCGTTAAACTATATTTTATCTCACGTTCTTAGCGCAGAAGCACGTAAAGCCATCCCTTTTTATTATTGGCATCATATGTGGCCTCTTACGAATACGGTGTTGAGGCGCAATTTTTTTTTATAGATGGGGAAGGCAATCGAACACACAGGCTTCCTGATGGTAAGTGGGATCTGTGACCCATACACATTTGCATTCTCAAGACTACAATCTCAAGACTGCAATCCTGAGACCGCAAATGCGTTGCCAGCCCTGAGGACTAAGATGGAATGCCTCTATGCTAGTAATTTCACCGGTAGTCTTATCCCCACACCGGAACACAATAATGTTAACGCTGCTGCTCGGTGGTGGGAATAAATATTAATATTTATTAATTTATTTGAACAAAGGTTATCCTGCGTTTAGTTATGTGGATTTCTATACTAATAATACCCTTACCTAAATCCGACCTTTGGATTGGAACCGAATATAATTGGGAACGGCGATAAATTGAACCTACTTTTAATCTAGGAACTATTTGACACATTACATAAATAAATATGAATAATAAAGTCAAATAAATCATCCAAATATTTTTCTAAATTTAGTTAAAATTGTATTTTTATTGCACCGGTTTACTGGTAGGTGCTTGTAGAATTAAGTCCGCCTTTTGTGCACTATTTTAATGTTGTGCCATAAAATATTTAAAAAAAAAAACGATTTTTTTTTAAACATTCTTTATGTATTACGTACTTACGTACTTACTTTATGTATTATGAATATATCTTTAGTTATCTAAAAAACTAACGATAAATCGGTATAAAAACAAAATATACCAATATCCACAATAAAACATCAATAAAAGTACATAAAACAATCCAAGATTCATCCGCATTACCGGACGCAGGATTAACTTTGTACAAATAAATAAAGAAATGCTATATCGTCTTTAAACGCGGGAATCGAACCGGGAACATTAATCCAATCGGCCATCTATTGTTTTGTCCTTATTTAATTTATATCGCCGTGTGCGATGGAGAATCTTACCGCTTACGGGCAGGGACGGATTCGGACATTAAATATTTATTTTAATGGGTTAGGTTGGAAGGTACTATATTGGAGTACGCTGTTTTAAACATTATTATACGTTTGTACATATACATATGTTTTAAACCATACCTTGACCCAGTCCTAACGGTATATTAAGTTATACATTTATAGAGAAATAAAAATACTTCATACAAAAATCAACATAAACTCTAAAACAAATATTAATTCATCACGCAAATAATTAATAAAGTTAACAGATTTCGTTTAGTTTTTAACTTGAAAAGACAATGTTAATTGATTAAGATTTATCATTCTTTTGTTCTGTTTTCTACTAATTATTTAGAAAATATGGGGAATAAAATAAGTAAATACTTATAAAACAAAGTTTTTATGCTCGATAGTGATCCATCTTGAACTTGTTAGAATTTACTGTTATATATAAAAACCATATGATAATCCATATTTTCTGTGTTTTTTTTTGCAGATGTAAATATAAAGTTAAATTAAGTAAATACTGTGACTTTACTTGTGGACAATACCTACTATTTACACGTGAATGCATTTCGGACAGGAGACTTTAGCATAGCGCAACTAACTTGCGACTTATCTTAGGCTGTACATATTCCTCAACTTGTCTGCAACGAAAGAAAGAGAACTAGACAGAAATATCAAGTTATACAGCAGTTTACAGGCTAAAATGTGGAGACTGAAACTTGGAACTTTAAACATCTCTTTCTCTACATCTATCCAAGTTTGCAAGTTTGTAACTCAAACTCATAAAGTTTATTTGACAAAATACTCACTGCAACACAACAGACATTTTAATGTTTAATTATTTTTTTACTGGTGGTTTTACATCATCTTATTATTTAACCCACCGCCAAGCACCAGTTCCGTAACCTAACTACGAGTTACAATTACCGTACTCGCTAGCGAGTCGAATACTCTGTCCCTCGCACTCTATATGAATACTGCGAGGTCTGCAAGGGCAGTACGGTAATTGTAGCTCGTGGTTAGGGTGTGTGGATGAGACAAGTGGTGATATCTATGCCATAGAGGCATTCCGTCTTAGTCCTCAGTGTTGGCAACGCATTTGGAGTCTCAGGATTGCAGTCTTGAGAATCAAGTCATTTGTTAATGCGACTCAGATAACACTTAACACTTGGTGGCCTGTGTGCTCGTGAGCCGTCTAATTGCCATAAAAAAATTAAACACTTAATTTCTATTTAGTTCAAATAATCCAAAAAAATAGGTACATTTTATTATATTATCAATAAACTAAGGTTAAGTACGTCTCTGTACATTTTATTTGTCATTACGTTCATAGTTTATATCTTATTGTGCTTACGTAGGAGCATTTTATTTGACAGCTCAGTTTAAGAGCATTTTAGACGTTATAAGGATATAGATAATAAACTCATAGTTTTTATAGCTAACTACTTCTACCTTACGGCCTGGATAGTAACTATGAAATACTGAACTTTAGGATGCTTCATCCCATTCTCACATAATTCTTGACTAGTAAAGGAAAGAGTTGGAGCTATCGTTACTTCAAGCTACGATTTTCAAAGTAGGGCTCGAGTCCACGACTCTAAAAGAAGGTGGGATTGCGCCGGGTGTCGGAAACAAATGATAGAAATGGCGTCAAAATTTATTTTTTCAACAATTATAGTGAAATTTAAATAAATAAATATCAAGAGACGATCTCACACAAATTGACCTAGTCCCAAACTAAGCTCTCGGCTTGTACTATGGATACTAGACAACGATATAAATACCTATATAGAGAAATAATTACAATACTCGTGCTCATCACACAAATATCTGCCCTTACCGGGATTTGAACCCAGGACTACCAACCAACTAGACTAGCGCGTTATCAAAATATAATAAAATTAATAAAATTGCAAACTGTAAACTGAACGTGGTCAAGATACCCGTCTAAACATACGTCAAGTAAAAAGTAATCGTCAATCCATAGACAACTGTCATTTTTGACACATCTTGAGACGAGCACTTCAATCGAGATCAGGGGCCCTAACATGGCTGCGTTTATCGCGTGACAAAGTATAGATAAGGCATCCGTCACCTTTTGACACGTAAATAAGTACGACAGTGACGGATGCTTTATCCACATTTGACACGCGATATAGGCGCAGCCATACTACTTAGGCCCACAGTTTATAAATACGGCCCTATAATGACAGTTTTGATACCTATCTATACCGATATTGGCCGCGATGCCACTCAATACGTTCTTATAAAATGGTTCTTTAAAAACAACTCACAAACCTATATAATTTCCGTTCCGTCTGTTCCGAACACTATCTTTCTCCAGGATAAAGAGAATAAATAAGGGAGCCATTACGGCCGGTGATTTAGCGGGAATACGGAGACTTACTCCGGCCCGGCGTTAATTGCTCTGTTCGGACGGGGACTAATGATTTACATTGAGACGTAGGTTTTTGACAGTTTTGGAAAAACAGGAATACTTACTTGTACAAAGGCGTTAGATAAAATTGATAATGGATGACAATCGGTGAAATTACTAGCATAGCATTCTGAGGGCTTATTGTCTAACGCACTCGCAATCACGATCGTTTTCATTTTGAAAATCGAAGGCTTGTCTGCATACAAAATGAAAACAATTGCTCCACTTTGAAGCTGGTTGCGATTGCGAGTGCGTTAGACAATAAGCCCTCTTGTCCATATTGTCATTCATAATTATTTTTACTCACAACCAGAGGTCGGAATAGGCAGTGCTTATTCACCTAAACTTGATGCATCTTCATTCAATAACGTATTCCCATCTCACACACGCATGAATGAAATGCGTCAAGTTTAGTTAATAAGCACTACCTATTCCGACCCCTGCTCATAACGTATTGTAAGTCATCGCAATTCAAAACGTATTTTTTTTCAGTAACTGTTATTTTTACAGGATTTTTATAAACCAAACCTAACCTAACCTAGTCTTATTGAATAACATTGCATTGAATATTTCAGAACTTCTGAAAAGTTTACGGTTCCAGCGGTATAAAAATTACATTTTCGGAGTTCCAATAATTGGAGTTGCAATTTTAATGATCTTTGGCGCACCCATTGCATTCAATCTTAGGGTTGGCAACGAATTTTCAGTCTTGACATTGAAGTCTTGAGATTGCAATTATCAATGGGTCTCAAACCCGTACCATTAGGGTCTCCCCAGACCTATCGACGCGGAATCGGAAAATGACGTCGCTGCGTTCGCAACGCCGAATCGAGCCGAGCCGAGCCGAACGACGCCTTTTTCACTCTTACTGCACGGACATAAAACTTTTTCTTACCGGCTCAAGCCGATTCCGCGTCGATAGGTCTGGGGAGACCCTTAGGTGGCATGTGTGCTCGATTGTCTTATTATGCCATAGGTACCAAAAAAATAAGATGCCCGTCAAAGTAAAAAGTCATAAAGAATGTAATTTCTGACGAGTTTTGAGATCGCCATCTCACAACACGTCAAACTAAATGTCATCTTATTTTTATGGCATGGAAAACACCACAGAACAGAAAAAACAGTAGAAGTGTCAAGTGGGCGTGTAACGTGTGGCATGGTAATGCGGAGTTCCGCATAACCTACCATACTTTTGCCGCGATCGCTTATTTCGATATTTTGATATTTCTAAAATAGGAGATAAATCCAGAAGCATGCCTTATTGTGCTATTTTGGAATGTAAAAGCGATAGCCGCACCAAAAACATTTTCCATGGTGGCGTGTTGTTTTTATGATAGTTTGAATATTGGCGACAACAGGTCTGATACTAAGCGAAGCTCATGCCACTTCCTCTGTTTTTTCTATTCCGTGGAAAACACCGACTCATCCTTTTCCTTCACTAGTTAAATAATGCAGTACAAAGCTACGTGTATACCAATATTCTTCATCTTCCTACGTGGTTGTGCAAATAAACAAATCCTTGAATGTAGCAAGTTACAAGTAACTTGCGGCGAGTTGCAACTTGCTGGAAGTTGAGCCTTTTACTTAACCGCTTCTGGATGAAAACAGTGTCCCATACAAATTTAATCCCACTTATCCTACCCTTCATCCTATTACGAGTTAATCCTATACCTACATATAAATTTCAAACAATAATTTAGTTCAAAAATAAAATTATTTAAAAACAATAAACTCGACTGCAATAAAAATAAACTGAAAAGCGAAAAACAAGCTCTATAATTTATAGAAAATTGTAAGAGCAATGTACTCATTGATATTTATAACAATTTAAATTAAACTTGAATATTGGAAAAGTTGAAGAATATTGGAGAGCTTGTTTTTCGCTTTTCAGTTTATTTTTATTGCAGTCGGGTTTTTTTTAAATAAGTAATTTTATTTATTTCACTCTTTTTAGTTTTATTAATAAAAAAAAATAACGGGACGTTTTCTCGGGGTAAAATGTAGCCTATGACACTCTCGCTGCGAAGACGAATCCAATGATACCTCATTTGTCAAAATCGTCCAAGCCGTTTTTGCTGTACCTAGCGGGGAACATAGAACTGGACATACATACATACATACATACATACATACATACATACATACATACATACATACATACATGACGGTGAAAAACATAACCCTCCTTTTGGGCTCCGCCGCAGTCGGGTAATAAAGTGAAATATGTTGTTTTACGCTATTATCTCATAGGATGACCACAAAGTAGTAGGTATATTTTCAATGTTGTCAAATAGCCTATTGTGTTTCAAACTCGCAAACGGCTATTTTGTTTAAAGTTCGGAAAATGTTCGTTTGTATGGAAGTCTGCCTAGATCCCGAGCTTATCTACTTCTGGTTAGCCGCTTTAGCATGTTTCATAGCACGTCAGAACTTCTACGGGTTATCTAGTAAAAAGTTAGTTTGCGACTCCAGTTCATACATAATAAGGAAATCGAGCGGAGTACTGGGGCACGTTTTATAAAGCTACAAGTTAAAATTTTACAGGTCTAAACTGGCAACACTGCTCAAATGGCTGGTCGTCATTGGTCGAGGTTTTGTCAAATGGAAACTTGTAACCTGTAAATTGTAAATTGTAGCTTTACAAAACAGGCCCCTGGGTAAGTATACAGCATTGTTACGTAGAATGCTTTCTTTGAAGAAAACTTATTTCATACATCGAAGTATTTTTTCCAGTATTAGCTGTTTCACAATGAGTAAGTACGAAAACTATTACTGTGCAGTTTTTTTTTTCAATAAATTGTTAGTGAATTTCTGACAGTTTACAGCACTGTCATCAGCAGTTGTCCCGAGAATATTTTAAGGAGTCTAAAAGAGAAAATTCGACTTGTGCTACCCGAGCTTAGGGTTACCATTTAGGAATTTGAAAGTCCTGACAAAAAGCCTGACATTTGATAAAAGTCCGGACTATTTTAGTCACAAAATGGAAACATTACTCAATTGGGATTGTTCATATTTTTACAATTACTCTAATTCGAAAACCGTTTTAAGGCCGTTCTGCATTATTTAGTTTTTGAAATATTTATCTATTTCGTATATTTTAACTAAAGTATATTTAACCTTTGTTTGACTTTCGTTTTCGGCTTGAAGCCCTCCTAGGCGTATCTTACGGGTTAGGCGAAAACCGCTTGAAATAGTATGTTTTAATACACTATAACAATCACTTTCTATCAGTAGATATCATATAATTGTTGTAATTTATTAGAAAATGACAAGACAAATTTAAAATAATCATGTCATCCATAAAATGTCTGCTAAATAAATAAAGATATTTTAAAAAAAACTATTGGGTCAATACAAAATTAATGAAATAGTTCTCTTAAAATTACCTATTCTTTCGAATTACAATGTAAAAACCGTGTTTTTTTTTTGTTTATAAATCCCAATTAGTAACAGTGGTATGGTAGGCATTTATTAAGTAGTATTATTACTCATATTCCATCTAACTAAAAGAATCCGGAAAAATTAAAAAGCCGGATATAGTCCGGACTACAGTCTGAAAGTCCGGACATGTCCGGACTAATCCGGACGGATGGTAACCCTACCCTTGCTGAACTGGATAGAACCAGCGGCTATCGGTTTAATGTATTAAAAGTTACTATAATTTATCTCAACTCGCAAATTACTATTCACTTTACGACTATAACAAGACGCCATGTTAACAAATCAGTCAGAGCGAAAGCCCGAAATCCCTGATACAGTTAACAATGGAGATTCTTCGTAGCCCGCTGCAGAATACAAGATGCACCGTCCATTTGACTAAGGCGCTTTGTGCGAATTGTGCGAGACAAGTCACGAGCGGAAGCGGGCTAGACTATTTCACTTTATTTTAGAAATATTCCGTGAGTCACCGAGACGGTAGGTACTGGAAAATCAGCACTGTATGTAGGTAGGGAATGCAAATAACCGGTTATAACTGGTTTTAACCGGTTAATTTCATATAAAAATGGTTAATAACCGGTTAAATTGCATTCCCTAACTGTAGGTGTCTGAGACCTCAGCATAATGCTGAGCCAGAGTCCGATTCGTTAACGCCAGGACACACACTCCTTGCTGTTCCTGTCACATTGTTTTTTTTATTTGTCTATTTGTGTGTCTTCTGTGTTCTTCTTAGTGAATAAATGTCTTTCTTTCTTTCTTTCTTTCTTTCTTTTCAAATAATCTACAAGGCGAGAGCTCTTAGAAGGGGCTTCGGGTTTTTACTTGTCTCACTCGCTCTCATACGCTCTTGTTATGAGGGAGAGAGAGAGAAGTACAAATCCGAAGAACCTAAGTGCTCACAGACTATAGCATGCTTGTGATTGAGGCTGTGCCGTTTTTATTGAAATCTGAATGGTCCTAGTGAAAAAGGGTATAAGTCGACACATAAACGGAGAATACTAGACTTTAAACCATTTTCACTTAATCTTCAGAAGTTTTTTTCACCAGTATTTAGGGCGTACTGGGCGTACAGTCGAGTCAATCTATCGCTATTTTCGTCAATTCCACTAAATCAAACTACAATTATATTTTTTTATTATTGCCGTCGACGGGCAAACAGGCAGACAGCCCACCCGATGGGAAGTGGTCACCGCTGCCTACGGACATTTGCAACACCAGAGGCGTCACCAATGCGTTGCCGGTCTCGAAGAAATTTAATGATACCCCTTTTAAAAAGCCCCATATTGTAGCGCGTTGGGAAAGTCTCAGCAGGAAGCTCATTCCAAATTCGTGTTCTAATTTGGTATTCGTATTTTCTGTGGAAATGTCATCAATAAGCATTTTCTTCATTTTAACGCGGAATGATGTCCTTCCGCGCGCAGTTTTGCTGTGATTTTCTAATGGTAGCACTTCACTTGGCCATGTTTGTCAAATATTGATCTTACATCTCTTTCGTTTGACATACTGATTGAAAAAGATGCAACGATAATATTTGACAAATAACAACCAAGTGAAGTGCCACGTTAACATAATATTAGCTGCCACGAAGCAAGCTAGCCTATACCAGCGTTTGTCCGCCTTTTGGTAACTGCATACGACAGAGATCCCGACTAGCGGGTTGCTGTCACAACACGAGTTAAATATCGTGTAATAAATCAAATGAGCACAAAAAAATCAAGCTTAAAAATGTAAAATAATAAGGACTGTTATTTATAACTAGAGGACGCCCGCGACTTCGTACGGGTAGAATTAGTTTCCCGCTACTCCCCCATTTCTTCCCGTTGGGGGCCGATTTTCGGAAAATCCTTTCTTAGTGCTTACTTACATCATGAAAGGAATCCCTGTTCCAAATTTCAAGTTTCTAGGTACAGTAGTTTCGGCTGTGCGTTGATATATAAGTCAGTCAGGTTTGCCTTTTATATATATAGATTTCAAAGTTTCTCTTCCTATTCCTAAATTTCGGAAAAGTCAGGGAAAGTCTGCCATTTCTGTCCGTGTTAATTAAACTTGTTTCATTCGTTCAGAAGTTTACGTGGCTGACTGTAGTCACAGGCCAAGAGTTTTTATCTAAGCGGCATGTAGGAAGAACATTTAACTAAGGCGCTTTGGGCGAGATGTGCGACGTGGCTCAAGTAATGAGATGCGAGCGGAAATGAGGGATTATGCCTAACGCACTCGCAACCGTGCGATTCGTTCGTTCTTATTTAGACAGTTCGAAGTAGAGTCAAAATGACGACAATTGTTCCACTTTGAAGTCGATTGCGATTGCCAGTGCTTTATGCAATATCAAGGCCCCGGGATTGAACCTTGCTTTTACGAGTATAATGAAATAGCGATTTGCCTGCGAGGCTGTTACAGAAGAAGTTTATCGGTATTCCCTTAGAAACCGGTCGATTTTCCGTAATAAAGAATCTCAAGTCCACGGTCTTTGGAACATTTCTGTACCAAATTTCATATGGATCGGTTAAAATGATGAACTGTAAATACAGAACTAATAAACACTTTTAGATTCATATTAAATTATATCTTATCTTAGGTACTAATATTGTAAATGCGAAAGTTTGGATGTTTGTTACTCAATCACGCCAGAACGGCTCAACGGATCAGGATAAAATTTGGCACAGAGATAGGTAGTCTGAAATAGCACGTAGGCTTCTTTTTATCCCGGGAAATGGTACGGTTCTCGAGGGAAGAGTTATAAACGACTTCAAACGGAGTCAAGGGCAACAGCTACTAAACAAGAAGCTCTGCCAATAATTCTTTTGAGACAACTTTACTGCCGACTGTAAATTTTATACAGTAATATGCTTAAAGAGAACTAACTAACGAGTCCTCACTGTAAGCATCAAGTATCTATCTACAGCGAAAATTGTATATTCATACATACATACCTTCTCGCATTCATTCCCAGAGTGGGGTAGGCAGAGCTACAGAATTACCAACCTCTCTAAAAACTTGTTTATTCTGTAACCACATTTTGCACAATCAGGCTAACTGCCACACTCAGAGACGTCAATTAAATTTAATGCTTGTTTAGTGACGTGTTGTCTTATTCTATTGCTATAGCAAATAAAGTGACAGCAGCTACTTTAATCAAACATTAAATTTAAATGACATCTCTGAGTGCGTCAGCTAGATGTGTATTTTAGTGACAGGTTGCAAGCCCATCGCCTAACAATACTACTTTATATTCATTTGAACAAAAAATCGTCCATCTTCGATTTCAATAAAATGCGTACATTTTATAAGAAAATACAATACCAGCAAGTATTTATACCGCACACGCTCCATGCAGTCAACATTTTGTGCAAGAAAGTATTGAGTTTTTTCTCCCTTGGGCCGCAAGCAAACGTTTCGCGGCCCTAAATAATGACACAAGAGAATCCGTAATGTCCACTGCTGGGCGATTCTTACTGCTATTTATGGCCAGGAATTCCTATTTGTGCGCCTTTGTTTATTCTAGAGAAAAGAATTAAGCTCCAAGTGTAAAGGCGGGAATGTGTTAAGATGGGGTTGTAAAAAATATATGTAACACTTTTTGTGTATGTTCTTTATTTGTCATAGTGGATGTTGAGATTCGTCGAAGTGCAATTAACAACTTTTTTTTATTGAGTCAATTTAGAGTGTAAAAGGGGATGAAGGCCATTTAAAAAAAACATATTTTTTTTAAAGTGATTTTCGATTTGAAAAGGGGAATAAAAAATATTTAAAAAATGTTTGTGAATGGTCATGTGTAATAATGATGACAATCCTATTGCATTTCGATATCTGCAGACCGTCAGAAAATTAAATTATTGTTAAGTTAGCCCTCTCATGCTGCTGTGCAGAATACCTACCTACTTTTAATTCCACCAGAGTACCTATTATTATGTAATGTTACAATAAATGATTTGAAGTTGTTTCTGGTAAGGTTAGGCCATGGACATCTGTTAGGATTGAACTATAAAAAATTGCATGACGTAAACTATAACAAGGGGTTAACTGATAACGGTTCCTACCTACCTAACGGTACCTACGAATATTGGCAGTTTCTTGGAGTAAAATAAGTACAAAAGATACATAATCTTCCATTTTTTGGTTAGGCTGCAGAACTCTGTCGTAGAAATTAAATTACTAATTTTTATATTATTATTTTTTAGTGACTTGGCGCTGTCATTATTGTTGAGTTTAGACATGGTCGAGACACAGAAACACGAACTTTAAAGATATGCTCGCCCATGCCACTTCGCTGACGAGCTCACATTCTCACACAGTCAAAAACAAAAAAAAACACGGCCGCCACCATTTGTCTTTCTCCATACCAAAAAAATATTTCGAAACGGTAATATAACTAAATTAGACACTTATTTAGCATTGTAATAGAAATAAAGGCCCGCAAAAAGCCTCGGAATGTTTTCGTGATGCACGGTCGGCGGGATGTTATTTACTGCGAAAGGAGACAGACGAAATGGAATTTATTACGCCCCGCATTATATTATTGCTAAGTAATAACCGTTTTTATTTTCCCCGTTTTGCTGAAGAGTTTTCAACAATTTTTCTGTTACTTGTTGACGATACTTTTAGCAAATATTTGGCAGGAACGTAGTTTTCTTAATTCTATTGTCTACAATACTAGCTTCTGCTCGCGATTTTGTCTGCGTAGACCATCCCACGGAAACAGTGATTATTCTCGGGACTAGAGGGTGCTTGCTAACCATCTCATTCCAAATTTCATCCAAATCTGTCCAGCGTGAAGGACACACAACTTAAATTTCGCATAACACAAAAAAACCGGCGAAGTGCGAGTCGGACTCGCGCACGAAGGGTTACGTACCAGTATCTATACAATATTAGCAGAAAACAGCACAAAAACGCGTTTGTTGTATGGGAGTCCCCCTTAAATTTTAATTTAATTTAAATTTAATTATTTACTTTTAAAGTGAATATACAACTAAACATTTTGTGAATATTTCAAGCTTCTACCTGTTGCCGTTATTAAGTAATATTGAGCAAAAATTGGAAAAAAAAACACGGTTGTTGTATGGGAGCCCCCCTTAAATATCTATTTTATTCTGTTTTCAGTATTCGTTGTTATAGCGCCATCTGAATTACATCTTCTGTGAAAATTTCAACTGTCTGGCTATCACGGTTCATGGGCTAAATCCTGGTGACAGACAGACGGACGGACAGTGGAGTCTTAGTAATAGGGTCCCGCTTTACCCTTAAAAAGATGGAACAAACTTTTAAAACATGTCAATTGTCAATCGATCTTTTGGAAATCCTCTATACAAAACTCTCTCCGTAATTTCCTCATTTCACACGACATAAACGAAATGGACGTAAAAAACAGAAATACCTTGTTTTTACCTTAACGAGTATCCGGTCCCGAATTTTCACGTAGACCCTCTCCGATAGCATTAGGGTCCTTGATTGAGCCCCCTAAGGGTTCCGCGATAAATAAAATTGTTGTGACAATCACAGTACTTGGAATAATTGAATTTTTACTTCGGAATAACTTTAAGTGAGGAGTTGGGTGATTTTGTTAATTTCGTCTGCCGCTTGTTTTGGAGTTTTAATTGTTTGTCAAGACTGTCAAATAGGGGTGAAGTTTATAATTGTAACCCTGATCCTTATTAATATGATTAATGCGACGGTGTGATTTGTTTGTGCAAGTCAAAAAATTGTAACGAGACGTGATTTTTAACTTGTGTATCTAATGATAAAAAGTGAATGTAATAATGTATTAAAACATACTATTTCAAGCGGTTTTCGCCTAACCCGTAAGATACACCTAGGAGGGCTTCAAGCCGAAAACAAAAGTCAAACAAAAATAACCGAAATAGATAAATATTTCAAAAACTTAACAAGGCCCGATTTAGACTAAGCGAACGAACAAGAATTCTATGCTCTTACGTTTTCTTTGTAAAAAATAAAGACAAAACATGTTCTAGAGCTCTAAACGCACCTTTACATCCTTTAAGGATGATATTACAGAATTTAATGAACATCTATTATGTAGATTAATTAATTTAGGTTAAGTTAGTTTTTCTTCATAATTTTTCGACCAAACCCTACCTCTTTCGGAAAACATCTATACTAATATTACAAATGTGAAAGTGTGTCTGTCTGTCTGTCTGTTACCTCTTCACGCTTAAACCGCTGAACCGATTTAGATGAAATTTGGTATGGAGATAGCTTGAGTCCCGGGGAAGGACATAGGCTACTTTTTATCCCGGAAAATAAGACAAAACCCGAGGGAGCAGCGATAAACGACTTCTACGCGAACGGAGTCGCGGGCAAAAGCTAGTATTCAATATGTTGTAGTAATATTATGTTATGAGTATAGTTGTTTGTGGAAGCCGTGCGTTCGGCTAGATCTAAAGGGATTCCGATCCATCGGACGACCTAAATAGTTTGTGTTTCAAGTCGGACAGATACATCTCCTGCCTGAGGATGCAGATATTTCACAGTAGAAGAAATACACGGTAGTAGAGAATTCTGCTACTATTCAATCAGTTCACGTTTTCAATAAACGTATTTAATAAATGCTTTAATCATAAATAGGGGAACATATTGTTTCATCGAAACATCTTTCAACGACCGTCTCATTACGCAGAATTTTCATTACATCGAGTCTATGAGTTTTTTTTTGAAGTTCATGTGTAACCTAACCTACGTAATTAATGTTTAAGATATCCTGAAAACTTGATTTCAGCAGAAAATAACTTTCGATGAAATTAAAATCAATCCTATACATTTTCGTTGACTTTAATTTTTTTGCAGCGCATCTTATCTAGGCGCACTCAATTGAGTTATAATCGTAAATCGTCAATACACTCACGGACAAAAAAATCGAGTCAGAGTGCGTTTTCCATACTAAAGAGGCTATTTCGAAGCCTTGGTTCCTCGCCAGTAGAGACTTTTAGTGAAATCTGATGATGGATACCCCGAGCATCAATACAGGACTTCCAGAGTGCCAAGGATACCCAACTGATTGAAGCTGCGGTTAACTCCGGAATTGTGCATGTTCAGAAAAAGATCTAAAATGGCAATAAAATGTAAGGAAATCCGAATGCTGACCCAAACTCTCTCGCTGTGGTGTTAACTGATTGTGCGATCAGTTAGGTATCTTAAGAACTTTTGACCTCCTCTATTGAACCTCGGAGTATCCGCCATCAAACCTCACAAAAATAAATCCCTGGCAAGTAACCAAGGCTTCGAAATAACCTCGTTTGTATGAAAAACGCACTCTGACCCGTTTTTTTTATCCGTAAGTGTATAACAATCGTTTAAGTTCCTTAAAAGTATTTGCCTTTAAGGACCTTTAACTTTAGCACTACTCGTATATAAAAATGTTTTAATAAATGTTTAGAAACAGCACCATCTCTCGGTCTTTGACTAAAAGTTTAAAATAGGTCATCAGTAAATTCCTAACCTACCAAGTTTTAGGAAAAAAACTAAATTGAACCAAATACCAAAAAGGCCAATAGGTACTAAACAGGAAACCATGTTTTTGAAACATTAACCCTTTAAATAAGCAACCCCTATATATTTAATTATGGCGCCGAACAAAGGGGCGCAACTGCCCTCATTAAGGGAGTCTTCAGCTGAAATGAATTTCGTACTGAAGCGCAGCCGCTTTGGCTGCCATTGTCTTTACATCGCCGCCACAGCCGTCGCAAAACAGTAGTGTTACTCTGAAGGCGTCAAAGGCAAGTCAATTCCAATTAAGTTTATTTCAGAAACAATAAAAAGATAGATTTATTAAGCATAAGTACATGAAGACAACTCCGATACATTATCGGAGTGTTTACCGGGCACTTTGGAGTTAAACATCTCCTAGCAAAGATGGGCCTTTATGACAACACAGATTGTAGAATGTGCGGCGAAGAGGTGGAGACAATGAAACACTTACTGTGTGAATGTGATGCCCTCGCCGGAGTAAGAATGAAAATCCTCGGTTGTGGCTATCCAGAACCGAAAGATTTCAAGGCATTGCCATTGCACTCCACTATCCGCTTTTTGGAAGGAGTGGAGGCTGCATTGGATTAAGCCCTAAAAGAGGGGTAATTACGCAAAAGATCCCATAGGGTCGAAGTGTATCCGTAAGGACCCCACCAACAAGATAAGATAAGATAAGCATAAGTACATACAAAAACATGAAAAGTAAAAACAAATTAAACAGAAAGACATAATAAAACTGTATGCACATTAAGTTAAAAAGTTCTCAGCAATGTGCCGCGGCAAGCCGTGACGCTGGTATTCTGAGGAACCCCTACAATAATATACATTGTAAACATTTTTTAATTTTCACAGAAACGTCTGTACGTAATTCAAATTATATTAAAGCGAAAAAAATTCGTCGGTCTTAGGCAGGATTCGAACCTACATCTCCTCTGGCAATCCGGGCCAATGCAGGCGCATTACCAATTATGCTACCAAGACCCTACTTAAGATCCACGAAATTAGTGATCGCTTACCTACTTTCACGTTTGAAAACGAATCTTACAAGCTAGCATATTAATATTTTAAAAATAAACTATCACTAATACACACTGGTAAACATCTTAGTCTGTTAGTGCAAAATGTGGTTACAGAATTAACAACAAGTTTTTAGAGTTGTTGGTAATTCTGAAGCTCTGCCTACCCCACTCCGCGAATGAAGGCGTGAAGGTATGTCTGTATGTAAATAACTCACAAATTTAGTAGTACTTTGACAGCAAAAAATGCCTTTCCCTGTTTTTGAACACCTTTGGATTAGTGATGGCCTTAAACTCCATTGGCAGATTATTAAAAATCTTTACTGCTTGGACACTGGCACAGTGATTTGCCAGTCTTAATTTTGGCAAAAAGGGATAAATAACATTTTTTGTTCTTGTTGCTAGTCGTTTCTGTCTTTTTTCCTCAGTTTCATATTTTAAGAGATGTTTCACTAAATCAGTCAGAATTAAAATATACAAACTCGGTCCTGTAAGAATCTAAAGGCTGTCAAAGTGATCCATACACGAAACCCATTGCGGATCCGCACCATTGTTCTTATTGGCATTTTCTGTATAGTGAACGCTCTTCTACTATTATAATCATAGGTGGCTCTCCAAAACTTGATGCTGGTAATGCAGCTTAGATTCTACCATTGTACCGACGAGAAACCTTACACATTAAAAGTTTCTTCTGATAAATTCTCCGTTACCTAACCTGAAATCAACACGGGCTCAGCAGAAAATAGCTTTCTATGAAACGAAAATTCTGCGAAGTGATATTCTATGAAATGATTGTCGGTGAAACGAGTTAGCACACGTCTGCTCATAAATAGCTGTACATTTTATTACCTTTTGTTTGAACTTAGTATATCAATAGCTGTAACAAGGTACTAAAATGTTTAGCTACTTTTATGAGTTCAACCGTACGAAATCCCCCTCTTTTAATGTAATCTAACGTGGACCCACTGTTTTAAAGTAACTGTGCCCGTACTTTGTTTCATTTCGTTTGCATAAGTTTTATAACCCTAAAGTTAATGTTAGTGCAATGGATTCCGCACTTTCTCATTATTGCAAGCGAAAGCTTTGGAGAGACTTTCAACATTGAGCTTTAGGTAATATATGCAAATGATGGTTTAGGGGGTATTGTTCTTAGAGAGATTGGATAAAGGTATAAGGGTGTTTATACCTTGAAACAAGTAAAGGGAAGTATCGAAGAATGATCGTAAACAGTATTGTTTTTAACTCGGCCGCCATTACTGTACAATGAGATCTATTGTAACGATGGCAACACGATAACATGTCAAAAGCGAAATGATTTACTATAGAGGTAGTAGTATTATGTATTATAGAGGTAGTTATGAAGTAGGGAGAGTGGGGCTAGAATTTCCGATTTTTTAGTAAACCTCAAAATTTTGTTAAGAATACTTGATTTTAGTATTCAAACGATGCGATCAAAATCAACTTATATTAAGACAGTTATTTGGGGTCATTTATGTGAGATATTTTTATTATTAATTTTTTAATGCCTAAAGTCGGAAAGTAACAAATTACCCCAACTTGGGGTACCAAGCCGGGGTAACTTGCTACCATTAAATTAAAGCTATTATTAGTGAAATAAAAAAAATCAATGATTAAACCAAGTCTGTTTATTTAAGTAATAATCAACAATATAGTACGAATCATCAGGTTACATTTGTATGTTATGACAAATGAAGTTCAAGTTGTATTTAGACAATTATTAACCATTTAGTAAATAAGATCAAAGAACTTGTAGTTAATCAGCCTGGATGATTAGTTGCGTCTTTAATCATATTGCCTTGTCTTAGGTTGAAAATATCTTATATATTTTCCTCGCGGAGTTATTTCAATCGGAACAACTTACCCCGGTAACTTGTGGCCCCGGTCTGACGTACGTAAGCTATTGTAGTCAGTAGCTTATAGAATATGTTAGTTTAATAGCAATAATGTTTGACAAATCTTTATTGTCCATGCCTACAAAGCTAGCAGTCCCGGGTTCAATTTCCGGTAAAAGCAAATAGTTGTGATATGAACGCGAGTATTTGTTCCGGAGGCTTAGATATTTTCTATGTATTTCTTTATATTTGTACCCATAGTACAAACCTAGAGCTGAATTTATCCTAAGCTCACACATTTATGTGTGAGGTTATTTCCTAATGTTTATTATTATATGGCATAACTATTTAAAAATTATAACAATAAGCACGTTGTAAATACTCTTTCATAGATAGCAAAGAGGCCCTTGCCAAGATGCATTACGCTAACTAGCGTTTCTATTCGTTTCGTTTTAAACCAATCGCATCATTGGTAGATGACGTGATACGAAAAGTCACGTGATCCGAGACGCGGTTGGTTTAAAATCGAAACGAATAGAAACGCTAGTTAGCCTAATGTATCTTGGCAAAGCCTCTGGTTACTACCTACTAGTTTAAGGCTTGTAATTTACATATAAATAATGATGAATATATACAAAAAAACATTTATACTTCAAAATATTATTTCAAGATGTATTCAATCTGTGAACACGAGCATATCCAATAACGTATCTCAAGAGGATCGGCAATTTCAATATTACATTTGAATTTCTGTCATATTTAAATTGAACGTACATGATGGTACGTTATATCAATAAATAGAATATCGCAGGTTCGAGAGATGTCTGTTGAGGACTTTTATCATATCATTATAGAATGTACTGGCAACAAGTAATAAGAAATAGTCTCATGGCTATGAAAATAGAGTCATGAATACAATTTATATAGGTATGTTTTCGATGGTAACCTATCATTTCATCGATCGACAAATACTAAAAACAGAATAAAATAAATATTTAAAGGGACTCCCATACAACAAACGTGATTTTTTGCCGGTTTTTGCTCGATATTAATAACGGCAACAGGTACGCTTGAAATATTCACAGAATATTTAGTTGTATGTTCACTTTAAAAATAAATAATTAAATTAAAATAAAATAAATCTTTTAATAGATAATGGTACGGAACCCTTCGTGCGCGAGTCCGCTTGCACTTGGCCGGTTTTTTTTTGGTATTTGTATTAAGTGTTCTGTAAGTAAGCGTTGAATCAATTATTTCTATTTCTACTGAAAGCAACCAAAATATCTATAATCGCAATCGTATAGCGAAAATAATAAATTAGGTACTTACTTAAAAGGATTAAATGTACAAATTGCTTTGATAGATATACTTATTCTACGAAATCTTCATGTTTATTAAGGGAAAATTATACATCTTGTTGCCGTCTGTTCTATTCTCTGAATTTTGCACAGAAGTTGAAACGCCTGTTCCACCCAGACAAGTGATTTGCAACGTAACACACTTCAATAAGAACCGTTCCAAGTAATATTTGTAAATATTCTTTGAGGGCTATTTCCAAGAGACTTGTTTTGATGTAAAACATATTCTGAATGATTCTCTTTGTTGACGTTTTTCCAAGAATTTCCAAATTTCAAAAAAAGAAAAAATCGATGATAAATGATCGAGTGTAAGATGCGAAAGCCATGATTTTTCCAATTTTACAAATCGTTATTGTTACTTATTTAAAAGTAATGACTAAGAGTTATGGGGACTTGCCCGCGTGTGTCTTTGGATACATCGTCGGATATTTTGAGTGTTGTGTGTCGGTATATGATGACATTTTTAACCCCCGACGCAAAAAAGAGGGGGTGTTATAAGTTTGACGTGTAAGTGTGTGTGTGTGTGTGTGTGTGTGTGTGTGTGTGTGTGTGTGTGTGTCTGTCTGTGGCACCGTAGCCCTTAAACGGATGAACCGATTTGGATGCGGTTTTTTTTATTTGAAAGCAGGTTTTCTAGCGGTAGTTCTTAGACATTTTATATCGAAATCGGTTTAGCCGTTTTTGAAGTATTGAACTTTGAAATGTCAATGTCGGGGGTTTTCCAACTTTTTGTTGGTTAGGTTATGAATAAAGAAAAACAAGACCGAGTGCTGATGGGTCGAAAAACTAGCACGACAAGCGGACCTAACACCCCCACATCAGTCTTCTCGTGACCACGGCTGTAGTAACAGTCGAAACGTCGAGGTACGTTTATTTATTATGTGATAAGTCCTGATTTATAGTTTTTTTTCCTGAACCCAGAAACATTATGTGCAAATTATTAATTATTTAATACATACATATATACCCCCCTACAGCCCTAGACATTCTTTTCCGAATCAAATCGGAGAAATACTGGAAAAGCGCCGAATCTTAAGTACCCGAAACCGACGTGCGTGCATGACTCGGTGTATCAATGTGGAAGAAGCGAAAGAGATTTGTCAGTATCGTAGCAGGTGGAAAGAAGTGGTCTCTGCCGACACCTCTGGGAAACAGGCGTGATTTAATGTTTGTATGTATGTAGGTACATACATGCATACATACATACAATCACGCCTCTTTCCCAAACGGGTAGACAGAGACCACTTCCATCCACTTGTTACGATCCAGACAAACTTCCCCCGCTTCCTCCACAATCATAATTCCGTCAAAGTCCCGTGTGGTTGCCGGGTTAGAATAGTGCCACTCCATGTCTTCCCGTGGATGTCGTAAGAGGCGACTAAGGGAATAAAGTCTCGTAGTACTGTTAGGCGATGAGCTTGCAACCTGTCACTAATACGCTAGTAAACATCTTAGCCTAATTGTGCAAAATGTGGTTACAGAATTATCAACAAATTTTTAGAGTCGTAAGTAATTCTGTACTCTCTACCCCACTCTTGGAACGAAGGCGTGAATTTATGTATGTGTGTATGTTTGATTAACCTCTAAAGTAGGCATATGAACTGTCTATATTGACCTCGGCAGATCAAAAGGCGGATCCTTCGAGGTCGAGGTCAGCGGGTCAGCCAGGTAAACATCCAGCCGGAATCAGCTGTTAACTAATTCAGTAATGTATTAAAGGTGAAACACAATATATTGATCGACAGAAGAGGCAAAGCCATATCGTGATTACCTCTTTAGGGTTCCATAGTCAACTAGGAACCTTATAGTTTCGCCGTGTCCGTCTGTCTGTCTGTCCGCGGTTTAATTCAGGGATTCTTGCTACTATAAAGCTGTAATTTGGAATAAGTAGTTATACATTTAAAATTTAAAAATGTTGAGATTTTTGCCACCTCTGAAAACTATCTTAACCCTTAATTTGACGTTGGGAAGTATACTGGACAGTGTATTTACCAAAATCTGGAGGTCAAATTATTTCGCGTTAACTTTTCTCGCTTTTAATTACAATATTAGGCATAAATCATAATTACGTACAAAAAATTACAACCCCGTGCGATTACGTAATATTCGCCAGTGCCCGCCACAATGCAGAGGAGGAAGGACGTGTCGAGCGGCCTCTCGGTAAGTCATAAAATTTTCGTAATTTTCTTAGAAAAGACTGTAAGATTTTTATAACGTATATTATTTATGAATATTAGAATGGTAATTTGTAAATTTTTCGTTAAATACCTTATTCATGTATGTGCTACATTTGTTCAAACATTAGTGTCCAGTATACTGCACATTGCCCATTACGCTGTATTTTGACCTAAGTTCGCAACGTCCAGTATACTTCCCATTGCCAATGATTGTAGTTTTTAACCCATATTGGGAATGTGAAGTATACTGGACATTGCCCGCAATACAGTGAATGACGAGCAGTGATGAGTGCCTATTAATTTATTATTACTTAGATATAAAAACAAAGGTATTGAGTCCATGAACATACTTGTTTAATTTAAGGTTTTTATTTCAGGTGTTTCAAAAGTTTTCAAGAGGCAGAAAGCTTGTTGGCCTGATACCGCCTATAGATGTCCCATCTGACGTAGATAATTCAGATGAAGAAGATAAAGAAGTTGTAGAAGATAAAGAAGATAATGTTTCTTCGGAAGCCCCGTCCATATCATCATCGTTTGAACGACTCGACTTGCTAAGAGACTCGTCAGATGAGAGCAGAGAAAAATCAGAAAATAGTAACGAAGAAAATGATCTTCTTTCACCAATAATACGCAAAGTTCTACCAACTCCGACCCAGGTAAATTACGAAAATATTCCCAGCCTCAGTTCGATTCCATCGCTATCATCTCCAGCAGTTTACTCGCCCTATGTAAGTCATGTGTTTTCCCCTGCTGTACCGTCACCATCCCTGCCTTCCGCCGCCACACAAGGTTTATCTGCGGTTCCTCTCACAAGGTCAAAAAGGAGAATAGCAAAACCTAAAGGTATTCCTAAAAAAAAAGCTCGAAAGCGTCTAGCACCTAACATCTATAAATGGAAAAAAACTAAATTAAACCATAAAGCTGAGATTTCGTGCACTGAATTTACTACCGAAATTAATGAAAGTTCACCATTGGATTACTTCAGCAAATACTTCTCTAGCGACTTGATGGATGACATTGTTCTGAACACTAACCTTTACTCGGTTCAATCTACAGGAAAGTCAATTAATTTGACTGGAGATGAATTAAAAGACTTTATCTCCATTCTTTTAATCATGGGTGTAGTAGTAATGCCTAGTTATTTAGACTATTGGTCTAAAGTATTGAGATATGCAAAAATTGCTGACATAATGCCCTTGAAAAGGTTCCAGCTAATTCGCAGATATCTACACTTTGTCGACAATTCATGCCCTGACTCTGACAGATTTGGCAAAGTGAGATCTTTGATAGAGAAAGTAAGACAAAATTGTTTGTCCACTGAAGAGGAGATGAAATACAGCGTCGATGAAATGACTATTCCCTACAAAGGTAAAAAGGCTGGCAATCGCAAGCAATACAATCCAGCAAAACCGGATAAATGGGGGTTTAAGTGCATCGTTCGTGCTGGGATGTCGGGAATTGTCTACGATTTTGTCTTGTATGCCGGCGAAGACACATTTAGATTTATAAACTTCACCGAAGAAGAAGAGAATTTGACCTTAGGAGCGAAGCTAGTCATTGCTCTTTGCAAAACAATTCAGAAACGTGCGTGTGTTGTCTATTTTGATAATTATTTTAGTACCCTGGATTTGGCGAAACATTTGAGAGACAATTACGGAATATTTTCATTGGGGACCGTAAGACAAAACAGACTCAGAGGGTGTGACAAGTTATTAATGAGTGACAAGGATATGAAGAAAAAAGGCAGAGGTACATTTTGCCAAATGGTTGACAACGAAAACAAACTGGCAGTCGTGAAATGGTTTGACAACAAGATTGTCACGTTTTTAAGTTCATATGCCGACGCTTATCCGGTGGTTAAAATACAGCGATACTCAAAGGAAGAAAAAACAAAGGTCGCTGTAGATTGCCCACAAGTCGTCAAGCATTATAATCAGCATATGGGCGGGGTCGATCTCTGCGATATGTTAGTGGCTTTGTACCGGACAACATACAAAAGTCGACGGTGGTACACGGGCATTTTTGCTCAAATGCTAGACATTTGTGTTAATAATGCATGGTTACTGTATCGCAGGGATTGTACCCGTCAAGCTGCTAAACATATCAGCCTCAAGTCATTTCGGTGCACTTTAGCAAATGAATTGCTACAAAAGTCAAGGGTCAGCAAGACACAGAGTGCACCTGAAGTAAACACCAGCAAAGTATCAGTGATTCATGCTCCTGTGCAACCCCGACCAGTTGAAGCGATAAGGTATGATGGTGTCGGCCACTGGCAAGGCTTCACGACTTACGGGCGGTGCAAATATTGCACGAATAACAAAACCGAAGTATACTGCATGAAATGCAATCAAAGGCTTTGTATGGTAAGAAAAAGAAATTGTTTTTACCTATTTCATAACAAATAGTTTTTTAAATAACAGTTCTTACTTATATATACTTACAATCTAAGACTGATTATGTGACCTAGTTTTTTAGAGTAAGTATTACTAATAATGTCAATATTGATCTCATGGCTGTGTATTAAGTTCCTATAGGTAAATAAGACTATTCTGTAAGTAGGTACTTATACTCCTAATAGGTACTTAGACTGATTAAAACTAAAGAAGTGCCTTATTTTGTTACATTTTGTTTTAATTTTGTACGGATTTTTATATTACTTAGTTTTTGTAGTAAGTATTGATAATACTTTGTCAATTTTAGTCTCGTTGATGTGCCTTATGTTGTTAAATTTAAGAAAAATAATAACTAAATGTAAGCGGATGGCTTTAATAATGTTATATTTGAATTATAAATAAAGGTGATTTTATAAATAAAACTGTATATCAATTTTTTCATAAACTTTGTTACTAAAAAATTAAGTGTGCATCTTTAGCAATGTCCATTATACTGCACATCCAACTCAACACTCATTTGGTCGTGTAGTGGGCAACGTCCAGTATACTGGACATATGTTTTTCCAAAAACTGTACAAACTAGATTTTTTTTTTTAAATTTCCCTGCTTCTCTAATATACAATATACCCAAAAACTATAAAACTTGAAAAAAATACGGTGACTTTGTTGCTTGCCAAATTAAGGGTTAAACGAAAGCATCTTACGATAATATATCTACTCTTCTATCGCTATTCCTGTAGAGACTAACTTATTTTCAGGAAAAAAAAACCCTAATGTCCGATTCAATTGTTTCAACCTTCCATGTCTAGGTATCGGCTGAGGCAATGATCTGTTGGAATGTATGAAATAAACAAAATTGCTCTCCCATTCTTAGTTAATATTGCTACAAAGATATTAAACATATAAAAAAAATCCTATTAGTTTTCATTCATAAATTCACCGGTACGAAGCACGCTCCAACAACTAATTCCCTAAACTACACCTTCTGTTATTTTCTCCCCTCGCCCACTTAGCTAAGCCGTACTTCGAAAATACCCCAAAACCGGGGAAAAAGCCCTCACAAATCCCCCCAAAGATGGATCGGGGGTCATCGGCAATGCCTGATTGAAATTAATTTGTTACGAGCGTTAAGCTCTGCGTAATTTAATTGAAAAATATATGTACAAAGATGTAGGGGTTTTGGTGTAAAACACCTGAATTGGGCGTGTTTTTGCTGATCCTTTTAACTAATTAGGAAAAAAGTTGAAAGCGGATTTAGTATAGAGTGCCGTTGGTTTTATTTTAACTAACTTTTCGTGACCGGGCGATTTTTATTTTGTACAAACCTTGTCCTGACAATTAAGCCCGATTTACATTGGTCAAGGATAGTGGCAAGTACAGTGCCGAGGACAATGGAGTAAAAAATTAAAAGCGATCCTATTCGGATCCTCTAGCAAGGCAACTCACTTTTTTTTTAATTCCAAAAACAGTGTGGTACATTTTTTATTTAACAATTTGCCAAACGTACGTTTATTGGCAATTATTGCACTCACTTTTACATTCTGCATGCACCTACTAATTGACTGACACTTATACCTAGTTGGTTAACTTAGTCAGAAACGTGGTACCCACAATAGGCCACATGAATCCAACCGCATAAAAAACTATAATTAAATTGTTTCTAAGGTTATCATGTCGTTGTTGATTCCGTTGACAATATTAAAGTTGACTCGCTACTGTCCGATCGGTTTACATTACTGTACTGTCCACTGTCACTTATCCACTCTCCACTGTCCTTGACCAATGTAAATCGGGCTTTACGGACAGATCAAAGTAACCTAACCTAAATATTTCAACATTTTTTTGCTGACTGTACTTACTATCAAAAGACGAGTCAAATGAGTCCAACCTCCTTTAGTCTACAATGATCCATTGAGGAGTTCCTATGGCCTTCCGTCTCCATCATACCAGCTCGACGGTGCCATATTATTGAATTGTCATCGGAATTGCATTAGTATGCCAAATTTCAAGTCAATCCGATAGTCAGTCCCGGGTTCAAATCCCAAAAAGATAAGCGTCTAACCGTCGTGTTTGTTACATCCGGTTCGAAGGACCAAATTATGTGTAGTGAAAAACTCACTTTTACATAAGAATTTAATTTTAACGCAAAAATTACATAAACGGTGCCTACATGGTTAGAACTAATAACAGGATCCGGAAATCTACACAAAACACGACGTATTTGTTCCTGAGTCTTGAATGTTTTTTATGTATTTAACCCCCCGACGCAAAAAGAGGGGTTTTATGAGTTTGACGCGTGTATCTGTGTATCTTTCTTTGGCACCGTAGCTCTTAAACGAGTGAACCGATTTGGATGTGTTTTTTTTTTATTTGAAAGCAGGTTTTTTAGCGGTGTTTAGCCTTCAGTTTACATTATTTAAAATAATTTGAAAAAAATTTTTTACTTATGAAAAACAGTGTTTGCACTGTAGTGTTCCGGTGTCGGGATCTCGACAAGCGGTGAAATGTTTAGCATAGAAGTATTCCATCGCAGTCCTCAGGGTTGGCAACCCATATGCAATCTTAGGATTCTATTCTTAATATTGCACCTGGGAGACCTATGTGCTCGTTTGCCTTGTCTATGCCGCCATACAAAAATAAATACAAATTTTGGTTTTTACATCGCTGAATGGTTTTAAATTGTCTTTATCTCGATTTAGGCGTGCTTTTACAAATCAAATTGTAGAAATACTGGAAAAAGGCCGAATCTTAAGTACCGAAACCGACGTGCGTGCATGACTCGATGTATGAATGTGGAAGAGAAGCGAAAGGATCGTGGCAGGTGGAAAGAAGTGGTCTCTGCCTACCCCTCTGGGAAACTGGCTTGATTTAATGTATGTATGTTTTGTTGATGAGACCGACTAAACACTGTTCAAAAACAAAAGCCCTTCATACTCGTAGTCTTACACTTTCTTTTCCCCTTAACATTGTTATAATTAAGCCTATCGTCAGCCGACCCAAGTTTCATATAAATTCGAGGACGAAACGTCAGGAGATCAATGTCGGCAATAATCCCATATTGTGAGAGACGGGGCTTAGGCCTGCTAATACCGATGGATGTTTCATGCGAGAGAGAACAGTCAATTTAATATTTATAAAACTTTTTCTAAATTAACCCAATAAAGCTTAATATTTATGGTGCTGCCTTGGGCTCTGCAATGTCCATAAAACTACGAAATTTATGAAGAACTTCCAGTTTTATTAAAAAAAATCTTTGGCCTTTACATGCAAGAGAAAGTAACAAAACTAAACGCGCTACAATTTCGTTTTTGAATCATTTATATGTACTTGATAGTTACCGAGTTACGTCATTTCAAACTATGAGCCAGGTACTTACCCTTAATTCATACAGATTAATTATTAAATGATGAGTCATTTATAATCATCACAACTATTGTAATTCAGTATATAATTGTGATGATTAATTCCCTTAACTACGTTTCCTACTTTCAGAACTGATCAATTATAAAAGGCATAAACCATTTTCATGAAACCTAGTTAAAGCCCAACCCATTTTCACTACCTTTGAAGTATAACGACGAGCATTTTAGCCCTAGGGCAAAACTACACTACTCCGCATTTTGTAGGCTTTGTCCGAAACGCCTTTGGCTGTTCATTAACTGTTAACTTCACAGTTTTGTAAACATTACGGGTAAGCTGAAGGTAGCTTATAAGTTTTGTAATTTGTAACGAAACAAAACTGAAACAATGAACACATTATATGGTTAGTGTGGTTACAAGCGTAATTAACTTCAATGTTTGGAAGTTTAAATAAAACATAATATAGCCACTAGTCTCGTAGCTATAAGCAAAGCTGGTATTTTAAGGTTTTTATTTATGCTAATATTTGAATTGTTTTGTTATAAGTAAATTTGATAATCTCCTGTTTCGATAACTGACGCAACGTGCTTACCAAATCGTTCTTATTATTGTGCTCAAAAGTACAAGACCACAGGACTCTGGTTGACCACTGGTGACTTTACGAAAAAAAAAGGTAAAACTTAAGAATTAACTAAATATAAAACTACGTTAATTTTAAGTGATTTTATGTTTTACTTAAATAATAAAGAAATGACTGCTTGGTTATCTCCCGTTGCACCCGGTTGCCGAAACTCGTGACCGCCAACTTGCGCCGATAACTGACGCGACGTGCTTCCCGAAGAGTTCTTATTACACGGCGTGCTCAAAGTTCGCTTATACGTCGTGCTCAAAGTGTGGACAAGACATAAAAAAAGTGTCAAGTTTGGAAACTGGCTTATGTTTTATGGTGGCTTGACTTCGCCTTGTTTCGCTTAAAGTTTTCAAATATAAACCTGTTTATAATTCGGTGAAATTATAAAAATAAATTTCTGTCTAAAAACACAGCACAAGCTGACTGTATTTTTTTACAATGTCATTACATTATCCGCTTATCAAGATCAAACTAATGAGTCCCAACACGGTGGGTCTACGTCAAGTATAGCGGAGATCCTATCGCCACCTCCCGACTCCATCATCAGATCAGCTCTAACACACCATAATAATTGCATTGTCATCGGGTCCAAATTTCAGCCCATTCCTTTAACGGAAACAGGCTCCAAGATGACTTGCAAGATTTGACCTAAACTGACAATCATACAAACATTGCAAGATAATAAAAAGCTTGTAAAAATACCTGTATCTTTTGATTGTGTCAGCTTTAGCATAATACAAAATTACCTGAAATAAAATAAATCACATTAAAAAAATATTCAAAAAACAGGTTCTTTTTATAATAGCGATAGTGTAGTGCAACAGGATGGGTTAGAAAGTCCCGGGACTCCGGGATTTATCATCACCTATTTATGACAAAACATTTGACATCTCTAATTCCGATATTACCAGTACTATAAATAAAAATTCTTAAGTTAAAACATGAAATCTTATATCTTAAAACATAAAACCATAAACAATATTCCTCTCTAAGTCTCCGCCGCGATGAGACAGATTTCAACCAAATCGCGGTGACAGAGGATCCAATAACAAACCGCACGGCTCCGCGAGCAACCACTTAATTACGGAGTGATCAGTCTGCGACGGAGTTCTGTAGAGATTGAAGGGATTTAAAAGTAATAAGTGTCATGTTATTTGAGACTTATACAATTAGCGAGTGATTACATGCTGTTTTTGACTAATTTGGTTTTTACATTGTTGTAGCCGCCGTTGAAATCAATATATACGGTTAAATATGAATGGCTTTCATTTGTTTGGTTTAGCGTCTATCGTTAGTGATTATTTTAAAGTAGTAAAGTGATTTCTGGCTAAAGGGATTTTTATGCTACTAAGGATTTTTGACAAAGTGACGTAATCAATCAGATACTAAGAAACTTATTACGATTTCACCTGCCATGTCACTTTGACATAGTTCCATAGTGATCTTGAAATCCATTTGGTTGGCTGTACAGGGGCCGTATTACAAACTTGTTAAAGTTAAGGCAGCAAAAGCGACTTAATTATTTACTTTATTATCCCTTTCACAGATTAAATAATACGGCATTCTACATTTTGAAACGCAGTCTGAGTAAACAAATATCAAACAATATATTACATTAGAAACAAATAATAATCCATCATTAGTAAATAAACTTCAAGACACCTTGAAAACTTGGAATAACTTTGACAGCTAACCTAACTTTATAGACTAGCAAAATCCAAAATGTTCACATAAACAAACACTGATTAGAGATTATGTTTCTCTAAAACATTCTGTAACACATTGCTCGAGAAACTCAACATAAATTATGTGCGAAACTTCGTTAACTTTTTGGTGTAAATTGTTGTAAAATATTATCCCGAATTTACGGGAATTTCGCAAACGAAAGTCACCCTGTACTCGGGAGTTTTCGACGTGTCGAAGTTGCAGTTCACATACCACGCATGTAGTTATTAAGTATTAGCGCTTGCCCACGACTCCGTCCGCGCAGAAAAATGAAACATAGCCTGCGTTACTCAGGGATAATATAGCATTCTAATGGCGAAAGAATTTTTAAAATCGGTCCCGTATTTTTTGAGTTTATTTGTTATAAAAATACGAAATCTTTCCTCTTTACAATATTAGTGAGAATTGTAGATTACATTATATAAAAAACCCCGATATTATACCGAACCCTTTATTGGAGAGCTGATATATCATAGAGCCATCCCTATTAAATTAGCTTTCTTTGACAAACTGCATCCAAATCAGTCTATTCTTTTGAAAGCTACGATGCCATAGATAAAAACACAGACACAAAAACAGATTAAAATTATGACAACTGTCTTTGTTTGTCGCGATTAAAAATTAATAATTATGTCGTCAATTATGATTTAAATTAATAAAAAAGGTTAAAAAGAAATCCTATGTGTGTCTCCGTCAGTCCGTCTATCATTCACAGCGACAAATTTCAACAAGACCTAATTAATTTAAAAATCCATATCCATATCCATACGAATATTGGTATGGATAAACTTGAATACATAGTTTATTTAAACACTAAGAATAGGTCATGTAATCAAGTTCCGTTCTAAACGGATTTCAATGCAGATTTCAACAATTGATAGATTCAAGAGGAAGGTTTTTATGTATAATGAATTATGGATTATGTACGGGTGTACAACCCGGGTGGATTGTATAAAACTCACATAAACTGAAGCGAAGCGAAGGCGGGTGGCTAGTGTTTAATCAATTTATAAGAATTATTTCTTCCCAAGGCTTTATAAATTCATAATTTAACATAAACGTAACAGCATTAAAACTTACTAGTACTTAACAGTTTCGTTAGTACCCAAGTGGTGTGTTGCATACCGCAATGCAAAATCCCGGCACAAAACCCGCGATATATCTTGGGATTCCCGCGATCCCGCCATTACTTAGCGCTTCACTAGCGTCAGTGGCTAATAAGTCTCAATTAAACAAAGCAGATCTATTTGATGCGCGTCTCTATTTGTTCGGGCTAGTTAGAAAGGGATCTCCGAGTGATAAATAAATGGGCTTTCAGGCGCATTTGTAATCCTATTATTGCTAAATATTTGCCAGCTGTGAGGTCTGACCGCAGTACTTAGGCGTGAAACACAGAAGCGGCGCGGCGCAGGCAAGGCGTAGGCATGTGCCGCGCCCCAAACCTTTCGGTTAGACTGATTTTCAATGCACGCTTTTTTATCATGCCCAGTCTAAAAGTTTTTTAACTATTTAACCATTTTATTGTTTACTGTTTTTATTTATATTGTATTTTTATTATGATTTTTTTCTGTTTTATTTTTAATAACCTGGAATTTTAACTTTAGATTTTTATTTTATTTTATATATTTTATAATGTATTGATTCGCTTTGATCTCATTTTAAAAATAATTAATTATATTTTAAATTTAATAAATGGAATTGTTTTGTAAATGCATGATATTGCATGATATTGTGTTATTATAGATGTTTTAAATATTATAATCTTAAATCTGATTGTGCGCTGTCCGTAAAAATAATAATTTTCATAAATATGTGTTCACCTGTAATAGGTGCATGTTAATCTAAGTTAACTTTAATCAATAAGCCTATTTTAAAGTCAATAATGTACTCTGTTTGTGTCCCGTATTAAATAAATAAATAAATAAAAGTTACTGTGTCATCGATAGACGTTGCGTATTACGACAGCTGACTTCACAAATGACGAGTAGATAGGCATAGTAATGTAGAGTTACGAAACGAGTGGAATTACTAAGTCAACTAAACATTTGAATACCTTCTACAACAATTAATGGATATAAAAAATAACATAGATCAATTTAAAACAATAAAGAAAATTGGGATAGCTTTAGCGATATTTCATTTCCATACACGTTGTATGTATACGTTACACAAAATAGCAACATTACGCGCGCTACCGAAGAGGTGACAAGCAATCCCGTGAAACATAGAGTAATGGCGTTATCCCGGGACACGTCACTATCCCGCGGGAACTAATGGTAATGCAGTCGACGTCAACATAATGGGATTTGTTGTTTGAAGTTTATAGACTAGACTAGATCTAGGCAAATCGCGTTCGTGAAAGCATTAGTTAATGCAATAGGAGTGACGGAGATCAAATATGGTACTTTGTAACCGCTGACAGAAACGGTTTTTTAAGGTTTTAATTAACATGCACTGGCATTTAATAATGACGTTAAATATTGCTTTTGACGTGTTATGATATTAAAAAGATTTTTAAATTTAACAGAAACGTTTGTTTTAATCTTAAGAATGAAGTGGCCTATTGTACTCTTGCTCATTTCAATGTAACTTGAAACATGAGTGTTGTTTGTTAATAAACAACGATAGATGGCGTCACCATATCCTCCAACTATGAAAAGCAAGCGATTACTAATTTCGTGGATCTTAAGTAGGGTCTTGGTGGTATAACTGGTAATGCGCCTGCATCGGCCCGGAGAGCCAGAGGAGATGTAGGTTCGAATCCTGCCTAAGACCGACGATTTTTTTTCGCTTTAATATAGTTTAGTGTTATGATATTGTTTTAAACTCAGCCGCCGTTATTGATATATGAGCTGTCATCATACATGACATGACATGCATTAAATCACGCCTGTTTCCCAGAGGGAGACTTCTTTCCACCACTATACGTTATAAGTTTAACATTAACATTTATCTGTGTATGTGTCTCAGGCACCGTAGCCACCAAACGGAAAGACCGATTCACACGCTGTTTTTTTTAATAGAAAGCTAGTTTAATTGGGAAGGTTTATAGCTAGTTTTGATGAAAATCGGTTCAGCAATTTCAGAGTTATCGGTTCTGAAATTAGGGTCGCATGTATAGGGCTATTTCTACGTAGACGAAGTAACATACGCATATGTTAGGTTTTCCGTATACCTAATTATAACACTAGCTTGCAATTTCATTTCCTAAGTCAGCTAAGCCTAATAGAACCCCCTAGGCGCGACGCCTGCTTTGGGGGGGAGGGGAAGAACTAATTCCATCATCCTAAGCAATAAGGATGCATGTGCATTTTAATATTTAATGCATATCCAACCATCTATGGTTAGGCGTAAAGGCATATATGAAATATAATATCGATAACAGAAGAGCTCCTTTTGCCAGAGGGCAGTATTCTAAATCGCTTCTGAAACGCTTAATGATGTCTAATCCTCAAGAGGAATGGATTTCCGTTGATTTTCTAAAGATCTATTCAAATTTCAAATAAGAAAGTATATTCGTAAGCCGGTTTTAAAAGGTTTGTGAACAGATGCTTAAATCGCGTAGCTGTCAAAAAAAAACATACTAATTTAGTTGTTTTCACGATTTTTGAATACTTATGTTGTAGTTGTAATGGAAATCTAGGTTTATACGTTTCCGTTCTTATTTTTTTAATTTGCTTGTTTCCAAGAAATATTTTATTGGAATGCAAAACATACAGACCTAGTTTTTGATAATATCTACAACATAATCGAATCTCGTAAAAAATCAGAATAGATTTAAGGGGACAGAAAAGTTATCGCATTTTGTATTGAAATTTTTAGCTTTACAATTCTCTTAATATAAAAATATTCGGAGACTTTTTAAAGGTAAAACAACACAAAAAGTATCGCGATATATTACTAAAATGTAATTACTTATTTTAAGAAAGGTGTCACCTAAGCCAAAAAGTTACATTTACTATTTTCAGGCAATACAAATTCAACTCTCTACTCTAACTTATAAAATTGCTTACTATAGCAGTGCCAAGGCACATAAGCTCTCTTGATTTGTGTCACAAGAATTGGTAAACTAAAACTCAATTTAGGGTAGACTAGGGGATATTTGACACAAGCATCGGCACCCCATACAAACGGTTAAATAATTGAAATCCATTTCATTATGACTTCTCTCCCTTGTTAGTGATTATGATATCCCAAGAGACTTAAATGATATGTTTTTGGGTGTTCTGTGAAAATAGAATTAAAATGTACATATTAATTAATGTCATTTGGAAAGGATGGATGAAAGAAGATAGACGAAAGAGATAGCTCTTACTTTTTAATTATTTGTTTGTTCATTTTTGTATTATGTGGTAAATGTGGTAATAAATGATTTTTCTTTCCTTTTCATAATTAAAAAAGTCCGGTAAAACGATGGGAAATGAGCAGGTATTTTACTAAGGCTAAGCTTCTACTATCAATGTAATAGTTAAGAGCTATAATAACATCTAAGTGATCACAATACAGAAACAAGATAATCTTAACAAAGAAATAGAGACTAATATTAAAACTCTACCTAAGAACATCTATAGCACCAAAGGATGTCGTTTGCCCATCTCCAAAAGATTTATCCGTTTTGATCAATTCAATTAAAAAATCAAACCTAAGGCTTTTTACGTTCGCTTTAAATTCAATAACCCCATCAACGAACACGCAATATTTTATAATAAAATCAACAGTCAATTCAATTGTATTGTTACACAAACACACATCACCACATTCAATGATAATCTTAAAAAGGACTATAATAAAGCGTTACAAAATTGAAAATTGAATGCATTCCAAATGTAACTTTATGCTTTTTGCTCTTAGCGTAGATGTAGTATACACGCGTACATGCGCATGGGCACTCACACAGCCGCGTGCGCATATTGTTCGGAAAGGAACCGGTTGCGCGAGGAACTCGCTCAAGACGTCTGCCGGGTTGGGAGCGGACACAGTACGAGAGAAAGCGATTAAAAAAAATTGAAATGTTAAAGAAAGAAGAAAGAGAAAAAACATTTATTCACAACAATAACACAGGCAAAAAAACTTTTTAAAAGAAGGAAAAGGAAAAGAGACGACACGCTGTTGCATGCAGCATATGCTCTACTTTGAAATCAGTAATTCGAACTTCGGATTGCCCCGTCACTTTCTTGCGAATTAGTGACGAGTCGAGAGCAAAAGGGATAGCAATAGACGAAGTTCGAATTACGGATTTCAAAGTAGAGCCTCTGGTTGTGAAGCCAACGCTGGTCTTCCATTGAAACCGCTCGGTGAAAACACGGAAGGTGATACAGACATTATAGTTGCCTAGTGGCGGTAGGACTATTACAAGATATATAAGATATTTAAGATATATAAGATATAAGATATTTGTTAGGGCCGCCACAGACGATCAGTCGAACTGACAGGCCGAGAGGGACGCGGCTATTTGATAGAATGAGAAAGTTAAATACGTCTCTCATTCTAGCAAATTGCTGCGTTCCTCTCGGCCTGTCAGTCCAACTGATCATCTATGGCAGCCTTAATACAGTGTTTTTGAACCGTGAATAAAAAATAACTCGTAACTTAAATCGATCTTGCACGGTTGCAACCATACCTTCATAATATAACGTTATGAAAAATATCGTTATCATAACGTTATATTTAGTTGGTGTTCTTAATTTTGTAGCAATTATAGATAAAATTTACATCACGTTATGTTGACATCGCAACGGTATCAAAATCATAACCAAACCAGAATAACGTTATAATAACGTTAGTTATAGTCAAATAATCGTGCCGCTTGCGACTCTTATGAACTTATGATAGTTATGATGCATATTAGATGGGTGGCAATCAAATGAAGCCCATCGCGATAAATTGCACGAATCAGCGAAATAAAGTGCAGTAAAAGAGGTTATTATATCGTTACAGAAATTGTCTATACCTATTAACATCGTTATTATGAATACCGCTCCGAGTTTTATAACTTTTGTATAACGCACAAGAATAACGATATAATTATAACGTTATCGACTTCATAAAACGTACGCATTGCTGTTTGTTTTTTAAATGAACAAATATATCAGTCAAACCGGGTTTCTCTTACTACCCGAACCCAAAATGATTTGAATTTTGAATTTTTGAATTTACACACTAACTTTATTTTCAACATTTTGACTACGAGTACAAAGCGTTTTTGAAAGTGAACCTCTCCCGCTCCCGCCCCGTCTAAGCCCGCGGCCCCGCGGTGTCAGTGACACGCGCCCGCGCAGCCTTCGTTTCGTTGTTTAGATAAACTCACTTCTGGATCACGACCGAGCGAGTATTTGACTCAAATATATACTATAAATACTTCAGGGGTTTACTGGACTTGAGTAAGTAAATAAATACTCATAACTTACTGAGTAAAATAGATATCATTGCTTTAAAGTCAAACTAAGTTATCTTGTTATAGGGCTTTTAATTATTGTGTTTTATGATATTATTAGCGACCTGCCCTCGCTTCGCTTCGGTTTATGTGAGTTTCTACAACACTACGGGTCCAATCCAGAAATAATTCTACATAAAAACCTTCCTCTTGAATCACTCTATCTATTTATGAAAACCGCATTAAAATCTGTTGCGTAGTTTGAAAGATCTAAGCGTACATACAGAGGGACAGACGGCGGGAAGCGACTTCGTTTTACCTATACTATTTATAAAAAATTTGAGATTAACTACCGCACTCAGAGACGTCAATTAAATGTAATGCTTGTTTAGTGACGTGTTGTCTTATTCTATTGCTATAGCAAATAAAGCTACTTTAATCAAGCATAAAATATAATTGACGTCTCTGAGTGCGGCAGTAAAACGTAAATATATGGGAAGAAAACCGGAAAAGGAAACAATTTTTAACGGTAGCACTCCATAGATGATTCCATATCTTTTTTCCTAGAGGTCGTGGAATAAATGTTTCAAGCCCAAAGTTAAAGCAAATTTTTTGATCTACAATATTGCTGAAGTACAGTTTGCGTTAAAATGCACTAAAACGTAAATATGGAGAGAAAACTAGAAAAGAGTAGCAATTTTTAACGCCAGTTCTCCATCGATTCCATGACTTCGTCCCTTGGGGTCGTGAAACAAGTCTTTAAACGTTTTAGCAAATTTTTTGTTCTAAAATATTGCACTAGAATGGACTTTGACCACGCGTTGCCCTAGTTGGTAGTGACCCTGCCTACGAAGCTAGCGGTCCTGGATTCAAATCCCGGTAAGGGCAGATATTTGTGGGATGAGCGCGAATATTTTCTATGTATTTTAGTATTTATTTCTCTATATAAGTATTTACATCGTTGTCTAGTACCCATAGTACAAGACTAGAGCTTAGTTTGGAACTAGGTCCGTCACAAAACAAGCATTAAATTTAATTGACGGCTCTGAGTGTGGCAGTTAGTGCATTTTAGCGCAAAGACTTAATAAGGCATCTTGACTTCTATCGCATTTACAACATTAATAGGAATAGAATAACGGATTTTCCTGGATCTATATTTCAAGCGCATATTGCGCGCCCCGCGGCGGTGCGTTTGCACGGTTATGCGCGCGCAGGAAATGCAGCGATCGTGTTCTGTCCGTAATCGCACGCTCACATCCGAGGATTAATCTTAAAATATGAAGTATATGAACAGCTTTAGCTAGCGGGTCAAATGTGCTATGTTACTACTAGTACAACTACTATGTTACTGCGGTAACAAACGGGACTTTTTTCCCATATGTTACCATTGGTAACACAGAACAGAAAAAACAGTAGAAGTGTCAAGTGGGCGTGTAACGTGTGGCATACCTAGTTATGCGGAGTTCCGCGCAACCTACCATACTTTTGCCGCGATCGTTTATTTCAATATTTCGATATTTCTAAAATAGGAAATGAATCCAAAAGCATGCCTTATTGTGCTATTTTGGAATGTAAAAACGATAGCCGTACCAAAAACATTTTCCATGGTGGCGTGTTGTGTTTATGATAGTTTGAGTACTGGCGACAACAGGTCTGATACTAAGCGAAGCTCATGCCACTTCCACTGTTTTTTCTATTCCGTGGTTGGTAACCACTGGAAATATAGTTCGTAAAAGTGGTGGTGACGCCTGGGATTTTTTTTCTGTTACGATATACCGTTTCTGATTAATTGCTGAAAAACTGCGCTTCACAGCAAAAGAAAGTAAGTGCCATGAAGATACGCTTTTTTGCTGGCGCACTTTTTCACATTGTATTTTTTGTAATCGTTTTTTGTGTTTGTATTAATCACTTCGGAACCCTACACTGAGCATGGTCCGACATGCTCTAGCCCGGTTTTTTTTTATAACTGCTCGGTACTAAACTTCTTAAGTAGTTAACCGATAAACATGTTGCATGTGAGCTCCCCAGTACGTTTATCTGAATATAGGATTTTTCCTTAATAATTGGGTAATAAGTAATAACCCGTATGATTTAGATACGAGGACTCTTAAATGCTACGGTACTAAGTCGACTTAACTCGTATTAAAAAGGGAATATATACTAGATTTAAACCCTTTTTCACTTGATCTTCAAAAGAATTATACCCTTTTACACTAGGACCCCAGCAATGTCGATTCCAGGTACGACAGTAAATAAAGCATTTTTGTCGGTTTAGGCAGAATTTGGTTTAATAATAAAATAATAACTGATATAGCTCTGTCCTCTACGCTCGCCGTAAAATGGACTACATAGCCATGTCATAATCCCCCTGTATTTAACAGTGAAAAGCAAACAGGCTGATTATAAATATAAAATATATGAGTCTACAGAAGCAAGTATAAATACTTGCAAGTATAAATACTCGGAGCAGTATCGCAGTATCAATCGGCTGTCCGATTCAGACGTCGCTGTAGATCGACAAGTTAAACCGTGATCGATCGGTGCGTAAGTTATTGTACAATGTTATTAATTACTTGTTTTTATGTAGTTGATGCACATATAAATGTCAGTAGCTTTAAATAAATGTTAGTTTGATAGCTGTTTGAAGAACAGTGGCACAATCAAAATCATTTGCAAAAACTGATTAGGACTGAATTGTTATAAGTATTTTGTAGTATTTTTCAAATAATTCGCTAATATGCCATGTACTTACTCTGTTTTTGGACAAGGCTATTATTAGTGTTAGATTGTGGCCTTGATATTTATTTATTTATAAAAAAAAACACCAACAAGATGTTACGGGTAAAATGGTTTAACATTTAAGTCGTATGTATGTTTGAACCGACGCTGCAATAAAAAACTCACCTTATTTGAACCTGTATAGCACTTTAAATAAATACGTAAAATAAATGAAATAAACTTACTTTCCAGCTCACGCTTTACGGTAAAAGCAATAAGAATTGAACCAACATAAATAAATCACGAGCCTTTATCGGAAATAGGGCGATCTATTATGAATACTGCAATATCTCCTTTGTACGGTATCTAAGATTAGCCCGGAAACGAGCTTCAGTCGGACAGGTGCCGCGGGAGAACTGACATATACATACACTATGTGTATAATACAATCCATAATTCAATAATCCATTGCGTTATTCTCTTAAATAACTCATTGTTTATTCGTCGACGAAGTATACAATGGCTAACTAAAGTCAGTGTCAGTTGAAATGATGTCAACAAACCAAACGAACCAATTCACCATTGTTACCTACTCCTTTTTTTTTAAACCACTTTAGTTTTTTATTAAAACACGCTTCATGACAATTTGGGGTTATGCGACAAACGGAAGGTAGGTACCTACTTATTTGTAAAAGTGATATTTTTTTCTTTGACAAAAATTAATAAGTACATACTTACGTAGGTACTTAGAAATTAAGTAGGTAATATACGTATGTATTTATTGTGGCTTTGTGGTTTCATATGTAATATTTTTAGGACCTTATGTATGCACATCAAAGTAACTTTGTCCGTTTGTTACTGCTAAACCACTGAACCGTGAAATTAGGTACAGTCGGCCTTATAAGAAGCTGCACACTTTTGTACCTTGTCGCTTAAACGCCTTTGACAGATTAGTGCAGCAGTTCAAACATGATGTTAAAGTGACAAAACACTAAAGTGTGCACCTTCTTATAAGGCTGACCGTACGAAGTTAGCTTGAACCCCGAGGAAGGGTTAGGGTACTTTTTGCCCCCGAGTAGCAATAAACGATCACGGACGGAGCGGCAGACAACAGCTAGTTAATGTTATATAACTATAACTAACTATGATATAATAGTTAACTATTTAACCTGTTTAATAGTGACAAGAGTACACTATTCTCTTTTTTTCGTCAGCAACGGTCGTGACGACTCCCGCATTCCCGCCACACGAGATTATCAGCCCGTTTGTACTCGCCGGTACTAACGGTACCGGGACGGGTATTTATACTAGGTATAAGTACTCGCGGCGCATGATTTTGTTTTAGAGAAATATTGTTTTGTTTTACTGTGAATAACAGTTTGTTTATTAACCCTCTTACTAATAAACATTGAGTAACGGTAGTATAGATACACTGTTTTGTCCTTATCTCTCATTGTGACATTTGGATTTGACAGATGAGGACAAAACATTGTATAGCTATACCACCTTTACTCAACGTTTATTAGAAAGGGGGTAAAAGTTAAAGAATAAATATGGCTGTTTCAATTCAAAAGGAATTTTTGATATGGATGTGTTTTAAAATATTACAACATCTTAGTGCCCTTACACACTAGCGGTTTGTCCGGCGATTTCTCAGCGATTTAACGTGCACCACGCTCGCCACGTGCACGCCGCGATCTCGTGGCGAGCGTGGTGCACTTTATATCGCTCAGAAATCGCTAGTGTGTAAGGGCCCTTAGAATTAAAATGCATAGAATGACAATTTCATACAACCGACACGTCAGGGTAGTGATTCTTTCAAAAGCAAAGGTGAGCGAACGCAGGAGTGATGTCCAAGCGGCGAGTTTAAGTAGTCCCGTCAAAGCGAACAAAACACATTTCAACTCGTGTATTCAATTTGGCAGCATGGCTTCTCGAACGTATATGCTGCCTAACTGAGAATGCACGCGCTAATATGTGTTTTGCTCGCTCTGAAGGGACTACTTAAACTCGCCGCTTGGACTTCACTGCTGCATTCGCTCACTGCTTTTGAGAGAATCAATACCCAGAGGTCGTAAGCCAAGACTACTACCGCCAAAGGCTAACTAACGTTTTTCTTTTCCATCGCTCAAAATGAATAGGATGACAGTTGACCACGTGGTTTATCGTAAATCGTAACGCACGAGAATGTCATCCCATACATTTTGTGCGATAGAAAAGAAAAACTTTAGCAGCGTTTGTATCTTGGCTGGGGCTCCAGAATTGAAGTCACAAATGGAAGCATGCAGGCGTAATTTCTCGTACGTCACGCACATGCGTAGGTATATGTTAGGGTGACGACCCAAATATGGACACTCATAGCTGACCGGCACCAGTAATTGACACTTCACTCTTAATTCAAATTTCATTAGGTCTTAAATTGTTTGTCGCAAAACATATGAATAACCTTATCTTCTTCTGTAACACATAAGAATCAAGTGTCCATCATTGGTCCTTGTCCATTACTGGTTCCGTCACCCTATTATGTTTAGAAAGATACTTTGTTCTTCAAAAACAAGCGATCAATTCAGCCGTTAGGTAGATGGCTAAAAAGACAAATACTTCCAAAACCCTCGCAAACCTAGCAAATACTTAATTTAACTTTAGACGTAAAGAAATTGCGATAGCAAACAAACCCAGATTAAATAATATTCGGACAGGCGGAACCCAGCGATTTATTAGGGTACCGCGGGGCGATATAAATCGCCTTGCCTGTCAAACCTGTCAAACTTTGACAGAGCCGCTGTCTTTCCGTTTTGACTCGATTGTTTATTAAACGCCTTGAATATTCAAAGTGGCTTGCAATTCTGAAATTATATCGGAATGATTCACCGTTTTAAGTTACGGTGGAACCACAGAACAGAAAAACAGTAGAATTGTCATGTGGGCGTGTAACGTGTGGCATAGTTATCGCGGAGTTCCGCGCAACCTACCATACTTTTGCCTTGATCGTTTATTTCGATATTTCTAAAATAGGAAATAAATCCAAAAGCATGCCTTATTGTGCTATTTTGGAATGAAAAACGAACGAAGAAATGGGGGGAGTAGCGGGAAACTAATTCTACGCGTACGAAGTCGCGGGAGTCCTCTAGTCCCTAATAAAAAAGTTAAAAACAATAGGATAACATACCAAAAGCAATATTGTTTTATTGCGTAGAATAGATAGGCACATAAATAGATAGAACGCGTCTTTGTATTTGTCTGTCGACGACTTTTTTTTCCTCCGTAGGTGACTGATCTTGGCTTCCGTTTTTCTTCTTTATTTGGTAAGTCCAAATCTCATGTCGACAGTTGAAAGACTCATCGCTCTTGTATTTAAACAGGGCACTTCAACCCTGGACCCTCGTGGCCCTCGTCCTAGCCAGTAAATAATGCAGAACAGCCTGCCGCATTACCCCTCCCACAGTCATTATAAATTCTAATGAGCCATAGATTATAAATTACAATTGTAGATGCGTCACAGGTTAAATGTATCATTTCACGCGCGGTCGCTGCGACGCTACAAACAAAACGCATGACGCCGACTTTAGCCATTTTTGATAAGTGTCATTACAATAACGGGACGATAGATAAAAACCCCTGATATAATGGTAGTTAAGAGCTGATATCTCTTAAACGGCACAACCGATTTTCATGATTCTAAGCTAAAAACCACAGCTAGAAAAACTGCTTTCAAATAAAAAATCCGGATCCAAATCGGCTCACCCGTTTAATAGCTACGGTGCCGCAGACAGACACACGCACATAGCGGTCAAACTTATATACATCCCTCTTTTTACGTCGGAAGTTAAAAATATAATGAAGAATGTCAGTAGGTACGCCAAATCGCTTGAAACTTTGTAAGAGTAAAGCTTATAAATAAACAAACATACTACTTTTTGTTTCATTCAAATAGACCCAGTAGTTTTGATTCTACGAACGTATGAAATTACGGTCAAAAATATTAAAGGGTGCGGGCGCCATCTTACTGGAGTGACGTCATGGTTTCGTTGCGGTACGGCCCCTTATATGATTGAGTAAGTTTACAGGGCTATATTTTTTTAACCGTTATAAGTAACCAGTTGAAATTTTCACAGATTACGTGTTATTATAAACTCTATTGTTTAAAATTACAAAATGAACAATAAATCAAATCCCAAGAGGGGTCCCCATACAAGAAACATGACAAATAACCAGTTTTTTTAGCATTATTATACGGATTATATTTTTATAATGGCTTACTATTTTGATGCTATTTTAAGCTTAAATTGCAGTCGAACTTTCATAGTTTACGACTAAATAACAATCTCAAGTAAAACTGCTAAAAATATTTGACCAAACTGATTTTATCAACACGATGTTTTAAGCGGTCACTCATCCTGTTTTAGAATACGCTTGTAAGTAGGTAGTTGCTTAACTTTGGAAGCCGAAGTACGGGTTGTATTTGTATTAGCTTTTTATTTCGGTGTCACACAATAATCTAAACTCCATACTTACGACCAAACAGTAATCTGTAGTAAAACAACAAACAACAAAATCTTACACGATGTTTAAGCGGTGTTTACTTAACTTTGGTAATAGCCCTTTCTTTACAAATGTCGTATCTAATGTAGAATTCATATCGCTAGGTACCGTATAAAATAATGAACTATAAAACATGAGTTTTTGATTGACCTAGGTAGTAGTTCTGATATTTTGTGTACTTATTCATTACATCGATTTCAAATTTCGCGGGCGGGCGCTGCCAAGTGGCTCACTCGCCATAAGTTAGGTACCTAGACCGCCTCTCTCTCTCTCTCTCTCTCTCTCGCTAGTTGTTGGTATTAGCGGCCGCTGTAGCAAGTAGGTAGTTTTTGAACTGTTTTTGAGCATTATTACTGTTATTTCGTGTATGCAAGATAGCTTAGATACCGTGCGTGCGTGTGTGTGTGTGTGTGTGTGTGTGTGTGTGTGTGCGTGCGTGCGTGCGTGCGTGCGTGCGTGCGTGCGTGCGTGCGTGCGTGCGTGCGTGCGTGCGTGCGTGCGTGCGTGCGTGCGAGCGTGCGTGCGTGCGTGCGTGCGTGCGTGTGTGTGTGTGTGTGTGTGACGTGTGTCCGTCTATCCGCAGCCTAGCTGAGACTCTTAGTACTAGAAACGTGTAATTTGGCATGAATATACATATTAGTCACGCCAACATAGTTAAATAAAAGTAAAATCATGATTTTTTTTTTTTTACGTAACGTGGGGAAGTTTTTTTTTCTCGTCTACCCCATAGTGTGGGGTGTCGTTGTATAGGTCTTTCCAAAATATTGCGGATTTGTGAAAACAATATTTTAATTAAGGTATCCGTTTATGAAAAGCTTTAAAGCGCAAATTTTTGTTAGAGTCAAGTGTCGTCGTCCCCTCCCCACTACAGCCAAAACTACAAATAAAAAATATGAAAAATATCTTCAAAGGAAAACTATCACGACTAAGTAGACTTCATTGGCTCTTGAGTTAAACGGTTTAAATGTTTATACCTGCCGAAAACTTATTTGCGGTGTTGGTAAACTGACCGCGACCTATATCGATGTATGGGGATAACAGTTTTCCAACGGCAAAGTTAAGTTTGTCGCGAGGTCTAATTTGTTTGTAGTAACGGCTTCGGAACCCTACACTGAGCATGGTTCGACAGGCTGTTGCCCGGTTTTTTGCATTAATGTTTTGGTATTTTTATGTAGAATACGGTGAACCCTAAATTAAAAGTGCTTGATTATTATTCTATTTTTATTTAACCAACTTATTCGACAAACATTACAAACAGAAAAGCCGGTCAGCAACGGACAGTTAGTTTAGTTAAACAGGTTAAACTGTATGTAAAACAAAACAATGGATAACCATAACTATCATAGTCACATCAAAACGAATTCGTAAAAAATTACGACTTCCAAAGTTAAGCAACTACGAGCGTAGTCTAAAACAGGATGGGTGACCGCTTAAAACATCGTGTTGATAAAATCAGCTTTGTCACCTATTTGTAGCAGTTTTACTTGAGATTTCTATTTAGTCGTAAAGTATGAAAATTAGACTAGAACTTAAGCTTAAAATCGCATCAAAATAAGAAGCCATTATTGAAATACAATCCATATAAAAAAGCAAAAAAAAATGGTTTTTTTCATGGTTTTTGTACGGGGAACCCTCTTGGGATTTGATTTATTGTTCATTTTAAAAATTTAATCGATAGAATCTATAATAACACGTATTCTGTGAAAATTTCAACTGTCTATTTATTACGGTTAAAAAGATAGAAGCCCTGTAAACTCACTCATTCATATAAGGGCGCGTACCGCAACCAAACGATGACGTCATCATCCGTGAGCGCTAGCCGCCGGGTTTCGAGCGCCGCATACGAAGTTTAAAATTCAATATCTCGGAAACTATTAGACGTATCGAAATGATTTTTTTACAGCATTTTTTTGTTTTTAATGAAGAATACGATAAGCCAAAAATCTAAACTGGTTGACATTCTCTATTGAAACGTTTTGTCGCGTCGGCCTTTATATCAACTACATTTTGTCAGTTTAACGATAGCGATATACATTTTGTCAAGGCTCCCATAATTAGTAACATTTGTATCGATTTCTATTAAATATGTATAAATTGGATTTCAGAGGTCTCACATCAAAGTAGTAATTTGTTGTTATAATAGCACAATGAGAGAAATTCTGTTTTTATCAAGCAAGGACAGATACAACACATTTTAATATTTGTATGTCTTGCCAAATTGTTGCAAATTGTTTTGTTTTAATTTTAATTAAATGACACTGTTTTAGTAATATTGCTATATTAATTAATCTATATATATAAAAGGCAATGTCCCGGGTGACATATCAACGCCCAGCCCAAACCGATAAAGATAAAAAGTTGGAATTTTGACGGGTAGTTGGTTTTGTAATGGAGGCGTCGTTTAAGAAGGGATTTTTCGAAATTCAACCCCTAAAGGTATGAAAGGGGGTTGCAAAGTTTGTATGGGAAAAAGCATTTTTATGGTCTAATTTACTTGAAACTTGGTAGAAATGCTTTTCAATGCAAATAATGAGACACGTATTTCAGCGATTACTAAAATTCAACCCCTAGAGGGATGAAAGGGGGTTGCAAAGTTTGTATGGGAAAATGTACTTTTATGGTCAAATTTACTTGAAACTCGGTAGAAATGCTCTTCAATGTAAATAATGACACACGTATTTCAGCGATTATTAAAATTCAACCCCTAGAAGGATGAAAGGGGGTTGCAAAGTGTGTATAAATAAAATATTTTTATGATCAAATTTACTTGAAACTTGGTAGGAATACTCCTAAATGCAAATAATGAGACACGTATTTCGGCGATTACTAAAATTCAACCCCTAGAGGGATGAAAGGAGGTTGCAAAGTGTTTACAGATAAAATATTTTTAAGATCAAATTTACTTGAAACTTAGTAGAAATACTCTCCAATGCAAATAATGAAACACGTATTTCAACCCCTAGAGGGTTTCTACCCCCGTTTTACCTCCTCAGAGGTAATTTTTCCTGAATCGAGCATTTCTACCAAATTTCAAGTTAATCAGAACATAAAAGTATTCGTTCCTATAGAAACTTTGCAACCCCCTTTCATCCCCCAAGGGTTTGAATTTTAGTAATCGCTGAAATACGTATCTCATTATTTGCATTGAAGAGCGTTTCTACCAAGTTTCAAGTAAATTTGTCTATAAAAGTATTTTTTTCCATTCAAACTGCAACCCCCTTTCATTCCTCAGGGGTGTGACTTTTAGTAATCGCTGAAATACGCGTCTCATTATTTGCATTAAAGAGTATTTTTACCAAGTTTCAAGTAAATTTGAGCATACCAAATATGTTTTTCATGAGTCACGTGATAACTAAAATTCAAACCCTTGGGGGATGAAAGGGGGTTGCAAAGTTTCTATAGGAACGAATACTTTTATGTTCTGATTAACTTGAAACTTGGTAGAAATGCTCGATTCAGGAAAAATGACCTCTGAGGAGGTAAAACGGGGGTAGAAAATTGTATGGTAGATTTTTGAAGTGAGAAACGTGGAAAACGTTGTAGCGGCTACAGTAGTTATAAATTAAAAATATTGCTTTCGGCGATTTTCGAAAAACTTACGGGTAAATTGGCGGTAGAACTTTGTAAGGGATTATGATAATTTTTTAAAGGAAAAAATGTGGAAATGTGTATTTACGCTACTGTTTTTATAAACAAAAAAAGTTATTTTCGGCGATTTAGAAAAAACTATCCCAAAGGTGGTTAAATGGGGGGTAGTAGTTTGGTAGAAAGTTGGTAATTTTTGAAGTGAGAAATTTGGGGTATTAAGATAACCTAATGTTTACCTAGCTATAAAAAAACCTACCTACCTACAAATTAAAATTATGACTGAAGTTAGATACATGAAACTCGGTATCAACACCAATATAAATTAAATAATATACTTAATAACCATTTTTTAAAACAATCCCTTAACAGTGTGAAAAGAGGGTGAAAGTTTGAATAGGAGTTTGTTTTTTTGATTTGTTGATTGATTGATTGATTGATGGAATCTTCAGTGTTTATAGTTAGTTAAGAGCAAATCCATTATCAATAAACAATAACTAAAGGGAAAAACTTGGGATCTGAGACTACTGACTGTAAGGTTTGTATCGAAATTGTGTAATATTCAAAGTTACATACCTGCAAAATATGAAAATGGGTATTAGACTACGATTACATACCTACAGAAAATTTTCAGCTTCGGTATTTTTCGAAAATCTTCTGCTAAGTGGGTTAATTGTTTGTATAGAATATATGGCAAATTTATCTAGAATCGTATAAAAAAACTTAATGGTGAAAGAGAGGCAGTGAATTTATTTTACATTGTATGTCAATTTTGTTGTTTTAAAGGTTAGAGCCATAAAATTTAAGTTGTTTATGTGGACAGCTTTCTTAAAATTCACGCTCTAGACTTTTTTTTAAAAGCTTTTTAAGGTGATGTGAATGTGAACTATAACTGTACTTTTAACAGAAGTTCTGACTATCCGCAGACGAAGTCGCGGGCGGAAAGCTAGTCTCTTTATATTTAACAACGCAACGTATAATCAGCTGGGGCTAGTCAATATGCACAAAACTTAGCGGTTTTCGAAAATGTAAATACTATTGACGTAAGCTGATGACAGATTGCGTCAACCGCATATGTCAACTCCATAAATTCCAAGTCAATAGAAAACAGAAACGTTAGAATCGCTTGCATCTTATCTACTCGTAGGCTGTAGCGTCTACACCGAATTAAATATTCTTTGCCTATTTACAAACTAGCCCAAGTGTCAATGCTAATAGCAACACTAAGCAATTAGTTGCGTAGAGTAGATTAGATAACAGACACTGCATAGATATCATCAGATCATTAACTTAAGGCAGTCAAAATCACCCTCTTAAGTCCAAAGTCACAATACAGACCAAGCAGAACAGACATTAAAATTCGGTAATAAGATTGAAATTGATGTAGAAGTTCTTAAGCACATGTGACCTTTTGGATTATCGGGTAGACAGGTGAATTGATACAAGGGTGCGATAAACATTGCCGTGAACTCGATAGAGTGTCAGCTTTGAACGTGAATTAGAATGGTTGGTAGTGAACGTGGTATAAGTCAATGAACATGATGTTATCGGTATGAGTATTACGTTGGCTTTGTATCCTGTTTCCTTCTGCCAAAGGGCTTTATATTTTCGATAGAGCGTGATAGAGTCATCGTCTTGACCTTTTGGATTGGTTACAGCTTTAGGCTTAGCGCGGGGCGGAAAGCGGGTAACACAAATGCATAGAGGTGTATGGAGCATGCCATGAGCTGGTTATTTAGAGACGTCTTGGCCATAAGATTGCAAAAGATAGGTTAGATGTAGTTTAAACGAAAATATGGTGGTAGTGATTCAGACGGACCCTGCACAAGATCCTACCACGAATTAAGATATTAAAAGATAAAAGATGTTTATTCATTCACACGTCAAAAATCTACCAGCGCTTCCCAAGAGGAGACCACTGCTGAGAAGAAACGCAAACAACATACCTACCTAAAAGTAATGATCGTTTTTGAAAACAGTAAATTTAGACCAGAGTCCCACGTCTTTCATCGATTACTTTCAATTCAAACAAAGGGTACGGTAAGGGTCTACAGTCTTACTAGCAAATAACAGAAAAATCAATGTTTATTATCCCCTTACTTTATCAAAGTGAAACCTCAGCCTCTTCAAAGGAGGTTTTTTGCCAAAAACGCTTAAAAAGTACCCTAATCTGCAGAGCAATACAAATGAAAAATAGCATGTTAACCGAGCCCCACGAGTCGGCCGGGACCATGGAGCAATAGGGTGCGGAGATGACATGACCAAGAGCATTTATAATAATCAAGTTTCATCATTTTAAGACTTCCAAATGTAAAAAATGGAGGTGGTTTTCGTTTCCCATCACTTCTGTTCCCGTCGCCTTTTGTCGCTATTTGGCTTTCAAACAAATGGACCTATTTCGATGTACTTTAGCGCGGTTATTTAAAAGTTAGTTGGGATGGCTTCTAGCAAAGTTTTATTTATTCCAAAATTATTAGCTCAGCACGGGTCGCAATAATATCGAGGGTTTTTCTTATATTAAAAGTTACACTCTAAAGCAACTTTTTTATATCTAAGTGTCTCTAACTATACTCGGCCCGGGGAACCTTGATCCCTATGACACTGACAGTTATTCCCACGACACAACCTTGTAGTGGCGTCACCGTTACATTAGAATCGAATTGGAGGCGTCTAAAAATTACATTTATAAATTTTAGGTAGATATATGCGATTACAATGATATTCCGTTGGAATTATAACAATTCTTAACATTTACAAGAAATTATCTCAATCAGACTTTACGTTTACGTCTTGCAAAACTTACTTCGTTTGGAAGATATCGACTAGTGCGGAAAGTATCGATAAACAAATGTCGATAATGGAAACGAGTGTACAATATACATTAACATAGTACCTACGCATTCAGTGTCCGATTTATAATCATTTAAGTTATAGGTGCTGAATGTTAAAAAAGTTACATGAAATTGTTTTTATTCCACTCAAATTATGGTTATTTTTGGGGACACCAGTTTTTGTTTTATTAAGATTAGGTTTTATTCGTATCAGTTTTCATGTGTGACATCATTAAGTAATAAATTATGTGTCATTATTTTTTTTAAACATGTTTACCAACGTGGCTGAATGCAAGTCACGCCTTTGCCTATAAAAAAACTAAGTTACATCGACACGACCCATCACTAACATGAACTGTCATAGGGATCAAGGTTCCCCGGGCCGGGTATAGTAAAGAAGAAGAAAGAAGAAGAATAATTACTTATCGGTCAGTTATTTATTACACTTAGTTCAGGGGTTCCTAACCTTTATATTCTGCGGCTAAGACAGATTAATTTGATTATAAAAACATTTAATAGAAACCTTTATTTGACCAATGCTTCATAATCCGAAAATTATTGTCCGTTAGTAAACAAGTCCCAAGCTTTCTCCGCGAGCTTCCAAGCTCCCCGGCAAAGCTAACCAACGACGAACTTTTATCGTTATTTGAACAATGTAGGGGGCACCTAATTTGCCTAATGGGTCTCGGAGAGGGAAGGTAAGAATGTGTGCCAGGACCAGTATCTATGGTATTAAAGTATAAAGAAGCTTTTAGTGACAGTGAAAACGCCCTTTTTTAAAGTTGATGAACTTTGTCAAAATGTTCCAACAAGGCTTTTTTTAATGTGGTTGATAAAGGCGGGGGTGCCGTTGCAGCTTTTTTTTGACATAGAGTTGGCTATTGAGCACACAGGCCACCTAAAGGTAAATAGGAGCTGTGAAACATCGACATTTGCATATTTAAGACTACAATCCTCAGACCACGAATGCATTGCCAACATTGAAAAGTAGCCTTTGTGCTAATCCATCTCCATTTCAAATTTCATTAAAATCCGGCCAGCTGTTGCAACGTGAAGGAGTAACAAACTAACACACAAACTATCGCATTTATAATAAATACTAGTAGGAAAGGCAAATGAATGCATACTGAATACATACGTAGAATATTTAAAAAAAAAATTTTTAGGTTATCCTGGTTACTCCACCACAATCACCATCAACCAATTACGAAAACATATCTTTTCCTAACTTTTAAACCTGTTACATCATAACAGTGCTCAGAATATATTGTCGATACGCGAAAGGACTTGAAATATATCTCAGAATACGTCCTAGTGCTTGGCGGACAAATGGCATCATATCGCTTCTAGAACTGAGTACGTGAGACGGCCATTTTGAGCAATAAAGACGACAGCAACATTAGGCCCTAATGTTCAGATATTTATCCGAACATTGGGGTCTAATGTTTATCAGAAAACTATTACGTTATTCAAACAAGGGCCATTGTTAAATCTTATTTATTTATTTAAGTTTATAGAAAACGCTTCCGAGAGTGACTGTCTAACTAGGTTAGGGACTTGGAAGGACTTTAACTAAAATAGATTTATTCTTTTCCTTTATTTAAAATAGGTTTATTGTGCGTTTATAAATAAAGAGGTTAGAAATGTTAGAATGTACCAAGAATTGGGATACACCAAAAAAAATAACTGCTTGATTTTACATTTTTATTCGAAAGAATAGCCTTTTATAAGAAACTAATTTGAAGCATTTCATGATTAAATGTATTATTGATATTTAAAATAATTTATTAAATTAAAGTAACCTTACCTACTTGTAGCGACAAGATGACGTAGATATTTATAAAGAACGGGTATACTTCATCTAAGACTTCGAAAGACGATTTTTTATTATCTGTGATCAGTTTTCAAAGTCATAATAGACGAACGTCATTCAAATATAATGTAAACAAACAATCGCAATATGATATAATTTATGATTTAAGAGTATATAAGCATTCAACCATTGCTTATTACCTAGACCTCAGTTAATACAACACTTCTTACATGACCTTGTTTCTAGACAAGATTTACTTAACACAATCACATTAAACTTGTTGAAAAGGCGGATTCCATACTTCCAATCATGAGTTTCTACAATAAATGTTGATGCCGTCTTTTTGAACCTCTTGTAAAACCTTACCACACAAATTATTAACATTTATCACACATAACTCTAAAGAGAAATGGTCTCATTAATATTTTAATATCATGATAAGAATTACAGTCAATTTGTAAACAAATAAATTTGACATGACAACAGCTGTCTTCAAACGTAGGTGTCAGGTAGATATCTAAATTGTACTTATAAAATAAAATATTGGAGAGGTTTTATATGTTTTGTGTAAAACCACAAAAGTGCTTGATATAGCGCAATTGGGACGGGCATTTAGGGGTCAAATGAAGGTCATTTCTTAATTTTAATATAATTAATTCATTGTAACATATTTTTTTAATATAACTACTTGGATCGATTCGAAAAGCCTATTCCTCGAAATGGTTTTGAAATTTTCATACATTGTTAAAAATGGGTGTATCCCAATTCCTTAAAATAACCCAACAAGCAAAATCAGTACTTATAGTGTTTTCAAGCCTATTTTTTATTGTACTTATAAGATACTTGTAGTTTGCTACACACACGGAATTGGGCGCAGTTATAGGAGCATTGCTTTCTTATAACCATCTTATAATCAACTAGCAGAAAGTCACTAGGCCCTATAATACACTTGCAGAAGTTCTACCAGAGTACAATTGCTCCTATAACGTTCTGAGACTACCCATTTATAAGTTTTATAACTCTTATAAGTATCTCGCATAAGCATCATACTAGAGCAATCTTATTTATAACGCACTACTAATATACTTAGTTATTAGTTATAAGTACATTTTATAAACATCTTTCCGTTGTTTCGGCCGGTGGGTGTAGTGTGTTTGTGTATTTTTCTTATTAATCTAACTAATATAATTTGTAATAATGTAGAGCATTATGTAAGTATTGTAAAATACTGTATGTATAGTGTGTGAATTTACCGGGGAAGTCATTTTTATTGTAAATGTCAACCATAATTTGTTTAATTTTACAATGCCCATGGAAAAAGTGTACATATCATATATGTTGTTAAAATAATATTACCACATTTATTATGAACATCCGCCATTTTCTAAAAATTCTCTGCATTGAGTACGTTATAGGACAATTATAAGTAAATTTGCACTTATAGCAGTTTTAATCCAGATAACTTGCCGCCATATTAAAAAAAATACCAAACGTTTACTAGTAAGGTGTTTGATCTAATAACTTATAAGATTATTTCATCTAATAAGGCTCTTACCAAGTACAATTTCATTTATAAGAACATTGGACAAGACTAATAGCGATGTAGACTTGTAATAACCTCAGCTTAGTATCTTATAATATCTTGTTCTCTTACAAAATGCTACTATAAGATCAAATATTATTCAGGCCTATTTGATCTTTCTGCAAACTGTTATAGGAGACTTAAACCTATAACTGTCTTATAAGACGATCTTGTAGGTAACTAGAAGTCTGTAAAATAAAACCAAATGATCTTAAGACTATCTACGCTGGTAAAATGTTACTATAAGTATAAGTATCCTGTAACTGTTCTGTGCTACAATTTTGTAGCAAACTATAAGGCTGAAATATAAACATGAATGCTCTTGAGTATGTTACCGCTTATCGTATGCTATTATAAGTATATGGCTCTACGTCAATGTCTCTATAGGAACGTTATTAGTAAAAAAGTACTTATAGTCTTTATTTATAGGACTACTTTGCTTGTTGGGAACTTAACACAATTTGAGAAGTTTCCCGTCGGTATAATATTAGCCTAAGCGCGTCAACAAAATGTAAAAGTTTCCTAGGGAATATCGAAGTCAAAGTCCAAGTCAAATATATTTATTCTCTTAAAACGTGGTACAGATGATGGTTGTCAATGCATATACATATAGTCACACACATTTTACCAATGGATGGCATGCAAAAGAAACATAGAAATATAAGTTCATAATCATCATCATCATAAACTCACGCCTTCATTCCCAGAGTGGGGTAGGCAGAGCCACAGACTCACCAACAACTCCAAAAACTTGTTGATAATTCTGTGACCACATTTTGTACAACCAGGCTAAGATGTTATCCAGTGTATTAGTGACAGGTTGCAAACCCATCGCCTAACAGCACTACACAGCCTTTAGTCCCTTAGTCGTCTCTTACGACATCCACGGGAAGACATGGCGTGGCAACATTCTAAACCCGGCACCACACAAGTTGTTCCAAAAAAAATCGATTGTGGCAAGTACACACCACACAGTCTTAATTAGCAAGGTAACATCTGCATTCGGCTAGTCCATTAAGGATGCTGTTTAATCGCGGCTCGTCATACATTAAGGAGCGTCCGAGCTATCGCTTGTAATGGCCGGGATTATTTATCACCTACGCGTGGAGTTAGAAGGGTTGTGGGTTGGTGCGGGCGGAAGCGGAAGCGCTAGCGGGAACAATTGGATAGGTGCGATTAGTAATTGAGAGTCACGCGGAGAAGCCTGAGAAGTGTTAATGTGAGCAGAATAAACTAGCTCAATTAATAATTTAGGTAGTAAATATCTCCCTAATAGGTACTACAGTGCCCATCAGGGTTCAAAATGTACTGTTGAAATAATATAGGTAGCCATCAATTAACCAAGATCTTTGTAACATTATGATATTGCAATTAATTACTGATTACTAGTTTCTTGACGTCATGACCTTCAAACGTTTTTTGAACGGGAACCCCTTTTTTATTGTTTTACATTTGTAAGTAAATCCGCAGTAATAACACATATTCTGGAAAAAGATTAACTCGCTATCTATTACGGTTCAAAATATAGGTACACCTTTTTAAAGTTAGGGAGGACGAACGGACGGACAGACGGACAGCGGAGACCTATTAATAGGGTTAAAATGAGATCGATCATGCTATAAATGGGGCGCAGGCAATATTCCAAAACAATACCACAAAAAATACCACATAGACTGAAAACGCTAATCGCTCCCGCTCCCGCTCCCGCTACCACTAAGCGTCCACCCCTAAATAGCTTTTACCATGTCGAAGGCGCCCGTAATGACGACCCTGATGTACTGGATATTAAATTATGTAATGTACAGGGAAAGCGGATAACTTATGGCAAACAGACAGAATACATTAAAACAGGTATAGGTGTTGGTTTTATCATTAATGATCTGTGTTACATGTCGTTTTGTTTTTTTTAGAGGTGCGCCGAATATTCGTTTTGGTATTCAGTATTCGGCACTATTTGTATTCGGCCGAATTATTCGGTTTTGGTGCCGAATATATCCGGTTCGAGTAGGTACCTATTTCTATTTTCTTGGCTACACAACACGGTATAGCACTAAAAGACAAAACTTCTTATGTAAGATTTATGTTATAATGTAAGTCAAAGAAATCCTATGAAGAATGTGTTGAAAAAGCTGCGTTGTTTGAAGCAAAGTGACAGCGCGGTGTGTGCGGGTGGCGGGCGTTGAGGTACGGCTCGCTCGTCATCTAGCCAGCAGCGACACGTAGCGTACATGTTAGAACTTGTTTACGCGGCAAAACAATGAAATGGTAAGAATATTCGGTTCGGTAAAGGTTAAACCGAATAGTATTCGGTATTCGGCTATTCGGTGAAACTACTATTCAGCGCATCTCTATTTTTTATATCGGTTAATGTGATTTTGTCTTTTTAATTGTAAATCCGAATGAACTATAGTAATAAATGAGACTTTAAAGCTGGACATTCAAGGGCAAGCCATTGGATTGACGCCAAAGTTTGATTTCAATCCAGTGGCTTTCATTTCGAAGTCGTTAAACTCGCAAATGGGTGAAAGAAGCAAGGTTCCACAGAAGACATGAAAAAAAAAACGGGAATTTGTCAGTATGTCAAACAATAGGGTAAAGTCAAAATCGCATTAATTGGTGACACTTAGTCACACTGCCAACGAAGCTAGCGGTCCTAGGTTCGTTACCCGATTAGGGCAAATATTTGTGTGGTGAGCGCGAGTATTTGTTCCTGAGTGTTGGATGTTTTCTATGTATTTAACCCTTAATTTGGCAGAGACTTCAATACCGTAAAATTACAAATTTTATCAAATAAGTTGATTAATAGAACCTCTAGGAGTACAGAAAAAATATGGAAAAAAATCTAGATTTTTTAGATTCTGAGAAAAACTATGTCCGTCACACCGGACATTGCCAAATATGCGGGATACTATATATGTCCGCCATGCCGGACAATGCCAAATTATTAGATTTAAAAAAAAAACATGAAAAAGGAAGAAAATGTTCAAATAACGCTATTTATGTATATTATTTATGTTGTAGGAAAACTATGAAACCGTAATTGACAGTTTTGTGTGCGAACTTTGTAGTAAGTACTTTATTGATCCTTGGATATTACTGACTAAAATTAAAATTCGTGAGGTATCTTTAGACATCTTCAAAGACCCATGAGAGATGAATTTTGGGGGGATCTAAATAAATATTTAAGGTGCCCAAATATTTTTTACCAATTTCCATGTTTTTCTGATGACGTTGGGGTACCGTGACCGAGTTTTTCTCGTTGTATTTGTCAGTGTAGGCAAAGATGGAAATGATGAAATAGACAGAATATTGTAATATTTTTTTGTTCAAAGAATCATTCATATTTTGCATGGTATTTCAAAACTGCATGCCGGATTGTAATTTTGTACCTCGTTATTATGTTGGGAAGTAATTTGAATATAAAGGCATCATAATAATGATGAAAAAAAAGCTGTTGGTAATAAAGCAAATTAACGCGACGAACTTTTGGAAGTTAGTACCGTAGGATTATGTCCGCCGTTTGTATGTATTACATATACGAGTATGTATAATTAAAGTGTATTGTGCAAAGAAGTTAATCAGACATAGATAAATAACTCACTCTGAGGGAGGGATATTTTATGACTCATTTTCGTCAGCATGAGCTTCACCTGCCTCAGACTTTGCATGTCATTTGTGTAAATAAATGCACAATGTTCCCACACCCTTCGCTGGTTGAAAGGAAATGAAAAATCTAAGCGCAGATATCAGTACACACATACAAATATTCATATTTTCATATCTTTTTTTTAAAACATATTTGCATCTCATCAGTGTACAGTTTTGGCAAAGTCCGCCACGGCGGACAACCAGTAATATATATTAGTCATTGAATCTATGGCGTTGTCCGGTGCGGCGGACAACACATTCAGCGGAAGTTTGAAATAAGAAAAAGTAGTAAAATGCACTAGTATTGCACCTTCATGTTTCAATAATATAATGTAGTTTATTGTTTTGATACAAACACATATGCCTTCATAGTAAAAAACAAAAGATAAACGCATTTATTCTTCAATAAAAACAGTTGACGACCGACCCGGTCTCATTTAGTTGGATAACTCGCATGATTATGTTTTTAATGCTTCAATATTATTTTTCTACGAAAAAACATATATTTATCTACCGATTTTCATATAGCAAGAGAAAGAAATATGACGTAGTAAAGTGATAGATATTTTTTAATGAGTTGTCCGTCCCACCGGACAAAATCAAATTAAGGGTTAAGTATGTTTTTATCTATATCAGTAAGTTTATCGTTGTCTAGTACCCATAATATTGGGTCCTTACCTATGAAATTGGCGTTATTTTTACGTGTTTCATTTCGTACGGAATTTATTCATTTCAATTTTAGCTTCCAAATTATTTTAAAATTTCATTAATACAGTATGTTACAAAGGTTTTAGATACAAATAATATGGTTCAATTTCTTACTTAGTGTTTAAAATTAAAGTGTGAACTCAACTCTTTTCATATGCTGTGTGTTTCAATTACGCAGAGTTTTATGAAGCTAACAATTTTCAAGTAATTAAGATATGTATAATATAGCTTAGAAGTATCCAATATTCCTGACAGAATTTTGTTTGGTTTGCATTTGACGTTACTAAATAATCCGCAAAATTAAATGTATGAAAACCACCGTTTTCATAAAATTCTCCATATAAAACGCCAATTTCATAGGTAAGGACCTAATACAAGCTTAGAGCTAAATTTGGCGCTAAACCAATTTTCGTGAGATTGTCCCCTGATACATTTGATCTAATTTTTAATCACATCTCAGCCCCACTCAAACAATTCAAGAAATCAAACAACAAATCGGAAGTTACCACGCAATTCCCGCCAAATCGACCCATAAATGTCCATACAAACTTTAATGGAATTCTTCCCGGAACTTCCCTATCCGTATTTACAGAGTTTTTGACAAGGGTGAGAATGGAAGATATTGCTTTAAGCGATTTGGGATAGTTTTTCTGATTATTGACTTGGGATGTTTGACTTCGTAGCAGTAAGGTGTCACAAAACCGGTTCTCAAGTTATGTCAAAACCGGTTTTTTTGGGAATTTAGGATTTAAAAAAAAACTACACTTTATTATATAGCATTTCTTAATAATCACATGAAATGGTTAAACCGGTTTTGTTTTCGGTAAAACCGGTTTTGTGACCCCTAGTAGCAGTGGCGCCGGCTCACTGTGCACTTTAGAAGCAAAGGTAAAAGTATATCGGATTGCTATTACGTCTTCGCTGTCCGTCTGTCCGTCTGTCTGGCATCGGGCTATCTAATGAATCTCAACCCTACATAAATGATCAACAGGACTTGAAAACATTTTTTTTATACAGTTGCTCAAAAAGTGGTTCTTTTTGTAGGTGAATATCGTGCGGAAAGTTGCATATTTTGCAATATTTTTTACTTTTCCATTTTTTTACACTTAATTGTTCAAATTACACTGGGATTTCTTATCAGACAAGGAATTAAGTAAAATTGTCTCTCGTAATTAGGTACAGTTTTATTTTTGTTTCATTGACATTTTTTCGCGAATGTATTAAAAAACGTCGTTTGATACACATTTACACGTCATTTTCGCTCGCCCCGAGTCTTTTCCCTCACTTACAGGGTAGTGATTCTTTCAAAAGCAAAGGTGAGCGAACGCAGGAGTGATGTGCAAGCGGCGAGTTTAAGTAGTCCCGTCAAAGCGAACACAACACATTTCAGTGCGTGTATTCAATTTGGCAGCATGGCTTCTCGAACGTATAAGGCTGCCTAATTGAGAATGCACGCGCTAATATGTGTTTTGCTCGCTCTGACGGGACTACTTAAACTCGCCGCTTGGATTTCACTCCTGCATTCGCTCACCTTTGCTTTTGAGAGAATCACTACCCAGCTCGGGCCAAGACACCTCGGGCCTCGTGTAAACTAACTTTCCGCACTTGCATCAAAATTATTTAACGTTTGCTGTAAGTTAAATTTAAATTCGTCGTAATTATATTATCTAATTTATAAATATTTTTTTTTTGTTATAACAATTAATAGTCAAAACACAAATATTATTTTTAACAACGCACTCGTTCATTTTAAGGTTCTGGGGGGTTATTATGACGTTACTATGCAGTTCGGTTTATGCTGAGAGAAAAGGACAGAGCTATATAAATGCTATAGCTATGTCCTTTACTCTAGCCGTAAAACCACGGAATAGAAAAAAGAGTGGAAGTGGCATGAGCTTCGCTTAGTATCAGACCTGTTGTCGCCAATACTGAAACTATCATAAAAACAACACGCCATCTTGGAAAATGTTTTTGGTGCGGCTATCGTTTTTACACTCCAAAATAGCACAATAAGGCATGCTTCTGGATTTATTTCCTATTTTAGAAATATCGAAATATTGAAATAAGCGATCGCGGCAAATGTATGGTAGGTTATGCGGAACTCCGCATAACCGTGCCACACGTTACTCGCGCACTTGACACTTCACTGAAAAAAAAAATTGGTCGCTTCTAACAAGATTGTGATTGTTGTGCATAGGCGTCTTGAATCCATACGAGCCTGACAGGACGTTAGACGCATCAACTAAGATGTTAGTTGAATCGCTAAAGAACTTGCTGTTTTTACTATAAGTTTTGTTTGATATAACTAATATCATGAATAGTGTATTCATTTTATGTCAACTAAGAGAAAACCTCTCTTGGTTAGCGCACATTTTTTGAGTGTTCTACTGTTTTTTCTGTTCTGTGCGTAAAACGAACTGCATAGCTATGGCATAATAAACCCCCTGACAGAATAACAGCGTTGTGATTGCTGCGTTGTGGTTTAGAATGTTGCCACTCTATGTCTTCCCGTGGATGTCGTAAAACACGACTAAGGGACTAAGGGCTGTGTAGTGCTGTTAGGCGATGGGTTTGCAACCTGTCACTAATACACTGGATAACATCTTAGCCTCGTTGTGCAAAATGTGGTCACAGAATTATCAACAAGTTTTTGGAGTTGTTGGTGAGTCTGTGGCTCTGCCTACCCCGCTCCGGGAATGAAGGCGTGATTTTATGTATGTATGTATGATTGCTGCACTCGCAACACAAGCCGAGTTAGACCATTTTCGTCCACACACATTACTGGCTCCTTTGCATTAAGAGCGTCGGTGGCCTAGTGGCTTAGGGGGTCGACTCGTGATCGTAAGGTACCGAGTTCGAACCCCCGCCGTCATCATGTACCAATGAGTTTTTCTAATTTAAGTTCATTACCCAATGCTCTTACGGTGAAGGAAAAACATCGTGAGGAAACCTGCACATTAGAACAGCTGAGTGTGGAAGAGGGCAAGATAAGATTACCTACACATTAAATTTGAATTAATAAAATAACTACATTTACTATGATGTTTTTTAGCTATGTGTGTGATGAATAAATCATTCCTTATTCTTCTTTCTTTCTAATCACACTAAAACAACAAAACTTGTGTTAGCATTTAAAATTGTAAATACATCGACCCATTTTCATTGCACTTAAGTGTAAACAGTTTTTAACCCGCAAAATGCCGCAGCCCAAAAACAAAACACCGCAGCTTAAACAACTTTAAAACACTTGCCCTCCATTATAAGTTAGCGGCTTAACCGGTGCACTGCGCTTACAATATACTGCGCTAAGTGGTCTATCTAGCCCAATATTACGGAGCAAAATAATCCACCCTTTTATGAGCTTCGTGCATAGTTTGAGTTTCAAAATTCAGCTGAGTTTGTATTAAATATAAAAAGCATTGGTGAACCTTTAGAGCGTTGTTTCTAATTGATAGGTAAAATAACAGACGAATTCGAAGCTATTCTTTGAAATAAAATAAAATAACGATTAATTCAGCAAAATATTCAGTTTTTTTGGATTGATAGAAATAAGCCTGTAATATCAAATTCAAATTCAAATTATTTATTAGTAATATATACATTAAATGTCAGTTTACAGTTATAACAGTATACAGTTATATTAATTGCTAATAAAATACATTAGTTTGCTTAAACATTTCATTATGATCGTAGAACGCCTGAAAAACCCCTGGACGCGTGGTAAACAACCTGAAATAGTATTGCAATGGTCTATTTTTTATTTAATAAGTAGCACAGTCAAAAACAAAAACTGTGAAAGACACGTACCTACGTCAAATGATGTGGAATCGAAAACAGGACAATAATTAATCAACAGCAATACGTTTAAAATAATTCAGCGATCGTAGCGGCGGTTAATTACTTGGAAATCACGTATCGTCAGCTGACCGCGGCAGCAACGGGGTTAATATCTGAACAGAAGTGTCAAGCTGACTTTTCCGAAATGTTTGTGAAATTTTAATTAATTTTATAAGTTGGTTAGGTTTTTTGCAACGAAACTTACCTTAGACTACAGTGCGAACAAGCCCAGTTTAAAAAAAAACCTTATTGATAATTAATTAATAATAATAACTCTTACGATAAGAAAGGTCCATTCAAGGAAGTGGTTGGCCTAGTAGGTAGTGACCTAATAACTGCAATCATAACCAAAGTTACAGTCCCGAGTTCGATTAAGGGTAGTTAACCTAGGGAAAAATAAATATGAGAAGAGCAAGTAAATATTTGTTTCTGAGGCTCGGATTTTTTTAGATATTTAAATATTTATGTATTTCTCTATATAAGTAGGTACCCATATTTTTTGTGTAATGAGCATTAAATAGCGTTTTTAAATCAGATTATTTCTTGGATTTAAGTATTTATTTACATTTAAAAAGTATGTTTATCGCTGTCTGTTTAAAGTTAGCTTATAGTACCTACAAACCAAGTGAAATTGTGCTTTGATTTTCATCTATTTTAAACAAGACACTTCTGTTTTTTACAACGGTTACAACAGCATCGCATTTTCATCTGTGAAATTAAAACTGAACCGTCGAAGTGTTAAGTTGATCAGCTTTGCGGTCCATTTGACCCGACTGCAGCCGACGGGTTGACGTGGTTAACATGAACGTTATAAAATAGGTTTTTGTACACTGACTACCACTGAAATAACATACGTAAATATAATTTCTGTCTGACTCGCTGGCCTACTTGGTAGTGACCCTGCCTACGAAGCTAGCGGTGCTCCGCATAACCTACCATACTTATGCCGCGATCGCTTATTTCGATATTTTTAAAATAGGAAATAAATCCAGAAGCATGCCTTATTGTGCTATTTTGGAATGTAAAACGATAGCGCACTAAAAACATTTTCCATGGTGGCGTGTTGTTTTTATGATAGTTTGAGTATTGGCGACAATAGGTCTGATACTAAGCGAAGCTCATGCCACTTCCACTGTTTTTTCTATTCCGTGATTGTATACAATACCATACGGTAAAAAGATACCTACATCTCTTTGTAGTCCCCGGGGCCCCCCAAACCGCTCGGAACCCACTCGTATCAAACAAGAGAGCTAATTATTGTAGCGTGTTACCAAATCAAATTAACAACGATCGACATAAGGTTGGTGTTGGCATGCTACTTGAGAATAGGCGCACGAGGTTGGAATTATATTGAACGCGAAATGTTTTAATGTGAACTTAGGGTTATAATTAGAATACTAGGTTAGAGGGTTTAATGAAATACCAAAAGTTTAAAACTAAATCCCACTGATAACACTTGTAATGTTACATACTCCTTTAACATTTCACGTGTTTGATTAATAATATGATGTCTTATTTATTAAAATCGGTCTAATCGTCTAGGATAACACTAATGCGTAGACTGCTAAACTCATTACCTTTCTTAGGGCTTTGCGTAATTGGGTAAAATCTAAAACTTCACTGGTACGTCGTCATTAGAGTCATTTATTATTTATAATCATGCACCCTATATATCTCACCTAAATATACCCTATTTATTTGAATAGGACCAATAGTTCTGGCTTGGAACATTTGATTATTACTTAAATACATACAAACATTAAACCACGCCTGTTTCCCAGAGGGGTAGGCAGAGACCACTTCTTTCCACCTGCTACGATGTTGACAAATCTCTTTCGCTTCTTCCACATTCATACGTCGAGTCATGCACGCACGTCGGTTTCGGGTACTTAAAGTTCTGCCCTTTTCCAGTATTTCTCTGATTTCATTCGAAAACGTACGCCTAGAACGGCCCCTTCCGACCCTTCCACTCACTTCGCTCTGTTTATCTTTGTCGTCAATCTTATTACTTACTTATACAATATCTGAAACTAAAAACATTTCTTTTGGATTCGCGCAATCGAGTGTACCTACGCTTTATTAGATCTATAAGTATTTTAAGTCGTTTTTTTTTGTTGCAAATGACTTCAAATCAAACCTTTATGTATGTGTTTGATGCAAGTTCCGTACTTTGTGTGGGCAAAAAACGAATGAACAAAAGCCGGACATGCATGTCATAAACACTAATTGTTTGCGTTCATGTTTACAAACACACCATGAAACTTAAGAATCAGGCGGAAATAAGACCGCATCGTCTCCATAGATCAACCGGATAAGAAGCAGATATTGAAAATTTCACACCTCAAGCGCCGAATCACAAGTGCCCCAGTTACATCTAAGTAAGCATTACCTCGGGGGGTTTAGTCGTTGAAGACGTAATTACAGACAGACGTATCGACAATTGACGTTTCTGTTTATGTCGCTGCTCAAGATCAGACTTGGGTTTTGATTGGATGTTAATTAAGATTATGTTTAAACGTGAGTTACGTGAGCGTGTTTATTTAAACTAGGTTTACGCGGTTTGGCTTATTGTTAGAAGGGAAAATATCGATTGGGGACATCCTTATTTTGCATTTGACAGTTAAAACTTTCTTTAGATGTTTTTTTTGGCAGCTTTGTGACTCGAACTCGCTCCACAATGTATTTTGTTTTTCCTAATAAATTGTCTTTTAAAAGCATTTTGTGTGTATTACTATGTATATAATGAACCTACCAGCTGTTACCCGTGACTTATATATTTATAAACCTACATACATACATAAACTCACGCCTTCATTCCCAGAGTGGGGTAGGCAGAGCTATAGATTTACCAATAACTCTTAAAGCTTGTTGTTTATATATTTCCAACTTTTCAAGATAAAAATACCTTAAATAAGTTTAAGTTATCTTCATGCTTAATATTATTGAAATTGGTTAAGCCGTTTGCAGTGTTCGTTTCCTTTTCAGCACTATGTAATAAAAAGAGTAGCCAGATAACGTCGTCATTTTCTTTATTTAAGTACATATAGTATGTGTCAATTGAAATTGCCGAAGATGTAAACAAATTAGTACTGTTTGACACATAACCTCAAAAATTCATCAAGCGTGTTTTTATTTAAAATTACTTATAATTAATACTTATTTAATCTACAACTTAATATGAAAGTAAAGATCAACCCCCTTACTAATAATAAACGTTGAGTAACGGTGGTATAGCTATACAAGGTTTTGTCCTTATCTATCATTGTGACATTTGGATTTGACAGATAACAACAAAACATTGTATAGCTATACCACCGTTACTCAACGTTTATTAGTAGGTAAGGGGGCAAGTGTATAAATAATTTCTAAGACCTGATTTAATCTTTAAAAGCACGTGATTATCGAGTAATAATTGTAAATTGGTTCGTTTGGTTGTGTTTACAACTTTGCCAATATTAATTGGCACAGACTATACGTACGTACCTACTTACTTACTGACTTGTAATTGGATTTTTATGTGCAATAAGAAGTTTACATACATACATACATTTAAAAAAATTACATTATTAAAAGCTACTTAAGTACAAATCACTTAATTAGGATCGAACCCGTCAAAAGGCAATAGACGACCACTCAATTACGCGCCGGCGCACTCAATCCGGCGGCCGGTCAACAATGACCGCTATTTATAATTTAGGCCGCTCGTTAGCGATGAGGCTTAGATATCTTTATTGTTTTTGGAATGTAGTTGATTTCACGAATAAATAGTAAAAATATGAAAATAGGCGAGATGTAACGTTTTTACAAAAAAATGCAAAAGGTAGAATATGTTAAGTCGCTTTCGAAATTAATAATAAAATTATTTGATAATTAAATGTCGGTAAGGACATAGAATTTTTTTGACTTTGATATTTATTTAATGTGAATTTTAGAGTTCAACAAATCAAACTTATGAGAAAAAAATATTATTTACAAAAATATATTTCAGCTATGTTACTGGGCCTAATTGGCCAGGAATTCTAATGGTGCGCTTACACCGGCTAAACGAGCAATAAGTGCAAAAAAAAACAACCGAATTGAGAACCTCCTCCTTTTTTAAAGTCGGTTAAAAATAAGTGTAGGGCACCTATTGTTGTAGGCTATAAATTCGCCTGTGTTATAATAGCACCTTAAGATTTGCAATTTTATTCGTTTGCTATGGCTACCTTCAATATGCATTATTAATTTTTGTTTAAATTTAAAGTCATCCATATTAATTTATTCTTTACAAACCTTGGTGATACAGGGTGACCTTAAAATATCCGCGCAAATAATTTACCAAATTGTTTCTAAAAAGTTAACCTCTAAAAGTTAAAACACTTATTAGCTCGCGTACACAACGTACCTGAATATTAACCCTAACTTAGCCCAGACAAATACAATTCTAAGTTTAAATTAAACATAACTTAAACGTAAGCACTAACTGGAGATTAGTCTTAGTCGTGTAGATGCAAATGAGGGGGTTGTTCAGTTAGTTTCACTGCATAAGGTTGAATTATACAAGTACACAAGTACGAATTTATAAGGCAAATGCATAGTCGCGACCTAATATTGAAAATATAGAGTGCTCGAAAATATCAAAGCTCTCCTTTGTTAAAAGTGTGAGAGCGTGTTTAAATATTTTGGATCACCTTGTATGCTTTGATATATTCGATGGCGAATCTACCTATCAAAGTGTTATACTGTAGCAAAAAGTCTGAAAAGATTTAGTTGGAATCTCGATCAGAAATCAACTTGATAGAATACTTATTCAGCTATGTAAATTATGCGTGAGTTGATTAAATACTTTTTCGAAGAAATGATGAGTATAGACACAAATCGTTATTTGTATAAAAAATCTAAAGACCAATTTTATATGAGCCAATATGGACCCAGAGATTTATTTAAATACACTTTTCAATAAGCTAAGACTATTCAACGTTGGAATTCCATTAAAAGATCAGCTTCATTGCATCCTGCTTGTTTTTTTCCTTTAGTAAAACCTTTAAAGCCTAGGTTTTATCATCAGAACTACATTCACTTAGCATTATCGCACTAATTAGTGTATAAAACCCTCTAAGCTAATTCCCCACAAAAAGAACCTCCACTAGGCGGTTAGAAAAACAAACGAGACGTTAAAAGCGTTCGTGTGTTCGCGGCTTTACTGCGTACGAGACTGGAATCATGTGTACACGGCTTTACTGCAAATTACTTTAGAGCCTAGTGCTTTTTTAGCAAAGGTCAGGATTAAATTAAGTTTTTAAGAACTTAGAAGTAATAATGTACAATTTTTTTGTGTGCATCGATACACTAAGTCAACAATTAGTGATCTTCAACTTGCAACTTAGCAAAATATTACCAAAAGTTTTTTTTTTTAGATAAAATCAGAATGAATAGAAATATTTTTATTAAGGAAATAAATATCACGATAATAAAAAAAAACTTAATCTCGACCCCCCCGAATCAATTACACCCCATAAATCCTTTCTTTACTTATTATTCCTTAAGTAAAAAGAACACCTCTTATATCCAATCCAACTAACACTCCTGTTTTTACTAAAACAAAATTGATAAGACTAATTGCATCGGAACAGTATTCAAATGGGGGAGCAGTAACTCACAAGGGAAGATTCTAATTAAGGATTATAGGGAAGTTTTCCTTGTTATCGAGTACTATTCCTTTTCTTGTGCTTTATTGAAGATTTATGGGGGTCATTGTACTGCATTATACCAAAGGAAGCTTCTTCTTCATTGCAGAATGACGTAGTCGAATCGCAGTGACGCGTCGTATCAGCACCGTTTTTGACGCATGCTCCACACACCAATGCTTAAACAATGGTGACGGTACGGAATCGCAGTGACGCGTCGTATCAGCACCGTTTTTGACGCACGCTCCCCACACCACTGCTTAAAAAACGGTGTCGTTGCGTAAACAAAAGACGGGGTCATAGTAACAACATGGCGCCGTTTTTGACACACCGTAATATACGCACCGTGAAGCAGCGGTGTGGAGGGCATGCGTCAAAAACGGTGCTTATACGACGCGTCACTACGATTCCGTACCGTCACCGTTTTTTAAGCATTGGTGTGTGGAGAATGCGTCAAAAACGGTGCTTAGCTATACGACGCTTCACTGCGATTCCGCACCGTCACCGTTTTTTAAGCATTGGTGTGGGCGTCACTTTATACTCTATTGGTAATCACCAGATAGGAATCCAGCGGTCAATTTGATAGGTAGGGAGTTCCTATATTGATAAACTTAATTATCGATGCTTGTTCTATATTATCCCACTACATTATCCCACTAGTGATCATTCCAAGTTTTGTATGCAAAAATATTTTTTTATTAAAAGATAAAAAATAAACAAAATAATAACGTAACTTCTTTTGTTTCAAAACTATTTTTTAAACTTGAGTAAATAAGACGCGTTTGATGAAATCGGGCAACCCTTTCAGCCTTTACGAGGGGACAAAGAACCAAATACAGGGTATTGATTCTCTCAAAAGCAAAGGTGAGCGAATGCAGGAGTGAAGTCCAAGCGGCGAGTTTAAGTAGTCCCGTCAGAGCGAGCAAAACACATATTAGCGCGTGCATTCTCAATTAGGCGATTATACGTTCGAGAAGCCATGCTGCCAAATTGAATACACGCGCAGAAATGTGTTTTGTTCGCTTTAACGGGACTACTTAAACTCGCCGCTTGGACATCACTCCTGCGTTCGCTCACCTTTGCTTTTGAAAGAATCACTACCCAGGTCGAAAGCATTACCCTCTCTCTGTCAGTAGGGTAAAAACGTACAAACGCGATCTACGGTGAATCATCTAGACTCAACGCTTATAGCACCGTGATTTATTTCGTAATTTTTTAACGCCCTAAGCATTTAAAACACAGTATCAGGCCCTTTTTCTACACCGAAATTTAACGTCAATTCGGCGATATTGTGCTATAACTTATCCCCCTGTTTTTCTTTGTTTTAATAAAGATTTCCCTCCCCACTGCTAATGGTTACAGGCTGTCGACACGAATTGTTGTTGAAATTATTTTTTTAACCAGATATTTATCGTGTTTTAAAGTACGACTGCGTCTATGATTCATAAACACACAATGAATCTATTTTAGTTAAAGTCTGCTTCGTCACTTTTAAATGTCATAATGACAGATAAGGACAAAACATATTTTAAGCACACTTATTGTGATTTTATGAATAAGGCGTAACCTCCATATCATAAAATGTTCTACAAACCTGTTTTAGTAAAAGTATGCTTTGCTAATTTCTGTCAGATGCAAATTTCACAATGACAGATAAGGACAAAGCACATTTTAAGCATATGTTAGCTATTGTGAGTTTATAAATAAGTGATCAGAATTTTAATTATTTGTAATGATCAAACTATATTTTTTTCATTTTAATTTAACTAGAGGATGGATTTAACTTATGGACTCAAAGCGCTTAGTCACAAAAATCACAATCTTATTAAAAGCAATCATTAAAAGAAGGAGACAGTTTTTACTACCAAGCTCGCTATAGCATCTTTTAACGCAAATAACTTCCACCTTTTCAAGCAAAAGTTCAACCATATCTAACTTCTCAATTACAAATTGTCTAAACAAAACATCTAATTTGAAACAGCTGAAGTTAGCAGATGACTTGCATAAATACTTAAAATGCAAATTGTAGCAAAACTCGTCGGAATGCAATATGCGCTTTGGGATGGAGGGTGTTCGCAGACGTGGCTGGTGTATTTTAATATTATTTTAAGTATAATTTATACAATTACTAGGTATAAATTAAACGTAAAGATCTAAAGATGCCAAACGCGTTTTAGACAATAAACTGTCCAACCACTACCCAGCCCAGTCATTACAAGGTTAGCTGGAAGAGATCCTCTTAAGGGAAAAGATCAGATTTGTAGATAATTTATTTTTCATATGTGTTTTTTGGGAAACGATTTCTTTTGGTGCAATAATGAATTAACTTACTTACCATGTTATAGTGATTTGGTGTGGAGAAGGAAAGCCGGGAAAATAACTGTACCTTATTTGTTTGGATACTGAAATAAATGTAAGCAATCTAAAACACGTGACTAAACGGTCAGTCCAAACTGTTTTTTTTTAAATTATCCGTATCAATATTTTACTTCTTACTTACTTAACTAATAGCTTTACCACGTGGTTTTGTTATTTTATATTTAGTTAAATACTTAAGCAATTATACCTAATTATAAGTGGAAGAGATCCATTAAAATCTACAATGTTGTACACATACCTACTTTTGGTGTTTATGCTTCTTTTTTACTTTGTTATTTTCTTTTTGCGCAATAAATAGTTTACATACATATAGGTACATACTACATAACCACCAAATTCAAAGACAGTTATTATTTATCATTGAAAAAAATAACTGCTACCTACTCAGAAATAGTATTAATTGAATTAATTGTTTTATTCCGGTAATTCGGCCTTATACGTCTCTTTTTTACAAAAACTTAATTATTTAATACATTAAAAAACTACTCTGCATTTTCTTTTAAACTTTCAGAAAAATAATTTCGGATAACGTCTTCAACATTATCATGGTCATCATATAAGGATAAACACGTGCACATAATCAAAGATATCCGCTAAGAATTCAGCTTACACAAAGATAATTAATTAAAAAAGAACTTTATATATTCAATACCTTTAATAATCAAATGTTATAAATAATTAATTACGAACATTTATAATAAATCTTGTAACTCTTCAAATTCAATTAAAACCCGAGATTTGGTAGCGTCAGCTTTAAACGAAAAGCCGTTAAAAAAGCTCCTTTGAAAAACTTAATTCCAAATAGAAGTCTGCCGGAAGTTTTTAAATCACCCTTTTTAAGCCGATTCTCGTTAAAACTCGAGGAGTACCTGTAACAAGAACGTTATAATTAGTACATAATTACTTATTTGCTCAAGTAAAGAAAGAAAACAGAAAAGTTAATAATATATCAGTAGGTTCAACGAAAAATTATGAATATTAAATTATAAGAAGTTTAAGTCGAATTGTAAATTAATCCTCTATTTCACTTTGTTCTAGCTTATAATAGTTATAATGCTTTCATAATTTAATCAAATTTTTGACGTTTTATATAAGCACTATAATAGAGCTTTCTGTCCGCTTTTTAATATAGGTACGAAAAAAAAACACTAATTTCAATATTCCTCCGTCAACATATCATGACATCATCCTGTAGGCTTACTTCAAATCTCGTGCAGCCTTATCCTACTTTATCTTTACTCCTATTGTTATCGTATTGTCAACGTTATGATTGCTAATATTAACTTGATAGTAATGGCGGCCGAGTCTAAAACAATACCATAACAATAGGTGTAAAGTTAATTTAGAATAAGGCACCTGGTTGTCCCTGTATATACAGGTTGATTAAAATTTAAACGAAGACCACAATAATAACGTAACTAACGATACTATCTTTGATCTTTGAAATTATGTGAATTCGGCGGGAACATTTAATACTAAAATAAAGACAGAAAATAATTTTCCTTCTAAATAATACTTTATAGTTCTCGAAAACAGCTGTAACTGTAAAGATTTTGTTGAAAATAACTAAATAATCGATTTTGAGTTTAAAAATCGATCTGTTAAGTTGCCATCTTCGTTGTTATCTTCAACATTATTACTTATACATAAAATAGTCAAGCTCGGTATAGTTCTTATACAGCGTTTCAGTTGTTAAAATTAAATAACATCGACCGTAAATTTTTCTTTGTTCCACCAACTTAAAACTCGTACACTTAATTCCTGAACTAATCCGACTCGTACGGTTAAGTTGAACCCGATAATTGACCGTAGAATTTTGTTAAACCACACGCGCGAAGTTCGGACGAACATCGGGAAGCGGTTCGGAGTTGAATAAAGTTCTCCGGGATATATTTGCGTGGAAAGTTTTGAGGTTATCCGCTGCTCATACAAAACACCCTGAGTTTTCAAAATTTCCTTTTTACTTAATACTTATAATTTGTTTTTATTGTTCGATTTGGTTAATGATATGTGTTATATATCTACGAAAAATTCTAATAAATTTAGTTATACAGTAAATGCGAGAACGACTAAACGGATTTTGATGAAACTTTGCACAGTTCTAATACTTATAAATTGCCTATTATTTACTATAAAATTAATGAAACTATAAACACCAACAATGCTTCCAATGTATTTTTTCTAATCCAATAACCTGAAAGCTTTTCATTACTTAATACAAATATAAAATGAAACATAAATTCATCGTATAAATCTATTTTGAAACAGACGTTAAATTAATCACCTTGCAAAGGCTTTATTTGCACTAAACCTTAGGATTTATTGGCTGTAAGTAAAATGTTATAGGTTTCCAGAATATCCCATAATATCCGATGAATTACCGTAATTGAGCGTTTAGAGGGTGTTCTGTTTTAAGGTGACATTGAAAATAAAATTTTATTTTAGGAGCAGCTTGTATTTTATTAGCCTTTACTTTATATTATAAATGTAAAAATATTTGTCTCTTTGTTACGCTTGTACGGCTAAACCGCTGAATGGATTTTGATTAATTGAATAGTTTAAATGCTTTTCGACATTAGATAAAAGTGGACGAGGTTGCAGGCGAAACTTGTATGAAATAATACAATTTTTAAAATGTTTTAGTGGTAAAATAAGCAATTCACGAACGACCCACCCAAAACGACAAATATCCAGAGGAAAATACCGCTTTTGCAAGTCACATCCATTGTATTAGGTACCTACATAATTCATTAGCTTTGATCTTGTATTATCCTAAGGTGACAGCTACTTTTATTTACGTTCAGGCGACTACAAAGAGAGGTATCCACTTTTTCACCTTATTGCACTGCAAAACGGCAGTTTGTCGTCATATCAACACATTTCCAAACAAACTCCCATCAAACTTCACGCAGTGCTGCAATCGCGAACCCAAACAGCCATCAACACCACCGACCAACCAATAGAAACCAGAATAAAATCGGCACACGTCAATATAAATTACGCAATACACCGCTAGATGGCGCTAGCAGTCGAAACAAACGAATTATGGCACTCGCTCGCCGCCCTCCCTGGGGAATAGACGTAATTTATCTACTGTCCGCTTTTATTGAGGATTGACACGTAAAGTTAGATGTTTTGATCTAGTTTATTACGGTGGCTCAACTGAGTTATCGTCGATTATGTTATTAAGTTAATTGTGTTGTTCTTTTTATTATTTTTAATGGGGTTAACGAGGGGTTTGGAAATTGTTATTAGATGGGGAGACCGAGTTGTGCTTGACTTTACGTAGTTTTATAATTGTAAAGTGAATTGCCGTTTGTGTGACACTATTATTTATTAGTAGGTAGTTATTAAAAACTTGTTTAGCGTTTAAGCTGATATAAAGAAGATGCACACACCATACAGCGCTTATATGAGACTTGATGTCAGAGTCGTCAGCTCATCAGACCTTTAAATAAGTAACACATGTTCTATAACGTTCGATTCCATTTACCATATAAATATATCGTAATTATTGCGCGAAAACGTTATTATTATCTACTTATACATTCCGAATCCAAATTCTTAAGTTTATATGATATGTAATAACGATATTTTCTTGAACTATATAATTTTTTACATCACCTCTTTACTACACTTCGCTGACCGTGTACCCATCGCCCATCTGATATGCATACGACACGAAATATGTCATTATAATATCGTAAGTCCGTAAATACACATTAACTCATTCGTTGGTGTAAGTTTAACATCAAAAAGCACCACACACATAAGTCCAGTCAAAGAACATGAAAATGAGGATAACAAATCTTCTACATTTCACTCGGATTCATCGCATGCACAAATTAAACCCTGCTTAGCCAACCTACATTTAAATTTAAGTCCAACATTCCCAGAAATCCAGATTTTAGAATTCCCAAACAAAACATTAGCTTTTAAAAGGCATTTCCAGCGGGGTAGGATATTCGTGAACTATTCAGAAGTGGGAGACTGAAGTGGGTCGCGCCTGACTCGAGCGATTTGTTTTCATATAGAAACTTCGGCAATAAATGACATTGGCACGTCATTACATTACAGGCGTCTCGCGTGACTTGGGGACGGGTTGTTCTCGATTCTACTTTAAAAAAGAATGACAGCATAAAATTTCTGTTTATGGCGGAAAAAGGATGATAATTGGTAAAAAAGGTCATTGAACCTCATGCAGTTATTATTACAAATTTAATTAAGTTTATATCTTCAATTATTAACTTATCTACGGATTTATGTAATATTTTATTTAATGTAACGAGTCATACCTTTTTCGTAACTCTTCTTTCATCTATACTTTCTAAATTACCAAACCATCTTAGCATGCTTATGTTCAGATGAAAAAATATAAAATATATTAAAAAAAAACATTTTACATCAAGCCAGGGACAAATAATAATATATTTTCAAGCGGCGGCTTAAAACCTTTTAACTGCACGAATCATTACAGCAGATTTAACTGAAAAACACTACCTATACGCCATTTTTGAACCTAGATTTAGAACTGAACTATTCCATATATTTTGACATATTTAACATAACACGCAATAATTATTAATAATTCATTATTTATAATTAAACAGGTTAACAACATCCATCCATTAATTAAATTTTAATCACGCGCTTAAATTATTTTCGCCAATTAATATAAAGTATGCAATTTTTGGGCTAGCGGAAGATTTAATTTCACATTGTTCAAGCTCCAGTAATGGTTTAAACCAAATGTATTTCATTTCGTTGTTATTTAATATTTTGTTCCGCGCGTTCTTATAATTACCTCACGTAATGATAGACAATAAGGGAGTTTTATATTACTTCGTTAATAATGTTGTAAAAGGTAAAACGTATTGTACAAGTCCGCACATTATGTTTTGTAAACGTTTGGAGAACAGATTCATTTGTTATGGCATAAACATGAGTAACAAAGCTCTTATTTAGGTACGGGTCTTAATTGGAATCCCTAATCGTCATTTGGCCTAATGCATCGTTAGTCAGAATTTTCTTTTATCCTACGGTTATTTTCGCTTTTAGTGCTCTTGCAGGGTATCGCATGGTCTAACCGAGGTAAAAGTTTTAAAGACACTAATCTTTATAACTAACCATCTGCTGTCATGTGCTTTACCTACCAGCCACTATTTTTTTAAATTTGGGCGCGTCCACCTTGAACATTTAGAAAAATGCCTAAAATTTAATATTATTAACGAGCAGAGTTAGGAATGATCCTAAAGTAGTTCCTCATGATGTTTCTGCGAAATTGTGAATGATGAGTGGGAACTCATTTTAGTTAGTGAAAACCTCGCGGGGGCATGTTCACCCCCCATTTGTGGCGGTTCGGAGTTTGGAGCAAGTCGACATTTAGGTCGTTCGGAGAAACCTTCATTTGTGAGGCGTGATCTTTCAAAATGCATGACATCGTTGTATATTGTTACTTAAAGAGTCACCAGGATGCCGCGTTTTTATTCAAAAGTTTTTTTTTAATTTCTCGCTCAAAGAAATCTTGGTTTATTAGAAAAGAAACACAAAATGCAAAGCCGAAGGGGACATTTAGCAGTGGTCTATTATGTTCAATACAATCTCACGCAAATTGACCTAGTCCCAAACTATTATATTTATTTCGTTATTACTTATTACAAACTGATCACCATCAAATATCATAATAACAATTATCTTAACTCTCATACATCATTGTTTCCAAGGAAACCGGAAAATTCGGATTATTTTGATATTTCCAAGTAATTCCAATGTAATGTGAGGATTGTAATTCGTTATTCCATTTGGAGAGGCTTTTCAAAGCCGTCCCTTCATTAAAGGAATCCCTTGCTTTTTTAAATATCGCCCTTTGAGGTGGAGTAACAATAACGGCGGTTTGGGAACACCCTAAAATCTCAAATTATTTAATTCCGAATTTTTACAATGCCAAAAAAATATAAGGCCGAATATCAAAATCTAGAATTTTACATTACCGAATATTAAAACCGCGAAAACGTTTTTCCGAATATTATATTTACGAATGTTGACAATTCCGAATTTTCTTTTTACGAAAATTATAATTCCGAAAATTCACAAACCAGATCGATAATGAAAAATTTGGAACTAACCACTTGAATTTAATTGAAACAAAAGTGAGGTGAGATGACGAGCACATAACTAAATTAGGTCATCTTACCTTGATAGGTTAGGTTAAAGTTGCATCAAGGCGCGAAGCGCCTCAGCTAGGCGGAACAGGAGCTCCGCTGCGCGGAGCTTCGTCGACTTTGTCGGACACTTCTTACAGTTTTTGAGCATTAATCATGTTAAACATTATACAATATTTTATCAGGCGCTTATTTGAAATAAAAAATCTTACAGAATTCGGGGTGCTAAAATTTCGGAATAATGAATATTCGGAATTCGGAATAGGAATAATCGGAATAGTGATATAAATGTATACTTACATCACAACTAAAACATTTAAAAATCGCTAGCACAAGCACCGAACACCACGACACACCTCCGACCCCATCACTTGAACTCATTAACAAAATGGTCCGCAGTGAAATATTATATTTGCCATAATAACGATACATTCAATGGCTCGTAAAAATTCATGTAACAAGTAAATTATGATGCTTTATAAATAGGGAACGCGATGTTATGAATGTTATAATAATAATAGGTTAGGTTGTGTCAGCGATAAAACGGTTTTCTGCCTTTTGGCAAAATGTATCGTTTCCCAACCGTTTCATTTTATCTGTAACTACGCACGCGCTAAAATGTGTTTTGTACGCTCTGACGGGACTACTTAAACTCGCCGGTTTATATAAGCTGCGCCGCGTTCACTCGTTCGACCGACCGCAACCCCAGAGGGGCTATTGTCTAACGCATTCGCAATGGCAACCGGCTTCAAAGTGGAGCAATTGTTTTGATTTTGTATGCAGACAAGCCTTCGATTTTCAAAATGAAAACGATCGTGATTACGAGTGCGTTAGACAATAAGCCCTCTGGTTGCACAAATCTTTATCACAAATTCAATGCTTTTATATTGTCGTGTAGTCATCGTTAACTATATTTATTTAAAAACAATACGATAATACGTCAATATGATCTTACCGAATTGAATGGAGCGCCATCTCTTGAAATAGATGACAAAATTAGGTCAATTTAAATTTCCAACTCCAAATCTGCCATGCGACCCTGGTACTTGCTCGCACGGGCCATTGCGCGCGGTCATTAGGCCTCGATTTATAGCGATATTTAATGGACTCACTCTATTGCGCCTCTGTTGTCCTGGTACATCGTAAGTGACAGACGGGTCTATTATTGCTATTGTTTACGATATAACTATAAAAAACCGGTCAAGTGCGAGTCGGACTCGCGCACCGAGGGTTCCGTATTGAAGATAATATGCTTGGTAACCGCAAAAGAAAATACTCATTTTGTTATAAGCTTTATTTTTCAGGCAATAAGGTCGATTTTGACTAGCCTAAATTTTAATACAGATTTTCTTAGTTTTTTTTGTTATTTCTCAAAAACTGTAAATAAGGAACACTTTATTTTATTTTTCCCAGAAAATATTAAGTAATTACTTAACGTAAGTATAGATAATTATCTATACGTCAGGATTTTTTTCAGAATTTTTGATTAATAAACTTCGGAGATAAGGGGGGGGGAACGGTCATTTTTTGTACATTTTTGGCTATAAATCAAAAAGTACATCACAGAAATTTTTCAAAAAAATAATTTAGAAATGTGCAGATTAAGACCTTTCATATGACACCCCATTTTCTATAATCGAACCACTTTCATTTTTGAACCCCCCATTCTAGACCCCTTTTCAATTATTAATAAAATTAATTTCATATTGTTTTTACTACAAATAGATGCGGGCAAGCAAGTTGTACAACTATGCCAAATTTCAAGTTGATAGCATTTGTAGTTGCTGAGAAAACCTGCTGTGACATACAGACAGACAGACAGACAGACAACGAAGTCTCACCATAAGTGTTCCTTTTGTACCATTTTGGTACGGAACCCTAAAAAATGGTTCTAGTGCTTTATTAGCTTGATTCTTTGTCTGTCTGTTTGTTTGTATGTTCTGTAAAAAAATTGCAAACGTTTTCAAATTGTGTTTCCAATGAGTGTGAGAGCGTGGTAAAACAAAAATGTAGCTATCCTATTTTTTCACTTTGATCTTCATTTTTTTTCAATATTTTGTTGATTCCTTTAGGTTCGTATATATGCACACTATCAAACTGCAATGCAAAACAAAATGTAGGAACCATTAACTTTTACATATCATACTAACTGCCGCACTCAGAGATGTCATTAATTTAATGCTTGATTAAAGTTACTGCTGTCACTTTCTTTGCTACAGCAATATAATAAGACAACACGTCACTAAACAAGCATACAATTTAATTGACGTCTCAGAATATAACAGTAAGTTGTTTTTTTTTTAGGTTGATTAATGAATGTTAATTATATTCATGAAAGTTTTTCTTTAGGTATCTATTAGACATCGAAACAAACCAGATTAAGAAAACAACAATGCCATTATATATTTTCAGTAAACGGAAAAAACTAAACGCAATACCTTTGTTATTTAAACAATCGAAATATTAAATCAATCTAAAACTCACAGAGCGTACCAAAATGGAATGACATACAAATTGGCTGGCCTGGTCCAGCAATTTCAAAATAATCAAAATTTGTTTTATGTGTAAATAATCGAAATATTTCCGAGCATGTTTAATAAAGTGATATTATATTACTAAGGTAGCAAATTAATTTAAATCTCGCGCACATCAAACTCGTATAATTTGTATTAACTTTGATGAACAGATTTTCATTAAAATTTCGTAAATAGTAGAAATCCAGCGTCGGGCTTGTCTATACTCAACCGACATTTATTAATTAACACAGTAATGTTTTGATTATTTTACAAACAACACACTTTACTCGTAAAGCTTAATATGGTTTTTATGTTTAAATCGGACTTCATATTTTCTAAAGAAAAACATTAATTTTGTGGAATATTTTTATCGCTTTACTCATTCTTGGACACAATTCATATCGCGTAAAAACCACCAAACATAAATTAAAAAACAAATTATAATAACAATAACATTTAATTAAATGTGCTTCTGTTAAATCCACAAGAGAGAATACTCTTTTACCGAACAATTGTCTTCGCGTGTGATATCCATGGACTTATTTCTCTAATAAATCCTTGGGAGTGTCTATAAACAACTCGACATAGGCGAAATAAACCCTCACAGGTGTGAAAATCATTAATTAAAATTTGTTTTATGATAAGAACCTTTAGATAATAAAATAATATTTACCAGACGATATTATAAGAGCACGTCACCTTTGCTTCTTTTTAATCTTTCATGTTTCTTTTACAGTAGATTTCAAACAAGCCCTAAACACGTTTCATACGCAACAAACCGCACTTGTAATTAAAACCCACATCAAAGCACGTAAGGTATGAAACACAATGGCACACACACTCGAACTTCAACAATAGGCATCAAGGAAGACATGTTCTTTAAATTGGCGGGGTCCTCTTGGATCTGAGAGGATACACCCTTTAACAAAAGTCGAGTACAAAATATACATTGTATTATGCTATATCACTATGTTTTATCCCCTTCTCCCGTCTTTTTATTGGAGAAGTATGACTAGGACAAATAACTACTCGGAAAATGTCGATAGTTGCTTTATGCAATAAGTATATTAGCTTCTAGAATGAGATCCAACTAAGAAAACAAAATGTAATATGGACTACTAGAGGAAGCCCGCGACTTCGTACGCGTAGAATTAGTTTCCCGCTACTCCCCCTACTTCTTCCCGTTGGGGGTCGATTTTCGGAAAATCCTTTCTTAGTGCTCACTTACATCATGAAAGGAACCCCTGTACCAAATTTCAAGTTTCTAGGTACAGTAGTTTCGGCTGTGCGTTGATATATAAGTCAGTCAGTTTTGCCTTTTATATATATAGATAGATGACTGCAAAATTAAACTCCCATATGTATTTCCGGAAATAACATTGCGAACTTAATTATTTTCTTCATGATTTTTAAATTACCGAAAACCGTATTGTGTTAACTATCAATAAAGGTGCATGACTTACTCCATATCTCAAATACCCCTTTGTTCGTATGGGATATGTTCGCCTTTCTAAAGTCCTTCTTTTAGGGTGGGTTTAGACCAAGCGAACGAACAAGAATTCTATGGCATTATCTCTTACGTTTTCTTTGTAAAAATAAAGACAAAACATGTTTTAGAATATTCGCTCGTTTGGTCTAAACCCACCGTAAAATAGATTGCATTTTGTTTTGCTCGTACGTTCGGCCAAGAAAGTCGTGTACCAGTTGTGACAAAAGTTTATATGAGATCTAATTATGGCTAAGGTTGACACTTGTTACTGTCATAATATTATTGCACGGGAAAATCGAACTTGTTGTATGACGTGCAAATGAACGTCAACCGTAGGGTGGTAGACCACATTGTTGGCCGACTGTACATACAAAACAAAAGAATAACGATACCATATTGGGAGATTTAAGCTCAGGGTGGAAAGAGCTATGCTCGGAGTTTCTTTGCGCGATATGATCCGTAATACGGTAATACGCCAGAGAACCAAGGTCACCGACATAGCTCAGAGAGTTAGCATGCTGAAGTGGCAATGGGCAGGCCACATAGCTCGGAGAACTGATAACCGTTGGGGAAGAAAAGTTCTCGAGTGGCGGCCCCGCACCGGTGGACGGAGTGTTGGACGGCCTCCCACCCGGTGGTCTGACGACCTGGTTAGGATCGCGGGGAGCCGCTGGATGCAAGCGGCTCAAGACCGTGACTTGTGGCGCTCTTTGGGGGAGGCCTTTGTCCAGCAGTGGACGCCCCCGGGCTGATGATGATGATGATGATTGGGAGATCTCCCAACAAGGTATCGTTTTGACTCTTCATTAAAAGTAGCTATTTTAATATTTTTGAAAATTGGTTCAATCAACAAGAGCGCAGAGGAGTGACACAAGCCGCCATAGAATAAATCCTTGAACAACAATGGGGTGTGGAGCCACAATGGAGGAAGAATATTGAACGCACGCGTAATCCAGGCGAGTATCATCATGTTGCCAGTGAAAGCAGACATTAGAAATGAGGTACCTTCGAGCTTCTAAGTACCTACTTAATAATTAAAATGGCAATACTTTTTAGGGTTCCGTTCCGTACCCAAAGGGTAAAAACGGGACCCTATTACTAAGACTCCGCTGTCCGTCTGTCTGTCTGTCACCAGGCTGTATCTCATGAACCGTGATAGCTAGACAGTTGAAATTTTCACAGGTGTATTTTTGCTGCCGCTATAACAACAAATAATAAAAACAGAATAAAATACATATTTAAGGGGGGCTCCCATACAACAAACGTGTTTTTTTTCCGTGTTTTGCTAATGTTGTATAGATAACTCTATATAGATTCGTTTTTTTGTAGATTGTATAGATTTCTTTTATGTAAAACCAATTTTTTATCTTGTGTAACCTAATGTACTGTTTTGTGTTGGTAAATAAAAATTTCATTTATTATTATTTATTATTATAATGGTACGGAACCCTTCGTGCGCGAGTCCGACTCGCACTTGGCCGGTTTTCTTTTTTTACTTATGTAAAAGGTTTACGCTATGTGAAAACCAAAAGTCGTCACTCAGACGCTCTCAGCTAAACCTCAGAGCTATTGTCAACCTTACCTTGTAGCAATTCTGGTCTATTTTAGGCTGTCAATCATGACGGATATATAACTGTCGTTGGCGTTGAACCTGTCGTGCGGTTATATCCGTTGATGGCCAAAAAAAGGTTAATATACTTTTAAAATTATAGTGGAGCTTCACTAGACTAGTGTTATGATTGTTTAGCCTCCTATTTCACAAAGCCCACAGTGACAGGTTACAGGTCGGTCTACATTACTAAGGGCTGATTTTTCAATCTCCAGATATCAATATCTGTCAGTTAAATTGTAGCGCTGTCCTTATCTTTGTCATAAGAAAGATAAGGACAGAGCTACAATTTACCTGACAGGGAAATTGATAAATCAGCCCTAAGATGACGAGCTCCCACATAACTAGGCTTCATCTAATCTATGCAATGTACACCGATTGGTCACCAATTAGCTGTCATTGACAGTTTTGTTAAATAGATAGCAGCCTTATTTCACCACCCTGACAATGCCAGGTGACAGGTGACACTTAAGTGTACACGGCGCAGCTTATATGAATCCTAGTAAGGTAAAAGCTTGTCGAATTTGTTATATATCCCGAATTGTCACCTGTCACCTATCATTGTCAGGATGGTGAAATAGCCTGAAGGTCGTGACCTTTTAGTGAACACTCATGCGTGCGTCACACAGACTGAAATATCCTGTCCATCGCAAGCGCATACAACCGCCGCTTACAAACATCGCAGCATTGAGGTTTACCCCAGTCCGCAATATAATCCTTTGTCGTTTAAAACACAGCTTCGGGCATAATTGGTGCGTTTGTCTCGTCATCACATAAACTTGAAACTACCGGGAGCGTAAATCATTTATTAGAAACAAGTAAGAATACAAATACAAAAGTAGAAAAAGAGGGCAAGATTCAGAAATTGTAGAATACTTTTAGTTATAGGCATTAAAGGCAAACGACAAACCTGAGGGCAAGGTCACCTGTCACTTATCATTGTCAGTTTGTCAGGATGGTGAAATAGCCTGAAGGTCGTGGCCTTTCAGTGAACACTCATGCGTGCGTCACACAGACTGAAATATCCTGGGTAGTGATTCTTTCAAAAGCAAAGGTGAGCGAACGCAGGAGTGATGTCCAAGCGGCGAGTTTAAGTAGTCCCGTCAAAGCGAACAAAACACATTTCAGCGCGTGTATTCAATTTGGCAGCATGGCTTCTCGAACGTATAAGGCTGCCTAATTGAGAATGCACGCGCTAATAAGTGTTTTGCTCGCTCTGATGGGACTACTTAAACGCGCCGCTTGGACTTCACTCCTGCATTCGCTCACCTTTGCTTCTGAGGGAATCAATACCCTGTCCATCGCAAGCGCATACAACCGCCGCTTACAAACATCGCAGCGTTGAGGTTTACCCCCGTCCGCAATACAATCCTTTGTCGTTTTACACAGCTTCGGGCATAATTGGCGCGTTTGGCTCGTGATCACATTAACCCACCGGGAGCGCAGGCGCAGGTGACATGTTTAAAACAGTACGACAGTGTAAAATTACCGATTGACCACTAGGCCCATGAATTTAATCTCGTTATGCCCAGGGTAGTGATTCTGTCAAAAGCAAAGGTGAGCGAATGCAGGAGTGAAGTCCAAGCGGCGAGTTTAAGTAGACGTCAGAGCGAGTAAAACACATTTTAGCGCGTGCATTCTCAATTAGGCAGCCTTATACGTTCGAGAAGCCATGCTGCCAAATTGAATACACGCGCTGAAATGTGTTTTGTTCGCTTTGACGGGACTACTTAAATTCGCCACTTGGACATCACTCCTGCATTCGCTCACCTTTGCATTTGAAAGAATCACTACCCAGTGTGCAATAGGATGTGCATTACCAAGGCAATTTAATTTGAACTGTATTGTATAAAGTTTATTTTCCTTTCTTTATAAACTGAAAATGGCATTTTAGAACAAACGTAATTGAACTTTATTGCCTTGACGGTAGGTTCAAAGTCCCACTGACAAAAAACTGGCTGTTTGTAGTACGGTGGGCCTTACGAGCTTATGACAGTTTCAATTTCTATAATTAGCAGTTCGATTACCACTAAATTACTAGGCAATTGTTTGTTTGTAGCAGGTTGCTCCTAGTATAAAAAGTGGAACTAAGACACAGCGTTTGACAGAATTATCCCACAGTTTAGGTAACGTGAGTGTGAGTGTTGTTGTTGTTGTTGTGTTGTTTTTGTTGTGTTGTTGTTGTTGTTGTGTTGTTGTTGTTGTGTTGTTATTGTTGTGTGTGAAGGCGCTATGGCGCTCATTAGGGGAGGCCTATGTCCAGCAGTGGACTAATATAGGCTGATGATAATGAAGATGAGTGGTGAGTGGTGGTGATATAAGTACCTAACAGAATTCGTTTCGAGTTTCACATGGATTTAAACACATTGTTTTTATTACGTAATATACGTCAAGTATTTGGCCACGATGCCACCTGCTCGTAAGTCACGACGATGTCGAAGGTAAAACCCGCTTACTTTAACCTCTCGACTTAGTGGCAGCCAGCGGGCCTAGTATGGTTGCATTTATCGCGTGATAAAATATGGATAAAGCATCCGTCACTCTCGTACTATCTAATAATATACGTGTCGAAAAGTGACGGATGTTTTATCCACATTTTGTCACGCGATAAACGCAGCCATATTAGGGCCCCAGGTTACGCCGGGACTTTAAGTGTAATTACAACGACATTGAATAGAAAACCGGCATGTATGCATTTGTAGGATCACAAAACAGAAAAAACAGTAGAAGTGTCAAGTGGGCGTGTAACGTGTGGCATAGTTATGCGGAGTTCCGCATAACCTACCATACTTTTGCCGCGATCGCTTATTTCGGTATTTCGATATTTCTAAAACAGGAGCATGTGAAGCATGTCTTATTGTGCTATTTTGGAATGTAAAAACGATAGTCACACGAAAAACATGTTCCATGGTGGCGTGTTGTTTTTATGATAGTTTGAGTATTGGCGACAACAGAGGGCTTATTGTCTAACGCTCTCTCAATCACGATCGTTTTCATTTTGAAAATCGAAGGCTTGTCTGCATACAAAATGAAAACAATTGCTCCACTTTGAAGCCGGTTGCGATTGCGAGTGCGTTAGACGATAAGCCCTCAGGTCTGATATTAAGCGAAGCTCATGCCACTTCAACTGTTTTTTCTATTCCGTGCGTAGGATCAAGTTATGATGATGCAAGGTTGTAGTATTGATTTGAAACTGTGTGCTTCTCGCTAACCCGGGGGCAAAGATTAAACAGTTTGGCACAGTTCGCATTTGCGTTTATTCTGGCATTACCGTGGATACGCGACACTTGAAGGAATTATTAGCCCAGTTGCATGCAGAATGCAACTGCAACTCTATTAGAGTATGCGGGAAATATATCAAGGTCTCTTGAAATGTGTTAATGGTCAATCAGTTAAGAGAAGGAAGGTCTTTGAAAGTTCTTAAGCCTATTGTAGTTAGATTGAGATTGTAAGATTTATTGTATGTTTGTAACGAGATGTATTTGTTTATAAATATTTAGCTTAGAAATAGTGCTCATGAATGTTGTAAAAACAATTTATACGTTTTTACCAGCTGTCCTGGAACCAGAAGTTAGCATAGAGACGACGGCAGGCGACCAGACGGAGCTACATTGGTGCCGTGGAAACTGGGTAGGGCACTGGTGTGGGACCCGACGTGTGTTGACACATTCGCCCTGTCCCACGTCCAGTCAACCCGTAATCGGGCCGGTGCAGCAGCTGATCAGGGCCTCTATTCAACACGGTAAAAACCATATCGTGTTTCATCGGTTATCATATTGTCAACGTTTTGATAGCTCTCATTTACTTGACAGTAATGGCGTCTGACGTCATAACAATACCATAACAGGTCAACTACGATATCGTTTTTACCGTCGGGAATAGAGGCGCAGCCCAAAACATCAAGTGTCGCAAATATTTATCATTATTAAATAATTATGAATTTGTGGCGCTTGCAGTGGAAACCATTTGGAGACCTTTCGTGTATGACACGACCTGAGGGCTTATTGTCTAACGCACTCGCAATCCAAACTGGCTTCAAAATGGAGCAATTGTTTTCATTTTGTATGCAGACAAGCCTTCTATTTTCAAAATGAAAGCGCTCGTGATTGCGAGTGCGTTAGACCATAAGCCCTCTGAACCTTCTCTTTTATTTGCTCAAAGTAATTTCTCCTTGGTCACGTACTTTTTCTGCCTTCGTGTTAAACTACGTCGTTTTCCAAACAACAAGTGACATTAACTCGATAGTTTCATAAAAGCACTATCATTCAAAAACATTGTTCCAAAACATTTACCATGCATTAATAATACCCATTATCAGATTCAATACAACTGTCATAAACCCCGATATTGAAGAATAATTGCTTTTTCAATAACAACACAATTTGCTACATCGGATGATATAAATTTCAAGAATCACATGAACACTCAACAGTTATTGTGTCGCGTGTAATGTGGGAATTCTTAACATATCCATGCTAACCTGCTGTTTAAATATTTTTAACACTTATTCATAAACGTACTATAAACCTGTTTTAGTTAAAGTATTCTTTGTCACTTTCTGTGAAATTCAAATGGATGGATAGGGAATTGTGAAGATTCGGTAGAAAAGCTTTTGCTTTTGGAGCAAAGATATAAGAAACTACCACATCAATACAATAAACACCTACTAGTTTACAGTTAAATGGGCGTTTCTTAGAAAGTTTGCACCTAGGTTAGGGCTAAAATTAAGAAACGTTAACTTTTCCGCTGAGTTACGAAAATTAGCTATATACTGTTATAAGACAAATGGTGGTATCTCAGACAAAACTCCTATAGCAAATGCAAGCATACTAACGGGTGAGGATTGAATCTGCTTCATTGATTGAATTTGAGATACTGCTAATTGGCGTTAATAAATGTACGACAAATTTTCGTAACTCAGCGGAAAAGTTAACGTTTCTTAATTTTAGTCCTTAACTAGTTACAAACTTTCTAAGAAACGCCGAAATATTACGTATGCTTATCACTACGGCACTTCTGTTATATTTAACCACGAAGTGAGCTGGAAGTGATCTATACCTATAGATAATTTGTCTACTGACTACTGCGATAAAATTGACATATTAAATTGTTCACCAAACTCCCAATTTCACGAATCCCCAGCCACGATAACATCGAGTCGATTATGTCGAGTCGTTTAATCGATTAAAGCTCCACGTCATCGAAACGACTTATCGCTTATTTCGCTCACGGCGTTAAGTATTGCACTGGGGGACAAATTAACAGGCCCACCTGTTATAATTTATTTGATTTATATTTATTTCTAGAGTAAAAACATTAAAGCCACAACAGTTAGAGTATACTTAAAATATGCTTCGACCTTATCTTTTATTGTGACATTTAAATTTGACAAAGTGTGACACGCATACTTTAGCTCCAGTAGGTTTATTTAACGTTTATTTATAAGTTAATGTTAACTAACCTATATGATAATTCGTAGAAGTACATTATTCTATATTATGTCAAATTACTATGATTATTACACTAGGAGCGCAGCAGTGCAAATAGATGTGAGGGATGTGATTAATTATGGAAACTATAAGTGTAACCAAAATGCAAATGCTGGTAACGTTTCTGTTTTCCATCGACTCGTAATATATGTAATTTACATAAGCTGTCGACGGGATCTGTCATCAGCTTACATCAATCCTACACATTTTGTCGATTTTCGAACACGGCTAGCTTGCATCTTGGCTGAGCCTCCTGACTAGGCTTGTGTTGTTCAGGAACTAAGAACTAAAAGGAATTAATTCCCGTCACGGACCGAAAGGAACTAGTTCGTCGTAAACGATCTTAATCGGTCTTCAGTCCTTTAGGTCAGTAGCAATTGTTGAACGTATGAGCGAAACAGAGCGAACGAGTAAAGAGCGCACGGCACGGCACTTGATGTGAACGAGACAAATAGTACCTATTTCAAAGCGTGTCCTGCTCAGATCTCAAAATTTGCTCCGGAGCTAAAGGACCTAAAGGAACTAAAAGACCGAACTAGTTCCTTTGACCGATTGACCGAGATCGGAGCGCTTCCTTTAAAGACCGAGGCACAACTCTACTCCTGAGTTATTTGAACTACTATATAATTCCTGCGACTTTGTACGATATCATCCATATAATTCATTAATAACCAATCCTCTAACAAAAATCCATAGCGTAAAAGGACCCGAAATTCATCCTAAGACTTACAACCGGTACAATCCATTCTTTCCCCCAAACGTTCACTACCAAGAACTCCAAAAGAGTTCTGCTTTCTATAGAAAACCTGAAGGTTGGCACTGAACATGTCGAGTTAAAAGCTGCCCCGATAAATTTGTCCCCGGAGTTACGATACAGCCGCGATATAAAATATTCAGTGTCGATACGTTCGATGGCAAGAGAGGAACAGCCTATTTAATGTAATTCTAAACAAATGTAATTGAACAGATAGACTGGTAATTAGCCAGGGTGTGTAATGTTTAGCATAAAAACAAATGGTCTAATGATCATTTTACATAACACTTATAGCATAATTTCAATCTGGATAATAAACCATCGATATAATAATCATGATGCATAAAACGAAATGCATTATTTCAAAAACTATAATGTTTACAAATTAAAAAATAAATATTTCTAACTGCTTTCATTACTATTAATGTGGTCACAGTTCTAACCTAACCTAGTTAGAAGAAATTGACTTAAAATGCATAATAACAAGAAAATAACAGTTATGCTAAATGAGTGTTATGTTATTCGATCGTATGCCAGATAAAATTATACAATTGGTTTTTATGCTAAACGTTCATTATGCTTTTCGTGGTTAGTTAAATGAAATTATACAAAATATTTTTATACTGATTGAAGCGCACCCAATTAGCCAACCCAGTCAGTAGTAAGTTTAATAATAAAACGGCTGTATCTATACCTTAATATTTGTAATAACAGGACCAGAATTATGTAATCATGCTAAGGTAACAACATGCCGTTCTTGAATACACTAGACAAATCTCGAACATCGCACGTCTCTAATCACGCTCATTTTTTGATGTTTTAGCTTAAATAACAAGACAGTGCTAGAAATGCCTGCAAGATTGTACCTTATGTGCCTATGTAAGTTACTAACACAACCAATGACTTTATTCCAGAACGCTACATTCCAAGTTTATTGTCAAAACACTTCAATCTCCATTTAGTATCAGCGTTTAGCGTTTAATCCATCAGGACTAACACATGTTGACCGAGACTTATATGTCGCATAGATATTCCCTTTCTAACTTATCTGTAATATATGCTAGCCGCTCTGTTAGTTTGTAATGACCTCTTTGAGAAGACAACATGTTCTGAACTGGAGACGCATTTCAGGTTCTCATGTCAATTTCAGGCCTGAGAGGTTACCATGGCATACTAAAGCAGTTCAGTTTAGGTTGGGAGAAAGAGACAGAGCTATAGCAGTTATACAAATCTGTCCCTTTTTGTCATGGTAATCCCCCTGACAAATCTCATCTAAACTATAAGAGATGTTTACTATTGAATATGTGAATCACAAGTCTATTATAAGTATATTCCTGGCTGATTAGAATTAGCCGCGCGTTTAAAACGTAATAAAAGGGCTGCGCCCGCGTCGGATCCAGCACGATCCACGTGCAATAGCCATTTAGCGTCACCACAATGTCGATGTTTTAACTGGCATGGCGCCGACTGGGAATCGAACCGGCTGTTTGGCTTTAGAACAGGGTTGTAGTCTTTTAACGCCTGAAAATCGGCCATTAATGACCTTAATTCACACGTGCATTTCGGTCTCATTTCACGCCCTAGAGAGTTATGTTTTTAGGGTTCCGTACCCAAAGGGTAAAAACGGGACCCTATTACTAAGACTCCGCTGTCCGTGTGTCCGTCTGTCCGTCTGCCCGTCGGTCCGTCTGTCCGTCTGTATCTCATAAACTGTGACAGTAGACAGTTGAAAATTTACAGATGATATATTTATGTTGCCGCTATAACAACAAATACTAAAAACAGAATAAAATAAATATTTAAGGGTCCCATACAAAAAACGTGTATTTTTGCCGTTTTTGGCTAATGTTGTATAGATACTGGTACGGAACCCTTCGTGCGCGAGTCCGACTCGCACTTGGACGGTTTTTTTGTAGTTATTTGGTTATAATTGTAAGAATGCATCAATTGCATGTAGTTCGAACCTAATTTACACCAAAAATACTGGCGATGAAACCTAGGCCCTGGCCTAGGGTTCGATTCCCGTCAATTTTAAATATTTATATTACGAGCGCGAATATTTTTTCGTAATTTTTGAGGTTTTCTATGTATAAATGTGTAAGTGTATAAAAGTATTTTAATTATTATTGTACCCTTATAAACCTCGAGTTTAATTTGACTATAACAATTTGTGTGAATATTCCTTAATTTGTATACTTAAACGTTAAAAAAGCCCAAATTGCCAACCCTAACGGCGACGACAGCCATTTGAAAGAATGTCATGCGGCTAACTCGGTTATTTCGTGTGTTCTTTCCTTTAACCCAAATTAGGGGTGGCTCTCTGGGAAAGTGCTTCTAGTTATATTAGAACAATTTTTTTTTAGTAGCCACGCCGCGAAATGTAGTTTAATGTAACAAAAATCTAAAAATACGAATTACAAATGCGAGCTTTCTTGGTTTTTCTAACTCTTATTCGTCTTCATTAGCAGCCTTTACTTTACACGTAAAGTTCGGACCGCGGGAAACGCCACGCGCCGTTGCAATCTTCGTTCCAAACCGTTTTTTTTTTACTATTTTACTATTAGGTACAGTTGCATTTACACGTACGGTTCGGAACGAAGATTTGAACGGCGCGTGGCGTTGCCCGCGGTCCGAACTTAACGTGTGCAGGCCGCTACTGTCTGTACGTATAGTTTGCTTAAAGTATTATTTGAAATGAACATAAATATAGTCTCTAAATTTTTGCTTCGTATTTTTTCGAGTGGTAGACAATGCTAGGCATGGTCCTAAATGGTTGCTTTCTTGTTGCTTCTTACAAGATTAAATTCTTTATAAAAGGAAGACCGCTATTTTATACGTGTGAATTAGGTTTCCGTTTTTATTAATTTTTCTTCCCGTTGGGAGCAGATTATTTTAAATTTCAAATCCTTAGATTCAGCTTATACTGTGCATTGTTTGCGAGTCAGTCACGCAAGAGTTCTATTTGGCAGTTTTATTTATTTATTACACGATTGCCAAAAAAAAGGAGTGTAATGTTTTCAGGGTTCATGTATGTATGTATGTATTTTACGATTCTTTATTCCACCATAACTTCTAAACGGCGGAGCCAGTTTAAATGTGTGCGGTATCGTTAGAATCATTTCACCATCCCGGGTGACATACGATACCTAAACTGTTAAAATTGGAACAACAACCATGGCAAAATGAAAATTATTTATGTCAACAAAAAAGTCTTCTATTTATTATTACAATTTATAGGTAGGTATCATTTTAAAGGTCTTAATGTGACCATTTCAAATATGTACGAATATAGTAGCATTAATAAACGGGTTTCATAACAATAAAAAAAAATGCAGTCGGGTTTTTAAAGCTTGCTTTTCATTTACCTATTTATTTTTGAGCTCTTTCTTGGTTGGCATATCTTTCTAATAAAATCGTCATCAAATAGGTACGTCGGGAATTCCTAAACATTAAAGTTATATTATATAAAAACTGTTTTTATTTACGTTTACGTGTGACACGGTCAGCGGGCCTAGTATGTTTGCGTTAATTGCGTGACAAAATGTGGATAAAACATCTGTCACTTTCTGACACATAAGTACGAGAGTGACGCATGCTTTATCCACATTTTGTCACGCGGTAACCGCAACCATACCTACGAGGCCCCTAGGTATTAAAAGTTTAGCATCCATGAAGTTCACGTGAAGCATCTATTTTATTTTTACCTCTCGCGGAACTATGTAGTTTTACGATATCGCCGATAACTTCCACCTTTTGAATATGTTTTCCACATCGTTTTAAACCTTAATGGACCAATCGACGCTTTATTCAGACTGAGCTAGATCTAGGACTATATTAGGTACAATGGCTAAGTTTTATTAGATGTCTGATTATTCAGTGCTATTTTGTCCGAATTTTCTTTTCTCAATTGTTTTATTTGCCAATATTTTGTAAGTTAGAAATTCTAACTTTTGTTTAATATTAGAAGAGAAGACTGATTGTTTATTTCATTTCTTATTTGATTAGATACTTTTATTTAGTTATTTTACTTTAAAAAACAAATATTGATAGATACGTCAAACAAAATTATTTCGGGGGACAAATTAGGAAATTTAATAAAAAAGTTTTGCTAACCTAACTGTTTCATATATCAAATGAAAGGGCTTGTTATGAGGATCTCAATAAAATTTTGTTATTGTTGTAAAATAAATAGTTTTGATTTTATTCATGAAAGAAGACGAAAATTGACCATTCCCCTCTGATCTCCAAAACTACTGAGCCAAAAATTTTGAAAAAAATTCAAAATATAGTTCATTGCTTATAGATTACAGGAGAACCTATAAGAATACGATAAAAAAAAAGAAAAAAAATGTACGTATGTACGGTACGGAACCCTTTCCACGCGAGTTCAACTCACACTTGGCCGGTTATTTTTTATTTGGCTACTTCTATACGCATAGTCAGGATAAAATAGTCCAATATAACTAGGTAGGTATTGGATCGTTTCCTCATAACTACGTTATTCCAAATGAAAGGTGTAAAAACTTTCCTTTCATTTAACATGAAATGTATGTTTACTGAACCATGACCTTTGTGCGACTGACAAGCGTAATTAGGTACACTTTGAAACATTCAGTTGTTTCACGTCACACACAAATAACTGGGGCTTTGTGTGTTTGATTTAAACTTAATTGGTACTTCCATGTAGTTTAAATAACATTTGAATTTATATACATAATTAAACAAACAACAAGTATGTACTTATAGGTGACCTTTTGCATGTAGGTAGTTGTAACACATTGGTCTAAGATCCGAATAGGAGACGATCTTCATCCAGCTGTTTATTCGATAAAAAGTATTTTATATCAAATTTAATACGGTAAGTAATATATGACGAATAGGTTGACGGAAAATTTTTAGTCCAGTACAGTCCATAATTAAAAAAAAACCTCAAAAATGAACTTTTTTTTTAAATTCCTATTTCTTGTTTAATATACCGATTACATACTAATCGAAAGTATGAAGCCTATAGAATATGCAAATTTTAGGTTTAGTGCAAATTATTAGTACCGACTTACCTGCCTACCCAATGGTTATGATGGGAAAAATAGTCAGCCTTCTGTAGGTATACATAAAAATGAATCCCTGTTTCCCTTGATCACGCCATAGCTCGAGAATGGCTAGACTGATTTGAAAGATTTAAACACATAACACTTCACATTTCAGTATAAAATAGACCTTCAACTTCATATCATATCACATTCATCACCATCCCAATCTGTCAAACCGTTTCAGCGTGAAGGAGTAACAACCATACTTACACACACACACAAACATTCATATTTATAGTAGGTATGATAATTACAAAAGAAACCCCATCATAACTCATAAACTCCCCCATTAAATTTCAAAAACCACAACATCACGCCGTAACCTCAACTTGTTTTCCAAAACTTCCTCGAACTCATTTCAAAATCAGAACTAATGCTGCCCCTACAGTCATAACTTGGAACTTGCAGCGTCATTCACTTTGTTATGCACCCTGCTTCCAACAAATACTTACTACTAATCACTGGGGTAACACCAAAGTTTGGTAAAAAACAATGAAAGTTCGCTAATCTTACTTCTCCAGCCTCTTTGGCGACAGGCCCATTTTACCATGGGAGATTACCGTACAAATGTTTTTTAGGGTTCCGTACCCAAAACTGCTTACGGAACCCTATTATGCATCCGATGTCCGAACCGTACCGCTGTTGCACAGTAATAGGTAGACATTTGAAATTGTCACACAGTGGGATAAGACAACCGGTAAAATTACTAGCATACAGGCATTCTATCTTAGTTAGGGTTGGCAACGCATTTGTGGTGTAAGGATTACAGTCTATGGGTCACAGATGCCACGTTTATTGTCTAGTACAAGCCTAGAGCTGAGTTTAGGAATAAAGCGTTCGCCAAACAACCGCCGTAGCGCGGTGTGACGCTGGGCTGGCGCGTTCTTGATGTGGAAATTAACAAGGAGTTGTATTTAATGCAGGTCGTCATATAGATAACGCCGCGTCGCGCGGAGCGGGCGTAGCGTGGTTATCTGTGTAATAGCGAACGCTTAAAAGGATTCTGAGGCGACGCTTAGCGCGTAGCTGTCAAGAAAAAACCATACAAATTTAGCTCCGGGCCATACGTTTTTCACCCCCTAAATCAAGTGAGAATTCCATGATTTTTGAATATGTTGTAGTTATTATGGAAATTTAGGTATGTAGGTTTCCGTTTTTTTTGTGTTTTTGAAAGTAAAACGTACAAACCTTGTTCTAAACCCATTAAAAACACATTCAAAAATCGGAAAAATCGGACTAGATTTAAATGGAGAGAAACGTTATTGCGTTTTGTATGAAAATATCTTAGGTCAATTTGTGTGAGATTGTCCCTTGGTATTTATTTATTCAATGTGTTATTTGTATGGCAGCCGGAATTAAGCCTCTTAAATAGTAAATCCAGCCCCCTAAGTCTTAGGGGTGCAGTATTTATGGGTACCATGAGAGGTGCAAATGGGGGGCGGGTGCTAATGCATCGGAAAAGAATAAATAAATACGGAAGCAGTTTGAGAGCTTTGAGGAAAAGATTTGACTTTGTTGTGTGTTATTTGGATATTTTTGCATTGTTTTGCATTTGATTTTTAACCCCCACATAAGAGAGTGGTATAAGTGTAAAGTCTGCCTGTGGCATCTTATTAGCTTCAAAATGGATGGACAGATTTGGATGTGTTTTTTTTTAACTAAGATGGAATGCCTCTTTTCTAGTAATTTTACCGGTTGTCTTATTTACACCGGAACACCACAATGCGAACACCTGCTGCTGCACTGACATTGGACAGTTCCTTATAGAAAAGCGATATATGACTTCTACGCGGACGTTAGAGTTCATTAATTGACAAAATGGGTCTATATTAGAATCATCCGTTGTCCAAATGTTCGTTTATCTTAAAGCTATTTTCACCTGTTTTTTTTTTAAGGGTGCTTATAACTAACTACAAGTATTTTTGGAAAACTTATAAAGTTGTCTGACTCAGCAGAAAACCAGTTTATGACAAACAATCATTCGGACAACTGATGCGTTAGGACAAACGTTATTAGGGATTCCGAGGAACAGCCAAACAAAATATACCTACGACCTGACATACAACCCCTACTCCCACTTACCCAGTTTTTAATCCCCTTCCTAATTGCTAAGAGATTACATACGGAACCAATTAAATTTAATGTTCTCCTGAATGATTTAAAGGAGGATAATTCCCGGGAGCAGGTTAGGCGAATAACTTACTGAATAAATGACTTTTATCTTTTTTTATCTTTTATCTTTAACATATTCATAACTAGACTTTGCTAACCGTGGATTAAGCAGTTTGTTATCTTTTGATAACGCGTTTATCCTAGTTGGTGGACAGGACAGGACAAATATTTGCCCATACCGGGATTCGAACCCGGGACCGAGTTTCGTAGGCAGGGTCGCGCGTTCCTAACTAGATAAGATAACCTGTATTAGTAATAACCGCTTAACAGCGGCACATGCTGAGTTGGGACCGTTTCACAACAACTGTCCATATATGTATAATTTTATTTACTTGTTTTTTTTTTATAATTGTGCTTTTGTTGTGAATAAATATTTTCTTTCTTAATATGTGGATAATGTATTAGACTGTACTTTACCTGTTCAATTGTTTTTTGTCAGATGAAAAATAAATAAATAAATAAACCCGGGATCGAGTTTCGTAGGCAGGGTCACGGGCTCGTTTAGGTACACAATTAGCACAATTAGGACCGGTTTAGCTTTAAAATTTTACATTTAGCACTTAACACAATTATTAGCACTTTCGATTTTATAAAAAATAGAGGACGCCCGCGACTTCGTACGCGTAGAATTAGTTTTCCGCTACTCCCCCCATTTTTTCCCGTTGGGGGTCGATTTTCGGAAAATCCTTTCTTAGTGCTCACTTACATCATGAAAGTAGTTTCGGCTGTGCGTTGATACATCAGTCAGTCAGTTTAGCCTTTTATATATATAGATAGATATATTATCAAAAGTTGATAAATTTATATATATACTTAGGTCTGTAATTATGTCAATAACTTAAAATAATTGAACGCAAAGATACTCAAATTAGACAGTTAAGCTTAACCAACCAACGGAAAATAATTTTTCATTTCTCATGCTTGCAAAGTTCGCCTTTGTGCTGCATGCAAGCTGCAACTGGCACAATCTACTATTGTTTTTGCGATATAAATTCAAGACCGCCAATTTTTCAAGTTTTAGCACAATTTTAGCACTTTTTCCAGCGTTTTAGCACTAAATGAAATTCGGAGTTGGCAACACTGCGTGCGCCGCCGCACCTCCGCGCTACGCCTTACGCGTCTCGTGTAACATAGCGCGGAGGTGTGGCGGCGGTGCGGTGTCAGGGTAGTGATTCTCTCATAAGCAAAGGTGAGCGAATGCAGGAGTGAAGTCCAAGCGACGAGTTTAAGTTGTCCCGTCAGAGCGAGCAAAATACATTTTAGCGCGTGCATTCTCAATTAGGCGCCTTATACGTTCGAGAAGCCATGCTGCCAAATTGAATACACGCGCTGAAATGTGTTTTGCTCGCTTTGACGGGATTACTTAAACTCGCCGCTTGGACTTCACTCCTGCGTTCGCTCACCTTTGCGTTTGAGAGAATCAATACCCAGCTTAGAAGCGGCACCGTGTACTCGCGCCCTAAGTGTCGTAACGTTAAACAATATTTTGTAAAACCACGTTTTTTACCCAATAAAATACTATGATCGCCCGGTAACTTCGACTAGCCAAATCAGCAACCCCCTAACGACGTCCAAAGTATCGAGCGCGTTAAATAATGAGTGTTTCCGGCTCAAAAATGAAAGAATCATCACAAAGCTGACAAACACCGATAGAACTCGGCGTTTCTGCTTCATAAATTCTTGCACAGGGCTGTCACGGTTGTGGGAAAATAATAACCAGTATTGTTCAATTTTGGCACTTTAAATCCCTATTTTATTCTAAACTAGCTTCTGCCCGCGACTTCGTCCGCGTAGATTTCGATTATAGTTATTAATTTGGGAACTTAAAAGTTTTTCGGGATAAAAAGTATTCTATGTTTTAATCCAGTGTATAAGCTGTCTTCATTCCAAATTTCATCCAAATCTGTCTCGTCGGTGCAGCGTGAAGGAGTAACAAACTTACACACACAAACTTTCGAAGTTATTAGTAGAATTATATTATAATATATTTATTAGTAGAATTATCTATATTTCTATTTGTTTAATAGGCTACCAACTGATATTACGCAATCTTAATCTGTTGCTTCACTTAAATCTAGGCTGAGGAAGAACTGGCTTTAATCTCAATGGCGAACTGGAGATGAGCTCGCTTTTATGCATGGCTTATGTGTTTATTATACTTTGCTATTTTATGTTTGTGCAATAAAGAGCTTACATATATGCATACTTTGATGCTAAGTACCTACAACTGGAACATAAAAATGTTGAGTATGTTTTAACTTTTTCAAGCAAGTTTCTCCATCAACAATATTCATTTAACAAAAGCCATCTCAATTTAATTCAATTAGTACTCATATATTGTGGTTCTTCGGAATGAAGCATAATCCATGGAGGAAAAAGTGTTTTTGAAATAAGAATTTGTAAAAAACATTTTTACCTCGTAACTTCCGTTCACTTTGTTTAACTCTGTTTAAAGTATAAATTGCATCCTCGAACTATGAGCGTAAATATCTCTTCGCATCGATAACTTTCATCTTTTGGCTAACAATCTACTTATTAAAGTATCACTTTATTGTCTTGAGCCGAAATAATAATTTCTAATTAAAAAATATTTTTATATTTTTAGACAAGTGACAACCCTGGCGGGTGTCGATTTTCATAAAGATTGTTGCTGAACCGATAAACAAGGAAACTTCTTCGACATCAAAAAGCAATTGGGGGGGGGGGGAAACACCATTTTATTCCTTCAAGTCCCCCATTCAAAGTCCTAGGTGATCACAAAAGATTCGGAAAGTATTTTTTTTACAAAATGCCTTCAGAGTTTGGGGAAAATAAGAGCTATGTTGCGTGAAACTCTTTTCTAATACCAAACACGGCGACTAACAGTAAAGTAATACTTAAATCCTTATTCATAAACGCACAATAAACCTACTTTAGTAAAAGTATTCGTAGTCTCTTTCTGTCAAATTCAAATGTCATAATGACAGATAAGGACAGAGCATATTTCAAGCACACTTTAGCTGATGCGCGCTTATGAATAGGAGGGTTAGCATTTTATTATTTATTGTGGTTATCAATAAAGTGAACCGCCTATTTTGGTATTACGGCAGAGTTGGCATCATGATCCAATTTGTTTAACTTTGTTTTTAATCAATTTAATTGGGTACAAACAATTTTTTACACCCGTACATTAATTTAAAAAAACATGCAAAGCGTTTATTGAGTAATATGAAAACTAGTTAAAAGTAAACACCACAAGCAAAACTTAAAGTGAAGACTAAACTAAAATTAAAATTAACATCTTTTTAAGATCATTATGAATTATTATAAACTAGCTTTTGCCCGCGTCTCCGTCCGCGTAGAAGTCGTTTGTCGCTGCTCCCTCGGGATCTGTCTAATTTTCCGGGATAAAAAGTAGCCTATGTCCTTCCCCGGGACTGAAGCTATCTCCATACCAAATTTTATCTAAATCGGTTCAGCGGTTTAAGCGTCAAGAGGTAACAGACAGACAGACAGACAGACAGACACACTTTCACATTTATAATATTAGTATGGATATGGATAACAAGGAAAATTTAATATAGTAAATCACACCTTTTACCCATATCACGGATCAAACCCTGAGGACCTCTAGCGTTGTGGGCAGGGCCACTAATAACGTCGTCAAAGTATTAAAAAAAACCGGCCAAGTGCGAGTCGGACTCGCGCAAGAAGGGTTCCGTACCATTATCTATACAACATTAGCAAAAAAACGGAAAAAAAAACACGTTTGTTGAATGGCCCCCCTTAAATATTTATTTTATTCTGTTTTTAGTATTTGTTGTTATAGCGGCAACAGAAACACATCTTCTGTGAAAATTTCAACTGTCTAGCTATCACGGTTCATGAGATACAGCCTGGTGACAGACAGACAGACGGACAGCGGAGTCTTAGTAATAGGGTTCCGTTTTTACCCTTTGGCTACGGAACCCTAAAAGTGTTAGAACTACAATAGTATGCAATTCAGATTCAGATTTTATTACTCAATATAACACAGCTAAAATGCATTTCTACTGTTTATTCCACCCCTAAGTAGACGAATTTGCCACAGAACTACCCTCTGGCTATTTAAGGGTAGCAATATAATATATGCCGCCGTAATAGGTACCAAAGAAGGTAACTGCACAATAATGGCATAAGCATTTTAAAATTAATTACTTAGCAATAGAGTATACAATGCTTCGAATACATCATTGCACTTCGCCTTTTATTGTTGTTACAGCATGATATCGTCATTGTGATCAATCCGGGGTGAGCAGGAAACAATTTGCCCCCTCGATTAGTTCTGGTACACACTAACGACTGAAACGCTGCGACTGCGTTTTAGTCGTCGATTTTGTTGGCAAAATTTTTGTCGTGACTGTAGTTGTTTTAAGGATATCTGCGATATGATTAAATTGAATCCTTGGATTCTGCGTGCGAAATTGTCCGCGTAATAAAACAATTTAGGATAAATAGTATACTTTTGTGCTGGGGAAGTATCCCCAGGACGTTACCAATCTCTCTACCAAATCTTTAAAAAAAAGTTTAGCTATTTAGGCGTGAAGGTGAAAACAGATAGACACACTCACTTTCGTTTTGATAATAATTAGGGAAAAAAATAAACCATTTGTGGAGGTTTATTTTTTTCAACGTAACGGGTGTTTTATTTCATGAAACTTGCATTATTGCAGATACTTATATCCTCCCGAAAGTCGCTATAAAAATCAACCTACATTAATTATATTATTTTCCAAAGTTTACTACTATTGTACATCGCTTACTGAATCGTTGTTTAGGGCTCTTGGATTTTCGTCATAAATATTAAATTAGTCGACGGTGTGCGTGAGAACTTACACTCTCGCCCAAAAAAAATATCTATTATTACGAGTCATGAATATAATTCTATTAAATGCTATTACATTAATACAATATTCATTTAAGCGTTATCAGATAGATTTAAAGATAAAGACATAATCCGCACAAAAACTACGTAGCCCTCTAGTTTTTGTTGTAATTATATTAATAATAAAAAACCGGACAAGTGCGAGTCGGACTCGCCCACCGAGGGTTCCGCACACATGACACGTTTAAGACCCTGTTTTTTTTGTGATTTAATTAAAAAATTATAGATTTCCGATTTTATCCTATACTTGTAGTAAAAGACGGTGTTACTTGCCAAATTTCATAGTTCTAGGTCAATGGGAAATAATACCCCATACATTTTGATTCCCTCGAGAGTGTCGAAATACACGTTTTTGCGACATAAACGGCCGTATCTTTTTTTTACGTAACTGTAGAAGTATGATGTTTTCACAGCTTCAAGGGACTGTAGATCGGAGTATATGGTTTTAATTTCAACTCGATACCTTCACGCGTTTCCGAGATAAAGAGTCTTGACAGACAGACAGACGGAGAGACGGACAACAAAGTGATCCTATAAGGGTTCCGTTTTTTCCTTTTGAGGTACGGAACCCTAAAAATGTATGAATCATATTGTAATTTGTAATGTCCCTCTGTGTATTGGGTTGTAATGTTGATGTCGAATTTTGCCAACACCCTAATAGAAAATTCGAAGTTTTACAGTCATTGAGTAGGTAACGACTGCATGTTATTCTGTTAAGAAACTAACCTCACAACACATGTACTGACCATCGAGTTTAAGTTGTCCCGCCAGAACGTAAAAAAAAATGGGGCGTGTATTCTTAATTAGGCACCTTAACCGACGCATGTACTCGATTTACCGATCGACGAGAATCCATTTTTAAAAGAGTTACATCAGAAATCTATAAAAATATGGAATTTAGATGATTACAAAATAAATGACAAATTAAGTTTAGAGCTCCATTTCTCTCCAAATGTGTGTTTGCGTTGAATAAATTATTTCTATTCCATTCTATTGTAAAAAAATCTTATTTTTTCATGATTTTTAAATATACCACCTATAAAACCTATAGGTTGTTCTTTAGCTTTTAATAACGAATAAAAAAAAAGTTAAATAAAATTAAATAAATCTGGAAAATGAAACAGAAAACGCAATTCTACTAAACATAAGCCCTATCCTGTCTTCACAATAACGCATAATTAAAAAAAAAAGCAAATTAATTTTGTTTGATCAATCTTATTAAAATTTGATTCGGGAGTTTCCTGTTTCGAGTTATTTTCTCTCGGTTGTTTACATGATGGGCTTCGTTTATATGACGGAGGCCTTTTGTTCCATGGTTCTATTATGCAAGTCTTTTTTAAGATACTTTTGGGAAAAAAACAGGTGCACAGCGTAAACAAAAAAAGATAGTTCACTCTATATAAATTCTGTTACAGATTGCAGGGCATTACCTCGGGTATTTTCAAGGTACCTATGTATACCCACTTTTGGACCGTAATACAATACAATAAGGTGACAAATTGGATACTTCTCTATGTACTCGACTACTTATACCTTATTTTTTTCAATTCGTCGAAGTTGTATAAACCAGCACCTCACTAAAGTTGCCCAACATGCTCGTAGGAACGTAAGTAATAGGTACTAACACATGCAATGCATGCATGCATTCATAAAAAATACACGCCGTAAAATGTTAATAATTCTCTGACATTCGGTTAATAATTCGTCGACGAATTGAAGAAATGAATTGTTAAATAGAATTATTTATTTAGTTCATCTTAACTGCACAATATACAGTCAGTACAAATGACGGACTCAACGCCTTGAGGCATTCTCTACAAAAAAACCGGTCAAGTGCGAGTCGGACTCGCGCACCGAGGGTTCCGTATTGAAGATAAATATGCTTGGTAACCGCAAAAGAAAATACTCATTTTGTTATAAGCTTTATTTTCTAGGCAATAAGGTCGATTTTGACTAGCCTAAATTTTAATACAGATTTTCTTAGTTTTTTTGTTATTTCTCAAAAACTGTAAATAATGAACACTTTATTTTATTTTTCCCAGAAAATATAAGTAATTATCTATACGTCAGGATTTTTTTCAGAATTTTTGATTAATAAACTTCGGAGATAAGGGGGGGGGAACGGTCATTTTTTGTACATTTTTGGCTATAAATCAAAAAGTACATCACAGATTTTTTTTTTAAAAATCGTTTTGAAATGCGCAGATTAAGACCTTTCATATGACACCCCATTTGCTATAATCGAACCACTTTCATTTTTAAACCCCCCGTTCTAGACCCTTTTCAATTATTAATAAAATTAATTTCATATTTTTTTTACTACAAATTAGATATGAGCGCCGCGCCGCCGCGCCGCCGCCGCCGCGAAAAGGTATCGGCGCGCCGGAAATACTTCAGTATTGCTACTACTGATTTAGAACGTTATAGTGGGAATATCTTGCTTTATTGGAAAGACAGAAAGAACTTCGTTTCCATACTTATCAGGGTAGTGATTCTGTCAAAAGCAAAGGTGAGCGAATGCAAGAGTGAAGTCCAAGCGGTGAGTTTAAGTAGTCCCGTCAGAGCGAGCAAAACAGATTTTAGCGCGTGCATTCTCAATTAGGCAGCCTTATACGTTCGAGAAGCCATGCTGCCAAATTGAATACACGCGCTAAAATGTGTTTTGTTCGCTTTGACGGGACTACCTACCTACTTAAACTTGCCGCTTGGACTTCACTCGTGCATTCGCTCACCTTTGCTTTTGAATCACTACCCAGCACAAAGTGCTGTGAGTGATATAGTTAAATTATTTATTACGGTATCGTATATCCCTCTCTAGGTCTAGGAGCTACAATTTTTTTGGTGGCTTATTTTACTGTTAATTATTAAGTTCTTTTATTCATAGTTTATCTCTAAACGTTATGATTTTGCATGAATCTCATAGGGTGACACAAATTGTTGAATGGCTTCAGCAATATTTTTAAAGACTTCCCATTTTTTGAATTTAACATAAAAATATTTATCTGTTTAAATCTCTTTTAAAATCTATCAATATTTTGTCTATAGCTTATTTATTGTTAACTGTTATTCATAATTGTATAATTACGATGTTTATAAGGTTCTAATAAATAAAAATATTAGCCAACGTCAAAAAAATCTTTGAAGGTCACGCCGCCGACCACGCCGCCGCCGCCGACTCCAAAAAGTCGGCGCGCCGCCGCCGACCTTCCACCCATCGGCGCTCATATCTACTACAAATAGATGCGGGCAAGCAAGTTGTACAACTATGCCAAATTTCCAGTTGATAGCATTTGTAGTTGCTGAGAAAACCTGCTGTGACATACAGACAGACAGACAGACAGACAACGAAGTCTCACCATAAGGGTTCCTTTTGTACCATTTTGGTACGGAACCCTAAAAACTACCTATTGGCCCGGAAAGGCCCGCCTTATGACACCTATTCTATTAGCCTATATAGATACCCATCAGTCGTCATCTTTTGGCTTAGATGGTGATAGTAAAATGAACGTGTTGTTTTTTTTCAACATGACGATTTACACTTACTGATATTATTCTCGGCTTTCGATAGTGACTTGTAAGTTCCATACCTGAAACAAAAAACAAAGTAATTAATATTTAAAAAATATACTTTCTGCCGTATTTATATTCACCGCAATTCGCAAAATAAACCTCAAATTACCTACCTAATCTATTTACAAATACCACAAAACTTCTTCAAAAGTAATAAATTCGCGTGTCAAAGTATCGCAAAGTTAATTCCAAGGACACGAAGTTTGTTAAAATTAATTAAAACCCAATATACTCGTAAATAAGTTAGGGAATTAATTATCACATTGTATTTAATATTCTATTAGCGTGGAAAATCATTTTCCCAGTGTCTTTGTTTGTTAATTAAAAGTGTAGTTTTAATTAACTTTGTTTTTGACCTTTGATAAAACTTTTAAGGTTATTGCAGTGGATGGGAATCAACTTGTATTTGTATACGCCATCTTTATTTATACAGCTTCTGCTCGCGACTTCGTCCGTGAAGATTTCGACTGTCGTTATTCCCTCGGGAACTTTAGATTTTTCCGGGATGAAAAGTAGCTTATGTGTTAATTCAGGGTATAAAATATCTTCATTCCAAATTTCATCCAATTCCGTTAAGCCGTTGCAGCGTGAAAGAGAAACAAACATCCATACATACAAACTTTCACGTCTTTAATATTAAGTAAGGATTATTAAGTTTATCTGATGATGGAGCCGGGAGGTGGTCACTGGACCTTTGTCATAGGTACCTAACGTAGTTGACATAGACACCGGTTTGAGGTCTTAAGATTGGTCTCAATAAACAGATGATGCAAGAAAAAAATAGCATAGTAATTTATTTTTGACAAGCACTTATCATAAAAAAGAACGAGCCAAAGTTCAAGTCACGCCTAAAAGCAGATTTCATAATATCATAAAAAATATAAATTGGTCGCAATATTTAAAAAAACAGTGACATTTTCACAAAAATCGCATCAAAGCTCGAACCCATTAAAACGTCAAAGAATCATAAAACAACACAGCGCTTATAAAAACAGAAAGTTCAAACAGAAATTACATAAATTTGTCACGTAACGGCTCTTCGGACTTTAAACAAGGCCCTTACATCATCGATCAAATCGAAATTTGCCTGATACATGCATTAAAACCTCGTCGGGGCCCGCCCATCGTCATCTCTTAAAAACGTATTACGGCGACGCAGGCGCAAGTTAGGACAGCGGGGGCAGTAGCAAATAAACGCTTTGATAATGGTGAATTCGAAAATTGTGGTAACATCTGTCAAAATTTCAGTTTTACTTATTTACTTTTTTTTCTTGCACTATAAGTCGACCATAAGAAACGTTTAGTGCACAGAAATAGTGACATAACAGAAAACAAAACATCCTAAAACTTTAATTCACGTGTAAGAAAAAAAAGTTCAGTACCTAATTGTAATTTTCTGAGTCTCAAAGTCAATCCAATTATCTTCTTTTGTACCTAAAGGTCTGCTTTTAGATGTATTATTGCAAAGTGTAAAAATGTTTGAATAGTTTCCAAAAGGTTAGTTACGTTTTGCAAAAAAAAATGATTGTTACACAGGCATCTATCACCACACACCATAGTATTCTAATTTAAATAAAACTTCAACAAGATGAATTAGAAGCACAACATAAAGAAACACATTTTGATTAAAAACAAAGGCCCGTGCAACTTTAAAAATCGATCAGTTTTTTGCGAAGTGGCTAATCTTCTTTCTTACTATTCTCTGTTCCGTACAAATTTGGTATGCATAAAACTCCTCCGAACAGATTTAGAGATACGCGAAAATTGCCCGGTTTCTTTGATAATATCGATATTAATTGCGAATAAAATTAAGTTTTTAAAATATAGCCTTGGACAGGATGAGATTTCATCGATAGGTACTTCAGATTTGTCGATAGTTTGTAATACGGCAGGTACCTACTGGCTTCAATCTATATATATAAAAGCCAAAACTGACTGACTTATATATCAACGCACAGCCGAAACTACTGTACCTAGAAACTTGAAATTTGGTACAGGGGTTCCTTTCATGACGTAAGTGAGCACTAAGAAAGGATTTTCCGAAAATCGACCCCCAACGGGAAAAAGTAGGGGGAGTAGCGGGAAACTAATTCTACGCGTACGAAGTCGCGGGCGTCCTCTAGTATTTATATGTCTCTATACAAGTATTTATATCGTTGTCTAGTACATAGTACAAGCCTAGAGCTTAGTTTGGGACTAGGTCATCTGGTGTGACATAGTCCCCTGATTTACTCGTTTACTCGACAGTCATTAAGAAGAACTATTATTTTAATTAAAGATTTTTATTTCGTTTAAAAGTATTTTTAAGACTTAGGGCCTGTTTCACAATCCACAAGTAAATTTATCTGCTATTTATAAAGTTAGCTCTCTCCTTGTCTATTTTCAAGTGTAAGAACGAAGGGCTAAATGTATCTGTCAAATACGCTTTACTTGTCGATTGTGAAACAGGCGGTTAGACTTATACAAGAAGTAACAAGTTAATTCATCTTCTAATAGCTAGATGCAATCGCACGTTTCGAGAATGCGTATGGCCGATTGTCGCATTTGCAACGCGCGACAGTCGCGATTCAGTCGCGCAGATTTCATTAAGGGTCGTGATCGCCGCTTGGAAATTCACTCCTACGTTCGTTCACCTTTGCTTTTGAAAGAATCACTACCCTGCATCGCTAGTATAGTCGCTGCAAAAAGTCGCCATCTGCGAATTCCCTTACTAATGCCCGGTTTTATAAAGGCCCGTTAGTAAATATGTCAGATCAAATTTTAGTAACTTCATACAAGTTTTTGACATTCCAGACCGAAATTTGATCTGACGGATCTTTATAAAACCCAGCCTTAGTATATTAAAGTAATAACTGTAGTAAGTAGCTCCGTATAAAAACTTAAGTAACACCGAGATCGTCGTAGAATTTAAATTGTACTGGTCCCTTCAACGCTAGGGTGACAAGGCCACTTAAACTTGGCGGAATAGCCCGAGCGATTCCGATGTTATTTATAATGAGTTTTTACAGCCTTTAAGATGGCGGTTTAGGGTGTCCATACATAATAGAGATTTCGGGGACTTAGCGAACTTTTAGGGGACTTTAATCGTTTTTAAAAGCGAGTTTTGATACATTTGTGTTTTAATTTTGCAGAATTTTGTTGGTGGTTTGATGTTTAATACTTTGAAGTAGGTACGGTGAGTGTCGTATACTATCTGCACTGGATTTAAACAGTCAAACAAAGAAATTATTTCTAACGAAGTTAACTGAAAAAGCTATACCAGTATGCAGATATGCACATAAAATAAAAAAATAGCGTTTAGAAAATACTTGTAGCAATGCCATTATCTGTAAGGTACAATAAAAAACAATACTCGACCGACATAAAAAAATAATAACCGGAAAATATAAATAAACAAATTAAAGCACACAAATACAACAGGCAAAATGTGGTTACAGAATTATCAACAAGTTTTTAAAGTTGTAGGTAGTTCTGTAGCTCTGCCTAGCCCATTCTGGGATAACAGGCTTGAAGGTATGTTTGTATGTATGTATACAACAGGCGACAACAGGTATGAGAATTGCTATTGTAAATACACTCAAGCAATTTTTTTCTTACGTTATTCTCATTTTATTTTAATTTTAGCCACAACACAAATATTAAATTCACATATTTTCGAGCGTGAAACAACTATTAAGACAGTAATAAAAAACGAGCACCCCATTAAAATCACCCTGTGTACCCCATTAAACTAAAACATCTACAAAAGCTATTAAATTCATACTCCAATAATAATACAAGATCTGACCTACAATCCGTATGCATGCCAGATGGCAAAATGCACTACCAACATGACTGCACTAAAAACAAACTCCAACCCCAATGAAAATAAAGTCTACAATTGTGTCTCCTAACTACATTTAAACGTGGTCACACTACCACTATTTGTATAAAACGCGTGTATAAAAGCTCTTACTGCATTGTGTTAGAGTTGACATTTGTTTGTTTGATCGCTTTTGTCATACGATTTCTGAGGGCAATCGGGTCAAAACAGGAATAATAATGTATTGCTTCAAAACGTCGTATGTGCAGTGCTGTTGCAATGATGATACGTCGTTTTGCAATAAGAGTTTAGTGCTCTAGAGTTTATTGATGTGACTGTTCAGATGCGAAGAGGGTTATGATAAGCATGGAGATGTTTGATGTTTGTAGAAAACGTTTATAAAGTTTGCATTTCTCAATAAATAAGATCATACTTTGAACGTAAAATTCCAAAAACCTTTAAACAACTTTGGTTTGATGTACAATTATCATTCATAAGGACTTACAAGTGATATTGTATTTCATTTCACAAGAACTAATACTGTAAGAACTCATACGGAGAAAAGGAACAAGTGCAATTAATTCATAGAAGCATATTAAACTCTCAATGGTTATAATAAGGTTGGAATTGCAATACAATTCATTTAGCAGATGTGCCTTTTTCCTTAGCGTTGGCAACGCATTTGCAGTCTCAGGATTGCAGTCTTAACATTGTAGTCTTGTGAATGCAAATGCGGGTCACAGATCCCACTTACCACCAGGTGGCCGGTGTGCTAACTTGCCTTCTCTATGCCATAACCAAGCATATTTCGTATTTTTTTTTGGGTGTTTTAGTTCTTTATGGTTTTGTTTTAATTGTATTTGTACCTATTATTAATAGCCAAATACATATATATTTCTATCTTTCTCTAGAACGCCCCAACCACCATCAGTTCTAACAGCAGCGTGGCCAAGTTTCTTACCGTTTGCAATTCGCTGAATTATGTTGAACGAAGGATGTCCAAAGCACTTAAACAATAGATTACCATAATTATTTGGCTTCGTCAGGTAAAAAAAAACATCTCTCCTAACGTAACTACCTTTGAAACCGAATAAGTACTGTTACGAAAAAATTGAACCGTCGAAATTCGGCAGACGGTCCAAGAGTTCGGGAGTTTGTTTTTACACCCCTGCCTTTCCTAATACGATCCCAAATGTCTTTATTTAAGGGAAGAAATGTGGACTATGAAAAAGTGCTTTTTTTATAACAAAATATGCTTTGGTCTTGTGCAAGGTCTGTGATTCCTTTTCTGGTGTTGCAGGTAACCACTTGACGTACCAATTACTAACCGGCGAGTTGAAGTTGTCTCGTCAAAACGGAAAAACAACGAAATGCGTGCATTTTTAGCTTACCCGCTTTACCCGTCGAGTGAGGGACCTCGTATGACTTAGCTCACTCAATCGACCTTACGAAGAGCCTGTTTAAGAGAATGACACCTCAGCTCAGGGGGGTTATTATGACTTAGCACTGCAGTTCAGGTACGGAGATATTTTATAAGCCTGGAGATGGAGATAGGGTTCTGTTGATCCCAGAAAATGGGACAGTTCCAAAGGGAATAGAGATAAACTTCGACGCAGACGGAGTCGGGGGCAACACACACGACATGACGACACACACACGCGACATTTTAGCTTAGTTTGTTGTGACCCTGCCTTCGAAGTCCCGGGTTCAAATGCTGGTACGGGCAGATATTTGTGTGATGAGCGCGAATATTTGTTCCTCAGTGTTGGATGTTCTTTTATGTATTTAAGTATGTATTTATCTAAGTATATAAGTATGTTTACCGTTGTCTAGTAACCATAACAAGCAAGCCTAGATTGTCCTCTATTTTTTTTATCAATTCCATATATGTGATCAGCTGATCAGATTTGCGATTTCTGAATAAGGGCCAAATTAAAAGCACCCGAAACCGACGTACGTGCATGAAGAGATTGATTAATGTAGAGGAAGCGAAAGTTGTATGTTTAGACCGGTGCACCTGGCGTTACATAGTCTCTACCTACCCCATTGGGAAACAGGCGTGAAGGTATGTATGTATGTATGTATTTAATACATTATGGAGTTAAAAATAGTTATCGCGATATGCTATCGCTTGGTCCCGGTTTGGTTCCGGTCAGTGTTTGTTTTGTACGCCCGGTAAATAAACGGAACGGGGCTAAGAATTGCGATCGCTCCACTCTATTTATTGTTCTAGCTGAGAAAACAATCCCTTAAATAAGCTTTGCTTCACGTCAAATCCATTTCAAAATAGAGCTTATTTCAAATACAGACTGACTTAAAATAACGTCCGTACCAAAAATTAAAAAAACGGAACCCTTATAGGATCACTCGTGCGTATGTCCGTCTGTTTGTCCGTCTGTCACAGCCAATTTGCTCCGAATCTACTGGACCAAGCAGGTGAAATTTGGTACGATGGTACACGTGCAAAGTAATTTGTTTTTTTTTTAAATAAACGTCATTTTCAGGGGACATGTCAGGAAATTTAAAAAAAAAGTTTTGCAAACCTTACTGTGTCATATATCAAATGAAAAGGCTCGCTATGAGAATCTCAAAAATATATTTATTGTAAAATAAATAGTTTTGATTTTATTCATGAAAGAAGACGAAAATTGACCATTCCCCCCTGGGGGCTTAGTATGCTACGCGAGATTTACTGTCATATTTTACGTCATTCCTATGAAAATAAGAAAATATGACATAAAGTCACACTTTAAGATGCTTAGTAATAAAAGGACTCAATTCACCCTTACGTTAGAATAATATGGAATAGACATATTTGACAATAAATTGCGTTTGACGAGGTTTGACGTATTCTCCTCGCATGCTAAGCCCACTGATCTCAGAAACTACTGAACTTTAAATTATGAAAAAAAACACATAATTTAGATCATTGCTTGTAGAATTCTATCTATTAGAATTCTATAAAAAAAACCTATGTGCGGTTTTTTTGAGACAAGTTTTTGTTGCCGTCTAGGTATACTTTTCCGCTTAGACATCATCTGCTAATCAAGACGAACCTAACGAGCTCCAACTCGGTGGGTACATACATATGTACAGCAAAGATCACGTCGCGACCTTCGATCAGCTCGATGGTGCCATAATATTTCATTGTCATCGGGTTTACATGTATTCCAAATTTTAGCCCATTCCAAAGACGGGAACTGGATCAAAATTGACTTTCAAAATTTGGCGACTGAGTTGATAACAATACCAAAACACGTTATAAGCAATATGATTTTACCGATTTGAATAGAGGCCAAGGGCGTTTCATCGTGTAGAATCTAAGCCCAGTGAGGTTGTTTAATAAATGTAGTAAATTTATTTAATATTTTATTCAATTTATGCAAGAATAGAGAAAAATACATACAAACAAAATTGTGGTGGACAGTAAAATATATACATGAGACACAAATAAATTACTGTTGTAGCTTGCCAAATTTGTTGGTGACACTCTCATGGTCCGCGAGCGACGGGGGACGGGCAACTGCGGCGGTGGTATAAAGTGTGCGCGCGGCGGGGGCCGTCTGAATGGTCAGTCGGCCGCCGTCACTGTTGGCGGTAACTTGTGTACAGTCACCAGCTATAATATATGATCCAACATTAAGCTCAAAAATATCTGACATGCTGCTATACCTCTAGCAATAAAGACCTGTCAGATATTTTGAGCCTAATATTGGATAATATATTATTGCTGTACATAAGCGCGGCGCAGCGCATTTAATTCTAATTAAAAAAAAACTTCCAACCAGTTGCACCTTTATGATATGATTATTTAAAGAAACACTAACATCTAGTTATTTCGGTTAACCAATGGCGTACAACATCCATCCCAAGAGCGCACGAAGTTCTAATTAGACTAGTCGGTCTAGTTCGCTTGTCTTAGATGCTTATAAAAACATCCCAGACCCACATGCCCTTATTGATAAACGTGTAGTAACCGTGGAATAGCTAAGCCATGCTTTGTCCTTATCAGTCGAATTCAAATGTCACAATGACAGATAAGGAGAAAGCACGGCTTACCTTCCACGGTTACTCCACGTCAAGGCAACAAAGTTTACGAACTCTACACAATGTTTCCTACACATTGAACAAAAGGCCTATGCGAATGCCAAAATTCTAGAAGAAAACGCCACCCAAAACCAAAACAGACTAACTCCAAATATCACCCAACACGTTTGCGCTTTATATCCTCTAGCATAGCGTTGTATTTCATGCGTATGTGATATGGAGTTATGTTAAACATTATATTCTAGGAAACGGGATTGAGTTCGTTAGAACAACGTGGACGGGCGGAAATTCACGAGCCACTTAACGTACGTATAATGGAAACAGCTTTGCAAGTGTTGCTACAAACATTGTAAGGAGGGCGTGGAGGGCACAAGAGGACGGCGGTTTCAGGAGAACTATTTTGAACCTTTAAGTAGCAAACTAATACGACGTGTCTCAGACGCCACAGAATAAAATAGAATAGAATAGAATAGAAATAATGTATTCAACGCATACACACATTTGAAAAAAACAGATGACAAACAAAACACAATATTTAAAATGGCTTTGTAAAGGGCCCCTCTAGCGCGTAGGGCGTATGTAGTTATATGCGTTACCAACCCTGAAGCATCCTGAAGACTAAGATGGAATGACTCTAAATGTTTTAGTGTTCAGCTCAATTTGAATATATTGAACATCGGACTGTTTCAGTCCATTTTAGCAGAACCAGCGACAGATGCTGTAAAATTTGTTTATAGATTTTTGAACAAGTAGTCCTTCCCTCCTTTCCTTTTTTTTTAATGATATCTATTTGTATTTTATTTTTGTATAGCTTTGTCCAACGGGGCTGCCGTGATCAAGATTGATAAAAGCCCCTAACCTTTTATTGAAAACTAGAGGACGCCCGCGACTTCGTACGCGTAGAATTAGTTTCCCGCTACTTCCCCCATTTCTTCCCGTTGGGGGTCGATTTTCGGAAAATCCTTTCTTAGTGCTCACTTACATCATGAAAGGAACCCCTGCACCAACTTTCAAGTTTCTAGGTACAGTAGTTTCGGCTGTGCGTTGATATATAAATCAGTCAGTTTAAAGCAGGATATGATGAAAGAATATGATTGGGCGGAGGAAACCGTACGAACATCGAGTCAACAAAGGCTTCGGGTTTCCAACAGGCTCTCTTTTGAAATTCCTTCTATAGCTACCGCCCTCAATACATAATCCCAATATGCTAGCTATTGTTACACAAAAGACACAAAAAAAAAAGATTGTGGTCAATTTTCCGGCAGAGGAAGCTAATAAGACTGTGGCGACCTAGCGACATCTAACGGCAACATCGACCAACTCGCCAGCGCCACCAGCGTCAGACAGCGGAACTAGTTCTACATCGCGCTAACGAAGTTTCTCCAGTCGGTTGACATATATACGACTTCCAACTTCATCCCAATGGACTTCGGTCCCCAGGCATAACACCCGCCTGGAGAGATATCTCTCTATTGTCCTCTTTCTACAAGACCTATCTTTTCGAGGAAAATGTTAATAATTAATAACAGTGCAATATTTGACATCTCATCGCTAGTTTCTCATCCATTGCGCCGCCGGCTCGCAGGTCCGTGCCCCAAGGCAGGCCCCGGCCCGCCGTGTAATTCGATTTGGATAGATGTTACAAAGACTAACCCCGTCCTAACAGGCTTACCAGCCGATATGCAAAGTGAGGATATGTAGAGTTGAACCACGTTCGCGATGTTTTTGCAGTGTTCCGGATAGCTGCTTGTAAAGCCGACCTCCTTCGACGAGTGGGAACTTAAAATAGCGCATACCAACACAAACGGAGACCATAATAAAGTTTAAAAAAAACAGGTCAAGTGCGAGTCGGACTCGCGCACCGAGGGTTCCGTATTGAAGATAATATGCTTGGTAACCGCAAAAGAAAATACTCATTTTGTTATGAGCTTTATTTTGAAGGTAATAAGGTCTATTTTGACTAGCCTAAATTTTAAATTATTTACAGATTTTCTTAGTTTTTTGGTATTTCTCAAAAACTGTAAATAATGAACACTTCATTATATTTTTCCCATAAAATATAAGTAATTATCTATTCCTACGTCAGGATTATTTTCATATTTTTTCATTAATAAACTTTGTCTATAAATCACAAAGTACAACACAAAAATTAAAAAAAAGTATAATTTTGAAATGTGCAAATTAACACCTTTAATATGACACCCCATTTGCTATAATCGAACCACTTTCATTTTTCACTTTTACAAAGTTTGTTTTTTTCCTGTGAAAAATATAACAATAGAAAACAGTAGACAGTGCTTATATTTATTTATTAGTATGTATTTATATTATTTGTTAGTATACATTTTTATATTAAAATCTAGTCCAATCTTATTCTCATTTGTCTAGAAAGCAACCTAAAGGACCGCATCCAACATACATAAATAACGTGCAACATAGAAATCTAGAAATACCCAAGTGTACGAAATATATTGTGCATTCAGACGGCGCCACGACGGTTACAAATTCATATTTCTGCAAGTACTGTATGCAAGAGATGCATCAGAACATAGTTGCATTAAGTACCTACAGCAAACGTCAAAGTTCTTGTTGGACTATAGTTTGACGTATATAAATGTAGATATTAAGATATTATAACATTTATTACTATAAGGGAGGTAGAACACGGCGACTTTTTGTAGTGATGCAGCCGCGCGTTTCGTATCGCTGTCACTTTCAAACATTAGAGAGCAAAAGTCACAGCACAGTTATACCATCGAAATATTTTTAACTCCATAACCTACAGAGAAGCTCCTGGTCCATGAAGGCGCTAATGAAGGGCAACCTTCCACTTTCACTTAAGCGCAAACTGTCGTTTGTATTCTTCCCCATCCTAACCTACGGTGCCCAAACTTGGTCATTGACTGAAGCCCAAAAATCCCGACTCAAGATTTGCCAGCGAGCAATGGAGCGCAGCATTCTCGGTGTTCGTAGAACTGACAAGATCAAAAACACCGAACTGCGCTCCAAAACTGGTATTGCGGATGTGGGTGCCAAGACCGCTAAGCTTAAGTGGGACTGGGCTGGACACGTCTGCTGAATGCATCCGGAACGGTGGGCCAAGGTTGCCACCGAATGGACCCCGCAAGATGGCCACCGGAGCAGAGGCAGACCAAAAAGGAGATGGCGGGATGACTTAGACGCGTTTCAAAGCGAATGGCGGGAGCATGCACTCAACCGGGAAGTGGGACACTCAAATAGACTAAAAAAAAAACCTACAGAGAACCTAATAAAAAGTCAAATGGCAACAAAGTATCAGGAAAATGGGTCAAATATCCACCTTTTAAAGTAGGTTAAACATGTAAATTCGTAAAGTTAAAAGTGAAGAAAAACGCCGCAAATTCCTCGCATCGGGAGCGGAAGTCCCGGGGGATTTCCTCTCGGGAACTTTTAATACAAATGAGTGTACGATGAGGGCTTTACATCGAGTCAAGTTGAGTCGAGTTTGATAGTGTCTACGGATATTGTGTTTTTTCGTTGAAAATTCTTTAATAATGATATTGGAAAATCAGACAAGCGCTTGTCGGGTTCCATTAAGGGACGGATCGGTTTATTTATTTATATGTAGGGTTTTTTTTAAGAATTTCATTCAGTTCTCATCTTATGTAATACATACATACATTAAATCACGCCTGTTTCCCAGAGGGGTAGGCAGAGACCACTTCTTTCCACCTGCTACGATCTTGACAAATCTCTTTCGCTTCTTCCACATTCATACATCGAGTCATGCACGCACGTCGGTTTCGGGTACTTAAAATTCGGCCCTTTTCCAGTATTTCTCCGATTTGATTCGAAAAAATACGCCTCGGGCGGCCCCTTTCGACCCTTCCACTCACTTCCGCTCTTTCGATCTTATGTAATAATGATTGTTTATTATATTTATACTTCCATACTAATACTCTAAATGCAAAAATGATTGTTTGTTGGTTTCGCTATAACAGCTAAACCAAATAACTGATTTCACAAGGTTTTTATTATTCATCTCGGAAAACTGTTCCGAGGGAATAGCGATAGCCGGTGGTAACTAACGACCAAGTCGAAGGTGGCGTCTACTGTTTCAGTAACAGCCTACTTAAAGATACTCATACCCACATAGGCTACATGAGACCTTCGATCCCGTAGTACCCTGGTCCTGTAAGGAGGAAGAGGTTGGCAGAACCTCCTTTTTTACGTTCCTGGCCACTTACATTTCGATCTAAATCTTTCCAAATTCAAAATTGTTTATGATCTATTCGGTATCGATCCTTAAGCTCATTCTCTAGAAAATTTCAATAGAACTAGACACGGGATCTCGTGTCTGGTTAGCTCAATTAAAATAATTTATTATTTTATTATTATTCAGTTATCTTCCTGTAACTTTATTTTCGGAAATAAGTATTAAAACACATAAATGATTAAAAAGTGATTCATTAATTATCAACTTCAATACTACTCCTCTGTGTGGGTCTCAGCGAGACTACCATATACCGTCAGAAATGTCTCTCCGGCGGGGAATCGAACCCCGGTCTCCCGCGTGACAGGCGGGGATACTTACCACTATTCTACCACAGAAACCACTCATAAGTGTGCTATAAGTTAATAAACTCTTGGTAAATGGCAGCTACTGGGATCAAACTCGGTAACTACCTCAAAAAAATTATAGGCCACTGTCAATTTTACACAGTTAACGAAAAACCGTCAGTTCCATAAGAACCCAACGCACACAAACCATCGGTCAAACTCAAAACCTTTTCAAAAAAACTCAACGTACTCAAAACTTCCATCGCATCAAAAAGATATCATGTAACTCCGAACGTGGATCTACAAGTCGCCGGGCTCACAAGTTTGAGAATCGCTTTATAAGTAGCAGGACGCTCGCTCGATTCTGTTAAAAGTTTTATGGATTGGCGCAAGACAGGAATACTATATTGTCGTAAAAAGAATACGTTATAGGATAAACAAACGGCCAAGTGCGAGTTAAACGCGCGGCGAGGGATCCGTAGTCAAGAGAAATACAAAACGTAAAGAACCAAAGTAAAGTTGGGCATTCACGACCGCTCCAACAATCCGAATAGAGCTGCGCTGTGCCAAAATCGATCAGTGACTGACAAAACTGTAACGTTTAAAAGTACTTGGCGCAGTCCGTTGGATTTCCAAATGGACGGAAAGCCAGCGCTAGGCCGCAAAGGAATTATGCGATCGTTTACACAAACGCGATTCTTCCTATTCGTGATTGCCATACAAGATGGATTCCACACAACCGCAGTTTACTACATTCGTGATTCTACACAGCCGTTATTTTAACGCAATCGGGATTCATCCTATTCGTGATTCTACACAATATGGATTCCATACAACTGCAGTTTACTACATTCGTGATTCTACACAGCCGTTATTTTAACGCAATCGGGATTCATCCTATTCGTGATTGCCATACAATATGGATTCCACACAATCGAAGTTTACTACATTCGTGATTCTACACAGACCTTATTTTAACGCAATCGGGATTCATCTTATTCGTGATTGCCATACAATATAGATTCCACACAACCGCAGTTTACTACATTCGTGATTGAATAAATTTATGCTATCTCTGTATACGAGTCTATAATTCTTAAGAAAATAAATAAAACAAATTTGTTTAATATATTTTTTATAAACCACATAAACACGTAGGTAACATTTGGGTATATTAATTATGTTATGTTATGTTATGTTAGGTTAGGGACGAATTTTACACAACTCGACACATACGAGAATATATTAATAATAACTTAAAAATGTTCTTAGTAGATAAAAGTGTACTACACTTTTCGTTATTTCCAGACCTAGGAATATACGGGGCAAAATTAAATGACAGCTAGGGATTGCCTATATCGATAAACTCAATTATCGATGCTTTTCCCAAATACTAGTGATCGCTCCAAGTTTTGTTTGTAAAAATAAAATTGTATGGAAAGTATGCAAATGAAACAAAATAGCAACATAATTCGGGTTATTCTTTATTTTAAAAGGATTTTTTAACCTTCACCATCATACTTTTTACTTTTCCCCTTATTGTGTATTTCAGAATGACTGTCCCATTTACTATTTTTAAAATAAACGATTAGAAGTTGTAAGGAGTAAATAAAATATGATGATCAAGGGGCGGAATTTTCATAGCAAAAATCAAACGTCAAGAGGGATTGAACATTGTGTTTTATCGACTATCGATGATTAATTGTCACTTAGCACATGTTTGCCCTGTCTGTGTGTATGACGGTTAACAAAATAATCAAGTAAAAAAACAATAACTAGTTTTATTTTGTTACAATTTAAATATAAAACCAAAACGGAAATTTTAAGCAGTATAACTGACAGTAAACGATCCTTCATTCATATAACAGAATCGAATTTCTCTAAATGGTCATCATTTAAACTGGTCCTGTTTTCAATGTAGATCCATTTACGATGAGAGAGATGAGAGGAGAGAGATGAGATAATCGATAACTGGAATAGTCGATAAAAAATAATTGGCAATCCCTCTTGACGTTTGATTTTTGCTATGAAAATTCCGCCCCTTGATGATGATGATGAGTGAAGGTTAAAAAATCCTTTAAAAAAAAAAGTACTTAAGTAGCTATTTTGTTTCGTTTGCATACTTTCAATAAAATTATATTATTACAAACAAAACTTTGAGCGATCACTAGTATTTGGGAAAAGCATCGATAATTGAGTTTATCGATATAGGCAATCCCTAGCTGTCATTTAATTTTGCCCCGTATATTCCTAGGTCTGGAAATAACGAAAAGTGTAGTACACTTTTATCTACTTAGAACATTTTTAAGTTATTATTAATATATTCTCGTATGTGTCGAGTTGTGTAAAATTCGTCCCTAACCTAACATAACATAACATAACATAATTAATATACCCAAATGTTACCTACGTGTTTATGTGGTTTATAAAAAATATATTAAACAAATTTGTTTTATTTATTTTCTTACGAATTATAGACTCGTATACAGAGATAGCATAAATTTATTCAATCACGAATGTAGTAAACTGCGGTTGTGTGGAATCTATATTGTATGGCAATCACGAATAAGATGAATCCCGATTGCGTTAAAATAAGGTCTGTGTAGAATCACGAATGTAGTAAACTTCGGTTGTGTGGAATCCATATTGTATGGCAATCACGAATAGGATGAATCCCGATTGCGTTAAAATAACGGCTGTGTAGAATCACGAATGTAGTAAACTGCAGTTGTATGGAATCCATATTGTGAAGAATCACGAATAGGATGAATCCCGATTGCGTTAAAATAACGGCTGTGTAGAATCACAAATGTAGTAAACCGCGGTTGTGTGGAATCCATCTTGTATGGCAATCACGAATAGGAAGAATCGCGTTTGTGTAAACGATCGCATAATTCGGCGTTCTCTGGCTGCCATTTTGTAATCAGTCTGCTCCATGTCGCATCAAACTAAATGGCGTGGCGTGAACGTGGTTAAAATATTACGCCCATCCAGTTGTATATACTCTCCATCTGTCGCCGAGACAAACGGCGCTACCGTACCACAAAGCACTTTATTCGTAAGTTTGGGGGGCTCCTATTCCTGGGCAATTTGCCCTTCGGGCATTTGAAGTTATCTAACGAACCTAACCTACCTAGTAACGCAAACAAATCGTCATTTTGCAACTCGGACTTTTTGAGATGTAGTCGCAAAGCGATCTGGTCGTATTGCGATCTAGGCACAAAGCGAGACCTAGTCGCTTCTATACCTATGGTCAGGCTAAATTTGAGCGTGAATGTCAAATGTAATGACTGATGACATGTCATGACAACCCATCCCACGGACAGTATTACAGCGCGCTCGTAAATGGACGAACTGTCATCCAATTGCAAGTTTGTCGACCGAGAAATAAACGCCGTCGGCGTGACGTCGTGAGTGGGCTAAAATTGGGCTACTCCATAAACCCATTTGGACTGAGCGTGAATGTCCGGCTTAAACGGTACCTAATTGTCAGATTGAAGTGATGCTCTTGTTAGAAAAAGGCAATTGTTGCTTTCGGATAATATATTTGAAACGGTTCTCTGCCTTTTGGCAGAAATATGTTTGGCCGAATGTATCATTTACCAACCGTTTAATTTGCCAACCCCTTTTTTTCTATACCTGTAAATATTTCAGGATTTTTATAAAAACTAACGTAACCTAACCTATAGGGTTCTACACGATGGTACTGAAATTAATACTGAAATATTTACAGATACAGAAAAAAAGCAGGTTGGCATATGAAAGGGTTGGGAAACGATACATTCGGCCAAAAAGCAGGATACCATTTGAAACCAAAATTGCAGTCACGCACTATAATGCGGCAAACGCATTTCTATAGCATTGAGAAGGCAACCGAGCCAGAGCCAGAACTCTGAAGCCCATACACATCTGTAATCTTACGATTACAATCTCAAGACTGCATATTCGTTGCTAGTCTTACTACCACATCGGACCGCAAAAATGCGACACTGCTGTTTGGCGGCAGGTTGGATAAGATAAAGGTTTTTAAGCGTTCCTAGTTTCCTTTTTGGTAGGGAACCCTAATGAAATCATCATTATTATCATTCATTTGTAAATGAGCCGTTTACACAGAAAGACAAACAAAAACACAAGACAAGACATCTAAAAGTTAAGCTGTATACTCCTATACCTAACCGCTGACGCTACTGGCTTGGGAGTTGGAAGTAATGTTGCCAATGTCCCGATTTAGAGGGTGCGATTTACCGGGACGCCAATTGTCCCGATTCTAAATTAAGCAAGAAAGAAAAATTTATTCACTACACTACACACACAAGACAAACGGAAAAAAGTAAAAACAGAAAACAGCAATAAACAGAGTGAGTGTGTCTTCGCGACAGTGAATCGGACAGTCTTAGCATAATTCTGAGGTTATAAACACCTGCAGTGCTGAGGCCCTACTTTGAAAATCGAAGTTCGAACTTACGTTAGCTCCATCTCTGTCACTCGTCATTCGAGATTAAATCGAGAGAAAGGGATGGAACTAACGTAACTTCGAACTTCGATTTTCAAAGTAGGGCCTCTGATTTTCAGCCAGCTCCGAGTGTGGCAGACATTAGCCATTCAGACAATAACAAAAATTCATAAATAAGATAACAACTGGAGGTCAAAAACGCCACATTTGACATTGTAAGGTTGTAAGTCGGGCGATTTGTACCGTCCCGATTCGAAAAGCCAAAGGCCCTACTTTGAAAATCGAAGTTAGCTTCATGCCTGTCACTCGTCATTCGAAACTAAATCGAGAGTAAGGGATGGAGCTAACGTAACCGAACTTCGAAATTCAAAGTAGGGCCTCAGATCCTGATTTTTTTATCAGCACAGTCCCGATTTTTGTAGAACTTGACCTGGCAACACTAGTTAGGAGCTACCTAGTAGGTACAGTCAGAAAGTTAGCCAGTCTGCACCCAGCTAGAAGAGTTTAACTCTTCACACGAGTTTTTTTGTTCTGCACGAGTTAATGCTGCCATCTGTACTGGGGACGGTTAAAATTCTCAAAGAGAAGTTTCTGGAAGTTAAAAATTGTGTAGGAAACTGAAACTGCACCGAACGGTATTTTCAGTGAGAATTTTAACAAAGTTAAAAAAAAAACATGCACAGTTTAGCGGGGATTGCAGCAAGACTGGTTTAAAATTTGACCTATAAAAGAAATTTCGTTGGGTTGAACATTCTTGATATTTAAACGACCTACTTTTTCTTACAAAAATAAAACTAGGCAGGTAGACATCACGAGAAATAGCTACAGGAATTAATGTATTTTAATTTTCTTAATTCCTGGGAAAAATATATATTTAGAAATCATAAAAATTGCTTTTGAAGTTTCGTCCAATCCTTTCAAGAAATTGATTTAAGATTCAAAACCGTGTAATACCATGTACGCTTTATTTACTCAGTAAGTTTTATTTACACACTCGTGCGAAAAAATATTAGGCCAAAAATTTGTTGCCGAAGAAGTAAGTAGTTACCTAATGTTTTTCTTGATAAAAATATAACGTTAGATGTCAATAATATTGTTAGAAATCTTGTAATGGGTCGGAGACATCGGCTAATAAGAGCAGGCAGCACCGATTTTGCGAAATGTGTTATTTTAATTTATATACAGAGGTCGGAATTTTCGTAGCACTTTCGAGCTGTCATAGGGACTTCCCGTTTATCGACTTCTGATATACATATTTCGTCGATACATTATAGAACACAACATAAATTAAAAGTAGAGGTAAACATCAGGCAGTCTTATCGCTAAAGAGCGATCTCTTTCAGATAGGTAACTTTTGAGTAGTTGAAAATGTGAAATTGAGATTTTTAATGAAAACAGTCGATAGCAATTCGTGTTGCAATTTCTTTCGAATAATGTTTCGAAGGCATACGAAATACACAAATTATTTATAAGAATCAATAAAATATATATTTTTTTTGTTTCTTATTTCGTATTTAAAATTTTCAAAAAGTTGGTATCCAAAGGTTATCTCGAAGAGATCGCTCATACGCGATAAGAATGCCTGTTGTTTACTTCTCCTCGTAATCGTATTTTAAATATTGTATTCTGTATTTATCGATATACATATGTATATCGGAAGTCGATAGACGAGAAGTCCCTATGACAGCTCTAAATTGCTACGAGAATTCCGGCGTCTGTTTATATAATATTAGTAAGTTAAAATCGTGTTAGTTCAAAACAATGTCCTAAGTAAAAATTAAACTTGTATCTCGGCTTTTTCCTGCACAACGAATGCTTATTATCTTCAAGCTCCATTTAAATGGTGATTCCGCGAAGCATCCAGGTCTATTTCCAACCGGACTAAACAATAACGTAACTCAACGTATATTGACAGCCGTCCGGTTTATGCAAGACGGAACGGAATCCGGAAAGCACTCTGTTTGAGAGCCTGAAGGATTGACATTTATGTTTGCAGCTGGAATATAGCAATGCCGATTAGTCAGTACCGTTATTGGTACATTTGAGGTTTGCGGGTTTTGGCTGTAGTCGTATAAATATAGTCAAGAGCAATGAAAACGGGTCACTTTGTATTGAATTACCATAGAAAGTGACCCGTTTTCATTGCTCTTGAGTGTATAATAGTAGGTCAACTTCAGAGGTATATCGTGCCGGTTCGTGCGGCTTGCATGTGTGCGTGCCACAAACGCGCCACCACGAGCAGACTCAACAGGACGGTCCGAGCCGGTTTCAGTCGGGGTTGCGCCGTCACCGCGTGTGGTGCGTATCAAGCATCGAGAGACCCCCGTTCACACAAAAATGTCTTCACGTAAATAACCACTAATATTATAAATGCGAAAGTTTGTGTGTGTCACTCCTTTACACTGCAATGGCTGGACGGAATTGGATGAAATTTGGAATGGAGATAGCTTATAGGAACCCTGGATTAACACATGGGCTACTTTTCATCCCGGAAATTTTAAAACTTCCTGAGGGAATAACGTTAATCGAATTCTACGCGGATGAAGTCGCGGGCAGAAGCTAGTGTCATATATCACAGAAAGAAATACGAGAAGACTTGCTTGATTTGTGGTGTTAGTTAATAACGATCTTATTTCAACACGTCAAAAGACGATGATGCTTTGGCAGTGAAACATTATCTGCTGTAGGTATACAGGGTATACTATGTATTGCTTTTAACTCGATCGCCATTACTATTAGGTAAATAACAGCTATCGTAACGTTGACGATGATGTAGAATTGTAGAATAAAAGCCTAGTTTCAATTCAAGTCTAAAAGTGACTTATTTTTTCAATAGGCGGCTATACATTTATTTATTTTGTCGATGTTGGTAACCAGAAACGTAGTTCGATTTTACTTTAATAAAGACATTTTTATACCAACAGAAAAATAACACAAATACAAAGTACAAACGGAGATCGTTTCCTGTTTCCGTTTCGGAATTATTCCGATAAATATTGCGGATTTGTACGGGCCTTTATATTTAAACAGTTATTTATTGCGGATTTAGAATTATTTGAGGTGTTTATTCAATTCGAGACGGAAAAACGTTTATTCATTTTGTTGATTAATTAGTTAGCAGTAAAATTGTATTATTTTATCACAAAACTCGCAAGTAAATGTTATAAATATGCTCTAACGGGACAACTTAAACTCATCACTCGATAATTTATTAATGACTTTTAATAAATCCATACACCGTGTCAATTTAGAACCAAAATCACCGGCAGTGGCACTGAAAATATAGCCAATTAAATTCCCAAGAACTTTTTTTTTATATACTTTCTGAGAAAAAAAATGTAAATATTCTGCTAATGGCTTTAGAGCTTAAACGCCACATGGTACTTTCTTAATCACCTATTTGCTAAGTCCATTAGTCCAAAGCAAGCGTAGCAATCACTGTTTTCTAATAAATAAGTAAATAATAATCAAAAAAATATAGTAGGTTTGTTGGAGAAAAACCTAAGCATGTTTTTTTTCAGACACCTTTTAAAAAAGTTCCTACTGTCAATTAAGCCAAGCTTTAAAGCTTTGAATATCCATTTCTATAGTAAAACTATTTCCGCGTTATCTGTGAAGTGATCTTCTTAATCTATATATAATGGGTTTACATGTCCCGCTGGTAATTATGTTCGGGTGAAGTTTTCGACCATATTTTATGGTACAGTGGTCAGGGTGTGGTCCATGGTGAAGGCTAGAGCGGTGGTATATTCGGAGGGTTTGATTTAAAGTGACCCGAGGGCTTATTGTCTAACGCACTCGCAATCACGATCGTTTTCATTTTGAAAATCGAAGGCTTGTCTGCATACAAAATGAAAACAATTACTCCACTTTGAAGCCGGTTGCGATTGCGAGTGCGTTAGACAATAGCCCCTCTGAGTTCAATTGAGCACACATGTGATTGAGATTGTTCCTAGTTTGTAAGTTCGTTTGATATTGCTTCTTTTCCACTTATGACAATTGTATGTGTGTGATTGAAGCATCAAATAAACGTTATATCTATATACCTACGTTCGACGAAATGATATGGTCGAACGTAGATATCTAATATGAATCTGCTAGATATTGTCAATATCTAGCAGATTAATATTAGAAATTCAATATTTCGCTATCACATAAGAAAGAGAAAAGGATAATAAAACCATACAGTTGTGAGGATACTTTTCGTCGCATAACTTTTTTTTGCTACAACGGTTAACTTGGGTTCAAATTTTTAATCCTCACCTCACCCAAAACCGAATTAGGGTGACGGAACCAGTAATGGACAAGTAAAGGTCCAATGATGGACACTTGATTCTTATTTCACGGAAGATAAGGGTTATTCATTTGTTTTCCAACTATCAATTTAGGACCGTATGAAATTCGTCAGCTAAAAGTGTCCATCATTGGTGCCGTCACCCTAATTAGGTTAATTAAGTTACGAGTTTTCTCTGACAAAGCATTTAGGTATATTGTCTAGTACCCATAGCAACACCTTAGAGCCCAAATGCGTAAACCTAAGTAAATGTCCCCTGATAATTATTTATTTTTAATCGCTTCGCTTGTCCCTTGCACCACAAAACTAGCATTACGTGTAGGCGGGCCTTAACGTCTCATAGCGGCGGGGCGTGGAATTTTATACTGTTTTTGATTAGAATTTTTTCAAATCATTTTTCTCTCTAAAACCTATTTTGATTGTTAATTTTATGTATGGGCTTATATGGAACGCTTTGATTGTTACGATAGGCAACGGAGGCAATTTTAATAGATATTATAGATATTATCTATAGGTTAGTAAAACTGATGTCGACACTTGGCAGAATTTCGAAACATGCTGTGTGGTGCACGATTTCTAGGTTAAATAACTTTCGGTCCCCGTGTGGTTGCCGGATTAGAATAGTGCCACTCCATGTCTTCCCGTGGATGTCGTAGGCGACTAAGGGAATAAAGGCTTGTAGTACTGTTGGGCGATGGGCTTGCTACCCGTTAAACATCTTAGCCTAATTGTGCAAAATGTGGTTACAGAATTATGAACAAGTAGGAGTTGTTGGTAATTCTTTAGCTCTGCCTAACCAACTCTGGGAATGAAAGCGTGAGTTTATGTATGTATGTATGTATAACTTTCGATTTAAGAAACAAACATAATTTTGACGATACGTCTAGTTGGTAGTGACCCTGCCTACGAAGCTAGAGGTCCTGGGTTCGAATCCCAGTAAGGGCAGATATTTATGATTAGCGTGAGTATTATGGAATACAAAATAATTGAGGATAGGGGAAGGCATGAGGCGCGGGGTGAGGTAAGATAAATCTCATATAGTCACTATTGCCCTTTCCCAGCGTAAATCTTAGCCTATTTGTGGAAAATGTGGTTACTGAATTATCAACAAGTTTTTAAAATTGTAGGTTATTCTGTAGCTCTGCCTACCCCACTCTGGGATTTCAGGCGTGAAGGTATGTATGTGTACTGTGTATGTATGTATGTATGCCCTCTCCCCGCACCTCAAGCATTCCCCGGCTCCCAATTACCTAAGTTGAACGCCTATAGCTTCCGAGTTTTGGATGGTTATTTTGATTTGATATATATATATATATTTAAGTAGGTATTTCTCTATACAAGTATGATTATCATATCATATATAACAATTTGTATTAGCCTTCTAACAACTCACTCTAATACTATATCCTACTCTTTCACATTGTTTCTAATCACGCTTACTGTTTTGCCCTTAAAATATTGGTATGGATAATTATAGTATGTATTAAAAGGTCTCACTAACTCCCTCGCTTGGCTCGTCTTCACACCCGACTTCGTTCCGCTGAGGGTTGCGGTTTCCGGGCATAGTTTAAACCGGAAGTAACTTGTAAGGCGTTAATTTTTGTGGTTCGTTGTAACTATGATACCTACTTATTTAATAGCTTAAGCTTTAGCAAGCTTAGGCGAGTTTGTCTTTGGTCTATGACTTGGGAATACCAAAAAAAAAAACTCGTGCGTTTGAAATGACTTCCGATGAAATTAAAATACCTGCGTTACGTTTGAAGAAAAGTGTTTCGATAAAATATAGGTACAGGTCGATTCACAACAGTTGGCACGAATGGATTGAATGAGTGGACGAAAGTATACAAGGTGTGTAAAATAATAACAGGTTTTCGGTTTGAAATTCGAACGTCGGTTCGAAGGACGGCACTCAGACAGTGATAGGTGACATTACTTTCGCTCAATCCATTCGTGCCAACTCTTGTGAATCGACCTGTACCCGCCTGTAACATTTATCCTATAAAGAAATTACGTCAAAACGACATTATACAGCATGTAGCCACTAATGTCAATATCTAAATACAAAAGAACAAAGAGCTTCTGTCTACACTAATGGCATCATCAGGCTTGCGTTCACATTATTAGTTATATCTGAATCAAAGGCACACATTAGTAGGGACGGTGGTATGCAACAAGCTGTGAAGAAGCCAAGAAATAGGATAGAATTACGAAAACAGAAGGATAAGATTGTCAAATGAAGTTACAAAGCATGTAAGTAAACATTTACTTAACCTGTTATTCATAATCATACTATAAACCTATTTTAGCTCAATGTTAATTATCTGATGTGTTATTAAGAGTAATATTAGTTGTTAAAAAAATATTAATAAAAGAAAAACAAGGACATAAGGATAAGATTGCCTGCCAAATGAAGTTATAAAGCATGTTAACATATAATTTAATAGAGTTTATTAGATTATAAATTCGATAAATGAATAATTGAAATACAATATTAAATTAAACTTTATGTCTAAATTAAGTTTACCTAACAATTTAAGTTTACCTATTTATTAATAGGTAGTTGGTACTAAAAGTTATTAGATTATGACTGATCGATAGGTACATTTTATGTAATGTAACTCCTTTTGTAGTCACTTTCTTGAAATAAAGTAATTGAATTTGAAATATAACATTCTGGTTTTGGTAGCGTAAAAAGACAATTCTGGGCCACCGTTTAAATTTTTCTGCTTTATTATCATAAATCATAAAAAAAACACTCGCGCAAATAGTATTGAAGCAAATTCGCACAAAACTAACTCCGGTGGTTCTTTAAGCACGCGAAATAAATAAAATTGTTCAATAATAAGCACAATTTTATTATTCTGCGTCTGAGACACAAGAATATGACTTAAATTTAATAAAATTTATTCATACACGTAATTTCTAGAAAAAATACACTTTCTATAAAACTCCCACTATATCGTATTTTATTATTTAAATGTCTCACATCTAGCATGGAATTCCACGGAATCATTATTTTTATTAACAATACAATGATTCGATATTACGCAATACTAAAGCAACAACAGATATTTCAGTGGCGGAAGGACCTTGTGTGTTCGTTTGCCTTCCCTTGACATAAAAAAAACTGTACAACCAATGGAAACCAATTCAATTAACGTTGATTGCATCATGTTACATAAACCCATCCTAATAATAGTTTTGCATTTTTCACGGTAGCAGAGTAATTTGGGGCCACTCACACATGCGCAGAACACCATTATTCGACACCTGTGTTTTTGTTTCTCACAATTTGCCTCCGTTTGATGAGACAGAGCATTAGATCAAGTCGATTAGTTTAATTCAAGAGCGTGTCAAATCTGTCTTGAATATAGCCTTGACCAGTAGTTTTTGTTATGACTTGACTTTGACTCTATTTCAGTTATCTATATCGTTTTTATATTGTAAACCACCCCATAAACTGAAATTATTATCTTCTGGCCCTGTGTTTTATTAAAGTATAGTGTATCCAAAAATTAGTCGTCCATTTTAAAAATTCTGCATATTTTCCGATATGATGAAATGTCAGCAGTTTAAAAGCGATACAGCTTTCCAACCTATATTGAGCTTGTCCTATCTACTTAGATCCTTGAACGTCTAGAAAATTCTCTAAATCCAAGATCAGAATATATTGGCTGCTAAACCAACTTACTTGATCTCCGGTTTTGAACTATTTGTAGGAAGTTAAGGGTCAGATTTGAGTGGAGAGAACTACAGTGCCCATGGAAGTTCCTAAAAGTTTTAAAAACATGGACAGCAGCGAAGTTTTTAAATTTTCTCTCTGTTTGGAGTTTAGTGTAAAGAGTTGGAAAATTAAGAATCAATGCTTTAGTAAATACAAACATAGAATTAAAAAGCATTGGGTAAGTTTGTATGAAAAAAATTGTCTTTTTTTTCAGCGGCCACGGATGATTTTTACATAGTTATTTAGAGGACCTCTAAATACACATAGATATATATATATATATGTATATAATTTATGGCGGTACATAATATCGGAGAGAAGATATTAAAGATTTAAGTACTTATTCAGTTTTTGGTACTAAAAGTATGCCCAGGTATGAATATTTAAATATCTCGGCTCCGATGCACTTAAGAGTATTACATTACTAAACAAAATATGTTTATTTTGAATAATTCTATCACAAATTACCACTTTTACGAATGGCCGCTCACCTTGAAAGACTTTTACCCAAACCCCTTTTTAAATCTCACCGATGGTATAATCTGTAAATGATTTCAGATACATCAAATTTCATCAAATTTGACTCCCTATAACGGACAAATAAAAATTAATCACAAAAGCAAATAATAACGAGACACCCCACAAAATAGCCGTAATTATTCGCAGTGGATTCGTCAGGGATGATGTAGGATTAAATAATAAATGCTTTGTGCCACCCCTAAATCGGTCCTTTAGGGTTGCCACGTGTCCAGTCGTTAAGGGTTTAACGGTTACGCCACGAATAGAGTTTGTCAAGGCAGTCGGGTCTCATGAAAAAGGCGGCAAAGGAGATTGGGCAAATTGGCCTATAGGCGGCCACTGATGAAATTAGTGTCATATGAAAGCTCTGATACTAAGGAATACTTTTTGTAAAGAACTTTTATTAGTATCTCTTTTAAAAATGAATTACTTAAACTTAAGTCTGAATTCGATCAAGACATTTAGATCTAGAACTAATTATTCATACCTTGTGATTAAAAGATAAAAAAGATAAAAAGATAAAAGATGTTTATTCAGTAAGTAGGCCGCACGGGCACTTTTACACGTCAATAATCTACCAGCGCTTCGCAAGAGACCACTGCTGAGAAGAAACGCCGCAAGAAACTCAACAGTCAGTCGTTTTTTAAACATTTCTTATGATATGATATTATACAACGAAAAATAAAACTTAACCTAGTATTATATAAAACAATGAATGTAACAAAAATATGTCTATATATATCATGCGTAGTTGAGCAGGAAAATGTGTCAAAACTCAAAATTTCTACAAGAACTCATAAATAGTAAATATAAGAAATAAATAAAAATTAAAAATTATACTTACCTATGACGGTGCAAAACAACACATAATTAGTTTCGATACATTCCCCTACAGAAACCGTGTCCCCTAGACAATACACAATGTTTATATATTGGTATGATTAGGTTATTATTAAGATATTTAGGTGTTTAATTTAGGCCAAGCATTTTTATCTGTTAGATAGTCTTCGACCCTATAGTAAGCTTTAGACATCAACGACTTTTTCAAGTAATTTTTAAGTACTGGAAATGGTAACTTTAAAACTTCGTCAGGTAATTTATTATAGAAATGAATGCATTGACCTACAAATGATTTATATACCTTACGGACACGAAATTTTTTAATAGCAATTTTATTCTTATTTCTTGTATTCAAATTATGTATGTCACAATTCTTAATAAAAGAGTCTTGATTTTTAATGACATAAATAATATTCTCATAAATAAATTGTGATGCTACTGTCAAAATATTAATTTCTTTAAATAATAATCTTAAGGAATCACGGGAGTTTAGGTTATATATAGAACGAATGGCTCTTTTTTGTAACACGAAAATAGTTTGTATGTCAGCAGCTTTTCCCCAAACAAGAATACCGTACGACATAACACTATGAAAATAACTATAATAAACTAAGCGAGCTGTCTCAACATTGGTAAGTTGTCTAATTTTCCTAACAGCATAAGCTGCCGAACTTAATTTACCTGCTAGTACTGCTAAATGGGGACTCCATTGCAAGTTTTTGTCTATAGTTATTCCTAAGAAAAGTGCCTTATCCACCATTTCCAAACACTCATCATTTAGAAAAATACTAGATTCTACCGGTCTAACATTAGGCAAAGCGAACCTAACACATTTAGTTTTCTTAGCATTAAGTAGCAAATTGTTACTAGTAAACCAATTAAGTACTTTACCTAGCGTCGCGTTTAACCTACTATAATCAACGGATTTTCGGTCTACCTTGAAGATCAATGATGTATCATCAGCAAATAGCACAATATCGCAAAGGTTAACTACCGCGGGTGGTAAGTCATTTATATAAACGAGAAATAAGAAAGGACCTAATATAGAGCCCTGTGGCACACCCAGTTTAACAGCCGCTCCAATGGACTTTGTTTGGTTTACAACAACCGTTTGTGTTCTATCACTAAGATATGAAGACATAAGATTTAGAGAATTATTTGACAGACCATAATGTTCTAATTTTAATATAAGAGTCGCGTGATCTACACAATCAAAAGCTTTGGAAAGGTCACAAAAAATTCCTATTGCATCACAAGATGTCTCCCAAATTGACGACCAAAGAAACGGTCGAGAGGGTAACGTCCATTATTATTGCATATTTATTGCCTAATAGTAAATAAACAACATATATGTTGCTAGATACTTCACTCTGAGATGTTAGATCATCTATATAATTAATAATGTTGAGATTTCCCTTCTTTCCTAAACATTTGATATATTGATGATCTAACATCTAATTGGGAAGACTACGCAAAGTATTCTAAAAGAAAAACGTCTTTTATTCTGGTTACAATTAAGTCACGGTAATGAATTTTCACCAAATAAGAGTAGGACCGTACTACATCGTCAGATATTAAAATTATCCTTGGCCACTCATAGACCAAGTTCCATACAAAGCCCATTCTCCTTTTAAAAAGTCTTACTAGTGTCAGCACTGATAAACTTATGTTAGATAGATAGATCTTTGTTTTGAGGCTAAAGTTATGTTTATAGTGCCCGGTCGATAAACAGTCAGTCAGTCAGTCCTGACTATTGCCGACACATTGCACAACCATAAAGTGTCCCATTTATGTGTTTGGGAAGGTGGTAACCCGATCAACGATGCCACCGTAAGCAAAGACCTTTGAGCGACCATGCGCTCATGCTCGCTCAATGCACTCAATGCACTAGCACAAACACCGCAAGTTGACAAAAGGTTTGTAGGGTATTAGTTACCGCTTGTGGCCACTGTACCCTTTTTGGCCACTTTAGGTTGAAATGAGTATCAAAAATACTGTAAAATTAAAAATAATATTCATAAACAGTTGAGACTGAATATTAATATAAAGATAAATTATAACAATATTTTTGTCATAATGCTTTAAATATTAGTTAATATTTAGAGTGGCCAAAAACGGTGTAAAGATGGCCAAATTGGTACTTCTATCATAATACAATGAACAATCGACGAAAGCATTTCAAAGATTGATTGTTAAAAGCAATACAATAGTAAAAAGGCAACCTCTGTGTGGATTTGTATAAATTTGGCTACGTTTTACGGCCGCGCCGCGTTCAGGTTACATTTACGAGACAGGTTTAAGTTGGAACCTCGACACAGGTTACCACACAAACGCTAGTATTAAAAATGCCACCAAGAACATAAATCAAAAAAAAGAAGATAAATCCGGCTACAAATACCCTTTGAAGAGTTCCCTCGATTTCTCCAGGATCTCATCATCATATCCAGATCTGATAATAATGGGACCTCGGAAGTATACCCTTTCATTCAAACATAAAAAAATATTCAAATAGTTCCTGCGGTAAGTACATAAAAAAACCGACGAACTGAGAACCTCCTTTTTTTGAAGTCAGTTAAAAATAGGGTAACTTCTCATATGCCAATAAAGGTGCCTATGGTGCATTTCGTCTCACAGTGCTCACGAACGCACAGGGTGGTGGAAATCGTCTCATAAACAAAAGGTCGGTCAAAAAAAAGCAATCACAAAGATGTGTAACTCTCCGCGTTTACTTAGTGAAGGATCCATTAAGTAGTTTGTGAATACTGGTGTTAATCTGTTAGATGCTTAAGAAAACTGAAAAGTTGAAGCTCAATAGGCTTTTGGTGGCATTAAATTGGTTTGCCTGGCAACTAGTGCCATACAAGGCAAGGTGCTATGTATGGGTCATACATAGCACCTTTTTAGATATCACTATCATTGCGGCTGTCACTGTCAAGGACACAAGTCTAGTACCCAAAACATTGCCGTAATTCAAAGCCCAGCGCCTCTATTCTAGACGGTAAAATCCAAATCGTATTTCACCTGTTATGGTATTGCTTCTAACTCGGCCGCCATTACTGTCAAGTAAATAAGAGCTACCAAAACGTAGACAATACGATATCAGTACCCCAGTCTGTCCCTCGCAGACCTCCTAGTATTCTTATAGAGTGCGAGGGACAGAGCATTCGACTCGCTAGCGAGTACGGTAATTGTAACTCATGGTAAGGCTGCGGCTCCACTGAGGCGGAGACGAGCGGAGCTAAGTGGAGTGATTACAATGTAGTAATGCTCCGCTTGACTGTTTCCACTGAAGCGGAGCGGGGACGAGATGTGGATTTCAGCTAATATGATTGGTGGATTCCTACACGTCTCCACTCCGCTCCGCTCATCTCAGCTTGACTGTTTCCATTGAAGAGGAGTGGAGACGAGATGTGGATTTCAACTAATATGATTGGTCAATCCCTACACGTCTCCTCTCCGCTCCGCTCGTCTGCGCCTCAGTGGAGCCGCACCCTAAGGATAGAGGTCAAAGACGATATGCTTTTTACCGTGTTGAATAGAGGCCCAGGTTGACTTGTAAGGCAGTCGGCGCTGAGGCAGTAAAAGCGGAAATCGCCGCGGTTTATCGCGTAACGCTCTTTTTATCGCCGCGTTCAGCGTTATTTGCGCTAAGACACTTTCAGTGATTGCGTCCGTGCGTTCGTATTGCGGTTTAGGTAAATTTTGATGTCAGGGACCAAATGGGCATTTAAAATTCAACCTTTCTTTTTATGCCGTTTTCAGTGAGAAAAAATGCTGCTCGAGAACTGAAAATGAACGAATACACATCTGTCTGTTGGTTAGCGATAGTCTCATGTCGAACAGTTGATTTTTTAGGATCATTTTTGCAATTTTTTAATTTTTGAAGAATACATCAAACAAGGTCAAAGACAAAATTGCAACAGAGTCTCTTAAAAGATACCTTAATGACTATCCAGCTAACATTTAAAATAATATAGACGAGGTATAATTTTACATCATGTATATAATATTATACACTTGGTGTTTATCCTCTATAACTTTTAATACAAAAACAAATCATACTGTAGCTAAAATCTACATAACTTCCCGTAAAACTTATAAACGCGTCGCGTAACATTTACGGAACAGAGCGCAGAGCGCGTATATCGCCTGAGAATATATGTGGCACAACAAAGCAGCGATTAGCGCCAACATACGAGTATATACAGGGTGGACTAAACAAATATTAAATTAAACTCACTCAATCAAAAAGGGGATATAGGTAAAATTGTTTTTTAATAAATAAAATATCAGTCGATTTACCTATAAGGTTTATTTTAAAAAGCTTGGAATAAAGTTTTATTAAAAATAAATGGCATATTTATCAATGATTTTTTTGTTACATAAAACCAGCATACTACTTGCTGTTTTCTGTACTCGAATATAATAAATAAAATTTGAAAAATCCATGAAAACAATATTAATTATTTTTCATAATTTAAATTTAGTCTCGAAATTTAATATAATTATAAGATCATAACTTATAAATGTTAAAATAACGTATTAGGTCCTAATGGCGTTCGTTCTTCCCACCCTGTATAAATGGGTCTTGCCAACGAGAAATAAATTCTACCTACAGCAGCGATACAGGGAACTTTAGACTGTAAGACACTAACATTAGAGTTGTGTTTTGTATAAGTTAGCTGGCTAGCTTGGTCAGCTTTGTCAAGAGTGACAAGTTAATGTAGATTATTATTATATGTTTTTGCTGTCTTCGATCTATTGGTGTTACAATGGGGTTTTTCCGATTAAATTTCAAATTTTAACTTTATAACAATGAAAAACACTTGAAGTGAATTATTACAAATAGGTAGATCTAATATACAAAGCGTCATTTCTTACAACCTTACAGTTACAAGCAACTCCGTTTATTATAAAGTCACCACGTATTATGTAAGTATAGCCGTTTCTTGCGACTCCGTCCTCGTAGAAGTTGTTTAACGCTATTTCCTCGGTCAATTGTTTACTAGTACTGTATTATTACTAATAAACTATTATTTTTTTCGGGAAAATGTACCTTATGGACAGTTATTGACGATTAAGTCTTTCCATGTTATTAGGATTGGTTTGATAGTTTATATATTGAAAGCGTATCACACAAACAAAATATGAGTTACTTTATTACGAAACGCATTTCTAATATTATAGTATGGAAGAACAAATAGTATGGATGGTATGGTTTTGTTATTTTAAAACATGACCGTCCATCGCCTTAGTTTCTTTAACTTAAATACAACTTAACAGTAAACATGTCACTTTACACCAAAAACTCTCGGAAATAACATAAGCAATTACAGAACCACCATTCCCAAGCGACAGCTAAATTAATTGGCAACACTTACAATACTCGAACTTCGAACTTTAATTCAAATTTCAAACCTGACAAATTCACCACTGAAAACAGAGTACCAACATTACGAATGAAATGTAAAGCTTGGTGCATATTTGAGGGCTAAGGATAATCTTTAATAACAGAATGGTTAATTAGAAATTAATATCTCTAATAAACAGTGTCAAAAAACAGGCAAACGACGCTGTCTTAAATACTATAATAAATTCAGACATAAAAAAGCAAATCAAAAGGCATAAGCAAGCTTTTTCGTCGGGCGGGCATAGAGCAAAACCCTATAACTAGCAAATTCAATAAACTACAAAATAACAACTTTTCTAAGTTAAATTACCTTCCTTTGATATTTCCTCGATATTGCAGTATAACTGAGGGTATCTTTTGGTACCAAAGTTTAGAAAATAATAATTGTAGAATTATTTTTGTTTTTATTAGTAGTTTATGTAAATAGGTATTTGATATAATTCTATACCTTTATATTTATGTTTTGTCAAAGAAAAATTAATTCTACAGTAGCGATTTGGTAACTTCATGCCATGAGTACCTACCCTAACCAAAATTAGAGCTGTTCTGTTTGAATAAATTCACAACTGAGAACAGTACCAACATGACGAACAAAATATAAAGCCGGGTGCACACGTGCAAACTTTACGGATAATCTTTGATGAAAGTGGTTAATTAGCGAAGTTCAAACAGAACGTTTGCACAATAGACAATGGATATACGCCCCAGTTATCGCCACAGAGGTAACGTGTAATGAAGATATTGCGTTACTATTTGTTAATTATTGTCATTCGTAGAAATTTTCCTATTTAGTTTTTCCAGGGAGAAAAACGGAGTAGTTGGTTGAACAAATAATGTGTATATTACTAATGTTTATGACTAATTCGAGCGGTCTCTGAACCGATTTTGATGAAATTTGGTACTTAATAATTTGTCCTAGTTTCACAGTATCTCAAGAAATAACGCAGAGAGTATAATTTATATTGGGATAACAGCTGTAAAAGTCCTCTATTCTACTTTTTTAAAACCGTATTGTAATTGTTTCGTTAACGTTATAGTAGTTCAATCGGGATGATTCTTAGCTAGTTTTGTCAAAATTGGTTGGGCCATTTAAAAGATATCAGCTCCAAAGAGGATCGCTAACATCATCTTTATAATAATAGGTACTAGAGGACGCCCGCGACTTCGTACGCGTAGAATTAGTTTCCCGCTACTCCCCCCATTTCTTCCCGTTAGGGGTCGATTTTCGGAAAATCCTTTCTTGGTGCTCACTTACATCATGAAAGGAACCCCTGTACCAAATTTCAAGTTTCTAGGTACAGTAGTTTCGGCTGTGCGTTGATATATAAGTCAGTCAGGTTTGCCTTTTATAATATATATATATATATAAATGCCACCAAGATCATAAATGCAAAAAAAAACATAATAAGATAAACCCGGGTACAAATACCCATTTGAAGAGTTCCCTCGATTTCTCCAGGATCTCATCATCAGATCCAGATCTGATCTGAGATGATGATCTGAGATTAAAAAAACCCCTACAAAAACGCAAAACGCGGTCAGTCAAACTATACTTTCTGAATACAAATGCTGGACTTGTATATAACTGAAAATACCAAAATTGCTATAATAATATTTACGGCTATAATATTTATTTGAGGAGTGCCTTCATCAGATACCGATTTGGTGACAATGGGACCACTTCGGAAGTACAGTCGCGAACTTTAATTTGGTACCCACCTTAGGTCCAAAGTCAACCTGACATTCTACAACAATAAGGTTGAGTTTCCTAAAAGTTACAAATGACGACATCTCTAATGACATTGACGACTTCAAGCATAGTTTTCTTGAAATGGGTCACAAATTAACGTTGGTGATAGTACATATACCTTAGCAAAGGAAAAAATAATTTAAAAAATTGGCCGAACATAGATCCTCGTCCATTTTTGAACTGGGTAAAAAAATTGATACCAGAGCGCGGAACATTTCGTCTACATAAAACTTATTATTCTCAGTATGTCACATTACCATAGCTTTATACCCGTTAGACCTAATCGGAAATCTAGATCAAATCTTACTTAACGCGTCGAAACTACATAAAAGCAAACGCACTTATTACGACGTCGTAAAGACTATAATCCCGACGCCCACACAACGCGTGACTAGCATGCACACCGATTCCATTTGACACGTGCTTGGCCTGCCTGACCGGTCGAGATATTTCAAGATATTCAGAAGAAAATGATGTTTGGATTAAAAATACGGACGTGACTATATTTGAGATGGATTTGTGGGTTAGAACGAGATGGATATGGAGTGACTGGAAGATTGGGAAAGATGTACTTGAAATATTGAAAATATTATGGTTTGTCAGAGACTGAATATTATGTTTTATAAAAATAAAACACTCTGTTTATACATATTTGTAGCGCTTATATGATGTTTTATTATTACTTATTAATTTTAATGACAGTACTATAGTAGTATATAAAAGTATTGGTATTTCACGGCCTTTCTTTAATTTATAATATTATGCTATTAAGAAAAATAAACCCCATAAAGTCTGTTCCTATTCGTTCCGTCACTCTTGTATAAGTACAAATTAATTTACCATTATAACTCCATATTCGCGTACTTTTGAAGGTTGGGCACAGTCATATTATTTATTTATACAATTAATCAAGTGTCTTCATGTTTATTTTGAGGTAGTAATCTCTATTTAACATTGTGTTTTTGATGAAAAGTGCCTTTGGTAAAAGACAATGACACTCACTGGTTCTTGACACATACAATCAATTTTTTCGATATATATTTGTCATGAAAATGTAGAAGAAGTTTTAATAGATTTGATTGATAAGCTAGGTTTTCGTCTCTGTCGCACCCAGCATTATAATACGATGATGATGATGAATATATATTCAACCTTTTTAATAAACGTATTTGAGTTAACATTATTCTCATCGCTATTTCATCCTCTATCTAAAGACAATTACAGTCAGGTATACTTGTTATTGTCATTGGCAGTCTGAATAGGAACAGACTTTAGATGATCCTTTAATCTGTACCGTAACAGGATGTTATTTTTGGTCATATGGAACCTCAGTGTAACTCATGCAAATTATACCTACGCATTTTGTTTTTGCCGAGATGTAGCTTAGCGACAGCGGGACAGCAAATCAGCAAACGTACCTGAAACAAATAAATAAATACATTCATTTTTGAGGAAAACATTCTGCAATATTCTTTACTCTCCCGTATTTTAATAAAATAAAAAACAAAACTGGACTACCATTCGACGGGCTTTGTGATACGGGACACTAAACAACAGCGAGATATCAACCACAGACAATGATCCATACGTTTTTTACAGGATATCGCATAGGTACACACGATGACGCGGTGCCGCGTTCAGCCTAATTGGAACTTAGAGTTGGAAAATTCCCCGAAAGTAGCTAAGGAATATTCCCTCCAAATTGCAAGTTCTAGATTCAGTGATTTAGGTAGTGCGATGTCAGGGTTCCCGAATCATCATTCGCACTGCTAGATCAAAACTGGGGTGTTATTCTCTGAAAAGCAAAGGTGAGCGAACGCAGGAGTGAATTCCAAGCGGCGAGTTTAATAAGTCCCGTCCGAGCGAACAAAACACATATTAGCGAGTGCATTCTCAATTAGGCAGCCTTATACGTTCGAGACGACATGCTGCCAAATTGAAAATGCACGCCCTAAAATGTGTTTTGTTCACTTTGACGGGACTACTTAATCTCGCCGCTTGGACTTCACTCGTTCATTCGCTCACCTTTGCTTCTTGAGAGAATCACTCCCCAGAAGTAACTCTTACATGGATTTTGAGTTTATACTGTTTTGATCTAGCAGTGTGATTTGACAAACTGTATCATATTACAAACTTTCAATTCGCAAAGACGTACTTCCCGCCACATGTTTTCTTTTTTGTGGTCATTAATCTAACCTAACCTAACTTATTTAATAAGCCCATGTAACAAATTTCATTTTTGCGAATTGAAAGTTTGTAAAATGATCTAGTTTGTCAAATGATGTTTTGGTAATAAGTCAGGATACCGCGTTGGTCAGTGAGTCAGTCAGTATCGAAAGTTTTATGTATAGTAAGTACCAATCACTCTCAAATCTCGTATCGACTCGGACTGCTCGTATCCATTAGGAGTACTCTGGCCACGTTACAAATCGTTTTAGCCCGAGCATTAGACCCAATAAGCGGTCGGACCTTTTTTAGGGTTCCGTAACGCCTTAAAAATAACTTGAAGTTTGGTCGCTCTTTTGTTGAGAATTGTGTCCACAATAAAAAAAAGGACGACGTTGGCCCAGTTGGTACAAACCCTGCCTACGAAGCTAGCGGCTCCGGGTTCAAATCCAGGTAAGAGCAGATATTTGTGTGATGAGCGCGAATATTTGTTCCGGCGTCTTGGATATGTATTTGCGATTGTGGATATTATTATGTTCTATGTATTTATTAAATTTAAGTAAGTATTTCTCGATATAAGTAAGATTATCGTTGTCTAGTACCCATATGTAGTACAAGCCTAAAGCTTAGTTTGTGACTAGGTCAATTTGTGTGACATTTGTCCCTTGATATTTATTTATTTATTTAACATGCGACAATGCTATTTTATTTCTTTGATTTTTCTTTCCTCTTTTAATTACTTTAGTTATTATATCTATTTCATTTCTTACAATTAGCAAATAAATTAGCTTATAATTCTGAAGTATGATAGCAAAAAAAGTATACCAAAAAGTTATACAAGACTTTATTGGGAGCTACGGAACCCTATGTTTCCTTTTCTAGCTCACTGCCCTCTCGCTCTACCATTTTAAGTAAAGTGTGCCCTTTTGTCCCGTCTGATCTAACCAAATTCAATTTATTCACCTGAAAAAGGTTTTATTGCAAATAAAAATCACATAAAATGTCTGATTTCTATAACAGAGACTTGGATGTGTGTTTTTTATTTAAATATAATTTTATTTGCTTTGCCTTTTTTCGCCTGATTTTCATAAGAGGTCGGATAATCAGAAGCTAAATTATGAAAACGTTTATGCGAGTGTGTATATTTGTTACTCCTTCACGCTGTAATGTCTGGACGGATTTCGATGAAATTTGGAATGGGGATAGCTTATACCCTGAATTAACACAAAGGCTACATTCTATCCCAAAAACACTGATGGTCAAAGCAGACGAATTCGCAGAAAGGAGATAGCATGTCTATAAATATAAATTGAAGTACGTGTTTGAAAATTTAGTTGTGATTTTTTTATACCGTCTTTTTTTGCGAGTCTTTAGAAATTCGCGATTTAATTAAGCTTGTTTTTAAGCCTTATTAAAATTAAGTAATCCCTTGAGAAATGCCCAAAGAACTCATTGTTAGTTATTTAAACAACTTCGTTAGCTTTAACTATGATTAATTATTTAAACATGCCGTTAATTAAGGCGTTAAGGCCTTTTGAGACGAAGTTTCTATGCTTAAATAAATATCTATAAATCTATAAATAAAATGTAAAACCTTTTACGCGATCAGAATCATGAATGTTGGATAGGTCTTTGAACTGAACGATAAATGAAAAATAAAAGGCCAAAGCCTAACTCTGCCTCGTGTCTACTAGCGCGTAGAGCAACTTTATTTTGTAGGATTATACTTCGTTGTAGACAAAATGAAAATTGAGTTGTTTTAGATAGTAACACCCTCACCTTTACAGATAGCTGAATGCTGCCTTGTAGTTTCTGTCATCAAAAAACTGAGATGTATCACCAATTCAATTACTGCACTTTATTTTTTGATTTATACCTACATACAGGTGTCTCCATTTGCTTTTGCCTCCACTCTGTATTAGTATTATATTACCTATGTATAAGGCCCATTTATACATAGGTAAAATACTAATACAGGGTGGAAGCGCAGTTTTATTAAGACAGTTTGCCATATATAGGGTAACTTGGTGAAACTTGTTTGACCCTCGATCGATAAAAGTTGTGTTTAAAGCGGTTATCTTAGTGTTCGTTGGTTTTTCATCGTCTGCAGCCTGAGGGTCAAGTTTATGGCTTTACGCACACCTAACATGCGCGTGCGTCTCAAGTAGTGTTGCCAGATCAAGCTTACAAAAATCGGGACTGTTGTTATAAAAAATCGAGACCAGAGGGCTTATTGTCTAACGCACTCGCAATCACGATCGTTTTCATTTTGAAAATCGAAGGGTTGTCTGCATACAAAATGAAAACAATTGCTCCGCTTTGAAGCCGTTTGTGATTGCGAGTGCGTTAGACAATAAGCCCTCTGGCACCCGTTTCGGGAAACTGTCTAGAGTAATTTTATTAGTCCATGCATGCGGTACATTTCACTAGTAGACTTGGAGAATTGTATTGAGTGAACTTATATTATTAGTCTCGTTCCGAGGTCCGAGAAAGGGCAGGGGTTTTAAAATACCTAGGACATTATAAATAATAGTTGAATAATCGGACTTACAACCGTCTTACAACGACAAATGTGGCGTACCGTTTTTGATCTCCATTTATTCATGATCACTCTAGTGATGTGCTAAAAATCGGGTTGGTGTCCCGATCAAGGGTGAATCGGGACGCGTTCATAGACCCTTAAAATCGGGACGTCTGGCAACACCAGTCTCAAGCCTTGAACTAATGGCTGACTCAACTCTTGAAGTTTTAATACTACTCCACTATTAAAACACCCTGTTTGATGTTTGACGATAAAACATCAATTAGCTTCCATGCGCAAGAGACTAATTAGAACCCCAATTTACTCCCAAGATTAATGTTTGCTAACAGAAATGTTCATAAATTCCGCCATTACGTATTTGCGAATAGGCATATTGGCATATCTAGCTGTTTGACTATTCGTAGATGGAGTGTTTGGATAAGAATTCCTTTGCTGTGCCTTTGGGTATTCATAAATTGAGCTCGACGGTAATGCTCGTTTCATGACACGTGAAGAATGACAGATGTCTATGAATTGACGTTTACTGTGATGGGTCTAGGGTTAGATACTATCCGTCCGGATTAATGCGGACATGTCCGGACTTTTAGACTGCAGTCCGGACTTGGTCCGGCTCTTTAATTAGTCCGATTTTTTTTAATTAGTTGCAATATGAGTAATCGTACTTCATATTAAATAATATAAAATCTAAGTCTTTAATCCCTCCCTCTTGAATCACTCTATCTATTGATACAAACCCTATTAAAATCCGTTGCGTATTTTGAAAGATCTAAGCGTACATACAGCGGGACAGACGGCGACTTTTTATTTGTAGCGATTGAAAGAAAGAAAGAATGAAAATCATTTATTGTTGACAAACATAAACAAGAACAGATAAAAAAGTACAAGAAAATAGCCACGAAACGGTCCCAACTCAGCGTAATGCTGGCTTTAAAGTCAGCGCTGGTCTTCCATTGGAACCATCATTGGGGTTTTGATCAATCCGGAATTATTGTAGTGTATCCGATAGGCCAATAGATATAATACCCGTCTCTCTGCTACTAAACTTGCATTGAATCATTACTGTGAAACGTCCGCGCAAACCGCAGTGACGGCAGTGGATGAATAGTAACTGGTGCGCGGGAGTTGGTGGTAATTCGACGTTATCACTTTCATGGAGCAAGAGCAAAAATCTAGGGCCTACTAAAAAGGGTATAAGTCGACAACTCGTAATAAAAAAGGGTATATACATAAACGGAGTATACTAGACATAAACCCCTTTTCACTTAATCTTCAGGAGATTTATACCCTTTATCACTAGGACCTCAGAGATATGAATTAAATTAGATAAATAAGTAGTTGGTCGCGCTTACATCTGCCGCCGGCAACCATTTTTAAAGGTTAAATTTAAGTTTAAGGAGTCTTGGATATCTCTAAATGGGTGTTTAAATTTATGAAGATTATATTTGTAATTGTTCCACGCTCTCTAGGATTGTGTAGTAGTTAGGTACATGTACTAAAAGCCATAAAGAATCAAATCTCGTCACTGTACTAGAACGAACTATTCCGTAAAGTTTCTGCTCTTAGTTCATTTAGAACACGCGGAGCAAGAACCGAACAGAGCAGGCAGAGCAGTGAGTGACACTGACAGCGAAGCGATCCGAAAGAATGACTAAAGAAGGACAATATAGGACCATGAACAGATGAATTAAAAGACATGGAGTGGCACTATTCTAACCCGGCAACCACACGAGGAGTCAGTATAACCAAACCTTAGTTAATGCACTATATTTTGCACATGTGAAGCTCCTTTTTTATTCAATAATAATAACATGAATCCCTTAAAATAACCGCCAGCTCCGCGTCTAACACACAAACACAAAGTGTCTGGGGATGACCCGTAGCACCGCACACCACACAATAGAATTTGAGTCAGTGGTTATGAGTCAACAGTACAGACTGACAACATGACAACACGAAAGCGCACTGTAATCGATACCGTTATAGTATGGTTTTGTATTAAAAATAAATTTGTTTTCTTGATAAATATTATGGAGTTTGAGTCATCATTGGTTTAAAACTGTGAATTCGTCAGAACAAATCAGTTAGTAACTTCTGTAAAGCACTGTTTTATTTGGCTGATTATCATCGACAAGACATGACATTTACGAACATTTTCAAAAATGTTACGATAAAGATCACAAAATACGGCTGTTACAGGGGTGCGCTTCAATCAAGTCTAAAAACATTTTGTATAATTTCATTTAACTAACCACGAAAAGCATAATGAACGTTTAGCATAAAAACCAATTGTATAATTTTATCAGGCATACGATCGAATAACATAACACTCATTTATTATAACTTATAACTATCATTTTCTTGTTATTATACATTTTAAGTCAATTTCTTCTAACTAGGTTAGGTAAGGTTAAAACTGTGACCACATTATTAGTAATGAAAGCCGTTAGAAATATTTATTTTTTATTTTATGAACATTATAGTTTAAGAAATTATGCATAATTATTATAATATCGTTGGTTTATTATAGAAATCGAAATTAAGCAATTTGTGTTATGTATAATGAAAATTAGTACACACAGTTACAGAAGTCATTCTACATCGACTCGGGTATACCTATAGGATTCATTAGTATTCCCCAAGTCATCATAGCAATTGAACCAATAGCAAATTGCCACTAAATATGCTAACTATGCTAAAGACATTATTCTAGAAATAACCTCGCATCACACGTTTCTACTTTAACTATCAGAGAGCATATTTAATAACGAATTTGAATCCCTCAATGCTCCACGCTCAATCCTAACGCACCATTAACATTTTCATTCGCGAGTCATAAGCGTACATCAACTTGACACTGATATACTTGCGTCGCCAGCCCTAACTATATTAAAGTGTTGCCATGTTAACGGGATTGAAAATTGGGAGTTTTTAGATACTTGGATATTCGAATTTTATGGAGTTAGGTAAAGGGTAGTAAAAATGTGGTCAACCCTAATTTGCTACAAATTTTAATTACTCTGTAATTGGAAATAGATAGACCATCCAATCCAACCATCATGTAACCACAAATACCCAGCATTCTTTATCAATTTCATCATAAAATAAAATACTAAACGTGGTTTCTGTTTCAGTTATTTATAATATGACATATTTTAGACAAAAGTAATATTAGTTGTCATTATTTCAACCTCGCGCTGGTAGATTTAGACATCGCAAAATGGCAACACCGCGTTCTCCCATTAGCATCATCCCGCCGTTCCACGCTTAATTCAAACATTAACGGCTCTCAAGAAATTTCGCAGACGGTAATGTTGCAGGTGGTTGGTTCAGCCAGGCGTTAAGATCTATGCATAGAGTGCTTCTTTAGCCAAATGTATGCAGGAGCTTAGAAAATCGACACTTAAGCGTATTTTAGGTTATAATTTTGAATATTTTTGTGTGATGCATTTTAATATAGGTACTTATTAATAATTTAATAAATGACGTGACTTGCACGAAAGAACTCAGAATATATTTTTACAGACTTCATCATCTCTCTTGATTTTTAATTTGGATTTTGATCCGTCCATAAAATGTCTAGCTAGTCTAAGTAGACTGAAGATAACGACTTAGAAGGCTAAATTGAATGTTTTTATGCAACATTTCCTAGACGGTTTAAGCATCAAAAGCTAACATAAAAGGAGGATTATCTTTTGGACAACAAACGTCTTTTCAAATGTTGTGATTTGTTTCTATAGCGGCGGCTCTTAATACGTTTTTGGACATGTCTGAAAGGTCACAACAGGGAGTATATTCAAAGGGTTATAGTATCTTCATAAAACGTTAGGATCAATAAAAGTTGAATTCTCGTAGAGAGAGAGAGAAGTCTAGTGACTACTAGGTACTTATAAATCAATGGTTTTCTTAATGCTTCTGAAAATTTAATAAAAAAAATATACACCATACTTAATAAAAGCATTTCAGTGTTACTAGCCTTAACTAACAAGAATCTGAGCCCATAAGTAACGCGTTTTCATACTTCAATACTGCAAACTACTTACGCTTTGCGAATGCCGCATTGTTTTCTCACACTAGTCTTGGTATTTCGGTACTACCCCATTCATTTTAGTTGTCTCTGGCTTTTCCTTTTTTTAAATAGAAAACCTCTTTACTCTATCCCGATAGATCCCTAGTAAACCTAGTGTTAAAGTTATCGTATCTCTTAATTTACTTGCACACATTCATATCAAAAACACGTACTAAAATGTAACACAGATTCAGATTGCCGAATCGCAGACTTCAGAAGTCAAGTCCCGACAGCCAGAATATTACATTCTGGAATGTATTTTAGTTTAGGGATCGTGGCGGCAAATAACCGAGCAGAATTATAAAGGATTATTTTAACATCGTTTGCGTTAATTAAGTTTGTGGTCTTGAGTGGCATTTCAAGTTGGAACGCGTTTTCAGTGGACAAGGATTCTTTTGACTTTTCTAAATTGTTTTAACGAGGCGTTCTTTCCGTCGTTTTTAATTGTTTGGAGGCTGGAACATTAAGCCGTGCTTATACTGTTCTGACAAATTGTAGGAGCGTTTGTGTGTGACCAGTATTTTTGTTATTTAATGCATTCAGTACCTACATAATAATAATATAAAAAAATTAACAGCAAAAAGAAATTCTAGCAGCATCTTTTTTGCAGGACATTAATTAATTTAGTAGAGACTGGCAGTCTGTTCTACGACAGATCAGCTATCACAATGCTTACTATGTGCTTACTATATTAGGAATCTGTGGGAGTTTCTTTTATTTATTTTCTTCCCGTCAAAACGACGAATCGATGTGATTTCGCTCCGAGTTATTCATAAAGTCCGAAAGTACCTCATTAAAGTAAACCCTTATTATCATCAGAAATAAGTCTCTGAGAAGCCTAACTATAAATTAATCGTTTGCAGACAACATCATCACCCTTTTTTTTGTTCAATCATCTTCTATATATATAAAAGGCTAAACTGACTGACTGACATATCAACGCACAGCCGAAACTACTGTACCTAGAAACTTGAAATTTGGTACATGGGTTCCTTTCATGATGTAAGTGAGCACTAAGAAAGGGTTTTCCGAAAATCGACCCCCAACGGGAAGAAATGGGGGGGAGTAGCGGGAAACTAATTCTACGCGTACGAAGTCGCGGGCGTCCTCTAGTCTTCATATACAATTTTAAGCATGTAAATGAACGTAAATCTTCATGCAGGCTCCTCAAGATGCAAGCAAGTATGCTGCCAGCTTTAAAGTAAATTGGCCTAGTGACTCGACCTAAAAATTAAGCCGGTAGCACATACAACGAAGTCAAGCCTATCCCGCAGTCCTAAAGGGCCCTGGACACGTCTACATTCTACAGGCATAATTGGAGGACTGCTTACTACGTGCTGAAGGGTTGGGAGTAGTTTAGATTTAATAGTTCAAGTCTAGACGTGTTAAAAAATAATATTCACGGAGAAGGTTGGTATAGGGGAGCCAATTTCTCTTATCTTATCTTACAGATACACTTCGACCTCTTTAGGATCTTTTGTGCAATTGCCCACTTATACACTTAGCTGTTCAAATGTACCTACAGGTTTCCTCACGATGTTTTTCTTTCACAGTAAGAGCAGCATGGTGACTGCGGAAGTTCGATCGATTGACTCAGCAATCGATGGCAATTACATTTAAATTAATTATAGTTCCATGAAACAAAAAACGAGAACTCCTGTTTTAAATTGCGAATTTAAATTTAACGCCTGGTTTATCTAATAAGAGGTTAGTTTAGCCATAGGACCTCTTTGAAAAAATGAGGTCTTAAAATGAACCTACACAACCTTTATATTTGTTTAATGTAACTGGTGAACATACAGGTAGTAAATATAATTTTTAAAATGTATGTGTCTAGTGGAATAATGCGGGAATTAAATAATTACTACAACACAAGCGTAAGTAGTTAACTTTTATTTTGTGTAAGTAGTAAAAAAAAATGATTCTGTAAACAAATAAAAAATCACCGTGTATAAATAAAATTAAAATCCTTCAAACTTATTCAATATATTGTATTGCATAATTAAAATTAATCAAACACATTTTGAAAATTTATGGAAAAAACGCAATAATATTTTCACGCAACACAGATACAGTTCTGCAATTAAAACGCTAATTTAGTTGCCGCCGAAACGCGTGATTCAATTGTCACAAAAATAATGTAATTACACGTCAAACTCATTTCCGTATCCAGTGGCAAATAGGACCAGCATCGTATGCCATATTTCTTCGTACCCCAATTTATGTTTTACTGCTAGTGAAATATGACGTGGTTTTCAAGAGCAAAAAGCGAGATATATATTATCTATGGTTTTAACAGTCATAATGGCGGCAGCTCTTAACGCGATTACGCCTGTTTAGCATAATCGCGTGCTGTATGACAGCAGCGACAAATGTCTCGTGACAGTTTAAATTCTAATTCTGAATTCGTAGGGTTGCCAGCGTAAATAACACGACTTACGTTAGGCGTCACACCTAATTGCGAGTCTTAACTCAGTAACGAGGTTTTCTGTGACATGCTAATAGGTGAATCTTGTCACTGGCAACATTTGTGAACCTAGAAACTTGATTTCTAAAATAATACGTTTAAAGACAAGTAATATACAATACATAGTATGTAGTAACAATGTTACTGTAGATTTTAGAGCGTGAAATTCTTCCATGTAACTACTACCTTTTTTTAACGTGCGAATAAATGCAATTTGAGCTTGGCAACCCTACCTCGGAACAGCGTTTTAAGTTTGTTTGTACTGCCAGCGATAAATATCCAGGGCTTACGTTAAGGGCCTGTTTCTTTCGGATTCTGTCCTGAATTTAAGACATTAATTGTTCCACGAAGCCCTAAATCTACAGCCTTCTACATTCTGCTCAAATTCAAACATTAGTCATGTAATTGTTCGTTTAAATAAGCGGAAACCGGATTTCCCACGCTGCTACAAAATAAACTATAGTAATTTAAAATCTTTGGATACCAGTACAACTTATATATAGATGATCTTATGCTTCGAAGAACGAATCATAACTATTTTTTATTTTTTGAGAAGCTATTCCCAAGTTAAGCTCAAAACCGCAAAATTTTGAACTCCGTTTTGTCTCTCTCACGCCGCGGTGTACGTGAGTGTGATAGCACTAACGATGTTTCGCGTAGGACCAGTGGAAACCCGTTTTTCAAAGCACAGAGCCAGTAGAAATCCTCCACGAGTATTTAGCTCCTCTTAAATTGCGGTGTACAGCCACAAATGGGATTACCTGTCTTGTGAATTTTATTTATTATCCTGGCAACTCTAGTGGCACAATGAAACGTAATTCGGGTCCAGTGTCGTGTTTAGTCCTATTGTGTAAATTATTATTTAATATGCATATTTTATGCTCATTAATTTGTTTAATTTATAACTGGATTTACATTCATTTTAGATAGATACTTTTTAATTCGGTAATTAGTAACACTAATGCATGGCTCGTCAAACTAATTTTTATACTCCTTCGTACAAAAGGAATGGCTATGGGAAGTATGCTCATGCTGCCTATCGACTTTATTAACCATAAACAAATTGTTAATTTTCATAACACTTTTAACTTTAAAATAACCAGCCAAGACACGCTAAATTATTAATTTTGTGATCAAAACTCCGTAAGTAAAGCTCTTGGATTGCATTTGTAACTTTTTCATTGTATTTAAATTTAGTATTTGCCATCAAATTCCAGTGTAAACGCCTAACGCCTTCTTTTGTTTGCCAAATGCTAATCAGCGATAGAATATTTAAGCGAATTTGGAAGTTCAGAGTAAATATTTATTTGCGATGTGGATCATTTGCATTTGTCAAGTATTTTATTCGTCGATTTGAATTTTCAAGGAAGACTGCTCGAATTGTTTTGAACTTTGAATTGTCTCGGCGTTGTAGATTTTAGTATTAACAAACGAATCTTTAGACGGGTGAAGTTCTTATACTGTTCCGTGTTTTGTCTTTTTGGTGTTCAATAAAGAGTATTTGTATTGTATTGTATTACTGTGACTAAACGACAGACTGTTAGTTTCAAAGCTTTTATGTGGACATAAAAGTGTAATTTCCCAATTTTTTTAAATCTTTTCTTGTACCTATAAGTACTTAATACAACATTCATGAAAACGTTTGACAGCATTGAAAAAGCATTCTTGCCATACAAGAAATAAAAATATTCTTGATAATTACCAAGAGTTTCTCATAGAAAAGTTTCACAACTCGAGAAGTTTCTCGTCGGTACGAAGTGGCTATGTGGCAAAAAGAATAAAAAATAGGCGTTCATTAAAAAGGGCATGCTTTAAAACTGGTAAAATACGAGGGTAGGAGTCTTCGCAGGTAGTGGCAAAGCCAATACAGAAATGATTCAGGACCAAATTACTTAATGCATACCTACATAACACGTCACAGTGCTCGCGTAAGATTCAACATTGGTTGTGATTATCATATTAGGTATTATTATTTTTTGGTATGAAAGGTATGGAGAAGGCAAACAAGCCACCTGCCTATTTTACAATCTTGACAATGACGCGTGACAGGTGACAATTCGGTATACATTGAAAAGTTAACACGCTGATACATCACTGGGTTTCATATAAACTGCACCATGTAAACTGAAATGTTACCTGTCACCTGTCATTGTCAGGGTGGTGAATAAGGGGCTGATGGTGTGTATTCTGAAGCCGTATTTTCAATCTCGAAATTGCAATCCTATGATCTTAAGACTTCTAATAAACTGACAAGCCTGAGTAGTAAATCACAAATGCAGGTTCAAACTTTCTTTTCATACATTTTATTACACGATTTTCAGGGAGAATCTTGAGAAGAGATAAAACAGATTAGGCAGAATAACGATGTAAGCCAACGGGATCAGCCGAAAAAAAAACAATAAAGATTTTAATCATCCGATATTGGATCGAACCATGCAAATACGCGCCAAACTCCAAAATGGCCGAGTGGCGCCATTAGCATAATGCTTTTCAGCTCGCTCAGCAAAATCATATCTCACAGCTAGAGAGGATGGTGGTATGCCGGAATATGCCAAGAATATATTAGGTGCCACGCTCAGCTCTGACGTTTTTCAAGTGGCTAGTTTTTTCTAGCTAATTAGGGTGTTTTTTTTCGCTTTATATAACACGGTGGTAAAATGACAAAGAAAATTGTAATTCTTTGTGTTTCTGCAAATATTTACATAGTATACAACAAGGTCGCTTCCCGCCGCCTGTCTCTCTGTACCTATGTACGTATCTTTCAAACTACGCAACGGATTTTGATGTTTCATCAATAGATAGTGATTCTAAAGAGTTTTTATGTATAATAAATTCTGGATTATGTACGGGTGTTACAGAAAACTCACATAAACCGAAGCGAAGCGAGAGCAGGGAGCAAGTAAAAAAAAGTGTGATAACATGGAGAATTTAATTTTAATTTTCTAAGCTAAATACATAACACTGAGAAAAAAAAAACTACTTTATTTTAAGTTAATGTTAAAGCCTAAGTTTAACTCGATGAAAGTAAGTTATCATACTTATCATGCAACTTAAAGGTTAAAACAATATCACAAAAAATAAAAATAAACGGATTTACTTGTTTGGATGTTGCATATTGTTTTTAACTTGAACAACGCAATACTTTTTTTTAATTAAATTACCTTTTCGTATACGCAAGGCATCGACATTTTCTAACTCAGCCCAAAATGTCACTCGGCAAAAGCCTGAAGTGGTCTTGCCTAGGCATGGCACACTTTTTCGAACTACCCTCGTTGGTTGAGTGCCAACTTGGGCCATAGACGAATCCAATAAGGAACTAAGTGAGTGAACATTTTATAGGTACATATTATCTTATTTTATTCCCAGAGTTTAGTTGCTAAAAAGCTGGTTTCTATTTGCACTGTTCTTGGCATTAATTAGAGAAGATGGAAGTTTTTAAAGTGGGTATAAAAGATTTAAACGCGTTAGAGAAGCGGAACTGTTATTTTAGATTCATCTTGTGTCCAGTGCACTTTGCTTAAAATGGAAAACAAGAAATGTTTTCGATTGTTGCGTCTACATTATTCTTTCAAAAAGGTTTAAGCAAACTGCATACTCACAATTTGTGATTCTATTGAAAATTATTCATAAGTAGAGGATCTTTTACAAAACTAGAAGTGTGTTGTTATAGCAATTTAACCAAAAATGAATACACAAAAAAAATACTTCACAAGTTTAAATTAATGTTAACATAAGATTTTGGTTATGTCTTCCAAAATTGTAATTTAATACAAATATTACATAAAATGTATATTTTTATTATCATTACATTTAAAAATCCAGTTTAGGTACATCAATTTGTATTAGCAAACACGCCACCACAAAAACTTATCTTCAAAACTGTAAGCACGCTTCTAAACACGCTGTATGCATATTTCCACAGAATAGATAATACTTAGTACGAGTAATATTCCATAGATTATAGACTACCTCAACCGTCAAAGTCTGCAGCACAAGTCAGCGTCAACTTCATCTTTGAACAAGGGTAAGTGGTGTTCCAGCAAACTTAACCAGAATTTGTTTACGAACAATAACGGGCTAACAAGTTGACGCCCACGTTGTTTGGCGTGCTAACTTGTGGAGGTATTTGTAACACGTCATTAAGAATGTTAGTGTTGGATTTTTAATCTGTGGCTTCTATTAATGCTGCGTTCTATGTACGAAATACCTACGACACTGAACATTTGACATGGGATGTAACGTTTTGTTGACGCTAGTGAGCGTTAGGTTATGGCTGGTTTACATTGGTTCACCAAAAGCATGCCAGTAGAAGTACATTGCGTCATTACAATAGCTCTCGCCTCAAACGTGATAACCAACTCGTCAATGTACTTTTACTGGCATGCTTTTGCTGGACCAATGTAAATCAGCCATTAACCTTTTTAGGGATGCCAGCGGAACCCTTCTCCAGTATCACCGCTGTTCTTAACGTAGTACCACAAAATGTGGACCAGTTAATTTATCTTGATAAGCATTAACGCCTGTGCAAAAACAGAACAGTCGTAAAATAAGCTTGTCTCAAAAACATTTATTCTGACAGACAGAAGTTATTTTTTTAATAGGTTCACGTCGCGTCGCATAGAAAAAAGCGCGTCTATGGTATATTTTATCTGGCAACACACATTACGATGTAGTTTTTAATACTACGTATATCTAAATTAAATACTCAGTAACACAGTAATAATTACGGTAATTTATGTAACTATTAAAGAATACTCACTAAATACTTAAATAGTTTAGTACAAAAGAACTTTAACTCCATTCTACTCGCATTAAGTAGACTTAGTGTTCACAAAATGCTTTTGTTACTAAGTGTATAAAAGGCTTTCTATTTGAGAAACCTATTTGAGTTCTAGTCTTTATTAAATATTTATAACAGCGGACCTAAGAGTATGTTAGCTCCGCAAAGTCTACTTAGACTAACAAATAAAAATGACGTGTTGTTGAAATGTTATAACATTTTTCTGAGAAACCTAGAATTAAGACTTAACGTCGGCCATTACGGGATCTTTCTTCTTTGTTTATGTAGAAGTTGTAGAACCTAGGTTTTGCTCGGAGCCTAATTGGTTTACGTAGATCTCATTTATCGTTTTTTACTTGGGAAATATCTTTATAATATTATTGTGGAAGAGCGTGATTTCTTAACAAGTATTAATATACCTAGTTGGAAATACATAAAAGAATGTTATTTTTTAATATTTGAAAGATTTAAAAAAATTAAGATTTTATTCGACATACAAATACGACATACTTACAAATATTATTAGTATTTCAAACGTTATTCGCATTTACGTAGACATTCGCATTTTTTTAGATACGCATCTGTTTATGTATTCAACGTATTCTTAATGCTTTACGTACGCTGCGTACGGTACGCATCTTGGTTACACAAATATCGATTTAATCATTTAATTGAAGACGTTAATCTTAGACGTGACTTATACCACAATCCTTGCAATAGACCGCGCATTTTTTACGTTTTGAAACCAAAGTCAAACATTTAACATAAGGGGTGTTGTAATTAACACAAATATGCTAAAAAACACATTATATAATTAAGACATGCTGTATAATAATTCATATACTTAAATACAACTTCTATTTAAAATACGATATGCCGCTTTGACATAATTTCATAGATCTAGGAATCAAATGTATCGCCGTGAATATAGAGTTGGAACAGATAGAACTACAAAAGAAAATCTGAATAAAGTAACCTGAAAACAGAACTGCTATTTACTCAGAAAAGTATGCAGGAAGTGTCCAGTTGGATTTATAATGTAAGTTCCATATTCAATTGATAACATTTCATTTTGGTGACACCTGCAAATTACTATAGGAATCGAAAGGATTTTGCCTCCTCAACACGGTAAAATATTTACTTTAATTTATTTTTCTTTATTTAAAAAAATGTAAGAAAGTTAAAAAAAAATCGAATTTTACCAATAAGACTTTAAAAAACTAAAACAAAAAAACTATTAGTGTCTTCCTCCTTCCAAACAGTATCTATAGAACGAATAAAATTAAAGTCTTGAAAATATGAAATCGTCAATTAAATTCAAGAGATGAGTTAGTTAAATTGGTTAAACCCAAATAACTGGGAGCCGTGAGGTTAAAATCAAGTTTTCCCGAAGATAACCATTTGACAGATCGATTTTTGCCTCGAAATAGCCCACTGTACAATTATACATACAGAATGCAGCACACATAAATTATAAGATATGGCGTTCAACAATTCTTTGCATGGAGTTAATGAAAATAACAGCAATAATTTTTCTATAAGTAAATAATTGACACTAGATTAGAAATCTGTTGTTTTTATTAATAACATAGTGTCAGGAAATAACGTACCTATGTTGAGAGACGTAGAATTTTTATTATCACAAAAACAAGTATTTTTTCTTCTCCAGTTTTCATAAACTGAAGCTGGGTCGTAGGTATGTTCAGCTACGGACCGCGAAAAATCCACAGTATCACTTTGAAATGCAAATACAGCGAGCGACTCCAATATGCATGTATGTACCAGCCGACTCGCAAATATTGTTCATAATGAAAATACGTACACACAATTTTAAAAGATATGTTAGGTCACTTCAATAGAAATAAACTGCTTAACAGTAATCAGTTCGGCTTCACCAGAGGACGATCCACAACTGATGCAGCATCTATACTCATTAAATATATATACAATATTTGGGAGACATCTTGTGATGCAATAGGAATTTTTTGTGACCTTTCCAAAGCTTTTGATTGTGTAGATCACGCGACTCTTATATTAAAATTAGAACATTATGGTCTGTCAAATAATTCTCTAAATCTTATGTCTTCATATCTTAGTGATAGAACACAAACGGTTGTTGTAAACCAAACAAAGTCCATTGGAGCGGCTGTTAAACTGGGTGTGCCACAGGGCTCTATATTAGGTCCTTTCTTATTTCTCGTTTATATAAATGACTTACCACCCGCGGTAGTTAACCTTTGCGATATTGTGCTATTTGCTGATGATACATCATTGATCTTCAAGGTAGACCGAAAATCCGTTGATTATAGTAGGTTAAACGCGACGCTAGGTAAAGTACTTAATTGGTTTACTAGTAACAATTTGCTACTTAATGCTATGAAAACTAAATGTGTTAGGTTCGCTTTGCCTAATGTTAGACCGGTAGAATCTAGTATTTTTCTAAATGATGAGTGTTTGGAAATGGTGGATAAGGCACTTTTCTTAGGAATAACTATAGACAAAAACTTGCAATGGAGTCCCCATTTAGCAGTACTAGCAGGTAAATTAAGTTCGGCAGCTTATGCTGTTAGGAAAATTAGACAACTTACCAATGTTGAGACAGCTCGCTTAGTTTATTATAGTTATTTTCATAGTGTTATGTCGTACGGTATTCTTGTTTGGGGAAAAGCTGCTGACATACAAACTATTTTCGTGTTACAAAAAAGAGCCATTCGTTCTATATATAACCTAAACTCCCGTGATTCCTTAAGATTATTATTTAAAGAAATTAATATTTTGACAGTAGCATCACAATTTATTTATGAGAATATTATTTATGTCATTAAAAATCAAGACTCTTTTATTAAGAATTGTGACATACATAATTTGAATACAAGAAATAAGAATAAAATTGCTATTAAAAAATTTCGTGTCCGTAAGGTATATAAATCATTTGTAGGTCAATGCATTCATTTCTATAATAAATTACCTGACGAAGTTTTAAAGTTACCATTTCCAGTACTTAAAAATTACTTGAAAAAGTCGTTGATGTCTAAAGCTTACTATAGGGTCGAAGACTATCTAACAGATAAAAATGCTTGGCCTAAATTAAACACCTAAATATCTTAATAATAACCTAATCATACCAATATATAAACATTGTGTATTGTCTAGGGGACACGGTTTCTGTAGGGGAATGTATCGAAACTAATTATGTGTTGTTTTGCACCGTCATAGGTAAGTATAATTTTTAATTTTTATTTATTTCTTATATTTACTATTTATGAGTTCTTGTAGAAATTTTGAGTTTTGACACATTTTCCTGCTCAACTACGCATGATATATATAGCCTCCTAAGACCCACCATACAACGAAATTTGTCAATGGAATATGAATCTACTGCGAATGAAATAAAGTCAATTTTCTTATTTGATCGCGAGTTCTAATAACAAAAATCCTCATTTTAGTACAAGAACCCTCAGGAGGATAGACATATTTTTGTTACATTCATTGTTTTATATAATACTAGGTTAAGTTTTATTTTTCGTTGTATAATATCATATCATAAGAAATGTTTAAAAAACGACTGACTGTTGAGTTTCTTGCGGCGTTTCTTCTCAGCAGTGGTCTCTTGCGAAGCGCTGGTAGATTATTGACGTGTAAAAGTGCCCGTGCGGCCTACTTACTGAATAAACATCTTTTATCTTTTTTTATCTTTTTAAAACATGCCAAGTTTTCAAGTTTCCAATAGTTTCGAAGGAATAGAGAAAGATTATCTTAACGATTATCATTCTATTTTTATTTTCATTTTGTATTTCCTTCGAATGAATACAGTTTTTTTTAGTAAGTAGTTAGTAACTATTAAAAGCCGGCAACACTAATCTCCAGAGATCGGAATAGTTAGGCAGAGCTAATTTGCCTAAACTTGACGCATATTCATTCATGCGTGAGTGAGAAGGGAATACATTATTGAATGAACATGCATCAAGTTTAGGCAAATTAGCTCTGCCTATTCCGATCTCTGGTAATCTCTAATAAAAGATAGATTACCAAAGTAACACAGTCCCTAGAGAAATTTTAGTGTCATTTTTTCCTTCCGTTGAGCCTTTAAAAGAGCCATTTACCTTAGAGAGTATTTCCCATGGGAACAGTAACACGTGTACGGAAATTCCCACTGGATCGAACAGGCTGAAATTACTCGAATAGGTGACTACAGCTGTCATTATAGGCGGTCCTTCATCGTGTCGGCAATTTTGACATTATTTATTCTTGGAACATGCAATTGATTAAAGCCGTTGCTATTTTTATTACTGGCAACACACGTCCATTTCGCTAGAATCGTTTAACAAAGAGAATATACACGACCACAGAGTCAACGTCAGATTTAAACTTTTTAAATTCACGCTTCATGCATTTTTTGTCTGTGATTTTCTTTTCTCCATGCTCCAGTGACCAGTTGGCCGAATCGTTGCATCACAATCAGAATTTCTCTGGCATGAGTCCAGATTTTATTTCAAGCACTTCAACTAAAACGGTTTAAAAGCTATAATATCAAAGTTTTACAATATCATTTACCATATCCGAAGAATTATCCGGTCGAGTTGACTTGATTATCTAACAATTGTTTAAGCTGCGGTAAAAGTTAATGATGCCATTTTACGTTCGTTATAATTCCATAAGTTTCTTTCATTAAAGTCCCGTTATAAATCAAAATTAATTAGCGGGTACAGGTGTAGAGCTAATTATGTTTATAAAGGTAATTAAAAAAAAAGCCGCTTACAGGGTCTTCTTAGCTCTCGTCCACTTCGCTTTGGGATCGCAAAAAAGGCAATTCATTCGATGAAAAAAATATTCCGCTTTATACCTGCCGACCGCACCTTTCCGCCGCCCCGCCCATCTATTATTAAGGAACATATGTTCCCTAAGGCTTGTAATTTCCTACCCCGATACACTCATTATTCGGTTCATTTTACGCCTTCTTACACGGATTGATATCGCGTTTTCAGAATCGGAATTCCGATTACGAAATACCTTATAACCCGCAGATTGTTATTATACTTATTATACACTCCCAACGGATCACGTCGTCCATATAAACGAAAGCTTTTTGTTAAAACTTACGCAATAAATCCCGCGAACCGGATAAAACTGGATTCACTTGTTCTTATATTCCGACCAAGTTTGCTTGTCCCGAGAGCGTTTGGGAAACGAACACACCATCAATGTTCGTCCTTGATGTATTTTTTTCCCTAGAATTTGTTTACTTCGCGATATTCGCTTGATACTATATAACTGTAGGAAAATAAGCGGGTACTTAGCGAGTAATAACATCGGCGGAGCACGCGGCAACGCACCGAGAATACTTAAGTCGCCTCCGCTGAATTTCGAATGAAACTTTGAGGAAATTCGTATTCATAAAGTGGAAACCCAGAAACTAATATAAAACATAAGCCCCGCTTTAAAGTTGTGAGCGACGTTTGAAACGGTAAATAAATTAAGTGCTCTTGGACTATTCAAAAGATGATTTGCTTACTCGGAATTATTGAGAAGAGGTGCTTTCGAAATACATCTTATTTTGAAGCGCAGCGGAATACAAAAGATAAAGGTTTTAGCATTGAAAAGCATTCTTGATGCCGCTAAAAACAAGATGGCCGCATTGCATGTTGCGTTGAAAGATGTTTTCAATTTACAATGCACGCAGCCGGCACAGCACAGAGCTCGCGAAATTAAAGTTAATTTGTAGTTCACTTTCAAGTGGCAGAACTAGAATATCACTTAATAGCTTCCGTGAACAGTCGGGCTTCGTCGGGAAAATGAAGCAAAACAAACAACATCTGTCCCTCGAAACGAAAAAACTGTTTATCTGTTTACACAACGCTCAGCGCGTTCCGACTTCCCTAAGGTCTCTTACATTACTCGACAGCTGTCAAACATGTTTAGCAACAAATCCAGTCGGCTCGTGGATACGGGTGGATTTAACGAGCGACGCGTGTGTCATTATGTCACGGGTAATCTTGAATTAATAAGTGAAGTGAATTTTGTATTTTCATGAAAGAAGTCGCTATTCGTCGACTCAAAATGAGTCACAATACAAACGGCATTCTTCGACGATTGCGAGCTAAAAGCAAATAACAGATAAATGTGGGGTGAGTGTCAATGTTAGTGGAAGATAAAAAACGTTCACTCCCAAAGGCAATAACACGTTATTGAACGAAAAGCTGTGACTAATGCCGTAACCATAGATTACGATTCTACGAATGAGACAAGTCACATTATTTCACGCCTACACACAATAACTTTATATTTACTGACATAACATTCAGGTTAAACACTTTAATCTTCTGACGTCCTGGTTCAGGATTAGATCTAAAACACGGCATACATCAGCTATTCCAAAGATCCCGTGTTTTACATATATCTTAAAAAATGTCACTACCCGACATTCCCTTTGAGAAATTTCCCACAAATAAACGTTTAGCTGACAAGGAACAACGTTCGTTATTTTTAGACGGAGGGGCGTTTTAAGCTGATATTTTAATGGACCAGAGCCATTATTCAACGATACGAGACGGATGTGTCAAATGTGGGCTTAAAAAACCGAAGCACACTGTATCCCGAAGATTAACTCCTCGTCTTAGACGATTGAGAACAGACTTAATGGCTTGCTTAATGAACTACCCCGTTTCCAAGTTTCCTCCTTTTATCTCTGTCCATTGTGCTTTTAGACGAGTTTCAAATATCCCCGGGAAATACATTTTTAATTTTAACAGAGTCCGGGACGTTTCAACTTCTTAATGCAGACTGGAGTACTTCAGCACTCGTTTCCACGTCTAATAACTCTCTTGATTCCATTTTCACGGGATTTGCCTGTTTTTTAATATCAAAGTAATTCTTGTCAGAGAAAAGAAACAATATTTGCTCTTACAAAAATTAAGCCGTGTTCCGGGGATATTATGCAAAGGAACGTACAAAAAGGCCGACGAGGGAACCAGGGCTAATTGTTTGGACAACTGGATGTGACGTACCGGAAAAATGGAAAGGAAATACCCGACAGCTCCGACAGAAGCCGGCGTAATATTAAATCCCTCACTACAAGTAGCCGAATCAATAGTACTTCACGTCGGGCGAACGCGGTATTACTGGAATACGGCTCTTAAATGACTTCACTAATAAATCCAAACATTACACTAACATTTCCAGCTATACTAGCTTGTAATAAGATTCAGAATTTTATAATCATACACGATAGCTCGATAATAAAATGAGGAACGAGATCATCCATCACGTTCGGAAATAGGTCGAGCTCCACATAGAGAGTTCTTTAAAATGAACTCTTCAAAATGTGGATCGGTTGAAACTTTAACATCGATCTCCGAAGGGGTCAAGCGAAAATTAACCTTGCAACAATACTATAGATTTCACTGTCGGCCGTTGAAAGCGGCTCTTTGTGCCGAGCGCGGCTTACGGTATCTTTTGGCCCATGACCTGAGATAGGAGTCGTACAGATTAGGTAAGGCACTCGGAACGCTCGCAATCCGTACATCCGATGTCCGAGATAAGCAACTTCGTGTACTAATAACTTGCTGGATACAATCGGAATTTCTCCGGAGAGGTTGATCGATTTTGACATGCGACATTAGTGACTCCGGCCGCTTTTGTCTTTAGGCAAAAAGAACATTACGGAGGCAATTATTCCTGTTCGGATCATGAATCTCGGCTTATCGGGTCCATTTTGTGGACAAACAGAGCTAGCTATTATTTTGTTGAATCTGCAACGAGCAGCCAACCGAGAGAGATTAATAATACAATATCATCAGCAACTGTTGACATGTTTTTTTATGATTGAACAAACAATAAAAACCAATTTATCGCCAAATGCAAACCTAAATAGATAATTTACGAGCTCGACGACAAAAGGGTTTGGCTCGTGGAACCATAAAGGCTCCCTTCTTTGTATAACGACGCGATAGTTTTTAAGTTGACAGGGATAAAGTAGGGAATACGGTGTAGCATTTGGCATGTTCATTTTACGCGTGTAAAATATAATAAAGGACATAACTCCAGAGCGGTAAAAGTTGAGGACATGGAAGCGAAAGTAAACCTAAATCGGAGTGGATAAAGTTTTCAATTGAACATTTTATTTGTTATTTCTGAGGCTATTATGAATAGTATCAGCCCCTGTGAGTATGAGCAGGGGTTGTAAGCGCATAGCATGTTGTATCCCCACATGCAATATTTATTGCACTCTGCTACCGGGGCAGCGATTATGAAAATGCTACAAATGCAAATCTCAAATTTATCGCGCCAATAAATTACGCGGCCCACACAAGTTTGTCAGCGTTAAAACATCGACTTTGTACGTCTTGGCGTTCTCGCGGAGGCATAAGTAATTAGGGGACTTAGTAACTACATCATAAATAATACTTAATTAGAAGTTAGATAACGCTTGTTCGCGTAAGAACAAAGTTAATAATCCACTTAACGAAGTACTTAGATAAGGCGTTGTAATACCCGAGTCTTCTTCATTTTAAGTGAGATGCGTTGGAAAAAAGTTTCATCGCTAGAGCAGCACCCCTGCGACCGTTTCAAATAAGTTCTTAGGAATTATTGTACCAAGTTTTTATTACACGGCATTACCAGACCGGCTTGTAAATTTAGCGTTTCATCTGGGGACTCAATGTAAAACTGCTGTAGGAGTTATTCGCTACCAAATGGGATTTATATTATAAAGTTCTAAAAGCAGCCATAATAAAGAGCATTTAGAGCACTCCTGTATAAAGTGCACTTAGGACCGTCAAACTTTAATACTCCGCCTGTTCTTAATGAAAATCTCGTCTGAAATAGATCGCAGTTTCACTTAAAAGTCCACAGACAAAGCGAAGTAAGTTCTAGGCTTCAATATTTAAACACCTCTCGCCCAAATCTCAGTGTTGCCAACCTTGCACTAATGAAATTCCGCAACACAGCTCAAAACTTAAACGTTGACACAAAACAGATGTTCGGGACACTTGAAAAGCTGGAACTTTTAAAACTCGTAACTAACTGGCGTCGTATCGTTCAACTGCGAAGTCTAAAACTCTGTGTAAACCGAACTGAGGAGGTTTTAGTTCTGAAGTCTACGTTTAGCGCTTATTTGTTGATCGAAATTGAAACTTGAATGCATCCGTATCTAAGTTCTCAAGTCCTTATCCCCAGTACCCTTTGAATTCAACTTCGAAATACAAGTTCGATTTGAATGAAATTCGATCATTCGCTTTACAACTCTATTCTGTTCCTAAATTATATCGCATTGTTATTAACTTAGCACATTTAACACCGCATACTCATAACATAACAGAGTTCATTGAAAATAATTGAATACAATGGCACTATGAAGTCATTTATTCCAATTACAACCGCAGCCGCGAGCGGCCGTATCAACAAGCTAGTGAAACAATTCATGTATGAACACCGGCCGTTTACTGCGGCCACACCTCGCCAAGTCTAACCAAACAATCAAGAACATGTCGACCAATATCACATCACAACCTCAGGTCAACAAATCCGGTCTTCATAAAGCTAAGATTTAATGAGTACGCTTGAACGGCAAACACAAACCGAATAGCCGAGACCCGAGCGCAAATGTTGACACTCCGCAGACGCCGTCACAGCAAACACGCCACTTGAATGTGGCTGTGGCATTTTATTAAAGTCCACTTTCAGTATTCCCGGACCGCTCTAACCTAGACGTCTGTGTATAGAGAGCAAAGGACGCAAAAGCGCACTGCGGGATTGTTTGGGATAGCTGATTCGATGCCATTTCCTTGTAGGATTGAACGGATTGACAGAGCATTAAAGTGGACCTCGCAGAACACTGCAGCAATGTATTCCATTCTGTCACAAAGCCACGACTGCATCGGATAATAATGTTGCTTGTGTAATGCACTTTTAAGTGCGAGACCATTAGATGTTTATCTCTTCTATTCGTCTCTTTGTTGGAGTTAATTTAGGGAACTTCTGAGCGGATCTAACTGCCCATTTACGCTGTTTGCCGTACAGATTTGTCAAGAGCGATTCGGCGTAAGCATCGAAAACGACTCTGAAATGAGCTATCAAAGCGTGAATTAAATCTCTCACGAGGCTCCTTTGCACGTCTCTGTCAAGTCACAATCCTTAATGAACGAAACCGTAAACCGATGTAAGTACCGAAGCACAAATTAGAACGAGGTAATCCCAAGCATGAAACAATACAAAAAAGGTGTTTAGGAATGGAACCCGCTATCTGCTCGCGTTACAAATCGTGATTAACCGGTGATTAAACAATTAGTTAGCGTTTTTAATGAATGACTGAGACTCGAGGGTTCTTGTTCCCACGCACCTCTTGTAATTGAATTTGAGGCGGCGTCAAGATTTTAATTTAACGAAGGTATTTCGTCGTTTCGTTTTGTCATCGTTATTTACTTGAACATTAGTCAAACAGAAGTCGGCGACGTCTGAATTAGCTCTTTTCCAAATTTGAACTTTGCATAAACTTTTAAAGTCTATAGTTTGCTTGTCTATGGGTCAATAACCGATTACCCTGACTTCGACCGCCTCGAAGAAGTACTGATTATGTTACGCCGTTGAAATTACGTTTTGATAAAATGCAGGGAACATTGAAGCATTATTTTTGTGACAGTCATATCATAATACTACTGCTCCAGACTTCTATTAAATTCGTAAGGAATTCATTTTAAGATTCATATTTCACAACGCTGTAAAGATATCTTAGTATATTTGTGAAATTATTAGAATTATATTTATTCAGGATCATTCCAAGGACCGTGTTAGCATTAGCATTACTCGTATTTCTGCGTATTTATGACAATGGTTTTGCTTTTACATTTGTTTTGTAATTTTACATCGTTCAAAATTATAGGGCAGTGTATGTATATGTAGTGTATGTCATTATCTTTACTCAAAAAACAAGCATCTGTTTTGATTTCGTTTATCCTTACATCTAAATGTTATTAATTTACCGTTGTGTTTTCGTACATCATTTATTTACACGAAAGTTTGCGAAGGGTTAGACGAATTTCGAACATAGCTCCACCCTGGAGACATCGATTTTTGGCGAAACATTATTCCAACATGGTAATACGCTCCCCATAGATTTCCATTAGTATGCGACTGTCGCTCTACAAAGGTTGCAAACGAACAGGTTCACTTTTTCTACTTTTTCCATTCATCAAAGTGAGCAATTTCGACAATGAACATGAATGCACTGCATACTGATATTACAAAATGACGCATGACTCGGTGATATGCGATGAATTTTTAATTGGTCCAAATTTGCTGCATTCTGAAATAAGTGAACTGGTGCATTAACATACGAGTTTCCCTTTATGTGGAAACAATGTTGATTTAATTCGTGGAAGGACGCTTTTGCCGAGCAAGGAGACTGTAAATAAATAACTAAGAAACGACCGAAGCGACAGTTGCTGTGGTAGTCTTTTATATTTTGCTTTTAGAGTCTAACAACAAGTAAAGTACCTACCAACTTCTTATCCATTGTTAATATTTTTACCTTTGCTTGGCATCACTTCTCCGTACTGTTTCTGTCACATATTTTGTTATTTTTATTTGTCTATTTGTGTGTCATCTGTGAAGTGAATAAAGATTTTTCTTCTTCTTTTTCTAGTTCTTCTTCTACTTCTTATATTATATTTATAAAAGTAAGCGTATTAAAATCACTGATGTAAGCTTACTTTTGACCAGATTTTTGAAGCAAATTCAGCAATTTCACAAGCACTTAAAGAGATATTTCCACTATCATTATAAATGCGATAGAGCTTTTGTTTATTTGTACCTCTTTCAAGCAGCAACGGACCAACAACGGATTGACGTAATTTTATTCACTGCGATACATAGCTAGAGGGCTAGAATAAAATTTACACAGTAACAGCAACAAACGAGAGAATAGATAAATGCTATACGTTATTAGGACCAATAAATGACTACTTGCCTACCCACGCTTAAACCGTTGTATAGCTGAGAAATTTATGTTATCAGGGAGGCAACGTTGATGGAAAGGCATGCGCCTTCATGCATATCTAAATTCACTCAGGATTAAATATAGTGTTTGCTTAAACCTTGCTCTAAAAACTATACACATTTTCACGGAACAATTCCACACTGCGTTGCAAATGTAGCCATGTACATAAACTAATGAGCAGTGTTGCAATACCAACAAGCAAATGAATCTGTAAAGAGTAAATGTTGGTTAAATTAACGTTGGAATATTAATCATTAACAAGCAAGATGAATTAATAAAAGTCGATGTATTTAATGTATTGATAATTTCGGTGTGATATACGGAGCAGGTTTGATTTTAATCACACAATATTAATGAAATTTCATTTCATTTGTGACGTCAACTTGTTTGTTGTTGTATTTGTTGTTGACAGTGTTGACACATACAATATAAATGTAAATATTTAGGTATACAACTATTGCTTTTGTTCAACTTGATTTATTTATTTAACCTAATGTAGATACAAATATTAAATAACATTGTTTTCAACAATAGTTTGCAGTTGATGTTGGATTTTGTGAGAGCACCCATTTACCTACTTACTGTAAGGCCGGCATTACACCTGTAAGTAATTACTGTAAGTTTTGAAACAAAGCTATATGCAAGAGAGATATGGTGATATTTGCCACTCACTCTTACCCATAGTTGCGTCTCAAAACTTGCAGCAATGACAGCTATGATAAAAGTTCTACAATGATCGATAAATCAGTATTCCACAAATAAAATCGGCAATAGAGTTTAAGATTAAGTACATAAAACAGTACATTTCATACATCTAATATTTAATTAAATCTACAATCGCATTAGTGCCAAAACCGCTAAAAACTATCTTTTACAAGTTTCTTGCCAACAATGCCTTAAAAGGACGCTTTTACCCCAATTAAGGACTAAAATTAAGGATCTTTAACTATCTCCGTTTTGTGACGAAAATTAGCAATACATTGCGGCCGTAAATGTATGGCTAATTTTCGACACAAAACTGACTAAGTTAAAGTTCCTTATTTTTAGTCCTTAATTGGGGTACACGTTATAGTGAAAACGCCCTAAAGTTAGTACGTTTATTTAACATTACATAACATATCATCTAGATACCTATAGTTTTCAAGGGTTTCTGAACTACACTTATGTTCTTCAAGGCTACAAGGATTCTAGGAACGAGGGTCGGCTGAAAAGGGATAACTTTAAAACTGCCTGAATATTAAGTAACTACTGGGCCGTGTTCACGAGACTGTTAGTAAGTTTAAGTTTCAGAGTTGTGGCCTTAAGATAAAATGAAGCGAACTTTGTACACGCTGTGTTGTAAAATAGGCATTTTCGAAGTACTTGGACTTCGGTTAAGATGTAGGTAAAGTTATACAAGTCAATAGCCTCTTCAAATAAGTCATAGGATGCCAAATAATTGAATTGTAATGACCATAAGTAGTGGCCTTAAAATAAATTGATTATCTTCTACTTGTGATTTTTCTAGAAGCGAATACAATCTGAAGGTAGGTACGAAGCTTTCATTTGTATCGTGAAGTACAAGTTAATTGTAAATTGTCATTCATTGTTTAAACTCGGCAATGTCGTGTATATAAAATGAATCAAATGAGAACCAATCGAATACAATTACAGATGCAAATTAACATCTAGACAAGATACATAACGCGTACAATTTTTTTAACGCTGTGTAGATATTTAATTCTCTATTTTAAACCTGTATTGTTTAAGATTGCCCGCAAATAATCTTATAAATAAGGTTGCAGACAATTTGTACGTCTTCATTTGATAATTAGGTGTTCGAATCTTCTCGGAATGTTAATCTTCAGGAGTGGGATCAGGTTCAGAAGTGGGATCGGTTTCAGAAGCGGGATTTGAAATAGGACCATGGAGCTGGAATTGGCTGTAAGGAAAACAGATAACGTTAGTAAATATTTAACACCTTGGTTTTCACACAATTGGCTTTAGTGAATAAATGTTCAATAAACAGATGGGCAGCGACAATAAATCAATCAATGCTCAACTAAGTTACAAGGTTAGGTTGCTTACTAAAGCTTAATATTACTTGGGTTTTGCGAACGATGTAATTCTCATTTGTTATATTATGATAGTCCCTGGGGTATTTACTTGTTATAGAAGTTATACTATCCCAAATACGATAACAACAACGATCAACATTTATTAGTGCTACGGTTAACGTTTAATTTTAGTTTCGATTTAATCTATGGCACGACCGTAATGCAACAGTTAATGAAGTCGCCGAATGTGCACAAACATGGCGAAGCGATTTTAACAAGGTTTTTAAAAAACGACGTCGTTATTGTAACTGAAGTTATTGATTATACGGTAGTCTAACTAGGTAGGTAGGTATATCATTGATCTTGAATAAAGCTGATTATCGCTAAACCAATCGATCGTCGTGAGCATGCATAAAGCTAAGTGGCATGATAACAACCTACCAAGCAAGGAGCTAGATCCATACTTAATTAAATCACCCCCCATACCGCTAAGAGCAGCAACTACCCTCAATGGAAGGAATAAATAATTAACACAGGTAGTTAGGGCTAAAAGCTAACGAGGTTAGTAAGGTTTAGGTAAAGGTGTTATTTTATCTGTGGTCGCAAGAACCAATAAGATTTTTTTAAGACAACAAATGTAAAAAATACTACCGTCGGTTGGTAGGTAGATACGTAAGTTCACACAGCTAAATGATCATAAATGCCCATGTTGAAGAGTGAATGAACTATATTATGCCCAGTCATTGGTACTAATAGAAGTAATAGAAGAGTAGGTACCGAGTAAGACATCCTTTTCAAACACCGACCTTATGTAAGTATGATTTTTACGTAGATAATAAATATGTAGGTATGTAGGTAAATAAGAATTTAGAATTATGGACCGCAAAGTAACATCTAAACTTGACTTTCCGATTTAATCAATAAGTTATTAAAAACCATTCGCATAATACCTACCTAGGTAGGTACCTATTATACTTAAATATATGCAAATATTAAACCCATTTCCGTAACTATCTGAGCATAAAACTATAACTACTCCTGCCTACGTAAACGGTAAGTAAGTAGATACATACCTACCTACCAATAAATAACTTCATATCAACTAAATTTATTAATAAAGAAAGTAGCCACGGACATAGAACGGAGGCTGTATTAGAATGGATCACGACCAAGTTCAATGGACAGGGAAAAAAAACAAAATGCATCGTCTATGGCGTACCATGCGCATACCTTTGTAAACATGAACCAGGAACTAACGAATCAGGTACCTTAACTACAAAAACAAATATGGTACGCACCTATACACTACTTAAGAAGTAATATAAGATAGATAGATTATCTATATAGATCAACAGGCTAAACTGAGTTCCTAACTAGTACTTAAGTCAAGTAAGTTTGTGCTTAGGTACTCTATGCAACGGATTCCTAAGATATGTACCTATCTCAACATCTAAACGGCCTGGGACTGAATGTCGAAATTCTAAAGCGTGGTAATCTTCTCATTTGACATTCTCGTACTCAGAATAATAAACAGAAACTTTTATCAACGGAACATGCGCGTTAGAGCACAACGAAGTAAACAAACTTGAACTTTCCAAAAGTTAACTTAACTGTCACATTTAACTTCAAAACTTACCTTGAAAAGTGCATAAAGTTATTTCCAGAAGTAACTCCGCATCTAAAGAAACAATCCAGTTGGATTTAACACAACATTCCGGTATTAGACACAAGCTCAAAACTTGTAGCTTCACACACTGTCGTTACCGCACTTTTTGAGTGAAAATTACAACTAAACACTAGCAAAACTCACTCAGAAACACTATGGAAGTATTATAAACAATATAAACACTAGTTTCCGGGTCAATTGTTACGGCTTTACACTTAGAAACTTAAAAAATCGTCGTAAATACTCAGAGCAACACTCGGCACGCGACGGCCATCTTCCGCCCGCTTACGCGAAGTTTGAGGTTTATTTCGCTAGAGGGCGGCACGGAACCTGTTGGGAATTTGGTGGTGAATAATTAATTGAAAAATGTTACTGTAAGATGTATTTAATACATGCATAATTAAGTTTTACACAATTTTTCAGTTCAATTTCGTACAATACTATAAATTATTTCTTCTAATATGACCTTCCATCGCAAACAATCACAAATATATTTTAATGGTAGCCACACTCAAGTCCTACCAGTGCTACCATTTTAGCAAAATGCTTCTGTTAGGTAGTATTATTATAGGCGTATAATTATTATGCTAAAGTTTTAAAATATAAATACAAAAAGGTATCAAGACAGTCTTTACCTTTTTAGATGTTTTAATATCTGGACAAGCATGAATACGCTGTTTACTACAGTTTAGTGCATTTGGACGTTATTTTGTCTATGTACTGGCGACATTAAAAAAATGTCTTGTCAATGTCTGATTGATAATCAAAACAAAACAAACAGTTATTGTTTTCCTTACAGTAATTTGTTATTGTGACATTAATAACATTTTGAAATATGTCTACATTAAACGAACCTATAGTCAATCCTATAATCCTATAGTTAGTTAATGTTCGTGGGTTCATGTAAAGTGTTAGAGTTAGGGGTTTGCGTCATGTGACTGTTAATTGTGAATATTGTTTATTCAAACCTAGGAAAACTATTTATATTTAGGGATGAAGTTGTAAATTAGTACGGAGATGCCTTCCGGGTTCCAGGGTGTTCTTCCTTCTTATTTTATTTTGATATGATTTGAGATTTACTGACATAGGTAATAATATTCTTAATCATGATTTGCTTGGGGTGTACACTATGAACTTATAATACTATATTTCATTTAGTAATGATAGGTTTACATAGTATCGAAAATAGTAAAGAAATAAAACTCCATAAAATAAGTGTTGGGTGTAATTTATTTAATTATTTTTTTTGTTGTTCTCACTTAGCTCAGCGTTCTAACGCTATTGACAGAATAGTGCAGTAGTTCAAACATGATATTCATGTGAGAAAGCTCTTAACACATTCAGCGCCTACAACCAGATAGTCGGGTACTCTGTATAAAGCACATTTTCACTACATCACAGGAAAATGGCTGGCGGTGAATGTGTTACCTGTACTTCTTACAAAGCCGACCATACTAATGGGTACCCTCAAACTCAGAAGCAGTCTTACATAGTATGTATCTCATCACAGTACTATTAAAGTGTGTGGTTCAAAGGAGAATGGGCAAATTGGCCTATCGGCGGCAACTGATGAAATTAGTGTCATAAGAAAGCTCTGATATTAAAGGAATACTTTTTGTAAAGAAATTTTATTTGTATCTCTTTTAAAAATGGAATTACTTACTCTTAAGTTTGAATTCGATCAAGACATGTCAGATCTAGAACTTATTATTTATACTTTGTGATTGACGAACAAAGAAACGGTCGATAGGCTGTCGTCCATTATTATTGCATATTTATTGCCTAATAGTAAATAAATAACATATTGATAGTTGCTAGATACTTCACTCTGAGATGTTAGGTCATCTATATATGTTGAGATTTACCTTCTTTCCTAAACTATTGATATATTGATGATCTAACATCTAATTGGGAAGACTACGCAAAGTATTCTAAAAGAAAATCATCTTTTATTCTGGTTACAATTAAGTAACGGTAATGAAACTTTCACCAAATAACAGTAGGACTATACTACATCTTCAGATATTAAAATTATCCTTGGCCGCTCATACACCAAGTTCCAAACAAATTTGCCCATTCTCCTTTAGCATATCATTAGTTGTGATAAAATATACTGCTACCGACTTCTGAGTTTGACCATACTAGAAAACAATATACCTACAGTACAGTATCGTTTTCATAATAGTCATTGAATAACTGACGCTGTTTCACTCACACTTGCATCTGATGGTATATTTGTTTTAGGTTGCTGAAAGCTAATGAGAAAGTCATAGCACTGTATTACTTTTACTCAAATCAATTAAAATCATCAAATGCTCATGAATAAATCTGAGTATGCTATGAATAAGTCAGTAAAAACTGCTTATTTTTTTAACATGTATGTTTTCACTTTTTTCGTGTTTTCCATGGAATACACAGAAATATTCCCAGTTATCGGGGATTTAACTTGGAATACTTTGTTCCACCTTAGTTCAGGCAGGGTCATTAATTACTAAACCAGACCAAAATCTACTCACCAAGCGGTTCCAACGGACCCCCAGTGCAGGCTTATCAGCCGGTACAAGCTGAATTGGGACTGTGTCACATTTGTCCATCTTATTACTTTATTATTTTTTTACTTCATTTTGCGGTATGCTTTGTTGTGAATAAATGTATTTTCTTTCTTTCTTATTATTTCTTGTCACTTTGTATAACCTGGCATTTTTGATATTGATCTAATTTATCAGAATATTATTAATGTGATTGAACATTTCTATCATCTTGACTTCTTCTTGGATATTTTTAACATCTTGTATGCTAGGCACAGATAAATACATACATACCTAAATAAATAAATTGATGGAATGCCTCCGAACCGCTACACAACAATGCGAACACTGCTGTTTGGCGACAGGCTCAAGAGTAAGATGCTGGTAGCGATCCAGGCAGACACTGTAATAGGACCTTCTAAATTAATTGTATTTGCTTAACTAAGGTAAGTAATTAAACATTTATGCAAAAATATACATAGAGCCTAACATAGAACCTCCTACTTTTTGAAATCGGTTAAAAGATGGAATGGAATATAATTCGTCAGGAGAAAAAAATAACAGAAAACAAAAAACACAAAAAAAACGCGAATTGAAATTCTGCTACTTACAAATTTGACCTAGTAACGACTTTGGGAAATTGATGTAACAAATCAGATATAATGAGATACGTGTTATCTCCCTAATCCCTAAACCTTAAAGCCTTTTAAAAACCAAATGGCCTGTTTTCTCGTTTGCCTCGAAGTCCTATAAAACTCCGCATCTTTTCCTTTTCAGTAAAAGCAAATTCATCTTCCACCGCAGCCGAGCGAGACGATAAAGATCTAAACAAACTAAACTAATATCGTTGCAATTGGAAAATAGCATTAAAACTAAAATGGAGTTTTTGAAACCAATCCCGCTCAGTCCCGCGGGAATGTACTATAAAACTGGGATTGGATTATTTATTAAAACTCTTATTATAGTGTTGAATTTCACAAATCGTTTTCTAGAAATATGACGGTTCTTGTTGAAGTTGAAGTGGTGTTGGAAATCATGAGATTAGTGGGCTTTATTAGTTTGTGAGATTCTTGAGCGTAGGTGTTTGGGTCGTAATGGAATCGAATAGAATAGGAATAATTTTATTCACAAAATTTGACAGGACATAATTATAACACCAAACAAACGGTTAAGTGCGAGTAGGACTCCCGCACCGAGGGACCATTGACCATTTTTTAGTACTTACTTAAGTATTCGCCATCGCCATTCCCTGAGGAAGCGCTCTCACCCTCAAACCCCTAGAACAACCGACCGCTCAAGCTTACACACAGTCCACGATCTCCTTTGTGCGGGGCAATACCCGTTCGACGTCCCGCACACCGTACACATATGTACAGTTTTCCGTGTACCTATACATATGTCTGTTTTTAATTCATTTCATGTTTTTATATGTATGTTTAATTAAAGTATTTTTCTTTCTTTCAGCCATGATATAAATTAGCGTGTTTCTTCCTCCCATATATTTCCCTTCCCTAGTACAAGAGCGATCCGAGCATTAGCACCGTCTGTGATTTATATTCGTCTGAGAATTATAACTCATTGTGCGATTCTTTCCACTTGAATAGGTATAACGGAATAAGTTGTATGAGCTGACGATTGATGTCAGTGGGGATGAGTAGTGAGCTTAGAAGCTTACACCCGTATTCACAAACAATACTTAAGGGATCCTTCACTGAGTAAACGCACTGCGTTCAATAGGTACCTACAGCTTTGTGATTGGTCCTTTTTGACCACCTTTGTTTATGAGACGATTTGAACCACGTGCGTTCGTGAGCACTGTGGGGCCTCATAGTGACGTTTGTGAATAGGTACGGTTGTCAGAATGTTACTTAGGAATTTAATACAGATAAGTACAGATTTTTTCTACTAGTGCAGTTTGTAGGTACATACCTTCGTATGTATGTTCTGCGAAGGGTGAAAAATTAAGGGTTTTGATATTTATTTATGACTTTGTATGTGTATATATAGTCGTTATACAAAAATCGCATATGAAGGGTACCATTCTTTTATTGGGGCTTCCTTTATTTTTATTATTTGTTTGTTTTAGGTACTATTATATGGTTATATTGATAGTTGCCAGTTACTGATTTAGGCATTATAAAAGTGTTTTCGTGATTTACAAAGAATCCATATACCATCCATCCATGTACGCCTTCCAAAATGCTGTTAGCAAAAGAACATTCGACTATGATTTCACTTGTAGAATATAAACTGGCTCTTTCTGGTTAATCAATCGCCATTGTGTCAGATAGAATAGGCGAGACATGTTGATTAGTCTGAAATTCTAAATTCAAATTCCAAACTTGATAAGTCTGAAATTCTAAATACAAATCTCGAATTTCACTATCCTTTTAACTCTTTAGTTACGTTACGGCAGAGTCGAGAGGAAAGGAAAGGGGTGCTTCGAATTTTAAAATTGAGAAAGCGAGATTTTAATTTTTTCACCTGCCTGTCGTATTTCCGGTATTCGCCAAGGTAGGGGTGCGATGTCGAAAACATTGAGGGAAAAATTGTTAACGCGCCTGTATCGTACAAAACTTTTTCGTTACATTTTGTTTTGGAATAAAGGAACGTTGTCAGTTTCAGTAAACGAGTTTTTTTTAAATTCATATATATCTTTTTGGTTATGTTGTTTAAAAAGCCGAGTAAATAGATTGTTTGAGGTTGATACAGTGAGTATTGATTAGATAAGTGTGGGCTGTCCAAATTTTTAAGTAAGTACATACCATATGTAATGTGTAATATAAGTCCAGTGATGGGAAATAGGTGAGCTAATTTACCTAAACTTGATGCATGTTCATTCAATAATGTATTCCCATCTCACTCACGCATGAATGAATATGCGTCAAGTTTAGGTAAATTAGCTCACCTATTTCCCATCACTGAATATAACATATGTAATGTGTTATCCAACATAGCGCTACAAAATCTGACATACCCTTATGTCTCTAATGATAAACAAGTGACAGCTATTTTTGAGCCCATTGTAAGATACCTAGTAAACTAGGTATGCTGGTCACTATAAGACTTAGGTACACTATTACATAACGTTCCTATGTCAAGTTAAAAATAACGTGAAGTACCTAGTTAAGTATCGATAAATTAAATTGTGTCCTTAGTTTATTTATTAGTAGCATTTATTTTATTTGTTTCGTTAAGTTTAAAGTACCTTGTTACAATATGAGAGACGTTTAGTTTTAGAAGGTAACTCAAAATTTTATCTACTTATAAATAAGATAATACCAGACAACAAAGAAGAGACCATGATCAAACGCTGATTTTTTTAATTAATTATCTATGTACAGTCAACCAATTTGATTTCTAGGCCACTTTGGACTATGTTAAAGTGACGTTGACAACCAAACGTTACAGACTTCTTATGATTTGGTTTACAACGTCACATTGACAAAGTCCATAGTGGCCTGGGAATGAATGTGGTTGACTGTACATGTAGGTACTTATAACAATAACCAAAGTAATACGAGGAATAACAAAAAAAAATTCGCGTTCCCTTCTCCCTACCCTCAAAAACACACATGATCAGTAAAATTTAATTTTCCAATCCACTTCGCCTTTAGGCTGGCAACTGGCAACTGCCAAAAAAATTCCCGCCTGCCCGCCACGAGGCTAAAAACGTGAAAAATTTGCTTAAATTCCAACGACAAGTTGTTGAAAAATTCAACTCCCGTCGGGCGTCAATTAGGTGTGTAAAACAGGGGCCTATTCTGGAATTGGCTTTTCAGCTGTCTCTTTCGTCCAATTGTTCTTTAGTTTAAGTGTGAGTGAGAAGGAGCTTGTTAACTTTTTATTTTTTTATTCCGGAGTAAAAGGCGTTTGCGTTAAACATATTAGGTTGTACGTGATGAATTTATTTTATGCCTGCGGTAGGCGTCGTTTTGTGTTTAGCATTAAGATCGTTCTCTTATAAAATTAGGCTGGAAATTATACGAATATCAATAATAATACCTAACTTAATTTAGGAGTACACAAATTGGTTAACGTTTTTGAAGTCAAAAACCTTGTTTTTATTTTTATTTACGACTAGCGACACTTCCCGACTTTGTATGGGTACAATATAAATTAAATCAGTTTGTCTAGGTACGGTCACGAGCGTTAATTTGGGACCCATTTCATGAAAAATATGCTTGAAGTCGTCAATGTCATTAAAGATGTCAAGTCATTTGTAACTTTTAGGAAACACACCTTGAAGGAAGCAACCTTGTTGTTGTAGAATGTCAGATTGTCTTTGGACCTTAGGTGGGTATCAAATTAAATCTCGTGACTGTACCTACTGGTAGTTGGTTAATTTTATAAATAATTTAAAAGGGGTCTAGAATGGGGGGGGGTTGAAAAATGAAAGTGGTTCGATTATAGCAAATGGGGTGTCATATGAAAGGTCATCTGCACATTTCAAAACATATTTTGTTTAATTTTCTGTCTTGCACTTTTAGATTTATAGCCAAAAATGTACAAAAAATGACCGTGCCCCCCCCCCCCCACTTATCTCCGAAGATTACTAATTTTTTTTTTTAAAAACCTGGCGTAAGTATATAGGATATCATTACTTATATTTTATGGGAAAAATAAAACGAAGTGTTCATTATTTACAGTTTTTGAGAAATGACAAAAATACTATAGAAAATCGGTATTACAATTTAGGCTAGTCAAAATGGACCTTATTGCGTAGAAAATGAAGCTCATAACAAAACGAGTATTTTCTTTTGCGGTTACCAAGCATAATATCTTCAATACGGAACCCTCGGTGCGCGAGTCCGACTCGCACTTGACCGGTATTTTTGTATGTGCCAAGAACAAAAACAAAAACCTAAGTAATGAATTCCAGAGGCGTGAATACCAAATATAAATTAAATTACTTACCTTTGAATTAAATGAATCCCGATTTGATAACGGATCCAGATGATTATATTTATTAGGGGAGTTGGAATCCATTTTGTTTCTCGTTTCGTTAATTGTGTTCACTCGTTACTTCGCCCTTATTTAAATTGGGGATGTTATTAAAGTAATCCGATTTTGATGAACTTAGGAGTTGCTTTGGGCAAGAGAACTTTGAAGCGATGACGATGTGTACCTACACTCTTAAAAACAAATAACTTTGCATGAAAAACTCGTTACGAAAATGTATTTTTTTATAGATTATGTGTTTCAATCTTTATACATTCTTACATACACTCACGCCTTCATTCCCGGAATGGGGCAGGCAGAGCTACAGAATTAGCATCATCATCATAATAATAATAATAATAATAATAATAATACATTTTATTTCGGGCAACGAGGCCCATATTTACAAATACCTTATAGACTAACATACATAACAATATAAAACTTAAAACTATCACCGAGGTGACAGAACAGCGTGGTCCTGTTCTGCCAAAATTGGCATCTTGGTCGCTGCCGGGTTGCCCCGAAACCGCCGGAAAACAACACCTTTCGGCCAAAAGTCAGGACACTCGACGGTCCCCAGCATAAACCGCGGCACGCGCACTACAAACGAACTGAAGTGCACGTAGCGAAGCGAGTGTAGCTGGAACACCGTCAGACTGCATCCAACCTTCTGACAGACGTACTCCACCACGTCGTCTATCATAGCTTCACGCCTGTCTCCCAATAGGGTAGGCAGAGTCTATGGAACGCCAGGTGCACCGGTCTAAACATACAACTTTCGCTTCCTCTACATTCACCAATACTTCATGCATGTACGTCGGTTTCGGGTGCTTTTGATTTGGCCCTTATTCAGTACATTAGCAACAACTTTAAAAACTTGTTGGCACCAGTATATATTAGTGACAGGGTGCAAGCCCATAGCCTAACAGTAGGTACAACAAGCCTTTATTCCCTTAGTCGCCTCTTACGACTTCCACGGGAAGACCTGAGGGGCCTGCCAATATGCACTACGCTAACTAGCGTTTCTATTCGTTTCGTTTTTAAACCAATCGCGTCACTGTTAGATGACGTGATACGAAAAGTCATGTGACCTTCCAGTGACGCGATTGGTTTAAAAACGAAACGAATAGAAACGCTACTTAGCGTAGTGCATCTTGGCAGGGCCCTCTGGGGCCTGTTTTATAAAACTACAAATTACAATTTACAGGTTACAAGTTTCCATTTGACACAACCTCGACCAATGACGACCAGCCATTTGAGCAGTGTTGCCAGTTTAGAACTGTAAAATAGTAACTTGTAGCTTTATAAAAGGTGCCCCTGGAGTAAGTGGCACTTTTCTAAGCCGGCAACCACACGGCTTGCAGTTAAGTATGCACATAAGATTAAAAATAAACAGCGTTCAGAAAATAATTGTGGCAATGCCATTATTTTTACCGAGTTTAATCAATTTAAGTCAAATCGTCTTTTAATTTTGTTGTTAAATATTCTAAATAAGTATTTTCAGACATTTCTAGATGGAACGCTATCCCAAACCGCATTAAGTTGGCGCATTCACCATCTCAAGTTCGGTACACAACTTGGGATTAAGACATTCCTGTAAGTACAAATCATTCGACTTCACCCCTATATCTTAAGTTGATGACTGGATTGCTACAGCCGTTGTTATCGGTGTGCTGTGTAAGAAAGAGGTGGCAATAAAGGACTAGGTTTTCGGTATTCTTGACAAATGATTAATTGGTGGTAGGTACATTTGTTTGACATGGAAGATATTTTGCGACGCCTTTAAATTGTATAAAAGCAATTTATTGATGCGGGACTACTTTTATCCTACGTTGACGAAAATACAGGCAATCGTTTTAGAGAATCAATACCCAAAGCTCAAACTCAAGGGAAAAAGTTACGAGAGTGAGAAAAAGGGCTGAATAGGTTCGTGTAAATATACACACTGCAGTATCGCTCGGCTTTTTCTTCGAACTTCGCCGGACACATTGCCTTGATAGAAACCAAGCTGCAGAAAAGTATTTTTGTAGGCCTGTGTAATTGCAACAGCTATACAGGGTGTTCGGCAGAAGGTTGAACAAATTCCAGGGACTAACTCTGTAGGTCATACTCATTAACTTTTATTATGGGACCAACATCCAAATCGCGAAAAAAAAAACAGCTGTTCCATACATTTCGGCTGTTTAGCTCTCAAAGTTTGTATGGAACAGCTGTTTTTATTTTCGCGATTTGGATGTTGGTCCTATAATAAAAGTTGATGAGTATGACCTACAGAGTTAGTCCCTGAAGTTTGTCCAACCTTCTGCCGAACACCCTGTATACGACTAGCTTTCCTGTCACCATTTATTTACAAAACAGCACTCAAAAGTTTCGAGAGTTAGAGATGCTCAGTGGAATCTGATCCTTAGCTCATTAGGACTCAACTGGAGCAGTGACTGGGAAATCTTAATTACTTACAGTAAAGCTGAATGAGTACCTATTGTTTAGGCTCGACATAAGTACTTAATAATAACCACGATAAAACATTTTATAACTATAGGTATTACCACCGGTTTCACAATCGACAAGAAAGGCATATTTGACAGATAAATTTAGCCCTTTCTCTTTCTTACACTGAAAATGAGACCAGGCGAGAGCCAACTTTAAATGGCAGATAAATTTACTCGTCGATTGTGAAACAGACCCTTAGATAGATAAAACCCTCGATATAATAGTGACCCTATCTTTCAGAACTGATATCTCTTAAACGGCTAAACCGATTTTCACAAAACCTAGCTAAAAACCTCCGCTAGAAAACCTGCTTTCAATCAAAAAACACTACATTTAAATCGGTGCATCCGTTTAAGAGCTAAGCCATTTTATAACTATAAGATAGATATAAATCATCGATATATTGGTGTCCCCTTCTTTCAGAGCTGATATCTCTTTAACGGCTTAACCGATTTTCATGAAACCTGTCTAAAAACCACCGCTTTTTAATTTAAAAACCGCATCCAAATCGGTTCATCCGTTTAGGAGCTATGATGCCACAGACAGATAGACACGTCAAACTTATAAGACCCCTCTTTTCGCGTCGGGAATTAAACATGATACAGATTATCAAACTCAGTATAGTCTTTACCCCGATTGCCATCAGTTTAGGTATCCTATGTCACCCGGGATGGTGAAAGGATTCTAACGATACCGCACATATTTAATTCGGCTCAGGCATTTAGAAGTTATGGTGGAATAAAGAATCGTAAGATACATCCATAGATGAACCCTGAAAACATTACACTCCTTTTTTTTGGAAATCGTGTAAAAACAGCCGGCTATCTATTTAGGTTCAAGAAATATAAGTCTTTAAAGTTAATAGGAAGAACGGTTGGAAGGACAAAAAAAGGCTTGAAAATAGGGTTCCGTTTAACACCTTTTAAGTACGGAACCCCAAAAACCCGAGTTATATACAAACAAACCTGAACAAAACAATGTGCTTACGGAAATATTTGAATAAATCCCATTTCCAATTGCGTCCCCATTTCAAGCCCAATCCTTACAAGGAATCCTTTTAACAAGGAATTCTTTGATCTCCTTAATTTAATTCAAATATTTATTTCCAGACAAAAGGCTTTGTTAACGTAATTAGAACCTTTGGATTAACTATTTCCAGTTATTCATGTAATTTCATTTCAAACGGTATTTTGTTAAGTTTTAGAAAGTTGATGGTTATTTGGAAATGGAAAAGTCTAGACGTTTGGTATACAGACGGCTAAGATAGGGAATTCAAATTAAAGTTAGTATTTGAAAGTCTTTCGTTAGAATAAATTAAATGCCATTGTTTTTTCAGCAGTTTTATTTTACTACAAGTTTCACGGCATTTGCGAGTAAACTTACCATATTTTCTCTTCTAAAACGATATGGTACTTATGACTTTTTTTATAAATAATTAAATCGATGTGGTCTAAGATCTGAATAGGAAACGACCTTCACCCAGCTGTTTATTCGATAAAAAGTATTTTATAATCAAATTTAATATGGTAAATAATATATGGCGAATATCTAGGTTGGGTGAAAAATTTCAGTCAAGTACTTAATAATAAAAAAAGAACTTTTTCATATTGCAATTGCTTGTTTAATAGACAAATTACAAACTAATCGAAAGTATGAAGCCTATAGAATATGCAAACGTTAGGTTTGGTGCAAATTATTAGTACCGACTTACCTGTTTATACCTGCCTACCCAATAGTTATGACGGGAAAAAAATAGTCAACCTAAAGTTTGCATATTCTATAGGCTTCATACATTTAATTGGTATGTAAATTGTCTAATAAACAAGCACATGCAATTTTTTAAAACAGAGTTATTTTTAGTTAATTATATACTGGACTGATGTTTTTTAGCCTATCTATTCGCCATATATTACTTAACATAATAAATCACTACATAGTATAAAACAAAGTCGCTTCCCGCTGTCTGTCTGTCCCTATGTATGCTTAGATCTTTAAAACTACGCAACGGATTTTGATGCGGTTTTTTTAATATACAGTATGTAAACTTACTAAAACCATTTGTTTGAATCCGGGCATGTCTAGGCGATAAATAAGGTCTTCGTATATAAATTATTGAAATTCTAACGTTTTTTAGAATTTATAATTGTAATACAAAAAATATCATTTTAGTTATTCATGATTCAATAACATCCTGTATTATTTGTTTACAATTGTAACATTTGTCATCTGGTTGTCAGGTCAAGGCCAAGTTCAACATTTTCAATGTCAGTTAAAGTAAGGCTATGTGCACACTTCCGATTAAATACGACGTAGATTAGACCAAATGTGGCCGTTATTTGAACCAAGCGACGATGGTTGTTTCAAGTGAACGCTACGCATCAAATCTGGATTTTGCCGGGCACGTCGCTTGATTATGTTCGAAGCTTATAGGTACAATCCGCAGCCTCATTTCTTCCTCCGTTCTCGACACTTTTTTTAAATACTAACTGTTTCACCCATCCCCAGAAGAAATAGTCTAGAGGTGTGGGGTTCAGCAAACGTACCATATCATACAACTTCCCGCTTTTCTAGTGCTGAAGCCAAGATTTTCTGTAAAATGGTTGTAGATCCTTTTTTCCATTCTGACGTCAATACGAGGACGAGGCCCACCACTACTACTACTACTATCCGGTACTAACCGGAACCGCTCCTTCATTGTCACGCAGTCTGGTAATCGCCCTTATAATTGACAATAAAGTGACACCAGTGAAATTTGAATGACATAAATCTGTCACGACGTAAACATTACACATAGGGTGATACTTTTAGGGTTAACCGACTTTGAAAAAGGTACCTAAGTGTTTATAATTTTTAAACAATGTTAAAATTAAAAATATTCGACCCGTACTAGCAAAACATGTGTTAAAACACTTAACTCGACTTGGCTATCAACTGGTTTAAAGAGATGGTTTTAGTTAGTTTACATACTGTATAGAGCGATTCAAGAGGAAGGTTTTATGTATAAAACATTTTAGATTATGTACGGGTATTACAGAAAACTCACACAAACCGAAGCGAAGCGAAGGGGGGTTACAAGTTTGATATTTTTTTTTTTTATTGATTAAACAACTCGGTGAAGTTATTCTCTATTCGATCCCCTACTAATGACGGTTCTTAGCTATTCTTTGTTTTAAACTTTCGCGACGTACCTACACACCAAAAGGAACGGAATTTCATAGTAGATACGTGAAGAATTACTTCAACAGCTTGAATATTAAATCGTCATTCACATAACAATGGTTTTTATCCAAATGACTTTTAAAGTAAACCAATTACACTTGACTTCTACGCCAATGGCCGACGGAAAGTTAGCGGTGAAAAACTCAAATTATCGCCACCTGGCCGTTCCGAGTTGTACTAAAACTCGGACGAATCACGCACGGTTCAGGGTATTGATTCTCTCAAAAGCAAAGGTGAGCGAACACAGGAGTGATGTGCAAGCGGCGAGTTTAAGTAGCCCCGTCAAAGCGAACAAAACACATTTCAGCGCGTGTATTCAATTTGGCAGCATGGCTTCTCGAACGTATAAGGATGCCTAATTGAGAATGCACGCGGTGTTTTGCTCGCTCTGACGGGACTACTTAAACTCGCCGCTTGCACTTCACTCCTGCATTCGCTCACCTTTGCTATTGAGAGAATCAATACCCAGTGTTAGATAATGCGTTTCACTCTGTAAGTGAATTTATTGTTTTTTGTTTTGTAAAACATTTTAAATTGCACTATCAGCTGTTTACGTCCAATATTTTAGATTTTACATTATCTTGACGAAAACATGTATTTTTATTGGTAAAAATGTATTTATTTGCTATAAGTACTATGGCGATGGCGTATATCCGACAGGCTTCATTTAAAAGGCCACAAGAATCAACTGGCTTTATGTGCTTCCGCGAGAAAAACGCGAAATGGAGATATTTTACGCGCGCCTTGATTACAGCGTCAAATTCAAATAATTGCTATTTACTTCAAACCTACAACATTTATTCAAATAAATGGTTAACTTGGATTAAGGAGTTATAAGTTCTCAACTATTGAATCAAAAATTATCGTTAAAAATCGTAGGGTTTCGAAGATTCAACCAAAAGCATGCGAATAAGGTGTTATGATTGAAAAATAGAACTATCAAGGTTTTGGTTTCTCATCGTGTTTTCACGTTTAACTGCCTCAAGGTACGACCAAGTTTAATATATCCCAAGAACAGACACATAGGCATTATAGTTATTGAGATCTAGACTTTATAATCTGTGGTTTAAAAAAAAGCCTTTCGCCGCAACCACTGTATTGATATTAGCACAGACTACTAAGAGATACTAACGTATCAGACTGCCATCTCGCGAACAAAATCTGCTCAGCGTAGGTTTTTGACATAATTCTTACCTCGTATGACATATTGCTGTTTTTTTTAATTCTAAATGTAGCCACTGGAGCTTGTAAATAATACATCCTATTTTTTTACAAATAGTGATCGGGTGATTATTTTTCCAGCGAATTTAGACAAAGGAACTTCTAAATAATACAGCCACATATATTTTTTTAAATGGTGGTTGGTTTTTTAAACCATACTTACGACTATAGAACTATAGACAATAGTGCCTGAATTTATTAATTGACCTATTCTACTCGGTAAAACCATATTGCTTTTGACATGTATTTTTTTATCCGAGTAGAATAGAGCCCCTGCTAGAACACTATGTTAACGCCGCCTATACGTGATTCGGCGTATAGACGCCAACACGAATATTCGCCGAATCCCGCAGTGTGGCCCCGGCCTGGGAAAATAAAACCAATCCACATTTGTAAACGTGTATACTTTTTAACAAAATCACAATAAAAATACATATAAGTTTAAAACAATTATGATTTTGTGGAGTTTGCAGTGAAGACTCTGGGACCTGCCTTGACCTGGTTAGCTGCCATTACAGTAGTCTGTTGTTATACACGCCTCCGGGATCCCACGCCTGGTGTTTACCTCTTCTAGGATAGATCTAGCTATCCAGATAGATGATGGTGCCAGCGCCATGTATACCATGTGCCTAATAAAGACGGTGAATATTTTAAACTATTTTATTAGGCCAGTTCTAGATGGTCCTTAATATACAATATTACAGAAGAAAAAAAAGACATACTTCCTCGTGGTCATACAATTTGTCAATGATCAGTTCACTTTTTGACTAGTACCAAAAAGTGAACCTAGATTTGATCTCTAAATACTAATTGTGGTTGTAAAAGTAGGTAGGTTAGATTCGTTAGGTATCTTCAGAGGCTCTACTTTGAAATCCGTAATTCGAACTTCGTCTATTGCTATCCCTTTTGCTCTCGACGCGTCACTAATTCGCAAGAAAGTGACGGGGCGATCCGAAGTTCGAATTACTGATTTCAAAGTAGAGCCCCAGATGCCCGAAGGGCGGGGCTCCGTCGAAAGTCACTAGGACAAAAATAGAAGGACCACGAGGAAACGGCAAAAAAAGATACCTAGGTACCTTTCTTATTCTTAAAGAAGTTATAAAAATCAAGACGGGCAAAAGTGATTGTGCAATAATGAAAAAAAAACTATAGGGAGGAACTATCCCCTCAAATTGAATAAATGCAATAGAAAAACTAAATTATCATATCAAATATATTATACGTACGATAAGTACGATTACGTAGATACTTGCTCATTGTATAGCTCGACAAACAAGTTCAAGTCTTGGTCAAACGAGGCCACTGTTAGGAATGAAATGTTTTGCGGGTGGTAGGACCTTGTGTCCGTCCGGATCGCTACCACCATCTTATCCATTAACCTATCGCCAAACAGCAGTGTTCGCATTGTTATGTTCCGGTTTGGAGATAAGACAGCCGGTGTAATGACTAGCATACAGGCATATGTTCCATCTTAGTCCTCAGGGTTGGCAACGCATTTGCAGTCTTAGGATTGCAGTCTTGTGAACGTGAATGTTTATGGGTCATAGTTTCCACTTACCATCAGTGGCTCGATTCACGAAGCTACAATCATTACAAGCGGAAGTCTCTTTCTAGTTAGAAAGAGACTTCCATTTGTAACTTATAGGTTCATGAAATGGGCCTGTGTGCTCGTTTGCAAAAAAATCGGCAACATGATCCAATTTTTAAACCAAAAAGCGGTGCTGAACGTTCTGATCGCCGCAAAATAATATTGCATTCCTCGCGACACCATGTCGTCAAAATCTTTTTTGCCATACTAATAATAAAATATTAAAAATTAGCAAAAATTACCATGCCAAGAAGCATTCGGTACTGAGTACTGTTAGTCGTCTTGTTAAACCTGGGCCACATCTGCAGGATTCGGCTGTATACGTGACGGCGTATCTTTCATTTATTGTGTTAAAGAAAGTGACACTATCATGGACGGATAAGTACTCATGAAATCCTGCAGATGTAGCCTGAGCAGTTTTTAGGCCCATTTAGATTATTTTTAGGGACTGATAAGGCTAATTGTGACATCATTGCATAATATGCTGCTGTAAAATAATAAAACTTTGATAATAAATCATACCTGACCCAGGTTTTTAGCTTGATCTGCTTTACATTTGTAAGGACTTATTATATTTTGAATACGTCGCCTTGCACCTTGCACGGCTTGCACCATCTGTCATATACAAAAACTATCTCAAAAAAGTGCACCAGCAAAAGAGCGCATCTTCATGGCACTTGCGTTCTTTTATTGAGAAGCGCAGTTTTTCAGCAATAACTCAAAAACAGTATATCCAATAATGCGAAAATATTTTTTATAGGTTAGGTATAGATAAAGGGGGGACACAATTTATACAACTTTCGCAGCGATTATTACCGAAAAAATCTGTTAATCAAATAAACTGCATAGGACCCATAGTTTTTTTAAAAGAACTGTCTAAATAGGCTATTGGGAAAAAAAACCTAGTTGTCCGCAGGATGGGCCAAGGGGTACGGACAACTGGGAATAGCCGGTCGAAATACGTGCCACACGATAATTCAGGCTGATTTATTTTCTCCTCTTCTGTTACCAAACTAAGTAGGTAGTGGCTTCTACAAGACACCTATACCAACTGCCAATTTCATCAATATAAGGTAAGGTGGGCTGCAAGAGCGTCAAACCAATAATATGTTCTAAAAAAGTATGGTTTGTCACACTTACCCCGTTGACGCACTTGCCGTAAGGTGGGGTAAGAGCGTCAAACCAACAATATCTCCTAAAAACATATGGTTTGTTATTGTTACACTTGCCCCGTTGACGCACTTGCCCCACCTGATCTTCAAATTTTCGAGTAAAATGCCTGTGACATACGGACGGACGGACAGACGAACGGACATGACGAAACTAGTGTTCCGTTTTTGCCATTTTGACTACGGAATGCATTATAGCAAAACAAACTAGGTATATATTTTACTTCAATATAATATTATATTAAATACAATAAAGAAATAGTCTAGATTATTTTCCTTCAATATTATCAACTCTTACTTTCATCTGGCTATTTGTCATGCGTAATAAAAAGTAACTCTCAAGTGAGGTGTCTGCAAAACCCTCTAGTTACTAGAGGGTTTTGCAGAAACTACTAGTCTAGTAGATAATAACGGAACCAACTTTATATACTTATACCAAGGGCTTTCGCCGATAGTTCTAAGATAAAGCCTTTGCTCTACACTACTGTACCTGAAATGATTGTGGAACTATTTACGGTCTAAAGGGGTAATTTTTTAAAACTCTAAGCTGTATACGTTTCCAGCCCCTACATCACCCTCTTACGGGGTTGGTATTCTACAAGTACCTATAAAATGGGTTCTTTCATCTGTTAGAAGAGTAGCTAAATTCCGGTTTTCATATTCATTCTAACCTTAAAAATGACCAAGGTCCCATTCAAACTTCAGCCCACAATTTATCCCCAAAGGGGAAGATTTTTTATAAATGTGACTACACTAGATACACCTTAATTCAGTGTCACAATCCCAAATTTCATAATATTCGGTTTGGTAGTTTTTGCGTGATAGAATTATTATGATTATGGCGTTACTTTCAGACTAATATTTTTCAAAACTTGCGACATTGTTAACATAACTCTTATGACTCATGACGAAGTTCTTTAAAGTTAGAACCGTGTCAAGAGTTTGGTGGAATCCAGCCTCTTAATCACCTTCTGCAAGAATTCATGATGCCCTGGCGATTGTCTAACAGCGGTCCGCAGTAGGTTACCCCTGCTTGTTTTAGTGGAGCCAGAGGCCTTACTTTGAAAATCGAAGTTCGAAGTTACTTTAGCTCCATCTCTTTGTCTCGATTTAGTCTCGAATGACGAGTGACAGGGATGGAGCTAACGTAACTTCGATTTTCAAAGGAGGGCCTCTTCTGCGCCGTTAAGGCTGTCAAATAAGTCGTAAAAAAGGGCATTTCGTGTTTTTTAAACTCTGGCTTACGGGCCTTCTACCGCCGTAGTTGCCTGGAACAAAAATGTTAAAATATTATAGAAATTGGTTCACAAGGTTCAGAAAATTACCGCCATCAAGTAAAGCCCAAACAAATTTAACTGATTCTTGCTACCAACTTCGATATAGTTAGGTGGGGTTTATCAACAATCCATTTCTCATAATATTAGATAAGAGCTACCAAATAAGATATTCCAAGAAGGCCAGCCATTGTTTCACGCATTTCAGTAGGTTTTGAAGCGGGTGGTTTTTAATAATTAATTTCAATATTTAGTGATTAAGTATATAGGTAGATAACATTGCGTCGTGCGAGTCAGTACGGTACGGTACACATTCAGTAGATACATTAAGTAAATAACAATAGCCTACTACCTAATTGCTCATCAACCATTACAAAATTTTGCGTTCCAGTATGCATTGATGTTAATCGTTAAAAGGTTCTACTGAGTTCTCTTTTTTTGTGCTCGTCGAATAAATGTTTCTATTTCTATTTATATTTCTACTTTACCACCAGTGCCACCTAGGCCACAAGCGCGCCGCAAGCAACGCCGCGGGAAAATCATAGTCATATTTCAACAAGTAAATATTCTTCGTTGTACCTAGTCGCTTTTGAAATAGGTACCGTTAAGGAGTTCCGGTGGCCATCTGTGTTCTTCATCATCAGTTCCACTTCACCAAGTGATACTTTCTGTATGCAAATCCTAGACTGGTTACTAAAAATACTAAAATCGCTATATGTTTGCCTACAATATTTGAGGAGTTCCCTCGATTCCTCACTGATCCCCTCATCAGATCTATCAAACCAAAATGAATTTTTAATATCGGTCCACAGTTGACGGAGTAATTGGTGAACATACATAAAAAAAACAGTGGAACGTATAACCTCCTCCTTTCTTGAAGTCGGTTAATATCTACAGACTACCGCGCCGCGGCGCGGTAAAATTCCTAGCATAGAGGTGTCATAGGCATTCAGCCTTACTCGGGTTGGAAACGCGTTTGCAATCTTAGGATTGTAGTCTTGAAAATACAACAAGTGTATGAGATTCATGTCCCACTTACCATCAGGTGGCCTGTGTGCTCGTTTGCCTTCTGCTTGTCATAAAAAAAACATGTACCGTTTTACTGATAGACCGAGGATTATTTCCTTCCTTTCAAGCACTGGACAGCTATATTATCCTTATACAGACAGACCTCATAGTTTTCTTGTAATCGATAATAATACGTTGACTATTGCTCTTCCCTCAAGAACTGTTAAATTTTACGGTATATTTATATCTTCCCTTCCTCAGAGTTTAAGTTATCTTAATAGCAAACTAGCTTCTCCCCGCGACTTCGTCCGCATAGATTTCGATTATGGATATTCCCTCTGGAACTACAAAGCGTTAAGGAGTAACAAACTAACACACACACACACACACACACACACACACACATAAACTTTCGCATTTATAATATTAGTGGTATTTATCGAAATCGGTTCAGCAAACAAACAGACAATATGGAAAGAGAAAATGGATATTAGAGAAAGTCGCAACCAAGCCCTTTCATTAGATGTCACACGGTACCTATGATTGGAAAAACATTTATTTTTATTTTATGTACGTAGGTATGTATAAACTTTATTGTACTAACATATGTTCTAAGTTTCAACTTAATCGGTCCAGTGGACAGTAGATAGAGAAAGACAGATAGATAGACAGACAGACAGACAGACAGACAGACAGACAGACAGACAGACAGACAGACAGACAGACAGACAGACAGGCAGACAGACATATTCAGATTCAGATTCAGATTTTATTACTCAATATAACACAGTATAAATTACATTACATGTCAAATTATATGCAGTTACATTGAGGTCGTCAGAAACAGAAATAGAATTAAATTATAATAGTAAGAATAGTAAAAGTCAACACAAATACAAAGTACATAAAAAAATTAAAAGTCAATTTATATATATTTATAAGTCAAGTTCCATATGCTCATTTACCGAATAGACTGGGTTATCCAACAAAAGATTCCTAAGCCGGCGCCTAAACGTTTCGTCAGATGGCTCACGTTTGAGTTCGGCGGGTAGACGCTCGTAGTACGTGGGACCGATGACGCGCGGGTTCTTACCTGCAAGTGCCATGCGACGAGGAACAGTTCTCAAACGCCCTGTATGGCGGAGTTGTTTGCCGACGACGTTTACTGTTGCAAACGAAGAAATATTTGATCGGACAAACATAATAATTTCAAATATATAAAGTGAATAGTGCGTCATTATGCGGTGCGCTGTGAAAAAGCCTCGACAAGTATGTCTTGGTTTCGTCCCAACCAACGTACGTACGGCACGTTTCTGCATCAGCATTACCCTGTTGGCATCCGTAGTTTCCCCATAAGAGTGTGCCGTTACCGATACCGAAAGACTGGCAGACAGACAGACAGACAGACAGACAGACAGACAGACAGACAGACAGACAGACGGACAGACAGACAGACTGTCAGACAGACAGATTTTTTATGCGGTTCCGTACACAACCTTAGAAAACCGGGAATGAGCATGTCGAACGAGTCTCAGTGTTGGGTTCGGTTCTGATGCTGTTACTACAAACACATAAAACAATCTCACAAAACAACAAGTATGAGTTAATTTTCTATTTAAAGTTATTGTTGGTAGTTGCTTTAGTTTTGGCTGGCAGGAGCAAGCAAGTTATACAAGTATACCCAATTTAAAGTTGATAGCTTCTATGGCTGCTGTGACATATAGTCAGATAGTGCCGTAGTCTCATCATAAGGGTTCTTTTTTACCATTTTGGTAACCAACCCTAAAAAGGACCCTCTTTCACAAATTGACTTTTTCCGAACTAAGCTTTACCTAAGCTTATAGGTTCAATGGACGCCAGACAAATAAACATACTTAACTACAAAGATAAATTGATAAGTAGGTACAAATTTTTGGCCTTAACGGGGATCGAACCCGATGATACCTACTACCGATAGTTTCGTAAGTATGCACTTTGATTACAGCAGAAGCTTAACCCTAAATATAAAAACCTGAATGCTTTGATTTACTAATATCCAATTCTGGTATGTCACTGCAGTCACTGGAAACTTCTTCAGTGTTAAAAAAGTTTGGTGGGCTTTGCACACAAGCTGAATAAAATCTCTTTTTAACATGTTTTCCACAAACGGCATATTTTTATCTCATGTCCAACCACGGTTTGATCACCATTTTCTTCACGAAGGCATTACAAGGATATTTAAGAAATGTAGCATCTTGTCACGTCAAATTATACCCAAGAACACATGCAGATGAAATAAGACATTGTTTACCCACCTGGAAAAAACAGGCCATTATGGCAATTAAATTTGTCTGGCTTGCAAACATGCAGTTTTGAGGCACATTAAACTCCAATGGATATTAAACGGGTGAGAGCATTACATACATTAGCCTGATAACGATCTACAAGGATATATTGACCAGAACAGCTACATTATTTAATTTTTTTACATGGCTGATAAATCTGATAATCAATTAATCACGTCTAAAACAAATAGGAGCACATACCTACGATGAAACAAAGAGGATAATTTCTTGTATTTAAACAATACACATACAAATACACTACAAAACTGTAAACATTGCATGAATGAAAAGTTATTTTTAAGTTAAGTTTAAGTATACATATAGCTAAGGGGGTTTTCACAGGCTCTCCCACAAATTTAGCTTTTTCGTCGCAACGTACGTTCTTAGTCTTAAATATAGGTACCAATAAATATAGCTTCCTTTCACATACAGTGAACCGTACTATTGCGAGTAGTAAATAGGTAGGTTACATTAAAGTACCTAGTATCGAAAATGTTAGGTCACATACAAAACACATACCAAATATACCAATACATATGTTTTCCATTTTTACCAAGGTCAGGGTTTCAGGCTTAGGTGATCGGTTCTTTACAGCATCAGAAATGCAGCCTTAATTAAATGTATTATAAAAATACCAGTTCTGTTTTTCATATTTTTTTCTCGAAACAAAATCATGACATGACAGACAATTTAAAACTGACTTAACAGCTCAACAGCTACTTCGCGCCGATTTATTTATGGCGACCGCGGTAGTCTATGATCTGAGGCTAGCTCGTGACAAAAGGTGGGTTAAACTGCAATATAATTCCGGAATTTGACATCGGTTTGACAGCCCGTAAGGTGAGTTTTTTTTCTATGAAGTTATAAGGCCGTGGATATTAGTTGTGCATCGGTGGACGGAAAAGGACATGTCGGCTTATTCGTTAGAAACTTTTTAATTGAAAAATATTTTGTTTTGTTTTACTGAGGTTTCCGCCGCTAATTTGAATTCATAATTGAGCTTATATTTTGTGATTCGTGCCACGACAATGTTTGGGTGTATTTTTGATCATATTATATTTTGGATATGGATTTTTCGGGGCTGTGTGCTCGTTCGCCTTTTCCATGTCTTAAATACAGACTCAGCGGGGTAGTATGGTTACGTTTATAGCGTGATAAAATGTGGTTAAAGCATCCGTCACTCTCGTTCTTATATACGTGTCAAAAAGTGACGGATGTTAGGGCCTCATAAACTTAGTATGCGGTGCCCTTAACGATTTTTTTTTTGTATGAAGTGTATGAATATTAGTTCCTGCGGGCTCACTATGGTCGCTTTTATCGCGGTGGATAAAGCATCCGTCACTCTCACAGTTTCATACTTGTCAGAAAGGGACAGATGTTTTATCCACACGCTAGTTTGTGAATATGTAGGTATGTATGTCAACACTTTATTGTATAAAACACAGAAATTCACTACTAATCCAGAAGAATGGTAATCACATTAAACTCATAACATCCTTCGTTAGCATCAAGGGTTTAAAACGAGTCCTTATAGGTTCGTACGGTATATAATAAATCTTATATTTGGGCCCTCGAGCGAAGTTAGCTCCTCGACGCGAGAGGATCGTTTCGACAACTGGAGATGTCGACGTGTACTTACGGGGGGACTTATTCTGAAGAATTTATCGTTTTAATCCTTCTAATATAAATGCGAAAGTTTGTGTGTTACTTTGTTATTCGTTCATGCTGCAGGCTGGACGGGTTTGGTTGAAATTTGAAATCTAGGTAGGTATATATATAAAAGGCAAAACTGACTGACTGACATATCAACGCACAGCCGAAACTAATGTACCTAGAAACTTGAAATTTGGTACAGGGGTTCCTTTCATGATGTAAGTGAGCACTAAGAAAGGATTTTCCGAAAATCTACCCCCAACGGGAAGAAATGGGGGGAGTAGCGGGAAACTAATTCTACGCGTACGAAGTCGCGGGCGTCCTCTAGTATATATAAGGCTATCTCCGTTTTAAATTTCAACCCTGGAAAATTTAAAAGTTCCCATCGGAAACACAATCTTTCGCATTTATATTAGTAGGATTTTAAGAAATCTAGTGGCTAATGATTTTCTTGCCGTGGCTCTTTTTCTTTTTATAGTTCCCTTTGAAAGCGATGGTAGCGGTACATAATTATGTAGGTAAGTAAAAAAACATTTACCTTTTTGATTTTCAATTTATCAAGTTTTATTACTTCCTAAAGTTGCTTTTCCACCGGCGACGCGAGGCAAGACGAGGCGGGACGAGAATTAAAATTTGTATTGAAAAATCGCGCAACCAACTCGCGCGCGCGGTGGAAATGGGTGTTTTAATACAAATAAAATTTCTCGCGCCGCCTCGTCTCGTCTCGCGTCGCCGGTGGAAAAGCACCTTCATAGTCTGATTTCTGTTTTTCGACAATTCCAATGCTTCTTAACTTTCCCTACATAGAAACGATACTAAAACGTACAGACCTTCAGAATCCCCAAATCAGGTCAAGTGTCCTAAAAAAACCGCCTACATTTAACGACTATGAGTGGCATTTTTAATAACGTCGTCATGAATTGAGCGGCTGAGGCGTTTTTTCATAATGCCTAACTGCGCACTCCAACTTTTTACGGCGATGATAAAAAAACACCTCAAGAATTTGACTGTCACCGACTTGACTCCGGGTCGTTAACAGGAGTCGTTTTCCGTCAGGGTTTTTATAACAAAAGTGACCCGTAATTTAATATTGTTTTGGCGTTTTCGTTTGTTTTGTTTTCTCTTTTCTTTCACTCTCATTAAGTTTCTTGAAATTAGTTTAGACGCTGGCATATATTACAGTTTATAGAGCAGCGGTTTCCAAACGTGTTTAAAATTATTATAACGCGCCAAAACATAGGTTTTTTTTTTAATTTAAAATAAAAACTATACGTAGTTTATAAATGTACCATTGTTCTGGGTTGCTTAGGCGGAGGTCTAAGTTGAGCTAACTCTCTCTCTCTAACTCCTGAGTTGAGCTATACAACCCTGTAAGGTAGTCCACTATATCCCGCACACCCTATGTTTATCGTTGTCTAGTATCCATAGTACAAGCCTTGAGCTTAGTTTGGAACTACTTTATTGTGCGTTAGATTGAACCCTTATAAAAAAAACATTATAACCAAAAATATTTATGGGAATCAACGGACTTACGGAGCCCTAGTTGACCCTAGCACACTTTGAGAATCGCTGATGATTCAAAATTCAAATTCAGATCGTCGGGATGTGAAACATACATAACATAACATATTTACTAAAAAAAACTTACCATTTGATATTAATATACAACAATAAAACACCTAATTACAGTTTCCGTACTACACTAACATTTTAACCCAAGAATGAAACATCCGGCGAAAAAAAAACAAAAATGAGCTCGTTCCAGTGGCCCCCAGCGGCCGCGAGTGGCAGCCCTGGCAGACTGATAAATGACCTTCGAAGGGGGGGCAGGGCTGTGCCACACCGTGATTGCTTTGCTAGTCAAAGCTAGTTGGGTTTGCGCTTGTATTAATCATTAATATTACCTAAAACTTGGTGATACCGCAAACTTGATATATTGAGGCATTTGGTGATGCGACATAGGGAACTAGTCACAAACCGAATTAGCAATTGGTTGTGGCATGGCAGCAAGCTGAAATGGTAATAGACCGGCCATATAAGCCGCAGTACTAGGTAGGGTTCTATTCTAAGTATTCGGTAAAATCGGGTACCTATTACTTTATAGAAATACTTTTCATCGAACGTATAATTACGCAGAATTTTCATTTCATCGAAAGGGATTTCTCACCGCATGCGTTATTTTTTTTGATTTTGACAATTGTAACCTAACCTAACCGACGTAATTAATGTTTAAGATATCCTGAAAACATCTTGGTTTTAGCAGAAACTACCGTTCGACAAAATGAAATTCGATGAAATGAAACAATTGATGAATTGAAATTCGATAAAATGATGGGTTACCGGTAAAATCATATAGCTTTCAACAAGTACATATAGACATATTTGACAGCTGGCAGTCAGGTTAGCGTCTGTACGGGTACAGGCTCCTGACAGAATGAAACGAGACACACTTTAACAAATGTACTGGTTGTGTTTTATGTCAACTCCACTTATTTTGAGTCGATAGAAAACAGAAACGTTAGCAGCGTTACAAAGGCGTCGCCGAGAGGGGCATGGGGGTCCCTAGAGAATCGAAAAAATGTACAGTCGAGTGCTGCAAGTTGAAGTTTTCACTTGCTTCACACGTTCTCGCCTGTACATATTTTTCCCATCCTTTATACTTCTACTAGTTCCCCCCCCCCTCCCCTCTTCTTTGATCATCGGCTGGCGACGCCCTTGGCGATAAGACAATGCACTCGTAGTTGCTAACTAAGTTAGGTTAGGTTAGTTTTGTAAGGAGAGGCACAAGCAAGGCTATATAGCTTTGTATGTGCCCCTTCTTTACACCTTGGAGGGTGTTTCCACCTGACGTGACGCTGTCGCCGACGATAGGTGAGCGTCACACGCGAAAATCACCTCGACTCGTCTATGTATAGCTCTCTAGGAATTCTAATTATAGAATAGTTCTATGGACTTTAAATGGATTTTTTTTATTTATTAAAAAAGTACATCCACATCATACATACTAAACACTTAATAAATATATACGAAGTTTACAATTTGTCTGGTATATACAACAATAACGGAGTACATAACTTTCACAAATAATCTGCATTAAAAAATGGTACGATGTAAATAGTATCCCAGACCTTACTTACTTAGATTAAGTGCTAAAATGGGTTAAGCAAAAAGGAGATTAAAGAATTATTATCCAGGCTATCCTAACATTAATTAATGTTAAAAGCCATGTCCATACCTACTTATAAATCTGAATATATAAAAGAAGAAACTGACTGACACATCAACCGCTCAAACTGCTGGGTCTAGATTTTCCAAATTTGGCACGTAACCTACGTGCAAAAATGTAAATTTGAGAATTTCTTATGAGGTCTAGGGGTGCTCTAAGAAACGACTTTTCAAAATTCACCCCCTAATTAACGTGATAGTAACTTTGTCTGTCTGTTTGTTATTGTACTTATTGTACGAAATTACAGCGACGACGAAATGTTAAGGGTGGTTTTTTTTAGATTTTGGTTATTATTATCATTTGATAGGTTACATATTCAAAAAAGAATGTTAAATATATATGAGGCAACGATTTAATGATAATACATTAGAATCAAATAACTTTTGAAAAAACTGTATACCACCGAAATGACGGCTGCTTACAAAATCAGTGTGATATTATAAATTACGTTACGACCTTAGTGTATTATTATTATATTAGATATGTCAGACAATAACTAACAAACTTTGGTTTTTATATAGAATGGATAGTTTGGTGCTAGCAGCACAGATACAATCGTGATGATTTTCGAACCAAAGCTTTGTCAAAGCATTAGACGTGTTTTGGATATCATGATGGTGACCATAATAACTTTTTAACAGTGATCATAATGCATTTTAGTGTATTTTACATATTTTAACGTCAATCGTTATTTCGAAGAACAAAAATGCCACCGAAATGATGCCACCGAGATGACGACAATTAAGTTTTTTTAACTTTCACGCTAGAAATCCCCTATTACCTTTAACTCTGTTGCCGCGTGTTGAATTAATGGTGATGCAGATTAAGCAAAACGTTTCCTTTGTTTTATTTCGTCGATTCAATTATCAATATCCCTTTTGTGGATTAAACATAGAAACTTATCGCTGAAAAATGATAACTTTTTGACATGATATGTTGTGACATAACGCTACTTCACTGTGACTAGAGTCTATATAACTCGCTGATATAAGCCCGTCATGGTCCTAACAAACTCGAACGATTACGGAAATAAACGAAGATTCCCGGAAATGCACGAACTAATGCCCCCTATTAATTACACAGAGAAAAACACCTTTTTCCCTCTCAATAGATAGCCGGAGTTATGGGCGTTCACCTGCCCTATTATACTGAGCATTTGCGGAATGATAATGTCTTCGTGGATATCTTGTCTATGCCATTTTATTAAACGGTCTGCTTAGACCCCCTGTATCATAGATTGTGAGTGTTCAATACACGTTGAACATGAATGTCAGGAATGATTACCTTTATTTTATTTTTTAGCGCTGCCACCTGGCAACACTGTGCCGGTAGGCACGTTTCGTAATTGTTATCGATTCACGTATTGGGGCGTTTTTCAAAAAACTTTTTTTTTCAGATAACTGTGTTTATTTAAAGAATAAACAATTTTATCACCAAAAGATTGTGTGCTCGCGTCGAGCTTTTTGGTAGGAAGAGAAAGATAGTGTTGCCAGGTGGCAGCACTAAAAATAAAAATAAATTCATGCAGTGACGATGAAAATTGTGTATGCACTGCATGATGCTACAGATAGTGACGATGGCCTAGATTACGATGATGACAGCCTAGCATACCCTGATTTTGTATCATACTTTTTCATCTCATTTGCTCAGTGTTGCCTCAAGGATAAAAAAAAAACACGTGTATATTATTTCCTTTTTTAACCCGAATCCAATGAAAAAATCCGAGTTTATGTGTGACATAAGAGTTAACATCTCAAAAAAAAAGAAGAAGCAGCTTCAAAATCATTCCATGTTCAAAATCACACATAGGTATTTGACGCGCATACGCACATACTATTGTACTATTGTACTATTGTATATTGCATTGCAATTAGCAAAGCGTAAATCAGGCCTTAGTCGTTATGTAAAAAATCAAACCGATAAATTCAGATCGTAGACTGCATTTGTGGTCACGAAAAGCTATAAGTACTAATGCGACAGTGTGTACAATACAATACAAAACAGTTAGCTGAACACCACATTCACCAATGTATAACAAAATAAGTAAAGCACTTTATTTTACAATAACAACATCTTTTTAAGGGATCTCATCCAATCTAGTTTACCTAAATGTAATTACATAAATATTACATAATTAAAAATCAAATACTTTCTAACTTGTATTCTGGAGTGAGGAATCTGTTCTCTATTTTTATAGAAATATCTAAGTGGCGTAGGATACCCAAATATACTTATTTAAAAATTAATCTACATGCCCATCTAAAGATTAGAAAAACCGACCATATTTAACTTCAACTAGCCACTGTTATCGCTAGAAATAAGGGCTGGTTGATAAAGCCTATTCAACATATAGTATGGAAATAGAGCCCTAATATGTTTCCGCTATCTTAATACCTGGGACAAACTGCGTACGGTCGGCACGGAAAATATTTTAGAGCGGATATTTTTAATATATGATACTAACAGTGAGTTTGGCGTTGCGGTTTTTAGTGAAAATATACTTACTCTACTTGTTTTGTCCAACAATAAAAAAAAATGTATACAACAAAATAAATATTATGCTGCAGTCAGCCTGAGAAATTATAATTATCATATCAGTAAGTCAAGTTTTAGGTTATTTATAAAATCTGCGCGCAGAGAAATTACTTATGTAATTTCTGTACTTACGTCAAGTGAAAGAAGAAAAAGAAGCGAAAGAGATTTGTCAGGATCGTAGCAGGTGGAAAGAAGTGGTCTCTGCCTGCCTGCCCTTCTGGAAAACTGGCGTGATTTAATATATACCTGTTTTTCATTTTACGAACTTTTAAACTACACAAAAAAAAGATATTTTAATGAATTTATGTACTTTCACAATTTAAGATTTAATTTGGTAACATGAACATTCAGTATAAGACAATTTGGTAGGTACATTGAAAATTATACAAAACGGCCATAAGCCTACAAGTATAACTATCTAATGATTATTATTTATTACAATAAATAAAAATCATGAAACAATATTTTTGAGAAAAGGTTAATAATACCTATTTTTGTTAACAAACTTAAATTAGGCAACAAGTTAGATCAAACAAGTTAACATGAAACATCTGAAAACATGCATGTACTTAAGTAGGTACATAGCTAATTAATTAATTCCTAATTAATTGTGCAAGATGTGGTTAAAGAATTATCAACAAGTTTTAAAAGTTGTTGGTAATTCTGTAGCACTGCCTACCCCACTCTGGACATGAAGGCGTGAGTTTATGAATGTATATAGCTAATTATGATGACCATCATTCCAGTCTACATTTATTTATTTCTTATTGAGAAGTTATTAATGTCATACTCAACTTAATTAAGAAATGTATAAAAAAAAACAAATGAACAAATGCAAACCTTATTCTGTAAACATTTTCTTCCTGACGGTTATTTTTTTCTAGGACATATAGAAAGAAGTTAGAATTTTAAAACGACTAGCGGGCGACCCTGACTTCGCTTATGTTGAAATCTATGCGTACTTATACATAGTCCTTCCAGATGATTTTTTCTATAAGTAATATTATTACTTCTTTAAATAACTACTTTCATATATACAAATAAAGGACCGTTACATATCACATGAAGTCAACAACAAGAATTTGAATTAGTAGACAAATAATTTACAGTACCTTACTATTATTTACGTTGTTTTATTTTTGTTATTTATTTTGTTGATTAAACCTCATGAAAATGTACTAGTTTAAGGAAAATACAAACAGACAGACATAAATAAAGACTTAGAGTTATACTATTAACGGATTTAATACAATATTTCGTATGTGCAGACCGTACTAACTTTGCATGTAGATTCGTAGTGCGAAGTAGGACCCACGTTTTACACGATGAAATATATTATTTAAGCGGTAATAATATATTTCATGGGTTATATTTCCCTTCCTTCGTGAAAATAGATTTATGATAGGTATTTGAGTATTTGGAATAACCTCATTGTAGTTATTAAAAATGTAATGTTTCATTCAAAATCTTGAGAAATTGATAACTTATTATTCCCGACCCAATTGTATTTTTATTTCCTTTAAAACCAAAATGAAACCAAAATTTTACCTTTATAATTCTGTTACAACTACCTCCTTAATATTATATTGCATGGCATGTACATATAAAACAAAATAATGTATAAGAAAATAGTAATAAATAAACAGGCAATATTGAGTAAATTCGAAAAATCCAACCATTCTGCAGAATTCTTTAAATCATCGTCTACATTTTGATCGTCATTTTCTACTTTCCATCGTGGTATGATATATTTTTTACCCCAAGTTTTAAAAACTAAACTATTTAAAAATAGAACAATTCTCGGGGGAGAAATATTTAATTTGCTCAGATACCGCAAGATCAACGTTAAAAATATCAATAAAATAGCCCAAATGGTTGATCTAGAAATAAACATTAAAATAACAGGAATTTCGGCACTGTGCTTTGGAATTTTCTCACTTACTTGGTTACAAAACATAAAATGACTCAGTAAACTGAAACACAAAATGCCTAGACGGACATTACGCCTAATATTAAGGAAGATTGAAGCGACAGTAAGCACAGACACTACAACCGACGGTATCACTATTGTTGCTTCAAGACTCCCAGCGTTTCTTTTTAATATTAACTCAATCTCAGCTTGAATACCTTTAAAATACCCGTAGCCAATTGTACCCTTTGCAAGTTTCCACCCAACATGTTGCTTTTGATTCAGTTGAACAGAGAAGTAAAAGTTCGAGAAGATTATTTTTGATTCCTCCTCAAACCATGCCCGACCGTCGAATTTTAGGATACAATGTCTCGTGTCATATGGCCAATTTTTCAGGGAAGAACTGCAAAATATAAAGTGCACTGTAGGGAGTTTACACTTTAGGTGTCCAGTATTATTCAGCAAGCAGTCAGCCATTGCCATCGTTCCGTCATCTTCAATAGCTTGGTTCATTAATAGGAACTTTGGGCGCCATATAGCTTGGTTACTTATTGCAGTGGTTTTTAGACCTTTAAACTCTTCAATGTCCCACTGGAGTCTATCGTCTGTCCATTTAAACACGTTCCGGCTTAAGATGGTAATTACACTTTCTTGTTTATTGGAATAGAATCCGGTAATGATGTAGTGTACTTCTACTTCCACGTCTTCGGTGTTGTTGTTGCAAGGTGGTTGATCTAAATGATAGTTCAATTGTATTTTATCGTAGAGTTTCTTTTCTAGCCCTGCATCGGGCGGTTTTTTTAATACACAATCTTCACAAGTGCCGAAGGAAATGAAAATGAGGATATAGAAAGCGTACAACTGCATGGCTGTGGTGAAATAGTTTGTATTTTAGTCTGGTGTATTGGGGAATTTGATATGATTTCAAACGCCCCTTTTAAACAGATGTTATGAATTAGTTCAGAGATATTGGAAGATACAGGTTTTTTTTGAAGGCACACAATTATTAACAAGTTTAATATATAGTTGGAGATTTATGAAGGTTTCATCAGAATTCGGACGTACATAACTGAACCACTGTTGAATTTTTTACAGTACGCGTATATACTATAGTCCCCTACGAATAAACGTTGAGTAACGGTGGTATAGCTATACAATGTTTTGTCCTTATCTGTCAAATTCAAATGTCACAATGACATATAAGGGCAAAACATTGTATAATTATACCACCGTTACTCAACGTTTATTAGTAAGGGGGTTTATGTATACACCGTGGGCCAGCGGAACCCGACCATATTAAACCATCAAATCTAGAGCCTATTTGGAGTATATAATGTGTTATAACATGTGCATAGTTTCCGAGATATTCATTGTTTAAAAAGAAACTCAAGTTTTAAAATCTCAAGTCTAACACACCCTAAGAATGTGACGTGCATAGTTAAGCGAGAATTCAAAATGGAAAGTAATTAAATGGTCAGCCGTTATTAAAATTGATTCGCAAAAAAAAGCAATTAACTCATTTGGGCAGCATACAAAGATTTGGCTGGCAATAAATAAAAATCGGGCTACAACTCTTGTTCAGCAAACAATTTACAAACGAGTAACATTTTAACCAATATCAATCTGCTTTTTTTATCATTTGTCTGCCTAATAAACAGTCGAAATAAATACTCGGGCAGCAAGATTTTACAATTGGACAGCAGAGAAAACATAATTATCTGTAAGCAGTTAATGGTTAACTATATAAATAAGTGGATTGCGTTTAGTTTGAAAAATCAGCAGTGTTCGTTTTTGTGGGCGGAGCGAAATCAGACCACGAGACGCGAGCACTCAAGCATTGGTATTTTTGAGGCTATTAGTAATTACAAGTTAAGTTTTGTCACACAAATTTACAAATCACAATCACACCCTAGATTAATCAAAATTTGTGTCATATTTAAATATCAGGTAGGTTAGGTTAGGTTCGTTTTTATATCAGGTCCGGAGGGCCAGAAAAACCCAGAAATAGGAGATCCGCGTGAGCGTGAGAATTTGTAAATTTGATGATGGGTTTGGCCGGCACGGCAGTGCCCCCTTTTTTGATGGACAAAATGAAATATTTTGCTTACCTACTGATTGCTTACCAAAATTTGATAATTGTGGGTCACTTCAATGCAGCTCACATATTTAATTTGCTGACCAAAATAGTTTACAGCAGTTCAGTATATCATTAATTGCAGAGAGATTTATAAATGTTTACTAACCATAAGTTGCTTACCATCTAGCTATATTGGCTAACTAAATACATATTTCTGTTCACCAAAATAAGTATATTTTGCTGATCGGTTAAATGATGCCCATTCAAAATACGGCTTGACTAGCATAATCGCATTTATAACAGAAAAATCAATTGCTCCTACCAGTAGGTAGGAGTAACAAGAAGAGGAACGTATGATTTCTTTCAGATAAAATCGTGGCCATGCTGTAATAAATGTGACGCCATGATGATGTGATATCAAAGAATAGGACAACCATATCCCTCTCATAACCGGAGTGATCAAGACAAAAAAGCACGCGATCACAGATTAACGTTACAGAAGCGTCGATGTGATTGAAACTAACGGCGTCACGGTGTTGTTTGAAAACATTGGTTTAATGCGTAAGAGGGTTAAAGTTCGAATACATTATATAAGACAATATTTGGGCAATCAAACTCCTATTTTCAACTTAACTTGGGTTTTACAATTTTGATCTTTAATTATTCTCTTCTTTGGGTTCCGCAGCAATATAGTAAAAAGGGAAACCTTACGATTTCTTCATATCCATCTAAGTATAACATATGGCACAAATACCTATTTTTTTTTGAGAGTTAGTTGTTTATCAATCAGATTATGAAATAAAAAAGTAATTTCGTTAGTAGTAAAAAAAACAGTTTTGAGTAAACCGCAAGCTTTTTTTGAATTAATTATTTTATTTCAGCAAACTGTTCCCCATTGGCAAGTAACTGTATGTAGCATGCTCACGAATATCCAGCACATGAAATCCTTATATTTTAGCGAAAGATGGCAAAACAAAAAATATTGTATACTAAAATGTATTAACCTAGATTACGTTATCCAATTCAACTTCTTTAAAATTCCGTGCTCAATATCTCTCTTCTCTCTTCTTAGTCGTACACTCTTGTCAGAGTGGTCGTTGCTGTTGGGATGTTATACACGGTTGGTCTTGACCTCCGGTTTGCTTGTTCGAGAACACTTCCCTCGCAATTTCTCTGCATTACGGTAAACTACAGGGTGTTAGGTATATAGTGGATAATCCTTGAACTACGGATAGACGGCACTTAGGACGTTATGAAAAAGCTAAAATAGATTTAGTAAAAGTCGCACGGTTTTCGAGATTTTTGGACATTTTTGTTTTTTTTGAAAATTGACACCCTTACTCGACTTTTTGGTCATTCTTCATTATTTCATATTAAATTTGTGCTCTAGAATTCCAGATAGAGTACCTAATTGGTAAACGTTCGATCAAAGATGCAAAATTCAAGTTTGCGATTTTTTTTTAAATTAAAGCACGGTAGTGACGCCATATTGGTAATGTTTATCTGATAGCACCACTATTAAACATTATTAAGGTAAAAAGAAAATTAAAAAAAATATCTTCGTACACTAACCATGACCAAAAAGTCAAGTAAGGGTGTCAATTTTCAAAAAAAACAAAAATGTCCAAAAATCTCGAAAACCGTGCGACTTTAAGTATTTTAGCTTTTTCATAACGTCCTAAGTGCCCTCTATCCGTAGTTCAAGGATTATCCACTATATACCTAACACCCTGTATAACTGCGATAAACGAGATCTACGCGGACGAAGTCGTGGGCAAAAGCTAGTAATTTAATAAAAGCACAAACGGACATAAATAACGACTTTATTTATACTATACACGGATTTGAATACAACATTTTGTTACATTTGCAGATCATACCAACTCTGCATGTAGATACGTAATGCGAAGTACAATTTAGTTAAAATTCTGTGTTTAATTCCTCTTTAATATATTGTGGCATGTACATAGAAAACAAAATGATATATGTCAAAATAGTAATAAATAGACAGGCACTATTGATAACATTCGAAAAATCCAACCATTCTGCAGAATTTTTTAAATCATCGTCTACATTTTGATCGTCATTTTCTACTTTCCATCGTGGTATGATAAAAAGTTTACCATGTGTTTTAAAAACTAAACTATTTAAAAATAGGACAATTCTCGGGGGAGACATATTTAATTTGCTCAAATACCGCAAGGTCAACGTTAAAAATATCAATAATATAGACCAAATTGTTGATCTAGAAATAAACATTAAAATAACAGGAATTTCGGCTCCGTACTTTGGAATATTCTCACTTATTTCATTACAAAACATAAAATGACTCAGTAAACTGAAACATAAAATGCCTAGACGGACATTACGCCTAATATTAAGGAAGATTGAAGCGACAGTAAGCACAGACACTACAACCGACGGTATCACTATTGTTGCTTCAAGACTTCCAGCGTTTCTTTCTAATATTAACTCAATCGCAGCTTGATGATCATCAGCCAAATAGTTTAGTTTTGTACCCTTTGCAAGTTTCCAGCCAACATTTTGATACGGACGAATAGACAAATAAAATTTTGAAAAGATTATTTCAGATTCCTCCTCAAACCATGCTTGATCGTCGAATTTGAGGATACAACGCCTCGTGTCATACGGCCAATTTTTCAGGAAAGAACTGCAAATTATATGGTGCTCTGCAGAGGGTCTACACTTTAAGAGTCCTGTATTTTCCAGCAAGCAATCAGCCATTTGTACCGTCCCGTCATCTATATCAGCTCGGTTTCTTAATAACAACCTTGGACTCCATATAGCTACGTTACTTATTGTAGTGGTTTTGAGACCTTTAAACTCTTCAATGTCCCACTGCAGTCTATCGTCTGTCCATTTAAACAAGTTCCAGCTTAAGATGGTAAGCTCATCTTCGCGTCCATTAAAATAGAATCCGGTGATGGTGTAGTACACTGCTACTTCGACGCCCTTGGTGTTGTTGCTGCAAGGCGCCTCATAAAAAAGATAGTTCAAATGTATTTTATCGTAGAGTTTCTTTTCTAGTCCTGCATCGGGCGGTTTTTGTAATACACAATCTTCAGAAGTGACGAAGGAAATAAAAATGAGGATACAGAAAGCGTGCAACTGCATGGTTGGTGCCGAAATGGTTTGTATTTTAATCTGGTGTATTGGGGAATTCGATATGATTTTAAACGCCCCTTTTAAACAGATGTTTCGGATTAGTTCAGAGATATGTGTAAAGAAAGATACATGTTTTTTTGAAGGCATGGAATTATTAACAAGTTAAATATTCAGGGATTTTTGAAAAATTCAATTGTACATAACTGAGTGAAGACTGTTGATTTTTTTCCAGTATGCCCTTTTTTTGTCCTATTATCTATCCAATCGACATTCAGCTGGATTTAATGCTTTTGTCTTGGTCGTGATTGGAGCAATATCCAATGAATTACTCAAATATATATCATCAGTAGTATATTATTGGGAGTTTCAAAACACATTTTACATGTTTTGTGTTTTGAAACTCCCAAGGCGTTTTTTGATGAAACGCTCATTTCGAGTTGATCGTTTTTTTAAACGCTAAAATAGGTGTTTCAAAACACATTTTACATGTTTTGTGTTTTGAAACTCCCAAGGCGTTTTTTGATGAAACGCTCATTTCGAGTTGATCGTTTTTTTAAACGCTAAAATAGGTGTTTTGAAACTCCCAATCGGTTTTGAGGTGTTTTGAAACTCCCAAGGCGTTTTTTGACGAAACGCTCATTTCGAGTTGATCGTTTTTTTAAACGCTAAAATAGGTGTTTTGAAACTCCCAATCGGTTTTGAGGTGTTTTGAAACTCCCAATCGGTTTTGAGGTGTTTTGAAACTCCCAATCGGTTTTGAGGTGTTTTAAAACTCTCAATCGGTTGTATGGTGTTCTGAAACTCCCAATCGGTTTTATGGTTGTAATTTATATCTTTGTACATTCCTGTTTGTAATACTTACTATATTAGAATTATTGTGTTTAGTACTCTATCTTCCAACTGCGCTTCCGTATACGCCCTGTCGAACTCCACCGATGTGGGTTCGAACTCCAACAGGGTTATGTCGGCCAACTCACCATTAATTTATTTTAACTTATCGCAACGTACTCGAGTTATATTCTTCGCATGTAGATTTTGTTACTTGATTATTTCACAGTTCATTTGAGCAAAACTGTTGCTTGTACACCCGACAATTGTCAGTTAATATTTGGTTTTTAATTTGTCAGGTGCACAAGCAACAGAACAAAAGATGTTTTTCATTTCATGTACACAACGCGTCACAGGTCGTCACCAGACACGCTATCGTCGCATAAGCGCCCCACACCGCTACATACGGACTTGGTTTGCTAAAGCGAGTCACATAGCGCACCACACCGTTCGACGGACTTGGTTTGCTATGGTGTTTTCACAACTTGCTGCGAGGTTGATCAAGCCCCACATCAAGAACGGGTCACCTGGGATGCGTTAAGTTCCCAGTGGTCTTATGACCGCATTTTACGTGTTGGTGATTTTAGTCCTCTCACCGAGGTGTGGATCATCCATGCCCACCACCGCATAGGCATAGAATCTCCCTATACATTTTGAGTTGATTTCAGCGGTTAGTAACAAGGGTGATCAGGCCGAGCCACAGGTTGCTGGTGAACCCTACCATTCCGCCGGTCGGTCACGGAAGGTGGGAGCACGCCGGTTACATATTTTATGTTGTATATATATGAACAAATCTTAAAAACTTCGTTAGCGCGATGTAGACCTGAGCCTGTGATTGGATGGTTTCTGTGACGTGCTCGTAACGCGTTGCAAGAAATTATAAATATAAACTAGTTGCAAGTCAATAAATACGCCGGTCTGATTTGTATTTTCACTAGCACAAATAAAGTCCGCAATTCGTTAAAGTTTAACTTCACATGCTACCTTATTAATATATGTGCATATGTACAATTTGCTGTCCCATCAGAATTAGACACGGCTATTAAGCAGGAATCATGACTACTACTGTAAGGGTTACATTATGTTAAAGATATACGATCAAGCGATTAATAAAATATAAAGCGCACGTAAATCCAACAGCGGCACTAAACTTCAGAGGAATTTACTTTAGTTTCTAAACTTGTTTTGCATAGTAACACTATTGGATTTAACATGGGTAGGGAATTGAATAATTATTGAGAAACAAAGTTGCAAAAACACAAAATTTTATTAAAAAATACAATCATGTAAAATAACGTATACTGTAAAATCTAATAGCTAACGTTACTGAGTCTTCTCACGATTCGGTCAACTAATGATTCCGTAGCACTTAACAATTCATCGTAGTTATCTTCGATGACAAATTGCACCGCCATGAGGTCATCAGCGTCCTGCTGCGATTCAAGGTTTGCAATACTGATCTTAATTAATCGCTTCCCTTTTTTCGCTTTTTTAATTACATGCGAGTTTAATCCAATATCAGTTTTTATTTGCACTGCTCTCTTCTTTATCTTGGGTTTTTTCGGTGAATTTTCTAAAGATGGATTTTGAATTTGATTTATACATCTATTCTGGTATTGCAAATAAGCATCCATATCTTGGGAGTAGCCAAATGGTTCGTCGAATGCCGCAAGGGTTTGAGACGAAAAAGACGGGAACTGTTCGTTGGTATCTTTCACGGAGTCAATGTGTTGAGAAGTCATCATACTCTGCACAATAAGAGAATATAATTAGATTTATATCTACTAGGAAAAAAAAAAAAAAAAAAAAAACGGTATCAGTATATTAGTAAATAAGTTAGGCACTCACCGTTTAATTCAAGAAGTTCAGTCAGTATTATTGTAGGTACGGGATACGAAATAAAACTGCGACTTTCTGAATTGGCGTCTAAAGAAGAACTGCGATATTAAACGTATGTATTTATATTTTTCCTTTGCTAAACACGTGCACAGCTCTAATACAGGTTTAAACATGTATTATTGAGCCCTACAAAATATAATATGCTAAACACGAACTTAACTCCAGTACAGGTTTATTCAAGTATTGTTGACAAGTCCTATAAAATAAATCAATCATCGCATTCAGTGTAAATTGAACCTAAATGAAGTCGGCTTCTTTGTTAAACGCCGGTTCCTTTCATTGATGCACCGATTACGACATATTTAACATGATACTTTTGTTTGTAACACAAATGCTTACTTTGCAAATCGACGTCTGAGGTATTAAACCTTTATAAAAACTTTGTTTTGTTCGCATTCCGTAGTACTGTTATTACAAATAGAATGTTATAAATATCTAAATGTTGAGAACTTCTGTGAGTGTTGTAAAGTGCTGAGCGGAAACTTTTTACGTTGTAACGCTTAATTACATTTATTTCTACAAGAAAGCCAGTGTCAATCAGTCGCAAGCTACAACTGCATTAAAATAATGTTCGTAAGTTTTTAATATTTATGTGTTCTGATATGGTTTTATTGATTATTAATTAAATAAATCGTATACAATATTCCATGTTCTTTTTTTTTTTTACAGGTCTGATACGGAATACTCTGAAGTGAAAGTCTCCAAGAAGACTCGTCCATATTCGGAGCTTCAAGATCCTGCTCCAATTTCAAGGTAATTAATTAATATCTAAGGTGCTGTGTGTTAGGAGTGCATTGTCGCGGTGTAATTATTATGTTTTGTGTTTTAAAGGTCTACGAAGCCGAAGGTGGTAAAAAAGAAAACCCCGCTGCCCGAATCAGGAGACGAAGTCTCAATACCTCGGTAATTCAATTTTAAACAAGTATTACCTGAATACATTTTAAAGTGCTTTATTATATTACGGAACTTCTGTTTTATAGGTCAAAGAAGTCGAAGCTGTCAAAAACGAAATTCCCGCCGACTGAATCTGAAGACGAAGCACCGACTCCACGGTAAGTAAAATATGTATTTATTTCAGTAAATGGTAATTTTAAAAATAAATTGAAATAGGTACTTAGCTCTGCACATGTTTGTTCCGTTTATTATTATTTATTTATTTTTGATCGATTTACAGCTCAAAAAAGTTGGCGCAGACAAGTCTGCTAGAGCAGCTCAACGGTCCTGCAGGCGGCTGGATAATCGACTCCGACAGTGAAGATGGTGACTGGCGTGCTCGCAAACCCGAACCACTGCTGCTGCCGTCAGTATTGATAAGGCAAGTTCCCGGGGGCAGGGTGCGTCGAACTGCACAATTATCAGGCGACCTTTTTCTTGAGTTAAAGTTATACAATGTGGCTGACATAAAAAGCATTTCGCCAAAAGATCGATGGGAGAAAGCTCTAGTTAATTTAAAAATACAGTTAGATGTTAATTCGTCAGAGGTGTCAGATATTAATAAAGTGCTTAAATTATGTAAGGACTATTTCGCTGAAGATGGAACGTTCTATCGCGATTTAAAATAATATTTCTAGTATTACTTACCTATGTTTGTAACATTTGCCAGTACTTTTAATCTACTATTCTTAAAAGTTAGTTGTAATTCTATGTCTTGTTGAGTTGAAATTAAATAATGCGGCTTACATAAAAAGCATTTCGCCAAAAGATTGATGAGAGAGATCTCTAGTTACTTTAAAAATACAGTTAGATGTTAATTCGTCAGAGGTGTCAGATATTAATAAAGTGCTAAAATTATGTACAAGGACTATTTCGCTGAAGATGGAACGTTCTATCACGATTTAAAATAATAATTCTAGTATTAGTTACCTCTGTTTGTAATATTTGCCAACACTTTTAAAATAGTATTCTTAAAAAAAAAAAAAAAAAAAAAAAATGTTGTAATTCTATGTTTTGTTCAGTTGAAATTAAATAATGTGGCTGACTTAAAACTATTGTGACAAAAGATCTATAGGAGAAAGCTGTAGTTAATTTAAAATTTCACCGAGCGTTATATTGTTACTAAAAATAATAATTCTCGCGATACTTTTGTTTATCTTAATTTCTAGCACTTTTCATCTACTATTCTTAAAAAAACAAATATGAGTTGTAAATCAATATTTTGTTCTGTTTGCGAAACATCTGTTCCTAGTCGAGCTTTTTCTGCCCATTTACGAAGTATTGTGCATAAAAATAATATTTCTATTGATAACGGTGAAGGCGTTGAAAAAATAGCTTCAGCTTTTAGAAGTAGGATAGCATCTTACCGTGTGCGGGGGCGTGAAGGCGGGCCAGACCAGGTTTGTGCACCAGCCGAGTTTATACGTAGCCTTCGCGACAGTGTTCGTAAAATTTTGGAAGCAAGACAATCAGTGTTTAATACTATCAAAGTCAATTTTGAATTATTTGCTGAATTTTCTTTACTTAAAAACGATACTTGCGACGTAAAATCTTTTGCAACGAAAAATATAGTTATACATCAGAACTATGATTTTAATGAAATATTTTTAAATCTTTTACAATGTATTTGTGGAAAAATTGATGAGTTTCAAGACAGAGATAGTGGTTGGGCTTTTATGCGCAATTTATACCTAGAGGTAAACATCAGTAAATATAACCCACTGAGAGCATCAGGATTCATTGATTTGCCTAAAAATATAAAACTAAAACGGGCGTGCATCAATATACAAAATAAAGATGTTTTTTGCTTTTTGTGGTGTGTGATGGCTGCTTTATTTCCAGCTAAAAATAATGTGCATAGGGTATCTTCATATCCCCATTATGAAGGTGTTCTTAATAGCAAGGACATGACTTTTCCTGTGGGATTATCTGACATAAAAATATTCGAAAAAAACAATCAACGTATTAGTATTAATGTGTACGCACTCAAAAATAAATCTGAAATCGTAGGTCCACTTTACAAAACCACATGTCGGAAGCAACATCATATTAACCTTTTAATGTTAGAAAACGGTCGTCAAACACATTACTGTCTTATAAAAGATTTAAGTCGCCTGCTTAAACTTCAATTTACAAAACATAACGGGAAAATATTTTTTTGCGATGAATGTATGATATTTTTTAATAGTCAAGACAAATTTAATGCTCACGTATGCGGGGGCGTAAAGACAATTTTACCTAATCGGGGTGCGCATATTGAATTTAAAAATTTTGAGCGGATGCAAAATATGCCTTTTATAATTTATGCAGACTTTGAATCCTTATTGCAACCAAATACGGATGAAAAACTTAGTTCGAAATGTACTACAACATTGCAGGAACACATACCAGCTGCATTTGCGTACTACATTGTTAGTTCATACGACAGCTCCCTAAACAAATTTGTGTCTTATCGTGGAAAAGACTGCGTAGAAAAATTTCTCGAATATCTGCAAAAAGATGTACATAGAATAAATAAAATATATTCTGACCCGAAGCCAATAACTATTACAGAGACAGAAGAAAATGATTTTTTGAACTCTCAATATTGTTTTCTTTGTCGCAAGTTATTACTCGGCGATTCCGTGAGAGATCATTGCCATTTGACAGGACGCTATAGAGGGGCAGCCCATTCTTATTGTAATATTCGGTACCGCCTACCAACATTTGTGCCAGTATTTTTTCACAACTTATCAGGGTACGACAGTCATTTGTTTATACGTCAATTGGGTGAACTTCCTGGTCAAGTCAAAGTTATTGCAAAAAACAAAGAAAATTACATATCATTTACGAAATTTTTCATTACAAGTCGAAATGAATATATGCCCGTTCGTTTTGTAGATTCATTCAAATTTTTAGGAGCAAGTTTGGAAGAACTTGTTAGCACCTTAAATGAAGAAGACTTTATTCATCTCTCACATTTTTTTCCTTTAAAAGAGCATTTCGATTTATTGAAACGAAAGGGCGTCTATCCATACGAGTATATGTCTAGTTGGAGTCGCTATGAAGAGCAATGTTTACCTCAGCCACATTATTTTTACAACTCATTAACAAATGAGATTATATCCAAATATGATTATGAACATGCCGAGCTTGTATGGAAATCATTCAATATTAATACTTTAGGAGAATACACCGATCTTTACCTTAAATCAGATGTATTATTACTAACTGACATATTTGAAAAGTTTCGTCAAACTTGTAAAGTCAATTATAGATTAGACCCTGCTTTTTATCTAACTGCCCCAAGTTTAAGTTTTGATGCCATGTTACTTATAACTGGTGTGAAGTTGCAACTCATTGATGACCTTGAAATAATTAGAATGATTCAAAAAGGTATTCGTGGGGGTGTATGTTTATGTTCTACTCGATATGCAAAGGCAAATAATAAATACATGCCAAACTTTGATTCCAGTAATCCAAGCAGTTTCTTATTCTACATAGACTGTAATAATCTATACGGTTATGCAATGTGTGGCAATTTACCTTATGATGATTTCAAATTATTACCACGGGATAAAATTAATGTACTCGATATCCTACAAACACCTGATGATTCGGATTATGGTTATATTTTGGAAGTGGATTTAGAATATCCAGAACATTTGCATGACTTGCATAATGACATTCCATTCTGTCCTCAAAAATTCACACCGCCTGGTTCAAAGCAACCTAAACTTATCCCAAATTTATATGATAAATACGAGTATGTCATCCATTATGTGCATTTAAAAACATGTATAAAGCATGGCTTGGTATTGAAAAACGTACATAGAGTAATCAAATTTAAACAAGGTCCATTTTTAAAACAATACATAGACTTAAATACAAAGTTAAGACAAAAAGCTAAATCCGTGTTTGAGCAAAATTCGTGCAAACTTGCAAACAATGCTATATTTGGAAAAACGTTGGAAGACGCTGAAAAAAGGTTAAATGTTCTGTTAGTTAATGCGTGGAGTGATAATAGAAATAAAACAAAAAAGAAATACACAGCAGAGCATCTAACAGGTAGACCTAATTTTCATAGTTCTACCGTTTTTAGTGAAAATTTTGTCGCCATACAAATGAAACCGGAATCGGTAACTCTTGACAGGCCAATTTACATTGGATTTACTGTTTTGGAAATATCGAAAACTCATATGTACGATTTTCACTATTCTGTCATGAAACCTTTTTATGGATCTAATTTAAGTTTATGTTATACCGATACAGATTCTTTTTTGTATTCCATAAATACAGAAGATTTGTATGTAGATATAAAACGAAATTTTCAACATTATTTTGATACAAGTAATTATTCTGTCAGTAACGCATACGGTATAACTCTTAAACATAAAAAAGTACCCGGTTTATTTAAAGATGAACTTGGTGGAGAAATAATAAACGAGTTCGTTGGCCTTAGGTCTAAATTATATTGTATAAAAACAGAAAACAAACAACTGAAAAAGGCTAAAGGCACAAAGAGACATGTATTGCGCGGTGTGGATTTTGAGGAATATAAAAAAGTACTATTAAATAAGGAGCGGATAAGAAAACGCAATATTGTATTTAAATCTTTAAAACATGTTATTTTTACTCAGTCCTTGAATAAAGTAGCACTGTCGTCAAATGATGACAAACGCGTTATACTAGATAATCAAGTCTCGACGTTGTCTTGGGGTCATCAATCTTTGTTTTAATATTAAAGTTAAAATTAGATTTAAGATGCTATGTTATAAACAAAGGTGTGGTAATTAATAAATAAATGTTATTTCCTATGAATCTGGTTTTATTTTACTTCTAAACCTTTTGTAACCCCATTGGGTCCAATTCGAACTTTAAAATTTAAGTGCCCATGAAATAACAAATAGTTGTCATTATCATTGTTATTTTAAACTTTTACAGGCACTTAAATTTGTAGTTTTCGGATCGGACACTCTATCTTATCATATGTAGGTAGGTATATAAAGGGAAATAATTATGAAATAAAAATATGCTTTACAGTTATAATATTTATTGTACTTTATTACAAATGAGAATACAATGATAAATTATTTTCAGAATACCATTTTTTAATACATAAAACATTTTTTAACGCACAAGATTTTTTATGCGTTGAACAACTATAACTACTCTGGTCCTTACAATATTTTTGATACATAGATTCAAATTTAGGCAAACCGTTACAACCCAAGTCAATTACGGTACAGTTACTACACAAATCTTTAATCCATTTAACTTTTTCTAACCCTTTTACATATATTTTCTTGTTTTCCAAAAAACAGCGTATCATTCTTTTAAATTCTCTATAATCAACAAAGCCCTCATGCCATGAAATACCTAGGTTTTTCTCTATCCATCTTACTTGTCTTTTTTCGCTTTCCATTAACGTCGAAAACTTATATGGAGGTTTTATTGAAAATACCTGTGTGTATTCATTTGTACTGTATGCAAATTCCTTAATAATAAATTCATTCTTATACGATTTAAATCCCTGAAGATCCACGAACAAACAATCTGAATTCATGATATTTTTCGTGTAATGTTGCTTAACGGTTTGTATTCTACAATACTATCATTCAGAATTAAACAGTACGCTGCAGTATTATCAGGTATATCCTGTTCACACTCTAATTCTACTCGTACGTCTATGGCGCCTGTTTTTAAGGTTTCGTTTTGACGGGAACAATCGATTACAAACAGAGCAGCTTTCTCTTTAAATTCTTGCGGACTCAACAATGGTGTTTGACCACGGTTATAATAAGACTGCTGGAATTTAGCGTACTGTTCGTATAATAAAGCATACTTTTCAGCTGCAAAACTAACATTTAAACTTTCATACGGAAAATAGTTTGAATTTAAAAAAACTTTGACGTCTCTCAAATGACAGTGATCAAACCGTGTTATATCTTTGTTAGCCATATTCTTTCTATCCGTTTTCAATCCAATTATAACGAATCGCGGTTTTTCAATTTGAGATGAAGTTTTGATTGACCAAGAATGTTTTGATGTTTTAGGTAAAAGTGGATACTCATAAAGATCCCAGTTCCTAAATGCCATTTGAATAGCGCGATCTTTTTCTAAGCATTTGAGTAAATTTAATCTTTCCCTATCAGAAACTTTAATATGTGGCATACGCCATACTATTTTAGATATAGTAATGTTATCTATGTATTCATTGGTGTTCAATTTAACACTATTTATATTACTATTGGATCGTAGAAGAATAAGTTCATGCCTACAGTTAATAATTATTTTCTTATAATCCTCTGCGAAACCAAGAATCTTATCTAAAGGAATAGATACAGAAAATGATCCATGTGTAATTTTAGTACCATTAACATTCCATCCCCATAACTGTGACATAGACGATTCGATTTCATTCATGGATACAAGAGATTTCATCGTTGTTGTAACTCCAGCGTTTTTAATTTTATCTATTTCGATCCCGTTCAGTTCATATCGAATATCTTGAAACAAGTGAAGTATAGGGTTATTCGTAAATTGTACACTGTTCACCGGCGTCTTTGTCTCTCTATTGAATACTGCAACATCGCCTTCTACATAGAGAGTACTCGCCGATGGCAATACGTAAAGATCTTGTTGGTTAATAGGTATACGAATTTCATCGTTCAAATTAAAACTTGTTATGTATGGTTTATATGAATGATATTCAAAACTTTCAATCGTGTTATCAAAGCTTAAAGAATCTGTTAAATTTAATATACTCATTTTAACAATCCAATGTTTTTTAAAAATTGTTTATTTTCTTCTGTTAGCTTTGTAATTGGTTCTTTAGGTCTTCTTTTCTTGATAGTACAATGAGTACTAGTACGTTTGTCGCGCGAGACTACACTTTTATTGAAATTTATCATTTTTTTCGAAGATGTAAATAAATTTGAATCTCTTCACCTCGCAAATTAACTAAATTATCGTTTACATCCAATATTCTTATTTTGAGAGAGCTTAAGCTGTTTTGTGTAACAGGAAAGTAGATTACGTTTTTAGGTATTTCTATAATTCGATAACCAGGTGGAACATTAGGTACAAACTCGTGAATTATATGGCTCGGTTTACCGTTAACAAATGATCCACTCACTATGTCACATTCAACCCGCACTATAGTTGTTGATAGAATGGAAACAGGAAAAGGGGAATCTGTTAATATATTAGCTTGAATAGTTTCTTCTCCAAAACCTAACAACTTTCCAATCGAATTTTCTTTATTGAAGTAGATGTTTTTAGAACACAATATAGACGTCTTCAATGTGTTATTGTTACATGTCAGTGAAAATGTACATCCTTGCAGGTGTCGTTTAAGGTAATCATCAAGGTCTTGAAGTTCATATGACCCCTCTGGAATTTCTACTTCTTCATTTTTACCATAATAAAATGTATTATTTCTGTAATCTATATTCGGTATCGAGTTAAAAGTTGACATGTACAGCAACCCACATTCATATTCACCATCGAGTTGAAAAGCTGGTGAATAATTAGTGATCAAGGCAGAAGAGGTTCCGGTTATAGACAAAGTGAAAGACATCATGAAAATGATATGGTTTTTATTGTACAGAGATATTTAAACGTTTACTCCAAAACTGTTTTAAATATTTCAAACATAAATGTCCGCAATTTACAGTGTTAAACTTTTGATAAGTGAGGTAATTGTATGAAATAACATGATTCTTTAAATAATTTATTAATTCTAACGGTGGTTTCAGATCACCAAAACTATTAAAATATTCACAGTAATTGTTGTCCTTGACATAGGCTACCCAGTGAGTCCCGCGGTTTTCAGAACTATCTAAATTTATGATTGCACATTCTACTCTTTTTGGTCGTTTTGGCAAACTATCTCTCATATAAACACCGCGAAAATAAGGTATATCTTTTGAATACTTTAAAATATCAATATTTGTAAGAGCTCGTCTAGGTAACCTTTTATTTAGTTTTTTGAACTTTTTAAACACAATCCTTTACCGTTCTTATACGGTTTTATATGTAAACCTTTTCCTAATGCTATAGATTCCATCATTTTGTTATGGCGTTCTGATTCGGCTAAGTTTTTCTTCGCAGCTTTGTAATCTCCAACAGCTTTAGCAATCCCAGCAGCTCCTCCTGCCAAAGATCCTAATGCAGAAAGTCCAGCAAAAATAGGTATCAGTGGTAAAATACCTCCAGTTTTTGGGATCGGTATTAAACGAGGAACTCGTAATTTACTCGTATTGTTATTACGGAATACTTTAATTGCAGCTGCAAAAGCTTGATTAATTGCAGTGCCTTTATTTTTAGATTTGTTTTTCTTTAATTCAGCACGTATCTTAGATACAAACTGTTTAAATGTTTTTATCCCCGCGCCGATTTTTATTTTAGATTTCATTAGTTTGCTAACTAGCCATGAAGCAAGTTTTTCCCCTTTACCAGCATCATTCGCTTTCAGTCTTTGTTTAGCCATTTTATAAAGTTCTAAATCTGCATGTTGACGATCTGCCAGGTTAGAATATTTATCATAGGCTATGTCGTGTTGCATACATGCGTTGTCTAGCTCATTAATTCCCTTATCACCTCTTAGCAAACGTTTATGCAACTTTGTGCCTGGTCCACAATAATTGTAGCCGGGTAAGTGTAGTTCAATTGGTAAGTGATTAATAGCACTGTTTAAAAGTCCTCTCCCTTTCATATCCAAAATATTAATGACGATTTTTAATACAATAAAGTTAATAAATATGCTCATACAATGGCATTTCTACCAATCCAGCTATTTTCGCTATCATTAAGCCCTAACCACTTTACATACAATTTTTCCCCCTTCTTTTTGATCACCTTTTCTATGAGGTAAACATCAGGATATTTCGTTTTCTGAAGTTCTTGTTCGTAAAATGACCCAAGTATTGTATTTTTTCGTTGATCTTCAATAAGGTAAGTAACTGGGCGAGTGCGATTTACATGTTTAATAGTAAATATTTCAGTTGACCAATTCGGTGTATAACCTTTGTGAAAGGCGCTTTTATACTTGCTTATGCGTACGCAATCTCCTATGTTAAATTTATTTGATTGATTACCTAGATTGGATTGCACGTTTTGGATGTTTTTCTTTACTTGCGACTCATTATCAAAATTTACATCAATTGGTTGAAATTTTGTTGTACGATGCATAGTTTGATTGTAGGATTTAACTATATCATTTAAAGGTTTTCCAACCCATTTATAATTTCCTATTAAACTAAAATGTTTGTAAAGTTTAGTTTTGAGCGTTTTTATTAACCTTTCAACAATAGATGCTTTTTTAATTGAATACGTAGAATAATGATTTATTTTTAATTTTTTTACATAGCAATCGAATTCATTATTATAAAACTCTTTCCCTAAGTCTGTCTGTAAGTTTATCGGTACTCGTTTAGATGCTTTAATAATTTGTTCGAAAGCATTTTTAATTTCTGTTTTCGTTTTAGATTTTGTTGGAATACACCACGCGTACTTTGAAAAGGCGTCAATTACAACCAAAATGTATTTATATCCTCTATTTATCTTATGCAAATTTTGTAAGTCAATCAAATCCGCTTGCCACAAATCATCAATTCCTTTTAATAAAACTGCTCGTCGCTTAAAGTTTTTTCGAGCTGATCTGTGTATCTCGTTCACGACTTGCTGCTTTGCCATCGTTTAATTTGGTGAAAATGTCGTCTGTTTCCTTTTTTGTATAAAAGTTCAATTTCAACTGATTTGCAAGCTGATGAATTTGTGAATTTATAGTGTCAAACAAAGAATCTAGATACTTCTTCTCATAAAGGTTCTGAACGAGCTGATCAACATACTGCTTATTAACGGCATCATTAGGCGACAATGGATGCGCAAGCCCCTTTAATCTCAATGACTGTAAATCGAAATGCCCATCATCTGATCTGAGTAAAGCATTATTTTTAAGTTCAGAAACTTCAGATACACGCAGGCGTTTATGAAGATGATGACCAAATTTATCTATATTCATTTTATGATATATTTGTACGTCAAAAGTTCTGCCTCGACTAACGATAATAGTACAGTAACTGATTTATATATTAGCATTGTTAACTAATCCCGCTTCTTGCAATTCTTCAATAATGGATATGATTTCATTATCTAATCCTGTATTACCAGCTTCACGGGAAGCTATAAGTAATTTTAATCTATCTACTAATTCGTTTGGGTCATCCCAATATACATAAGACACTTTATTTTTAACTCTTTTCATTGTTGGTAATCCATCACCACTTACTGTTCGTTCTTTAGCTAATTTAAAAAGCGGTCTTATTACATGTAAATATTTTATACCTTTGTTGCTTTTTATTGGTTTATTAGCATTAAAATCTCTTCTATGTGCATTAGTCTCTAATAATAAGATTTTGTAATTACGTTTATCGTCCTCAGTTACAATATCTAAATCCGGTATTTTCTTATATAGCAATTCGTTTAAACCTGGTGTTAAATTGTAAGTACGACCATTTACTTTGATTTTATTGTTACTGGTGTATACTGGATAAGTTCCTAGCATTAGCTTGTCCCGTTCCGTTCGTATACCAAATGGAATGTTTATGTTCGTGGTATATTGCTTTTGAAATGCAGGATCTTCGCGAGGAGATGCATAAGAATCAGATGTCTTAAATGAAATATCATTTGCTGAATCCTGATCAATCATATTTTCACTATCCACACCATCACTTACATCACTTTCATCGTCGTTTGATGTCTCATTCCCATCATCTTCATTATAAAGACTAGATTGAGAAGAGTTCCTCACAACAGTAAGATCATTAATAGTTTGCTTCTTCTCTTCACTAGGACTAAATTTAAATCTTTTTGCCAACTTTCTCCATTGTGGAACATTATTATCTACGTTCGTATCGTAAGTGTTTATGTAATTACTGTCGTCATTTTTTGCTATTTCATTAAGCGGATCTGTTATTGGTTTCAATACTGATTCCAACATCATATCATTATCAGTTTTCATATTACGAATCAGTCTAACCTTCTTTTTAACGGCTTCGACAGATTTGATTACTTTTTCTTTCAAAGTTTTCTCGTCATTCATTTCAAGGTTCATGTCTGATCATGATGGTTTCCTATGAAGCAATAAATGTTTCGTAACATTGCATTACGTATTATAGTTAATCCATAATGATAAATGTGTCAAAGCCCATTCTATAACATCCTGAATTACGCCTACAATCTTTATTTATAACCAAGTAATTATATGGTAGTTTCCATACTTTAGCACACATTTCTCGAAACTGTGACCAAGACATATCGCTTCCAACGTGTTCATCATAAACATGACGTAAATTCATATCATCCTGTTTAAATAGAATTATTAAGTTAGCATTGTCTCTTATTAATTGTTTAGGAATTTTACTATAAGTTTGATTAAGGTAGAAGCTATCAATATTTTTATGACGTCCCATTGCAAAGTAATCCCTTATGTTGTTTTGATTTTCACATGCAACATCATCAAATATAATAATTGAGTTAATCTTAGCTTCATGTGGACTGAGTATTTCTTCATTTTGTTGATATTTTTGAAATTTAACTGTGGGAACTAACGCTAATACTGTTTCCAAAAATCGATACATGGGTTGGAAAAGAGTTTTTGAGTAAACATAAAGGTTTTCAAAACGTAGCCCCCGTTCATGCAGTAAAAGACCAACAATTAAATTGGTTTTTCCACAGTTAGAAGGACCACAAATTATACTTCGAATTGTGTTCGGTAAAAGTTCTCCATGACGTGAATTGCAATCGTTGCGAACTGGACAAACGACTTCCAATTGTAAGTTTTGAGGTTGTCTCACAAACTTCATATTTTCTAAAAATAAACGTTATATCAAGTACTACGTGTTGTAAGCTTGAATGCTTTGTACCCAATGCGCCTACACCTTCAAGATATTAAGTAGTTATATGTGAATATGGAGTTTCAGAACAAGAATGTGTTTTTGAAACCGTATGAACTTCTTAAATAATGAGCGTTTAAAAAAACGTCTGAATGGAAATGAGCGTTTCGTCAAAAAACGCCTTGGGAGTTTCAAAACACCTCAAAACCGATTGGGAGTTTCAAAACACCTATTTTAGCGTTTAAAAAAACGATCAACTCGAAATGAGCGTTTCATCAAAAAACGCCTTGGGAGTTTCAAAACACAAAACATGTAAAATGTGTTTTGAAACTCCCAATAATATACTACTATCATCATATCTATGTTTGCAGTATTCGATCTGGTGGTGCTCGACTTTTTAGTCCGGTGGCCGGCATTCTATTGATTTTGATTCTAGACGATTGTTCCTGGTGCATTACTGATCAATCTTAGTGTTTTGGATTGGACGTTTACCCAAGGTCAGTTCATATATTTCTTTTAAAAAATCAGTTTTTTCTGGTCTTGGTCGTTTATGGAGTTTTTAATCTTCAATCGTTTTTGAAATTAAGGGGGTGGTTTTCCTTTAGTTTTCGATAATCGAAAAAAAACATCGAATCGAAATCGATAAAATTTCCGATTATGCTGATAAAATAAAATCAAATACACAGTCATAAAACTGCATGAAAATGTTATAGTACCTATAGTAAATAACGACTTTATTTATACTTATGTTCACGGAATTGAATACATTGTTTTGTTACATTTGCAGATCGTACCAACTCTGCAAGTAGATTCGTAGTGCGAAGTACACTTAAGTTGCTTTTAAAATTCTGATTTTACTACCTCTTGAATATATTGTGGCATGTACATAGAAAACAAAATGATATATGTCAAAATAGTAATAAATAGACAGGCACTATTGATAACATTCGAAAAATCCAACCATTCTGTAGAATTCTTTAAATCATCATCTACATTTTGGTCGTCATTTTCTACTTTCCATCGTGGTATGATAAAAAGTTTACCGCGTGTTTTAAAAACTAAACTATTTAAAAATATAATAATTCTCGGGGGAGAGATATTTAATTTGCTCAGATAGCCTAAGATCAACGTTAAAAATATTAATAATATTGCCCAAATTGTTGACCTGGAAATAAAAATTAAAATATTAGGAGTTTCGGTACCGTGCTTTGGAATATTCTCACTTATTTCGTTACAAAACATAAAATGACTCAGTAAACTGAAACACAAAATACCTAGACGAACATTACGCCTAATATTAAGGAAGATTGAAGCGACAGTAAGCACAGACACTACAACCGACGGTATCACTATTGATGCTTCAAGACTTCCAGCGTTTCTTTCTAATATTAACTCAATCGCCGCTTGATGATCATCAGCCAAATAGTTTAGTTTTGTGCCCCATGCAAGTTTCCAGCCAACATTATGATTCAGAAGATAACTGAAAGATAAGTGAAATTCTGAAAAGATTATTTCTGATTCCTCATCTAACCATGCCTGATCGTCAAATTTGAGGGTACAACGCTTCGTGTCATACGGCCAATTTTTCCGGGAAGAACTGCAAATTATATGGTGCTCTGCAGAGGGTCTACACTTTAAGAGTCCCGTATTTTCCAACAAGCATTCAGCCATTTCTACCCTTCGGTCATCTATATCAGCTCGGTTTCTTAATAACAACCTTGGGCTCCATATAGCTACGTTACTTATCATAGTGGTTTTGAGACCTTTAAACTCTTCAATGTCCCACTGGAGTCTATCGTCTGTCCATTTAAACATGTTCCAGCTTAAGACGGTAAGCTCATCTTCGCGTCCATTAAAATAGAATCCGGTGATGGTGTAGTACACTGCTACTTCCACGCCCTTGGTGTTGTTGCTGCAAGGCGCCTGATCAAAATTATAATTTAAATGTATTTTATCGTAGAGTTTCTTTTCTAGCCTTGCATCGGGCGGTTTTTTTAATACACAATCTTCACAAGTGCCAAAAGAAATGAAAATGAGAATGTAGAAAGCGTACAACTGCATGGTTGGTGGTGAAATGGTATGCATTTGAGTCTGGTGAATTGGGGAATTCGATATGATTTTAAACGCCCCTTTTGAACAGATGTTGCGAATTAGTTCAGAGTATGTGTAAAGATACATGTTTTTTTTAAAGGATATGCCTTTATAAGAAAACCGGCCAAGTGCGAGTTGAACTCGCGTGGAGAGGATTCCGTACTTAAATGCATTTTTTTTGATAGATTTCTTATAGGTTTTCCTGTAATCTACAAGCAATGATTTTTTATTTTAATTTATGGCTCAGTAGTTTCGGAGATCAGGGGGGGGATGGTCAATTTTCGTCTTCTTTCATGAATAAAATAAAATATGGGGTGCATGATACTGCCCTGAGGAACTCTGTCGTTGATCTTATGAAGGTTTGTCATGCTGGCGCCATGTTTAACGTACAAGCGCCGTTCCTCCAGTTATGATTGTATAAACGTTAAGAAATTGGTAAGTAGGTTTGTTAATATTTTATAGAAGAGTCTATTGTGCCACACTCTATGAAACGCATTTGATATATCCAGAAATTCCGCTGAGATATATTATTTATGTTCAAAAGCGTTATTTATTCGTTTATTACCCAAATATCTCGAAAACATTTCTATAAAACATCTGAAAAGTATATGATTATCCTATTTTAATTTAAGAGCTTTTAAATGATGTGTCACATTATAGGGTTAAAACGATATTTTTGTTTCTCTGCCAAAGTAAATAATTTCTAATTTCTAGTGATATTTCAAATTTCGAAGAAAAATGGTCTTGGCAGACAGACGGGCTGTCGGGCATGAGGGTCATCTTACAAGGATTCTGGTTTTCAGTATTTGGAACGGAACCTTAAAAATGTCAGGAAATAAACCTAGAAATTAAGAAAAAAAATTAGTGCATGTACATTATTAGATAACATACAAAAATGGGCGTACAATTACGTTATAAAAACGTTACGTTATAATATCATAGGAAACGTGAGTGAATTTGACTGTTGTTATCCTTATGTAAAAAAAACGCGCAAGAGCGTGTCGGTCATGTTCAGTGAAGGGTACACAAAAAACTATGTCAAATAAGAATAAATTAATTTAATTTAATTTTCTAGAGATAATTAAAGTTATTTCGTGCCGTCTTAGATGATTTTTATTAGGTATTTCTAAACACTGTAATCACACAAATTATTACAACTTTACTTCTAGACAGCTTATTAATAAGTTATATTAATACAATTAAAAGTGACTACTAAACTTATTTAAATTAAAATAAAACTAAGCTACTCAAATATTAAAGATGTAAATAATAATCACCACTATAAGAACACCCCCTCTAGCAGGTCCGCTCGCGGCATGGTCCCTATTACGACACTGGCTGCATTACCTCTCTGGATAGCTAGCCCAATCCTTTGGGAGAGGTAAGCACCAGCTCTAGGATCTCAGGAGGTGTCTATGAGCAGGGATGATAGGGCCTTAGGGATAAGTTATATACATTACTAAACGACGCCCGCGACTTCGTACGCGTAGAATTACTTCCCCGCTACTCCCCCTATTTTTTCCCGTTGGGGGTCGATTTTCGGAAAATCCTTTCTTAGTACTCACTTACATCATGAAAAGAACCCCTGTACCAAATTTCAAGTTTCTAGGTACAGTTTCGGCTGTGCGTTGATATATAAGTCACTCAGGTTTGCCTTTTATTTATAGATAGATTAGAAATAAGAATAAACAACGCGTTTTCATAAACATTACTCATTGCTAAAAAAAAATCATTTAAACGTATGTTGACCATTTTTTCTTTGTCCCACGATTAGCAACTAATTCATACCGTTCTCACACCTGCTGTTATCTAATTAGCCAACTAACCTTCCGCCATCTTTGCGATCCTATTGAGTCGAACATTAGTTCTGCTTCGGTCATTCAGTGGAGTGGAGGTCTGGAGGAGCTTCTTTCACACGACGTATTTGGTTCTCTCCAACGTCCTTTCCGTGGATTATTATATAAGAATGTACAATGTCTTATTTCAGTTCATCTTTTAATATTTAATAGGATACTTTGATATAACTTATGCAAATCGGGCGTATATTTATTGCGTAAGTTATTTAGTAGTTATCTAAAAAATACTCAATTGTCGTCCTCTCGGTGACATCATTTCGGTGGCATTTTTGTTCACCGAAATGACGATTGACGTTATAATAATGTGTACAAACTGCAATTAAATGCATTCTGACCACTGTTAAAAATGTTAACACTGTTAAAAAAGTTATCAAGGTCATCATGATATCCAAAACACGTCTAATGCTTGACATACCCTGTTTCGAAAATCATCATGATTATTTCTCTGCTGTTAGCGCCAAACTATCCATTCTATAAAAAAAAAACGAAATTTTGTTGGTTTTTGTATGACATATGTAATTATAATAATAATATATCAAGGTCGTAATATTTAATTACACACTGATTTTCTGAGCTGCCGTCATTTCGGTGGTGTATTTTTTTCAAAATTTATTTTCATTAAAACGGTGCCTCATATATATTTAACATTCTTATTTGAATAGATATGTAACCTATCAAATGACAATAAAAATAAAAATAAAGACATTGCCACCGAAATAAAGAAAAACCTTGCCGTCAAAAATCCACCCGTATAATGTAAAAAAAATACCTATGCGTTACATGTTTCAAAATTTTATTTTACTGCTTTGTCGACATAATTGAAATGTATTACTATGGCAAATAACGGCTTTGTACTACCAAGAGTCTCTGAGTTATACCGCGGACTGACGGACATACGGACAGACGGACGTGGCGAAACTATAAGGGTTCCTTGTTAATTACGGAACACGGACTGTAAAATCTAGACGGTTGTAAAACTGCATGAGAATTAGGGAATGCAAATAACCGTTTAAAACCAGTATTAACTGGTTATTTTCATACAAAAACGGTTAATAACCGGTTAAATTGCATTCCCTAATGAGAATGTTATAGTTTAATAAAAGCACAAACAGATGGACATAAATAACGACTTTATTTATACTGTTCACGGATTTGAATAAACAAGTACAATATTTTGTTACATTTGCAGATCGTATCAACTCTGCATGTGGATTCGTAGTGCGAAGTACACTTAAGTTGCTTTTAAAATTCTGTTTTTACTACCTCTTGAATATTTCGTGGCATGTACATTGAAAACAAAATGATATATGTGAAAATAGTAATAAATAGACAGGCACTATTGATAACATTCGAAAAATCCAACCATTCTGCAGAATTCTTTAAGTCGTCGTGTACATTTTGATCGTCATTTTCTACTTTCCATCGTGGTATGATAAAGAGTTTACCGCGAGATTTAAAAACTAAACTATTTAAAAATACTATAATTCTCGGGGGATAGATATTTAATTTGCTCAGAAACCGCAAGATCAACGTTAAAAATATCAATAATATAGCCCAAACGGTTGATCTAGAAATAAAAATTAAAATAACGGGAGTGTCGATACCGTGCTTTGGAATATTCTCACTTACTTCGTTACAAAACATAAAATGACTCAGTAAACTGAAACACAAAATGCCTAGACGGACATTACGCCTAATATTAAGGAAGATTGAAGCGACAGTAAGCACAGACACTACAACCGACGGTATCACTATTGTTGCTTCAAGACTCCCAGCGTTTCTTTCTAATATTAACTCAATCGCAGCTTGATAATCATCAGCCAAATAGCTAAGTTTTGTGCCCCATGCTAGTGTCCAGCCATCATTTTGAGTTGGAATAATAGATAAGAGAAATTTAGAAAAGATTATTTCCGATTCCTCCTCAAACCATGCCTGATCGTCGAATTTTAGGGTACAACGTCTTGTGTCATATGGCCAATTTTTCAGGGAAGAACTGCAAAATATGTCATGCACTGCAGAGGGTCTACACTTTAAGTGTCCCGTATTTTCCAGCAAGCAGTCAGCCATTTCTACCCATCGGTCATCTATATCAGCTCGGTTTCTTAATAGCAACTTTGGACTCCATATAGCTACGTTACTTATAACAGTTTTTTTTAGACCTTTAAACTCTTCGATATCCCACTGGAGTCTATCGTCTGTCCATTTAAATATGTTGAAGCTTAAGATGGAAAGCATATCTTCGTGTTTATCGAAATAGAATCCAGTGATGATGTAGTGAACTTCTACTTCCACGCCTTTTGTGTTATTGCTGCACGGCGCCTGATCAAAATGATAGTTCAATTTTATTTTATCGTAGAGTTTCTTTTCTAGTCCTGCATCGGGCGGTTTTTTTAATAGACATTCTTCACAAGTGCCAAAGGAAATGAAAATGAGTATACAGAAAGCTTGCAACTGCATGGTTGGTGGTGAAATGGTGTGCATTGTAATGCAGGATTTAGCCTGGTGTATTGGGGAATTTGATATGATTTTAAACGCCCCTTTTAAACAGATGTTGCGATTTCGTTTAGATGTATTTGAAAAGGAACAATTAACCAGTGTGTAATCGCCATACGATAAATAAGAGGAACAATTAGTATTTGATATTACTGATTACTAACAAGTTAATAATATTATAGTTGGGAATTTATCAAGAATACATCAGAATTCTGACGTCATCAAGTAACGAACATTGAAATTCTTACAGTATTTATATTAAGGTGATATAAAATCAAATGTTATTTAAAAATCTGACTCCCGGTCAGAAGATTAATTACTTTTGTTTTCCATGTGACCAAGTAAATACATACAATCACGCCCCTTTCTCGTAGTGATAGGCAGATACCACTTCCTTGCAATTGCTATGATCACGACAAACTTCCCTCGCTTCCTCCATATTCATGTCTCTTTATAAACGTGCCTCGGTTTAGTACTCCTAATCCTATCATACACGTCAACCCAAACATACTTCTCAACACTTATCTCTACTGCATTAACTCTACTTTCATGTTTCTTCTGCGATACCCAACTTTCACTGCCAAGCATTATTTTTGGAACTAGCACCCCTGTGTGAACAGCCAAACGAGCCTTCTTTCACTGTTCACAAAGGTACGCAGTGCTCCATTTACCATGTTTACATCATTCACTCGTCTTTCAATGTCCCTTTCTACTTCATTCACTAACTCAATCACTTGTTGCAACCTTTCACTTCCAGTCCTCTTATTCGCACTCCGTCCTGTCTTCCTCTCTTTTAGATACCACCATTACTTAATGTAACTTAACTACACATTTACACGTAAGTTTTGGGGTCTTAGTGAATAAGGGTACAAGTCGACTTAACTCGTAATAAAAAAGGGTATATACATGAACGGAGTATACTAGACTTATACCCTTTTTCACTTGATCTTCGGAAGACTTAGGTATACCTACTCTTTTTCACGAGGACCCCAGAATTTATTGATCCTTAGGTTACTAGCGACTCGCCCCCGTTTCGCTTTGGTTTATGTGAGTTTACTGTAACGCCCGTAAATAAACTAGAATTTATTATTCATAAAAACTTTTCTCTTGTATCACACTATTTATTAATGAAAACTACATTAAAATCAGATGAGTAGTTTGAAAGATCTAAGCGTACGTAAAGAGGGAGACGTCAGGAATCGACTTTGTTTTATACTATGTCAAATTGTCAGAATCAATTCATATAAAAAACTGTCAATTTTAATAAATTAACCTGTTTCCCTTAGGTTATCCTAGGGTTAACATTTATGTGAAAGCGTTCCTTAGATGCTCGTCTCAAGACACTAATCGGAGTGACAGTTTTCTCTTAGTTAATGTTGACTTGTATTGTTTTTTTTTCTTTTGTACAAGAAAGTGTTGACGTACACACATACTTTGACGTGTCTTCTTACTCGACCAGTTTATTAATTCAAAATTCAAAATATTTATTCAGTTAATTAGCTCTTTGGGCTCTTTTACACGTCGGTGATATGGAGAGATTAGTGGCCTGCACACATAAAGTTCGGAGCGCGGGAAACGCCACGCGCCGTTCCAATCTTCGTTCGCAACCGTACGTGTAAATGCAATTGTACGAGTAATAGTAAAATAGTAAAAAATTTATGGTTCGGAACGAAGATTGGAACGGCGCGTAGCGTTTCCCGCAGTCCGAACCTTACGTGTAAATGCCGCTAATCTATAGCGCTTTGGACAAGACCATCAATGCGGAGAAGAAGCGCCGCAAGAAACTCTACCAGAAGGTCAATTTTTTCAATCATAAAACACAATACTTTGAATTATAGCACGAATTTTATGAAGTATCCTGATTAGCAAAGCGATGTGGTTAAAAAGTTCTTACCATAAGTTAAATTACAACGTAATAAAGTAATAAATAAAAATGATTAAAACTAGCATAGGTACGTAAAATAATTACAAATTAAAGGTCAAAAACACTAACCTAAAAATAATGACTAGAAGAACAACACGCCGATGTCTCCACGTCATAAGTCATAACTAGAATAATTAACACGTTCCCTTCGGCATCGGGTCGAATCAGCCCGATGTAACTATGGTTAATTACAGTTAAATATTTTGCCGTCGTGAAGGTGTAACTGAACAACAATTCCTTGCACACGTGAACAAGATGGAATGGAAAAACGCTAACACCGTTTGGCTCTTGGCTAAGCCTACAGACCCCACAAACAGCACTCGTTCACGAGTATAACACGAATCTCAGCCATTGGTTCCTTCAAACATGTGTTCGGGAAAGTCGCCAAAGGGCAATATAACCTAAGGATATGATAATACTTTCTGTACAAGCAGACTTTATATTTTAATTGTACTCTTTAGAAAGAAACCAAAATAAGTTTATTATTACGGTTTTTAGCCTGGCCTGTGACAGTTTTCTTTTATAAATCTTTATTTAAAAATCTTGGTCACTATTGTATTGTGACCATGCCGCTCTGTTTTTTGTTATCTTATTTTCTACTAGTTTATGTATTTGGTTGATGAAAATGGATGGGATAAACAAAAGAATAATCTCGTCAATAATTTGCCTAATCACCGGCTTGTTCCGCACGAATTCCATTAGATTTGTGGTACACGTCTACTACATTGCATTCTTTACAATTAGACGGCGGAGCCAGACCGTTATAAAAAACAAAAAGTACTATAGCTAATAGGGAACTAATAGTCTGTGTTACTGTGTTAGGGGAACTAACAGACGGACCAATAGCGGTGGCCCTATATTTGGTCAACACAGTACATACGAAGGACAAGGCCATCATTGCAGAGAAGAAGCGCAGCAAGAAACTCCAACAGAAGGTAATTTTTTCAATCATCAAAATAAAATAAAACTTAAAAGTTACTTGCACTACAAGTTACTAAAATAAATAATAATAATTGATTAAAACTAGCACAAATAATAGCAGCATGGGCACAGTTTGGTTGAATTTAAGCTCACCTGTGGTAACATTGCCTTCGCGAATGAAATGTTCTGCGGGCTTAGTATGGTTGCGTTTATCGTGTGTCAAAATTTGGATGAAGCATTCTTCACTCTCGTACTTATATATTGGTCAGAAAGTGACGGATGTTTTATCCACATTTTGTCACGCGATAAACGCAGCTATATTAGGTCCCCAGGTGTAAAGTGTTGTATCATACCTACAAAGTATTTATGAAATATGTTTCACACCTCAATATGCTTATTTACGATGTTACTCCCACATATACGAGTATGTATGTGCCTATTAAGTCCAATTTATCATAGACGAACACGACCAGTGCTAGGATACTCTCTAATTATGTAGCTAAAATGTAGTTAATATCGCGTTCTTGGCACTAAATTGTGATAATGTAATCTCAATAAATGGGGCGTTTACTGCGTATCATATTGCCGTTAACATCAGTTTGAAATGACATTTCAGTTAGCAATAACCATGAAGTACACGTACTTGATTCTGTGCACTCTTGTGTATTTCGGTGTTTGTGAAGACTGTGTCATCGAAAAGCCACCAGGCTCATACTTAGAAAAGGAACTAGTCGATGATTTGTCATTAGCCTATCCTATAGAACAACCACCATGCACTAATAATACTGACCACGTAGAGGTGCAAGTCTTTTATTTGATTGAAAGATTTTACTTTGATACTAACGAAGAAATACTAACTCTTTACATTTGGAATGTATATGAGTGGAATGACTATAATACAAAGTGGGACGTTGACAAATATAATGGATTGAAATATGCACATACGGATAATCTTATAATCTGGAGTCCTATGATGAAAATAATAAATTCTGCTGTACAGGATCCTGGACTTGTGGGACTGGCTGACTGTAAATTGAAACATGACGGCAACGTGACGTATGCGCAGACTATGGAGCAGTCCATATTCTGTAGTTCCTACCTGAAGAACTGGCCGTACGACACAAAGAAATGTACTCTAAAATTTAACGGTGAAACATGGTTTGATTATGAAGAATCTAAAATACTTTTTACTGTCATTGACATATATTTTGATGAACATATTAACACCGGCTGGACTATTATCAAAGGTACAGAAAAACATAATTTAACTGGTGAGCATCAGGCAACTATTGAATTAATACTGGAAAGAAAAGCAGAATGCCTTGAAGCTTCCATAGTGATACCGGCGGTTGTAGTGTCTGTGCTAACTGTGACCTCGGTCTTCCTTAACATTAACGATAATGTCCGTCTAGGCATTTTATGTTTTAGTTTACTCAGTCATTTTGTATTTTGTAACGAAATTAGTATTAATATTCCTAGGCACGGCGCCGATACTCCTGTTATTTTGTTCTTTGTTTCCCATTCCACAGCGTTGACCGTGTTTTTACTAGTTTTAACATTTTTATTACGGCTGTTAAGTAAGTTGAATAGCGCTGTCCCAAGGATTGTAGTTTTTGTAAATAGTTTAGTTTTTAATACTCGCTGTAAACATCTTGTCATACCTCTATGGAACGTTGGGGTTCTCGATAAAGATGTCCTTAATTCATTAAGTGATTCCCCGGAATGGTTAAATTTTTGCAACGTTGTTAACACAGTCAGTTTAATTGTTAGTCTCATCACATACATAATTTTGTTTACTCTTTATATGCCTCAGTATACACCGGACCCTCATATATTTGAAATTAGTTAAGAAAATTACTTGTTTATTGTATAATGTACCATCAAGGAAATTTTATGTTTAATAGTTTAAAAAAAAAAAAAAAAACCATACGTGACATGATCAATAGCACTTGGAAAATGTATGGTGTACCCGCTAAGTGTAAGCATTTTGTCCAACTGCTAAGCATTTATATATGTATTTAAACTCTTTATTGCACTAAATTATAAATATTGCAATATTGTTAATAAACGAATGTGCAAAGACAAACTTATTCCTAAATGGGATCTCTTCCAGCTAACCGTGAAGTAAATAAGTAAAGACAATACATAGAGTTGGACTCATACAAGTATTTAAAACATAGAAATATGTTTCAAACCTCAATATGCTTGTTTACGATGTTACTCCCATATATGTGTGCCTATTAAATCTAATTTATTATCGACGAACACGATCAGTGCCAAGATACTCTCTAATTATGTACAAAATGTACTATATATCGCGTTCTTGGCATTAAATGTAATAATGTTATCTCAACAAATGGGGCGTTTACTGCGTATCATATTGCCGTTAACATCAGTTTCAAATGACATTTCAGTGAGCCATAACCATGAAGTACACGTACTTGATTCTGTGCACTCTTGTCTACTTCGGTGTTTGTGAAGACTGTGTCATCAAAAAGCCACCAGGCTCATACTTAGAAAAGGAACTAGTCGATAATTTGACAAAAGCGTATCCTATATCTCAACCACCATGCACTAATAATACTGACGTCGTCGAGGTTCAAGTCAGTTATTTGATTGAAGGATTTTACTTTGACACTAACGAAGAAATACTAACTATTTTGTCTTGGAATATATATGAGTGGAATGACTATAATACAAAGTGGGACGTTGACAAATATAATGGATTGAAAAATGCACATACGATTAATCTTATAATCTGGAGTCCTATGATGAAAATAATAAATTCTGCTGTACAGGATCCTGTACTTGTGGAATTGGCTGACTGTATATTGAAACATGACGGCAACGTGACGTATGCGCAGTCTATGGAGCAGTCCATATTCTGCAGTTCCTCTCTGAAGAACTGGCCGTATGACACAAAAAAGTGTACTCTAAAATTTAACGGTATAACATGGTTTGATTCTGAAGAATCGAAAATACTTTTTACTGATATCGACATGTATTTTGATGACCGTACTAACACCGGCTGGACTATTATCAAAGGTACAGAAAAACATAATTTAACTGGTGAGCATCAGGCAACTATTGAATTAATACTGGAAAGAAAAGCAGAATGCCTTGAAGCTTCCATAGTGATACCGGCGGTTGTAGTGTCTGTGCTAACTGTGACCTCGGTCTTCCTTAACATTAACGATAATGTCCGTCTAGGCATTTTATGTTTTAGTTTACTCAGTCATTTTGTATTTTGTAACGAAATTAGTATTAATATTCCTAGGCACGGCGCCGATACTCCTGTTATTTTGTTCTTTGTTTCCCATTCCACAGCGTTGACCGTGTTTTTACTAGTTTTAACATTTTTATTACGGCTGTTAAGTAAGTTGAATAGCGCTGTCCCAAGGATTGTAGTTTTTGTAAATAGTTTAGTTTTTAATACTCGCTGTAAACATCTTGTCATACCTCTATGGAACGTTGGGGTTCTCGATAAAGATGTCCTTAATTCATTAAGTGATTCCCCGGAATGGTTAAATTTTTGCAACGTTGTTAACACAGTCAGTTTAATTGTTAGTCTCATCACATACATAATTTTGTTTACTCTTTATATGCCTCAGTATACACCGGACCCTCATATATTTGAAATTAGTTAAGAAAATTACTTGTTTATTGTATAATGTACCATCAAGGAAATTTTATGTTTAATAGTTTAAAAAAAAAAAAAAAAACCATACGTGACATGATCAATAGCACTTGGAAAATGTATGGTGTACCCGCTAAGTGTAAGCATTTTGTCCAACTGCTAAGCATTTATATATGTATTTAAACTCTTTATTGCACTAAATTATAAATATTGCAATATTGTTAATAAACGAATGTGCAAAGACAAACTTATTCCTAAATGGGATCTCTTCCAGCTAACCGTGAAGTAAATAAGTAAAGACAATACATAGAGTTGGACTCATACAAGTATTTAAAACATAGAAATATGTTTCAAACCTCAATATGCTTGTTTACGATGTTACTCCCATATATGTGTGCCTATTAAATCTAATTTATTATCGACGAACACGATCAGTGCCAAGATACTCTCTAATTATGTACAAAATGTACTATATATCGCGTTCTTGGCATTAAATGTAATAATGTTATCTCAACAAATGGGGCGTTTACTGCGTATCATATTGCCGTTAACATCAGTTTCAAATGACATTTCAGTGAGCCATAACCATGAAGTACACGTACTTGATTCTGTGCACTCTTGTCTACTTCGGTGTTTGTGAAGACTGTGTCATCAAAAAGCCACCAGGCTCATACTTAGAAAAGGAACTAGTCGATAATTTGACAAAAGCGTATCCTATATCTCAACCACCATGCACTAATAATACTGACGTCGTCGAGGTTCAAGTCAGTTATTTGATTGAAGGATTTTACTTTGACACTAACGAAGAAATACTAACTATTTTGTCTTGGAATATATATGAGTGGAATGACTATAATACAAAGTGGGACGTTGACAAATATAATGGATTGAAAAATGCACATACGATTAATCTTATAATCTGGAGTCCTATGATGAAAATAATAAATTCTGCTGTACAGGATCCTGTACTTGTGGAATTGGCTGACTGTATATTGAAACATGACGGCAACGTGACGTATGCGCAGTCTATGGAGCAGTCCATATTCTGCAGTTCCTCTCTGAAGAACTGGCCGTATGACACAAAAAAGTGTACTCTAAAATTTAACGGTATAACATGGTTTGATTCTGAAGAATCGAAAATACTTTTTACTGATATCGACATGTATTTTGATGACCGTACTAACACCGGCTGGACTATTATCAAAGGTACAGAAAAACATAATTTAACTGGTGAGCATCAGGCAACTATTGAATTAATACTAGAAAGAAAAGCAGAATGCCTCGAAGCTTCCATAGTGATACCGGCGGTTGTAGTGTCTGTGCTAACTGTGACCTCAGTCTTCCTTAACATTAAGGATAATGTCCGTCGAGGCATGCTGTGTTTTAGTTTACTCAGTCATTTTGTATTTTGTAACGAAATTAGTATTAATATTCCTAGGCACGGCGCCGATACTCCTGTTATTTTGTTCTTTGTTTCCCATTCCACTGCGTTGACCGTGTTTTTACTAGTTTTAACATTTTTATTACGGCTGTTAAGTAAGTTGAAAAGCGCTGTTCCAAGGATTGTAGTTTTTGTAAATAGTTTAGTTTTTAATACTCGCTGTAAACATCTTGTCATACCTCGATGGAACGTTAAGGTTCTCGATAAAGATGTCCTTAATTCATTAAGTGATTCCCCGGATTGGTTAAATTTTTGCAACGTTGTTAACACAGTCAGTTTATTTGTTAGTCTCATCACATATATAATTTTGTTTGGTCTTTATATGCCTCAGTATACACCGGACCCTCATATATTTGAAATTAGTTAAGAAAATTACTTGTTTATTGTTTAATGTACCATCAAGGAAATTTTATGTTTAATAGTTTAAAAAAAAAGTAAATTTCCTATTGACATGATCAATAGCACTTGGAAAATGTATGATTTACCCGGTAAGTGTAAGCATTTTGTCCAACTGGTAAGCATTTATGTATGTATTTAAACTCTTTATTGCACTAAATTAGGTATATATATTGCAATATTGTTAATAAACGAATGTGCAAAGCCAAAGACGAACTTATTCCTAAATGGGATCTCTTCCAGCTAACCGTGAAGTAAACAAGTAAGGACAATACATAGAGTTGGACACATACAAGTATTTGAAACATAGAAATATGTTTCAAACCTCAATATGCTTGTTTACGTTGTTACTCCCATATATGTGTGCCTATTTAATCTAATTTATTATAGACGAACACGATCAGTGCCAAGATACTCTCTAATTATGTACAAAATGTACTATATATCGCGTTCTTGGCATTAAATGTAATAATGTTATCTCAACAAATGGGGCGTTTACTGCGTATCATATTGCCGTTAACATCAGTTTCAAATGACATTTCAGTGAGCCATAACCATGAAGTACACGTACTTGATTCTGTGCACTCTTGTCTACTTCGGTGTTTGTGAAGACTGTGTCATCAAAAAGCCACCAGGCTCGTACTTAGAAAAGGAACTAGTCGATAATTTGACAAAAGCGTATCCTATATCTCAACCACCATGCACTAATAATACTGACTTCGTCGAGGTGCAAGTCAGTTATTTGATTGAAGGATTTTACTTTGAACCTAACGAAGAAATACTAACTATTTTGTCTTGGAATATATATGAGTGGAATGACTATAATACAAAGTGGGACGTTGACAAATATAATGGATTGAAAAATGCACATACGATTAATCTTATGATCTGGAGTCCTATGATGAAAATAATAAATTCTGCTGTACAGGATCCTGTACTTGTGGAATTGGCTGACTGTATATTGAAACATGACGGCAACGTGACGTATGCGCAGTCTATGGAGCAGTCCATATTCTGCAGTTCCTCTCTGAAGAACTGGCCGTATGACACAAAAAAGTGTACTCTAAAATTTAACGGTATAACATGGTTTGATTCTGAAGAATCGAAAATACTTTTTACTGATATCGACATGTATTTTGATGACCGTACTAACACCGGCTGGACTATTATCAAAGGTACAGAAAAACATAATTTAACTGGTGAGCATCAGGCAACTATTGAATTAATACTAGAAAGAAGAGCAGAATGCCTCGAAGCTTCCATAGTGATACCGGCGGTAGTAGTGTCTGTGCTAACTGTGACCTCAGTCTTCCTTAACATTAACGATAATGTCCGTCGAGGCATGCTGTGTTTTAGTTTACTCAGTCATTTTGTATTTTGTAATAAAATTAGTATTAATATTCCTAGGCACGGCGCCGATACTCCTGTTATTTTGTTCTTTGTTTCCCATTCCACTGCGTTGACACTGTTTTTACTCATTTTATCATTTTTCTTACGGCTGTGGAGCAAGTTGAAAAGCACTCCCCCAAGGATAGTAGTTTTTGTAAATAGTTTAGTGTTTAATACTCGCTGTAAACATCTTGTCATACCTCGATGGAACGTTGGGGTTCTCGATAAAGATGTCCTTAATTCATTAAGTGACTCCCCGGAATGGTTAAATTTTTGCAACGTTGTTAACACTCTCAGTTTATTTGTTAGTCTCATCACATACATAATTTTGTTTGCTCTTTATATGCCTCAGTATACACCGGACCCTCATATATTTGAAATTAGTTAAGAAAATTACTTGTTTATTGTTTAATGTATCATCAAGGAATTTTTATGTTTAATAGTTTGAAAAATATGTTAATTTCCCGACGTGAAATCATTGGAAAAAATGGAAAATGTATGGTGTACCCGGTAAAGGACCACGTGTCAAAATGTTCCAAAAACCAACAAAGGGTTAGTTTGAGTTAGGTCATTATATAGGTCTTATCTACTTTATTTCGTTATATGGGTACCAAGTCGAATTCCATCGCAGAACTGAGATATTCATATTTCATTCATAGTGAACACAATCTATGAGAGAACGGTGTTCATTGGAGAATAACAAACTTTGACATGTGTGTGAAATTATATTAATATGAAATCTAGAATGATTAAATAAAGTAATACATATTATTAATAAATCCATCAATAAGCTACAAAATGTTTTAATATATACACTTCGGCACCCTAATAATAATAATGACCTGTATTCTCTAAGAGAGACCACCGATCGATTCTCATAATCATAGATCGTATTCAGGACTAAATATGAATGTCTAAGTTCTGCAATGGAATTCGACTTGGTGCAGATAGAACGAAATGAAGTAGATTTTAAGACCTATTTAATGAATTAACTCTCATCTTTGTTGGTTTTTGGACCAGGCTCCATAAAAACTTGCCCATGGTCCTTTACGTATTTTGTCCAACTACTAAGCATTTAAATCCTCAATAGCATAAATCGCAGGTAGAGTGTGTCCTTTTCGATGATGTCCCGACTAAGGTAAATGCCTATTAAATATAATTTATTGTAGACGAATACAATCAGTGCCTGGCGGTTAGCTTTCTATACAAAATGGATACAATATACCTATAGTTCTAAGTAGTTATTGTTTTAATGTAATCTGTCTAAATGGGGCGTTTATCTTCATATCATATTTCTACAAACACTAGTCTGAAAGTTTATTTCAATTGGTTACTAACCATGGAGTACACGCGCTTCATTCTAATCACTCTCATTCACCTTGTTGTTTGTGAAGCCTGTGTCTTAAAAAAACCACCAGGCTCATACTTAGAAAAGGAAGTAGCTGATAACTTAGTAATAACATATCCTTTTCGTCAACGGCCATGCACTAACAACACTGACCTTGTCGAAGTGGAGGTTGGTTACATCATTCAAGGATTTTTCTTTGACTCGTTCGAAGAAAAACTAACTCTGTTGACCTGGAACATATATGAGTGGACGGACGAAAACCTCAAGTGGGATTCAGATAAATATAAAGGTATAAAAACCACGCAAATAGATAACATCTTTATCTGGTCTCCGACAATGACACTACTGAATTCTGCCGAGCTTGATGATTACTTGGATGTGGCAAATTACTGTGTATTGAAACATACAGGCCACGTGAAATGTGCACCGACTGTGGAGAGGTCCATTTTCTGCAGTTCCACCTTGAAGAACTGGCCGTATGATACGAAAAATTGTACTTTAAAATTTAACGGTAGATCTTGGTTCGACCGTGATGATTCGAAAATATTTTTTACTAAAATTGACGTGTATCTTGATGACAGTACTAATTCGGCCGGCTGGACTATCATAGATGCTAAAGAAACAAAGAATTTAACTGGTGAGCATCAGGCAACTATTGAATTAATACTAGAAAGAAAAGCAGAATGCCTCGAAGCTTCCATAGTGATACCGGCGGTTGTAGTGTCTGTGCTAACTGTGACCTCGGTCTTCCTTAACATTAACGATAATGTCCGTCTAGGCATTTTATGTTTTAGTTTACTCAGTCATTTTGTTTTAAGTAATGAAATTAGTATTTATATTCCTAGGCATGGCGCCGATACTCCTGTTATTTTGTTCTTTGTTTCCCATTCCACTGCGTTGACACTGTTTTTACTCATTTTATCATTTTTCTTTCGGCTGTGGGGCAAGTTGAAAAGCACTCCCCCAAGGATTGTAGTTTTTGTAAATGGTTTAGTGTATAATACTCGCTGTAAATATCTTGTCATTCCTCGATGGAACGTTGAGGTTGTAGATAAGAATGTTCATGAATCGTTAAATGATTCCACAGAATGGATGAACTTTTGGAATATTGTTAACAGTGTCAGTTTATTTGTCAGTGTCTTCACATACATAATTTTGTTGACTCTTTATATGCCTCACTATACACCGGACGCTCATGTAACAGAAATTCATTAAAAGACTTTATGTATAAAAAAGTTTTATTTAAAACAAAGGTAAATGGAGAAAAACAAGTTTTGTAAATGAATGACAAAAGAATATTATCACATGGTCAACATTAAAAAAGTACAAACGTAAGTACCTATTTCTTTTCATTTTTGTTTATTCGAGTTTTCAATGTTTTAAGAGGATTGTGAAGCTAAAAATTTCCATACAAAATGTGATAGCGTTTCCCTGTCCTTTACCTTACTCCGATTTTTATGGTTTTTGGATATGGTGTAGATATTCATAATATCTACAACATATTCAAAAATCGTGGAAATTGGATTTGATTTGAGGGGTGAGAAACGTTATCGTCCGGAGCAAAATTTGTATAGGAATAAAAGTTTCAGCGTCATTTCACAATCCTCATAAATGTTTTTTTTTTAATTCATCTGATTAACTAACTATTATTCCATTTATTTTTAGAGTAAGGTACAACTCATTTGTAACAAACAAGTGTCATGCAGTTTTAAGCGTTGTGTAAAATCTATGCTACAAGTTTAATTAATATTATGAGTATAAAATATTGTATTTCTTCGTATTTTTTCTTCATGACAGAATATTGCAACTACTTGACAAAATCTAAAGTGCTTGTTTCTGGGTCTGTGTGTGCTTGAATATTCTTTTAACTTCTTTAAAGTCAAGAAAGTCATGTGACAATTTATGTAATATGTGCACTACATGGTATAAATTTAATTTTATAAAATCTAGTTGGCTCACGTAGCAAGCAAATTTATTGATGAAATTACCCGACGATTTTTTCAAAGAACGCATCAATCGCAATTCAGAAATTGCGGGTGAACAACATGGGGGGCTTTTTATTTATTTACTAAATTTTAGAACTTTAAATAATGATCCTCAATAGAACCTTGTCATAATGACAGTGACGAGATAGAAATGATACTTATATTAGAATTAATCCTTGGTTTTATGCGACAAGGTTTTATAGTGGGTTATCAATTAAAGTCCGTGACCGTACCTATGGAAGAAAAAGAAAACCTGGTTGAAAACGAATTTTCCCGAAAATGAGAATTTGAATTTTTCGGCGCCATAAACCCCTATATTGCAAATTTCATCAAACTCCTTAGACCCGTTATTCGTTTAACAATATATATTAATAGAAATACGTTAAATAGAAATAGGTTGAATTTGGAGGACATACTCATCGTATGAAAACTCACTGAAATATTAACTGCCGCACTCAGAAACGTCAATTAAATTCAATGCTTGATTAAGGTAGATGCTGTCACTTTCTTTGCTATTGCAATAGAATAACACAACACGTCACTAAACAAGCGTTAAATTTAATTGACGTCTCTGAGTGCGGCAGTAAAATCTCAGACAGCTGCTAACTAATCTGATGAAGGTGTCGGAAGATGGCTACTAGGGGTCTCAAAAGAATATTATACAGAAGGAATATTTTAAAACGGGATTTTTGGTTATGAAGTTACGTCAAAACCGATTTTTCGGGTACTTTTTTAGTTATTTTTTTATTTTTTAGCGATGACCAAGATGAAATAACTGAAGTTGGACATCGAGGAGGCCAGGGTGTTGGACGTATCGATAATTTGATAATTTAAACGTGTCGGGGAGAGAGAGACACCCTTAGAGAGATGCAAGAATATAGCCAATAAGTGAGAAGAGTTGTGGCTACCTAGCGACATCTAGCGCACACTTGTATCAGCTAACTCGCCAGCGCCACCAACGTCAGACAGCGCAACTAAAGGTTCTACATCGCGCTAACGAAGTTTCTCCAGTCAGTTGATATATGTACAACTTCCAACTTCATCCCAATGGACTTCGGTCCCCAGGCATAACACCCGCCTGGAGAGAGATCTCTCTATTGTCCTCTCTTTCTACATAGTACTCAATCTAAACCTTGGGATATATCGTATATTTCGGTCAAAAAAGGTTTGGAAAGTAATGAAGACGCTATTTGTAGTGAAATTCCCAAAATTAACTAAGTTTTACTTTAAAACTGAGCTGCTGCTTAATGTGGTGGTAGCCACTTGAGAATATTGTCATTTCAATTTCTCACGTCAATCTCATTAAAGCTATAATACTCTGGAAGATCGACGAACATCTGCAGTGGAAAGCGAGAAATTCAACTCTTCAGAAACTAAAGGAGAAAATAATATTAAACGAGTTCAGTGCAAAAGAAAATAGCGAGCAAAACTTTATCTTAGATTTAGTACTTGTAGTATACTAATTTTTCGAGAAGTGATGATAGTGAACTTTTTTAAATGTCCGTAAAGTAAGTATTTAATTTGGTGTGAACAAAAAAATAATGGAAAATAGTAATGCTGTTTTAGTATCGAAGAGTCGTATTAAGAAACTGATCTTGACTGTGATAATAATAAAGAATGAGAATAAGAAAAGTTTATTTTAGGCAACAAGGCCCATAATTACAAACACATTACACAAGGTGACCAAACAGCGTGGTCCTGATTTGCCATAGTTGAAGTAGGCTCCCCTGAAAGCTCTTTCGGCTAGAAGTTATGATACTACGCGCACGCATGCGCACTACGAATGAACTGGTAGACATAGCGAAGCGACCGCAGCAAGAAAACTGTCACGCTGCGTCCAACCTTCCAGCAGAGTGGTGCAAGAGAGACACGTAGAACAGTTCTGCAGTACTACACGGAGTCTTATAAGGGTGCCTACATACCTTGCTGTACTGCACCAAAGTGAATCCCTCTTTATACACATCGGTGCGAGAGAGCTTCAAAGAAGCTGGAGCACTCTTCTTCTGAAGATGCCTAACTCAGACACGCCAAAAATTGCCTGTTGACGTTTAGATCTTGAGAAGAGCATCTCAGTAAAGATGAGTTTAAATGACTCTAAAATTTATGTCATAAATGTCAAAGTCGGGTGCAATAGCTTGTATTAACAACAGACATTTTGCGTATTTGCAATATCTGTAATTAGTATCGGATGAAAAGTGGGCGTATTTAGTGATGTCACCAAACCAGAAGAAACACGCAGTCAAACAGCAAACATGATTCTGTGGTTTACTGTGTTTATTACTAGTTTTAGCCTGTGCGTCAGCGATGATTGCATAATCAAAAAAGATACCAAGGAAAAACAAACTGAGAAAGCATTAGGAGAATATCTAAGAAGGTGCAACGAGTACTGGGAGTCGCCAGTAGGCAATTACTCTACGACAATCAATCCAGAAAATGGAGAGTTAGAAACGAATATACCAGTTAAATTGGAAGTCATTCTACGTTCCTTCTCATTTGACTACAATGAAGAATCAATGACAATCTACTGCTACACATATTATAGTTGGAAAGATGACAGGCTAAAGTGGAATCCCGAAGATTTTAAAGGTTTAAAGTCAGCACCACTTTTTGGATACGACATTTGGACCCCAGAATTGAAACTGGTCAATTCGGTGGATCCTGCAGATCCCAATCCTTTTTTTGCAAAATGCAGAGCGAACAACACTGGTCATGTTAAGTGTGTACTTCCTGAAGAACATCATGTATTCTGCGGGTCTACATTGAGGAACTGGCCGTACGACACTAAGATTTGCGAGCTCAAATTTGATTATTTTGGCGTGGGAGATGCCAAAGTAGTCTTTGAATTGAACTACATCAAATACTTTGTAGATTCATACCGAGGCAGCGGCTGGGAGATCACAGTAGGAAAAGTGTTTAAAAATAACGCATCAGATATACAGCATACTTGGAAGTTTCATTTAGTAAGATTGGCGGAGGGTTTGGAGTCATCTATAGTTGTTTCATCTTTTGTGATTGCTTCGCTAACAGTGGCTACAATTGTATTAGATTATAAAGGCAATAACCGTTTAGGGGTGTTATGTCTAAGTTTAATAAGTCACTTTATATTTTCTACGGAAATAAGTATGTGCATACCGAAGCATGGTGCTGAAACTCCTGGCGTTTTACTGTTTATAAGCAGATCAACCATTTTGACTGCATTAATGTTTTTATTGATAATATGCTTTAGGTTTTTGGAGAAGAAAAAGAACCAACCACCTCAGTGGATGAAACCCTATAATGACTTGGTACTAAATAGTTATGGCAGATATTTTGTAGTGACATGGGATAAAGATGAAGCTCCTAGAGAATGGATTCGTTTTGCTAATATAGCTAATAGCATATGTTTGTGGATAGTAATTATAACCTACATTTGTCTTTTTGCGAGCTACATGCCTGTAAAGACTCCTGAAATAATTGATTTTGATGTTCTTCATGAATCAACATAATAATAGTGTTTGATAGTTGTGAACATAACTACAGTTGCTTTTAGTCTTGATATTTTTATAACTTGTTGAGTGCGGATAATGTCATATTTATAAATTACCAATATTTTTTATGTTATTGTCTAAGATTGTACCTCTAGAGTAATTAAATATAATGAGTAAGTATCAATAAATAATTTTAACAATGTGTTTAATTTTTATCCATGTCTATAAAACTTTAACATGATTCAAGAATCTAATTGTTGAGTTCCTTATTTTCAAAAATCACTTTTGATTTTTTATGATAAATAGACGTTTTGAGAACTGACTGTTACCCGCGACTCCAAAATAGCTTAAACACTGGTGAAAGAATTTTCGAAATCGGTTTAATTGTTTTTTGTTTATTAATTATAAACAAAAACGTAGATATTTTCTCTTTTTAATATTAGTATACTTAGATTATAAACATAAGTTTGAAAACGGAATTCCACTCCGGGCGCACGCTACGCACGCACACGCTACACACACGTAAGCTACAAGGCAACAAGGCCCATAATTACAAACACATTACACAAGGTGACCAAATAGCGTGGTCCTGATTTGCCATATTTGAAGTAGGCTCCCCTGAAACCTCTTTCGGCTTGAAGTCATGATACTCGACGGTCCCCAGCATAAACCGCGGCACGAGCACTACGAATGAACTGAAGTACACATAGCGAAGCGACCGCAGCAAGAAAACTGTCACGCTGCGTCCAACCTTCCACGTCGTCTACCGTAGCAGAGTGGTGCAAGAGAGACACGTAGAACAGTTCTGCAGTACTACACCGAGTCTTATAAGGGTGCCTACATACCTTGCTGTACTGCACCAAAGTGAATCCCTCTTTATACTTACACATCATCGGTGCGAGAGAGCTTCAAAGAATCTGGAGCACTCTGCTTCTGGAGATGCCTAACTCAGACACGCCAAAAGTTGCCTATTGACGTTTACATCTTGAGAAGAGCATCTCAGTCAAGATGAGTTTAAATGACTAAAATTTATGTCATAAATGTCAAAGTCGGGTGCAATAGCTTGTATTAACAACAGACATTTTGCGTATTTGCAATATCTGTAATTAGTATCGGATGAAAAGTGGGCGTATTTATTGATGTCACTAAACCAGATGATACACGCAGTCAAACAGCAAACATGATTCTGTGGTTTACTGTGTTTATTACTAGTTTTAGTCTATGTGTTAGCGATGATTGCATAATCAAAAAAGATACCGAGGAAAAACAAACTGAGAAAGCATTAGGAGAATATCTAGCAAGGTGCAACGACTACTGGGAGTCGCCAGTAGGCAATTACTCTACGACAATCAATCCAGAAAACGGTGCGTTAGAAACGAATATACCAGTTAAGTTGGAAGTCATTCTACGGTCCTTCTCATTTGACGACAGTGAAGAATCAATGACAATCTACTGCTACACATATTATAGCTGGAAAGATGACCGACTAAAGTGGAATCCAGAAGAGTTTAAAGGTTTAAAGTCAGCACCAGTTTTTGGATACGAAATTTGGACACCTGAATTGAAACTGGTCAATTCGGTGGATCCTGCCGATCTCAATCCTTTTTTTGCAAAATGTAGAGCGAACAACACTGGTCATGTTAAGTGTGTACTTCCTGAAGAACATCATGTATTCTGCGGGTCTACATTGAGGAACTGGCCGTACGACACTAAGATTTGCGAGCTCAAATTTGATTATTTTGGCGTGGGAGATGCCAAAGTAGTCTTTGAATTGAACTACATCAAATACTTTGTAGATTCATACCGAGGCAGCGGCTGGGAGATCACAGTAGGAAAAGTGTTTAAAAATAACGCATCAGATATACAGCATACTTGGAAGTTTCATTTAGTAAGATTGGCGGAGGGTTTGGAGTCATCTATAGTTGTTTCATCTTTTGTGATTGCTTCGCTAACAGTGGCTACAATTGTATTAGATTATAAAGGCAATAACCGTTTAGGGGTGTTATGTCTAAGTTTAATAAGTCACTTTATATTTTCTACGGAAATAAGTATGTGCATACCGAAGCATGGTGCTGAAACTCCTGGCGTTTTACTGTTTATAAGCAGATCAACCATTTTGACTGCATTAATGTTTTTATTGATAATATGCTTTAGGTTTTTGGAGAAGAAAAAGAACCAACCACCTCAGTGGATGAAACCCTATAATGACTTGGTACTAAATAGTTATGGCAGATATTTTGTAGTGACATGGGATAAAGATGAAGCTCCTAGAGAATGGATTCGTTTTGCTAATATAGCTAATAGCATATGTTTGTGGATAGTAATTATAACCTACATTTGTCTTTTTGCGAGCTACATGCCTGTAAAGACTCCTGAAATAATTGATTTTGATGTTCTTCATGAATCAACATAATAATAGTGTTTGATAGTTGTGAACATAACTACAGTTGCTTTTAGTCTTGATATTTTTATAACTTGTTGAGTGCGGATAATGTCATATTTATAAATTACCAATATTTTTTATGTTATTGTCTAAGATTGTACCTCTAGAGTAATTAAATATAATGAGTAAGTATCAATAAATAATTTTAACAATGTGTTTAATTTTTATCCATGTCTATAAAACTTTAACATGATTCAAGAATCTAATTGTTGAGTTCCTTATTTTCAAAAATCACTTTTGATTTTTTATGATAAATAGACGTTTTGAGAACTGACTGTTACCCGCGACTCCAAAATAGCTTAAACACTGGTGAAAGAATTTTCGAAATCGGTTTAATTGTTTTTTGTTTATTAATTATAAACAAAAACGTAGATATTTTCTCTTTTTAATATTAGTATACTTAGATTATAAACATAAGTTTGAAAACGGAATTCCACTCCGGGCGCACGCTACGCACGCACACGCTACACACACGTAAGCTACAAGGCAACAAGGCCCATAATTACAAACACATTACACAAGGTGACCAAATAGCGTGGTCCTGATTTGCCATATTTGAAGTAGGCTCCCCTGAAACCTCTTTCGGCTTGAAGTCATGATACTCGACGGTCCCCAGCATAAACCGCGGCACGAGCACTACGAATGAACTGAAGTACACATAGCGAAGCGACCGCAGCAAGAAAACTGTCACGCTGCGTCCAACCTTCCACGTCGTCTACCGTAGCAGAGTGGTGCAAGAGAGACACGTAGAACAGTTCTGCAGTACTACACCGAGTCTTATAAGGGTGCCTACATACCTTGCTGTACTGCACCAAAGTGAATCCCTCTTTATACTTACACATCATCGGTGCGAGAGAGCTTCAAAGAATCTGGAGCACTCTGCTTCTGGAGATGCCTAACTCAGACACGCCAAAAGTTGCCTATTGACGTTTACATCTTGAGAAGAGCATCTCAGTCAAGATGAGTTTAAATGACTCTAAAATTTATGTCATAAATGTCAAAGTCGGGTGCAATAGCTTGTATTAACAACAGACATTTTGCGTATTTGCAATATCTGTAATTAGTATCGGATGAAAAGTGGGCGTATTTATTGATGTCACTAAACCAGATGATACACGCAGTCAAACAGCAAACATGATTCTGTGGTTTACTGTGTTTATTACTAGTTTTAGTCTATGTGTTAGCGATGATTGCATAATCAAAAAAGATACCGAGGAAAAACAAACTGAGAAAGCATTAGGAGAATATCTAGCAAGGTGCAACGACTACTGGGAGTCGCCAGTAGGCAATTACTCTACGACAATCAATCCAGAAAACGGTGCGTTAGAAACGAATATACCAGTTAAGTTGGAAGTCATTCTACGGTCCTTCTCATTTGACGACAGTGAAGAATCAATGACAATCTACTGCTACACATATTATAGCTGGAAAGATGACCGACTAAAGTGGAATCCAGAAGAGTTTAAAGGTTTAAAGTCAGCACCAGTTTTTGGATACGAAATTTGGACACCTGAATTGAAACTGGTCAATTCGGTGGATCCTGCCGATCTCAATCCTTTTTTTGCAAAATGTAGAGCGAACAACACTGGTCATGTTAAGTGTGTACTTCCTGAAGAACATCATGTATTCTGCGGGTCTACATTGAGGAACTGGCCGTACGACACTAAGATTTGCGAGCTCAAATTTGATTATTTTGGCATGGGAGAAGCCAAAGTAGTCTTTGAATTGAACTACATCAAATACTTTGTAGATTCATACCGAGGCAGTGGCTGGGAGATCACAGTAGGAAAAGTGTTTAAGAATAACGCATCAGATATACAGCATACTTGGAAGTTTCATTTAGTAAGATTGGCGGAGGGTTTGGAGTCATCTATAGTTGTTCCATCTTTTGTGATTGCTTCGCTAACAGTGGCTACAATTCTATTAGATTATAAAGGCGATAATCGTTTAGGGGTGTTATGTCTAAGTTTAATAAGTCATTTCATATTTTCTACGGAAATAAGTATGTGCATACCGAAGCATGGTGCTGACACTCCTGGCGTTTTACTGTTTATAAGCAGATCAACCATTTTGACTGCATTAATGTTTTTATTGATAATATGCTGTAGGTTTTTGGAGAAGAAAAAGAACCAACCACCACAGTGGATGAAATCCTATAATGACTTGGTACTAAATAGTTATGGCAGATATTTTGTAGTGACATGGGATAAAGATGAAGCTCCTAGAGAATGGATGCGTTTTGCTAATATAGCTAATAGCATATGTTTATGGATAGTAATAATAACCTACATTTGTCTTTTTGCGAGCTACATGCCTGTAAAGACTCCTGAAATAATTGATTTTGATGTTCTTCATGAATCAACATAATAATACTGTTTGGTAGTTGTGACCATAACTACAGTTTCTTTTAGTCTTGATATTTTTATAACTTGTTGAATGCGGATAATGTCATATTTATAAATTACCAATATTTTTTATGTAATTGTCTAAGATTGTACCCCTAGAGTAATTAAATATAATTAGTAAATATCAATAAATAATTTTAACAGTGTTTAATTTTTATCCATGTCTAGGAAACTTTAACATGATTCAAGAACCTTTGCAATAGGGGTAAAAGGTCAAAGTAGAATAAATAAAAGCGTATCCACTGAAAAAAGACAATCACCACCATCATAATCATCATCATCACCATTATCATCACCACCATCATCATCACCGTAATATCCATCGTCATTACCACCACCATCACCACCATCATCATCATCATCATCATCATCATCATCATCATCATCATCATCAACTTCATCATCATCATCACCATCATCATTTCCACCATCATCATACATACATACATATATACTACAGGAGACTACTATGTTTCCTGCACTTTTGTTAAAAAAAAGGCTTTTTTTAATGGTTACGCTTTGGTACACCCGGACCAGAACCGCTACCCTGGTTATTTTAAGCTAGACTGGGTTTTATTGTGTGGTTAGGCTTTAAATTAAGTTAAATAAGCACATCAGTTGCGCTAGACATCGGCGAGATAAAGACTTCATTTTTTTACAAACCACAGATAATATAATTACAAACAAGAATGCATTCCAAAAAAGGTGTACCAACTTAAGCAACTTAATTACTGTTTAACAAAATTAGAACATTTAACACTGGTATTTATACGCTGTTATTTATCGCAAAATCTTTGTAACAGTATAAAAATGTAAGTACTCATAACAATACAGCAGAAACCTGTTTACGGCGAGTTTTCTGGAAAGTTTCATTTCGTCCACAAACTGTCAGGTAAGATGGGAGGGGTGACTAATGCTATTTCCCGGTCTGCTTCCCGTTTGTCTCAATCTCGATTCGGTGGGAAAAACATTATTAATTACTTTAATCTTGGGGGTGATGGGAGTTTTTTTATAGCTATTAAAGGCAAATGAACAGATGGGCTGCTTGGGGCACGTTTTATAAAGCTACAAGTAACAATTATACAGGTCTAAACTGGCAACACTGCTCAAATGGCCGGGGCACGTTTTATAAAGCTACAAGTTACAATTATACAGGTCTGAACTGGCAACACTGCTCAAATGGTTGGGGCACGTTTTATAAAGCTACAAGTCACAATTATACAGGTCTAATCTGGCAACACTGCTCAAATGGCTGGGGCACGTTTTATAGAGCTACAAGTCACAATTATACAGGTCTTATCTGGCAACACTGCTCAAATGGTTGGGGCACGTTTTATAAAGCTACAAGTAACAATTATACAGGTTCTGTCAAACGGAAACTTGTAACCTGTAGCTTTATAAAACAGTGGCCCGTTTCACGAAGCTACAAGTTTTAGCTTTGTAAAACGGGTCACAGGGCACTGGTGGTAAACAGTCACCATCGCCCATAAACATTAATGCCAGGGGCACAGCCAAGTTGTTGCCTTTCGGTGAATACTTTTTTAGCTGCGTTTAAAGGCGGATATGTCATAGGGCTAAGGAAACATCGTGGAGGGAAGTTCAGTTCATAGTTTTAAGGTACCATCAAGGACTTTAAATGTTGATCCACCATAGAACCTTGTTATAACGACAGCGTCAAGTGACGAGATTGAAATTACAGAGGAATGATCGTTGGTTTTATGCGACAAGGTTTTATAGTGGTTCATCAATAAATCCGTGACCTTAAGAGGAAGAAAGAACCTTTGGAAAGGGACTGTAGTCGATTTTAATGTTAAGTTACACTTCTGACTACATAAAAATAAATCAACTGCGATGGGAAACAATTTTTTGGGAAATTAAAATTTGGGAAATGATACATTTGACCAAAAATATTTTGGTCAAACGAAATACCCCACGATGACGGATAAGGACGAAGCATGATGAAGAAGCTTAGCTACACGGTTATTCCACGTTTATTAATACGGGCATTAGAAGTCAAACTACCGCACTCAGAGACGTCAGTTAAATTTAATGCTTGTTTAGAGACGTTTTTTCTTATTTTATTGCTGTAGCAAAGAAAGTGACAGCAGCAACTTTAATCAAGCATTAATTTAAATTGACGTCTCTGAGTGCGGCAGAAAATTCTCCAACGAACACAAATCGAATAAGTATTTTCTCACGCCGAAACGGGAAACGGCTGCATTGGCATTGTCTCTCTCTGGCGCATCATTTGTCAAGTGGACGGAGGTGCGACAAAAACAAGCTGCGCTAATTTTAATGGCGGCCTTTTTTCATTTTAACGATTATTAGCTGCCTTGGAAATTGTTATTAGTGGGTACAGACGTAACTGCGACTAATGTTTATTTTTGATAAGCAAAGGTACAAGGATAAAAAATAAATGTTCAAAAAAACAAAAACCGCCTTTATAAACGCAAGAAATAACTTCTTTAAAATATTTGTGGTTTTTAAAAACTTTTTGTTTTATTTTATACTTTAATTTTTCGAATCAAATCGGAGAAATACTGGAAAAGGGCTGAATCTTATTCCAAGTAAGTACCTGAAACCGACGTGCGACGTACCTATTGACGCCACCCGAGCGGCAATAAGTAACAGAAACTCAGAGGACCCACTTTTCTATATATTTTGGTAATAGGGAACCGTTGGCCCCATTTAGGTACAGACTTAAAAAAGCAATATAGCATAGAGCTCAAAATGGAATAGAAGACCTTAGATGAATGAAGTGAAGAAGATTCAACCTTTAATTAATATAACATGCATTCTCTACTCATTAGCCAAGTATTAACCCTGTTGCAAGTAATTTTAGTTTGTTCCCTGTAATAGTCAATTACCCGTGAATTTGGGGGGTAAAGCCACGTCAATGCTTAACAGAGCGATCAAAATAGGCTTACACCTTTCCAGAGCCGAGTGTCAAGGCGGTAAAAACTATATCGTCTTTGATCTGTTATCGTATTGTCAAAGTTTTGATAGCTCTTATTTGCTTGACAGTAATGGCGGCCGAGTTAAAAACAATACCATGAATGACAGGTCAAAGATGATATGGTTTTTACCGCAGAATAGGGCACCAGGGCTTCTATTCTAGGCGGTAAAACAATATTGTTCTTGACGTGCTATGGTATCGCTTTTAAACGCTGACGATACTATAACACTTCAAAGGCAAAGTTCTTTTTTGTACGAGTACAATCATTATTATGAATTTATCATATTAGATCAAACTAACAAAAATACGTAACATAATTTATGCTTTGTTATATGAATTAGACACAAAAAAGTGTGTCAAATTACCTACTCATCTAATAAATAGGGGGCGTTGCCGTATTAAATTACATTTGCAACTTATCAACATTTCTAACTCAGTTCAGATTTAGTCATGACTGTGCTCACGATTTTATTAATATTTGTTACTGTTTTCAACTATTCCAAGAGTAGTGATTGCATCCTAAACTTGATACCAAAAGAAGATGCGTGGGACAAAGCTCTTCACAAAGATATATTCAAATTTGCAAATATTTATTCGCCCCCCAATGAAACATGTGCGCAAGTGACATTGATATTTCAATTAAAATCGTTCAGTTTCGATGAATATGAAGGAACATTTACAGCTAAAGTATGGTCTAGGATGAATTGGAATGATACCAGATTGTCTTGGAATCCTGATGATTATGGAGGACTGGAGAAAGTTGTTGTACGGGCTAGAAAAATTTGGACACCTGTGTTGAAACTTCTAGATGAGATTGAAAACGAAGTATACAGCTTTAGAAACAGTGACTGTCTTTTAAACAATGCTGGAACCGTTCTTTGCGTACCGCCGTTGGTTTTTACTTCATCGTGCAACGCAAAGCTGAGTAATTGGCCATATGATTCACATAAATGCAAACTGGAATTTGGCGACGGGAGAAGATACAGAGCAACAAATTACACGTTGATATATGTATCACTAGAAGATGCTGAATATGGTGCAGGCTGGAATATCAGAGATAAAGATATTAGCAATAATGTTTCCTCCAAATCACAGGTTTCAGTGACTTTGACTATCCATAGGCAAGCTTACGGCTTAGCAACTATTTTGATTATTCCATCCGTATTAGTTTCTTTACTAACCGCATCTTCTACTTTACTGAGTGCTAGGGAATATGTCCGTTTATATTTCTCGTGTTTTAGTTTAATGAGTCACTTCATATTGATACGACATATTTCTTTATATATTCCTAGGCACAGTGCTTATACCCCAACCATTTTATTATTTGTACGGGGTTCAACCATTTTGACTTTAACTTCTATTACATTTACTTATTTTTTAAATGTGACAGTAAAGAGAAAAACGGTTCCTTTTACATGGATTAATTTCTTGACAGTTAAAGTGTTTGATAGCTTTGGAAAGTACTTAATTTTCCCAAGATGGATTGTGAACACAGAATCAGGAGATGCAATTGTAAAGAATAAGGAAGTTTGGACAAATTTTGCAAATATTTTAAACAGTGTTTACTTGTTTATCGTTGTTGTTGTGTATATTGGTATATATTTTGCGTACATGCCAGTACCACCACCACTTGATTAATAGTACCACCACTTTATATACAACGTATTATACCTATTGTTTTATTTATCTTGTTTTATTTTCAAGTTTTGTCGAGAGAGGGAATTGATAAGCTTATCGCAAACAAACTCGTTGTGATAAGTATTTATACTTAGTTTTAGTAAAAGTTACGAACTCTGCTAGTGTCTGCTCTGGTAGGGGATCATTGGGCAGTTGGGTGGTTCGGACCACATCTTATAACTTATTAAGCCGCTTATGGATAGCTCGTACCCTGCTACGCGTAGTCGGTTATGCGTGTCCTGGAATGCTCTATCCGTACCTGCAGCTACGCGTACACTAATGGAGCACGCGTGCCGCGCGAACTAACTCGCGCGCGAGCCGCTGGCAGTCGGTCTTTGGTCGCGCGTCAAAGAGGATCTATTCAGCTCGCGTTGAGGTTCGTGGCAGTCCGTACAGGAGCTGTACGCGTACACACACGCGTAACCGACTACGCGTAACAGGCCTGTAGCGTACCCGGGTACGCGCTATCCGTACGCAGTTTAATACCTCCCTTAAGTCATAGCAGGTAATTTAAGAACACGACCATTTTATTCCGCTTAAGAGTATTGCGTTGCGAGGCGACGTTTAAATCACGTTTCTTTAAAAATGTCGATACAAATTTAGCTCTAGGTGGTGGGGCTTCTTACAGACGAGCGGCATTTTCCCAACGGCAGAGTATACTGTAGCCGTCGCCACACGTCGGCGGCAGCCGCCTACACGTCGAAAGCAGCCGGACGTGTGTATCTGTCCAAATTCAAATTAAAATTCAAAATATTTATTCAGTAAATAGGCCACATGAGGGCCCTTTTACACGTCGGTAACATGAGTGAATCTACCAGCGCTTCGGGCAAGACCATCATTGCGGAGAAGAAGCGCCGCAAGAAACTTCAGCAGAAGGTCATTCTTTAAATTTTTGTTTGTCTGTTTTCCTGTGTATCTGTGTGTCTGTATGTGGTATCACAGCTTCCAAATGGATAGACCGATGTTGACGCAGTTTTTTAAAGATTAAGTGCTGTAAACGATGATGAGAAGATGAAAGAAAGAAGAAGACAGACATTTATTCACTACACAGAAGACACGCATAGATAAATAAAAGAAAACAATCAAAGTGACAAGTGCAGCACGGAGTGTGTTTCTTCGCGGTAGTGAATCGGACACTGGCTCAGCATTATGCTGAGGTGTCCCACATCTCCAGCGTAGGGTAGTGATTCTCTCAAAAGCAAAGGTGAGCGAATGCAGGAGTGAAGTCCAAGAGGCGAGTTTAAGTAGTCCCGTCAGAGCGAGCAAAACACATTTTAGCGCGTGCATTCTCAATTAGGCAGCCTTATACGTTCGAGAAGCCATGCTGCAAAATTGAATACACGCGCTGAAATGTGTTTTGTTCGCTTTGACTGGACTAAGTAGTACTCGCCGCTTGGACATTCACTCCTGCGTTCGCTCACCTTTGCTTTTGAAAGAATCACTACCATGATTTTCAGCCAGTACCGTTTTTGTGACTCATGGAATGCTGTACAAAAATACCTACTATACTTCACTTTATGCTATATACGCTCCAAAAAGTAGTGAAAAAATAAAAGGTTTAGGAAAACCGCTCCGAGTGAGGACACAGCCTTACGTAGTCCGAGCTCGGTGTAACAAGGGTGAACTTGTTACGGCATCTATGAGCGTGTAATCAGTTTGTGCGGCTTAGCGACACTGAGCCTAGGCCGAGGGCTAGCAGTAGAACAGCTCCCTTCGCCGTATTCATACATTTGCAATATAATTTTACTAAGAAGGAATCAGGCTTGTCGCTTTCGGTTTGACGTGTTTTTGTTAGAAATAAAAGTGAATGGATCCATACAAAAAAAATCAAACACTATTGTACATCTTGTATTACAGATTGCGTTACTTGTCTGTATTTGTATTAATGTAATACATAGATCTGTAAGTGTATATGTTTAGTTGCACCGCCACTACAAGTTCTGCTTTGCCTAAAATTTAACTGATAGAGAAAGCCTTACGGCTTAATCCTTAACCAGGCTAAGGGATTCATGTTTCCCACATATTTCTATTCAATAGTACTTAGGTACCCACTTGTATGTAAGAATACTGAAACTCTAATGTGGTGTGTGATCTGTTAGCCTGGTTAAGGGCTAAGTTTGCTTTTTGTGTATTAAGTATATTTTTTTTCCATAATAAAGTTTAAATAAATAAATAAATAACTAGTTTGCGGGAATACACATTTCGGTTTTGTTGTCTCTCGCGGCGCGAAGGTTGGATAAAAATACTTAACGACGTGAACCCAAGCACAACGCTCCCCGCACCTACACCGCTTCCCTAATAATCTTTTAATGTAAACACTAACCGTCCCAAACTAGGATATAGTTTAGAAAATTGTAAGCCAACAGAATAAACAGTCCTCCGCAAACATTGTTTCTGCACCGGCCTTCAGTTCTCGGTTGACAGCGGTTTGATAAGGGATTTTAAACCCTATGTTATGATAGTAACGAGGACTTTACAAATATTATTAAAGGTTTTTTCTGGGGTGGAAACTAAACCTCTCTAATCTCGCGTTGACCCCCCTGACTGTAGTAGGGGTACGCTCAAAGAACAGAAAAAATAGTAGAAGTGTCAAGTGGGCGTGTAACGTGTGGCATAGTTATGCGAAGTTCCGCGCAACCTACCATACTTTTGCCGCGATCGCTTATTTCGATATTTCGATATTTCTAAAATAGAAATAAATCCAGAAGCATGTGTTATTGTGCTATTTTGGAATGTAAAAACGATAGCCGCACCAAAAACATTTTCCATGGTGGCGTGTTGTTTTTATGATAGTTTGAGTATTGGTCTGATACTAAGCGAAGCTCATGCCACTTCCACTGTTTTTTCTATTCCGTGGGTACGCTCGACATATCGACTAAACTCGTTGGGCTTGGGCTGATTCGATTCAGAATCGAATTCAAATCGATAGATATATAATAATAGCTACACTGTGCAACGGTATGGAACCCTCCGTGCGGTAAGTTTGAGTTCTGGGGAAGGATTTAGGTTACTTTTTGCCACATAAAAATTGGACAGTTCCCGAAGGAATAGCGATAAATGGCCAGCTGTTGCCTGCTGGTACAAACATGGTGTTTGTAAGGATGTTTGGATGTATGTCCTTCAATCAGGCATAACCAATTAAACGGATTGGATGACGTTTTGACCTTAATAGTCCATACATATTCACAATATGATAATGAATTTATTACATGTCTGTATTGCTTTCCATATTATCTCAAATGAAACCCTTGGCATGAGAATTGAATACTGTAACCGAACGAAATAATTAAGCAAGCAAAACGGAAACCCGCCGGAAATCGACCCCACATCCGTTCACTATACCAAGCGGACGTAGCTTTACAAATCCAACGCTAAAGAAGTTATTTTTAAATTGAATTTAACAATATCAACCGTTATTAGCGTGCCAACTAAAATTCATAATTGGAACGCGGCATAGACAATGACCGTCTGAGTGCTTTCCGGTGTATGCCTCCAAACGTCAAAACTCGCGCTAACTGAATTCGCTATGGTTGCAGGCTTAAGGGGTCGTTGGTATGATAATTTTATTAATATTTTAAATTTGGAACGTGAAGAATTTACACTGTTCTGATGTTTAAATATTATAGGGCGCTGAAACGTCTCATTACCACAGATAATATAATACTAGTATCATTCATTACGCAGTGAAAAAAATACTAGGAAATTAAGTAAAGCCAGGAAAACTATGTAAAACGATACACCATTTATTTTAGAGTGACAATGACATAGAAAATAGAATTTCATAAAAATACAAGTTTAAACGTAAGTCACTGTCTTTACAACAAAGAGTTTGTAACATCCTCCCACTTTTGGGGCGGAGCCCCGAAACCACTGCTCATCATCACAGCACTTCGCTAGGTTGCACTTCCAGCGGGTACAGACGTTGGTAAGCTCGAGTGTACTCGCCGTCTGCTGTGCGAACTTTTGCTACTCTTGCATTGCCATCTTTGCCGGTATACATTTTTAAAATTACTCCTAAAGGCCACTTAATACGCTTTGCATCAGTTTCTACTAATACGACATCGCCTACCTTTAACTGAGAGTCCCTCTCCTTGCCCTTCTGTATGAGCATTCCCAAGTACTCATTTCTAAAACGCTCGCGTAGACCGTCTCTCAGCTTATGCAGATACCTAAGTCGCCTATTCAGTGAATTATGATCGAGCTGGTCTAAGTCTGGAGTTTCACTGGCTGGAAGCCCTTGCAAGAAGCAAGCCGGCGTGAGTGGTTTTAAATTATCCGTGTCACCTGCGATGTAGGTTAGAGGACGTGAATTCATAAGTGCTTCACAGTCACAGAGAATTGTTAGGAGTTCTTCGTAACTAACTGTTTTCTGTCCCAAGTTTCGTCGAAGAAGTTCCTTCAGAGACCTTATTAAACGCTCCCACCATCCACCCCACCAGGGAGCGGCTGGCGGATTGAATTTCCAGTGTAGTCTTCGAACGCTGGAGTAGGCTGCTATTTCATTCCAATTTAAAGTCTTCAACAGGTTATCAGCGCCGTGGAAGTTAGTGCCGTTATCCGTGTAGATGATGTTGACTCTTCCACGTCTGGCGAGAAATCTTCGAAGAGCCATGAGGAAAGCTTCTGTCGACAACGATTTAGTCAATTCAAGATGTACAGCACGGTATACTGCACACGTAAATAGAACTATCCACACTTTCCCTCCCGACCGAAGAAAAAGAGGACCGGCCAAGTCGATACCTGTCACTTCAAAGGCGGCAGCCGGCTTTACTCTGTCACGAGGCAACGGCGGTATTGGTGCGTCAGCATGCTTTACTGATTGACGCCTGCAGGGTACGCATTTTGAAACGGTTGAACTGATAAGTCTTCTGACACCAGTAATCCAATAATTTTCCCTGAGCGCACACATTAGCGTTCCAGAGCCGGCGTGGTTCAGCAGACAGTGTTTAGTGGCGACTAACCTTTCGATGATAAGATGCTTCCCAGGTAAATAAATGGGACAGACGAAGTCAGCGGGTTCATCGCTTAGAAGCAGTTTAGTGTGAATCCTCAGGATACCTTCTTCATCCCTAAATATCTTTAAATCCTTTGATTTTCTTTTATAGACATCCGTCATCATTTCATCCTGAACCAGTTTCAAGATTCTCTTTTCAGCGCTCTGAAACTCTGCACAACTCAGTTCACCTTCTTGTTTATTATTCGTATTCTTGCAGTTGTATACAAATCTCATTATCCATCCAACCATTCTTACTATCTTAGTGTATTTCGAGAAGTAGGTAAGTTTAAATAGAAACGTACTCATATCTGTAGTATTGTTAACAAGTACTATTTGTCTCTTTTCTTTGTTAACTTCTTGTTCTCTAACTTCAAATTGAGACTTAGGCCATTCACTTTGTTTTGCTTTTAGCCATACAGGTCCCTCCCACCATTTACTCTTAAGCAGGTGTTTGGCGTTGCAGCCCCTTGATGGTAAATCAGCAGGATTCATTGTACCTGGTAAGTGATGCCAATCTTCCACTTTGGTATGTTGTCTTATTTCTTTCACTCTGTTTTTCACAAATATGTTCCAGTCTCCCTCAGTAGTTATCCATGTAAAGGCAACGCTAGCATCCGTCCAGAAGAAAACCTGGCAGTTAGACATATCCAAGGCTTCTTTGACTTGGGTGTAGAGGCGTGTCGCTATTAATGTTGCCATCAGTTCTAGGCGTGGTATGCTGACTTCACGCACTGGTGCGACTCGAGACTTCGCTTGAACCGATTGCACAGTAACTTCCCCTTGATGTTCACTTCTCAGGAAAATGGCTGCTGCGAATGATACTTTGCTTGCATCACTGAATACATGAAGACTGTTATTACATTCATTTATTGAATTAGAGGTAAGTCTACGAGGAATCCGGCATTCATTAAGCAAGTGAATATGCTTAGACCATTCGAAGTATTCCTCTTGTAAGTCGTTTGGCAGTTCCTTATCCCAACTCAGCTTCAAATTCCAAGTCTTCTGAATTATAAGCTTGGGTACAAGCGTCACTGGGCTCACCAAGCCGACAGGATCAAACACTTTCTGTGTTATGGAAAGCAAACTTCTTTTAGTAATGTTTTCCCTCAAAGCTATGTCAGATACGAAGTTAACATTGCAGTAAAGTTGATCCTTCTTAAGATCCCACATTAGACCGAGTACAGACAAGCAATCATCCTGTGTAGTCATCTCTTCGTTGGTCACGGGGGCAGTGACCCAACCTCGTAAGTCAAACTTCGCATCCATCATTATCTTTTTCGCCTCCTGTATAAACAGCTGCGCTTCTGACTCAGTGTCTAGGCTTGTCACGCAGTTGTCAACATAGAACGAGTTCCTTAGGCGTTCGGCTGTATCTTTGTATTCTTTGGTATATTTTTTTAAATGGTAATTAATAGTCGCACCCAAAAGAAACGGACTGGAAGTTATGCCGAACACTACACGACAATGACGGTAGGTTATTAACTCTTTCCTTTCATTAGTCCGCCACCACAGGAATGACAGATATTGTCTATCTTCTTCTGTCAACGATATCTGTAGAAATGCTTTTTTAATGTCAGATGTTATACCAATTGCATGTTTTCTAAACTTTATAAGTAAATTCGGTATCAGTTCAAGACAGTTTATACCCTTTTCTAGGAACGAGTTAAGACTATTTCCATTCGAGTCTCGAGCTGAAGCGTCAAAGACGGGGCGTACTCTTGTAGTCAGACTAGAGTTCTTGATGACAGCGTGATGTGCTAGGTAGTGTTTAGGCTTTGCGGAGCTATCTACCTCTTCGATTATGCCTGCATTCAACCAGTCATCGAACACTCCACCATAGTTATCAAATTCGTTTAGCTTCAAGAGTTTTTGTGTAGTTGACATCAACCTTCTTTCGGCTAAGTGTTTGTTATCAAGAAGCTCGCTATGGTTTAGTTTCCACGGTAAGTTGACCTCGTATCGTCCTTCGTCGTTAATTTTAATGGATTCTCTAAACTGGTCCATTATGATGGAGTCTGTCTTTGCCTTACTTGTAACTTCTGCTGGGTCCCTTATTCCAAGGGTTTCTAAGTCCCAAAGTTGTGTTAATTGTAAGTTTGCTGATACTATGTTAGTAATTACACTGCATGCGTTCATTACTGGTCCTTGAAGTGTCCAACCTAATTTAGTTTTCAGAGCCACAACGTTATTTCCGAGTTCAATGAAACTCTCAGTGAGCAATAATCCTGCGTTGTCTGCACCGATTAGCAATCCGATGTTGGGCGCAGCCTCCTCGCCGACGTCGCTCAATGTGATATTATGTTTCTGCAACTCATTAATCAAGTCATGGTTCATGTTCAAACGAGGAATATACCCACAGATAATGGACTTGTCAAGCGCGGTCATTTTGCAAGTAAACTGGTTATTCACACTCGCTACACGGAATTCGTAAGAATGAAACGCCTGTTTTTTAGTTTCGATGCCGCCAAAGAGACAGTGTGACAAAATTTCCTTGCCATCCGGCTTAAGATCCAAGTATTCTATTATATCGCGTCGTATATAAGACCTCTGTGCACCCGTGTCAATAAGTGCCCGTACTTTAATGCATTTTTTATCGCTTATAATATTTACTATAAACGTTTGCAACAGTGTGGTATTAGCCTTATTCTGGTTAACGTTGCTATTTAAATTTGATGTTCCAAACTTGTCAATTTTTTTGCTTATATCTCGATCTGACATCTTAATGTCGGGACACATCAATACTGAATGACGTTTGGAACAAACTAGACATTTTGTAAAATTCTTGCACTTTTTGGAATTATGCCCAGTTTTCAAACAAATAAAGCATCCCCCTTTTTTAGTAAGCATCTCCCTCCTACCTTCATATGACATCTTGTTCGCTTTATAACATTCAAGACTACCATGCGATGTCCTTTCACACCAAATACAGCAAGTCTTCTTACCTGAATCTTCCGTCGACGCTAGGCATGCCGCGGTGGGTTGAGTCGGAAAGCTAATCAAACTGTCACCCGATGCTATTCCACTGCGAGCGAGCTGGATTCGTTCCTCTGACTCCACTTCACGTTTCAGGAACTGCATAAGCCGGTTCAGGTGATCGTCGCTCTTCTCTGCGTCTACTTGAGATCTCTCCCAAGCTCGTAATACAGATTCGGGCAATTAAAATTTCATCGAAACGCATTTCTCTCCGCATCAGTTTTTTGGTAGTCACTAGTCTAACTTACCAATAATTAATGTTTCAGATATCCTGTAAACATCATGGTTTCAGCAGAAAATAGCGTTCGATGAAATAATACAATAATTGCAGTGAAATTCGATAAACTTATAGGTTACCCTTTCATTCGGTATGTCAAATGTAAGACAAGTAAGATCAATATTTGCCCAAGCAAACAATCATGGCAATGTGAAGTGCTACTATTAGAGACTCTTACCATTTAGTAGCCTGTGTTCATTTTTAACTCTTAGCAATTTTAATGAAATTGGTCGAATTCTTGGTCCTGCTCAACTAAGGCTTCTTTCCCACGGCAACACACCTGCAAACCGAATAATGGTGTGAATGTTACCATAGTAGCACGTATGCTGCTAAACTGGATCCTGCAAAAAAACGGTCCTGCAAAAAACGGGACGTTGCCGTGGGAAAGAAGCCTAAAACACAAGCAGAAAAAATGGTGATGATGCACGTTCATTTTTCCGCCATGACCATGGTTGATGTCATTAGTGTTTGACATAAGTTGACAGAAAAGTTAGTTATTGTGAAAAGTAACTTGAATCTAGACATTTTTTTTACATTAAAGAGTTAGGGCTAAGCGAAGTCTGCAAAAATATGACAGTTGTTTCAATACAAATGTGAAACAACCTAAAAAGTAAAAATAATCATAGATTTTAATCCCACCGTGGAGGTTCGCCTTAACACACTTCGCCAGTCTGATCTTATCTCTTATTAATATTAACCGATGGAATTAGCTGATTGGTACGGCTTTACTCGCAGACTTTTGTTATTACTAGTTTATTACCCTGACTTTGTTCGCATAGGATAATCCTTAAAAACAGTAAAGATTTTTACATAAATATAACCTCAAAACACTGTATTGCACAAAAAACACAGAAATTCAATAACAATATTAAATTTTCAAAATAGAAATGTACAAAGGCTAACTTATCCCTTTAAGGGATCTCTTCCAGCTAACCTTGATCTAGTGAATTTTACTATTGACCTTACTTTTAGATTTTTGTAGATTTCAGATAATCAGTAATTTATTGCAATATCATGTTACAAAGGTCTTAGTTAATTAATAGCTATACTATTACAAAAGTTCATTATGAACCCTAATGGGCACTGCAGTGTTACAGCCCGTTCACACAGGGTTTCCGTATTTACGGTACCCGTTTTAACGGATACAATATATATACAATACTGTATACTGAATACTGTGTCATATGTGAAGTCGCTCATACAACTCCATACGCCATCAATGAAAAAAAACGTATACGATAAAACGGAACAGTAAAACGGAAACCCTGTGTGAACGGGCTGTTAGGAAGAGGAGGACTCACTGTACCTACATTTGAAAATTCTGTAACTCGTCATCAAGGTATTAATTGAGCGATTGTACTTTTCTCTCATTCACTCATATAGGTACACATACGCTCTCTCATACGCTCATATTCCACTTATGCTCTCTGATAGGATCATATAATGAGACCTGAGTAAGTTAGGCTATTTAGGTATATTTCTTTTAATAGTTCCTGAACTGCCGTAACCAAGCATCTTAATATCCTGACAAACTTTAATAGTAACCATATCATTACTAAGATTTCCCATTCCCTATCCCCCCCTTAACTAACGTACAGATCAAATCTTCCTCCTAGATACATCAGCCGAAATAGCCGGCTAAGCTACTAAAGATATAATTTATCGATCAGATACGGAATAGATTGCATTGTTAGATATTAATATCCATCCAAATGGCTGCTAATTTAGCCAATTGCCGCGCTTGTGGCGAGCGCCCACTGGGTGGACGGAACGCTTGTAACTTTGAGAAATAAATAATTATTGTAACTTTGAAGTAAAAGGAAGGATTTATATTAGGTCCTTACCTATGAAATTGGCGTTTTATACGGAGAATTTTATGAAAACGGTGGCTTTCATACATTTAATTTTGCGGATTATTTAGTAACGTCAAATGCAAACCAAACAAAATTCTGTCAGGAATATTAGACACTTCTAAGCTATATTATACATATCTTAATTACTTAAAAATATTTAGCTTCATAAAACTCTGTGTAATTGAAACACTTGAACTGACAGCACATGAAAAGAGTTGAGTTCACACTTTAATTTTAAACACTAAGTAAGAAATTGAACCCAATTATTTGTATCTAAAACCTTTGTAACATACTGTATTAATGAAATTTAAAAATAATTTGGAAGTTAAAATTGAAATGAATAAATCCCGTACGAAATAAAACACGTAAAAATAACGCCAATTTCATAGGTGAGGACCCAATTTTTTGCAGAGAAAAATAGATCTTAACTCGGTGGTGCGAAAACGCCATTGCATTAAGCTGGACCTTCGCTGTCAGTCCATTTGACGGCATGCCGTGTCCATTTGCAAATGGCCCTGGTTCGATCAAAGAAATGAAGCCAAAATTGTAGCCCACTGTCGACGTCAGTCCGGTTTTTATTCAGACAGGTGGAACTACACTACAGGTATAAGGTAAGGAAAGGTAAGTGCGCCTATGCTTGCGTGCGCCGTCGACGCTCTTGCCCCACCTTGGGGTAAGTGCGTCTACGGAGCGAGTGCGACGAACCATATATTTTTTAGGAGATATTGTTGATTTGGTGCACTTGCCCCCTAGGCGCACTTAACCCACCTTACCTTACATGTGACGCCCTGCAAGGACACAGCAATATGAGAGGGGACTGACACTTCATCACAGTATACACAACCCCTTTTGTATGTGTCGTGTACCGTCAAAATATTTTCATTCCTCTGTACCCTTTGTAAACTTAATACCGAAACTGTCCTGGTGTATACAATGAGAGAGTGAGTGAGAGACAAATTCAAACGCGAAGCACCTTCTTAGAGCTACAGCACTGTACCTAACTATATTTGACGCCTGCTATTATGGTCGTGTTTATATGTGGATTTATAAAACATCTGTCTCTTTCTGACCAGTAAGAAGTTCGAGAGTGACAGATGCTTTATCCATCGTGATAAAGGCGACCATAATATGTGCCCAGGCTGTATAGATAATATCGAAGCCTTTGTAAAAAGGTTTTAAATCAGCAAGTAGTCTATATCTATAATATCTACATATTTCACTCCTATCTTCAACCATAGACAGCGTCTTTCCCGCCCTGTATCCGCCTCTTATTCACAGATAGGACTATTTATTACCTCGGCAGATATCGACAACGTTAATCAAACCCTAAAATCTACTTTTGAAACAAATTTATCGCTTCAATGGCGTCGGAAACGTCATAAATTCAGACTGTCAGAGCTGTCATTCGCGCACCGGATTATGTTGACAGTATGACAATGCTTGCAGATTAATTGGTATGGTCATAATATTGACAGTTTTATTGACGGCGCCTAACGGATTTTGTATGTTTGGGGTTGAAAATACGGACCTACCTATCGTTTGCTGTATTGTCGGCTTTAATTGTTGGCTTTAGTCTTGTGAAGGGTCCGTCCGGAATGCTACACTCAAAAAAAATAGATCCAACTCAGAAAGATTTTCTCTTAATCTACAATAAAATGAAATCAGTAGTTATGATACAAGTTGTATTAACCAAAGCTGATAGTAACAACAGCAAGTACTTTAGATAACTAACATCTTAGTTGATGTATCAAACGTCTTTTTAGGCTCGTTATGGAATCAAGATGCAAAACAATCACAACCTTTTTAGAATCGACCAAGTTTTTTTTTCAGCGTACAGTCAACAGCATAAATAAGTGATTTCGTGTTTGTAATGTTATACAAAATTGTGAAACGATTGAAAGCGACAAGGTACATAAATGATCACTTATTTATGCTGGTGACTGTACCACCATCTTATCCTTTAACCTAGCGCCAAGCAAATGCTCGCATTGTTGTGTTCCGGTGTGGGGGTAAGACAACTGGTGAAATTACTTACTTACTAAGTCCTCACTGGGATTCCGGTTTAATTTCTGAAATAAGTAAGATGTCCGTTTCAAAAGGCGTCGGTGATGCCAATTTTCCAAGACAATCTCAAATCAAGATAACTTTAATTTGGCCCTTAGAGCCCTTCGCAGATTTGTATTGTTTGCTGACGCCATTTTTCTTTATCGACGATTTCATAATATTTAGTATAGTAAGTATAGCTCAATCCCTTGACCAAATCCCGGTGACCAACTATATTTAAGATTCTATCCTGTTTCATTTTATTATTAAGAAGATTGTGAATCAAGGCTTAAAACACGTAGGTTTATCTGTCAAAAAAAACATAGTTATTTAGCTCCAGCCAGCTATATAGTTATTTAGTTTAGTTTAGGTTACGTTTCTCACCCCCTAATTTAAGTCCGAATTTCACGTTGTAACGTTACATTTTTGTTTTTTTTTTCTAAGAAGTATTTTTGGTAAAGATAACGTACAGACCTAATTTTCCATAACATCTGCAACATGTTTAAAAATTGAGAAAATCGGACTAGGTTTAAAAAACAGAAACGCTATGGCATTTTTATGGAAATTTTTAGTTTCACAATCTTCTTCAACTTTATCTTTAACTTTTTTCGGAATAAAGGGTAGCCTGTGTGTTAATTCAGGGTATAAATAAGCTAATGAAGGAATAACAAACACACCCACACACACACACACACACAAACTTTCGCATTCGTGTGACAATATTCTTGGATAAAAAGTACATATTCCACATCCGCCTGCGACCGGGATTGCGGCTTCATTTATCCTTAAATGATAACTTAAATTGATTCTACTGTCTAAAGCGACAGGATACGAATTCTAATACGTTAAGTTGGCTGTAAAAACATTACTTATACAGCCTTTAAACGACCCGCAGCGGCACTAAGCTCTGAATTAAAACGTTTGCCATAAAATAATAGACCATTAAAGTAACTTGTAGGACTCTTTTATAACTTAGAGTTCAACGTTTGGAATAAAGTGTTATATCTGGTATTTATGAGGCTGGGGTACAGATATGAAACGGTATTTAGGTCACTGGCTCTGTTTTATTACTGAAAACTTTAGGAGTTTGAAGTTTGTTGTGAACGTCTCTTAAATTTTATATTCTCTTCACGCTGTTATATGATCATAGAGTTTTCTTGCCAATTTAAGTCAAACAATTTTTCTAAAAAATTCGGGGCAATCGTCGTCACAGTAAAAATACATCATGTTGCCAAGATTTATAAACTGAGATATGCTTTATTTCTGTTGTTGGGTTTGGACAATAGGCTATTTGACTAATTTTAGAAAACCTTATTAAATGATTCTTTATTACATAAGAAGCACACTACACTGATATTTCCGTGAGATTCTACTATATTATCAATAAAAATCCATTTAAAAGTTTAAATTTCCGAAACCGCGCCAAAAACGCTGTTTCTATCGTGGCGCTGGCCATGTGACAAGTGTGACGTTATATGCAAGTAAACAATGAAAAATCATTTAAAGAGATATGCCCTTATGATCTGTGGTTACTTGCGTGTGACGTCACCTGCGAGTAACCACAGCTACAAAGCAATCGCATAGCGTTTCTGCCACAGATAAAATTTCATAATATATTACAATTTTTTTCGTGTAATTTCTAAAAAAATATGCTTAATTTAGTTTAAAATAAAGTGAAATATGTTGTTTTACGCTATTATCTAATAGGATGACGACAATTTGATGCATATTTTCAATGTTGTCAAATAGCCTATTTTGCCGATAGTCCTTTTCATGTAACATTAACTAAGTGGCCAATACAAGCATTGGCCACTAGAGGCGCTGCAGGCTTCGCAAGTCTGTCTAGTGACACACGAGCACACGACGAACGTTATCTGTGGAAAATGACGCGTCTTTTTTTTTTACATTAGACCTTTGTTTTGTTCAACCTTGAACATGTCGGTTCCAGCTGGTCTAAATAAAACACTTACAAATATCACACATTAAAAAAACGCTAGATAAAAAAACGCAACTAAATTTGAATACGCTTATTTAGAAAAAAAAACATAAAAAAAATTAGTAACCACCGTCAAAGGCTTAGCCAATATGGATCGGAAGATGACAACATTAGAAAATTAATATCACAGTCCCTAAACAACTTTTCCCTCTTTGCACGAGTCCGAACACATTCCATTAAAAAGTGTTGCACATCCTCTACTGTCCCTCCTCTATTTCCTCTTCCTCTATATCCTCTAGTTGGGTGACTCTACTTTCCTCATGACGCGTTAAATGAAATATTATGACAAGCTTGAAGCATTTTTTTGTAGCCGAGGTATAAATGTCCTACTGTTTGGTAAAGGCCTCCCCTCTTTTACGCTATTCGTCTTTATTACGTGCATGTTCCCGCTAAACGAAACATGTCCAAATCATCCCTATTTGATTTAAATACGAAAATAAACTGCATCTTGTACATAAAATTACTTTTTACTTCTCATGCTCTTAAAATATTACTTTAGTCTCTGAAAATCGGAACTAAAACTCCTTATTAATGTCTAGGAATAAAGTATTTTTTTTTAATTTACTCCCCTAAACAAGCAATCACGGTGTTTGTTAATGGAGAATTATCGCCATTTTAGGCGTGGAAATAACCTCAAAATGACAACTGTGCAAAAATATAAAAATGTTTACGAATATGAATTTATTTAATTATATTAAGGATGAATTCATTTTATTATGCATGGTTCAATGAGTTTTAAAATACCTACCTAGTTTTCAAGTTTGCTCGCTCGCTCGCGTGGCTAAACATCTCGTGCCATTATAGCTTGTTTTCGTCCCTTGTTGTACATCTTTGGTTTTACTATTTAAACCACGTCGGTACACGATTGTATTAGATTTTCTAATATTTATTTCGCGACAGGCAGAATCCGCAGAATAACCTGTCGTGTCCATCGGCGTCCTATTTTCATTTTATTGAAAAAACATTCGCTTTTGTTAGTTTTCAAACGAAGTCGGGGCTCGATTTAACACAATTTTCTATCAAAACAATTTTCATAGAAGTTTTCCGGAACGTAGTTTTCTGGTTAGTATTTTCTATGCTGTTTTTTGGCCACAAAAAAACAAAATTTTAAAGAAAAAAACTAGATTTAAGTAACTCGTAATTTTGACTGTAGGGGGTGGGAATGGGAACACGCAACTCTAGCGAAAAGACAAAAGACAAAGACAAAGGCGTTTATTGCAACTTGCAAGAACACAGTAGGTAATCGGACAGTTCTTAGTGTTACAGGATGTGCTTATGTTGTGGTCGAGAATAGCACTTATAGAGTTCTATACAGGGTGTCCCGGAACTTGACATAAATATACGCTAAAAAAATGCCCCTTCTTTACCGTACCAGAACATAGTTTTAACTTTCTTTTTCTTTATTTCTTTAATCTTATTAGTTTAGGATTTATTAAGGCTTTAACGAAACGGGCAAAGAACGCTGCCTTGCGGTACACCTTTTCCTTTCTTGCCTAAAAATAGCTAGAATTTGTAATTCCAAACGTATCCTCAATAACGTACAGTGCTACCATTTTCCTAATAGCGATCGGTAATCTTCGCTTTTATATGACACACGAGTGACAAATATATTGTCAATTGCGAGTGCAAGCGTGATAGCGATAGCCAGCCGAGAGCTATTAAGCCGGGAGTACTGTAACAATGTGTCGAATTACACTATTACAAAATATTAACTTCTTTGAAATAGACACATACTTTCTTGTTTTTCATTCAACAACTTTGACCCTATATGTACTGAAAAAAATAAAATAGATTGATATTCGTAATCATTAATCGTGTTTTATGAAATTAATTTTTTTTTTTTATATTTTTGCGCAATTGTCATTTTGATGTTATTTCCGCGCCCTAAAAAATGTCTATACACAATTACTGAAAATAGCAATAATCCTCCATTCACAAACACCATGATTGATTTTTTAGGGGTTTCCAAAGTAAATAAAAAAAAAGCATTAGTCCCTAGAGACTAATAAGGAGCTTTAGTCGCGATATGCAGAGAATAAAGTAAAATTTTAAGAGCATGAGAAGTGATAATAAAGTTACAGCTGCTTTTCTTTGAAGCGACAGAATTTGGGTTGAATTTCGCACCCGTCCCAAAAGGCTTAAAGTTTGAATTACTTAAACAGTTTTGATCGATGTTAATAGACGCTATTTAATGCCATTTATTTCGGTTACAGACAGACATACGGAGATGGCGAAACTATAAGGGATCCTAGATTAATTTCGGAACCAGAATAAAATTAAATAAAACAGAAACATAATGAAAATTAAGTGCTTTGATTTTAGCCATCACTCCTAGCATGATGTACCCATATTAGCCGTCACATCATCCCATATAAGCAATAACGCATCCTTCATTAATTTTGGTTTCAACGCCATTGTTTCAGTATTTATTTCAGAGAACTCTATGTTAGTTAAAGTGAAGGGTAAAGCCACTCCTTGACTGGCGAACAGACAAATCGCATTTGCGCCTCTGACCGCTTTCTCAACTGCACGCTCAATTGGGTTAGCTGGCTGGTGCAATTATAAAGAGATCATCCTGTGCTTAAGGCAATAGTAATAGACAGAGGTTTTGTGGGTAAAAATGCCACATTTCCCTGCGTCTCCCCAAGGCGCTGGGTATCTTGCAGAAGAATTCCCCTACGATGGCAAAAAAAGAAAAAAAAAACTTTTCGCGTCGTAAATAGAGTTCAGTAAGTATATTCTTACCCCCCTTATTTATAAACGCACAACGAACCTATTTTAGTTAAAGTATTCATTAGCTTAGCTGAGCGAGGGTGGCTATATTTCGAGTGTCATTATGGTTTTTTAGTCTCGCGTTAAACACTCTACTTTTCACTTGAATGCGAGGAAAAAAAACATCATTCCATACAAATAGTTATTACACATTTGTTCCGCGGGTTTTTTTGAATATTAAAATAACACATGAAATTAAGGATTTTTTGTGGCAAGGACATAAGAGAAAATTACAAAAAAATCAGATTATACTGCTCAATATCTCCGAAACTTGTAAAAATCGCTGAACATACATAGGAGTTAAATCGATAGCTTTTTAGCTACTCTATCAGCCCTAGGCGGGTTTAACGTCGACTGACGGGACACGCTGTATATACACTTATAACAGCCCTGTTTTTATTGGGGTTTAAAATGTGGACCTCTTTTAACTTGCGCCTGAGCAGTCTCCAATGAGCGCGGGTACAGTCCGTACTAGCGCGAACGTGGAGAAAACTGCTATAATCGAATTAAGATTTTAACTTCGCGTTCGGACTCGCGAATTAAACTAATTCGTATTGCGCTGTACTTATATAGGTGCAAGGAAATTAGCCTAATTCGGCGTAGGTACAGAGATTTTAAATAAAATTAGTTATACATGGGATTGGGATACACCTAAAAAAACTGCTTGCTTTTTTCATTAGAAGGATTTATAATAGCCTTTTGTAAGGATCTAATTTAAAGTATTTAATGATTAAAAGTGTTATTGTTATTTATAATTAATTTGAAAACCGTAAGTTATTTCTTCTCTTTAAGTTTATGATTTGCGCGTTAGTTATGCACTACTTAAAATTGTATGATTATTAAATATTGCGCACGGCCTAAAGTAGGTGGAACGTAAACAGAAAAAAATACAGTAAGTATACTTATTGAAACGGTACATATATTATTCCACACTCTAGCGACAAATCAAAAATGGCTGAGTGTTTGACCAAATCTATTTCAAATACACTTTCCTCCCATCCCAAGGGACGCTAATACCATTTTTGACCGAAAAGCAACATAGGTAGGTAATAAAAAGTGCAATAGCTATCCAACGAGGAAATGCAGCCAGCATTATGTGCACCATTCCCAGTGGCAGTGGCCTAGGGGACATTTGTACATACCTATTATAGTTACTTAGAATAAGTTAATTTATTTAAGTATTTGGTTTTAGTTATGTTTTTATTATTTTTCTGTTTTATGTTTTTGTCTTTTGTATGAATAAAGTTTCAACAATAAAAAGTTCTAAGTAGTTTAAACGAATTTATACTGGAACTCTTAATATTTGTCCTAATTCATTGTTAATCCGAATTTTCGTTAATCCTAAAGCAATTTTGCATGCATTATGGCTTTTTTTAGTTTAAAGAGGAGGCTACGGGACCGTAACTTTTAATTTGAGTTGAGTCAAATACTTTATTTTATACCTAATTAAGTCTCACTGGAGCCGGTAAGTAAATTCCCACTAATCCCACATTTCCTGAGGCGTTACATTAATAATTTAAACTTCGAAAACTTTTAACGAGGCTCTTTAATTCCGGATCCTTTGTGAAACACAAGTTTTAAGTTTGTAATAATTGTGAAAAGCTTTCTAGGCTTCAACTTAAAAAGTATATACAGAAAATAAGAACAATCTCTTACAAAATGACCGAGTTCCAAACTAAGCTCTAAGCTTGTACATGTTTTTATTTGGCATAAAAAATGCAAACAAGCACACAGGACACCAGGCATATGAAACCCATAAACATTTGCATTCTCAATACTGTAATCTTAAGTCTGCAATCCTAAGTCTGCAAATTCGTTGCCAACCCTTCTTAGTACTAAGATACTCCACTCGAAACCCCTTACACCCTATCGGCCATCTCATTAGGTACAATATTTAGGGCTCATTTTTCAATCCCCAGATAAAGCTATCCGGAAAGTTAATTTTAGCTCTGTCCTTTTCTTTCATATGACTTGAGAAAAGCACCAGATTTTGGATAAACAGAGGATTATGTTGCCATTTTTATTCCGAACAGTGTTCAATTCTTTTTTTTACCACTTATTAGTTCCATTAAAGGTTTTCTATTTGAATAAAACAGTAACTTATAAATCATATTTAAAAAACCGGATGCAGAAATAGGTACCTACTATTAATACGTAATATAAAGAAACTGAATAAAACAATGTTTTATCCTAATTGACAGATAGATAATTGTCAGACGCGTGACTCCAGCGAGCTATTTTAACATTACAGCGAAGAGCACTCTGCGTTTAGTTCGTGATATAATAAAATATTAAATTAGATCGGAAAAAGTCGGTTCAAAGAGAAAAGACCTGAGTGACTGACTTAATATCATTAGGGTTATCTTTAAAAACGCCCGACTGAAAACCTACATTAATATCCATTTTATTATTAACCAGCGACCCGCCCTCGCTTCGCTCCGATTTGTGTGAGTTTTCTGTAACACCCGTACTTAATCCAGAATTTATTATATTACAGTAACTTTCCTCTTGCATCGCTCTATCTATTGAAGAAAACCGCATTAAAATCTGTTGCGTAGTTTGAAAGATCTAAGCGTATACAAAGGGACAGACGGCGGGAAGCGACTTGGTTTTATACTATGTAAAAGTACCCTTTATTACTTCACTTTTTTTTGTTAGTAAATCCGACGTATTCTGATGAAAATAATCAACCCGCTATCAGTTACGGTTCAAAAGATACAGCTCTTCAAAGTTAGGACGGGCAGCGTAGACATATTCATAGGGTCCCATTGGGCTCCCTTCGGGGATGAGACCCTAAAAAATACCTTTACATATTTGGCACCCCATCTCACAACCCGACTGTGGTGTTAGGTGATAGATAATAATTCGGTATAGGTACATTGCAAATTTGGCATATATCTACTCCAATGGGTTTCCCATAAACTGCGCCATGTACACTAAAATATCACCAGTCTCGTGTCATCACCACAATTGTAAAATAAGGAGCTGGAAACACGAGTAACTCAAAGAACTATTAAGTTAGACGTACCGCTCCTGGGTATTGATTCTCTCAAAAGCAAAGGTGAGCGAATGGAGGAGTGAAGTCCAAGCGGCGAGTTTAAGTAGTCCCGTCAGAGCGAGCGAAACACATATTAGCGCGTGCATTCTCAATTAGGCAGCCTTATACATTCGAGAAGCCATGCTGCCAAATTGAATACACGCGCTGAAATGTGTTTTGTTCGCTTTGACGGGACTACTTAAACTCGCCGCTTGGACATCACTCCTGCGTTCGCTCACCTTTGCTTTTGAAAGAATCACTACCCTGGCGCGTAACTATTTTGATTACTTGTACGTCGGTACACCGTTCAAAAGTTACGACCTCTTTAAACTAGCTCGGTTTTATAGGTTTAAACAGGTCTTACCAATTTCCTTCACACCTTATTGAAAATGACATATCGCAAAATGCTCTATAGCATGTTGTGTCTCTATTTTCATCAAGAAAACGTAAGAAATAATGCGAGATGCGTAGGATTCTTCTTCGTTTGCTCGGTGTAAAACTCTAAACAGACTGACAGGCCATAGAGGGTTACGGAGCTATCTGTTACATAGATTGAGAAAGTTCTATTCTAATTTTAATGACTGTTACTCCTGTTAAGGTGTATTTCGCCAACGTCGAGTTATTTATATAGACACTCCCATGGAGTTATATAGAAATAAATAGGTCCATGAAGGACAATTGTTTGATAAAAAAGTATTTTAGAATAGAATAGAACAGAAAACCATTATTTTTACAGATTCTTCCATTGTATGTTGTGGACTAAACAAAAACATTTGGGGTTTGCTCACAGGGTTAGATCCACGCGCTCCTATCATGTCCAATGAGAAAGTTATTTCTCTATTCTAATACGTTGAAGTGATATGCCAAAATAGGGGACTGTTAGTTGGTGTTGCCCTACGCGAGTTTTCGACGCTACCCTCATATTCGATCCTTCATGCTATTGAATTCAAATAAAAAGATTAGCGAGCTTAAACAAAATATTTTATTTAAATTATTTATAACTGGACGTAAGCGGCCATATTAGCGACGCCGCATCTGTTGAAACCTCTCCGTATCCTGCAAAAAATAATACTCTCATTCACTTGAAGAAGCTTTTTTTAAGGTAATAAGAACGTCCCGAACGGCGATCGCAGGATTATTTTAGGTCAAGTATTTTTACAATACTAGAAAATACAAATGTTGAACTTGAGGCATTCTCTACCAGTTAATCTGTAATTTTTTGATCCTGAAATTTATGAAAAATTATAAAACAACTAGCGACCCGCCCTCGCTTCGCTTCGGTTTATAAATGTGAGTTTTCTGAAACACCCGCAATAAACCAAGATTTAGCTTACTTAAAAACCTTTCGCGAAAAATTATCCAACTGGTGAAAACCGCTTCAAAACAGACAGACAGACGCGGAAAGCGACTGCCAGTGGCCCGTTTCACGAAGCTACAAGTTACAAATTACAAGCGGAACTCTCTTTCTAGCAAAAGGAGTTAGAAAGAGACTTCCGCTTGTAATTTGTAACTTGTAGCTTCGTGAAACAGGCCCCAGTTATTGCAAGTGTAAATAGTAACAAATAACATTCTGAGAAAATCTAAATTAACGGACTCAATCAATGTTTTCCTTTAGCAATAACTTAGTTTGAAATGTGTACAGTACAAGAGAATATGCCTTATTATTGAACTTCCATGGTCTATCTTACCTCATGTAACCGTCCTCCCCCCACTGCTTTCCCCACCAATTTAGCAGGATCCAATACTCCGGGGTATACCCCACCAGCAACATGGCGTGGTTGAGCTGCCATGGAGTGCAGAATGGGTCATCGTAGATGCCGTTCCTAAATAGGAACCAGAAATTATAAGAAACTTACGGACGGACTTCGCACTGAGAGATCGAGAAAGTGGTGAAGCCTATACCTATATATATGTTGGTTGATAGTTTTACTATGGACCTAACATGGCTGCGTTTATCGCGTGATAAAATGTGGATACAACATCCGTCACTTTTTAACACGCATATAAGTAGGAGAGTGACAGATGCTTTATCCACATTTTGTCAAGCGATACTCAATATACTAGGCCCGCAGATCTAGTTATCTACAAATATCATACCGATACAGCTGAAAGGTGAACGGAGCAGCGTTGACCGCTACAGCAAGAGGTCCTATAGCAGCCAAGGCCAGTTCCATCGCGTCTTCATCTCCTGGAGGCAGGAAGGCCCAGCGGCGAGGCTTGACTCGGACCATGAGGCTGCTGTAGTGGCAGTGGTCTCTCTGGGAAAGAAAATGAACTTTGTGCCTATTAACCACGAGGTGGCATGTCAACTGGTCTGCTTCTTCCAAGTCAACGAAAATGTTGAGCTCATTAGAGGCCTACATAAAAAAACAGATTATGGAATCACATAGTTTATAGTTTGATTGTATGAAAAGACTTATTTATAAGTGTGGAGGAAGCGAGGAAAGTTTGTCTAGATCGTGGCAAATGGAAGGAAGTGGACTCTGCCTACCCCTACGGGAAAGAGGCGTGATTGTATGTATGTATAGTTTATATATGTATAGTTTATATATTTACCCACTAAATGGGACATTAGTAAATTATTGCGCAGTTTTGTGCACCCTTCCTATTACCTGATAATCTAAAACTTTATATGGATACGAATACGTCCAGTTCGTTACGAAGTCATACAATTGTAAACAAACCAAACAATTTCTTTTACACAGATTTGGGGAAGCAACGGGAATTCGACAGACAGACAGATGTCACGCGATATTCAATTTATTTCTAAAATCGTTAATGCAAAGTGAAGGTTCAACTCTTCATAGAAATGCTAATTATTCGTCAATGGTTTTTATGGTATGGAGACAGCAAACGAGTACACAGGCCACGATGGTCAGTGAAGATTATTTGCTCTCCAACCAATCATTTAATTGGTTCATAGTTATATACCTTCCCTTTGTAAGGGTAAGCCGTTTCCATGATCATCCCCTCCCGGGCCGCGTACCGCATGGTGGCCCGGAGGGAGCCCCCCTCGCAGCCGTCGTTGCCGTCCGGGGAGCTGCAGTCGATGATCTGCTGGGGGCTAGAGCAAAAAAAAGATTGAAAATAAGTAAGTAAGTAAACAGTGTAGTGTAGTAACAGTAGCCAGTTGTTATCATTTGGTTCAAATCAAGAGCATTGTTTGGTATCCTGCCGCCGCCGAAGGCCGGAAGGGGGGAGTATGTAGTTACGTTATTAATTACCACTAGGACCCAAACTTTTTTAGCGTACAGGCAACCTGATGGTACTTGAGCTTTGAAACCCATAAACATTTGCAAATGACTCCAAACGCGTTACCTACCTTTGGACAAAGATGGGATTCCTAACAGTGATTGGTGACATGTGACAATTCGGTACGCATTGTACAGGCAACTAGATCCACATCGCTGGATTCACTGGGTTTCAAAACAACTGTGCAACGTTGCCACTGATGTCGGGTAACTTTGGTCTAGTATGGACCAACTGAGCATAGGTATTTTCTCTATTTTGCTGCTCGTAATAATGAATCTACTTCTTCTTTTGTTTTCAAAATATTTGACTAACTTAGTCGATACACGTTCGCTATTTGCTATGCTTCTACATCACCTAAACTTAAACTTAAATTAGACTAAGTAGGATTGCAATCCTGCTCATCGCCAAATGTAGCAACACATTTAAGGTCTTAGTCTTAGGTCTCAGATCCCACTTACAATTAGGTCGACTGAGAGCTCGTGTGTTTACTTTCCATTAAAAAAAATAGTCCCCTTACTCTGTAACTTTAGCCACATACCTAACTTCACTCCAGTCTCCATGCCGCTTGTAAAGCTGGGCCTGCAACGCGTGCGCAACTGCGAAAGCGTAGCACGCGCCGCATTGCAATTGCTGTTCCCGCTGCGGCTTGAAGCCCTTGGCTCGCCAGTCCACCTGGACAAAGTATATACAGAAAAGTAAGGACGGCTATTTGGGAGCTCGAGTTAGGTACAGTCAACATACTTGATTTCTAGGCCACTATGGACTTTGTCAAAGTGACATTGTAAACCAAATCATAGGAAGTCTCTTACGTTTTCGTTGAGAACGTCACTTTAACATAGTCCAAAGTGGCCTAGAAATCAAATTGGCTGATTGAACCTACACGCGCAGGCGCAGCGACGACTGATTCAGCGTTAATCAGCGTTATCAGCGTTATGTTATTACTCCTGGGCCTCTATTCTACTGAGTAAAAACCATGTGCCTTTTGTCGTGTTTCCGTATTGTCAACGTTTTGATAGCTCTTATTTACTGGACCATAATGGCTGCCGAGTTGAAAACAATACCATATCATGTCAAAGTAATATGGTTTTATCGTGTTGAAAAGAAACCCTGATTTTAAGTAAGCGCTAAGACCCGAGGACATTTGCAATTTAAGAGGATTGTGGAGCTAAAAATTTCGATACAAAATGCGATAGCGTTTCTCTCCCCTTAAACCTACTCCGATTTTTACAAATTTTGAACGTCTTGTAGGTAGATTAGTATGAAAAACTAGGTTTCTACGTTTTCCTTTTCATTAACATATTTGTTGGAAAGAAATAAAAAATAAAACGGAAACATACTGACCTAGTTCTTCATAATAACTACAACATATTCAAAAATCATGAAAATCGGACTTGATTTAGGGGGTGAGAAAAGTTAATGGCCCGGAGCTAAATTAGTACAGTCAACAGCATAAATAAGTGATCATTTCTGTACCTTGTCGCTTTCAACCGTTTCACAATTTTGTATAACATTTCAAACACTACGTTAAAGTGACAAGGTACATAAATGATCACTTATTTATGCTGTTGACTATACCAACGAAAAAAAATGCGTTGCTGACTTAGGTCTTAAATGGACACCTTTCGTAGTTTTTCCGTGGCTTTAGTTAATAAATTTTTATAATTCTTTAAAATCTTTTGGAAAGAGACTGGAGACCAGACGGCCAGGAAACGGCAGAATATGAATTCCTTCGTCAGACCATAGAATTGAAAGATCGGACTACAGATTCATTAAGACTCCTAATGAATCTGTAGTCCCTCTGTCTCCACTCTATCACAGCTGTCAGACCTCAAATATGCTACTCCCCTACCTGTCTTGGAGCACTTTTGTGGGTATGTTTGTGGAAGTCTCGTCTGTAGAGGTCATGGGCTGGGTCGTACAGGGGGAAGGTATGCTTCAGCTTGAGGAGTTTCGTCAAGTAGTCCAATGGCGCCTGAAAAGTAGAAGCTATTTGAAAATGGAGTCAAAAGTCATATTTCAGAGGGAAATGAGTAGGAGTTAGAAAGTTATGTTACTGAAAGAAGGAAGTAGAAAGTTATCAATGCAATGTGGGTATTTTTTGACACAGGCGTTTCCAGAGGAAGCGTTTCGTATTTTGTAGATTATTCTTGATTTGTACATTCTGAAAATAGCGTGTTCTATCTTAGAGAAATTCAGACACGAATGATGTTTTGGCATTATTGACCATTGAGGTATCCTGTCCTAAAAGCCGACCGAAAAGAACTATTAGTAAAAACTTCAGTTTCATATTTGCATTTTGCACGTGGTATGTTTTTTTTCTGTTTCCTACATTATTTGGTTGTGTCCGATTGATTACAGCGACATCTGTGATCATTTCTACAAACCTCGAAACTAACAGTAGACCTCACCTCTCGTTACTATGAATTAGCTAAAAAATAGTCGAGTCATAATTATAAATACTTACAAAATCTCCGAAATGATTCAAGTGCAGTGAGTAGCTCATTTTCCCAGCCACATACTGTTGGTTGTGCGACGCCACTCTACGGAGGTTTTGCCGCCATTTTTGAAGTGCTGCCATCTCGTGGTGAGGTGACTCAAAGTCCTTGTTGTATACGGTCTGAAAAATACAATTGTCTCTGCATGTACGTAGGGTGATGGAACCAGTAATGGACAAGGCACCAATAATGGACACTTGACTCTTATTTTACAGAAAATCGTTATGCAACAATCAATTTAGGACCGTATGAAATTTTAATTAAGAGTGAAGTGTCCATTACTGGTGCCTACCAGCTAAAAGTGTCCATCATTGGTGCCGTCACCCTAACGTGATTTTACACGGACGGGACGGGGAATTTTAAAAATATCGTTTCATAGAAAATGTATCGTAATGTGCATAGGTATTTAACGATGACACGGGCGGGACGAGAACTTGACGGGAAAAACAAACAGGTACTAAACCGCGTCCCGTCCCCGTCCCGTCCACGTCCCGATCACGTTACGTATGCAGAGACCTTAAAAGGTTTTTAGTCGACTGGAAGGGATTTATTTTTAGCATGCATTTACGTAAGTACCTATCCTTGTACCTGTAGTAAGGGGTCAGAGGTTAAACTCGTTTACACTTTATGGGTCTATATTGTCTGCCATAATTATTTATTGCATACCTTAAGGCTTAAGGAATGCAATAAATAATTGAGTATTGAGTATTGAGTATTTTTCAAGAAACTGTTACTTTTTAAGGATTTTTATAAATCAAACCTAACCTAAACTAGCCGTGTCTACGCGTTTTATATTTCAGAAATTCTGAAAAGTTTACAGATTCAGCGATATAAAAATTATGACTATCAAGAATTATGTCAACAATTACATTATGACCAATTAAATTATGGGAAACAAAGGGCTCTCGCACGTTATACATAGGACTGTTACTGATTAATTATAGCTATTATACTTACCTACTTGTAATGTAACACTAACATAGTCTTAACTCATTGTTACTAACAAATATGTAAATCAAAGACATAAAACGCGTTTCATTCACTTACGAGTTTGTTTTTCGAAAAAGTATGTTAAAATAAATATCGAAACAAAGGCTCAATAAGCCGGTTGTTTTTTTTAAACTATAGGTACTTTTGAATATAAGTCAATTTTGATCACTGCTAGGTAATTAAAAAAAACATTATTTTATCGCAAATAATGTACCTAATTACTTATTCACATGGTAGGTATTTAATTATGATACAAGTTATGTTTTGTTAAATATTTAACAAGCATATATTATCCTCAACCTAGATAGATAGCTATTTAAGTCATGCGGGTAGGTTGCGTGGTATATAGGGTGGTGGCATTATTATCTAATTACTACCTACTAATGACATTGATTAAAAAAAATAGAAGACGCCCGTGACTTCGTCAATAATCCCTTTTTACATAGTGCACCCCTAGTATATCCAAGGAATATTCTCTACAAATTTCAAATCCTAGATCCAGCTGTTTCAGCTGTGCGTTGATCGATCAGTCAGCCAGTCAGTTTCTTATTTTATAAATATATCGGCAAATATGTTATATTTTACTCGAAATCTAAAAAAGATGAAGAGGCAACTTTATGTTTCTGATTTGTTACAATTACTTTATTACGCATATTCAATTCAGGCATCATGAAGAAAGAATCTGTGTGAGATTGTCCTTTCATTATGCCCGCGACTTCGTTCGCGTAGAATTAGTTTCCCGCTACTCCCCCATTTACTCCCGTTGGGGGTCCATTTTCGGAAAATTCTTTTCTTAGTGCTCACTTACATCATGAAAGGAACCGCTGTACCAAATTTCAAGTTTATAGGTACAGTAGTTTCAGCTGTGCGTTGATATGTAAGTCAGTAAGTCAGGTTTGCCTTTTATATAAATATATAGATAGATGACTAAGTAATAAGTGTCAAAGTAAAATCGGTGGACAATGGGACGCAGAATAAGTTACTTTAATTGTATTTCAAAACTTATGATCTTCTAATGACCTTTATTCGTGTGATCATATTATAACAAAACCTTCTTTAAAATATTACTTATGTTTGTTTTTGGCTATTCTCTTCGAGACCAAAGAGTCAGTAGGATTTAGCCAAGATGCAAACGCAAGGCTAACGTTTCCGTTTTTAATACCAAAAGCAAATACATACTTACCTTTATCTACGAGTATACGAGTATATTTTGGCCTCGAACTTACCTTATATTCATGCCAATGTGTATCCGGAACGTCATGGTGCAGTAATAAACCATCCACAATATGTTCTCGAATATAGCTGGCACTAGCCCTGCCATCTCCACAGCTACTGACGTTATAACTCCTCAGAAAATCACCAAGACTATCAGTCCTGTGGAAAAAACTTAGAGCGTTTTTGAAAAACTCATCGGTTTCACTGTTAAAACACCGTCGGTGCCTTGTGCTACAATTGTTTAAAAGGTTTTTTATTTTGAATAAAGTATCGTTTAAGTGTAGTTCGGATCGAATTAAAGGTAGGAAAAAGATAAGTAATATGTACATTTTTGTATGACGCTAGACGGTAACTAAATGTGTTGGTAATTAAAGTAAAATGACCAATCATATCAAGTTTAAGTTTAAAGCAAGTTTTGACTGTATGTATATGGTTTTAAGGACGAATCGTGTATGCATGTTTATTTGCATTTCAAGCACTTATTTGATACGTTATGAATGTGAAGTAATTTGATCGATTCATGAAAATGATTACTTAGGCTTTAGTATACAGGACGTTTCTTTATTAAATTATACAACTTTAAGGTGTTGAATATGTTCTTAAACTTTCGTGACAGTTTATAATACAATACAAAACACTATAGTTAATAATACAGAGAAAACACAATTAAAAACCCATATGTACATTTTGTAGCTAAACAGGACTCAATCGCGTTTGACATTGTTTCTTTGCTTTTTAATATAATTTGTACTTAGCCACTTGACAATCCAGCTCGCAAAGGACTGCAAGAGTGTAATTAGAAATTAATTCACTTGGATCTTTAATGGATAGGTACTGTACATTATGTATAAGACTGTTACTACGGTATTCGGATAGTGGACAAAATACATAGAATTATATAGGTATGTCATTGACCCTTTCGATCGGTATCACAGGCGAATTTATTTGCTGATCTGCTTCTTAGATCAACCAAGCAAGTTTAAAAATATGGTTGAGTGTAGATTTATTTACTAACTTAAAAAAAAACTTGGTTAAAATGATCGTTAGTTGCAGATTTATTTACTATTAAAAATCAATAGCAAAATTTAGTAGCCACCTTGTGACCTTGGGCAAGGTCTAGCAGTGGACGTGCTTTGGGTGATATGTTGATGAATTACGAAACAAAAAACGAAGTTTCTTCAATATTTTAACCCCCTTACTAATAAACGTTGAGTAACGGTGGTATAGCTATACAATGTTTTGTCCTTATCTGTCAAATTCAAATGTCACAATGACAGATAAGGACAAAACATTGTATAGCTATACCACCGTTACTCAACGTTTATTAGTAAGGGGGTAAAAGTAGGTATAACTGGTCTGTAACATTGCCTTTGGACGGTATATGTTAACCGTATACAAAAGTTATTTTAACTTTATCCGTATCAGTAATGTTTGTAAGTTATTTAACGATCGGCAATGAAAGCGGTCTTTACAGTTTAAAACAACTTGATAGCAAATTAAGATATCGCTCAAGATTCCTTTTCGAAGTGGCATCGCCATCCCCGTCTTATCTAACGTCGGAGTCAACACAGAGTTTGACACATAACCTCAAATTTTCAGCAAATGAGTTTTGTTTTTAAAAAGCCTATCATTAAGTTATTTGACCTTAAACAGAGTATGGAGTACGGAGTAGGGTCGGAAGGGGCCGCCCTAGGCGTACTTTTTCGAATCAAATCGGAGAAATACTGGAAAAGGGCCGAATTTTAAGTACCCGAAACCGACGTGCGTGCATGACTCGATGTATGAATGTGGAAGAAGCGAAAGAGATTTGTCAAGATCGTAGCAGGTGGAACGAAGTGGTCTCTGCCTACCCCTCTGGGAAACAGGCGTGATTTAATGTATGTATGTATGTAAACAGAGTATGGAAGTAATAATCAAGCGTGAAGATCATTAAAAATGACTAATACGATGCTCAAAAATGATGGTGAATTGGTCCATTAGGTTTTATTTACATCTTTTGCCAATTCTATTAACTCCGTCTGTGTCCACTTATTTATTAGGTACCTGTAAATAAAGAAATGTAATAAAACCAATGAAATTAAATTATAAATTTCTTATTTATTTGTCAAATTCATGCTAATATCTAATACACAATGGCATCACATCGACTGCGGTCCTACAGTAAAACATAGTAACCCAGAATGTTATGAAAAACAACAACTCAGAATAAAGTCATCTAAAACGATCTAGGAACAAAAACATCTAAAATAAAACATGTCATAGACATCATTATACAAAATATCACAAGTGAGATGTTTAGGGTTATAGAGATATCTTACTAAAAAAATGACGCCATTTTGAATTTGTATCATTAGGAATAAAATCCTGCGAATAAATATATCAAGAATTTGCGTCACTGGTTATCTAATACCGCTTTGAATGTCACACTCTAGCCTTAAACAAATAAAAGATCGATTTATTTAACTAAAATAAATAGTTGTTAAAATATTTATTAAATGAGGTTAGTTTTCTGCCACTTGTTGTTCTGCATTAAAAAAGTGTAATGCTGTTGTGAAAACTTCCAATTAGGTACATAAATAATGAGAAAAATCTTACAATGTCGTACACAATCATTTATAAAATAAAACGTTAAAAATATAATCTACTTTTTCGTTAAGAAATATGATTACATGTCATGATATACTTTTTCCTATAAGCACATAACAAAACAAGAAAAAATATATTTTATGCTTATGCTACTTTGGTGCCAGCACCGCAGTTTTATAATTTAAGCTCATTTTAAATGTTTTTTAGCTGTAAAGATGCCATTCAACCGAAAGATACCAACCCTACAAAAATAGAGAAATCGATCGGTCAAGAATCATCAAAATATAAAGTGTATAAGGAAGCTTTTAAGGTTTGCGTTTAAACTTTATATTTAAACATCCATTTCAAATATATTTAATAATCTACAATGACGTTTTGAAATCACATTTCTAAATAAATGCAATAAATATTCAACAACTATCTACAGCGAACAGAAAACAAATTTGTCTACTTAAACCTATCATTAACTAGTATACCTAATAATACTCTTGGTTAATACCTAAATATATAAATGAAAATACTACCGTTCTGATAATCGGACTTTGTTCAAAAAAATAACTAAATAAATTAAAAACCCGTTAAAACTACCACCGTTCCAAAAAACTGTTTTGTAGGTGTTTTTTTTTAAAGGCATAGGGAAGGCAAACGAGCTCACAGGTCAACCTTTGGTAAGGACTGTGAAGCCCATAGACAATTGCAATGTTACGATGACAATCTTATGCTTTCTGATGCGTTGCCAAACATAATTTCAAGGATATTATTTTAAACAGAAGTGCAAAATAAAAATATAAAAAGGGGAGTCCCTAACAACGTTTGTCCTAACACATCGTTTGTCCGAATTTTCATTTGCCCTAAAATGGTTTTCAGATGAGTCAGGCAACTTTTTAAGTTTTCCAATTATTTCTGCGGTTCGGTTAGGTACAGTTAAAATTATAACAACAATAAAAAGTTTTAAAATTTAAGCGGAAATGGCTTTAGGATAAACGTAAATTCGGACAAACGATGCATTAGGACAAATGACGATTAGGGATTCCATAGGAGAGCCATAAAAAAGGTCTGCCTGTGGATAAAAGAACTTGAAACCGAACTTATGAAACCTTATAAAGTAGTAAAACATTTTTAAATGGTTATCTTCACTATGAGCATTTAAATCAATATTTTATTGATTGAGCAACAGTTTTAAGGAATAAAATCAAAGAATATTTATTGCCCAATCCATAAAATATAAAATACTAACTGATTAGAAATGTGATTTCAAAAAACCATCATACAGATAAATTGTATACAATATATTGCTTTTACATATTAACATTGAGCTAATTTTTTGACAAACTTTAATAAATTACACCAACAATCGATCCAACATTGGATTCAAAACAGCAAATGAGACGGTAATAAATTGTACATGCCAAAGAACAATAGCTCTTAAACCTATATTTACAGGGCTTAAATCATTCACAGCACTTGAAGAACTGGTATTTTACAAACGCCATTTTCTTAGTATACAATGTCTGGTCAAAATATTCGATTTGTCTGAAATTATTAATAATTTTAACAATTCCGACTTTTGTACGTGAAGCCAACGAAAGCTTTCAAGATATAATTGTAGGTAAGTATATTGTTATGCCTATTTTTTTCTCTTAGTTCCACTACAACTGATTTCAACGTCAACACGATTTTGTTGTTAGCACTATACACTTTTGAAATTTAACTGTAAATCTCAAAGATCAAGCAGCGTGTAAATCATCGATGAACTTTTCTTCTTCATTCCAAACCATCAGACAAAGTTTATTAAATTTGGTTATAAAATAACTTCTAAAGCCTGGAGACGCCTGGCGACCTGATGAAGAGAAAATACACTTTAGTCACTATTACCCTTATAAATGAATATGGAGTAACCGTGCGGGCCAACTAAACCATACATTGTTCTTATCTACATACATACATACCTTCACGCCTTCATTCCCAGAGTGGAGTAGGCAGAGCTACAGAATTACCAACAACTCTAAAAACTCTGTCGAATTTAAATGTCAAAATGACAGATAAGGACAAATCATGGCTTAGCTACTCCACGATTACCCCTCCTAGGGCATGAAATATTACTCATACATAAAGAGGTTATGCAGGGTCTTAGGCAGATGGTTCCATACAAACTTTGAGAGCTAAACAGCCGAAATGTATGGAACAGCTGTTTTTTTTTCGCGATTTGGATGTTGGTCCCATATTAAAGTTGATGAGTATGACCTAAAGAGTTAGTTCCTGAAGTTTGTCCAACCTTCTGCCTAACACCCTGTATATTCTACCGAAGGAAGGAGAACAATTCGTCTGCATAGTCAGTACCAATTGAAATTGGCAAAGATGTAAACACAACCAAAGAACGAATTTACCATTATTACTCGATAATCACGTGTTTTTAAACATCAAATGAGGTCTTAGCGATGATTTATATAGGTACTTACTTGATCTTTACTTTCACATTAAGTTCAAAATGAAATAACTTTTCTTTTTACGTTATTTTAAATAAAAACATGTTCTATGAATATTTTAGGTTATGTGTAAAACAGTCTTAATTTGTTTACATCTTTGGCAATTTCAATTGACACATACTATATCTATGTTTTGAGTGCATGTTACTCGATTTCTCTGACAATTGTTGACCCATTTTTTTAGAGTGGGTGTTAAAAAAGGTACTAGATGTCGCTATCGCTACTTTTAACGGACAGATATTGACACAATAAATCATATCATTCAAATAATATTTACGAGAAGTAACTAGTAGATATTCTTAAAATGTGGCGCTAATTAGTGGAGATTATTTATAAGCTGCCATTTACATATCTTGAAAGTTGAAAAATGAATGATATATTACCATAGACAGGTGGCGCCATCTATTGTTTCGGTTAGGTTTCGCTTCACCGTAGCCGCGCTGCTTTGTTGCCGTTCATGCTCTTTAGCTCGGTGTAGGGCCGAGAGAGAAACTTCACAGTTTCGCCGGTAGAGAGCGGTGCGTAGTCACCGCGACGTTTGCGGTACATCACTAGTCTGTAGAAAAAAAAACAAATAAAATAATTATTTTGGGCGATGTATAGGATCGAACTTAGTCGAGATGTAAAGTCAAATAGAAAGAAAAATATTGACATATAGTCGTATGATGTATGACATGTAGAAATAACAACAACCTGTTGTTGTACAATAACCTTGTACAACAACAAGTTGTTGTATTAAACAATAGGGAATATGCATGGATTTTTAAATCTCACTTCTCTACAAAATATGGAAATACCGTAAAAGAGATCACCAAAAGTAAAATTAAAGCCTTCTAAATTGCTAATTAGACAGCAATTAGACAGAGAGAGATCCGAATATGCACTATGACGTCATGTAACAGTTCGGCCATATAATCTCCATGGTAAAATCCTATTTTGCTAGAAAGAGGTAGGAACAAATCTATGTTTGCTTATAACTTGGTTATTTTTATAGCTAATAAAAAAAACATTTTTCTCAACTGTTTGTTACATGAATCAGCTTTTATTGAAGCTGTGAAAAAAGTCACGAATATTCTCTATTGACAACATTCACAGAAATGATAATCAAGTCATCATTCTCACACAAATAAACATATTTTTACACATTACCATTGAGCACATTACAATAACCTTGTAATACAGTGAGCAATTGTAGAAAAATAAAGAACACACAAGGCCCATACACTTATTCACTAACCAAGGGGGTTAGTACTAATAAACGTTGAGTAACGGTGTTATAGCTAAACCATGCTTTGTCCTTCGCTGTCAAATTCAAATGTCACAATGACAGATAAGGACATAGCATGGTTTAACTACACCACGGTTAATCAACGTTTATTAGTAAGGGGGTTACTAGATACATCTCTACAAAGTGTAATACAAAGTTGCTTCCCGCCGTCTGTCCCTCAGTATCGCAAACTACGCAACGGATTTTAATGTGGTTTTCACCATCAGATAGATATTTTTGAACGGAAGGTTTTTATGTAAGTATAATAAATTCTGGTTTGTATACAGCTGATACAGAAAACTCACATAAATCGGAGCGAAGCGAGGGCGGGTCGCTAGTAGATTATAATTCATTTATTCATTTAATTACAATGTAAGTTTACAGCATAAAACAACACAGCACTTACACGATAAGTTATTAAATAGATATGAACAGAAAAAAGCCAACAAGGAAAATCATGAAATTGAGAACATTCGAAATTATGGAATAAATTAAAATTCTAGAATATACTAAAATACACAATAATCATACGTAATATGAGACGCAGGCGCAGTATCCTTACCATGAGTTACAATTACCGTACTCGCTAGTGAGTCGAATGCTCCGTCCCTCGCACTCTATAAGAATACTGTGAGGGACAGAGCATTCGACTCGCTGGTGAGTACGGTAATTGTAACTAATGGTAAGGGTATCTACAGGTATAAGATAACAAAATAATTAAATTAACAATGTTATCGAGTAATCTTAGCGTAGAGTTAATATGTACAGAGATTATTTCATTACACCTAGGTTTGCTCAGTACATAAAAAATAAACTTTACCCAGGACGTCCTTAACGAAAGATACTTCTGACGTGATGTTTATGGAAATATTTAATGTGTTTGTGTTATATACCTACATATATATTTTAAAAAAGATATTACCGCCGTTCTCAAAGACATTTCAGACTATTAACTCTAATTCAAATTTATTATCTAATGGCTTCACTCCTGTTAAGGTGTAATTCGCAAATGTCGAGTTTTTTAGACACTCCCATGGACTTTATCGAGAAATAAGTCCATGGATAACACACGCGAGGACAATTGTTCGGTAAAAGAGTATTTTCTCTAATGGAAACAGAAGCACGTGGCGTTCTTGCCCCACGCACTTCTGTCAAATCCAACAGTTAACTCGTTCTTTCTTCAAATTTGTGTATAAAAATTCGTCACCAAGGGACAATTTAATCGTCATTAAGTTACTCAAAGTGCGGCCGTTAAATATTTAAGTTTGGCTTTTATATTTCCCTGTTGTAAAACTGAAAATGCAAAAAGGGAACAATATTTAATTACTTTTATCTTTTCCTTGAAAACCAGATTTTCTTTTGTGATTTGTTGTAAATGGCGTTTACCATAGTGAGAGCTATTAGCAAATAAGGCAAATACCTTTCCATACTAATTTACTAGAACGAAATAAACACTTAACTAGTGCGTCATCGTTTTATTAAGGTCCAAACTTGAAACTAAAGTATAATTTAAATAAAGTAAAGACGTGTTGCATAGCTAGAGAAAAAGAAAAGCCTGCAAAATGTATATAAGGCCGTTGCCTACCCCTTAGTCTTTCAAAAACTCATACTCGTGTTAGACTAGAGGACGCCCGTGACTTCGTACGCGTAGATTAGTTAGTTTAAATAGTTTAGCTCTATTTTAACCCCTTTTGGGATGAATTTCAAGGAATATTCCCTCCAAATATCAAGCCCCAAGGTCCAGCGGTTTTGGCTGTGCGTTGAATGATCAGGCAGCTAGTTTCTTCTTGAATGTATATAGATGGACTAGAGGACGCCCGCGACTTCGCGTAGAATTAGTTCCCCGCTACTCCCCCCATTTCTTCCCGTTGGGGGTCGATTTTCGGAAAATCCTTTCTTAGTGCTCACTTGCATCATGAAAGGAACCCCTGTACCAAATTTCAAGTTTCTAGGTACAGTAGTTTCGGCTGTGCGTTGATATATAAGTCAGTCAGGTTTGCCTTTTATATATATAGATATATTAAATCATTGATAGCAGTCATTAAACAGTGATCTCAATCGCGAAACATCAGCATCCAAGGCCGAGACCATCAACAATCGCAAGTTTATTACATACACTGAGCCATAAACAAACAGACGTGCATGCCGGCTGCAGGTGCGTGACAAGCACTACAATACTAATTGGTACTATAAATGCGAAAGGTTGTTTGTTTGTTTGTTTGTTCCGTCTTTACGATTCAACGCCACAACAGATCGATGTGAAATTTGGTACAACGGTTTAAGACGCGTCACACACAGACCTATAATATATATTAATATACCAACTTATATGTTATAGCAATGCATCTTACGTTATATTTTCCGTACTTACTAGTTGACATTGGGTTACATTTGTTTCGGCGAAATATATTTGCCAAATGTACCGTCTCCCAACCGTTTCATTTGTCAACCCGTTTTTATTTTATAAAAAATAACCCAACCTACACGATGGTACTGAAATAAATCCTGAAATGTTTACAGTTACAGGAAGAAATTTCTGAGTCTTGGATGTTTGCTATGTATTTAAGTATTTATTTCTCTATGTAAGTATTTATATCGTTGTCTAGTACCCATAGTACAAGCCTAGAGCTTAGTTTGGGACTAGGTCAATTTATTTATTTATTTATTTACGCTGGAATGGCTAAGCGGATTCAGATGAAATATGAAATGGAGATACCTTATACTCTGGATCAGCACATAGGCTACTTTTCATGCCGGAAAATATTCAAGTTTTTGAGGGAATAACGACAAACAAAATCTACGCGGACGAAGTCGCGGGCAGAAGCTATTAATAAATACGGCTGTATTTGCGCACTAGATAGACGTTATCAGAACCAGTGCAAAAACAGTTTAAACTTTATTATTGCTTCAGTTATAAAAAGCCTTTTCAAACACACTTTAATAGCATTAGGATGTTTTGTTGAAAATTAAACCTTTTCTTTTGTGTTTCAAATTGTTTATCATCAATTCATCATTGAATTAATCTCTCATGAATCTAATGATCCACCTAGTGCGCCAAAAATGCTTTCAAACGACAATAACAGGCACTTAAAGAATAGTGCTATGGTATTTTCCACCGGCAAGTTAACTATTTATTTTAGTTGCTTGGAAAATTCCAATACAATTTTCCTGTTGCAATTTTTCCTTAAATTGGTGTAGTTAATCACGTAAGGTAAAATAGGTGTAACTATCACGATTAAGTCAACTTTAAGATAAAACTAAACCGCTTTAGTATATAAATGTAAATGAGATATTACATATGTAAGCAAACCAATTACTTAACTGATTTTACTCCGTAATCATGTACCTAATATTCGCTTTGCATAAGAGGTTATCTATACAGATAGATAATACTATCGTATTGGTAAGGCTAAAAAACTTCTCTATTTCCATTGTCTCGGAATTTAAAATGCTGAACAACACTCAAACTCGAAAATAATGTACATTGCAATAGCTTTAAAAACTGCACTTCTTTCTCTCTCATATGCTCATATGCGATGCGGGTCTAACCAACACAAAATCCGAATCTGAAAGACTTTTAAAAAAGTGTAGCTATTAAACCTCTATGTATTTTCCTAACGTCTTTTGTTAAACAGATACGGAGTGAAAAGAAACAAAGCCAAGTCTCGAACAAAGCAATTTAATTGAATATAGCCAGCGGGTAACGACTTCTAAAATAAGCTCGGTGACGACACCATAGCATCCGCAACTAAATAAACTATGCAAAAACTTACGCAAAACTAATTACACGCCAGTTGAAAAAATAAAGTCTTAATCGACAGAGCGTTTTTAAAGTGGGAAACTAGGTCATTGTTAGGGCTTCGTAGCCAAACGGAACCCTTATACTTTTATAATTCCCGGAAATAAGACAGTTTCCGCAGGAATAGCGACAATTAAGATAAACCGCAGTGGAAGTTGCGGTTAAACGGCAAGTATCAGTTAAAATACTTTTTTTATGACGCGGAGAAGGCGATCGAGCACACAGGCCACATTCTCTGACTATAATCTAAAGACTGCAATCCTAAGACCGCAAATGCGTTGCCAAATCTGTGGACTCAGATGGAATGCCTCTATGCTAGTTATTTCTCCGGTTATTTATCCCCACACCGGAACATAAAAATACGAACACTTTTGCTTGGCGGTAGGTTAAAGATAAGATGGCGGTAGAGATCCGGAGTCCGGACGAACCTTGCACAAAGTCCTACCACTACTAGGTCTTTTTATTAATGTTATCAAATATGCGCGTAAAACCCAAACTTAATTTCACATAATACATAAATAAAAAAATAAACGTAAGTGACAAAAGTACAAAATAACAGTTTAAAACTATTTACCAACTAGTTACAAATAGCAGTACATTCACAAGGTGACTCACAAACATAACAACTCACTTAAGCGTATATAACATATAATGTAAACTATCGTTTAACGAATAATATGTTTTATTTGTTAGCAAACAAATGGATCCGGAACGTCCTGTACAGTAAAGGTGAAACAATTTTTTTATATCACTTAAAACAGAATATATTCCAAAGAAGCCACTTTGTCATAAACGCTCTACTTTTCCATACTTATATTTATAGACAGTAAAACATTGATAAAAAACAAGGAGTTTTAAAACTACAATAACATTATTACTTATTAGGACATTATTCAAAAAGATAACTTAATACAAAGAAGTACCAAGTTCACAAACTGACAATACAATATGCGTATTCCCTAATTTGTACTCTAGTGAGGCCATACTCGTAAACTTTAGTCTTATTATTTGTCCATAAAAATATTAGTATTATTTACCACTAGACGAAACCAACACGCAAAGACCCATTATTCAACTTTAATTTATTAAAGTGATTGGACACTTATTATTGTTACTTATTTGGAACCTAATGCCATTATTTCAATTCGTACAACAGATATAATATTATTTATCATTCTAAAATGGAATGTTTACTTTAGTTATCTGAATCGTGCGTTAGTAGTATTTACTTAAGTTGTTTAAAAAAACTAAATTGTTTAAAAAAAACCGACTGCAATAATAATATACATTGCTCTTACAGTTTTCTATAGATTGTAGAGCTTACATTTCTGATATTTTTATTTACTTTTTTACTTTTCTGTCAAAATGGTAGCATCAAATATACCCTATGTCACTTCGACAATTAAGACGAATCGAATGACACCTCATACGTATGTTAAAATCCGTCAAGCCATTTAGGCTGCAGAGCGCGCCCAGAAATAGACATCGGGTAAAAACTATAAATGTCTTTTACGTCATTAAGTTAACCGTAACTCTAGAACTTTCGTAAGATGCAAAGGAAAATGTCCGCGGTTAAAACGCCGACTCACTCGGCAGGTAATGACTATGTCGACTCGCTGTGATCAGCTGTGAGACAAGCGGCGTAAACGCATGATCTCGTGAATGTAAGCTAGTTCGGTTCAGACGAGCCTGAGGTTACAACGCCGCTATGGTAGTTAACTTTTTAAAATAAAAAAACCTAGTCAGTACTGAGATTTTAAGATTGTTGTATTAAAAAAAATGACTATGTAAAAATGGTCGCTTAATCAAATTAAAATAACATAAGCGACAGTTTAAAACGAGGTTTTAAGTGTTTTTTTTTAACTTTCTTTAGTATACAATTTTGAATGAATAAATAAAACATTAATGTTATAAAAAGTTGGATAATGTTAGAAGTGATATTTCGAAGTGTTTTTGACAGGTAAGGTACATACATTGTTTTTAAATACATTAAAGTATTTTATTTCTGTCGCAGATGAAATCGCAATGACACCGATTTGAACAGAACATTCCAGACTCCGGTAATCAATTCCACGAAATCATTTAATCAACTATAATAGTATTTTGTTTTTAATAAACTCTGTCGCTGTTTTGCGTTTCATTTACTAAGAATTCAACCAAAAAACATCAAGTTTTCTAGCTTTTACAACAGAATATTTATGGTAGGTACTTACTTGCAAACAATAATGAACATAAAATTAGTAGCTTACGCTTAAAGTGGCTTAAACTCCTCAAACAAACTTGCACATAGAAAGGCTATTTGTCAATGATAATTCAACTTATTTGTATAATTTATATCTAAGTCTTAAAACAAGTAAGTAAGTTACCTTAAAACTATGAAATCAGCAAGCACTAAGAAGATTGTGAACTTAAAAAATTCCATATAAAAAAATAATAAAAAAATACAGTACATCCTACAGTGGAAAGTATAACCTCCTCCTTTTTTGAAGTCGGTTAAAAATGCAATAAAATGTTTCTCTCCCATTACACCTAGTCCGATTTTTACGATTTTTGTAGTTATTATAAAAAAACTAGGTATGGGCGTTTTCCATTCCAAGAAAATAAAATTGATTTCAAAAACGGAACCGTACAAACCTAGTTTTTTATAATAACTACACGATATTCAAAAATTGTGGAAGGTCTTGATTTTGAGAAACGTTAACGCCTGGAGATTTTTGTATGGTATTTTTTTGACAGTTCATAATTTTAACATAATGAAGCAAAACGAGTGTACTTTTGGCCGTGTAATTTCTGCTGCATTCGGTTTCATATAAAACTCCTGTTTGGTTCACACAGTAGATTTTTGAGATTTGTGAGACGTGACCGAAATTACGCAACTCACAACTCACAAAATTACGCTCGTGTGGCTTTACCCTAATTTGATGTATCCCGTTAATATATTAATCCCAAAACCAACACAAAAATAACCTAATTACAATAAAAGGTACGTATGTAATTTCAGGATAGTTATCTGGTAATTTAAATAAAGCCCATGAACGAACTCAACATGCAAAATACATGCAAATTGCGAGATGAACTCGGCACACATTAGATAGCGGATAATACAGATAAATCACTAAACAATGCCACTGTACTGCTGGTACAAGGTTACTGTGTTTTTTCCATTAAGTCTATGGTACAAGTTGAAAAGGACAGAGGTTTCCATACTCAGTGGCGGTTACGTTAAAATGATGGAGGGAAAAAGGGCACTTACGTTATACGTGACAAAATCAGCCTATATACTACCGCTGGATATAGACTTCTCATGGTAAGGATATAGTTAGGTGTGATAAAATTGTCTTTACTTTTTATTTATTGTAGTTGATAAATACTACATAGGTAAGTACTGGTTTTAATATGCTGAAATATAAATTTAAAAGAAAAAGAAAACGACCATTAGATCAGATTGTGCTAATCACAAACTGACAGCTATAGAAGCAAAAACAGAAAGTAACGGTTACCTAATGTACCTATATGGCAAAAAACATGACAATGCGAAAGTTATTAGTTTTTTTGTTATTATAATAGATATGCCATGAGTGAAAGTAGGTCACGACGCAAAATACATCAGTCAAGTTTACTCGTTGCTATTATTTTTAATACGTTGTAATAACATATTGCACTACTACTCTACAACTACTTTACTCCATACACAGTTTTAAAGTTATCTTTTGTCTTTAGAGATTGAAAATACATAAAATATCACTGCAGCATATCAAAAAAACCCTGGTTTTTCTTAATTGGCGTAAAACAGACAATAAAGTGGTAAAAATAACGTAATATATGTACAATGATTTATTTATTTAAACTTTATTGCCACATTACAAAACTTAGGTACAAATGGCGGACTTAATGCTCTAAGGCATTCTCTACCAATCAACAAATGGGCTAAACAGAAAAAATCTAAGGTTGGTGCTGTGAACAAGTGTAACGTGTAAGTGACGTGTAAAAATAAAATGATGGAGTTTACTACATTTTACTACAGCAACTTTGATGTAACTCTCAATTTATTGCTGCCGCTATCCTGCTGTCCTCTGTCCCACAAACAACCACATCTCAGTGTCACGCTGACTATGTGATAAAGGGATGTGCGTTGTTAAGCGACCTTGGCTAGCGATAATTATTATTTCGCACTGGCTTCGCCAGCGAAGCCTTTATGCGATATATAGGAAACAGTTTTGTACCTTGCAAACATGAAAAAATACTACAAGGCCAAATAAAAACGTTTGAATGTAAGTACTACGAAATAATTAGCTATGAAGGAGTTTTTATTACTTTAAAGAAGCTTCTTATATTTATGTCGTATTGGTAATGTCAGTAACTTAAATTATTAATTAATAAGAGATTTGAAAGGGTGTTGCGAAATACTTGATGATAAAATCTTAGAATTATTTTAATTATTATGTTGTTACCTAATGAATCAAAATAACGTTTAAACATATTAGTAAATAACTGTAGAAGGTGAAAAAAAAAACGATAAAATGTACATTACAATAAAAAGTAAGAGTGTAAAACAGATAATTAAAATAAGATAAGATTTTTTTAACGATATTTAATAAGAGGTAAGTTAATAAGAACTGCAGTATAATGTGAGCATTCGTTTTAATTGCACTCAAACTGATCTTTCTGATATTCGGAACAAGGTCGAGTGAATGCAGTTGCATTAAAAATCATGTTGGGAACGGATTATACCGCATAAGTGTAGGCTTAGTATTTATTAAACGGCACCGGTAATACTTTTAAATTTTGTTAAATTAAAACGGAATGCTGACCAAAAATGTTTAAACGCCAACATGTAGTGAGATACATTATTTTTGTCTTAACAAAAATAACGTATGTGCAAAGTCATCTATAAAGAAGACTTGACGAAATTTTTACTTTTTGCTACTCAGTTGTAATTTAGTTATCAATTCTATCCACAGTTAAAAGTACTCTGATAAAAATCATGTTACAAACGACAGAACAATAAAATTGACGTAGGTCTTGTGTTTAATCTATGATAAACAATCTCTGCAGAAATACGTATCTTAACTATAAACAGCACGTCCTGCAAGAATCTGAGGTATCCTGCTAGAAACAACAAGTAATAAGGATGACTGGTAAAGAAATGACGTAGGTAACTAGTTTTTTTCACGGGTCAATGCCTTAACCGACCGACGTACAATTAGGTATGGCACGTTTATTCCAGAAAATTAGTCAGACTTGGCGGTAATGGCTATAAACTATTTCTTCGCGGACACACACGCGGAGTAACAGATACTTAGAAGTAAAATATTGTAGATATAACAATTTTTACTACAATGGAGCAAATATAAGAATGAACCAAACATAATGTATTTTAGGAGACCTTTTTAATTTCACTCCAAATTATTCATATGGAAACTGCATACAACAATACAACAAGTAATAACCGCCAAAGACGTAACCGCCAACGCCACTTTTCACTGTCACAATTATCTTTAACTGAACTTCCCCCAAAGGTAATAAAGACACGGAAAAACAGTATATTTAAGTTTAAAAATAAAACGCCAGGACGTGTGTCAGACAACAGCAATTAGAATTAGCCAACTGCCTCGGTCACGGCATGGGCCGTGTCCGGATTGAACCGCACTACTCTTGATGAAGAGGAAGGAGGAATTGGCTAAGTCTACAGGTTGACTTCGTTATAAAAACATTACCCTACTTGGTCAGTCGGATAAGGTTTGTACAGTCAAGTACTTTAATTGCTATGCCACTATGGAATCCTGTCATAATGACAGCGTCAAACCACATGAAAGAAATTACGCCAAAATAAATGATTAACGTTATGCGACCAAGTTCCATAGTGGCATAACAATTAAATTCCTTGACTGTACGATTCAGAGGCCGTATTATAAATTGTTAAGACATGCTAAATCCCAGGCAGGGAAAGAGACAGAGCTATATGACTGGTATATTTCTGTTCCTTTCCCTCTCTGGAGCTTAGTAGGTATTGAAAGATGATACAGCCTCTGACCACTCTAGCAATGTGTTTTTTTTATTTTAAGTTTATCATTGTTATTTAATCTGCTTTTTATAAGCATTGTTACGATTTAATCTGTGGATAATCATGGGAATAACTAGTGTAACAAAAGGTTTAACAATAAACGATTATTTCTATATAATTAGGTATTTATTTATCTATGTACCTAACAGAGACTAAAAGAGACTAGGTCTATCCGTTTTAGATAGGCCCTCATGTTTTTTTTTTTATTTATCTCTATTGAACATTCCAAATTATCGTGGTGAAATGCCATCAATCCTTTGTTGCCTTTTTCAAAAGATCATATGACATATGGTCAATGACAAAATTTCAATACAAATTATATCTTACTGAATTATAATGGGGTTCTACGTTGGCTAAGCAATAATAGTCCGTATCGGAATCTATGTAACTTTCTACTGATTTTCGCAACATTAAAGAATAGTAAGATACGTGACTTTATAATTTCTGAGGCATACATACATTCTAAACGAGTTGTAAGAAATATACCTATACGTAATGTGGAAGGTAATTTTCAATGTCAAGATGGTCTTTGCATCCGCTTATTACACTGGGGAGCATCGTACAATATATACGTTTAAATATGTTTGTGGGCAAATAGGAAGTAACGCATTAACTCGAGCAGTCACGTCTCTAATGGAAGTATTATTTTAAATTAGTAATGGACATGTTAGTGTTTTTACCTATAGTAAAAACACGTATGTAAGCGGACGTCGTAAACATAAAGGAGTAATCTAAATCTCTAAGTTAATTTAGTTTTTTCAAGCCGATCAAATTATATTGAAGTACATTTGGCGTAGTCACGGTATAAAAAGGTTTGTCATTATTGGATCTATATAAGCATTTGAAATAAGAGTTGAAAATTGATGAATCATTTCGTATCGCGACTAACGTCTTTTGGAGAATTTAGGTGATCGTCCAATAAATATATATGTGATGTCTAAATCCCATATATATTTTTTTACAATTACTACTAGTATGGCTTTAGTTCTATGTTACTAATAAATATAATAATAATTTTTGAGGTTTAAAATAAATGAATCTTATTATATTTTTTGTTTTACCAACCCAGAGTGGAAGTAACATTTTAAAACCTGCATTCTAAAAGAAGTCCTTGAGTACTCTAACCTATCCTATTTATAAACCTTAACAAAGCCCTGGAATCAGCATTGTTACAACCTCAACTAGTTATCTCGATGCAGGCAATCAGCGCAACCCGTCATTTCTAACTATCAGGTCATTGTACAATCTCAAAATTGGCCATTTGACATCTCCGTCAATGCTCTTGTCAGCCTCTATCTACAAGAGCCGTCTTAAGGGGCTTCTAAACGGGCCATATTTTCCCTGCAATATGTGGCCGGCAACTATTGGTGTCCCTCTTTCAGACACAAAAACCTCTTTAACGACAGAACCTGCCTGTTTGAGGTGCTGAGGTAAAAATATATTTATAGAAATACACGCTACGGCAACTTTTGGCATGCTTCATACATTAACATGTAGGTACTTGTTCCAGTAAGGCTAGACAACATGAATTCTGCTAGCGTTATCGATTTCGAAAACGTAAAGGATTGAAGTAAACTGCCAGGCGCTTAGTCAATTTACATTTTGATAGTTTTCGAAAATCGTTTGTCGTAAGCGTTATGGATCTTGTCTAGTGTGCCAGGAGAAGGCAAGCGACATACATGCCGTTGATACTGCCTCGCTTGTTAGAACATTGACGCGTAATACTTCTTCTACGTGACTTGAGCGACAATACTATCGGTTTTAAGCGTGACGAAATGGGTCTGTTTTATCAGTATGGATATTAGCGGTTGAATATGAGATAAGTGTGTGGCCTAAGATAAACTTAGATTAATGTCTAACTTTTTTCAGCATGGACCAATTTGCTGGGATGATAATATAGAAAGATGCCCATCGACGCAACGTATGAATTATTACTTAGTCAGTCAAAGAGTATCGAAGTATTATACTAGAGCTTAATAAAAAAAAGTACATACCAAATCCCTTTGATTTCGTTGCTCGGCAGCTTAATGGAGTTTAAAGTTAAAGGTTCTATATATACAACAGATTCTTTATATACAACAATTGCTCATTTATTATAGTAAAAGTATTTCTAATGGACATCAAATGCGCCAATCTACATGAACGTAGCTGGCGTTTACGCTTTTTAATGTTTTTTTTTGTAAAATTACATAATGGCGTAACCACCAACTGCCACAAAATGCTTTTTCATGTAGATTGTAACTTACAGATAAATGTTAAGACTTAGGGCCTGTTTCACAATCGTCAAGTAACGCGTATTTGACACATAAATTTAGCCCTTTCTTTTTCTTACACTTGAACATAGACAAGGAGAGAGCTAACTTTAACTGGCACATAACTTGTCGATTGTGAAACAGGCCCTTACATTATTACATACTAGTATAAATTAATTATATGATTTAAAAACTTGCTTGGAGCGCTTATTACATAAATAATGGACAACAAATTTCACAAAATTTTCAGCTTTTAGCCTCATTAAATTTATTACTAAACGAAAGTTTTCGTTTTTTTATGCAATCTCCGAAGTACTAAACTAATCAAATTAAGTTAACTACTATAAAACTATAATTAAATACACGTACTATCGCACTGAGTGTCAATTAATGACGATTAAGGGTCTATCCAGACCTATCGACGCGGAATCGGTTTGACCCGGTAGGAAAAAGTTTTATATCCATGAAATAAGAGCGAAAATGACGTCGTTCCGTTCGCAACGCCGAGCCGAGCAAGGCCTTTTTCACTCTTACTGCACGGACATAAAGCTCTTTCTTACCGGCTCAAGCCGATTCCGTGTCGAGAGGTCTGGGGAGACCCTAAGTCGTTCCTTAGTGAAGATTCTTCATACACATGTTTAAAAAAGGAACGAGATAATTGTCTCTAAGTATGACGATTATTTTTTTAATATTAATAACATTATTTTTTTTGAACTAGTAAAACATTGAAAACTACATTATATCACGATTCGAAAACGCGAACGGAAACTTTTTACTATCTTATACTGTCCTCTTTAAAAATGGGGCCTCCTTATAACATTTATGATGCATTTTGCATCGTTTAATGACTAAGTAAAATCCTTTGCAGCTGCGCAGTATATTTCTCAAGGTATTTGTATTTTTTTTAATTAAAAATGTCGTGCTATTATAACTAATAGCTTGTAATTATTACCCTGATAAAATAAATAGCTATTAAGTAGATATATTGTATTCAACTCCCGAAGACGCCCCCTATATTTAATGTTCATTTACGCAATCATGCAACAATAAGTCAGGGGGCACATCTTGCTGGATCAAAAATACTCTATTAAATATTAAAACATTTACAAATAAATAAAATCTCGACTTACTTAACAGCTAAATGTAGACCTCACTAAACGGATTTTTTTATCACGAACTAAGGATATAGGTAACTTGTATGTATGCACTACACTATACGATTTAAAAACAATAAATAGTCGCGCTAAACATGGAATAGTATTTTTTAATATACCAACGGCTAGTGCGTAACGTCTCATTACATTTATAAACAATAACACTGCGAATAATACACAAATTAAAATATATTCAATAATATCTACTGATAAAAAGTGCGTTACATCACACGTGCAATAAAAATATAATAATACCTATATGCTGTTCACTGTATCACAATAGTATAAAGTATAAATAAAATACTTTAGGTGCTTTCAGGTTCTGTAAAATATTGTGCATTTTTCCTTATATTGTATTTTTATTTTAAATAATATAATGCTAATATTTTATTAAAATGGAATGCATTGTAAAAAAACATGTTAAGTTAACATGTTTTTTTACATTTTGTTAACATTTGTCAAATATTAGTCAAGAATAAAATTTGAAAAAATTAAAACTAGGTACTCTTTTAGATGAGTAAAATAAACTGGTAGAGGTGTTTAAAAAAAAGATTATACATGAATAATAAAAAAAACTGAATTAAAATATGAGCCGGCAGTCAGAACTTTACCACATTTACTCAAAATATATTTTTTATGTAAATAAATCTAATTTATAGCGATATTTCAAAAAACGCAAATTTATTGCCAGAAAACCCTCGCTACTGCATTTAAAACAAATGGGACCGACTGCCAGCTCTTAAAAAATCAAACCTTAACTCTGCTCTATTTTTCAGAGAATGTATTAATTAATACCTTAATTTTGTACTGTGATATTTCTGTACCTACTTAAAACGATTAGTAATGGAATTGTCTTACTTGTATGGGCCTCATGCTTGTCACACAACCGCAACATAAATAAATTATATCTGAAACAAAAGACAATATTTCTCAGTTATTGGTTTCACTAGCAATCTGTCCTGTGTTTATTTCAATTTGGGTATAAAACGGGTTCGACCTAGTTCAATGTTTTAATCCAGGGAATAAACTATCTGTATGGCAAATTTCATTCAAAACTGTTCAGCCGTTTTTGCGTGTTTGAAAGATCCAAAAATTAAACATCCAAGTTTCCACAAACTTCGTAGAATTGTAATGCGTTTTCGAGAAAAATACAACAAAACTGATTTCTAAATAAAAAAAAACACTTCCTAATGTCATTTACTTTTTAAATTATTTTTTCTTGTTAGCTGTCATGTCATTACAAGTACATTTGTATTTTTCTTACATTAATCCTTTCAGTTAGAAAAACTGTGTTCAATTCTATAATCAAGATAGTACTTGGCGTAGTCGGTAGGATTAAAAGTATGAATAATGTTAGGGCCCGTTGTTTGATCAGTAGTTGACTCAACTAGTTGTTAAAATTCGAAAAAGGAATCGAAAATTGGCACATTTCCGTGAGATTTAGTTAGTTTAAAAGAGACTTTCGCTTCGTACAAATTAAGTTGTACTCGCAAGCTCGTCCGTTTAAACCAATATTCGGCCTGCAATTGCCCACATCCCTGAAAACATAGACAAAACGTGAAGGAATAAGAATAAAAAAGGTTTGATTACTGACCTCACCCGAGCGCGCCGGCCGCCACGCTGGCCAGCACGACGAGCAGCGCCGTGGCCACGCCGCCCGCGCCCAGCTGCGCCGCCACCGCGCCCGACGGGGGAGACGCCATCCCGAACGCGTCGCTGGCCGTCAGGGACCCTGCGCCGTCCCCGCAGTCAGCAAGCGCTGGCACCAGGGTTTGGTTAGGGGACGGGCGAGACCCCAGGGGACTATTTTTGTGGTCTCATAATATGGTAAGGGTACTCGGGAGTCGAAACCCAGTTTTTAAGTGGTTTTTAAAAAGGCTGTTGGGAGTCGAACCCAGTTTTTTTCTAATTTTGGCGAGGAAGTGGAAAACGGAAGTTTTGGCGCTTACTTTATTTTATATGGTTTTATTTGTAACAATAAGTGAGGATTTCAGATCATTCTAAATTAAATCAAATTAAAAAAACTTTTGTTTAGACAATCACCAAGAAAACCATTTTTTTACTTGTTTAAATGGAATTCATAAAATTACATTTCAGTAGCTAACAAATGAAAAAAAAGTATGCATTTACTTTTTGGTCGATTAAATTTTAATATGATGCTTTAGAATAAATCGTTCAGCATCATTTATATAGATAAAGAAAATACAACAAATAAATCCATATAAATTATATCAAACTTTCAAGTCGTAATATTAAAACCATATGTGCAACAACCATTACTTAGTTATATTAGAGACAGAAATAAAATTAGGAGAGTAATAGATTCCAAATAAACAACCAAACCACCAAACCCAAGTGCCTAGATCGCTTACCGCATGCATAAACACATATATTTAAATAATAGAACAGTAGAACTACCATGATTAACAATTATATCAGTTATTAGCACCTAAGTGAAAGATAAAAAAATACAGAATTAGTTTGAATTGGCAGTTTGTTGAAGATTTACATTACCAAATTACTTAATCTGTGTTAATCATGTTAGCCCCCAGCATTAAATATTGATAACAATTAAGTGAAAACATTCCTGTAAAATATCATTATTAAAATCAGTAAAGAAAAGGTACAATAAATAATCAAATACACATAAAATACATTAATTCTAAACGATATAGAATATATCTTCATTATCTATCAATTAATACTTTCTACCATGCAATAAAACATTAATATAATAATAATATGAGGCAACTAAAAAAAGTAATTAAAATAAATTAGTAAATATCTCTAGTATTATAACATTTATAACCACTATTGTTGACCCCATATGTTCAAATTACAGGAATTATATGTGTCATGTTGTGTTAAGATGGGTAGTGTACACCCATTTTTAACCGACTTCAATTAAAGGAGGAGGTTCTCAATTCGTCGGTTTTTTTTGTCAGTAGACAATTAAATTTATGGGTACTTTAGAACCGTAACGTAAATAATGTTAATTTTAAATCTTTCTTTTAACTTTGTCTGTTTGTCGTGTTGTTTACGTGTATATGACAATGAGATAGCAGGTAAATAAGACAGCGTACATAGATAAATGTCCCGCACTAACTACGACAACATTTAAACCAGTACACACGACTTGATCTGATCAGATTAAAAAAAAGGCACTTAACTCATTTTATAACAAGCTGGTTGACTCTTACATTAATTGAGAATAATTCATTTTATAAGGGAAATAAACTATTATTGCATTATCACAGAAATCTAAGTCTTGTAACTGTTCTATATTGTTTCGGTTTGAATAAAAATATACTTAAGACAAGACATAAAAATATGAGAATGTTGGTGGCTTATATGTAATTTTAATTATCGCAAAACTATTATGGCCCTTGTTCATTTCTCAGTAAACTTTAAAGACCCGTTTTGTCCTGAATCTTCTCATAAATATGTTACGAAGTTCTTATTACACTGGAATAAGGTGCTTTGGGACATATTATTAAGATGTTGCGTTCTCCCTTATTTGTTCACTTGACTGTACACATGTACAGTATAAAAAACCTCGGCAAATTATATTTAAAAATAATTTAGTGATTTGGTGAATCTAAAGGTCAACTCTCTTGGTTTAACTAGATCAGACGAAGTCGTGCAGGTTGTAAAGAATGGATGACATACCTATATCACCGGCTTCCTCGACGATGGGCGAACAAATGGAAAAATAGACGATTAATTTACGAGGAAATTACATATGTATAGCGCGGAGTTTTATGTCAACGTGATAAAAAATGCAATCAATTCAAAACACTACGAGATGTAGGAAGAAAGGATTTTTGATAAAAATGAGGTCCACCAGTGGACGTCTTTCGGCTGATATGATGACCATGGTGAAGTTAGATATGTAATATAAGTCATTTTTTAATGTATTATTTAGTTAAGTGACGCAAAAAATCATTAGAGAATCATTTATGAGGAGAAATGAGATTATAAATCTAACAAAATTAGTGATAAACGATGTTGATAACAAATCGCTATCAAAACTTTACTAACTACTAAGATTTTTTTCTCAACCAATGGAGAAAAAGAACACTGAAAGTATAGTACGAATCAGTTTCGTGATCAGTGACCGTATTATAAAGTCTCGAAACTTGCCAAGTTTCAGCAGTTGCATATACAGTGTGTGACATCCATACGAACATATATTTTGACAACAGTGAGTATGCATCCTAATTAACATTTGTATTGTTAACATAAGTTGTACTTTTTTCCATTCTAACTAATTCGCCACGCAATCTAAATCAAAAATAGCACAATTATTCCTCAATTAGCTTACAATTAACTTAGACTTCATGTTATACATTGCTGCTCGATGGACCCTTTAAAAATGAATTACACATTTTTTTTGGAGCGGTTATCTTAATTCCTCCTTTAAACGGTTCACAACACTTAAAGCTATCGTTACTTAAAATTTATGTTCTTATTGATGTCACCCACTGTATGTCCGTGCTATTCACGGCCTGGAGCCTGTCAGGTTGTAACAGCTAGTAATACAGCTTCAGCTCTTATTTAATCCGTGTCTCAAGAAGACTCGAGAGCAACTCACCTCCATATTTGGTAAGTAGTTCCATGATGACTCCATTTGTCCATCCGAAGCCAGTTTGTAGTTCATACTCGCCACCGCCGCCGAAACCGCCGAATATAGTCGCGTCGTACTGCGGGAATATAGACATTATAGAATATAACAGAAATCATTGTCTAAGAGGTTCGACAATTGTTAGTTATTTGCTACTTTTGCAAAAACAGTAGCAAACATTTCTCCATGCATTTCATTATTGTTTTTTTTTTAGCGAATATTTTGTATTGTCATTCAATCTATTTTCCGGCACGCTACAACAATGTACTATTTCCGCACTAGTGCCGAAAGTTTCCTTTTTCACGCACGCTTAATCCCAACAAAAATAGTACATTTTGATGCAAGTGCGGAGTTATGACTTACGATATTTTTTTATACATTTGCGAAAAAAATGTCAATGAAACAATAACAAATCAGTAATTAAAAGAGACGACTTTACTTAATTTTTAGTTGGATAAAAAATCATAGCACCACTTGAGCAATTAAGGGTAAAAAAAATGTGCAAAAAAATTCAACTTTCCGCGCGATACGCAGCTACAAAAACTAAAAAGCCTATGCCCCTAAGCACCACTACCAAGTCCTCCATTTTTTAAGTAACTGTATTAAAAAATAGTTCCCTCGCAATTGCACTGCACTTATTTGTTACCTTCTCCAACATAGCAGTCTTCTGCTTCCAGACAGCGTAGTTGGAGCGCACCCACTTAGTGGCCATCTCGTGCGCCAGGCGTACGGCGGCGGGCGCGCCCGTGCCGGCCAGCCCCTCCACCACCATGTACTGCAGCGGCGGCCAGGCGTTGGGGTAGTCCCACTGCTCGCCCGAGTGCTCGAACGTCGTGGGGATGCCGCCCTCGTAGATGTCCACCTGATAAATAAATACATACATCAATCTGGGGACAATGAGACTTCAAGTCAATTTTGCTTCTATACTATACTAGAGGACGCCCGCGACTTCGTACGCGTAGAATTAGTTTCCTGCTACTCCCCCCATTTTTTCCCATTGGGGGTCGATTTTCGGAAAATCCTTTCTTAGTGCTCACTTACATCATGAAAGGAACCCCTGTACCAAATTTCAAGTTTCTAGGTACAGTAGTTTCGGCTTTGCGTTGATACATCAGTCAGTCAGTTTAGCCTTTAATATATATAGATTAAAGCAAAAAAAAATCGTCAGTCTTAGGCAGGATTCGAACCGACATCTCCTCTGGCTCTCCGGGCCGATGCAGGCGCATTACCAATTATGCCGCCGAAACCCTACTTAAGATCCACGAAATTAGTAATCGCTTGCTTTTCATACTCGGAGGGTATGGTGACGCTATATATCGTTGTTTATTAACAAACGACACTCATGTTTCAAGTTACATCGAAATTACAATGGGCCACTTCATTCTAAAGATTTTAAATGATTTTATTGTATTTTATTTCGATAGATTTTTCTGTTTTTTTTTTTGGACGGTATATTCCTTGGGTATCCTCTAAGAGGGGATTTTTCAGAAAATTCATCCTTTAAGAGTTTAAAATAGGGGGAGTAGTGCTGCCTTACTAAGACAAATGGCGGTATCTCAGACAAAAGTCCTGTAGCAACCTTTTGCATTTGCTTTTTTTTTGAGGTTTCTTAAGCTCATTACTAACGGAAAAGGATTGAATCTGCGTTGTTTATTAAATTCGAGATAACGCCTTTTGGCTTATAAGAACAGAGCGGGAAACTAAATTTTCCACGTACGAAGTCGCTGGCAACATGTTATGGTTAAATTTAAAAAAAAACCATTTAAATCCATTATTTAATAATAGAATTTCATACGGAAGGACAAACACATAGTAGTTCGTCCTAGCAAATCGGTTCTATCTATTCTATTCTATCTAAATTTTGTCACTGAGATTGACACATGACCACATGACATTACGATACTTTTTCTACGAAACACAAAAAACGTAGAAGCTGTAGATAGAAGCATATCCAACAATACTAATTTAAAAACCACGGTGTTGGAAATATAATATGTACCTCCATTAAAAATTACATTAGGTACCCTAATAAACGTGGCGTAGTGGACATCACTCTTCCATCAGTTTTAAGTAACTCGAAATACATGCAAGGCAAATGCCCATGCCCATGCCCATGCCCATATTTCTGCGCCGCTTGTCCTTAAGGGGCTTCTAAACGGGCCATATTTTCACTGCAATATGGTCAGCAACTATTGGTGTCCCTCTCTTACTCGTATGTTATAGAAAGACACCAATAGTTGCCGGCCACATATTGCAGTGAAAATATAGCCCGTTTAGAAGCCCCTTTACTACAACTTTTTTACAGACAATTTTTTTTGCAAATTAACATGAGTAAAAGCTAGTAAAAATGCAAATAATTCTGGTCCACCCTATATAAGAAAGAATACTAACTTTACTAATATCCAAGTAGTTGATGACCCGACTGACGAAGTACTCCTTTCTCGCTTTGTCATACGTTCCCGTCCATAAGGGCGCGACGTTAGAGGGGTAGAAGTAGTCCCGCCGCCGGCCTGACTCCAGGTTGAAGTCCAGCCAGGCTCCCACGTCTTCGTGCCAGAGGACCTGGAATGATGCGATATTAATAAAATGCAGAATTATCAACAAGTTTTTGGAGTTGTTGGTGAGTCTGTGGCTCTGCCTACCCACTCTGGGAATGAAGACGTGACTTTATGTTTATGTTGTGTTAATAAAATGCCACGTATGCTGCCACGTCCACACTAAAATCGAAAGGGATGGCTTTATGTACTGCCACACGAAAAACGTAAGATAGAAACACTGCCCTCGTAAGTTAAAAGGTGGCATGCCAAATTCAAAAGACAAAGCAGATTAGTCGTTGTCTAGTACCCATAGTGCAAGCCTATACCTTAGTTTGGGACTAGGTCAATTGGTGTGACTGTGACATTATCCCGTGATATTTAAGTAATGCCGGTCAGGAACGATAGAAACCACCCAATCGCTGCCTCGGTCACTCATGGCATGCTTCATACATCTCTAAAGTCCTTACCATCTAAATTGTCTTCTTTAGTAAACATTTTTATAACCTCAAAATGCAATTTTTGGCTAAAACGGTCGTTTTCTGGTAAATAAACCAAATAGTTTAGTTTTGCACATAATTTTCCTGATGTTTCATCATGGATTGTTTTTTTATGAGGGAATTGGTGATTTAGGCGAAAAAGGAGCATTTTGAGGTTATAAGTGTTTAGTCAGTTGGTATGGACTAAAAACCGCAAGAATAATAAAAAAAAACAGGGGACAATGTCACACCAATTGACCTAGTCCCAAGCTAAGCACTAGGCTTGTACTATGGGTACTAGACAACGATATAAATACTTATATAGAGAAATATATACTTAAATACATAGAAAACATCCATGACTCAGGAACAAATATTCGCGCTCATCACACACTCACAATATCTGCCCTTACCGGGATTTAAACCCAGGACCGCTAGCTTCGTAGGCAGAGTCACTACCAACTATGCCAGCGCGTCGTCAAATCAAATTCATGGCTCCGTAAAACAAACCTTATCAATAGCCTCCATAAGTCTATCATGCACCCGCTTGTAGTAATCTGCCTTATCGATATTGTTAAGTCGGGAGTGGAATCTCCGCATGATGTCGGCGTTCCAGCAGACGATGGCGTTCAGGTCCACGGGGATGATGGAGCGGGTCTTCAGGTTGGTCAGGTTACCTGGAGGAACAGGAACTGTTAGGTTCAGGGTCCAGCTTAAATACTTTTTTTTGCTGAAACCATGATGTATTAAGCATTCATTACGTAATTTAGTGAAGGTTAAAATTGCGATTACCAAAAAAAAACCGGCCAAGTGCGAGTTGAACTCGAGTGGAGAGTACCTACGTAATTTTTTCATGTTTTTTTTGATCAAATTCTTTAGGTTTTCCTGTAATCTACAAGCCATGAAACAATATTTTGTATTTTTTTTTCAAAATTTTAGCCTCAGTTATTTCGGAGATCAGGGGGGCATGGTCAATTTTCGTCTTCTTTCATGAATAAAATCAAAACTATTTATTTTACAATAATAAAAAATATATATTTGTGATACTCATAACGGGCCCTTTCATTTGATATATATTACGACACAATAAGGTATGCAAAACTTTTTTTTAAAATTTCCTAATTTGTCCCCCGAAAATGACACTTATTTTCAAAAATATATTTATTTACTTTGCACATCTGTGTTTGGGTCATCAATTTACATATTATGTGTACCAAATTTCAACTCAAGCGGTCCTGTAGTTTCCGAGTAATTTGGCTGTGATAGATGAACAGACAGAGACGCTCGAGTAATCCTATAAGGATTCCGTTTTTCATTTTTTGTACGGAATCCAAAAAATTCTGCGTTATACGTTCGTTGAAAGATATTTCGATAAAATAATAGTAAATAAAATAGGTAATTACCTAATTACCCATTAAAATTAATATTATAGTATATTGTTATGTGGTCGTTAGTATAAAACTACCAACAAGACTTACCGCGTCGTCTATAAATGTGATGAAGAGATTGAAGATGAAGGGAAAAAAAATGGAAAAGTTTTCTTAGTTGGAAATATTTTATTTTGCTATAGGTATTACTGTCGAAAAAGCGTTAGTCTCTTATTCATAAACGCACGATAGCTAAAGAGTGCTTAAAATGTGCTTTGCCCTTATTCTTTATAGTGGCATCTGAATTTGCCAGAAAGAAACAAATAATATTTTAATAAAAATAGGTCTACAGTGCGTTAATGAATTTGAAAGTAAGTATTTAACAAAAACTTTAGCAAAAATAAAATCTTAACATTTCCATGCTAAAAACGATTAGTGAAACCTTGGTAGCTATGGTGACTATTCTAATTATGAACTCTTCAAGTTTTCTTATAAATGCGATGGAATATGCCCAGCAGTGGACATCTACAGGAGATGACGTCAATCAATAGCCATCTACTCCTAAACGCACGCACGCTTACTTGGTTTTTTTCCATAAATAATATTCAACTTGCCCTTATTGGTGCCGTTTTTGATGAACCAGCGCGAGGAGAAGTCCCAGCCGGACTCTGCAGCCGCTTTTAGTTCTGCGTATAGTTCTTCTTTCTTGTCTGGGCTGTCGAAATGCCTGGAAAAATAATAGGTACTTGGTAAATACATTGATGTAGGCCAACCAGCCCCAAATTTCACCATCTTTACAGTGACAAGTGACAATTCGGTGTACATTGCTTAGTTAACAAGCCTAACTGCGCCATGTACGTATTAAATGTCACCTATCTGTCATTGTCAGGACGGTAAAATAAGTTCGCTTCTAAGAACTGTTTGATGACATTTAACATATTAATCTCCTATTAAAATCCTTAATATTAAAATCTTTTAACAGGATAAATTATTAAAAATAAACTGTTCTGGCTCATGAACCTTCAAGAATCGAGAAGATACATCGAATAGACGAGCGACGAATCTTTTGTTGTATTATTGACATTGGGGTATTTTAAGTAGGTACTTACCCATTTTTAAGATAGGTATAGTTTCTGACACGTCTCGAGTCCGGTATCTCGGACAAGAACATTAGCTTTAAATAAAATATTTTGACATCAATCAACTGTATTTTAAAGAAAAGTCTTGAATGCCGGACAGAAAGATGGATAGTAAAGTGATCTGATGATGATTTATGTACAGAACCCATAGAATAACACTTACCTAGCAACATCGACGTCTTCTTTGTAACTCTCTGGTCGCGGTCCTTGAGACATGTCATTGTACCTCAGCATGTTGTACCTGTAAAAAGAATTTCATCATCATCATCATCATCATCATCATCATCATCATCATCATCATCATCATCATCATCATCATCATCATCATCATCATCATCATCATCATCATCATCATCATCATCATCATTATCATCATCGTGTCTTTACGCCTGTCTCCCAATGGGGTAGGCAGAGACTACTGGACACCAGGTTCACCGGTCTAAACATACAACTTTCGCTTCCTCTACATTCATCCACCTCTTGCACGTACGTCGGTTTCGGGTGCTTTTGATTTGGCCTTTATTCAGTACATCGCGAATCTGATGACGGTGACGTCTCCACTCACCCTCGCTCGTCATACCTCTTTCGTAACTCTTCTTTCATCCATACTTTCCGAATTCGATTATGTTATAAAATGAAAAAAATATAAAAATCAACACTTTACACATCAATCGCAAGGCACAAATCTTCTTCTCGTGTCGATGGTTTCACTATATTACTCGCGCCCAGAAGGTCGCATTTGGAGCTTTATAACTCGGTGGAACCATCGTGGTGGAAGGATTAGCCGTTCGCTGTAATGTTTGAACGTTTTCCGGGGTGCGCCAGACGCTTGAAAGACGGACGTCTTTGGGGTTTTGATTGCGTCGTACGGGGAGGCTCCTTCCTTGCACCCCCAAGGCACAAATTATAATATATTATTATATTTTTAAAGCGGCGGCATTAAACCTTTCAACTGCGCAAGTCACTAAAGCAGATTAAACTGAAAAGCATTACACGCCATTTTTTAACCTAGATTAAAACCGAACAATTCCATATATTTTGACATATTTAACATCTGAACACGCAATAACCTAACTGCAGGTATTTTTGGGAAACTTAAAAAGTTGTATGACTCAGCTGAAAACCATTTTATGACAACTAATAATTCGGACAAACGATGCGTTAGGACAAACGCTATTAGGGATTCCGAGGGACACCCCCTTTTTTAGTATGTTACTCCTTCACGCTGCAACGGCTACACTACACACATAAAATTTAAAATTTCTCAAGGGCATAACGCTAATCAAGAACTACGCGGACGAAGTCGTGGACTGCTGGTAGTTGATAAACTTACACGTGAGAATCATGTTGCAGGTCTACAGTGTTGTTGGTGATCCAGAAGTCAAACTCCCGGTCAAGGGTGTGGATGTGCTCCCTCAAGAAATCCAGGTCATCATTGTCTTCCATCACGGCTTCCACCATTGGGATCAGAAGTGGCGGCTGCGATCTGCACAGGAATATTACATTATTGCCTAGGCAGGGAAGTAGGCAATTGCGGGCCGAATATTGGTATAAACGGACGACCCAGGTCATTTAGTAGGTCCTAAAATTGAGCCAGGTTATTGCAAAAGTAGGTACTCTGCTTGAAAAAAAAAAACACTACTTTAAAACATCATAACTCGGTTTAGCCCCAATAATCTTCAGCCATATCATTAAAGAATACTGTACAAAATTCCACGGTGTCTCAAACACCTACTCAAAGATGCTTAACGGCTCTCCAACTATTACTATGAATACACTTACCTCATGACATAATATATCCTGCCGCCATTAGGGATAAAGCCGATCCTCTCCACGATATCCAGGAAGTTGGAGACCATGCCCTTGGCCGTCGATCGCATTTCAGACAACAAGAGACCCTTGATGATCCAGTAAGAGTCCCAGTAGTAGAACTCGCGGAACCTGCCACCTGAAATGATATAAATAAATAATAACATAATAAATAAATATCAGGCGAAAATCTCACATAAATTGACCTAGTCCCAAAACTATGGGTACTAGACAACAATAAACTATACTTATACAGAGAAATACATACTTAAATACATAGAAAACATGACTCAGGAACGAATATTCGCGCTCATCGCACAAATATCTGCCCTTACCGGGATTTGAACCCGGGACCGCTATCTTCGAAGGAAGGGTCACCAACCAGGCTAACGTGTAGTCAAACATAACCACTAACATAGTCTTAAGTTTCCTTTGTTACTAACATAATATGGATCTCTTTAAGGAGATCACACCGGGTTACTCAGGTAAAATTAGTCGAAAAAAAAAAAAAAAAAATTAGTTCGAGGAAGTCTTTGTCTGTATTTTTTTATATATCTAGCTGTTGATCGCTACTCCGTCCGCGCAGAAAAATAAAACATAGCCTATGTTCATCAGGGATAATGTAGGATTCTAATGGTGAAAGAATTTTTTAAATCGGTCCAGTACTTTCGGAGCCTTTTCAATGCAAACAAACAATCAAATCTCTCCTCTTTAGAATATTAGTGTAGACAATCGTCATCATAATTCATAAGCTTGTTCTTCTTTACCAATAATGTCGGTTGCTTTTGATTGCTTGTTTGGAGAGCTATGGAAATAACGTTTTCTACTTTCTATCGAAATTAAGTAAAGCTATAAATTGCAATAACTACGACGGCAACAGTTGTTCTAAATCTTATCATCTATACTAATATTTATTACGCTTCTCTACGGCTAAACCGCTGAACCAATTTCGATGAAATCTGGTATGAAGATAGCTTGAACTTGACTTGATACTTTTTATCGCGAAAAATTGGACAGTTCCCGAAGGAAGAGCGATGAACGCAACAACTAGTCCAACCTATATAAGTATGAATATATACAGAAAGAAAGAAAGAAAGAACGATGGACAATCATTGTATCTATACGTTTTATTTCATATATATCACAGTTTTCAGTCTACTCACCAGGTACTATAACAGGATTCTTAACATAAATAATGGAGTACAGCTCTTGGTGGTCCTCCACGTCTTTGGTCATCTTCCTTCCTAGCTTCAGCCACAGCCGATGCAGCTCCCTCGCCCATTCCTTGAGCTGCTCATCCTTGATTAGTCCTAGGAATGCTGGAATAATGCGGCCAGTTACATAACCATCATCAATGAAAATACGGGCAACACTTAGAGCCGTATTAATAAACTCATTTTGGCCGAGATGTCAGTCATAAAATACATCAAAGTAAACCTCAAGACCTGGAGACGGGCGTTACAGTCAAGATTAGTTTAACACCTGTATTCTCAAACGTCACTATGAGGTCTCACAGTGCTCACGAACGCACAGGGTGGTTCAAATCGTCTCATAAACAAAAAGGACCAATCACAAAGCTGTATTGAATGCAGTGCGTTTACTCCGTGAAGGATCCCTTAAGTATTGTTTGTGAATACGGGTGTAAGTATCAGTATTAAGGTTCACCCCCACTAGAGCGAATATCATAAAAGCTAATTTTATTAGGCATTACCAACTTTTGATATAATTTTCATTAACCCTAATGTCATGACAGCTAAACCTGTATGTCCTAATTGATTACTAGACCTAAAGTTATATACCCTAATGTTTACTTGTACTAAACATTAAATGGTCTAATAATTACTAAAACTAATAATGATTGTTCCTAATGATTAATAAACCTAATAATCATAAGTTCTAATGACTTTTTGAACTAATCATTCATTGAACGAAACATAAATAATTAAAAAAAATCAACTAGGAAATTTTTACCCACATAGGTTAGGTTAGGTTAGAGCTGTAACAAGGCGCGAAGCGCCTCATCTACGTGGAATAGGAGCTCCGTCGATTTTAATTACGGTTAGGTAGGTCCCTAAGGAAAATATATAATTAGGTTTAATAAACGTTACGGTATAGTAATATTCGGTGATCAGAGGAATCGGATAAGTAAACATAGGGCTATTAAATGGCTATTAAGAATCGGACAGAAAAAATAGGTATATTGTAAATTCGGGATGCAAAAAACTAAAATGGGTTTTTGATTTTTTTAGACTTAATGAAGTTAGCGGTATTGAAAATAGAGTTAACAATTTTCGGGCTACAATAGGAGAACCGTTTATTAATTATGTACGGCGTTTATGTACGGTAGAAAGGGGTCGTACTTTTTTATAACAGACTAGTTAGACTACTTAATAGGTTGGAGTCAATGGAGAGGGTAAACAAGCACACAGGCTACCTGATACAGAGGGCTCCTAACGCTTTGAGGTCCAAGGATATTCCCAATCTCAAGATAGCAAACGCGTTGCCAACCTTAAGGGTCTCCCCAGACCTATCGACGCGGAATCAGCTTGAGCCGGTAAGAAAAAGCTTTATGTCCGTGCAGTAAGAGTGAAAAAGGCGTCGCTCGGCCCGGCTCGGCTCGATTCGGCGTTGCGAACGGAACGACGCCGTTTTCGCTCGACGCGTCGATAGCTCTGGGGAGACCCTAGGGCTGCGTTTGCACCGGAGCTGTGCGAGGCAGCTAAGGGGTTTGCATGGAAAATCCACTGATAGGATAGTGAAGCTAGTAAAGCAAAATAATCCTATTGGTGGATTTTTCCTCACAACACGGCTTAGATGCCTCGTACAGCTCTGATGGAAATGCAGCCTAATTACCTACTGAGATGAATCCTTCTTGGCTAGTCTATTCATGTCTATCACTTTTCTTTTACTTGATGCTTGACGGAAAGAGAATGGCGTAGAGGTTCAGTGGACGGGATTAACACGAAACTAGCGTGATAGGGAAATGGTATATTGCTCCAAG